>CM062811.1:73313260-75745268 GCA_031772625.1 Pinus tabuliformis
CACGGGCTACGAAATAGTCTATTCACTACAAACTTGGGTAATGGGGAATCATCTCGTAATATGGTGATTTGTCATTTGGTGATTAAAATGGGGCACAAGATAATCAACATATAATAGTCAGATATAATATTATAATCCATCCAATGGTCCTTGGCTTAATCATAAAGGATGAGGGGAAGAGGATTTTGAAAAGGGACTATAGAGGTTAAGTGGGATAAGCAAGATTATAATATCTATCACTAGTTTCCTAAAAAAAATTAAGAAAATAAACTAAATAATTTTTTAAAGAGTATCTCACATGTGGTAAGGAGCATGTAATACATAACTATGCCATTCATTTGTTTGTCTCATGTGGTTTGCTTCAAAGCACATGGAGCATGTAATACATAACTATGCCGTTCATTTGTTTGTCTCATGTGGTTTGCTTCAAAGCACATGGATCATGTAATACATAACTATGCCATTCATTTGTTTGTCTCATGTGGTTTGCTTCAAAGATAGCCTTGAAAGCACTACCGTTATCTTTAACATTCCTGCAATATCATAAGCCATGACACTAATCACATGTCTGGATCACATGGTGTTATAAATGTCATGTTAAGAAAGAAAAAATATATATTTTAGAACTTAAAACCTTAACACAAAAATGCCTTCACAATGTAATCTATAACATTTAACCAAATCTTTATATTTAATTTTAATATAAATTGGAGTATCAACATTTATATATATATTCCATTATTTAATCATAAACAAATTTTCTATTAGAGAAGAATGGAGAGAATTATATATGACATGTAAAAGATAATGATTTGAATAAGTGTGACTGGAAAACACTTCCATCATTCATTGTAATGCGGGTAGCTAAATTTTAACATGATGATGCATGTGAGTTACCCTGCACCTAATTTACCACCATTAATATCTTTTTCATACAAAAAAGAAACACAATATACAAGGCATGTGTGTTAAACGAGAAACGCCAAGGTAATTTGTAGCAGTATATTAAATGTTTCTAAATAATAAAAATATTAAATGTTGTATAGGTTGTGATATATATTTTTAGATTTTAGATTTAAATATTGTATTTTAGTATATAATCAATAATGCATATCTTAATTTATCTCAATAGCTTTTATGAAGGGGAAAAGGAGTTTTGAATCCTCTTCTAAAATCTTCTACTCTCAACTCTAGGAGCAAATGATCTTCTTGATGTGAAAACTCCCTCCCCCTTTTTTTTTTGCTGGTGGATCTGCTACCTCTTTTCTCTAATATTGTCATGGAAGATCACATCCTTCGCTATAGGCTTCTTTGGTTCTTCTTTGTTATTCTTTCCTACATGTGAACTCATCTCTCCTTTTTGGAAGCTAGAGCTAGATTTGTTCATTGTTATGGTGCTCTTTATTTGCTCCAAATGCTAGTCTTTTTCTTCACGCTACTTTCTTAATTTTTTTATTACATCTTCAAGTGCTTCAACATAGTCCTTCTCTTTTTGCTTGTTGCACATAAATTCTTAATTATTTTCGATTCTGCTAGCTGGGTCCTCAAAGTAGTGATCTCCTCCTTACGATTCTTCTCTTTTTCATCACTTGCAATATATTATCATGCTCCTTACATGCATTTGTTAGTCTACCAACTTAACTGGAAAGTTCTTCAATAAAATCCATGGTGGATTCATATTCATCCTTAAGGAGTGTAAAAATATAACCATCATTTTATTCACTAACCAAATCTGAATTATTATCGTCACAACTATCAAAAACATAACTGAAATGTAAATCCTTGCGACTTATACCTTCAAACCTATCATTTTGTTGCACAATTGGTTCAACTGAAGCTTCCTTCTTCTTGATTTTTTTTTTTGTTTTTTGATACTCTTCTCTACCTATTCATCACTTTTCTTGCTACTCACTCCATATAACATATGCATTCTATCACAAATCTCCTTAGTAGATTTCAGATCTGATATTTTGTCAATATCTGCAGTATGGAGTTTCTCACAAATAATGCTTCTTGCTTGAGCATCATTTTGCATCACAATTTCTAGCATCGAATTATTTCCATATCCTTCACATAACAATCTCCAAATGTTACATCCACATGACAATAATTCAGATTTAACATTGTCATGCCATACATTGAAATTTGCAGTAGTAAGGACAAATACACTTGGAGTATTCATTTTGACTTTTTTTTTTTGAAATTTTTGCCAAAAAACCCTAGATATATTCTCCAATGATCAAGTTACAACCAAGAGTCCTACTCTAATACCAATTGTTAGAAACCTTGAGCACTACTAAGAGGTGGGGAGGTTTGGGGGGAGGTGAATCATTAGTGTATTATTATTATCAATTTACTCTTTTCTGTTCGGATCTTGAATCAACCACTCATTAACATCTTAACATATGAGAGAATCTATGCATAAACATGTACCATAAGTAGATATAAATTGTGCATGTAAGGCATATATCAAACCATGAAAAACACACACAAAACATCATCACAAGAAGACATAAGGATATACGATGCAAAACCCCTTCGGGAGAAAACCACACTTGTTGCTGCTACGCTACTCTGAATCTTCTATTATGTCAAGAAAATGTATTTTACATAGATTGTTGGCTACCACCATCTAGAAGACTCTACCTCAAATAGTAGTTAGCCTTCCACCACAAGCTAGGAGACTTAATCCAAAGAAATAGTGAGTTGGTGACCACCAACTAATATAGCTCTGACTGAGTAAAAGTGACCACTTTCACAACACTGTTACTAGCACCCACTAGCATGGAATCATTGCTCCATGATAGAAAGCACCTACTTTCCAGAATCCACTCCTCCACAACTCTATGTTGACCTCGATTTCATTCATTTTCAAATTGGATCACCAAGACACTTTGCTCAACAAGACTCAACTTTGTTTTCAAACCCCAACAATAAGACAATCTGAAAAGCTCAATAAGAAATTAGCTCATCAATACATACAACCAGAAGAAAAACACTCTACCATCAACAATCATCAATCAAGCTACTCATGGCCATACACATTATCATCAACACAAGCTGAAAATACATCAAACCCTCAATAAATTAACATCGTAAAAATAGTGTGGCATTCTTCCATCTACACTAGAAACCCTACAAAACAAATGCTAATTGATGATGTAGATGCACTCTACAATCCATCCACTTCTATTAATCTCTGAACCAACACATTCTGCCTTTGATTTGTCTCTGCCACAATTATGATATGAAAACTTATATTCTATTTTAGTACTCTAGTATAGGCCTTTGATCTTCTCACTCCACTACCATCTGCACTCATAAGTTGAAGTATATTTTCTCACCAATATGGATAGAGCATTCTTCCTCTCTACAAACCTCTCTCATTCTCAATCACACTAACCAACCATTTCTCTGATCCAAAATGATATTTTTATAAAGTTTTGGGAGAATTTCACTTTTGGATTGAGTTCATAGGTGCACAAGTTTGACGAAATCCATCCATAACCATCACTACTTGTACACTAAAAGAATTCACACCTAATGGAGGACTTATTCAACCACTTTTGACCTTATCCAATTAATTTAAAAGCTTTTGGGAATTACCAAGTCGAAATACTTATGATGTGTGTGAGGAATGCGAAGAAATTCTTGTGTAGAGCCACAGTTGTAGGGACAACACTAGAAAATCTCAGCTAAAAGGCTTACAACCACACCCATGACACTAGCAGATCTTGGTTGAAGGCTTACGGCCACATCCATGACACTCTCTCCCAGATGCTGGAGTATATTACAAGAGAAAACAAGGGATCTTATACTCATAACTTCTGCCAGCTGCTTGTATACCTTCATCAACACCTATACTCACCTCCAATCCTCTGCAAAGCTCTATTCTACAAATAGGATAAACATGACAACCAAGTTCCACTACTAATTTTACCTAGAAGCCAAAAAGACAAGGGTTTACATGAGTGCCAACAAGTCATCTACTCTCCTCAAACACCTACACAAACTGCAACACCTTTGCACAACTCTGTAGCATATCAATAACATCATCATGAGGCAAAACATCACTAAAATAAGTGATAAGCCTAGGTATTTCAACAAGAATGCTACAACTCCCAAGGCTACCAACTTTACTTATCAACCAGAGGTTCGTACAAACTTGGAGGTGACAGTGCTATATGCACAAGTAAAAGTGAAGGTCCTCCCTCTTATCACTACTCATCTGGCAAGAGACCCTAGGGGTTTCAAGCCAGACTTCTATAGGGTCAGAAGAAGCTTAATTCTTTGATGGAAGAAGAGAAAATCTATTCTAAGAGAGAGCTACTCTACTGCAGTAATGAAGAAAACAACATGTAATGCTACACCACACCATAACCTAACTAACCATCTAAATAGCTATGCTAAACAAAATTGCTAAATCAACACTAACCTAATGCTGCTGTGGAGTACTAAAGAAGGTATGTTTTTGGCAATTATTTCAGCATCTTTTCATTAGAACTTACAAACCTTTTGCATCATGAACTAGGAAAATGATAAGGAATTGTAATAAAACCTGTGAGATTAATGTGAAAAATGAAAACACTAACAATTGTCATTTTCTTATGCAAGAAGAAGGAAAAAAGAAAAGCTGCCGTTCCAAAGGAAAGGACAAGGATGGGTTAACTGTTGTCCCTTTGACTGGGAACCGTATGCAAACAAGGCAAAACAAATCAAAGCGAATCAGCCCTAGAAGGAAGTGGAGATATCGGCTTGGTGCAAGAAAGAAAAGAGATAACTGAGGACTAACGGTTCGGCGAATCCCTTAGGATCCTTTGATCCTAAGGGATCGCTGCTTTAACTATTTTTGCACCTAGACATCTCCGGCTTCACCATTATAAAAGGGGCAGCACTGTTAGCTCGAGGGGTCTGTCGAGTCTGTTATGTTTTATGTAATTTCTCTTAAGATTGAAACTTTTATCATCGAGTCTCGTTGAGAACTGATTTACTGTAATTCCGCCTTATGCATTAATACAAACTTGGTTGCTATTTCATCTTTGAGTTTGGAATAACTTCAAGCGGTGTACCCCTGGAGGCTAAGGGCCCGGCCTTGGAGGACACTTGCTCCTGTACTATCACGTTTGGTTTATGCGTGGTTTGCTTATCAGCGTTATTTGGTAATCTGATGTGTTTTGTTAGTTTACATCACATGCTCTGTTATGTTTAATATACTGAAGTTTCTAAAGACATAACTATTGCATTAACTCTGCAACGTATCACTATTCCTTTAAGTGATTGATATAATACTGCTGGTCTTTACAGAATACTGTTGCTGTTTAATTACAGAGCCTCTGTGCTGTGCACTTATTCATTGATATTACGGAATTCATCTTAGAGATTATGTTCTTTGCAATTGTTGAATCTATAGACATTGCTGTTCCATTCTGAAATACAGTCGTAATCTTTATAACTGAGATTGATAACTGGTTTACTATTAAGGTGTGCCATGTGCATATATGGTTTTCAAGCGCTGTTCTATAATTCATCATTAATCAGTGCTGTTCCATTTTTGTGTGTTGTTCAATTCATCCTTAAGAGTGAAGGATTGCCATTTGATTCCTGTAGGACACGATTATTGAATTTGATCTCGTAGACTAAGGTGTTACTGCTTGTTAGACTTAATTGATGTTACAGTTTTATGTTTGCTGTTCCATTTCAGGTCTGCTGTTCTATTTCTTATTTCCGTTCCATTCCCTGTCATTTGTTATTTTGGTGTGAAGAACGATTTAAAGTTGTAGTGAGCATTGACATTTACTATCCGGCTCCCAGATCCACGATCTATTCTCTGATTTCCTTTAGTTCCATCAGTTTACAAAGGGATGAGTTACTGCTACCGAACCCTTGACTGATAAATTGGTTAGTTTTCTGAATGTGTGGTTTAATCTTTTGAAGTAGTTTGCTGTAAACAAGCATCCGTTTACTCTTGTATTTTTGAGCATTGTACTACTAGCATTACTCTGGCAAATGCTAGCCTCAGACTGAGACACTCTTTGAAATAACAAAATGTTCCTGGATTGAGAAATTAATGTGAGGTAATTAGAGGTGAAAGAGACCCTTTTTATAGCTCGACATTTTGGCGCCGTTGCCGAGGAAAGAGTGTAGCCATTTGTTTCTTTCCAGAGTAGTGTAAGAACCTGTTAGGGAAGAATTGGGTTTTAAAAACGGAAGGTAAGAACCTACGTGTGGAGCATGTAACAGCCCTGCTCCCCTGCCCGCTTTCCTACAGATTTGTTGCTGTTTTGTTTGGGTAGAATCTAGCAGTTGATTTGTGTGCATGACTAAGCAGAAAAAGCCAGAAAAGAATTCCAAGCCTCTACCCAAGCTAGAAAAAGCTAAGGGGCCCGTGACCCTTGGCCGATCAACCTTCATAGACGAAATCTTCAAGAAAACAGAATCTCAACCTTCAGTAGGACCCAGAAAAGTTATTTCTAGACAACCTACTAGTTCCCTTCAGGCCACAGGATCACCATCTGTAGCCTTTGCTGAGGTGCATAGTCAAACTGAAGAACAGGACTTTCAAGAAATTGAAAATTCTACTCCAGAACTATTGCAAGAAGGGAATTTCAGCAACCTTTGTGAAGGAGGAGGAGAGACAGGGGAAACTGAGGAACCGAGGTCTCCTCTTGGGACAACTCAGCCATTGAACAGCCCAGACAAGGGAAGTGATGCAAAAATCATTGTTGAAGAAACTCAATCTCCTCAGAAATTAGGCACTCTCATTATCCCAGATAAAGGAAGCGATATCAAAACCATTCCTGTTAAAGCCATTCTCTCTCAACCTACGAATACCCTCCTAGATATCCCAGAAGGTTATTGGCATATATTCGACCAAATGGCTCAAAACCAGCCAAACACGCAAACCTCTACATTACAATACCCCATAGTGGATACTGCAGCAAATGCGCCTATGAAAGCAATCCCTCTTCAAAATATCCCTACATTCCACGGTCTTACATCAGAAGATCCGGATGCATTTCTATTTGAGTTTGATGTGCTGTGTAGGGGATATGATTACACCACCGACCCCCAGAAACTAAAATTATTTCCCTCTACATTAAAAGGGGTTGCCTTAAGATGGTTTATGGGATTAGGTGGTGGGGTTATAAATAACTGGGATCAAATGAAAGAATCTTTTCTAAAAAAATATCAGGACTATTGCAGGTCTAGAGAACTGAAGGACGAAATATTCCAGATGGTAGCTAGACCAAATGAAACATTAGAGGAGTATGTGGAATGTTTTCAGTATAATATTCAAAGATCTCCTTATGCATCACTACCTTTACCTGATAATGTGTTAAAAACAACATTAATTAGGGGCATGAAGGAACAATGGATTGAAACATTAAACATTATGGGAAAAGGAGATATTTATCAGGAAAATTTTGCTGACATTATTGATTTATGTATCAGGAGTTCGAGAGGCAGCACAAGATTAAAACCGACAGAACATGATTGGTTTGTAAGAGATAATAAGATTTCAACAGAAGGAGTAACGCGTGCAAAAATTGGAAATTTATTGGAAAACTTTAAAACTGATATACTAGGGACGCTAACTACACAACTTGATGTTATGCAGGCCAAACAGAAGCAAATGGAGGCAGAATAGAATTTGGCAATCTTCTGTCCCCGATGCAGGAAGAAACATAGCCATAAGGAGTGTCCACTAGATGCAGTCTAAATATGTGCCATATGCACAAAAGATCACCTTACGGAAAGCTGTCCCTCACTTCCTGGATTAAAAGCAGTATATAAGGAAGCAAAAGAAGAGCCAAAATCGGTGTCTCTGCTCAACCAGCGCCGTCAGTGGTAGCAACGACAGTCTGGTATGTTTTCGGACCCAACTTCTTCTTTTCAGTCTCCACAGTATAATTCTCAACAATATAATATGTGGCAAAATCAACCTCAACTTCCATTTCCAAATTGGTCACCACAGTCATTTCCTTCATTAACCCCGTGGCCGAATCAGGCAAGCCGATCTAGTTAGCCGAATTTTCCCTATGCCCCACCATATTGCAAAAATAACGCATACCCACCACAATGGACTCCCACTACTTCACAAAGTTCAGCCTGGTAGACAAACTGGCAAAGACCAATGCATCAGCCAGTAGGAACCATGCCGCTCCCTCAACCTACACTGCCAGCCTTACAAAAAAGTCCCCAGTCTAATCTGAGACCACAACTCCCAGCCCAACCCAACCCCAATCCAAATAACAGACCGGTCCAATCTATCCAAATAGTAGAAACATCAGAAATAGGAGCTGATCTGAGGGAGTGTAATGATCTTCAGCTAAGATCTGGGCATATTATTGAAATTGAGGGAGATAAGACAGCCCATGTTGAAAATCAGTTACCCAGAGAACACCCATCACAAGAAGAGGATGTGAACAAACAACAAACTTATAACCAAGAAACCACATCCTATGCCCTGTTCCCAGAATGATTAATCATACCTCGACCTACAAAATATCCTGATTTTGACATTCTGGGAGAATTACAAAATTTGTACATAAAAATTCCATTCCTCCAAGCCATTTAGGACATCCCGATATATGCAAAGACTATCAAAGAATTGTGTGTAAAGAAATCAAGGAGGAATATGGCAAATAATCCAAGAGTCCAAGTAGTTGGCACTCTATCTGACTTATTATCAGGAAAAGAAACACCCATTAAATACGAAGACCCAGGAAATCCAATAGTCACCGTACAAATTTATGGTCAAGCCTTCCCTAATGCCTTAGTTAATCTAGGAGCTGCAATCAACATCTTGACAACCACTACTTGCCAAAAGCTAGGCATTACATCTGTAGAACCCACTTCTACCTTACTAGAACTGGATGACCGATCTGTGTTTAGGCCAGAGGGCACACTACATGATGTCATGGTATCTGTTGACTCCTGGGAATACCCGACCGATTTTCTGATAATAAATCCCAAAAGCTGACTTGATGGACACCCATTGATTTTAGGTATACCTTGGCTTGCAACTGCCGATGCCTATATTGGCTGCCAACAAGGCAATATGACCATAACGAGGGGAGCCAATATCAAGAACTTAGCCTTATATCCTCTAGAACAACCAAGTGTCACAATGATCAAAACTAATAAGCACCCTATATCATACCTTATTGATAACATTAGATCTCCATTAACTATACAAGAGGCACTTGATTTTAAATATCAGACAGAGGACGATGCCATTAATAAATTTATTAGTCAAATTGAATTCACATCCCGCACGCAGTGTCACATGATAGAGGAATCATTCGATAACGAATTAGAAGAAGATCCTCTTAAAGATACACATGACCAAACAATACCTGTTACCTCTATTGAAAATAGTAAAATTGTGGAAATCGAACCGGGAAAAAACTTAAACATTAATGCCAACCTCACCTCCGAACAAGAAACGAAGCCCATCCATTTGTTGAGGAAATATAAAGAAGCATTTGCATGGGACTACCCTGATATGAAAGGAATTGACCCCCAATTATGTACACACCAAATTTACATAGAAAAATATGTGAGACCTGTTCGCCAGTCTCAGAGGAGACTCAATCCTCATCTAAAAGATGTGGTAAAAGCTGAACTTCAAAAATTTTTAGATGTCAATTTCATCTATCCTATCTCTGATAGTAAATGGGTCTCTCTGCTTGTGGTGGTACCAAAAAAGAATGGGAAATGAAGAATTTGTGTGGACTACAGAGAACCAAATAAAGCAACACAAAAAGACCACTTCCCTCTCCCATTCATCGACCAAGTATTAGACACTTTGGCAGGAAAGAATTTTTTTCTTTCCTGGATGGCTTCAATGGATACAATCAGATTCAGATTGCCCCTGAAGACCAAGACAAAACCACTTTTACTTGTCCTTGGGGAACATTCGCCTACAGAGTTCTACCTTTTGGCTTATGCAATGCTCCTGCCACATTCCAAAGGGCTATCCTCAACATTTTTGCAGACTTAATAAATGAAGGACTTGAAGTATACATGGATGACTTTACACCGTATGGAGACGATTTCGATCCAGCATTAGATACACTGGAAAAAGTCCTACAACGCTGCATTGCTACCAGGCTTTGTTTAAGCCACGAAAAATGCTATATGATGATGACTGAAGGACTTATTCTAGGACACTATATTTCAGCAGCTGGCATTCAGGTAGACCCAGCCAAAATCCAAATAATTTTGCTTATTCCCACTCCTACCACTCAAATGGAGGTACGCAGTTTTCTTGGATTTTCTGGTTATTATAGGAGGTTTATAGAACATTTTTCACATATTGCTGCACCTTTGTATGCACTAACTGGTAATGTTGATTTTCTTTGGACAGAAAAATGTGAACGTGCTTTCCAGGATCTGAAGAAGCTTGTGTCCACAGCTCCAGTCTTTCAAGGACCAAATTGGGATTTGACATTTCAGATATCATCTGATGCCTTAGATACAGCCATTGGAGCAGTCCTCGGGCAGGAAGAGGATAAGAAACCATATGCAATTTATTATATTAGCAAAAATTTATCCCCTGCTGAATTAAATTACACTGTTACTAAAAAAGAATTTCTAGCTGTAATACATGCTGTCAATAAGTTTAGACATTACATCACTGGATATCCTGTTATCTTGTATACAGATAATTCTGCCATCAAATATTTAGCAAACAAGCCTATCACAAATGGCAGAATAACTAGATGGCTGATTTTATTGTAGGAATTTGATATTACAATCAAGGATCGACCTGGAAAATAAAATCCTGTAGCCGATTTTCTCTCAAGAATGCCAAAGCCAATCGATGCAGCAACAGTTGAAGATCAATTTCCGGACGAGCATCTGTTTGCTGTGGCTGTTCAAACGCCCTGGTATGCTGATGTTGCCAATTACCTAGCAGTAGGTAAACTACCAAAACATCTAACCCCTAATGAGCGGAAACAGATTGTTCAGCGGAGTGCTCGATTCTCTTGGGTTGGAGGCTACCTGTTCCACACAGGGGCAGATATGCATATCAGAAGATGCGTTCGGGAGGATGAAATCTTCGACATTTTAAAAGCCTGCCATGACGGACCATGTGGCGGAAATTTCGCCGATCGTAGAACTGGACATAAGGTCCTGCAAACAGGGTATTATTGGCCTACAATTTTCAAAGATGCAAAGAAATTCGTCCAAGCTTGTGACAGTTGCCAGAGAGCAGGACGCCCTGGTCAGTCCGATGAGATGCCCTTGAACCCACAGTTAGTCATTGAACCATTCGAACGATGGGCCCTTGATTTCGTTGGACCAATTAACCCACCCTCAAACCAGAAAACATATATTCTGGTGGCAACAGAATATGTCACCAAATGGGTTGAAGCAGAGGCATTGCCGAGAGCTACAGAAGATTCTGTCATACAGTTCTTGTTCCATATATTTGTGCATTATGGCCTTCCAAGAGATATAATTACAGACGGTGGACCATAGTTTGCTGGGAACAAAATAGTTGCAACACTCAAAAACTATCATGTCCAGCATAAAATCACTACTCCATACCACCCACAGGAAAATGGTCAAGTAGAAAGCAACAATAAAATAATAGAAGCAATCCTAACAAAAGCAATTGCATCACATAGACGTGATTGGGCTACCAGACTACCAGAAGCACTGTGGGCTTACAGAACAACATGGAGAAGCACCACTGGTTACTCACCTTATCAATTAGTGTTTGGAAAGCAACCCATTTTTCCCATAGAATTTGAAATCCAAACATTGCGAACAACACAGGAAGTTGGCTTAAATCTAACTGAAGCACAGATTAATCGATTACAGCAGATCAATGAGCTCGATGAAATCAGGCTCTTTGCACTTCAAAACACTGCACTTATCCAACAACAGCGAGCTAAATGGCATGATGCTCTCATTAAAAATAAAGTCTTCCACGAAGGAGACTGGACACTTTTGTACGATTCTAGGTTTCACAACTTTCCAGGGAAACTTCAGACTCGTTGGTTGGGACCATACGAAATCCAGAAGGTACATGACAATGGTACTCTTACTCTAATCACTATTGACGGTTCTGGATATTCCTTCAAGGCAAATGGCCACCGAGTTCGTCTTTATCGTAAACCACTCACTCGGGAGTCCTTCTGCCAGCAGCTATGCCAAGACTCTGATATGGAAATTTTGGGGGAGGGAGAGAAGTCTTCCTCACCTGTGATTCATTAAGTAATTTATCTTTTTTCACAGTTTGTACATAATTTCTTTTGTTTTGTTGAATCATTTTTGTACATATTCTTGAATCTACGCTTTGCTGTTACTTTTCGAAGTAGCAGCAATGTTATTATTTTTGTTGTTCCTTTTCTCAAAGGGACAACATTTTCGTTCTGTTGTTCCTTTTTCAAAAGAACAACACCTTTTGGATTAGCCGTCATTTTGCTTTAATTTGTTCTTTTTCTTTATTTTTGCTTTCTACTGTTCCTTTTCCAAAGGAACAACACTTTTGTTTTTCACTGTTCCTTTTCCAAAGGAACGACATTTGGGTGTTTTGCTGTTCCTTTCCAAAGTAACGGCATTTCTGCGTTCTGCTGTTCCTTTTCTAAAGGAACAACATTTTTTGATTTTTGCTGTTCCTTTTCCAAAGGAACGACATTTTTGCGTTCTACTGTTCCTTTTCTAAAGGAACGTCATTTTTCGATTTTTGCTGTTCCTTTTCCAAAGGAACGACATTTCTATGTTCCGCTGTTCCTTTTCCAAAGGAACAACATTTTCGATTTTTGTTTTTCCTTTTCCAAAGGAACGACATTTCTGTGTTCCACTGTTCCTTTTCCAAAGGAACAACATTTTCGATTTTTGCTGTTCCTTTTCCAAAGGAACGACATTTGCGGAAAAGGAACAACATTTTCGATTTTTGCTGTTCCTTTTCCAAAGGAACGACATTTGTGTGTTTTGCTATTCATTTTCCGAAGGAAAAACGTTTTCAATTTTTGTTGTTCCTTTTCCAAAGGAATGGCATTTGTGTTTTCTGATGTTCCTTTTCCAAAGGAACAAATTTTTTTATCTTTGTTGTTCTGTTTTCCAAAAGGAACACCACTTGTATTCTTTTGCTCTTCCTCTTTGAAACAACAACACCCTCGTATTCCTTTTACTTATGATTGCTCCCCTTGCTGTTTTAAATTAAGGATGCTTACTGTTCCTGTTCTTTCAAGTCTTTTGGAATACAACTATGCACTTATGCAATGGATATAAAATCACAACATACTGAAATCAGGTGAATTATAAAATCGTTATTTTTATAAGAAATTGCTCTGAATTGGTAAAAGGACAGAGGAAATGACACACTTACCCATTATCTTTTGCTGTCATTGTTTCACTAACTCTGCTCTGATTGGTTATCTTTATCATGTTGGTTCCTTTTAAATCCTCTTTGATTCTTATTCAGGAATAGGAGCAAAGGGTTTATATCTTCCTATTGAGATGTTAAGACTTCTTCCACCATTCCAACTCTTAAGGAGTGTTGAACCACCCTTTGTGTATAAATGGGAAAGTACTTTATGCAAAAGAAAGAAAAAAGTGAAAACTGACTTGTTGATATAAGTTGTCAAATGCAGGATAGGGGGTCTCATCAAAGAGCTAGCCTACCATGATCATGAGGAAGAAAGTGAAGTGGCATTCCCATTATGGCCACCACACCAGGGATATGGTCCAAAAGGTATATCAAATAAAGAACCCTTGGAACAGGAGGTCTCATCACGAGCCGGCCTGCCCACCTTTCGCTCCTTCCTTGTGAATGGCATTATGGCTAACTAGTCACCAAGCCAGCATAATGGCCTACATTTTGACATCACACAACATTTCCTAAGCATACACAAAGGATCATGGTTCCATGGGTGAAATAAACAACTCTGCCAAGGTTATGGACACCTGTCGGCAGCAGAGCACTGTTAATGGTATTGAAGTCACATTATTTACACCAATAGGTAGTTATTAGCACCCTTCTGTTTCTTATACCTTAGTAATCAATCACATAAGAAGAATATATATTATTTCCCGAACCATTTAACGCATGTAATTCTATTATCACCAATCATGACAGAGCAATTGACAATGACCGCATGAGACTCCGTATCAACGGCAAATGTCCTATCCTCCCAGCCTCGCATCATATCACAATAGTTTCTTACGTATTAAGCAATCTGACTCTACGCCTCGATTTCGATAATCTGCTACTTTTGTAAGCATGGCATATTGCCATACGCTATTCCTTTATGACTATGTTTCAAAACAGAACGACACGCTGCTCCTTTATTTGACGGCTGGGATGACCTATCACATTGCGGGGGGGGGGAGGTTAACCTCATCATTCCTTGGATTATGTGTCAAACCACTATTCGGGAAACTGCGTACTTGGGAATAGCACGACTCAACGGTATACTATTTTTTATTTTTTTGCATGACTTGTTGTTTCTAAGCCATTTCCATTGTATACCCTGCAGCATTAGATTTTGAGCGAGCCTTGCGTCTGTCAGCCTCTCTGTGTTTTAACAGCGTGAACAGCTACCGTTCCATAGACAAAATTCTGAGATTTTACAGCGAAACCATAAACATGGGAGGAATATCGATTCGGAGAGAACCACAGGTGTTAACAGTCTCTGATGCTGCACAGGAAATCCTTGCAAGAACAGGGTGGCTAAATTATCTCAATCGCCTACAGGAATCCAACGAGACTGTAGCAATTGAATTCTTGCAGAACTTGCAAGAGGATCACTCCACAGTGAGGGGGAGGCACATAGCAGTCACTGATGACATAATCGCAGAAGTCTCGGGACTGCCAGCCGCTGGACCTGTATGGACGTTAAAGAAGGAGAGATTACAGAAGATCATAGAAACCTTCCAGGAGGAAGGCTAGAGCCTGACAATTAGAGGAAAGGTGGTTCTACCAGCAGCATTAGGAGAGCCGTGGGCAGAATTGCCAAAGACCATTCAAAGTTGCATCACTTGTGACGGCAGAAAAGACGTGGTAAGACTACGACACCTTAAAATCTTAGTTGTATTAAAGCAAAAATGCTTTGTAAATTTACCTGCATTTTTGAATTCATTACTTCATGACGTTGCACGGAGCATAAAAAAGGCACAACATGTAGAATCATTTGTTAGTCATCATGGGTTGATATGATTAATAGTCAGCCATAGCCTTACCCAGCAGCAGAGCAGCTGGGAAGAGCTAATTACCATGATAGATGGAGGATTGACCACACCATCCCCAAAACGTAAACATGCCACCAGTACACCTGAGCGTCCAAAAAAACGAATGAAATCGGTTCGACTAGCGCGGCTAAGAGGGAGGCTAGAGAATCCCCAAGGAGATACCAGCCAACCGGTAGAAATAGAAGATACAAGGGATGAGCAACCCCCACGATTAGAAGGGGAAGACAATGAGAAAGTAATGCAGGAAAATGAGGAATGAGAAATGGAGGAAGAAACCGAGCAATCTGAGCAGGAGGAAGAAACAGAACAGCAGGAAGGTAGCACAGTGCATAATCCATTGAGAGAAGAGGAACTAGCCAAAATTCTGGCCAATATGGGTGAATATGGCCAATCTTCCAGCCCATCAAATCTCCATGCTGAAGAAGAACCAAAATAACACTCTGCTCAGGAGGGAAACGCACCTGAAGAATCACATGCAGAGGAGGTAGAAGAGGAGAGTCAGCCTGTTCATGATGAAAACATGACAGGAGATGCAGAATAGGAACAATCCGTTCCTAGCCAGATGACACCAGAAGAAACTCCAGAAGAAGGGGGGGCAAAAAAGGAAGTCACCCAAGAAATAATAGAACCAGCTAGGGTTCTTGCCCCGGAGTAGCCAGAGCAGAGCAACAAAGAAGCACCCTAGAGAGAAAATCAGGAAATTAATCCAGGTCATAGTCCAGGCCGCAGCAAACAGTCTGCTGTTCCTTCTAAGGAAATTGAGGAAATTGAGGAAATTAAGAAATTACGGAAAGAACAACAAAGACTACTGAATGTAATAGTTCAGCTTCGACAGCAGATCAGGATTTTGAAAGCAAGGAAAAGGGTAAAAAGGACTTCAGGAAGGAAACATGCAACCACTCCAGCAAAACCCCTCAAGACAAAGGATCGAAGGACCAGAGTCCATCCTGCTATTCAAAACCCTGTCGAAGAGCGGGCTGTTGTTCCAAATGTTGTTGAGGAACAGTCTGCTGTTCAAAATCAAAAGGAATAGCATTTGACTGTTACCCACGTTGAAATACAAACAGACGATATATTGACCTGCGATAAAGAAATTTAGACAGAGGCACCACCCTCGGGAGTGATACGGGCCATGAACGTAAGACAACACAATAGGAAAATTCAGGTAAAACTCCCGGTTTCCACCGCCGCATGGGAAAGAGATCCGAGAACTGTAACCCTACGAGAGGGTTTGACACAAGCTCAACAAGCAGTAGAAAAGCTCATAGAGAAAACGGTCCCTCGAGAAAGGTATGAAGAGCTACAACAACAGCTTAGGAACATCAATCTATCTGAAAGCCAGGCCTTTGAAGGGTGGCGAAGGGAAGAAGAAAAAGTCGTGAAGGTAACTCGTAGGTTAGATATAGTTATCAGGCAGATGGATACCTTATGTTCTTTGTACAATGACGTCTTACCATGTAGAGCCCCTACTAAGAATTATGCCTTGTTTTTATTGGAATGATATTTGCAATTGAAAATAAAGGTTGTTAAAGCAGGTGCTCCCATACAAATTAATACCATCGATGATTTTATAAACTGCTGTAAGCACTACGGGGTAAAAGTTCAAAGACTATTGTGTGAGTTTTATTTGCATAACCTTGTATTAAACCAGGAGACTGAGTTGAACCCTGGACCTTTTGTTAGGGATATCCAATTACAGGCATTTATTTCATTTGGGGTTAATCAAATTAAATGGCTTAAAGCCTATAATGCTTTCCAAAGGCAAGAAAACAGATTAGATTTGTGGGTAAGAGCTGAGCCTAGGGATCCAGTACAGTTGTGGAGAGAACATAGGAACCTCATGAAGACTCCAGGTGTAATTGAAGCATTAGGACCCATTCACACAGCAATCAATCAGCAGGGAATAGAATACTTTTTCACTATTAAAGACCTTGCCATTGATGCGGCTAAATTTCGATATCAGATCTCTAATCCAAATATCTAACTCAGGGAACCATTTAAGTATGAAAATTTTATGTTAGCTGCCAACTGCTTGCACCTCTATTGTGAAGTCATTTTGAGGGCAGGGCCATCCTGGTTAGGATATAGGTTCCGGAGTCCAATTATTTGGCACCCTGCACTTGGATACCAAGCCCTGTATGAGATTTCTGAGGGTCAGACAGGCCATTTCTTTGAACACCTAGTTATGCATCATGGTTGTAGACCTCCACATGAGATTCCATCTCCAGCCTACTCTCTCATTGCCTTACATGTCAACTATAATGTTTTCGTGAGGGCATGAAAAAGGGTAAGCAGGGGGGTGTGTGGAGTACTAAAGAAGATATGTTTTTGGCAATTATTTTAGCATCTTTTCATTAGAACTTACAAACCTTTTGCATCATGAACTAGGAAAATGATAAGAAATTGTAATAAAACCTGTGAGATTAATGTGCAAAATGAAAACACTGACAATTGTCATTTTCTTATGTAGGAAGAAGGAAAAATGAAAAGCTTCCGTTCCAAAGGAAAGGACAAGGACGGGTTAACCACTGTCCCTTTGACGGGGAACCGTATGCAAAAAAGGCAAAACAAATCAAAGCGAATCAGCCCTGGAAAGGAAGTGGAGATATCGGCTTGGCACAAGAAAGAAAAGAGATAACTGAGGACTAACGGTTCGACGAATCCCTCAGGATCCTTTGATCCTGAGGGATCGCTGCTTTAACTATTTTTGTACCTAGACATCTTTGCCTTCACCATTATAAAAGGCGCAGCATTGTTAGCTCGAGGGGTCTGTCGATTCTGTTATGTTTTATGTAATTTCTCTTAAGATTGAAACTTTGATCATCGAGTCTCGTTGAGAATTGATTTACTGTAATTCTGCCTTATGCATTAATACAAACTTGGTTGCTATTTCATCTCTGAGTCTGGAATAACTTCAAGCGGTGTACCCCTGGAGGCTAAGGGCCCGGCCCTGGAGGACACTTTCTCCTGTACTATCACGTTTGGTTTATGCGTGGTTTGCTTATCAGCGTTATTTGGTAATCTGATGTGTTTTGTTAGTTTACATCACATGCTCTGTTATGTTTAATTTACTGAGGTTTCTAAAGACAGAACTATTGCATTAACTCTGCAACGTATCACTGTTCTTTTAAGTGATTGATATAATACTGCAGGTCTTTATAGAATACTGTTGCTGTTTAATTACAGAGCCTCTGTGATGTGCACTTATTCATTGATATTACGGAATTCATCTTAGCAATTATGTTCTTTGCGATTGTTGAATCTATAGACATTGCTGTTCCATTCTGAAATACAGTCGTAATCTTTATAACTGAGATTGACAACTGGTTTACCAAGATTAGGTTACTATTAAGGTGTGTCATGTGCATATATGGTTTTCAAGCGTTGTTCTATAATTCATCATTAATCAGTGCTGTTCCATTTTTGTGTGTTGTTCAATTCATCCTTAAGAGTGAAGGATCACCATTTGATTCCTGTAGGACACGATTATTGCATTTGATCTCGTAGACTAAGGTGTTATTGCTTGTTAGACTTAATTGTTGTCACAGTTTCCTGTTTGTTGTTCCATTTCAGGTCTACTGTTCTATTTCTTATTTCCCGTTCCATTCCCTGTCATTTGTTATTTTGGTGTGAAGAACGATCTAAGGCTGTAGTGAGCATTGACATTTACTGTCCGGCTCCCAGATCCACGATCTGTTCTTTGATTTCCTTTAGTTCCATCAGTTTACAAAGGGATGAGTTACTGCTACCAAACCCTTGACTGATAAATTTCTTAGTTTTCTGAATGTGTGGTTTAATCTTTTGAAGTAGTTTGCTGTAAACAAGCATCCATTTACTCTTGTATTTTTGAGCACTGTACTACTAGCATTACTCTGGAAAATTCTAGCCTCAGACTGAGACACTCTTTGAAATAACAAAACGTTCTTGGATTGACAAATTAATGTGAGGTAATTAGAGGTGAAATAGACCCTTTTTATAGCTTGACAGCTGCTATCTAAGTTTCAAAGGTAAAGAGCATTAAACTATACTAAGGTGTAAGCAAAGGAACTAAACTAAATATGTTTTCAAGCGGAAGAGCAGTCGGAGATCGAAATTGGTGAAAGGACGTAAGGATGTAGTAGTGCATAGAGACCGTTGGATCGATCAACGAACATAAGATGGACGACGGAGATCTTATCGCGGGGGCTTAAGTGAATAGATGGATGAATAGGGTTAACGAACAGGATGAATGGCAGAGATCTTATCGCGGGGAATTAAGTGAATGGATGGACGAACAGGGTAATGAAGCAGATGAATGATGGGGATTAAGTCAAGAGATGGACAAACAAGATTAATCAAAGGATGGACGACGGAGATCGTATTGTGAGAAGAAAATGTGCAGAAATGATGGAGCGGGTTTTGAAAGTGGTAAGCAGTTTCTCACGCGCCCTCAAAGCTGTACACTGTATTTCTGAATTTCACGCGATTAGCCTAACCTAGCGAAACGTAGCACGAGAAAACCACTTTTCTTGCGTTCTCTCGGGCGAATAACGGTCATGCAAGAATCTGCGTGAGATTGCGTGGTAGACATTGGATCAGGCTAGATAGATCAACTGTGCAGATCAGCCAAGCTAGTTGGCGATTGGGTGATGCGACAACCATCAGATCAAATGATGCAGATCGATGGTGGGGATTTAAAGCGCATAAAGTAGGTGGAAGACTTCACGTGAGGTAGCAGTTGTATAAACTAATGAATCAGACGGTGATTGGGCATGTTTGTTGTGGTTCAAACAGTAAGGGGATTATGCAGGAAGAACGTGTTGAAGGAGGTTTCAATGAAAACGATAGAAGAACTAGTGAGGGTGAACAAGTAACCACATCAAACAAAATAATCCATAGCTCATGCGAGAACAAGAAATCTATGTTTTTGGGGTTGCTAAAGGGTCTCTTCCTCAAGTCATGGTCCCAGAGGGAGGAGATGAGGTCGAGACACCTGCAAACAACCTTATGGTGATCTTTTTCTCCTAGCTAACCTACTAATTGACACAAGGCACAAATGGAGGTAAACTAAAGCACAACTGATCTACTCTACACTATTGTAAGTGGAATGCAACTACTTAAGCAAATGAACAGAAGAACCATAAATCATCTACGCTATACTACTATAATGAAAATGTAGCTACTTAAGCAAATGAATAGAAACAGAAATCTATGCTAGCATACGTGTACAATAAAGAGGAGCTTTTGCTACTTGGGTTGGGCCCTAACCTAAGAGCTTCAGCCCTCTGAGTTAACTGATTGCTGGCTCAAAACAGAACTCATATTTATTATAAAAACCATGGATTACATAACAAACTATCACAAGTCTTGCAGCTCAGAAATAAAGTAGAGTTTTACAATCAAAATCTGAATCATACTGAGGTCCTAAGCCTCTCTATTTATACATCTGAAGTCTCCAACGAATTCCTTCCCATTAGGGAGGCTTGGCTCCCCACTCAAGATAAACTAGTTTCTGTCACTTTCACTTTCCCGGTTGTCTTTTAGTCCTCATGATTTGGCTATTTGCACTCTGAGCTGATGGAGGAATATTCGAATGGAGGGGTAGTAAATGAGGAGGATTTGCCTCTTATAATTCCTCTCCCTTGTCCCATTCAAGTTTTGACCAAGGTCTTTGCCACAGTTCCTTCCTTTTATCCTTTATTCCCGCATTACATGCACATTAGACCACAAAGCAAAATATCCAACTCTAACTCATCTCATTAACAAAATATAACCAAAAGTATGCAATAATTTGTGAGAATAGTTGGTTTGACTAAGCTAGGAGGTGAATTAAGGCCAATTAAGGCCCATATAATTACCCAATGATGAGGCTCATCATCACCCCCATACTGAAAGTGTTGCTCATCCTCTGAGAAACTTAGTCAATGTCCATGTCCTTCATGGCTTTGGTAGCCTCTTTGACATCCCATGCTTTTTTTGTGGTCTCTTCTTCTTGTTTATAGAATCTTTCTTTCCTTTCTACTTCTTCCCACTTCCTCTTTTCCTCTTCTTATTTTCTCCCTTCTAGCATCCCTAGGAGTAGTGGTGGACTGAGTTTTAGGCCTATCCAATTGACCTTCAACCTTTGCATTGATTGCTTATACATATGTGTCCTGTTGAGTGCCTCTCTCAACCTTTGAGGAGAGTGATATTCTCTGATCTTCAAGCTGTGTGGAAGTGTTTTCCATATCCTTTAGAAGGCATGTATATTATCATCTCTTAGCAGCCTAAACATATCCTCAAAATGTGAAATTGCTTTCTCTTGGGCAACAAGATATCTAGGTGTCAGCTAAGGATCATTTGCAATTGGATTATGGGTGCGATTAGGGCCATGGGATTTTATTGTTCAGCTCTGATGAAAAGAGGTTCATTTTGCTCTCTGGCCAATATTATTTTCATCTGTGCAGCCCTTGACTTCTCATGGTTCATCGATGATGCCAAAGCCATTAATTGTAGATCTCTTAGCTCTGCATTAGGATCCCAAATATTCATGTCTGTGAGGGCCATGTTGTGCAAGTAAAACTCAACCATTTTGGCCCTATCCTCTAGTGCACTTTGATCACAAAGATCAATAAACTGCCTGCAGTCCTAAAATGGCATGGTGCCCCTTTGTGCTAGTGTTTTAATCTGAAATTGCAGCCATTGTTCTCTGAGGTAAAGAGCGTAGTATTTAGCTGGCATCCTACTCTAGATCGCCTCCAAGGAGAGGCTGGCCATACATGCTAGTTGGTTTTCCTTTTCCTGTAGCTATCCTCTCAGGGGCCTCTGGAGACACCTTAGGTGACTCCTCCTTGTATTCTTCCCCTTCTGTTTCAATGCCTTCTTCCTCTCTGACAGAAGGACTAGCATCATAGATGAGGGTTTTTATGTCATCCTCTTCTGGTAAGTCTCTGAAGACTGACCATTTTATAGGGATCCTGAGGTTTTGGAGGGCATCCTCAATGAGGATTCTAATCAAACCATGGTGAGCCAACAGTTGGTAATTCCCTTCCTTTACTTTGTTGCTGGAGTCTATGAGTGATTGCGTCAAGAAATAGGGTATTCTGAGTCTTTGGTGAACTGGTGTTTCTACCCCAAACCTTAGTTCTTCAAGCATCCTAAAATGGTAGCCATAAAGAACATTGTATGTACCCTCATATGAGATATATTGATGAGTTGGTAACCTACCTCACTCCATGGGTATGGCAGACTGTCCCTCCTTACTCCATTTTTATCCTCTGTTGGTTCTTCACCTTCTAAAAAGAATTTCCTTTTTGCCACATGACTGTCTGCTTTGTCTTCTTTTCTCCATGCAATTCCTAGGGGAAGTGTGGTGACCCTACTGATGAAATCTGGGGTGAGATCTATAGTGAGCCCTCTAACTATAACAGTGGCATGGATTTTGCTGTGTGGAGTGATGGAATGAGCAAATTCTTGAGAAAACAGAGTTTCTTGTGTATGTAATCCACTAGCTTTTTAGAGGACTTCTAGTTCATTTGCTTGTAAATGGGGATGGATTTTTAGATCCTACCTCTTTAGAATTGTGGCAGTAGACAGTTCTCTTGATATTCCCTCTTGAACCCCTCTTTTCCTATCCTTTAGACTACCTCTGTGTATCCTGTAGACTACTCCTGTAGACTGTTCTTGTAGGAATTCTCTTGTAGAACAGTGGATCCTTGCTTCCAGTGGGTGGCCAGAGTTATGAGAGCTACTTGAGTGAGGGAGTTTCAAGGAGGTAGAATGCATGAATGCATGCAAACGAATTTTTTTCCCTTTATACCACCTCACCATTCCCACTCCTTCTAATCAGCTCCCACAGTTGTTAAATCCATAGTTAGCCACATTGTGTCCTACTCCTCCTCTGTTCTTTGAGTTCACTGCAGCCATGTGTGAGAGGACACCGTGCTTTGTATGTGATGACTAAATGAAGGTGGCCAAGTTAATTGGCCACCTTTTCACTTACAAACCAACTACCTCTTAACCTTTAAAAAATTTGATCAAATGATGCATATGAGTGAGTGAGTGGGATACTTACCTGTGGTCTTGATTCCATGCTGCAGTTGTCAAAGATCATAGGTGTTGCATTGTCTATTTGCTGCATGGTCATTCTTCTTCCTCCTCTACTATCTGCTGAAGGTTTCTTGGCTTTTGGAGGTGTCTGTGACTAGACATCTAATGTTGTTTCTGCTACGGAGCTCTTGGATTAACACTTGGAAATGTTTGGTGTCTCCCTTAGAATTTCTTGATCATGTTGCTAGCTAGTGCTATGAGGATGCCGTAATGAATGGACAGAGCGAGTAGGAGTGTGTGTGGATGTAGGGATGATGATAATGGTTGAGGTGATTGATTAGATCATTTCTAGTATGAATTTTGGGGACCTAACCAATCTACCATTCAAGGGATCCTATAGAAAACACAATCTTACCCTGAATTGAAGTAATGAAGTGAAAAACAATGGAATTGATGGAGGGATGCATGGTAAGGAGTGGAGGAGATGAATATATGTGAGGCAGGGTTCCCTTTGGATTTTCTCTTTGCTCCTTCATTGTCTTTCTCACCCACCTGCAAATAACAATTATGTTTTTTTCTTTCATTATTATATATATATTTTTAAAACACCTAGGCTGCCTCAGAGAGGTTTTCACCCTAGATATTTTCCCTAAGCGCCTCAAGGAAGGTTTTCACTAAGGGATCTTCTTTTTCTTTTTCATTGTTTTCTCATCCTTAGGCCGCCTCATGAGGTTTTCAACCCAAATATGGGACTCAGGCGCCTCATGGAGGTTTTCACCTAAATCCTTATTCTTTCTTTTCTCTTTTTTTAGTGCCCTCATGAGGGGGGAGCTGGAACTTGCTCCACCATCATCACTGTCTTATTGATATTGTCAATGAAGTCTTGTTTTGATAAATTCCTCTTGTACATTTTCAATCAGTGTCCATTAACAAGCAATGAAATTGCTTCTTCATTATAGTTTTGATTTGCATTGAACCATTATCATGGCATCTTTCCACCACATAAGGTCCGAGCCATCTTGTCCTTAACTTGCCCTTGAAGTCTTTATACCTAGAATCATATAACAATGCCCAATATCCCTCTTGAAATTACTTCTCCTTAATGTGTTTGTAACGCCAGATCTTCCTCTGAAGCTAAACTTTGTATGTAGGAGGGCCTGCATTCTGAATTCATCTAAGCCATTCAAATGGAATAATCTTTCTATGCATGACTAAGATCAAAATCTAGTTGGGCTGCCATCCTCAATGTGTTATATTCAAACTCAATGGACAACAAAACCTTTTTCCCATAGACCAGCTCATAGGGCGTAAATCCAATGGTGGTATTCCATGTTGTATTATAGGCCTGGGTGGCCTCAACTAGTCTCTCTGCCCAATCCTTTCTGCTGCTGCTCACTACCTTGGTTAAGATGTTCTCCAATGCCCTGTTGGTCACCTCCACTTGCCAATTAGCTTGTGGATGATGAGGAGTGGAGGTCTTATGCTTGATTTTGTGATGGCTGAGTAGTTCTTCAATCATGTTGGAGGTAAACTCGCTGCCTTGGTCTATGACTAGCTCTCTAGGGTACCCAAATTTGTAGACTATATTCTCCCTTAGGAACTCAGCCACCTTCTCTTCTGTTGCTGTCTTAATCACCTTGGTTTTAGCCCACTTAGTCAAATAATTAATGCACATAATAAGTACTTCTTTTGCTTTGAAGGAGGGTTGATAGGCCCAATGAAGTCCATGCCCCACTTGTCAAATGGCTCAAAATTCACTTGAGGTTGTAGGGGTATTTCATCTCTTGGAGTAGGATTTCCCATCCTCTGGCACCGATCACACTGAATAATGTACTTTTTCACATCCTGATGAAGAGTAGGCCAATAATAGCCTACTTGCAACACTTTGAATGTTGTCCTTTTTGCTGCAAAGTGACCTCCACAAGGCCCATCATGATAGGTCAGAAGGATGTCAAAAACATCCTCTTCCCTTACACACCTTCTCAAGATTTGATTTGGGCCAAGTTTGAACAAATTGCCCCCAATCCAGGTGAAGGGGGTGCTTTTCTTGACTATCTTGCTCTTTTCTTTGGAGGGCAAGTTTGGTGGGAACTGTGTTGATACCAAATAGTTTGCTATATCAGCAAACCATGGGGAGAGAACTGAAATAGCAAACAAATGTTCATCTGATAACTGGTCATCCACCATTCCTTCTTCACCTGCAGGCAGATTCATCCTAGATAGAAAGTCTGCAACAAAATTTTCCTTACCAGGCTTATCGACAATAGTTAGATCAAACTATTGTAATAAAAGCAACCATCTTATAATTCTAGCATTCACATCTGGATTGTTCATTAAATATTTGATTGCAGCATGATCAATATGCACAAATGTTTGATAGCCTGTAATGTAATGCCTAAATTTGTTTAATGAATGCACAACAGCCAGGAGTTCCTTTTCGGTCACAATATAGTTTAGCTCAGCCTTTGACAGGTTCTTACTGATAAAATAGATGGCATAGGGAAATTTCTCCTCTTCCTGACCTAAGGCTGCTCCTATGGCTTTGTGTGAGGCATCATCATGAATATGAAAAAGGAGGGCCCAGTTTGGGCCTCTAAGGATTGGTGCAGTGGTTAACTTACACTTTAGAATGTCTAAGGCCTCTTGACAACTCTTTGACCATATAAACTCAAAATCTTTGGCCAACAACCCAAACAAAGGAGAGGCCAACTCGTTGAAGTCCTTTATGAACCTTCAGTAGTATCTAGCTAACCCTAAGAAACTCCTGACATCTCTCTACTTTTGTGGAGGTGGGACCCTTTAGATGATTGCTATTTTGTTTGGGTCCACCTATAGTCCTTGCTGAGATATTGAATGACCTAGCACGCCCCTTCAGTCATTAAGAATTCACCTTTTTTTGGACTGAGAGACACGTTCATTTCAATGCATTTGTGCAATACTTTGCCTAGGTTAGTCAAGGCTTCTTGAAAATCATAGCCATAAGGTGTAAAGTCATCCATATAGATTTCCACAACATCATGTACTAATTCATCAAAAATACTCAAGACTGCTCTTTGGAAAGTGGCAGGAGCATTACATAGGCCAAAAAGAAGCACCCTATAGGCAAAAGTACCCCAAGGACAAGTGAATATGGTCTTATCCTGGTCTTCTGGGTAGATTTAGATTTGGTTGTACCCACTGAATCCATATAGGAAGGAAGAAAAATTCTTCCCTTCCAGGCCATCTAGCACTTGGTCAATGAAGGATAGGGGAAAATGATCCTTCTTTGTGGCTTTGTTCAACTCCCTATAATCAACACAAATCCTCCACTTACCATTTTTCTTAGGAACTAACACTAAAGGAGAGACCCACTCAATGTCTGAGATAGGGTAAATGAATCCTACATCTAGCATTTTTTGCAATTCTTCTTTGACTATGCCTTTAAGAGCTGGATTCATCCTCCTTTGTGGTTGCCCGACTGGCTTGCAACCTTCTTTGATGTATACATGGTGAGTACACACTGAGGGGTGTACTCCCTTCATTTCCTTATAACTCCAAGTGAAGGCTTCTAGGTTTTCTCTCAACATGTTGCATAGATTTTCCTCTTATAAAGCAGAAAGAGATGGATTAATTTTCAAATTTTTCTCTGGGCCAAATTCTATGGTTTTGACATGGAGTGGGTTGAAATTGACCAAGAATAAGTCAATTGGATGATCGTTGTGGGTTTCCCTGACTTCTTCTTCTAATGGTAGTGAACTAGGAGTTGGACTTTGGAGCAGGTGTTCAATTAAGTCATCCTCATCTTGCTGTCCTCCTCCTATGGTTGCTTCCAAAGCATAAAGTTTGGCAGAATAAACTACATCTTCTTCCTCCTCCTCCAACCATAAAGGTAAATCATGCTTTAGGGTAGGTTGAGAAGGAGGGTATAGTACTAACTAATTGGACATATGCCCATTCTTGATGGTCATATTCCCAACTCTCTAGCTAATGTAAGCATCAGCTGTGGCCAACCATGGCCTCCCAAGGATGAGAGGGTAACTAGTAAGCTTAGCCTTAGGTTGGAGAAGTAGAAAATCGGCATGGTACTCCTAGGAGTCAATGGAGACCATCACATCCTCCACAATTCCCTCTGGGGTGACTGTGGTACGATCTGCAAGTTGCAGAACTGTTGTGGTCTTCCTCAATTACCCTTGGAGGTTGAGGTGCAGCATGGTGTCCTTGGTCATCACATTAATGGCAGCCCCAAGATCAATCAGAGTGTGTGGGAAAATGGTGCCATTGATGTGCACATCTACTACAGGGATTCCAGGGTACAAATATTTTGGGCATATTACCTACCCCAGCATTAAGTCAGACAACTGCCCAATGACATTAATGGTAGGGGCATCCCTTTATCTTCTTCCTGGATGCTTGAGGCACTTCTCCTTAATAAACTTATTGAAAATGGGAACATCTTTGATTGCTTGGAGAAGGGGGATCTTTACACATAGTTTTTTCAATTCTCCCAGAAGTTCAGTTTCTTCTGGGGTAGGCTAGAGTGGTTGGGCTAATCTCTAAGGAAAGGGTGGATTTACTTTAAGGTTGCTTTCCTCTCTTTCTTCCTCAACCTCCCTATGTGGAGAGGGAGGTTGGTTATCATGGAGAATTCTCCCAGATCTTAGGTTGATCTCATGGATTTCTACAACATAGGCTAGCTATGATGTCTCTCCACCATATACTTATTGAGCCTACCTAATATTTGGGTTCAGATTTGGCTGGGCAGGCATATGGGGTTGATTAGGTGGAGTAGAGTGCAGGAGTTGTTTTTGGGTAGGTGGTGGAGGCAATAGGGCTGGAACATTGTTAAATTGGGGCCTCCACCCCTAGAGTGGGGTATTCCATTGATGTTGTGGTTGAACATAAGGTTGAAATGACTAGCTGGTTGGCTGGGAATGATACTGAGATGGATAAGACCAAGGAAGGGGTGTAGACCAGGAAGGATGAGCAGGGGGTCCCCAAGAAGGTATAGTTGTGGTTTGGTTGGGGTTGTAATATGCACGGGATGACCCTTGCATACCTTGCTAGTATGGTCTAGGCCTAGGAGGTCTCCTTTGGTTGATGTAGAAAAGTTGCTCAGTGACCCCTTCAGCTCCTTGATATACAACTTTTAGTCCAGGTAAAGAAGGGCACTTGTCTATGGAGTGGTTTTCTTCACATACTGAGCAAATATTAATACAGTCCAAGGGACATTCGTTCCTAGGATGCCTCCTAGTGCATCTAGGACAAAAGATGGCCAGGGCTATTTCTGATTCCTCTTGCTTCCCTTTCATGTTTGTGGTGTCCAATTGCAAAGCAAGGGTTTGTAGCATATCACTTTTGAAATCTTCCAACATATTTCCAATTTCACTCTTGATGGATGAGTTGGAGGATGATGTACTGGCCATAGGTTGACTACCCCTACCCTTTTTCCTGGTTGCCCTAGAATGGTTTGTAAAGACAGTCTTAATATCCTCATAGGCTAATTGGTAGATATCTCCTCCTGCTATCATATGTAAGGTATCCAGAAGATCCTCCCTCACTCCTCTAAGCAGGACTAGCTTCAGTGACTCAAGTTCAAGTGTGCACTTGACCCTTTTGTAACTGAGATGGAATCTTTCTTCATAGTCTTCTAAGGATTCATCCTGGCCTATGGTCATCCTCAAAACCTCTTCTTTAGTGTCCTTTGACCTACAGTAGTCCCTATAATTTTTGTTAAAATATTGTTTCATCTGAGCCCAAGTTGTGATGCTATCTCTAGGTAAACCCATGAACCAACGCAATGCTGCATCCTTGAGGGTAGATGGAAATAGTTTTAACTTTTTCTCATCATCTGTATAGTCATAGCTTCGGTATATAACAAAAAACTCATATAGGAAAGTGTCAGGGTCCTCTGTGGTCAGGCCATGGAAATGAGGTAGAGCAGAGGGGCTTATATTCTTCATCTTAATGTCCCCATTGGTCTCACTTATGGGGAAGGCACCCTCAATTCTCTCTCTATTTCCTCTATCATTTTGGTTTTTAACGATTGGTTCAGTAGGAATGGGTTCTTCCTCTTCTTCTTCCCTGTAGATTCCTCAAATATGTAAGGTTTCTCACCTAAAGGGTCTTCCAATTTACCGTCACTGAAGAAGAGAGAAGGTTGACTGTTGGATGCAGTGGGGGTATTTGACAAGAATTTCCTTGAATTGTCCCTATTCCTACGAGGCATGAAAGGAAATGTTTTTGGGTTGGTTTTTGTAAGATTTTTTTTTTTTTTTTAAGCTGGAAAGTACTCTGTAGAAAGGAAATTGTTGATTGAAGGAAGACTACTGACAGAAAAAGACTACTTGTTGAATTGAAATTCTACTTGCAGAATGAAATTGCTAATTCAAGAAAGACTACTGACAGAAAAAGACTACTTGTTGAATTGAAATTCTACTTGTAGAATGAAAAGAAAGCAAGTAATGACAAATGAAAGAAAAGAAGCTACTAACAAAGAAACTACTTGCTAAATTGAAATTCTACTTGCATAATGGAAAGGAAAGTAGATAATGACAACTGAAAGAAAGGAAGAAACTAGAATACTTTTGCAGGAATAAACTAATGGAAGAAAATTGGAGACTAGAAATAGAAGAAAGCAATAATCACATTCTGCTTAGACACCTCCTCGACAACGGTGCCAAAAAGTGATGAGCCTAGGTATTGTAACAAGAATGCTGCAACTCCTAGGGCTACCATCTTTACTTATCAACCCGGGGTTCGTACAAACTTGGAGGTGAAAGTGCTATATGCACAAGTAAAAGTGAAGGTCCTGCCTATTGTCATTGTTCATCTGGCAAGAGGAACCAGGGGTTCCAAGCCAGACTGCTATAGGGTCAGAAGAAGATTAATTATTTGATGGAAGAAGAGCAAATCTATTCTAAGAGAGAGCTACTCTGCTGCAGTAATGAAGAAAACAACATGTAATGCTACACCACACCATAACCTAACTAACCATCTAAACAACTATGCTAAACATAATTGCTAAATCAACACTAACCTAATGCTTCTATCTAAGTTGCAGAGGTAAAGAACATTAAACTATACTAAGGTGTAATCAAAGGAACTAAACTAAATCTATTTTCAAGTGGAAGAGCAGTCAGAGATCAAAATTGGTGAAAGGAGGATGTAAGGACGCAATAGTGCATAGGGACCGTTGGATCGATCAACGAACAGAATATGGATAGTTAAGATATTATCGTAGGGGCTTAAGTGAATAGATGGATGAACAAGGTTAACGAACAGGATGAACAACAAAGATCTTATCGTGAGGAATTAAGTGAGTGGATGGGTGAACAAGGTAACGAAGCATATGAACGACAGATATGTTATCCTGGAGATTAATTCAAGAGATGGACATACATGATTAATCAGAGGATGGATGGCAGAGATTGTATCACGGGAAGAAAATGTGCGAAAATGATGGAGCGGGTTTCGAATGCGGTAAGCAGTTTCAAAAGCGCCCTCAAAGCTGTAAGCTGTATTTTTGAATTTCACATGATTAGCCTAACTGAGCGACATGTAGCACAAGGAAACCACTTTTCTCACGTGCTCTCGGGGGGATAACGGTCATGCAAGAATCTGCGCGAGATTGCATGATACCCATTAGATCAGGCTAGACAGATCAACGGTGGAGATCGACCAAGCTAGTTGGCGATCGGGTGACACGACAGTCGTCAGATCAGGTGAGGCAGATCGAAAGTGGGGATTTAAAGTGCATAAAGTAGGTGGAATAATTCATGCGAGGTGGCGATTGGATAAACTAATGAATCAGATGGTGATTGGGAAGGTTTGTTGTGGATCGGACGGTAAGGGGATTATGACTGAAGAACGCGCTGAAGGAGGTTTCAATGAAAATGACAGAAAAACCAGTGAGGGTGAACAAGCAACTGCATCAAACAACAAACTCCATAGCTCATGCGAGAACCAGAAACCTGTGTTTTTGGGGTTGCTAAAGGGTCTCTTCCTCAAATCATGGTCCCAAAGGGCAAAGATGAGGCCGAGACACCTGTAGACAACCTTATAGTGATATTTTTGTCCTAGCTAACCTGCTAATTGAAAGAAGGCACAAATGGAGGTAAACTAAAGCACAACCGATCTACTCTACATTACTGTAAGCGGAATAAAACTACTTAAGAAAATGAACAGAAGAACCATAAATCTACGCTATACCGCTGTAATGAAAATGCAGTTACTTAAGCAAATGAACAGAAACATAAATCTGTGCTAGCATACATGTACAATAAAAAGGAGCTTTGGCTGCTCGGGTTGGGCCTTAACCCAAGAGCTTCAGCCCTCTGAGTTAACTCAGTGTTGGCTCAAAACAAAATTCATCTTTATTATAAAAACCATGGATTACATAACAAACTGTCACAAGTATTGCAGCTCAGAAATAAAGTAGAGTTTTTCAATCAAAATCCGAATCCTACTGAGGTCCTAAGCCTCTCTACTTATACATCTAAAGTCTCCAATGACTTCCTTCCCATTAGGGAGTCTTGGCTCCCCACTCAAGATAAACTGGTTTCTGTCACACTTTCACTTGCTCGACTGTCTTTTAGTCCTCATGATTTGGCTTTTTTCACTCTGAGCTGATGGAGGAATATTCGAATGTAGGGGTAGTAAATGAGGAGGATTTTCCTCCTATAATTCCTTTCCCTTGTCCTATTCGAGTTTTTACCAAGTTCTTTGCCACAATTCCTTGCTTTTATCCTTTATTACTGTATTTTTCCTTGCTTTTATCCTTTATTCCTACATTACATGCACATTAGACCACAAAGAAAAATATCCAACTCTAACTCATCTCATAAACAAAATATAATCAAAAGTATGCACTAAGTTATGAGAATAGTTGGTTTGACTAAGGTAGGAGGTGAATTAAGGCGAATTAAGGCCCATATAATTACCCAATGATGAGGCTCATCAATAAGTTTGAACATGAACATGAACATGAATACCTAGTTTGCCATGCTCATCAACATGTATCAACACCTCTAACACCTAACCAACAAATGTTTGCATCAAACCGGTGTCTAGTAAATCAACATACAAACCATGAAACTACCACATCAATGACATCATTTAGAACAACATGAGGTTGACATCAATGCATCATCTAGAAATCACAAGGCATCAAAAAGTTGACATCAATGCATCAACACATTTTGAAGCAACAACCCTTTCCAAGTCAAAGGGTCAAAATGTGATTAGTGGAACACTCTAAAAAAGTGATTTTAGTGGCTTCAACGCTCTTCAACTATTCTGGATGTGAAAAAATAGGCCTAGAAGTGCCTCCTTTCAGTGTACTTAATGAAATAGTAGGCTAACAATGCCCTTTTATCACAAAAATGGAGAAACAAAGTGGAACTTCTAAATGGATAAGCTTGATTTGGTCATGTTTGATCAAGTCATGATTGATTTGGTCATGTTTTATCATAACCTAAGATATGGTCAAGAATATTTTGAGGTTCAATGTCGCTAATCATAAGGAAAATCTATATAAGAAAAGTTTTCTACTAGTCATAGAGGAGGAACAAGAGTGCATGTTGAAATGTTGGTGGAGTTTCTTTGAGATAAACTTGTGAAAATAGGTAATGATACCAGTGAGTACAGAGGTTAGGAGATTCACCAAGGTAGGAGTTGCATGAGTTCTCATCCATGTACTTCATTCTATTATTGATGTAAGACTAATGAAAATCTTTCCCCATATATTGTTCATGCATCTCTATTGTGTATTTCATCACTGATTTAATATTCATGCACAAATATTATTATTTAGGGAGACAGGAATGTATTTTTCTCATGTGTATGAAAGATTCAATAAGGGAGAAGGAGATAAGACTTTTGGGAAGTCTTCCTTTCAAGTTGGATGCACCAATAGAGTCACTGTTGAAGAATGTAACTAGTCTTAGATCCTAGATTTTTGTAACCATTATGACTAAATTTGTAGATGTAACCAAATCCTAATAATGTAACTAGTGTCGGTCTAAATAATTGTACTTGAGTCATAATGAAATTTATTTATCAAAAGAAAGAAAAATAATTTTTATTATTAAATAAATTGACTTATTAAAAAATGAGTTTCATGCTTGGGTCAATTATTTTTAGGTTAAAGTATCCATTGAAGACTTCTAGGGTTTATGTCAAGTGTCCTTGTCCATGTCACAATGTAAAGAACCCTTCTTGGGAATTATTTGTTGAAATACAATTATTTTAATGTAAATTAGGTCAATTAGGCCTCCTCCACCAAGTTGGCCTCAAGGAAGGACAAGTTGGTCTCAAGGGAAGAATTTGATCACCTAAAAGGAATATATATAAACACCAACTTGACTAATTTGAAGCAGAACACACACAAGTTTCGAATTGCAATAGTTGGAAGCAGTAGAAGGTACAAATTCCAAGGAATAAAAATGAAAGGGCTAGCAAAGGAGAAGCATTTCGTTGTTTGGCTAAGGAATTCAAAATTCTCTCTCTCTTATCTCACATGTGCAAAGAAACTGAAGCTATTGGAGGGATGAAATTGTAGTCTTGAAGCTGCGACGCAATTCTGATGCAATGGGGTCAAAAATTTGTCCTTGATGTAATATCGACGCAGTATGGAAGCATGGTTGATGCAGTATCATTGCAGTTGATCTTTGAAGGTTGGAAGAATAGTTTAAGGGTTGATTTGGTGGAGGAGGAAGGTTTGTTGGTCTAGGGTCTTGGTCTATCTAATTTGAATTACTGAAGGAAGAGTTATTGAATAGGTTTTCCCCTATATAGGGTTTTTTCCTTGGTTGTGTGCCTACATCTGGTGTCCTTGATCTTCGTATTTTGGTTTTGGTAATTTATTGATGAACTAAGATAAAAGAATAACATCATAACGATAATAATAACTCAAGGAAATCACAAGTAATTATCAACAAGAGAAACTATTTCTTCCTTTATGAGTTTCCAATATGGTATCAGAGCTAAGGTGAAGAAGGAAGAAAAAGGCATCCTGAAGGTCTATTGAAGAAAAGGAGATTGAAAGAAGGTCATTAAGGAAAATGACTACATAAGAAGACAAATATACTATCTACAGGAACTATGTCAAAGTCAATGAAGGGATAAAACAAACTAGAAGGAGCCTCCAACTACATGTCATGGAAAACGAGAATAGACCTCATCCTAAAAAAGAACAAAGTTTTGGATCTGGTTCTAGGAAATATCAAGAAGCCTACAGATGAAGAAGAGAAAGAAAATTTCAGAGAAACTGAAAGCTTGGACATGAACCTAATAGTGTATGGAGTAAAGGACAACCTCATTTCATACATATCCAACATAGATTCTACTCAAGAAATGTATGAGGCTCTATCCAAATTATTCACCATCAAGAACATTGGTTAAATAGCAAGCATCAAGAATGAATTAAGAACTATAAAAATGATGAAAGGTGATATTTTTTCATCCTTCTTTATAAGGATATCTATAATCAAAGATGAACTTCAAGCAATCGATGAAATTTTACCAGAAAAGGAGATCATAATTACTAGTATTCTAGGTCTACCGAAATATTGAAGTGCTTTTGCATCAGGAATCAATAGTTGGAAGGATACTCCAACATTCGAACAAATTTGGAATGCATGTAGTCAAGAAGAAGCTAGAATATCATTAGTGAACAACAAGAAGGAGGAACAAGAACAAAACATCTCAAATGCCTATTCCACTCATCACAAGAAGAAGGGAATCTTCAAGAAGTACAAATGACCAAAGAGTAAAGTGGACCTATCAAAGATTGAATGCCACGTTTTTCATGAAATGGGTCATTATAAAAATAAATGTCTAGAGAATGAAAGGAATGGGAAAAGAGAAAGAGAATATGTGAATGTAGCCAATGAAGCTCCACCTAAGAAGAGAAAGATTGACGAATCAAAACTCAAGAACTTATACTACTAAGTCCTCTCTCTCTTGTCCCTCTTATTATTCTATTTAAAGTTTTGAATTGTTTTCCTTATGATTTAATTAATAGAACTTGTAGGTCTAAAATTTCTTGATAGAAAAGCTTTTATTTTTAGTTGTAGGTTTCCCTCACGATTGGATTAAGAGGGAGCCTCCACTATTTTACTAAAAGATAAGTATTATGTTATTTGTTTCATTTTTTCATGTTTGGTTTCCTCCTCACATCAAGACTTGTTTGCATTGTATGCTAATAACCTTTTATATTTTCCTTGTTAAGAGATCTTGTTGAATGCTCAAGGGTTATGAAGGAGTCTTCAAAGGATAGACTTGAAGCACGGAAGAAGTTTTGCCCTATAAGAATTGATGTTCGAAAAGGTTTATTAAGAAACAACTCAAATATATGTCTTAAAATATAAGCTTTGTTACAAAGTTCTCTGCATGCAAAAGGTACGGTCATTATTTCTTGTAAAATTTGATTTATATTATTGACATCATTATTTCTAGGGTTTTTGAATCATAAAGATTCTTGTTAGGGTGATTAATCATTATATTTAATCTACCCTCATTCTATTATCATTTGATCATTATTGTGGAACCCTAAAATGTTCAATGTAAACCCCTAACCTAAGGGCATGTCAATATTGATTATTAGACCCTAATCTACTTAGGGTTGTTAATGAAATTTGGAAAACCAATTCATTTTATGTTTAGGGTTTTGGTATTGTTATGATAAAAAACCTAGTCCTTTAGGGTTTTCTATCTAAAGTTATGTATTGAATCCCTAGATCTTTAGGGTTTGATGAATTAGGGTTTATAATAAAAACCCTTATAATATCTATAGTAAGCTCCTAGGAATGAAAACCTAGGTGTATGTTCATATGTTTAATCGAAACCCTAGCCTAGAGAAAATTCGTCGTATTTCTAACTTTGATGTTTGTGTCGTGAAATTGATGAGAAATGTTAGTGCATGAAATCCTAGATATGTATATGTGAGTATGCTAACCTAATTGTTGATGCTCATGGTTTGTGAATTCTAGGGTTTGTAAGAAAACCTTAGTAGAAATTGATATTCTAGGAATTGGTGATATTATTGATATGTTTTAGTTTTGATGATGAAAATCTAGGGTTTGGGACAAACCGTAATAGAGTCTAACATGTATAATTCTTATTTGATTAAATTTTTTGATATCTAAAGTCTTGTGTCTCAAAGATGGAATCTAGTGTTTACATTAAGTGATGGTAGAATCTATAAAAGTAATATTGAAACCCTAGATATGATAATATTGATGTCCTAATTATGTTTTGATGATATAGTCTAGGGTTTATAGCAAGAAGTTGAGTATGTAACTTTTACTTATTATAAACCTAACTAGGTTTGAGTGTTTGATGTCTAAAGTCTAAATGCTTCCTTTATAATAATGTGATTATGATATCTTTAACTTCACACTTCTATATGTTTGTATTTGGTTTTACTTGTTGTTTAAAGTTTTGTAGGAACACAATCTTCAAATGATGAAGTTGTTCATATAAGAATGATGAAGGAAGCTATGTCATAAGAAGGGTTAGAGCCATGAAAGGTTCTTCGGTGTTATATAAGAAGTAAGTGGTTGATCTCTCCAAGTTAAGAAGGATCATGGTTAGAAGAAAAAAATAAATATCCCCATTTGAGAGGGAGGGCATATTATGATAGTCATGATTGATACCCTATAGAATAAATCATAGAATGAATAGATCTGCAATATATTGAGGATGTCTTAGTGCAGCTGAAGAATGAAATAATAAAGGCTTCCGAATGTTTGAATATAAATAACTAAGTGGAATCAAGATTATTAAGATCCCTGAAGGTTTATTTTTACTTATATATGTATTTTAAAGTTTATTACTGATTAGGGTTGTGTTTGAATAGATAAATCTCTCTATAAAGAAGGATGGACACTTCGGAAGTATGCTTGAAAAAATGGATATATCTAGTTTATTAGGGAGAGATGAAGCATCTAATGGTGGCTTCTTGGGAGGACATCATGTCAGCCTACGTGTTGATGTCTAGATTTCAAAGATGGAGGGTGGTGTTGGTATTAGATCTCTGACCTTGGATACACACCTAGATCCCTGGGTTCATGGTTAGTTAGTAAGCCTGATGGTACATAGAGTGGCTAAAAGATTGAGTCCATATTAGTCCCACCTGGATAGATTACCCTAGTTATGAATCTAGTTCGTAGCAATGGATGTGCTAAACTCTTCGTAGTTTATTTTTAGATCTTCCATATACCTCTATAGATATAGGTAATTATTAATACCTCCCTAGTTAAAAGGGAGTGTTGAAGAATGCAACTAGTGTCAGTCTTCATAATTGTAATTGAGTCATAATGAAATGTATTTATCAAAGAAAGAAAATAAATTTTATTATTAAAGATATTGACTTATTAAAGCATGGATTTCATGCTTTGGACAATTGTTTTTATATCAAAGTCTCCATTGAATACTTCTAGGGTTTATGTCAAGTGTCCTTGTCCATGTCAAAATGTAAAGAACCCTTCTTCAGAATTATTTCTCAAGAAATAAAATTATTTTAATGTAAATTAGGTCAATTAGGCATCCTCCACCATGTCGGCCTCAAGGAAGTACAAGTCAACCTCAAGGAAAGACTTCGATCACCTAGAAGGACTATATAAGAAACAATTCGACTCATTTGATGGAGAACACACACAAGTTCGAATTGTAGTAGATGGAAGCAGTAAAAGGTACGAATTCCAAGGAAGAAGAAAAGGGCTAGTGAAGGAGAAGGAGGTCGTTATTTTTCTAAGGAAGTTGAAATTATCTCTTTCTTGCCTCACATGTGCGAAGGAACTAGAGATGTTGTAGGGTCAACATTTCTGTCTTGAAGCTAGGTCGAAATTCTAATGCAGTAGGGTCGAAAATTTGTCCTTGATGTAGTATTGATGAAATATTGAAGTAGGGTTGATGCATTATTGTTGCAGTTGATCTTTGAAGGTTGGAAGAATAGTTTAAGGGCTGACTTGGTGGAGGAGGAAGGTATGTTGGTCTAGGGTATTGGTCTATCTAATTTGAGTTACTGAAGGAAGATTTCTTGACTCGGTTTTACCTTATATAGGGGTTTTGGCCTGACTATGCACCTACATATGGTGTCCTTGATATTTGTATTTTGGTTTTGGTAATTTCTTGATGAAATAATTTAAAATAAGAATATAAGAAAGATAATAATAGCTCAATTAAATCACAAGTAATTATCAACAAGAGAAAATATTAATGCCTTTCCAATTTTCCAACACTCACGATAGAAAACATAACTATTTTCATCTTTTCCTTGTGATTTCTTGTGTATTATTGGAGATTGTTTTTATTGTTCACACACCTTCTAGGTAGACTCTACGAAAAGTATACTAGGTTAAAAATAGCTTATCACTGTAAGCCAAATTTTCCCGTAACATAATTGGTGACTTAATTACAAGGAAAATCTATATAAGCAAAGTTATCCACTAGTCATAGAGAAGGAACAATAGTGCATGCCAAAACATTGGTGAAATTTATTTGAGATAAACTTGTGCAAACATGTCACAATACCAATGAGTACAAAATTTAGGAGATTGATCAAGGTAGGAGTTACAAGAGTTATCATCCATGTACTTCAATTTATTATTGATGCAAGAGTAATGAAAATATTTCCCGATATATGTTTCTTGTATCTCTATTGTGTATTTCATGATTGGTTTAATGTTCATGCATTAATATTGTTATCGCATGGAGATAGGAATTTGTTTTTCTCTTGTCTGTGCAGGATTCAAGAAGGGGGTTGGAGCCAAGGCTTCTAGGAAGTATTCCTTTCAAGATGGCTACACCAACAAAGACTAATTCTCGCAATAGAAAAGGTAGCTCTTTTCGTCTTTTCTTTATGATTTATTGTGTATGATTGGAGATTGTTTTTCTTCTTCCCATCACTTTCTTCACACACACATCTTCTTGGTAGAATTTAGGAAAGTATATTGAGTTAAAATGATCTTATCACTATAAGCCAACTTTTCCCATAGCAGGTTATATATATATATATATATATATATATATATATATATATATATATATATATATAAAATAGTTGTGCACAAGAAGAATCTATTCTATATAGCTCCACATGTTTTTGTAGCAAGCTTCCATCATTAAGATACTCAAAGGTTGCACTAACGAAAACATGTACATTATATTTTCATGAAAAATAACATATCAATGTTATGAAAACTCAAAATTGACATAGCTAGACACAATTTCTATAAAAAAATATTATATATTAGAAAAGCCAACTCATTTTCCTACATTTTGTCTTTTTACACCATCTTCAAATCCATTGAGCAAGTACTTCTAATTATACCTCCAAGTCAACATTTTGATGTTTTTACAGTTTTGTATTGCTACTAATGCATCGTGAAATACAATCATTAGCTTGCAAGACCCAAGGATTACAATTGAAAATAGAAAAGTATATATTATCTTTCTTATAAGGACCAAAGAATATGTCTATTATTGATTTATTTCTTAAAAACTTGCAATTCAGTAATGCACACCACAAGAATCTAAAATTCATTATACATCTACTTATTAGAACTTTAACACTAATATAAGATCTTCATTAACAAATGGTACAAATTAAAAAACTATCACTTATTAATAACATTCAGATTTATTACCAACATCACTAAGATTTATTGCCAAAATTATTAGAAAAAGCCCTTGCTCAATGAATGTCTATAACATTCTATCAATTAGAACAAAGGAATAAGGGTGAAACTAACTTGATTGTATATTTTTTGGAATATTTCAAAATCTAATGGATAAGAGTGAGGTCAAACAGTTGACCTCATTTGTGTCCACCAGATTCTAGAATATTCTTGAAATCTATAACCCAAGGGATAGAAACACCTATTGTAAACTATTTCTTCCACCATTCTATATATCACTCTTAAAATGAAGGTTGTACTGTGAGGAATGTGATTTTTTGTGTAAGATAAATTAAAAAATAATCATTTTATAATATGTATATATGCTTACCATTATATCTCTTAACTCAATTGTTGATTTCAAAATATTCTAATAATGTGACAAACATCAGCAAAATTAAATGGTTAACTTCATTTATGTTTCATTTATACAATATTTCCAAATCCACAATGGATATCAAGATATCCCATTATACATTATTTTAATTTATTTATTTATACAAAATAATTTCATAATTGAACATAATCAAATCTATTTTTTAAACTCAAATTATTGCTTAAATCTAATTAAACTTAACTCATTTTTTAAAATATAATAATAAAAAAATTAATATGAGTAAAACATCACCATTATTTTATATATATAATTTCCATTATTTAAAAACAAACGAATTTTGAATTATTAAAAAAAGAAGAGAATTATATTTAAATTGTTTTGTAAGCTTACAAGAATTGTGACATATTTCAGAAGTGACATATAACAGAGTAATCATGTTTGTAGGTGTGATGATGACAAACACATCCATCCTTCATCAGAGAATGAGTGATAGAACTTGAACATGATGATGTATGTAAGTTTCCTTAAATTTAACTTACCATCATTTTTATATTTTCTCAGAGTCATAAAATTCGTTTCTTGGAATACAAACCAATCTAGATCCATCTTAACCCTAGATATATCAAGCATCGAGAGTAATCAAATATCTCGAGGTGAAAGCCTCTTTTTTGAGTGAAAAACTTGATGAAAGGTTTGCACCTCAAGAGATTTGATCCCCCTCGACACTAAATAGATCTGGGTTAAGATGGATCTAGGCTAGTTTCACTTGAGTGCGGTCAAACAAATTAGTTTAAAATCTAATTAATATAATAATTTTGGATATGTTAAATATGTATAAGATTAATTTGGTCATTTAATTTTAATTTTAAAATTGCTCAATTACCTCAATTTGCTGAAACAATAGAGACAATTAATAACTTGAATGATGAAAAAAAAATTGAATGCAAAGTGATAGTATAACAGTGTTGAACGATAGAAAATGTGAATAATAAGAATCTAGTCAATTACAAATAATCTTCACTGTGATCAATCTCAAACTATTTTCTTCTATTGTTCTTATTATCACACTTATTAGTTTTTTCTTATTTTCATATCAATCAGGTAGTTGAAATCGTAGACCATTCAAATATTTAACTTGAGCTACTATAGTAAAGTCCATGCCTTGTCTCTCTTGCTCTCAAATATTAATAGTAGCTTTCTCCAAAGCCAATCATTGTGACTTATGGAGTGTTAAACTCCAAGAAATTTTCAATAGTAGTTGTTTACTATTACCTCATTTGAATGCAAAGTGACTAAAAATGTTGAATGATGGAAAATGAGAATAATAAGAATGTGGTCAATTACAAATAGTTTACAATTTCAAGAAGTAAACATTTCGGGTAACTAAACATTTTATTTAAGATGAAAATTCAAGTATTTTATTTATGGTTGAATTATTGTAACACATAAATCAATGCATTTAATTAATAATTATTTTGTGTTTCCAATGAAATCAATGCGCACTATTAATCTAATTACTATGAAATTAATGCACATCATTCATCTAGTTACATCAAATAAAAAATCAACATCTACACTGAAATCAACGCATCTAGTGTGAGCAATCAAATAGGATTAGAAATCAACATCTACATTGAAATCAATGCATATAGTGCAAGAAATCAAATAGGATTAGAAATAAACATCTACATTGAAATCAATGTATCTAGTGCAAATAATCAAATATGATTAGAAATCAACAACTAAACTTAAATCAATGCATCCAATGAAATTAATCAAATAGGATTAGGAATCAACAACTACACTGAAATCAATGCATCCTGTAATCAATCAAAGAGGATTAAGAATCAACATCTACATTGAAATCAATGCATATATTTCAGTGAAAAACCAAAATATCCATCAAATGAAAGACTCTTTCTCTCTCCCTCTAGTGCAAGCAATCAAATAGGAATAAATCAATGGATCAAATGCAAGAAATCAAATAGGATTAGAAATCAACATCTATACTGAATCAATAAATCTAGTGCAAGAAATGAAATAGGATTAGAAATCAACAACTACACTAAAATCAATTAATCTTATGTGATCAATCAAATAGGATTAGGAAACATCTTCTACATTGAAATAGATGCATCTATTTAAGTGAAAAACCAAAATATTCATAAGAATGAAGAGTTTGTCTCTCTCCCTCTCTATGTCTCTCTCTTCTTCCCTCTCTCTGACCCTAATGTCTATATCTATATCTCCCTCCATCTCTCCTTCTTTGTCTCTCTATCTCACTCCCCCACCCCCCAAACACACATTCTCTCTCTCTCCATACCTATCTATCTCTTCTTCCCTCTCCCCCCTCTCCATCTATATCACTCTCTCCCTCCATCTCTCTTTGTTTGTCTCTCTATCTCACCTGCCAAACATACACACACACACTTTCTCTCTCTCTCTTCCCTCCTGCTCTCCTCTCTCCCTCTTTCTCTTTCCATCTCTCCCTTATCACTCCATCTCTCTCCCCCCTCCCTCTCTTCTTTTCTCTGTCTCTCTTTCTCTCTTTATCATATAACATAATATCAATATCCATAATTTTGAAACTTAATATTCACGCGTTATATAATATTATATTAAATGTAATATTAATATTAGAACTCTTTATCCTAATATATTAATATATAATATATATGAATATTAATTGATATTAATATACATCCTAATACATCAAATTTAATATTATATAATATACTAAAAAATAAAAATTTAATATATTGCAATTAAATATAATTGATTATTAAATTATAATTTAGAATGTTAAGTATTATTAACCATGTTTAATTAATCACAATGACCATGTATTAAAATTTAATCTTAAAAATATTACAAAATCTAAATATCTATATATTTTTTAACATTGATTTTCATATTCTCATTTGTTTTCATATATTTTCAGCAGGTTCAATTCTCCTTCTCCTTGATTCTCTCGAGGTTAGGCTTAAATTAGATTAGTTTGGCCGGGAGGTGTGGTCCCTTCGAGGGTACCTACCCTAATTTTCAGTAAAAAAAAATATCATTAGAGTTTTTATATCTAAATAAAATAAAATAAATCTTATTATTCAATCATAAAAGACTCACACTCTGGTGTGAATATGGAAATTATGAATACTATTCAATGAGACAAAATAGTGAGGTATAAATAGGTTTTCCAATTGTGACTCTATCTATAAAAGAAAGAGGAATTAGTATGTGTGTGAGATTTTAAATAAACAACTTAAATTGACTAATGTAAATAAAGAATTTGATAAAACCTTCAAAATGTTCACTTTCACCAAAATAAGAAATTTATGTTTATATGTTTCATTATGGAAAGTCTATTCACATTGTTTCATCTTTCTCTAACTTTATTTTCCTCTTCCATTAGACATCTTTCCTATGTAAATCACAACATTTAATTTGATGGAACATTATTTGGTTTTATCTACCATACTTGAATATCTTAAAAATAAAATGTAAAACTAAAAGTAATATTAAAAGATTCATCATTGTAGAGCCCTGAATATTTTCTGAATATACTTAACTTACCATTTCTGGAATATTTTCATGATATACTTATCTTACCATTTCTTACCAATTTCATGTAGGCCAACATTGAAGCAATGAGATATTCTCTATGATACAAAACCTCGTAAAAGTGGATTTTTTTTATGAATGTTACATGTTGTTTTCATTCAAATATTTTTTTGGTGCATCTCATTACACATTTCGGCTGGAAATAACTACGTATATTATATACTTACAGCTAAATAATGATAACGATATGTAAATTGGTGAAATGTTAAAATCTACAATTACACTATTTGAAATAAACATAACAAACTAACATGTAAATTGTCATGTTAATTTGTTAATCAAGCGATTTTAAATTCTTTGAAATGTAAAATCTTTGTAATTATTTTAAATACAACAATTATGTGATTTAGTTAAACCTAAAATGACATAAATACAACAATTATCGATTGCAATGTGAGCTAGTTAAACCTAAAATGACAAACTTCGAATGTAAGCTAGTTAAACCTAAAATGACAAACTTGCATCAATATTATAATAGCAATGTTTGGGAAGAAATAGTGGAATTTTAAATAATTTAATGTTTGGGTTTAGGCCAATCTAATGTTTGGGATTAGGTCTTTTTTTATTTATCTCACACAAACAATTGTTTTATATTTTAGTTGAGAAACCATAAACCTAATCTAAATTTAAAGTAAGTAATATATCAGTTTAAAACTTAGAATTATTTTTTTAGAATTATCGTAGCTATTAAGTTGTAAGAAAAAAGTAATGAGTTTTAGAATTCTATTATTTAGTTTATTTTATTGAGAAGTAATGAGTTTTAGAATTCTATTATTTAGTTTATTTTATTGAGAAGTGTTTTTACATATAAGTCTTTTCAAATTTATATACAACCGATATGATTATATGAGTCATTTCAAATTTATATAAAACATATATGGTTAGGTTATTTATTTGGATCACGAGTGCGAAGAAGTTTAGTAAACCTGAGCACAACAAACCCAGTCAAGTTTAGTAAACCTGAGCACAACAAATTCAGTCAATCCAAAGATGAATTATAAGTCTTGTATTAATTGATTTTTAGTTTTTTTCTATATGGTTATTTTCATTTTTATTTATGTTTCCATTATTTTGTATTGAGTAAATATTTACAACTGTATATTGAGGATGAACAAAATTACACATCTCCATATTGGGCTGTAGAATGCACCTTAAACAACAGTAGCATAGAAGTAGGTAGTGTGTTGAAGGTTACTAGTGCACAAAAAAAACATCTCAATCATTTTGAATCCACATCATGATAATTGAGATATAATTGAGTAAGAATCCTATAAATACCATGGTCCAATACCATCCTTATCAATACCATATGTCCAAAAAACCATAACTCACTTCATATGACACTTATTCATATGACATTTGTTTAATTAATCAATTTAATTAAAAGGGTAAAAAGCTCATAACTACTTTAGAGATAAACCTCAACCATTATTTTGTGTATACTACTATCTATGAATATCTTAGAATATTCCATAGAGGTTAAATCCCTACAATTCTAATAATTATTGATAACTAAATTAACCTAATTTTGAAATATTTTTTTTATTTTTTTTAAAAGGGAAAACCTATCATAACTTAGTTGTCAAACCAATAGTGAGAACAACCATCACTTGGTGCTATCCATTATTCAAGGAAAGTCACACAACCTAGAATTAACTGCTAGTGGTTCATAATGGGGTAGAATTTCACTCTTGCCAGATACTAACTCACCCTTCTTATTCAAGAAAAACCATATCACCCGAAATTACCCATTAATGATCCATAAGAAAGTGGACTTACTTTCACTCTTATCAAATACTTCTAGAACGTCCAAACAAAAATAATTTTGAAACATATTTTGAAATAAAAATACAAATATAATAAGATTTTTTTAATTTAAAAACTAAAATTTAAAATTTAAATTAAAAAGAAATTAACAACAAAATTAAAATAAACATTTATTATAATTTACAAACACATAATATAATCTTAAATTTATTATATACTTACCTATTAAAACTTTAACACTAAATATATGATCTTCATTACCAAATGGTACCAACTGAACAACTATCAACATTGAGATTTATTGCCAACTATCACTGGTGTTTATAAAGATCTATCAACACTTATTGTAAAGTATTTCTTCCACTATTTTTAAGAAATGTGATTATTTGTTTTTTCCCTCAACTTTCAATCTCCTTATTCACACAATACTTTATAATATGGGGATGGCTGATTAAACTACATGTTGGTGATTGTTTCCAGTTAAAATAATTATACTAAATTAACCCAAACAAATTGTGTTATGGAATGTATGTGTGTTTACAAGTATAACTAGGTTGAGTTGATTTGTCTATTCAAATTAACCTTGTAATCTAAAAGGAACTTAACATAATAAAATTTATTATTTACAATTTAAATTAATATTTTAATCTAATTAAATTTAATAAAATATTTATATTTAAATATAATAATAATAAATTTAATAGGATTAAAACATTATTTTTTTTTATATAAAAATGAAAATAAAATTATTTTCATTATTTAAAAATAAACCAATTTTCAATTATCAAATTTTTTATATTAAATTGGTGTATTTGACTATTAAGTTTAGAAAAATATCCATTCTTATTTGTGGTGTTAGTGTATTTAACTACTAAATTTCAAAAAACATACCTATCCTGGATACTCTAACCTAACTTACTCTTAACCATAGTCAAAATCGAACTTTTCGCATCGTACGTCCTTTCCATTTTCATAAGTGAGATCCTTTTCATCCCCTCATCATCGGAATAGTGAGCATAATGAGCGACTCCATCCCTCTTCTTAACAGTCGAACCCCTGCCGGACCTTATGGTCGAGATTTACCTTATAATCCAGTGATAAATCGATGGCGGCGTTAACAGCCGAAACCATTATATATAATACATTAAATGTAACCAACGGAATTATCATGTGCGTAAGGGTGACAACGGAATTATCATGTCCGTAAGGGTGACTGTGGCAAACGCATCCATCCTTCATTGTAGCGTGGGCAGCGGAATCTGAACATGATGATACATGCAAATTACCCTGCACCTAACTTCCCACCGTTTTTTCCTTTTCTCACACCCACGGAATTCGTTCCTTGGAATACAAACAAGAAACAAGAGATACACAGCAGTATAGGATACGCAGAAGTCAGGTGCGTTGAGGGTTACTAGTGCACAGAAAAGGCATCTCAATCACTTTCCATCTGCATCGTTTTAATTGAGATATAAGTATTTTGCATCGTTTTAATTGAGATATAAGTATTTTATAAATTTTGTTTATGTAGGATGGTGTATATCTAACTATCCAAATTTATATATTTAATATATAATATAATTAATATATTAATGTGAATGGTATATTATTTATCAAAACAATATTTATTTTATAAAAATATTTTATATTGAGTATATTTATGTAATAATTATTTTAGATTTATTTTAATTTGAGATTTATCGAATTTAGAGAGGGGTCAAATCTTTTTTCATTTTAAAAAATGTTTATATCTCAATAAACTTAGTTCCTTTAGGTATTTGGTAGATTTGGAGTTAAGATGGATTTAACCTAATTTGATTTTCTTCTTTAAAAAGACTTTAATCCACATGAATATTATGGATTCTCATAAACTTGACGCTGGAAATCCACCACTGATAACTTACAAAAATTAATAAAATTAATAATTATTTTAAATTTTTATTGTTATTTTTTAGTTCGCTGGGTGACCTGAGAGGCTGATTCGACAACCCAATATGATGTGTAACTCTCTAGGTCCCTCATCAAAGTTGAAATTTTGGTCATGTTAGCTAAAAAAAAGAAAAAGGAAAAACCTAAAATAAATAAATTAAATAACTATCCAAAACATTTAAATAATGTTTGGTCATAAGAAATTGCATCCCTCTAGGCTTATGTTAAATACTTATTTAAAATGGATCTATACTGATTATTAAAACAATGGTGAAATATTCTAAGACCCAGTGTGATGTGTAACCTTGTGACTCTGTCATCAAAATTGAAACTTTACTCATGTCAACAAAAATAAACAAATTTAAAAATCTAAAAAAAATTAAATTAAATTAAATAACTCTACAAACATTTAAATGTTATCTGCTCGCTCATCTTAAATCATAGATCTATACTGATTATTAGAACAATAGTAAAATATCACTATCCATCTCCATCCTAAATCATTATATGCACTCCACGCCAACTCATGATGTTACTTAATTTCTCGTTCATTACAAATTATGTATTTAGATTGACTCCGAGGAATGGATACCTCAATCTACCAATCGTCCACCATCATCCAATCCTCAGGGAATAAAGAAGTATCTTCCTTTCTGTCGACCAGAGTTCTCTTCTCTATGCTATTAACCAAACAGCATCAGATGGAGATCCGCTCACAGCAATTCCATTTTTCCGCACAGTAGCAGAATCGAGCCTAGGAGCATGGGGAGGCTTGAGATCCACTGACGCTGCAACTCACAAGGAAACCACTCAAAATAAGAACATAAAGGTAAAACAATGACTACCAAAATATCAAAGCAAATCTGGATTGCTTCATACTTAAGAACTGATTGCATAAAATAGTAGTGCATTGACTGGATATTATCCCTGGAAAAGTGTGTTTGGCAATCAAAATGGGAAAGGTGAACCCAGTCATAAATAACAACACCAACTAATCTTGAGAACATAAATTAAATTACAAACTAGAAAAAAACGTAGAAGAATTAAATTACAAATTAGAAAAAAATGTCGAAAGATATACCCATTGAAAGGGAGATAGGCATAGCTCGCAGAGGTTTGGTCCAGTGACAATATGTTAAGTCGTAAGTAGCACTGTGTAGGTCACAAGTTCAATTCTCTTCTTACTTTAAGGGTCGTTCTTGCGGGCTGGGCGGTTTCTCCTAGAGGTTATAGTGGCACCGGGTGGGATTCTACCTCGTGTAACACAGTACGATACCACCTCCTAGAGGTTATAGTGGCAGCCGGTGGGATTCGACTTCGGTGTAACACGAGATTATAGTGGCAGCGGGTGGGATTCGACCTAGTGTAACACAGTACGATACCACCTCCTAGAGGTTATAGTGGCAGCCGGTGGATTCGACTTCGGTGTAACAAGAATACGATACCACCGTTGCCGATTCTGCTGGTCAACAAAAAAAAGAAATAGGCATAGTTTTTCTGGATAAGTTCATAGGATAATCAAAGCATACATTTAGAGTGAAAATTGATACTGACCCAATAACCAAAATTAAGAGAAAAAGTTGTGAAGTCGCTTGCTGCAGAAATAAATTCCTCCAACTGTCTACTGTCTATAATCATATTTTCAGAGTACATATTTATATAAGCAAAAGGGAATCTAAGTCTGGACAAGGTTCGAGAGACCGTTCCCAATCTGGGGATGCTAACTAAAACAACTGGTAGATTTTTGTCGTGTGTAACATTAGATGTCTAAATAAAGAGGAAGCTTAACGGGTCGATTGTGATTAGGAATAACAATTCTGCCCTTGGCATCGTAAGGACTGTTACGTGCCTAGGTATGTAGCGCCTTCCCTGGAATCAGACCGAATCTAACATAATGAATTCAATATTATGTGTAACCTGTTTCTGGCATATGCTAAATTCAACAGTATTTCTCCTCATGTGGCATGCCTATGCATTCTCCAAATGCGACATCCCTTCTTTAAACTGCCACCACCTTGTTGATCAGATGACACTTGGTAGTGGTAGTAAATGATTGTACTTCTGCAATCACTTGAGTTAGCCCCTTTATTCCATACACATGTTCTTATTATCATTTTCAGACCACAGCTAGGGAGGTTTAGGATTTGTTTATATATATAAAAGAAAATGACTCCTAAACATTTTAGTTCTGGTCTAACAACCATAATAAGATAAGGAATTTATACTTTGAGTTTTCCGAAGTGTGTGTAAAAGGTTTGATGGTAATTTAAGGTAGAAAAGGGTGGTTTGATAAAAAATAAAGGAAGGTAATTTCATAGAAAAAAAACACAATTTCATGGTCTATTATTTAGCGAGGCTAAGCTTGTTGTATGTCCTCATGCAATATTATTGTTTTGCTCAAGGAGCTCAATGTGTATGTCATTCTAGGAATATGATAGGCGAACAAATCCCCCTACATAATAATAACCCAAACATTGTTCCAACTCCTGCCAGCGTGTTGTCTCCCACTGTTCATCCCAATGAATAGGTGCCCAGTATTTGGTGGGATACCAAATGAATGGAAAGTGGAATCTCAAGCTGATCCATACCTCAATATAGATTTGGTGTAGAAGTAGGCTCGATTAAAAGCCATGATGAAGTAGGGGTACCCAAATGGGTATCTCCCTTGGAGAAATTTAAGTAATCCATCTCAAATATCTTGTGCAGCTATAAGGGCCCTAAACGACTCAGTCTTGACCAACTCTTGAAACTCTATAACTACGTACATCTAGTCGTTCTGAATAGTGACAACATCTCCTAGGTTTTTCCTAAGCATGTGTATATCTTCTTGGATGAGCCCACACAATGGACATTCTTCCCTTGTTACCAATTTCAGTACAATTCCCATTTTCCCATAGAAATTTGTGTATTTCTTCCAGTGTATCAAGTTGGTTATGTAGGACATTAGACGTTGGAGTTGTAAATCCCCCACATAAGGGTTGGAGTTCCACTGTGAATTTTATGTCAAGAGAAAATTAAAAAGATAGAGTTCACAAAAATATTTTGATCTGCATTCTTAGCATTAAAGTAAAGATCCATAATTTTTTGTGCTTGGTTTACAAAATAAGGTTGACTTGCCAAAAATTTCTTTTGTTGAAAAGTCACCCAATGTTCATGTAGAAGTATTAAGTATACCCGAGAGGGAATAACTTGCAAAACTAGTTCATATGCATTCTTCTTAAGATTTTCCTCCCGTGTAGACTTTTCTTTCCATTTTCTAATCCTTGATCCCCACTTTTCCTCCTAAGTTAAATACATGGTGAACCGTTGCTTCCTCATTTTCTCAATGACCTTGCAATGTGTCTCCTTGTCAATAATTCCAAGATCAAACAATTTGTCTTTTGTTTTCCACTAGGGAAGTTCCGACTTCAGCTGAAGAAAGGTATATGTCTAGAAAAATATCATCGAAAATGTTATTAATATGATGTTGTGCTTTTGTAGTGTACTCTTGAGAATATTGTTCTGCCCACTCCTCGAGGGCTTCAGCCTAGTCCATGGCTTCAAGAAGTGTATTTAAATTATGTAAACTAGGTTTGGACTTTTGCAACCAGACCCTCAACCTTTGGTTTTGGAACAAGAGATGTTTGCTTTATTTTAACATGGTTTGATATGCCAGGCTACAAAAACAAAAAGGCCAAGGAATAACAAACTCACCTCTAGTCTTTCACTTCATGTGCTTGCCATCCAATGTCTCAATATTGATTTTTGTAGCTTCATCTTGAAACGGAAGGTCAACTTCTAGAGTGTTAGGAACACCTTTTTCCATTGGTTCAAACCCTGTCATCACCGGTAATATCTTCATATTTCTCTACAATTGTTTTCCTTTTTCCTTTCATGAAGCTCTTATAGGATAACGATGTTAGGGCTTGTCTGTTGTGGAAGACCCCTCTCCTCCCTTGGCAACTAATTCATTAGGTACTCGAAATATTTTCACTCAAGGCTTGGTCCTTATCTTCTCTGAAATTGGTTCCCAAGGAATGCTAATTCACTTTAACTCATCAATGATAATAATTTTGATAAGGCCTTGGTGAAATAGTGCAGTCTTAGGGATAATTCGTTAACAAACTGTTACAACCATTATTTTCAGACTTTCCAGGATATAATGGGGCATATTCATAGCCTTTATCCCTGTCAAATGCATGAGGATTTGTATGTGGTAGTGATAAACTTTTCTTAAGCAACCCTTGCATGTGGTGAATTTTTAAACAAAATAAATGACATCCCTCAATAATGGTTTCAATTCCACTTGTCAAATCACCTTCTTCAAGTCAAGCAGTAGTGAGGCCTCTTCAAGAAGGAGCACCAAATTTCATTATAGATCTTGTGAGTTTTATACCTCCTTTCACCATCATGTAGAAGCTCAGTTGTCACCGCAAAGGGTTTCTTCATTCACTAAGATTCTAAGTGAGCATACCAAGGCCTTGGCTCCATTAAAGGCATTGGAAAATTCTAGGGCTATCTGGGTGTCACGTCCCTAGAACTTCTCAATAAATCTAATCCACTCTTATATAACAAAAACATACCATACCATTCGGCTTTCATGAATAACCTCTACATCAGATGGCTTGAATTGAACCATTGTTCCTCCCATGGCTCCCTATGTAATTTTGTCCTCCCTCTGTCGCAAACTATTCACTACTTCAACCTATGTAACCTCCCATGTTCTCCTTTCTATACTGTATGCTACTCATTATAATGGTGGTTCTTTGTCATTTCCTTTCCCTTTGGCTCAATCGACACAAAAGCCATGTCAAGTCACTTCCATAAATGCTCTGAAAATATGGCTTGGCTAGTTGGCTGTGAAGCCCTTGCAAGTTAATTCCCATTGTTGTTCTTGCCATCATTATTCTCCAACCAATGGTACCACCGAATCATGTGGAGTGGTGCTACGAAATATCATTTTATGTTGCAAAATATAACATGAGCTATGAAATGGTATATTCTCTATTAAAAGGGTAATGGGGAATCATTTTGTTATGTGGCGATTTGTCATTTGGTGACTATAATAGGGCATAAGATAATCAACATGCAATATTCAGGTATAACAGTATAATCCATCCCATTGTCCTTGGCTTAATCATAAAGAGTTAGGGAAAGACGATTTTGGAAAAATACTATGGAGGTTAAACGGGATAAGAGAATTCATAATATTCTTGATATATCACTAATTTCCTAAAAATGTTTTAACAAAAGAAAATAATCTAAAGAAATGTTTAAAGAGCATACGACCTATCTTAAGGAACATGTAATAAATAATTGTGTCATTCATTTATTCATCTTGTGTGGTTTGCTTGAAATATAGCCTTGAAGGTGCTCTCATTATCATTGACATTCTTGCAGAATCATGACCTATGCCATTATCGTTAACATTCTTGCAAAATCATGACCTATGGAACTAATTACATGTTTAGAACACATGGATTTATAAATGTCATGCTCAGAAAGATATATATATTTGAACTTAAAACCTTGACATGAAAGTGTCTCGAAAATGTACATCATGACCTTTAACCAAATCTTTATATTTAAATTTAATATAAATTAGAATATCAACATTTTTAATTTCCATTAGTTAAAAAAAAAGAAATTTTGAATTATTAAAGAAGGGAGAGAATTATATTTCACACGTTAACCATTAACTTGAAGACTTTTCACATATAACTAAAGTGACATATAATAGATAATCATGTCTGTAAGTATGACTCTAAGTATGACTCTCGAAAACACATTAAGCATTCATTGTAGCGCGGGTATGTAGTATACCTAGGGGGATAATATGGGGCATAGAGGGAGGTACCCAATGGAATAATATAATAATGGGATGGGCCATACTAATAAATAAGGTGGTTAACCCGTATCATGTAAGGGACCACAAGTAGTTAGCAATAATGTAATAAGCCCATGGTATTAGATAGATGGTATTGAGGGAACCATGGTAATGACCAATGGTATTGTATGTATGAGGCCTATATAGAGGCTAGAGACTCCCCATTGAGAGATGTCAAGGATTATTGTATGAACAGGCATATGGCTTGTGGAGTGTTCTCCTTCCTTAAGGAGTGAATGTATGGTGTTGCCCTACCTTAAGTGTTTAATCAATAAATAAGCATTTCTATCTATTTAGATCTTGTTATTTCCTAGGTTTATCTCTATTTTCATATATTTTTAGATCAGATCTATAACAAGTGGTATCAGAGCTATAACAAGTGGTATCAGGGCACTTTCTTGGGCAAAGCAGAGAATTTTTTTTTATTATTATTTTTGTAGACATTTTTCAGGGCGCAAGCTTGTAGATGAGATCTGTATGTTCTGGTGCAAAATTTACAAAATCTAATTGCAGATGTGGGTTGTTTGCGAAAAAATACCCAATTAAAAAAAAAATCAGTCGAATCGGAGTCTGGATGAGGGAGATCTCGCTGATTTAAAAATCAGCTGTGTTGCAGACATTTTTTGAGGTGGCGAGTTTGCAGATCATATCTATACGTTTTGTTGCAAAATTTTTAGAATCTAATTGTAGATCTAGGTTTTTTGCGAAAAATACCCAATTTGAAAAAAAAATCGGCCGAATCGGAGTTGGATGAGGGAGATATCATTGATTTAAAAATCAGCTGTGTTGAAGACATTTTTTTGGGCGACAAGTTTTTAGATATGATCTGTACGTGTTGGGTCAACATTTGCAGAATATAATTGCAGATTTGGGTTCTTTGCGAAAAAATATCCAATTTCAAAAAAAAATCAGTCGAATCGGAGTCTGGATGAGGGAGATCTCATTGATTTATAATCAACATTTTTTTTTCTAGAAGTTTTTGTGAAGGTGAGACAACTGCAGTGCAAACCTAAAATTCTAGTGATTATATCGGAATTCGATGAAGATGTACAAATTTGATGGCTCTGATCCGGCAATATGGTTAGCACAAATGGAACAATGTTTCACTCTGGAACACATCATAGATGATGAAACTAAACTACGTGTGGGAGAACATTACTTGGACCAAGAAAGATGGCAATGGTGGCAGTCACATTCTAAATGGTATCCAAGGACAATTACTTGGAAGATGTTCGCAAAATCCATTTGTGACCACTTTGACTGTAAATCTAATTTATTGGGTCCTCCTACTAAGCTCAGACAGACAGGCACACAACCTAGCAAAGATTTTATTTTTATAGGAAAGAAGGAAACCAAGAAACCTAAAGGGCTATTTCCTACTGGTATCTCCTTATTGCAGGTTCATGGATTGATTCAGAAGGAGAAGATCATTGTGTCTATAAATCCTAGTTGCAAGCATAATTTTGTCAATGTTAATTGTGCAAAAACATTGCAAGTTCCAACAAAACACATTGAAAACACACAAGTTGATAATGAGGATGTTCAAGTCTATAAAGATTTGAAGCTTTCTATGGATAAGTATGTGTTGCATTGTGATTTTTATACTTCAGATATGGATAACATGGATGTTGTGTTGGAATATCCTTGGATGGAATCTGTGGGTACTTTCAATATTAATGTGCAGAAGAAATTCATGAAACTCTGGTATAAAAAGAAGAAAATAACATTGTAAGATATTTCTATTAAGACCCAAGTAGAGACTATGGAGGTAGAAGCACAAAGCTCTAATGACACAGACACATCAGATGATGAGCCTTTAATGGTCGACAACCAAATACAAACATCAAACTAGGTACCAGAAAAATAGGAAGAATCCAAGGAGGTTGAAGCAGAAAATATTAGAGGTACTGATACATCAGACGAAGACTTAGTGGTTGATATAATATTGGAAGGTAAGAAACAACAGCAGGCACCACAACATGTACCAGCTTTAAAACATGCTCCATTAGGTGGTGAATTAAAGAAAAAGACAACTTTGGTTAAAACTTCAGCATATCACCACCCACATCACCCCGCAAGAAAACAACCAACAAGATGGCAACGAATTAGCCACAAGGACAACAACCCCTGCATGACAGATAGAGAGGGGCAACGATCCACCTACTACACATCAACACAGAAGAGCCACTAGGGTCAAATTCCATCTCAAGCGAGCGAGGCGCCAGCTAGATCGAGGGTTCACCTATCCCTTGGATGGCTAGATGCACGTGCATGGTACGAGTGGACTACTCTTTTGAGTAGATCTTATTATTTGTGTTCTTCGTATGTTTTGCGGATGAAACATGTTAAGGGGGGTAGAATGTAGTATACCTAGGGGGGATAATATGGGGTACAGAGGGAGGTACCCAAGGGAATAATGTAATAATGGGATGGGCCATAGTAATAAATAAGGTGGTTAACTCGTATCATGTACGGGACCACAAGTAGTTAGCAATAATGTAATAAGCCCATGGTATTAGATAGATGGTATTGAGGGAACTACGGTAATGACCCATGGTATTGTATGTATGAGACCTATATAGAGGCTAAAGAATCCCCATTGAGAGATGTCAAGGATTATTGTATGAATAGGCATATGGCTTGTGGAGTGTTCTCCTTCCTTAAGGAGTGAATGTATGGTGTTGCCCTACCTTAAGGGTTTAATCAATAAAGAAGCATTTCTATCTATTTTGATCTTGTTATTTCCTGGGTTTGTCTTGTTATTAATTTATATAATAATTAATATATTAATGTGAAAGGTATATTATTTATCAAAACAATATTTATTTTACAAAAATATTTTATATTGAGTATATTTATATAATAATTATATTTATATAATAATTATTTTAGATTTATTTTAATTTGAGATTTATCGAATTTAGAGATCAAATCTTTTTTCACTTAAAAAAATGTTTATATCTCAATAAGTTTAGTTCTTTTAGGTATTTGGTAGATTTAGAGTTAAGATGGATTTAAGCTAATTTGATTTTCTTCTTTAAAAAAACTTTAATCAAAAGGAATATTATGGATTCTCATAAACTTGACGCTGGAAATCCACCACCGATAACTTACAAAAATTAATAAAAATAATAATTACTTTAATTTTTTATTGTTATTTTTCAGTTTGCGGGGTGAGCTGGGAGGCTAATTCGACAACCCAATATGATGTGTAACCTTCTCCGTCCCTCATCAAAGTTGAAATTTTGCTCATGTTAGCTAAAAAAAGAAAAAGGAAAAACCTAAAATAAATAAATTAAATAACTATATAAAACATTTAAATAATGTTTACTCGTAAGAAATTGGATCCCTCTAGGCTCATATTAAATCCTTATTTAAGATGGATCTATGCTGATTATTAAAACGATAGCGAAATATTCTAGAGCCCAATATGACGTGTAACCATGACTCCCCGTCCACACAGGCGCTCTTCAATGCTGCCATCGAGGCTGAAATTGCACGTGAATCTACCAACAAAGCTTCCACATGGCATGCCACGGTGGAAGAGATGCTTCCATCGCCCTGTCAGGCTTTCTCCTTTCCAGATTTGGACAACAAGGTCTCCCCTAAATATAGCAGCAGTCCGGATAAGGTGGGTCGCTCTAAAAAATCCTGCCATCCGATCAAAACTATTCCTCCTCCAAAGGCGGTCTCTGTTTCCAGCTCCACTTTGTCGGATCGCATAGATAGTCTTCAAAAGCTTGCACTCGTTGGGAAATGGCATTTTCCTGAAATGTCAGAGAATGAAATGAGAACTTGGTTATCTTCCAAATGGATGTCTGTGATCGGATACTCGCCGGTTACCTCTCGGCTGATGAACGACTGGTATTCATTCCATTTTTTAACCTGGAGGATCTTGAAATGATTCTTAATAAGGCTTGGGTTGTTGGAAGGAGCTTTCTAGCCTTATCCCGATGGTATGTGGGCTTCGACCCTCTAAAAAATACGCCATCGAACTGCATGATTTGGGTAAAGCTCCCCAATGTACCTTTGGAATTATGGTCTGTCGAAACACTCATGGAGATCGGTAACTCTGTCGGTAAATTTATTTACGTGGATCCATGGGTCAGAGGGGAGAAGGACAAAAGGGTTGCATGGGTTTTGATTGAGAAACCATACAAAGGTGGCTATCTGGATCATATTGTCATTACATGGGAAGGGACCACAATCTGTCAAAGACTTGACTTTTGGGGTATCCCTTTCCGCTGCTCTCTATGCCACCGAACAGGTCATCTATTTAAAAATTGTAGTCACAGGTTTAACCGCAAACCTAAACGGCGTCCCCTCTTTAGAAACAGATTTACCGGCCCTGGTTCTATGTCTGAAGATGCGGGTATTCTCCGCGACCAGCCTTCCTCACAAGTAAAAGCCGATTCTCCTCCTCAGTTAAATGAGCAGAAGCAACTCGATGGCCCGACAGCGCCGGATGATGGGTGCCCGTATATACCCGAGCCTATTGCCGATGAACCAATGCCCTCCCCTCCTCCCTTGAACAAAGGAGATTTCGTGGTGGGCTCTCACCCCATTCTGCTCAGTTCATCGACTCTTTCTCCTACCTCTCCAGATCTCACTAGAGGCAAGGAGCCAATGCCTTCACCGATGCTTAACATATCCCCGACGGAATCTCCTGTCAACAAATCCGATTCTGATATTGACCTCCTTCTTCTGAAGAATCCTTCCGTCCTTGAACCTCTGACCGTCCACAAGCCCTCTTTTCCGTCCATCAGCCCCAACTCGGCTAAAAACATAACAGTCCGTAAGAAGCAGAAAGGAGGAAGTCGCCATTTTAGAGGCAGAACAATTGCTTCTGATTATGGCATTACTAATCTTTCCCTGGTCGAAGTCCCAGTCATTGATTCTGCTGATCCCCAGCCACTTAGAGCATGTATGGCTGGTCAATCTTCAAAATGACCTTTCTGACCTCTTTGAACATCAGGGGTTTGGGCGCCCTCCCTAAATTTCTGGCGCTAAAGGAGATTTTTGTATCAGCTCACTCCCGTATTATTTTTATTCAGGAAACAATGCATTCTAGCAAAATGTCCATAGACTTTTTCAGAAGAATGTTTCCGTCCTGGTACATGGTTGCATCTGATGCTGAAGGTTTGTCGGGTGGTCTGGCTGTGTTGTGGGACCCGACATGGGTCAAAGCTAAAGCTTTTAAATGTTGTGCAGGTATTTTAATTTCAGCTTATGTCAGGGGACAATCAAAGATGCTTAACATCTTGAACATTTATGCACCCTACAAGAACAGGTCATCCTTTTGGGATTTGTTATTTGCTTCCGGGATTCTAGACATTGAATCATTGCTGATCGCCGGTGATTTTAACGCTACTCTGAATTCAGACGAATGCTGGGGCAACTGTAGAAAGAATGACTCCATTGCTGACAGGCTCGCTCAGAGTTTCTGTACAGGAACTTAGTCGATGTCATTCCATGTAAAATGACTCCAACATGGGATAATTGCAGAACTGGTCCAGCTTTTATCGCCAAGAGACTTGATCGCTTCATCATTAATGCTAGTATCATTGCCGAATGGGGTATGCCAGCTGCTAGAACTGGAAATGACCACACATCGGACCACCGCCCCATTTTTCTTGATTGGCTGGAACCTCAACATAGGTTGGGCTACTCCTTCAAATTTAACAGGGTCTATTTGTCTGATGATTCCTTCAATGAAGCCATAACAAAGAAATGGGAGGAATTAAAACAGTCTGAAGCGCTATCCCTTTCCTCTTTCCGTGAAAAGATTCAATCCTTAAGGGAGGTGGCTAAGGATTGGACGATTAGACAGAAGAAGAAGGATAAACAGGATCTTGCGGCCATTAAAAGGGATATAAGCGCCCTCTCTGATGTAGCTAATTTCGACTGCCTATCTTTTGAACAAAAAACTCTTTTCAGATTACTGGAGAAAAGGAAACAAGCGTTGTTGCAAAAGGAGGAGTCATCCTGGAGACTCAAAAGCAGGGCGTTGTGGCTCAAGGAGGGCGACCGCAATACAAAGTTTTTTCACCATTTTGCAAACGCAAGGAGAAGTAAAAATTCTATATGGAGGATCCAAGATGGCAACGGGGGTTTCTTATTTTCTCAGCACGAAATTTCGATGGAAGCCACGAGGCATTTTCAGAATCAATACAAGCGGCGGGTGACTGATATATCCGATGTCTTTTGGGCGATTGACCAAGTGCCACTTATGTTTGATGATGAGGCCAATTCTCAATTTTTTAAACCCATCTCCGAAGAGGAACTTCATGACGTTATCAAGAAGTTCAAAAAGGACAAATGTCCTGGACCAGATGGTTGGACGGTCGAGTTCTTCTCGCATTTTTATGATATGTTTAAAGAAGATTTATTGGGGATGGTGGATGCCACTCGTATTTCTGGGCACATTAACAGCGCTTTCACCGCGACTTTCATTGCTCTAATACCCAAAAAGGAGAGCTCTGATTCCTTTGCAGACTACAGGCCCATCGCATTATGCAACATCCTTTTTAAAATTATATCAAAAATTATCGCTGAGAGATTGAAACCTGTTCTCAATGCCTTCATCTCCAAGGATCAACATGCTTTTTTATCTGGGAGGAACATTCTTGATGCAGTTGCCTCGACACAGGAGTGTTTATTTTTTGTCTCATCCAAAAACACTGATGTCGCTTTTCTTAAGATTGATCTGGAAAAGGCATACGATTGTGTTGATTGGGGATTTCTCAGGATTCTACTTGCAAAAATTGGACTGAGGACGCAAGGAATCAATTGGGTGATGGCATGTGTCGAAAATGTGTCATATTCTGTTATCATCAACGGCATCCCGTCATCGTTTTTTCAGGCGGAGAGAGGGCTGCGTCAGGGCTGTCCTCTCTCTCCCCTTCTTTTTATCCTTGTCATGAATTCTCTTAGCTCTCAGATAAACAAAGCTGTTGCTGACAAGCGATGCCTCCCGATCAAGATCTGTACGAATATCTCTCTTTCTCACAACCTTTTTGTTGATGACATTCTTATCTGTGCCATGCTTCAAAAATCTAGCTGGCTTTGTCTCAATGAGATCTTCCTGAAGTTTCAGTCAGCAACAGGTTTGGTCATAAACAAGACCAAATCTGTGTTGTATCACAATGATACTCATCAGGAGCTGGCTCAATGGATTGCTACGTTATTCGGCATTAATATGGCTCCTATAATGGAGGGTTTTAGATATTTGGGATTCCTCCTCAAACCTAAAGGGAACCGGCATCAGGATTGGTTATGGCTCATTGACCGATTCTATAACAAGATCTCAAGATGGGAGATGTGTTTCCTTTCGCTGGGAGGCAGGCTCATCCTCGTTCAATCAGTCCTTTTTCATCTTGTAGTTTATTGGGCTCATCTATATTTCCTCCCGGCCTCCATTATCAGAAAAATTGTTTCCCTGTCTGCTAATTTTCTTTGGGGTGGAAGATCCCACCTATCAAAGATTCATTTGGTTAAAATGGCATCCATCACTAGACTGAAGTGGGACGGTGGTTGGGGTTTATTACATATGAAGTCATTCGGTATGGCCCTCCTATGTAAGTCTTTGCACAGAGGCATCTTCGGCAACGGCATATGGAGTTCAATCATCAAGCAAAAATATTTGAAAGGTAGGCCGATCGCTTACTGGTTCAGGAGGCAGTCCCTCGGCTCAAAAAGAGGGTCCGCCATATGGCGCAGCCTTAGAAAGATTCAGCCGCTCTTTATGTCTTTTTTAAAATGGTCCTTTTTTTTCTGGTTCTGGCATCCTGCTTGGTATCGACCCGACTGTTCATGGACTAGAATCCTCGCTCACCCCTGAGCTCATATCTTTTCTTCACTCGAAAGGGATTTTTACATGGGATAAATTGATCCGCTCCTGGTCCTCTTCTTCGTCGATCTGGAGGGATGGGGATGACCTTGGTTTGCCCCTTCCTCTACGGCCCACATGGTCCGCTGCTGTTAATTATTTTGAAGGGAAAGGCATTTCTCAAACAGGTCTTAAAGATGAAGTAGTTTGGTCGATGGGGACCACCAACCAGCTCGCGCGCGTCAAAGACATATACGCATATGTCTCTTCCTCTCTCCCGCCGATGCCTGGTCCCCCTTTTCCTATCAAATTATGGAAATCTACAATTCAGCTCAAGGCTCTTTTATTCTCCTGGCCGATTTTCTATAACAGGAACCTCACATGGGAGGTTCTTCAAAGGAAAGGCTGGATGGGCCCCGAAAGATGCTGCATGTGCTGTCAAGCGCCCGAGACAAACATCCATATGTTTTTTCAATGCCCAACATCGTCCCAAATCTGGTATGAACTTTCCTCTTCATATGGTTTTCCTCACCAGATATTCTCTTCTGTACAGGATGCTTTGAGATGGTGGTCGGATCAGCGGCTTGCATGGAGATCCTTATTCATTTTCACGTGCTGGACCCTGTGGAAATGGCGGAATGCTTGCATCTTCCTGGAGTCCAAGGCTCCTATCTCCTCCACTCTGATCCATATATCTGCTATGATTGACCCAACTTGATCCTGCTGTTTTTATTATCGCCTTTTATGCTCTTTGTCTGTTCTCTTTATGGACAGCTCCTCTATATTTATATGTTATGGTCTCATGCTGATCTATGCTTCTCTCTCGGATTGTATCGGTTTGATCTCAACAGCTCTAGTCCTTTTTGGCCTCTCTGCAGGCCAGCTCCATATGGCTTGATTGTATTGGTTTTGATCTCTACAGCTTTTGTCCTTTTTTGACCTGTTTGCAGACCAGCGCCATATGACTTTATATATATATGCTCAATATATTTCCTTAATATAATATCATCATGTTTTTTCCTATTAAAAAAAAAAAAAAAACAAAACAAAATAAACGAATTTAAAAATCTAAAAACAATTAAATTAAATTAAATAACTCTACAAAACATTTATCTGCTCCCTCATGTTAAATGATAGAACTATATTGATCATTAGAACGATAGTAAAATATCATTATCCATCTCCATCCTAAGTCTTTATATGCACTCCACGCCAACTCATGATGTTACTTAATTTCTCGTTCATTACAAAATATCTATTTAGATTGACTCCGAGGAATGGATACCTCAATCTACCAATCGTCCACCGTCATCCAATCCTCAGGGAATAAAGAAGTATCTACCTTTCTGTCGACCAGAGTTCTCTTCTCTATGCTTTTAACCAAACAGCATCAGATGGAGATCCGCTCACAGCAGTTCATTTTCCGCACAGTAGCATAATCAAGCCTGGGAGCATGGGGAGGCTTGAGATCCACTCACACTGGAAATCACAAGGAAACCACTCAAAATAAGAACATAAAGGTAAAACAACGACTACCAAATATCAAAGAAAATCTGGATTGCTTCATACTTAGGAACTGATTGCATAAAATAGTAGTGCATTGACTGGATATTATAGCTGGAAAAGTGTGTCTGGCAATCAAAATGGGAAAGGTGAAGCCAGTCATAAATAATAACACCAATTAATCTTGAGAACATAAATGAATTAAATTACAAACTAGAAAAAAACGTAGAAGAATATTAATTAAATTACAAACTAGAAAAAATGTCGAAGGATATACAAATTGAAGGGGAGATAGGCATCTTGGCCAGCGGACGATATGTTAAGTTATTAGTGCCGCTGTGCAGGTCACGAGTTCAACTCTGGTTTTACCCAAGGTGCATTCTTGCAGGCTGGGCGGTTCCCCCTAGAGGTCATAGTGGCAGCCGGTGGGATTCGATCTCATGTAATGCAAGTACGATACCACTGCCATTGCCAATTCTGCTAGTAAACAAAAAAAAGGTCATAGTGGCAGCCGGTACCACTGCCGTTGCCCATTCTGCTAGTAAACCAAAAAAAGGCATAGTTTTTAAGTTCATAGGATAATCAAAGTAAAGTATACATTCAGAGTGAAAATTGATACCGACCCAATAACCAAAATTAAGAGAAAAAGTTGTGAAGTCGCTTGCTGCAGAAATAAATTCCGCCCACTGCCTACTGTCTACTGTCTATAATCATATTTTCAGAGTACATATATATATATATATATATATAGCAAAAGGAATCTAAGTCTGGACAAGGTTCGAGCGACCGTTCCCAATCTGGGGATGCTAACTAAAACAACGGGTAGATTTTTGTCGTGTGTAACATTAGATGTCTAAATAAAGAGGAAGCTTAACGGGTCGACTGTGATCAGGAATAACAATTCTGCCCTTGGCATCGTAAGGACTGTTACGTGCCTACGTATGTAGCGCCTTCCCTGGAATCGGACCCAATCTAGCATAATGAATTCTAACATCATGTGTAACCTGTTTCTGGCCCATGCTAAATTCAACATTATTTCTCCTCATGTGGCATGCCTATCAATTCTCCAAATGGGACGTCCCTTCTTTAAACTGCCACCACGTTGGTAGTAATTGTACTTCTGCAAGCATTTAAGTTAGCCCCTTTATTCCATACCCATGTTCTTATTATCATTTTCAGACCACAACTAAGGAGGTTTAGGATTTGTATATATATATGTATAAAAGAAAATGACTCCTAAACATTTTAGTTCTGGTCTAACAACCATAATAAGGTAAGGAATTTATACTTTGAGTTTTCCCAAGTGTATGTAAAAGGTTTTATGGTAAGTTAAGGTAGAAAAGGGTGGTTTGTTAAAAAATAAAGCAAGGTAATTTCATAGGAAAAAAAAACACAATTTCATAGTCTATTATTTAGCCAGGCTAAGCTTGTTGTATGTCCTTATGCAACATTATTGTTTTGCTAAAGGAGCTCAACATGTATGTCACTTTAGGAATATGATAGACAATCAAATCCCCCTGCATAATAATAACCCACAAATTGTTCCAACTCCTGCCAACGCGTTGTCTCCCCTGTTCTTCCCACTGAATAGGTGCCCGGTAAAATCTAGTGGGACACCAAATGAAGGGAAAGTGGAATCTCAAGTTGATCCATACCTCAATATAGAGTTGGTGTAGAAGGAGGCTCGATTAAGAGCCATGATGAAGTAGGTGTGCCCAAATGGGTGTCTCCCTTGGAGAAATTTAAGTAATCCATCCCAAATATATTGTGCATCTATAAGGGCCCTAAACAACTCAGTCTTGACCAACTCTCGAAACTCTATAACTATGTACATCTAGTTGTGCTGAATAGTGACAACATCTCCTAGGTTTGTCCTAAGCGTTTGTATATCTTCTTGGATGAGCCCACACAATGGGTATTCTTCCCTCGTTACCAATTTAAGTATAGTTCTCGTTTTCCCATAGAAATTTGTGTATTTCTTCCAATGTATCAAGTTGGTTATGTAGGAAATTAGGCTTTGGAGTTGAAAATCCCCCACATAAGGGTTGGAGTTCCACTGTGAATTTTATGTCAAGAGAAAATTAAAAAGATAGAGTACACAAAAATATTTTGATCTGCATTCTTACCATTAAAGTAAAGATCCATAATTTTTTGTGTTTGATTTACAAAATAAGGTTGACTTGCCAAAAATTTCTTTTGTTGAAAAGTCACCCAACATTCATGTAAAAGTATTAGGTATACCCGAGAGGGAACAACTTGCAAAACTAGTTCATATGCATTCTTCTTAAGATTTTCCTCCTGTGTAGACTTTTCTTTCCATTTTCTAATCCTTGCTCCCCACTTTTCCTCCTAAGTTAAATACATGGTGAACTGTTGCTTCCTCATTTTCTCAATGACCTTGCAATGTGTCTCCTTGTCAATAATTCCAAGATCAAACAATTTGTCTTTTGTTTTCCACTAGGGAAGCTCCCACTTCAGCTGAAGAAAGGCATATGTCTAGAAAAATATCATCGAAAATGTTATTAATATGATGTTGTGCTTCTGTAGTGTACTTTTGAGAGTATTGTTCTGCCCAGTCCTTGAGGGCTTCAGCCTAGTCCATGGCTTCAAGAAGTGTATTTAAATTATGAAAACTAGGTTTGGATTTTTGCAGCCGGGCCCTCAAACTTTGGTTTTGGAACAATAGATGTTTGCTTTGTTTTAACAAGGTTTTATATGCCAGGCTACAAAAACGAAAAGACCAAGGAATAACAAACTCACTTCTAGTCTTTCACTTCATGGGCTTGCCATCCATTGTCTCAATATTGAATTTTGTAGCTTCATCTTGAAATGGAGGGTCAACTTATAGAGTGTCAGGAACACCTTCTTCCATTGGTTCAAACCTGTCATCACCAGTGATATCTTCATATTCCTCTACAATTGTTTTTCTTTTTCCTTTTGTGAAGCTCTTATAGGATAAAGACGTTAGGGCTTGTCTATTGTGAAAGACCCCTCTCCTCCCTTGGCAACTAATTTATTAGGTACTGGAAATATTTTCGCTCAAGGCTTAGTCCTTATCTTCTCTGAAATTGGTTCCCAAGGAATGCTAATTCACTTTAACTCGTCAATGATAATAATTTTGATAAGGCCTTGGTGAAATAGTGCATTCTTAAGGATAATCTGTTAGCAAACTGTTACAACTATTATTTTCAGACTCTCTAGGATATAATGGGGCATATTCATAGCCTTTATCCCTATCAAATGTAACATTATTTTTAGACTCTCTAGGATATAATGGGGCATACTCATAGCCTTTATCCCTGTCAAATGCATGAGGATTTGTACGTGGTAGTGATAAACTTTTCTTAAGCAACCCTCGCATGTGGTGAATTTTTAAACAAAATAAACGACATCCCTCAATAATGGTTGCAATTCCACTCGTCAAATCACCTACTTCAAGTCAAGTAGTGGTGAGGCCTCTTCAAGAAGGAGCACCAACTTTCATTATAGATCTTGTGAGTTTTATACCTCCTTTCACCATCATGTAGAAGCTCAGTTGTCACCGCAAAGGGTTTCTTCATTCACTATGATTCTAAGTGAGCATACCAAGGCCTTGCCTCCATTAAAGGTGTTGGAAAATTCTAGGGCTATTTGGGTGTCACGTCCCTATAACTTTTCAAGAAATGTAATCCACTCTTATATAACAAAAGCATACCATACCACTCAGCTTTCACGAATAACCTCTACATCGGATGGCTTGAATTGAACCATTGTTCCTCCCATGGCTCCCTATGTAATTTTTTCCTCCCTCTATCACAAATTATTCACTACTTTAGCCTATGTAACCTCCCCTATTCTCCTTTCTATACTCTATGCTACTAATTCTAATGGTGGTTCTTTGTCATTTCCTTTCCCTTTGGCTCAACCAATACAGAAGCCATGTCAAGTCACTTCCATAAAATGCTTTGAAAATATGACTTGGCTGGTTGGCTGTGAAGCAACAGCCCTTGCAGGTTAATTCCCATTGTTGTTCTTGCCATCATTATTCTCTAACCAATGGTACCACCCAATCATGTGGAGTGGTGCTACGAAATATCATTTTATGTTGCAAAATATGACATGAGCTATGAAATGGTCTATTCTCTATGAAAAGGGTAATGGGGCATCATTTTGTTATGTGGCGATTTGTCATTTGGTGATTATAATAGGGCATAAGATAATCAACATGCAATATTCAGGTATAACATTATAATCCATCTCATTGTCCTTGGCTTAATCGTAAAGAGTTAGGGAAAGAGGATTTTGGAAAAAGACTATGGCGGTTAAACGGGATGAGCAAGTTCATAATATTCTTGATATATCACTAATTTCCTAAAAATGTTTTAACAAAAGAAATAATCTAAAGAAATGTTTAAAGAGTATACGACCTGTCTTAAGGAACATGTAATAAATAATTGTGTCATTCATTTATTCATCTTGTGTGGTTTGCTTGAAATATAACCTTGAAGGTACCATCGTTATCATTGACATTCTTGCAAAATCATGACCTATGCCATTATCGTTAACATTCTTTCAAAATCATGACCTAGAGGACTAATTACATGTTTAGAACACATGAATTTATATATGTCATGCTAAGAAAGATATATATATGAACTTAAAAACTTAACATGAAAAGTGTCTCGAAAATGTACATCATAACCTTTAACCAAATCTTTATATTTAAATTTAATATAAATTAAAATATCAACATTTTAATTTCCATTAGTTAAAAATAAAGAAATTTTGAATTATTAAAGAAGGGAGAGAATTATATTTCACACGTTAACAATTAACTTGAAGAATTTTCACATATAACTGAAGTGACATATAACAGAGTCTGGAAAACACATTAATCATTTATTGTAGCGTGGTTGTGTAGTATATCTAGGGGGATAATATGTGGTACAAAGGGAGGTACCCAAGGGAATAATGTAATAATGGGATAGGCCATAGTAATAAATAAGGTGGTTAACCTGTATCATGTAAGGGACCACAAGTAGTTAGCAATAATGTAATAAGTCCATGGTATTAGATAAATGGTATTGAGGGAACCATGGTAATGACCCATGGTATTGTATGTATGAGGCCTATATAGAGGCTAGAGACTCCCCATTGAGAGATGTCAAGGATTATTGTATGAACAAGCATATGGCTTGTGGAGTGTTCTCCTTCCTTAAGGAGTGAATGTATGGTGTTGCCCTACCTTAGGTTTAATCAATAAAGAAGCATTTTTATCTATCTCGATCTTGTTATTTCCTGGTTTTATCTCTATTTTCATATATTTTTGTCTTCTGAAAAAAAGAAACTTTTCTTAACATAAAAATAAAAATAAAATTCTTTTTAAAGCAAATACGTATGAGCCTTTTTTTATTTTGCTAACTTGGCATGAAGGGTGGTGAGTAGGGTTGGAATTTGGATTTCTCTTTGTCCATCTTACAATTTTTTTTTGATGTTTTGGGTCTTTGTGTTTCACTTCAAAAAACGTTATGTTTAAAATTTTGCCTTCAAAAATGATGTTCACATAATAAATAAACCCTTCACCAATAAAAGTTCAATTAAAAAACTACCCTTCAATAACATAATTATGTTAAAAATTATATTTTATAATAATTTTTTTTTAAAATACATATAAAATTTATTAATAGCAAAAATAATTAATAAATTTATAAAATTCAAATACTCAAAAAAAAACCATAATATTAAATTCATTTTATATTAAAAAATATAATTTCAATAATTAAAAATTAATAATCTTATTTCAAAAATTATATTATTAAATTTCAATAAAAATAAAACAAAACTCACCCAAAAAAAATGCAATATAAAACATTTAAAATATACAAATTTAAATTTAATACATTATATCAATTTTTTTCATTACTATACCATTAATTATATCACTCATTCCATTAAACAACTTCTTAAAATAAATTAAATTTATATATTAAATCATGTAAATTAAATTAAATAATACATTTTTCCACTCCAAAAAAATCACTTAGCACTTCTAATTACTGCTGGTCAACTAATAGCATATTAATGTTATATCATTCTCAATGAAAGTCCAAACTCTAAATACCATCGAGCTAAGAATGCATGTGGAAGTTAAACTTGACTTTTTCCCGCTCGTTTCCTTTCACTATTTGAAATTTATGGCTGACCTAAATATCTCAAGCTTCGTTTTTACTAGCTAATAAGCTACTTTGTCATAAACCGCCAAAGCACCAAACCTTTCAGCGGGCCGCTGACGGAATTTCTCTTCTATTCCTTATATAACTCATCAGCCTAGTTGGGAATGGTGAATTTCTCTTCTATTCCATATATAACACATCAGCCAAGTTGGGAATGGTTTATTCAATTACCAAGCCTAACACATCAGCTTGGTTGGGAATGGTTTGTTCAATTACCAAGCCTAAGCTTAGTGGGTCAGACCAGAATGAAAAAATATACACCACCTAACTCTTAAACAAAGATTTGGCTTGATTTGTAAAATTATTAACAATTAATTCCGGGCTTATTTTATTTAGTTTGAAATTGGTAGAGCACTACATTGTTGGTTAAAAAAATATAGGATAATAGCATTGGAGAGGTATAAATATGACTTCCCATATATCTCTCTTATATGAATCCCCACTTATTTTATATTTTAAATATATATGTACACGGGAGAGGTATATATATAATATATTTTCTCTTTTAGAGAAAGGATGTAATTTATATAAACACAATTCATTTAATATATAAATGTATTTTAAAATCACTAAAAAAAATATTATAGCTAAATTGAATGTTCATGAGCCATGACACGCTTCATTGGTATATATTTATTGAATGCACTCCTTTATATCATGGAATGCATGCATGTTTTTAATGTTTCAATGATTTCCAGTAAAGTTTATATATATAAATATCTATCTATTACTGATTGGTAATTTAAGGTATGGATCTTTTATATAGGGATGCTACACGAGAACAAGACTATTGATCACTTGACTTGCTTTGAGCTCGACCCATCTAATGCCATGTAGTGCATTTGTAGGAAATTATTGTGAAAGGAGAACTACTTTACCAATCTACACTCAATGAGAAATAATAAATTGTCGAGTGTGCTCAACGGCCCGAAGCATATCTTGTACAGTTATAGCTATCAAACCTCGATTGTCCTTGCAGTTGCAACTTGCATCGCTCACAAAGGATTCAGGGACTTGAGGATTGATGCTAGCTCAAACTTCTAAGTAAATGCCATCTTGCTAACAACACCCAAACCTTGGAGCATCTAGTATTGGTAGCTAGAAAACAAAGCCAAAATAAATGGGTGTAATGATGTTTTCAGAAATTTATTGACCATCAAAAACATGTTTTCTAGCATTCCAAGCACATTGGGAAAAACATGTATCTGAAAACTCTGAACTTCAAATACGGGGAAAATGGCCTATGACAAGCATTTTGCCCATCAAATTCCATCCATGGTGGTGAGGCCGCGTGTTAACTCCTTTCTTGACAGTGAAGGCCAGCGTTAGTGCTCTAATGCACGCAAGACACAAGAAACTCTGTTGAGCCCTCTTGCGTTATAACGCTATGATCACAACTAGGAGGACGCTTTATAGCTTCTACCAAGAGAAAAAAAAAATCGTCCTTTTTCTTTAGAACTGATTTTCTCTCTCCTGCTTCTTCGCATGAGTCTTCCTCAAAGTTTTTCTTCTCTCTCAAAGAGTCTTACATTCTCTACACTCTCTGTCTGCTTCTTCGTAGTAGGCTTCTTCAAACTTCCGCTGCTCTGTCGAAGAGTCTTATGGAGGCTTGCCTATTCTTTCTATTGTTCTCTCCTTCGCTCACTTTGTTGCTCTCTCAAGGAGTTTCACAAACGCTAAGCTCCGATACCATGAAAACAATTGAAAAGAACAAAATGTTTTGCAGAGGACTTCGCTAATAAATGACTAGAGTGAAATTCGACTTAAACTAGATTAACTAGGATACTTGGAGGGACAGTTTTAACACCTAACAAGTGGTTGGAATTAGATTCTCCAATAAAGAATGAAAAGGTTTTGTCTCTTAAACATTCTCCATCTGCATCATCATAGTTGAAAGTAAAAACAATACGACACACAAACCATATGTAATTTGCAGTAATATATTAAAGGTTTTATTTAATAAAATATTAAGTGCTGTATAGGTTGTAAGATATATATATTTAGATTTAAAGATTGTATATTCCTAATATAATTAATAATGCGTATCTTAATTTATATTATAATTAATGTATTATTGCTAAATGTATGTTATTCAGTGGAACAATCAAATGCTTGTGAATCTAGTGTTTCCACAAGAACAATACACATCGAATGAAAGAAACTTTTCACAGTTTTACGAGTTTACTGTTCGTGGTAGTAAACGTGAAGCCAAAAATCTGGTGCATTTACATTTTTCTTGTACCTCTACATAATTTTCAACAATCTTGCCGGAAGCCGAGTTTCCCTGGGCGGCCATCACTTTTCTTCAGAAAAAAACTTATTTCTAAATGGAAACCCAACTCTATGTGACTACAGTTCGAGTCCAGCCAACGACCTTTTGATCCGAAGTCAAACCCACTAGTCTACTGCGCAATGCGGTCGACAATATCATTATTGTTGCAAAGAATGATTTATAATTTGAAGATTCAAATAAATAATAAATCACATGGTGAAATTCTAATATATTATTGCTGTGGTTCGCTGGTTCTTTGTCCTCTCGTGAAATATCTCGATCTCCAGTCTCCATCAGCACTCCACTAATGATGTCACTTAGGATATGGGTAAACCAATCATCATCTTTTTTCAACGGCGGAAGCTTGCATCATCCTATAAATAATTGGAAACTAATGATCATCATTCTTAATATTATACAAACAAAACATAAGGGAACATCGATTTTCAAGGAAGTATTACAATAAAAGTTTGAAAATACCATGGACTAGCCAAAGCTATTCCATCAATCAATTTTGAAGGAGGGTATCAGAGTGAATGCTTGAAAAGACTATAGACTATTCAAAGCTATGCTTAAGGAGGAGATTGGCCCAACGACAACATCACCATGATGTTATTAGAAAACCTAATGGGCTAAAATATAATATATAAAATTAGATTAATCAGCGATTATGAATAATTAGATGTGAATAGGAGTTTAACTTCAAAACCATAGTAACTAAACGTTGTGGAGATTTTTCTCTAATTTATGTAGATAAATCTTAAGCATTATTATCTAGGTTGTAACTTAAAGGTTCTTAAATACAAAATATTGTATAATATATTTCTCAAATGAAATTGACTTTTTATTTTTATTTTTATTTTATATATATATATATATATATATATATATAAAGTTTAAAGAAGTAACCTGATGTGATAGCGAATTTTGAGGGTCTTTTTATAATTATGATGTTGAAGGCTAAGAATAAAGGGAAGGCATTTTTGTAGGAACCTTAGCATCAAAATTGGAAAGCTTTTGTAAGCAAGAAGAGATTTATGGTTCCATGAAGAGGAACACTTTGACAATGACTAGGAGGGACAAAAACCCTACGATCAAGTAAAATACTTGCATTGCATGTTAGTCATCTAAGTAAGTAAAATTTAATATGGTGATTTACCAAGTTAATTACCCCCTAGTCTATAATAGATAAGGTCAACAATTATAGAGGTATGATGTCAAAGAGAGGGTTGCCATGAAAGTGAGGATAGGTACAAGGACTATCTAACTTTTCATCCACATACCCATTAGATACAAAAGGAAGGGGATAATTGTTTAAGGTGTTTTTGGACACTCAACGGGTTATATGAGACATGATTTTAGGCAATTGGACGAGACCTCAAAGACCAAAGAGAAGATCAAAAAAATTCATACATCATTTAAGATCTTTAACCAAAAGTCATTATGGATAACTAGATATAGGAAATGTTTATAGAAATTATGGCTATCATGAAAAATTTCATGTAACAAAGTTGTGCCTTGACTCAACACTAGTGAAATCTATTAGAGATGTTTAAGCAAACAAAGATTCTACTTGCGTTAAATTTCATCAAAGTATTATGTGTTGACCTACATATAATGAAAAAAGACAATATAACCATAGTGGATATAGATAAGCATACCTCTAGGTGCATCAACCCTTGTTGATAATGCTAATAATCCTTAAGGACTATTATTTATTGACTAGTAAATTGGCTCTATGAATGAGTTAATTTTGAATTAAAATATAATATAATTTGTTTTATTGTAACTAAAATAGATAAGTTTATTACTATATGAAATTTATGATTACACATTGCCAATGATATTTTTGTGCTCATCATAGAGTGATGAAAATAGAAGTCTCCAACACAATGTAAGTATCAAATATGAAAAGTTCAAAGCTGTAAGTCTTTGTTTTGAATTTTTTTTTTAATCCATGGTTTGGAAATATCATCCAAGTTACTAAAATCCAAAATGGATCGGACCCTCAAAAAAGGATAATGCTACATTTACATATTTGTTTTAAATGTATCCCCATATTTATATGGTATTTAATTAATTTTCACTTAACAAAAAATAATAATGAGATTGTGAGTCGATAAATAGTGAAGAATTAAAGAGTATAAGGGAGTATCCATTGATATGTTAAGTATAATCTTATTACATTTTGGATCTCACCTGCATTCACTATATGGATTTTATTTCTTGAGGTTAGCTATCAAATATTAGTAGGTATGTTCTCCTTATATTAAGACAGAGAGGAAATTTCATTTGATATATTGTGTAAGGGATGAATGAACATGCAACTTAAGGCATACGTTGTGGAAAGAACATTAGTGCAAAGTTGTGCAAAGTTGGTTCATTAAGGATTCCCTCCAAAATAATATCAAGTAGTTTCATCAAAAATTTAATAAGATTAAGGATGGAGGGTAGAAGTAGAAGAATAACTTGTGCACTATTGTAGACACCTATATGGAGGTATAAATTCTTCATATCCACATACTCAAGGGATTATACTTAGTCATGATTACAAACAAAGGGAGCTTGCAAGGGACACATTATCTTTTGAAACCATGCATGTAAAATTTAGAAAAGGATTTCATCGTCCAAATCAATGAGGGTACTAGCGATGTCAAAAACCTTAATGATTATAGTATAAGTGTCGCTGCTTCTAATATTTATTTTCCAATTGGAGAAAAGTTTCGGGCTTCAAAGGAAAATAGAATTAATGGTGTGATTAATGTTGGCAATGAACTCCTTCCAAATGCAATCTATGGTAGGACTAAGAAATTTATAAAGGGAAGGTATAACAATGAATATTTGTCCCATTATGAAAGTGATTCATAAAAGTATATGGTGGAGTTAGGATGCTTGTGGGGAACATGTCTTAATAGGATATGGATTTGGAGGTTGTCTCTGGTTGGGTCAAATTCTTCATCCTGTAACTTGAACTCCATTATCTCTATTTTTTCTTGCTTGGAGGGACTCCATGTTTGACAACATTATTAACTTCTCTAAAAAAACATCTTGATTGTAGGAAACCCTCATAGTTTCTAGATTCCAAATATTATAACCTTTTAAACCATCTTTATAAATAACACAAATGTGCCTTTTAGCTTTATTGTCTAATTTACTTTGATTTTCCTTTGGAATGTGTACATAAAAATCAAAATCAAAAACTTCAAATATGTTTAAGACAGGGTTTCTTACTAGTCCATGCCTCATGTGGAGTCTTTTCAACTAATAATGATGAGGCTAATCAATTTACCAAGTAACATGTAGCACCCACTGCCTTTGCCTAGAATTCTTACCCTAAATTGACACCATTCTGAATTCTCCTAACTTTTTCCATCAATGTCCTATTCATCCTTTCCAGAACCCCATCCTGTTGAGGTATGTATGGTGTAGTCCCATGTCTTGTTAGACTACATATTTTACAAAATTCCTTTAACTCATTGTTGTAGAATTCCCCACCATTTTTTATTCTCAATACCTTGATTTTATTCTCTATTTGATTCCCCATAAGTGCCTTGAATTCTTTAAATTTTCTAAATACATTATATTACTTTTGGAGGAAATAAATCCATGTATTCCTTGAGAAATTTTTTATGAATGAGACATAGTACTATTTTCTTAGTGATGGAATATGCATAGGTCGAAACACATCCCAATATACTAATTCTAAAATTATGTTTTCCCTTGTAGCACCTTGAGAATATTATCTAATTATATTTAAATCGTAAGTAAAATTTTCATAGAAATATATATCTATAGTGAAATCAAACATACCTTTAACCATTCCTTTATGGTCTAGTGCCAAACTACTGATGGGGCAATATGAAGTATAAACCCTATAGTTTTGAGTTCTTTTAAAAATAGAATATCTACCTCACACAAAGATGTCAACACTTATTTGAAAGTGTATTTTCTACCAATGTTTCTTAAGCCTAAAATATTCCATCAAGTCACTTCCATTAAAAACACATAGAATCTTGCATCTTTTTCTCTAATATTCTCAAGGTCTTGGACAACATGGAAAGATTTAGTTACAAGAGATGAGTTCAATAAAAAAACAACGAATAGTTATTTGTTGTAGTAATTTTTTGTGGCCTTTAATGTTAGAAACCATGTTACATCTTATGGGTGGAGAAATTTTGGAGGAGAGTGTGGTATTCACCCATAAGTTCCATGAATTATGGTGCTAGAAGATGCTTTATTGCTTATCGTGGCTATAAGTTGACTAGTTATAGATACAATGGTGGTCTTAGCTGTCAAATCCTTAGAAGGCATAAAATTTGGATTCATTCTTCCTTTGTTTTTCCAAAAATATTTGGTTTATAAACCTTCCCCTACATTAATTTCATGTCAACATTTATGTAGACTATTAATGTACCACCTTCCCCCCACCCCCACTTTATTTTTCCATCGATTCTAGATCATTACATTTTTTATTACCAACTTACGATCTATGTCAACACAAAGTGAATCTATGATTACCCAATTATAAACTTAGTCAATCCAAGGTGAATCTATGATTACCCACTTATGATCTAAGTCAACCCAAGTGACCACCTTAGATTGACTTAGGTCATAAGTGGATAATCATAGATGCGATCATCTAACATTGATAGTGAAATAAAGTGGGGGTAGCATTGAAGTAGGATATTGGTTAGAGCTAAACTAAATTACTAATCATATTCATCATACATTCTTTAATGTCTTTGAATATGTTAACCCTAACACAAACACTAAGTTAAGATCCATAGTGGTAAAATTTATCAAGTTTATCGAACATAAATTCCCATATAGTGGCTACAATCATCTCCATAACTTTCCGACATTGTAGTTGGAGGTTGGGAAAATCTACCCATATTGGGAAGCTAGTTAGACATCATTTATAGCTAAGAAATCATGGATCAAGTGGGGGGAGAAATATTAAGGTACTTTTACAAATCATAGGGTTGCATAGTCTGATTTTATGCACATGATTTAAGTCATGTAACTAAAACAAGAAGAAACCTTTGGTTAGACTATATGTATGGGTGCAATGCCATTTTTGCAGCACTCACTCTTTGATCTAGCTCTAGATGGCTAACTCAAGATTAGGTAAACAATACAAAGTTCCCTAGGATGGAGATTTTCATGAATGATTTATATAAATCAAAATGTTCAAAATTAGAGAATTCAATATTAAGAGGAGGGTCGCACCTCATGATAAACCATTTTGACAAACTTTTGGGGATTCTTCAACGTCATGTATAATCTCTAGAACTCGATACAGATAAGTGAATTTTAAGGAAAAATGATATTGAATCTCAATATAATAGAAAGGTTACATTTTAACATGATATTGACGTTGTAATTAATGCAAAAAGATTGTACGATGAGCCTACAATTACTCTAAAACTACCCAAGGATCACAATCCTCATGCCATGGCTCTAGCTCTCAAAACAATTAACCTCCACGCTCTTAAAAATTTTTCTTCCATCATTTTTAGGATCTGTGATAATAATGTTTATAGTTTTTAAAGTATTACATTTATAGTTTCTGGAGGTTTCGGCTTTAATTTTGTAAGTTTCTAGTTAAATATTGTGTATTTTGGAGATTGAAAGGAAAATGAAAAAGTAATAGTAATAAATGATACGAAAACAACAACAACATATAAAAAAACTTATATAACATATCAACATGCATTTTATAGTGTGAGGGTTGTGAAATTCACCCTCAAGAGGTCTCAAAGAGGTCACAAGTTCAACTTGGTGGGAAACCTATTTTTTCTCATGGGAGAGTATGTCTCTTAGCCTAAAGTGAGAGATATCCTACATGGGATTTATGTTGGATTTCTATAATGTAGAAACCCTTTGAGTGTTTAGAAGATTCTAAACTAAGAAATTGTTAAAATATTGTCTAAGAATATTTTTAACTCTCAAGCAAGTGTTCACAAGAATCTTTAACTCTTAGATGTGGTTTCTCTAACCCAAGAAAAATCTCACTGCAAAGATATTACTTAAAGAGAAACTCTTGGCCAAATTATTTTCAAATGTTATGACCAAGAAATTTAACTCTTGTACAAGATATTTTAAAATTTTTCCTAAGAGTTTTGTTCATTGTGGTCTCAGTCAAAATTTTGAACCTAGGACAACTCCATGAAACTCATTCCAAAAAGTGTTCCCCTCATTCATGTTTTATCTCTTAATGTTCTCAACTCTCCCATCATAACCAATAAAACATTAACATTGAAACATGGCATTGAGTGGTTTTTTCTTTGGCATAGGATATTAAATCCAAATATTTTGACCTAACCCTAAAATTGATCCCATTAAACAACACGGTAGTGTTACAACGAAGTTAATAATCAATGATCATGCATGATCATAAACTAATATCGATGAGGACTAGGAAAATAATACACATATTTGTAATATCTCTACATTACATTTACATGTGTAAGCACAATTTCTATTGATCACCTCATTACTTATTCCTACACCTATCACAATACCACTTAGAGTGTAGTATACTCTTGTCAATTCCTATGCAACTATCATGTCCATATACCATAGGTAGTAAGGAGCTCTAATAATCCTCCTTAGGTACTTATTTATCATAAGAATACTAATGATAAATTACAAATCCTTTCTCTTAATAATTATTTTCAACTTACTAATATCATTAACAAAGAACTCAAAGTTCAATGTTAAGAAATTTAAGGTTCATTACTATAAGAGGGAATTGTTGTTAAGTTCAATGGTGATAGAGGAGAAAACCTTTATCCTTACACTATGAAACACTAAGTAAAGATTCATTAATTTCTTCATCTAAATTATTTAGACAGTTAAAAAGATCTCAACCTTTATCAATATCAAATGACGCCTCAATGAATCCATTCACGTATTTCTAACACGGGTTAATGATGCAGGAGCATCCAGCTAAGGCACCATGATTGGGTGTTGGTCTCTGCCAGGTTGGAGAGTTGAGTTAACATATTGTTTGTCTTACATGTTTAGTTTGTCAGAGTAGGAGGTAGGATTTTGTTTTCATCTTAATCTCTGTATTAGTCAAAGGTAGTTTGGTCGGTTAGGGTTATTTACTTGTCTGTCTTTAATAAACAGTAGATTAATAATTGTCCTGTTATTTTAAGAGAAAAAGACAAATGTGTCTAAATGTAAAATCTTGCCATAAAGACAGAACCAAATACTTAATAGTTATGTAACTATAAGGTCTACAACTGAAGGTAACTACACAGTTTCATTAACTGTAGACAAAAGCATATAAATGTAACAAGGAAAATCATGGAGAGGGTTCAACATTTCTTTGCATTCAAGTAATAATAATAACAGAGCAGACAATTCAATCCATCTGTGTGTTCTATTATACTTTCGTTGTGCTTCCTAATTCACTGAACATCTGAATAGACAATATAATGCTCACAGACCATTTCATTTAATTCTTTTTGTTTTCCTGAGAAGACAGTCCAGACAGCGAGACAGAAATGCAAATGCCAGAACAAGGGTTTGTATTTCCATAGAAGAAAACAACATTGATTAAACAGGAGTGAACACAACTAAGTACCAGGACAAGTAAAGCATCTACAGGCCATACGATAACCTTTAACTTTGAAATCAACCACCAAACAAATTATCAGAACAACTACAGAATCTCCTGTTCGTGGGAAAGCGTTACAAGCACAGCCGTAAAACAAAAATTGAAGGTTGAAGGCGTAGAATCCAAATTGGAAAGAATGACGGCCTAATCATATAATTAAAACTCAGGTAAATTAAAACCAACATTCTTTCCTGAAAGTTTTCTTTGAATTACAAAAAGAAATGTATGAGAATATAGAGTGGAATTCCAAAATAAATCACAGAAAGTCATATAAGCCAACAGTTGACAAACCCTAGGTGAGGGTTTTGAGAACTGTTTCCATACATAGAAAGTTACAGCTAACAATCACCAGAATGAGAAAGCCCGAAGACAACAAAATGGCCAGAACGCTGGCTACAACTGAAAACCACATCGACTTAGCATCGAGGGGAGACAAACCCTCATACTCATAGGCCTGTTCTAAAGACAAGAAAAAGACTAAAGACTAATTACGTTGGCAGAGCCTACCAGGAAAAGACCAATGTGTTCGTTCCAAGAATAACCAACTGCAAACCCCAACACCTGCAGAGGAGCCAACACACAGTTGTTAGCGCAAATTGACAGGGGAAAACGAAACCACAGTGCATGAAAGCAAATATACAGAGGATACATTCACCATACTTGAAGGATTTGCAGTGAGACCAGAGAACGAGTCTTTAACCCACGAAATCCAACCAACAGCTGAGACAAAGGAGCAATCATGTCAGAAACGAAGGAATGAAAGTGGCAAATTGAATCAAGGATAGAGGAGGCTACCTGCATTGAAGCCAAAGACTGGAGAACGTCGTTGTTTCGAGCCCTGAGTGCACGCCAAACACTAAGTTTCACAAACAAGATAACATCATACTAGACCACGAGCTCAAGGAATAAAGACCCCTTGAGACAATAGCAAAAAAGGCATAGAACATTACTTACATAGGCGGTGGCAGAGTCATTCTCGTTTTCCCAACGAACCAGGGCCAGAGACTATCCACATAGGCATAGAAAAACCAAGCATGAGAGTCACACTATCGGACCAACAAACAGACCAGAAGGCGCGCCCAGAAGTTGCAGCGCAACTGCATACCCAAGTAGTAGAACCATACCGGAACAAACCCTTGACGAACAAAAGCAGAATGAATGAATGAGCGACAAAGGAGGAGTTTTGGAAAAACAAGAAGCAGGAAACGCGACCCGAGGTGAGTACATAACATTGATTGCAAAAATAAATGCCACCTATCACTTTCCAGAAATATCCGAGGGCGTTGGTAATCACAAATTAATCCACAGTTGAAACACTTTACAATGATTTAATTATTGATAGTCCGAACAATGTTGGGCTGGTCCCATCATAGTGGTATCAAAGCAAGTGAAATTGACTGAAGAAATGGAGGTAGGAAGGAGAGCTTGTGGAAGAGGTGTTCGAAGGGTAGCGGAGGAAGGATTGAGAGAGGACATCAAGATTCTTATTGCCCATTTGGAGGTAGTGGAGGTAGGGAGAAGAAGAGACCCAAAGGTAGGTGATGATAGCGAAGAGGAAGCTGAAGCGACAACAGATGGATCAGACGGAGAGGGCCCAGAAATGAGACTATTGAGATCTGTCTTAGTGGCAAGGGGTAAACCCAAACCAGAACTCCCAAACTATGACGACAGCCTATCCATAGAGGTTCTATTGGATTGGATCAACGAGCTGGATAAGTATTTCGAGTGTGAGGAGGTCAGTGAAGACCGCAGAGTTAAGTTCGCTGCGACGAAATTGAAGGGACACACAACCTTGTGGTGGGACAGTGTCCAAATGGAGAGAAGGAGATTGAACAAGTTGCCGATCAAAACCTGGTCAAGGATGGTGGCCAAGTTGAAGGGCAGTTTTCTACTGAAAGATTATCAGATTTCACTACACAGGCAAGTGCAGAATCTGAAACAAAAAGGAATGACAGTAAGGGAGTACACGGAAGAGTTTTATCGAGTGAACCTAAGGGACGGTTATACAAAGGATACCACAAAAAAGACAGCCAGGTACATAAATGGTTTAAGAATAGAAATTTTAGATGAAATTAGTATTCTGTCTCCAAATAAAATTGAAGAAGCGTATCAGAGTGCGATGAAAGTTAAAGAGAAAATTACTAGAAGGCAGAATGCCTGGAGAGGACGAGGAACCGACAGGGGAAAAGGCTAGTCCTATAGTAGAGGGTGGACTGCTAGTAGTAATGAGGAAGGCAGTAGTTCTAGAGCTTCCGGATCAGCAGACAAAGGTGATAATGCGAGAGGTGGTAGGCCATATCAGCGAGGCAGGGGTAATGGTCGAGGTAGAGGAGCTGGTTACAAATGTTACAGGTGTCATAAATGGGGACACAAATCATTTGAGTGTCTTGAGGCGGACCAAGCTGGACAGAAGGGTACATATGTTGCACAACCAGAGGAAGCAGAGGCACCTCCCCAAGAAGCAGAGAATGCTCTAGAAATAGGGGAAGCCCTAGTGCTGAACAAGGTGTTGTTAAAACCAGCTAAGGAAACCGCCGAACAAACACAGTGGAAGGCTTTGTTTAGAACAATTTGTAAGTCACATGGTAAGTGTTGTAAGTTAATTGTTGACAGCGGTAGTACAGATAACTTAGTGGCCACATAGATGGTGGAAAAGTTGGAATTGAAGCGATTGAAACATCCCACCCCTTACAAAGTTTCATGGCTGCAAAAAGGCCATCAATTGCTGGTGGATCAACAATGCGAGGTGGAGTTTCAAACAGGCAGATATAAGGATAAAGTCATTTGTGACATCATTCCGATGGATGTATGTCACATACTGCTAGGCAATTCATGGCAGTACGATAGGAAGGTGGTGCATGATGGATTGACGAACTGTTATAAGTTTATCAAGGATGGAATCAAGCATACGCTTGTGCCCATCAAGGAGGAAGGGACAACAGGGACAAGTGAACCAAGAGCATTGTTGATTAGCGGAAAACAATTTCTGAAGCAAGTTGAGGATAGCGAGATGGGTTATGCGGTTGTAAGAAGAGAAAAAATAGTGTTGTTGCATATGGAGGCATCAAATTTACCCCCAGAAATTCAGCAGATGTTGCAGGAATTTACAGACATAGTGGTGGATGATTTGCCAGACAAATTGCCCCCCAAAAGAAGCATAAGTCACCATATCGACTTCATACCTGGAGCCAGTTTGCCAAACAAGGCAGCATACCAAATGAGCCCCAAGGACAATGAGAGATTAGGAAGCAGGTGCAGGAACTGCTAGACAAAGGATTGATAAGGGACAGTTTGAGCCCTTGTGCAGTTCCAACGGTTCTCACTCCCAAGAAGGGAAGAGAGTGGCGGATGTGCACAGACTCGAGAGCCATCAACAAAATCACCATCCGGTATAGGTTTCCACTGCCACGGATGGACGACATGATGGATTATTTAAGCGGGGCAGCATATTTTTCTAAGATAGACTTGAAGAGTGGGTATCTTCAGATCCAGATACGAGAGGGGGATGAGTGGAAGACAGCCTTTAAGATGAATGAGGGATTGTATGAATGGTTGGTTATGCCATTCGGACTGAGCAATGCGCCCGGTACATTTATGTGGTTAATGAATGAAATGTTGAAAGAATACATTGGAAAATTTGTGATATTGTACCTGGATGACATACTAATTTTCAGCAGGACAAGGGAGGGGCACCTTCGATATGTTTGTAAAGTGCTGGAAAAATTACAACAGAATAAACTGCTAATAAATCTGAAGAAGTGTACTTTTCTAGAGAAGGAATTGATTTATTTGGGCTTTGTAATAGTATAAAACGAACTGAAGATGGATCTGGAGAAGGTTGTGGCGATAGTTAATTGGCCATCTCCGAAAAGGTTATTTGAGGTATGTAGCTTTCATGGACTAGCAAGTTTTTACCAAAAATTCATAAGAAATTTTAGCAAAATTTGTGCACCTATGTTGGACATCATTAAAAAGGCCAGTCAACCTTTTCGATGGACTGATGCAGCGGAGAGACGTTTTTAGCTACTAAAGAAAAAGATCACAGAGAGGCCAATCCTGATATTGCCAGACTTTAAGAAGCTTTTTCAGGTTCGTTGTGATGCTAGCAGTACGACTATTGGAGCTGTACTCAGCCAGGAGGATAAACTTGTTGCATTTTTCTGCGAGAAGCTAAATGAAAGCAGACATAAATATTCGTCTTATCATAAGGATTTCTATGATGTTATACAGGCATTAAAACATTGGAGGCATTATTTGCTGGGAAAAGAATTTGTGTTGTTTTCAGATAATTTTGCACTACAGTATGTAATGCAACAACATAAGCTGAATCACAAGTATGCCAAGTGGGTGGAATATTTGCAGAGTTTCACCTTCGTGTTGAAACACATCAGCGGGTAGGCCAACAAGGTGGCAGATGCACTGAGTAGGAGAGCTTTACTTCTATAGGAGAGTACTATACAAGTGCTGGGTTTTGAGCACTTGAAGGATTTATATCAGACAGACACAGATTTTAAAGAAGCCTATGAGGCATGTCAGAATCCCTTGGTGAGAGATAACAATCCATGGTTGGACTACAACTTGCAAGAGAAATTGTTGTTTAAAGGAGGATAGCTATGCATTCCTGACTGCTCGATGAGAGAGAACATTATTCGGGAGAAGCACAGTGGAGGTCTAGCCAGAAATTTCGGCATAGACAAGATACTTGAGCAGCTCAGTCATTTCTACTTTTGGCCAAAGATGCGAAGATGTACAACGATTTGTGACTAGATGTAAAGTGTGCCAGTTGGTGAAGGGTCACAGTCAAAACATGGGATTGTACACACTGTTACCTATTCCAGGTAGACCGTGGGACTCAGTCAGCTTGGATTTTGTTTTGGGTCTACCTAGGACACAATGGAGTTATGACTCGGTGATGGTAGTAGTGGACAGATTCTCGAAGATGGCGCATTTTATCCCTTGCAGGAAAACCAGTGATGCCACTCATGTCGCCCACTTGTTTTTCACGGAGATTGTCAGGCTACATGGGTTGCCTAAGTTTATTCTTTCAGATAGGGATGTGAAGTTTACAGGGCACTTTTGGTGTACCCGGTGGAAGAAGATGGATACACAACTGAGTTACAGCTCTGTTTATCACCCGCAAACTGACGGAAAAACATAGGTGGTAAACAAGAGTCTGGTAAACCTGCTACGAAGCTTGATTGGTGAGAATTCGCAGATGTGGGATCGAGTGCTTGCTTAGGCAGAGTTTGCTTATAATGACTCGCCTAATCGTAGCACTAGCTACAATCCATTTCAGGTCTTGTACGGCATGCATCCTCACGGAGTGCATGAGTTGCAGGATCTTGGACTTCAAGAAAGGCGAAGCGCAGATGGAGAAGATTTCGCTAATGCAATGAGGGATTTGCATGAGCAGGTGAAAATTAAATTGCAAGACAACAACCAAAAGTATAAATAGCAAGCAGATTTGAAGAGAAGGGAAGTATAGTTCAATGTCAGAGATGAAGTCCTTGCGGATTTGCACAAGGAACACTTTCCTAAAGGCACGTACAATAAGCTGAAGTATAAGAAGATAGGTCCCTGCAAAGTCCTCCGGAAATTTTCAGTGAATGCTTATGAGATACAGTTACCACCTAAAATAGGCATTTCACCCATCTTTAATGTAGCAGACCTGTTCCCTTACACCACTAACCCAGAAGAGGAAGATAGAACTACACGGCCTACACAGAATACCCAGGATGGAGGAGAAGCTTGGATGAGACAGATGCCTTATGTTTAGCCTCCCAGGATCGAGAGCATTCTCAACACTCGGGTGGCCAAATGAACTCGGCGAAAGGAGTATCTGCAATACCTAGTCAAGTGGAAGAACCATCCTATTGAGGACAGTTTGTGGCTTGATGCTAGGTAGATTGAGAAAACAGGTTCTTTAGTTGAGCAGCTCATGGACTAGAGCCATGATTTATTTTTGCCCCGGGAGCCTGATGCAGGAGCATCCAGTTAAGGCACCATGACCAGGTGTTGGTCTCTGCCAGGTTGGAGAGTTGAGTTAACATATTGTTTGTATTACATGTTTAGTTTGTCAGAGTAGGAGGTAGGATTTTGTTTTCATCTTAATCTCTGTATTAGTCAAAGGTAGTTTGGTAGGTTAGGGTTATTTACTTGTCTGTCTTTAATAAATAGTAGATTAATAATTGTCCTGTTATTTTAACTGTAGACAAAAGCATATAAATGTAACAAGGAAAATCATGGAGAGGATTCAACATTTATTTGCATTCAAGTAATAATAATAACAGGGCAGACAATTCAATCCATTTGTGTGTTCTATTATACTTTCATTGTGCTTCCTAATTCACTGAACATTTGAATATAAAATATAATGCTCACAGACCATTTCATTTAATTCTTTCTGTTTTCCTGAGAAGACAGTCCAGATAGCGAGACAAAAATGCAAATGCTAGAACAACGGTTTGTATTTCCATAGAAGAAAACAACATTGATTAAACAGGAGCAAACACAACTAAGTACCAGGACAAGTAAAGCACCTATAGGCCATACGATAACCTTTAACTTCGAAATCGACCACCAAACAAATTATCAGAACAACCACAAAATTTCCTGTTCATGGAAAAGCGTTACAAGCACAGCCGTAAAACAACAATTGAAGTTCGAAGGCGTAGAATCCAGATTGGAAAGAACGACGGCCTAATCATATAATTAAAACTCAGGTAAATCGAAACCAACATTCTTTCCTGAAAGTTTTCTTCGAATTACAAAAAGAAATGTATGAGAATATACAGTAGAATTCCAAAATAAATCACGGACAGTCATATAAGCCAATGGTCGACAAACCCTAGGTGAGGGTTTTGAGAATTGTTTCCATACATAGAAAGTTACAGCTAACAATCACCAGAACGAGAAAGCCCGAAGACAGCAAAATGGCTAGAACGTTGGCTACAACTGAAAACCACATTGACTTAGCATCGAGGGGAGACAAACCCTCATACTCACAGGCCTGTTCTAAAGACAAGAAAAAGACTGAAGACTAATTACATTGGCAGAGCCTACTAGGCAAAGACTGACATGTTCATTCCAAGAATAACCAACCACAAACCCCAACACTTGCAGAGGAGCCAACACACAGTTGTTAGTGCAAATTGACAGGGGAAAATGAAACCATAGTGCATGAAAGCAAATATACGGAGGATACATTCACCATACCTGAAGGATTTGCAGTGAGACCAGAGAACGAGTCTTTAACCCACGAAATCCAACCAACGGCTGAGACAAAGGAGTAATCACATCAGAAACGGAGGAATGAAAGTGGCAAATTGAATCAAGGATAGAGGAGGCTACCTGCATTGAAGCCGAAGACTGGAGAACACCGTTGTTTCGAGCCCTGAATGCATGCCAAACACTGAGTTTCACAAACAAGATAACATCATACCAGACCACGAGCTCGAGGAACAAAGACCACTTGAGACAATAGCAGAAAAGGCACAGAACATTACTTACACAGGCGGCGGCAGAGTCATTCTCAGTTGCCCAATGAACCAGGGCCAGAGACTATCCACACAGGCATAGAAAAACCAAGCACGAGAGTCACATTGTCGGACCAGCAAACAGACCAGAAGGCGTGCCTAGAAATTGCAGTGCAACTGCATACCCAAGTAGCAGAACCATACCAGAACAAACCCTCGGCGAACATAAGTAGAATGACAGAATGAGCGACAGAGGACGAGTTTTGGCAAAACAAGAAGTGGGAAACGCGACCCGAGGTGAGTACATAACATTGATTGCAAAAATAAATGCCACCTATCACTTTCCAAAAATATCCGAGGGCATTGGTAATCACAAATTAATCCATATTGAAACACTTTACAATCATTTAATTATTGATAGTCCGAACAGTGTTGGGCTAGTCCCATCAGTTAAACAAGTGTTGCATGCAGCCGAGAGTCCCTACCATAATGTTATTCTTTTAATTACCATTGCTTATATAGCCGGTCATCTAGTGTCGGCCACGAAAGTTATATTAACTTGAATGAAAATTGATTAACGTTGTCTAAAACTTGGTGTGATATGATATATTAGAAATGAAACTGTGTAAAAAAAGGAATTCTAAATCTAAGAAAAATAATGCAATGCAGAAGTAAAAATATGTGATTTTATCAACTCCTATGTGATTTTATCAACTCCTTTCCTAATTTGAAGAAAATTTCATATGTATAGCAAGATTGTGTCTTATATCTATATCAAGATGAGATATTTTGATATTTAATTTTGGCCTATATCTGTATGCAGGGTTATTGTTTAATATGTACACAGGTTTCCATTTAGTATGTACACAAAGGCTATGTATTTGGAGATTATATGCATAGTCTTTATTTATTTTTGTTGTCATTTGTATCTTATATTAACATAGAAATATCAAGCGATAGATCCATAATAAAATAGAGGATGGTTGCCCCGCCAAATCTTCTTTTGTTTCCCTACTACTTAATCCAGTATTTTGGGGAGCAAGCTCCGAAAAGTCCTCGGCTAATGTGCAATCTGGTGCTTCTAAATTTGGAAGGGTGTAATCAATGATAAATCATATATACTACCTCAAGGATATTAGGACAATAATGAAATCATTATAAGTTGAAACATCTATGTCTTATGGACGTTATACTTTCCCCTACTTGAGCAAATGATTTACATTCTTCTAGCAACAAGAATATTGTATAAACCCCCGATACTCTGAGATTTCTGACTTTAATTACATTACCTTTATATTACCTATGATTCCCATTGATATACTAACATATGACATAGATCTTCAAGCCTGAGTAGTAGTATGAGTTTAAACATCGAACCTTGGCGAGTAAGGATAACCAATATGCTAATTACGATAGGTTACCTGGAATTTTACCTGCCATTAGATGCATGCAAACCAAGTTGAGTGAGCCCTAAGTGGCCTTAATAAATAGTGGAATTGTGCGCTACTATGAAGACTTCGTGGCTTGTGGAGGCGGAGGAAATAACGCCAACGACCGAGTAGAAGTCTAGGTTTCTCCTATCACTGACCCTACTTAACATTCACCACGAATGATGGAGGAGTTTTTTACCTTGAACCTGTTGACATAGCCTATTGAATGATAGTGTTGACAGAGCCTATTGATTGATAGTCCCATAATGAGCTTGAAACATAACGGAATGGAAATCATAAAACCCCCTCATAACTGTGGAAATTGGTGACTTTGGTCCTACCATGACAGAAAATTGGATGAGATACATGAGACCATGGTGAGAGAAAGTGAAGAATTGGATATTTCAACACCTCAGACCTACCATTTTTAATTTGAAAAATAACCTCGTAAATTTCCTGTGATTGAACCCGTAATGGAACTAGTTTCATCCGTGGAAAATTGAGATCGAGAGCCCCTAAATTTAGGGGATTTTTTTTACAATGGGCCCCATTACCTCTACACAAATAATCCCACCCTTTCGATGCTAAGGAACCTATTGCATGCAATACACTTGCTTACCTGTTAGGAATCCTATTGCATGCAAAACACTTTCCTGACTATTAAGAAAAGTTCCAGGTAAATCCAGACATCCTTGAACAACCGGTTCAACGTTGGGTGCTTTGCCTCCTATGCATCTGCTTATGGGTTTAGATTTAGGGGGGCGGGTGGTTATGAGACTTATATCAACAAGATTTGTACCTAGTGATGAATTTGCAATGTGAGGATCTGCTTCTGCACCCCATGAGTATCAACAATGATTCTTCTTACATAAGATTTTGTGCAATATGGGGTAATTAATGTAGTGTTATAATATTAAATTGAATGCCATGATCCCGACTTAGCCATATGGTAAGCTATCCATCGTGATCCTGGAATTAGACTAGATAATATATATTTATGAATCTAACATTAATAATGAAACTAATCATTTCGACGAACTTGACATTATATTTGTAAATATTACTACAGGAGTCCAACGATGGTATGGTGATTTATCTTCTATTAGTATTAAGAGACCGATGAATTATACTTGGTAATTTATTGTGCATTCCCATGCATGAACCTGAAAATAGTTTGGTAATTGTTTTGTCATTAACATAACATTATATTACGCATTTGGTCATTTTGTGTAGAGTTGGTTTGAAGAGAGCAAATTGACTCCTGATGAACTGCAGGGGTTACATTTAATCTAGTGAGTAATGTAATTCAAAACATAAACAAATCAAAATAATATGCATGTTATAATCATAAATAATTTAAACATATCAATAAATTGAACACAGTATGCTACCATTCTTTTAGTATCTTTCAAGAAGTTTAAAACTTTTAGAGGTCAGACCTAAACTAAAAAAAAATCAACCGTTTACTGTTTTTTAAATGTTTTATGCACACATTAATAGAGGAAATGGTTTTGTCGGAGGTAAATGAACTTGTTAGCAAATGATCAAATAATTTAGTCCACACAGAAGATATAAAATACACCATGAATTGACCAAATCATAAGCAATCAATTCTCGAAAGTAATTGTGTAGTGTTCGTCAGGAAATTATCACTGTGACTCCCTTTGAAATGATAGAAATTTTATACTTACTAGAATTTGGGATATTTATCACAGCCTATTTATCACATCCAATAAAATATTATCACAATCTATTTATCACAGCCAATAAAATAACCAACACCATGTTTGTTATGAAACCAGCTCACAAAAAGATAGAAAAGATAGTACATTCAAAATTTACTTAAATTATGATTAAAAAATTAGGTTCAAATAAATAGAATAATTAGAAAATAATAAATTTATGTTTAAGATAGAAAGACATAGCATATTTATTGTTGAGAAGAGGGAAAAACAATATATTCCTTAGAAGAGCTATGCCTCTGTACATGAAATATTTCACAGATTTCATAAGTGCGTGTTAAAAAACATTATACTGCAGCTTTCCATGAAGACAGGGGAGGTGTTTCTAAGTTCATCCATGTTAAGACCATATCACCAGATCGATCTCCAAAGACACCAGCTGAGGACACCAAATATTCTACTTCTTTCATCTCCAAGGGTGTGAGCTCAACGGAAAGAGCACCTATGTTTTCTTCTAAGTTCTTCACTTTGGTTGTCCCAGGTATCAGTGCAACATCATTTCCCTGATGTTGAACCCAAGAAAGTGCTAGTTGGGAGGGGGAGCACCCCTTCTTTGAAGCTATTTCACATATCCTCTCAAATACAACCTTATTTTTTTCAAGATTCTCTTTACTAAACCTTGGCATAAACTGCAACAAAACAAAACAAAAGGTGTGTTACAAATAGGCAACAAAATCAGAGATATGTCTTCAACTTGATCCACAACTAGCTATCTGGAATGGAAGGAAAACAAAATGAAAAAAATGGAAAGGCTGGGAGAGCATTATGATATAAATTACAGAACATAAAAACCTTGGGAAAAGTGGTTCTCAAACCGTCATTATTCAGATTGAAATCTAACAAAAATATGATTGACTGATTATGGAGGAACTCTACCCTAGGTTTCTGGTCCTCTCTACATCAACCCAAAGATTTAAAATTTCGGAAACTTTCTCTATGATGTTTAGCAGGATTTTGCAATAGGTCATCAGATCTGGGACTCTTTAAATGCTCGTTATAAATAAATCGAGTAGTCAATTGGGACAAAAAAACTGGATGAAATTTGGCAATGAATTTTAACAATGAAATTTTGTAATTTCACAAAATTTGACATCTAAATAGATTGTTATGTTTCATTTTCATTAACTTAACAAATTACAATTTGAGTCCCTAGACTAGTAAATTCAACAATTCAAACACAAAATATAACAAACTATTATTAAGAAAACCTATATGTATACCTCAAGTTTTTTCAATTCTACTTCAGCTTTTGCTTTCTGATGGTTCTCCCACGCTGTAATCTTCGCTTCCTCTCTTTTGAATCTGCAAACAAGTGATCATATGTTTTGATAAGAAAGTGCACCACACAGTCTAGCCTGATTGTTGATTTTTGCAAAATGATAATGTTAAAGCAGGCTATAGAATATATCAAATCATTGAATTACCTGGCCAGGCACTTTGCATGTTCAACTTCTTCCCATGCAGTAGCCCTTGCTTCAACGATATTCTTCCTCCAGTCTCCACTCTCAAAATACCTAAGGCAATTTGAGCTTTCTTCTTCCTCTTCCTCTCTTGTTCTCTAACTTGAATTAATCTGCTTTTTACCTGGGTTAGGGGTGAAGACTTGATCTGGATGCCTACAATTATGATTATAATTGATGTCTCCATTGCCAATTTCCAGTTTGGTTAAATGACAAGTTGGCAATTCTAAAACATCTAATGTGGAATTGCTTCCATTTCCAGAGTCCGATCTAGCAGGAGTGTTGTGTCTGGCAGGAGAGTTACACTACTGTGGAGTTGTACAACGGGATGTTCTTGAACTTGCAAGAGGAGTTATCTGAGTTGCCATGTCTCTTCTTGAAACAGTTGGGGATATCTCTGTGGCTGCATCTTTCATGGATATGGATAGTGATTCACAGTCCTCATGTTCCAGACTCTGAACGACCATATCTTGCTTAATAGAAGAAGTTGATCCAAATAATCGTGGAGTCTCCAAAACCATATCATCATATTTATCTGAGGAAATAAAAACAGGTGTACCCAATTAGATTTCAAGACATTCTGATTCAATCAAAATAGAATAATCAGAATAATTTGCTTCCATGACTCTAGCTTTAGTTGAGATTGAAAGAATATCATAGTTTCAAACAGATTTCAAGGTTTAGATGAGGTATGGATCAGTTCCAATACAATTTTGGTAACTTATTCAATCAAAACATCCATATTCATATTATCAGAATACTTCGCTTCAACAAATGGTATTTTTTAGTGTCAGTATTTGCATACTGCCATCAATGATCAAAACTCCTCTTTTCATATTCATATTACGGTCTCGCTCCAAATTTTTTGTCATTCCACCTAGGTCCTCATTAAAAAATTTACTCACTGATGGTAGCCCTAGTAAAAAAACCTCACTCTCCCTCAAAAATTCATACTTGTTGGCCCATCTTCATGTCTTACTGAGCATACATCAATTATCAAAGCTCATTTCATAATGTCTTTATGTCAGTCAAATCATCATGAAGTCTTCTCACTCAAGGTTTTCATTAGGTCTCTAGGTTTCATTTTTCCAAGGTCAAATAAAACACCATATTATTGGATAAGGCCAGCAAAAGTATGAGAGTGAACAAAATAATATTCCTTTTTCATTTAAAGAAGATTTGCAAACATGTAAAGATGATTTACATAGTTGTAATTTTTATTTCCAATATGATTTTCATTCCAAATTGTAATTTTATTCCAAAAAACAGAGATGTAATTTTATTTTATTTTTATTTATGTAATTTTATGTCAATTATATGTAATAAGTACCTACTTCCAAAACTGTCAAGTCAGTTCCACATGCCAAAGGAACAATTAGAGTGCCTACTCCATCAAATGATCAATCTGCAAAGCAAAAAGGACAAAGTAAAGGGTATTAGTGCAAAATTTTGAAAGGTGATTTGAAACATTAGCAAAATGGGTTTAAAATGATCAAAAATTAAATTCCACAAAGTATGGTGTTTTAGGAACTGCCCAACTACTTGTTTCATTATGGAGCTCCTATTTCACTATGGAGCTCATGAGAGTTCATTCTAATCTTCACTATATTAATTTTCTTCTTTGAGCTAATTAAAATAGAGATACTTTTGATCTTCTAAGATAAGGTTTATGACCTTCTTATAAGTCTATTGTGATAATTATAAAATGATTTAATAATATTAATATATTAATCTAAACACTATTATTATTAATATTTAATGTTAATAATAATTTCAATTTTAAATTATTTATAATTAAATTATAAAAAATTAAATGTTATTAATAATCGTTAAAATCATTAGAGTATTAATTAATAAAATGTTGTTATTTATTTATAACATTATTAATTATTATTACTCAATTAATATGGTTAATATTTAATAATATTATTATTTAATTATTTTTAATATTATTAATATTTAATAATATTATTGTTTTTAATATTTAATAATGTTATTGTTTAGAGCATTTCTATTATTATCATGTTTTTATACTTTAATCATTACAATGTTATTATTATAAACCTAATGTTATAAACAATATAATTAATTATAATGTTTTTATATGTGTATTGGATTCGAAATTCTGTCTATAAAGGTCAATAATCACTACCACCCTCGAACCGTGTACAATGGACCGTCAGTGCAACGCAATGCTGCAATACAGAGTGTTATCCAAAAAAAAATAATTGGCACCAACGTTTATTTGATAAATACATCCAAACACATCATTGGATCTTTCATTCATTTTTTATCTGATTTGTTTTGATGATGGATTTTTTTTGGGGTTTGAAACGTCAGCAGAATAAACTAAAAACTATAAGTAATCCGAATCATGACTCTACAAAAAAAAACTTTCACAGACGCTTGAAATCTAACACATCATCGGATCTCTCAATATTTATATAACATAACAAAAAGATTAAAAGTACATTCAAAATGGATTATAGGTCCGTGAGTTTAACAAATACACTCCAGGCTCAGTAGTGCTATAAAAAGATTATATAAGTATATTTATAAACTTTTTAATGAGAAGTGTTATTTTAATATAGAATAATCTCATTGGACAAACCATACATCAATTCTACACAAGAGTTTTCTCAACCGTAGGTTATAAGCTGATTCAGACTTGAGAGTTATGTTATTGAATTTATAGGCCTAAAATAAGCATTTAAAGTGGCTGTATTTTGAAATTGAAAAAAGAAAATCATTTTTATTTTTTCAATTAGTAATAAATTTATTCCTAACATTTATAAAGAAATTTAATTACTAAACTAAAAGCAAACTATAAATGAATTCAGAAATTTTGAAACATTTTAAATTAAATGTCAATTATATATTAATAATTACATTTTAATATTAAAAATGTCCAATTTTGTATTAAGTTAATAAACAATATTAAAAAAAATATTATATTTAAGGAAGACCCTTCTAAACCTCACACAGTTCACAATAGCCCCTAGCTCGGTCCGGTCTGACAATAGTCACAAAGTAAATTTGTGTGAGCAGAAGGAAGGCCCCCACCTCGATCCCGACCATAAGCAAGTAATTGTATTTATACAATTGATTTCCAGATTTTAGACGAAAACAAGGCCACACAAATAATTGTATTTATAAAATAATATTCTTGATTTTATATTTAAATAAAATAATATTTAAATTTTATTTTTACACATAAAATTATTGACGAGTGGTTGAATTTATGAATTGAGATTTTTGTATGTATGCAATTGAAAACTCATTACTTAAAAATGAATGTGTTTGATTTTCTTTTGTTTTTACGACAAATCACAACGCAAAAATATTTTTTACACCTCAATGTTAAAAATGTCCAATTTTTAACATTCCATAATAACCTCGACCTCAGCTAAATTCAAAAGTAAATTTGGGAGAGCAAAAGAAGGCTACCTATTCTTGATTTTATATTTAAATTTTTATTTTTATAAAATTTAAAATAATAAAATAATATTTTTGATTTTATATTCGAGTAATCTTGATTTTATATTTAAAAAAAATAATATTTTTGATTTTATATTTTTGTAATTTTGATTTTATATTTAAATAAAATAATATTTAAATATAGTATTTTACAAATATTTAGCAGAGATTAAATTTATGAATTGAGATTTTTGCATGGAAATAATGCAATGATTATTAAATAATGGATGGTGAAGGGATTGCAAAGGAATTTTGATAGTTAAGAATATTTTTTCTGAGAGGTAAAATAATTTAAAAAATTAGATAATTTTTTCAAATAAAATAATATTTAAATTTAGTTTTTACAAATATAAAATGATTGAGCAGAGATTAAATTTATGAATTGAGATTTTTGCATGAAAATAATGCAATGATCATTAAATAATGGATAGTGAAGGGATTGCAAAGGAATTTTGATAGTTAAGAATATTGTGAGAGATAAAATAATTAAAAAAATTAGATAATATAAATAATAAACAAGATATTAATAAAACATATAACTGGTTAATCCTGGAAGTGTTCTTACACATAATTTTGTTTTTGTTTTTTAAACCATATTTTCTTATAAAAAATGTGAATCCTTGTTTTGTTTTTAAATGTATTCAATTCTTAAATTGATGAATAAAACTCAAGTATATTCATGGAAATGTGTAGTATCCTATATGTTTCACCTTGCATTATTTTGCTGGTTTTGTGTTCAATCATTAATGAAGATAGTGGCAGATACTATTGGCTAAAATGAAATATAATTTTCCATAAACCCTTCTAATGACAAATTCAAATTCAAGTTTGTTTTGTGCCAAATACATTATAGCTATGTATTATGTCATTATATCATATATGAAGCTAATACATTATAGGTGTAGAGTGTGACTGAATATCATCATACAGTTAAAATACTTAGATATCTTTATTATAAAGTTACTATAAAAATGGCTGGTAAATACATTATAGAAAACCTATATCATTGCATCATTTAAATTTAATATACCAAATTAAAATTAGTATGTTGCCTTTATTTTTATTTTTGTTATGATATCCTTTTACAATTAAAAAACACACACCAAAAACTAAACAAATCACACTTTATAAAGTAGCATAAAATTTAAAATAAAATGGAAGGCACTACAAATTTATAACCCTTATTAATTTTATTTATAACTGTTACCGTCCCAACCTTGTATGAGATAAAAAAGGAATAATTAAAAATATGAAACCTTGTATGAGATAAAAAAGGAATAATTAAAAATATGAATATGAATTAAAAATAAGAATATGTGATATAATAAAAATAATTTCAAACATAAAAATCCTAATTCCTTCTCAATTATATGATTAATTTAAATTAAAAAAAAAACAAAATATTTATAAATGAAACTAAGTTTTAATATACTGTTTAATAAAGTTTTAATATTCTAGGGTAAGACAATAAGCCTAAAATATGTTATTAAGGGACATTTTTAAGCATATGCACCCATAGAAAAGTAAGTGAAGGACCTTTAAAATGTTGAATCGTGATTAATGAAGTGTGTGCATCTACAATAAATATATTCTGATGGAGACCTTCAAGATCTCGTTGTCCAATTCCAAGGTATAAGAATATTGGTTTAGAATTTTGCCCCATATATAAGAATATTAATATAAATCGATTTATATCTAATGTAAATAAGAATATTAATAAGGTTGATATTTATTAAAAAATTATTTAACAATTATTAAGATTATTGTATCTATTTCTTGAAGGAAGTTCTTGGTTGTGAAACTACGCCGATAAACCAACTCGACCAAACTTTAGGTTTAAGTTGGCTCTCGAATCAAATGGGGCTCCCTCAAATGTTAAGAGATTTTTTTAAGGTTGTTCATTATCACTAGAAAACAAGGTTTGAAGCACAATGGCCAGATCTATTATTTGTTGTAGGTGGTTGTTGATGATTATCCAATCTTTGCTCAAAAATAAAGCCCTCTCTTACTAAAACTTAGTCAAGGTGCCAATGTCTAATTCTGACACAAAATCATAGCGTAAAGAGTTTGGTGGAGTAATAGAACAGAAATAAGATAATTAAGTATTCATATTGAATACTTATTCAATCAAATATAATAGATGTTCGTAGAATAATTCTATAGCCAAACATATATAAAATAAAGAGATGACAAAATGCAATAATTAAATGATGCAGAGGAGATAATTTAAACAGATTGTTCAATTAGCTAATATCAGTGTAGATGATAACTTTGTAGCAAGATGTCAGGGAGGTTGGTATTCAAACCTAGACTTGCCCTAACTTCTATGTTACCTTGAACGTATGTAGAAATAAATTATGAAATAATAGGGAAAGACATACATGATTTTTTTTTGTCATGAAATTAAAGCAAGAATACTTCATTTAAAATTTTTGTAATAAAAGTCTTTAAAAAAATGGCAGGGTTTTCGCATCAAAAGTCAACCCTTTTACAATGAAAATGAAACAATATATAAAAAAATGTCTTCCCAAAACTGTCAATAGTCCATAGGAAACAAATCCTATAAAAAAAAACTAAAAATACAATATGCTGCAGAAAATATGGAAATACAAGAAAGTCTGCTGTCTTTAAATCTATGAGTGATCCTTTAGTTTCTTATTCTTCTACTAAGAAATATAAACCCTGTTTAAGATATTGCCATGTAAATTTGCAAATGATTATATTGTTGATTGATTGCTTTTATTCTTGAAAATAGTTGCCCATTTTTTGTCACAAATTTGCCTTAATCTTCAACCCATTGATATTTTACCTCTGAATCTTGAGGTTATTGAAGTTGGTCCCTAAAACTCAGTTAATATGCCCATAATCTAGTTTCCTTATCCTTTTTTATAAAATTGATTAATCCCATGTTCTTTGATAAAATTCTTTGATAATTCAATTATCTTAATTATCCTTCAGGTACTTAATCATTGTCGAGAAATTTGAAAATGATTTGGAAATCATTGATTTTTTGTCATTCTTTAATTTTCAAAAATATAAATCTTAAATTTTTGGCAATAAGATATTTTGATAAAAATATTTCCCATAAATCTATAAAATCATATTTCCATATTTACATGAATTTAATAAATGAAAACTCAAAATATTTCCTCAAATGATTTTATTCCGTAAAACCATTCATTATTTGAAATCCATGTCTTCTTTTGACCTGCAAAAGTGTTCATTTCCTCATGAATTTCATAAATCAAATCCCAAAATATTGCTTTGTAAACCCATCATGGTTTTCAAAACCATGTCCTATAATACTTCTCCATTGTAGAATTTATTTGTTTATGAATTTCATAAATCAAATTTACAAACATTTACCCAAAACCATCCATTGTTTTCATATTTAGTTTTGGACACTTTTGGTACACTTATGAATGAATGAAACTTCATAAATAATTCTCAATTTTCTCTAGAAACCATCTATTGTTTTTCTTCCCATGGTTTTGAAAACGATATCTTCAAACATGTTTGGTAAATTATGAAAATGTCTTCTCATATCCCTTTTTTCTACTTCTGTAAAATTTTTGGATAAGAAATTATCCAAATTTTCTCTTCACATTCATTTTTCCTCTTTATAATTATTTTCCTCCTTATACCATAGAAAAAATCTTTTGTCTACTCTATAAAATTTCATTTTCGCCTTTGTAAAATGATTTCACAGGAAGGAAATCTCTTTATAATATTGGAATGATTTGTTTTTTTTAAAATGTGCTTATGAAACACGTATCTTGATTTTTACCTACATGAGGATATATTTCAATTGTTTACCTAGCTTCCTCTTCCTTCAATCTTTCACTCGTAAACTCATTTTAGAAAAATACGACTGTAAAGTCTTCCCTCCATTATCTCCTTTTGTACAGACTTTATGCTATAAAAATCTGCTTGCATACCTTTTAGACCTTTCCGCCTAATATGTATAAATTCAAATCAATGTAAAAAGTAGTTTTACAATGGTCTTGTGGGCAGGGGGGGTAGTAGATGGTAAATGACTTAGGTCGGGGGTCCGCAATACATGAAATGGACACAACTGTAAAAAGCAGTAAGAGTGGAACAACTTTGCGGAAGAGGGGGTAGGTTAAAGGTTGAATAAGCAGCCTCCCTACAAACCATTTATTGAACATTTCACACATCTCGAGGTAATTTATATAATGGGTTTTTAATTTTTGAAATGAAGGGTGGAGACACAATGTTGGGTCCCTATAATACTAGTGATTACCCCATTACTATTATAGTTATACCCCTTATTTATATTGTTGTGCCCCTATTACCCCCATATTGTTATTTCTGTGCCCCATAGAATCCCTCTATTGTTATTTTTGTGGCTTTATATTATTATTGTTAGGTCGGCTGGATTATATTGTGACTCCTAGACTCCTATATATAGAAAGGAGGTTTTGTCATTTGTATCATCCAAGAATTGTTCATTTATGTAATGTAAAGGATGTTTCCCCCTCGAAGAGGCTGAATTCTAAGGCGTTGATCTATCTTTTCTATCTTTTCTTGAGCTGGTTTCATAACATTTGGTATCAGAGCTTTGGATTCTAGGGTTTCGCTGCTCCAAACAGGTCATCGTGGCATTTTCGCTATAACTTTTTTTCTGTGATGTTTCAGAAGTCAAAAACAAAACCCATTTGAGAAGAAATCGCGCTGAACCTTGGGTCCGAATTTCAGAGCTTTTCACACGATATTTGCGGAGATATGATCTGAGGAAGTTGGTCTTTGTGAAGACTCCTGAATTACATTCAAAACAGGTGACCTGGGGAAAATCGTCATAACTTTCTCTCTGGGGATCGGATTGAAATTTCGTAAGATGTTACAGAAAGAGGACGGACTGTAGTTTCTTGTGTGTGTGTTTTAGATTCAAAGGTTGAAACAGTGACTCGTGGCACATCGTACAAGTTCGCTCTACTGAACCAGTCTAAAAACAAGTCACTGTGGGAGATTTCACATAACTCTTCCTTGGAGAATCCAATTTGGCTCAGACTTGTGGAATTGGAAAGAGGACGCAAAAGGCTACTACAGGTAGAAATTTTAGAATTGGATGATCCGAAATTACAGAGATACGTCAGATTCAATATCAGGCTTCTATAAAGTGAAAAAAGGTGTGTAGTTTTTTTTAAAATTTTTGTGTAATCTTGGTTTAACGGAATTCAAAGGGCATAGTAAAGCATTATTATCGGTAACTGATGCCCCGAGGAAAGAAAATGCAAACACCTAGTAAGGAACCTGAAAGCTCTAGCATGACCCATGAAGAAGAGGAAGAAATGCTACATGATATATCAAAATTACAAGAACAAGTGCAACAAATGTCATGCTCACAAAAGCTAACAGAAGCTAAGATAAGTGGCGTGGAATCTAAGATAAATGGCATGGAATCTAAGATAAATGGCGTGGAATCTAAGATAAAGGGCATGGAAGCTAAGATGGATGATTCGAAGACAGATTTGAAGAGAGACATGGCAGATTTGAAGATAGATATGAAGACAGACATGGAAGAATTGAAGAAGTTGCTACAAGAAAGGGTCACTAATGGTGAAAAGGTAGTAAAGGAAACTCATGATGAGAACAAAAGAAATGTTAATCATGATTCCATAGACGCTAATGTTGGATCGAAGAATCACCATATTCCAAAAATCGATATGAGGAAGTTTGATGGCAAGGATCCCGCCACATGGATATTACAGATGGAGCAATTCTTCGATCTCAATAATGTGAAAAATGCACAAAAGGTACGTATGGCAACTGTATATTTGGAACCAAATCAGTTTGTATGGTATCAATGGCTTTGCTCTCGTAAACAATTTATCACTTGGGCAATTTTTACGGAAGAATTGATAGCACATTATGAAGATACAAAAAGCAACACTTTTTTTAGCCAATTGATAAGTCTCAAACAAAAGGGTTCAGTAATGGAGCACATTGAGGAGTTCCAAAAATTGAACATAAGGGTAAAAGATATTCCAGAGGAGCATAGGATTGATGTGTTCATAGGGTCTTTAAAGGATAATATCCAACATGATGTTCGCCTTTGGGAACCTGATTCATTAGAGAAGGCATTCAGGTTAGCAAGAAAAATGGAAAGCAAAATTATGGCAACCAGGAAGCATACCACTCACAACTATAAAGACGGAAGTGTTGTTGCCCCTAGTCTTCCACAACCTATAAGGTTGACACCACAACAATTGGAAGAAAAAAGAGCAAAAGGGCTTTGTTACAATTGTGATAGCAAATACACTAAAGGTCATAAGTGTGCTGAGAAGAAATTATTCTACATAGATTGTGAAGAGGAAGAAGAAAAGGAGCAAGAAAGGTCAAAAGAAGAAGATATACTTCAGGAACAAAGCCTAGATGAAGAACAAATAAATCCGACCATATCTTGTAATGCATTGGCGGGAATTACCACTCCTCAAACCATCAAGATAGAAGGACAAATCAAGAAGAAAAAGGTAATAGTGTTGATTGATTCAGGAAGCACCCACAATTTTATTCATTGTAGGGTAGCAAAAGAATTGAATTGCTTCCTATATCCAGCACCAGAGTGTCAAGTGATGATTGCAAATGGAGGAACAATAAATTTCTCTGGAAAGTGCCATAATATCAAGCTATCCATGGGAGAATATGTATTGACTAGCCCAATGCTTTCCATTCCAATGGGAGGTGCTGATGTTGTACTAGGAGTCCAATGGCTACAATCCTTGGGTACAATAGCTTTTAATTTTCAAGAACTTTTCATCAAATTTTCTATGGAAGGAAAGGAAGTTGAATTAAGGGGTATTGCAGGGAAACCAGGAAAGATAATCAGCTCTAATGGTATGACAAAGCTTCTAAAAAAGGAGCAAAGAGGTGTAATTGCACAATTATGTTCGCTAGATGTTTCCACATTGGAATCATCTATTTCTCCAGATCTCCAAAAAGTCTTGGACAATCATTCCAAGGTATTTGAGACTCCCAAGGGTCTCCCACCTATGCGTGATCATGATCATGCTATTCATCTGATTCCAGGAAGTGTTCCTCCAAACATCAGGCCGTACAGATATCCCTATGTCCAAAAAAGTGAAATTGAACGTATGGTTGCAGAAATGCTAGAGGCTGGTATAATTCAACCGAGTCAAAGTTCTTTCTCAGCTCCAGTAGTATTGGTGCACAAGAAGGATGGATCATGGCGCATGTGTCCGGATTATAGGGAGCTCAACAAGCTCACTATTAAAGATAAGTTCCCCATTCCTGTTATTGATGAATTACTGGATGAATTGCATGGATCAATTTACTTCACCAAGTTGGATCTTCGTTCGGGATATCATCAAATCAGAATGAAGATTGAAGACATTCCAAAAACGGCATTTAGAACTCATGAGGGTCATTATGAATTTTTGGTCATGCCTTTTGGCCTTACCAATGCACCTTCAACATTTCAAGGTTTGATGAATTCAATTTTCAAACCATTCCTTAGAAAATTTGTGTTAGTATTTTTTGATGATATACTAATCTACAGCAAGTCTTGGAAGGATCATGTTGAACATGTTGACAGGGTGCTACAACTATTGGAGGAGAAACAATTATATGCAAAAAGATCCAAATGTTTCTTTGGAGTCCAGGAGGTGGAATATTTGGGTCATATTGTATCTCATGAAGGAGTTAAGGTAGACCCTAGCAAAATTAAAGCCATTAAGGAATGGAAAATCCCCACATCCATAAAGCATCTGCGAGGATTTCTTGGGTTGACAGGGTATTATCGCAAGTTTGTTAAGAATTATGGGAGAATAGCAGCACCTCTAACAACATTATTGAAGAAAGATTCATTTTCATGGACTCCGGAAGCAACAAAGGCCTTTGAACATCTTAAAGAGGCAATGTGCCAAGCACCGGTCTTAGCTACACCGGACTTCACAAAAACCTTTATTGTGGAATGTGATGCTTCAGGAAATGGAATTGGTGCTGTTCTAATGCAAGATGAAAGACCCATTGCTTTTGAAAGTCGTCCAATCAAGGGAAAGTTTTTAAGCAAAGCTATTTATGAGAAGGAAATGTTGGCAATACTCCATGCACTTAAGAAATGGCGACCCTACCTAATGGGAAGACACTTCAAGGTAAAAACGGATCATGATAGCCTTAAATACTTTTTAGAACAAAGATTATCCTCTGAAGAGCAACAAAAGTGGGTCACAAAGATGTTGGGTTATGACTTTGAAATCATCTACAAAAAAGGGAAGCAAAATGTGGTGGCAGATGCACTCTCAAGAAAGGATGAGGATGTGGAAGCATTGTTGTGTGCCATTTCTATTATCCAACCAGATTGGATAAACGAAGCAAGGGAGGAATGGAAGAATGACGAAGAAGTGTGGGCACTTATTCGAAAGCTACAACAAGATTCCAGTACTTCTGATACATTTAGCTGGCAAAATGATTCGTTATGGTACAAAGATCGCTTATACCTCTGTAAGAATTCCCAGCTAAAACAAAAGATTCTTATGGAATTGCACACTTCTCCCTTAGGAGGGCACTCAGGATTTTTAAAAACTTACCACAGGGTTAAGAAGGAATTTTTTTGGGATGGCCTTAAATCAGATATTCAAAAGTTTGTGGCGGAATGTTTGGTTTGCCAGCAAAATAAAGTTGAAACAATTAAGACACCGGGTCTATTACAACCTTTATCCATTCCAAGCCAACGTTGGGAGGAGGTTTCAATGGATTTTATCACAGGTTTACCCAAGTCTGAGGGAAAGAGTGTCATCATGGTGGTAGTTGACAGACTTACCAAGTATGCACACTTTTGTGCATTATCACATCCATTTAAAGCCAGTACAGTTTCTACTGCATTTATGGAAACAATTCAAAAGCTACATGGAAACCCAAAGATTATTGTAAGTGACAGAGATCCCATTTTCACTGGAAATTTTTGGACAGAATTATTTTCTTGTCTTGGTACTCAGTTAGCTCATAGCTCATCTTATCATCCTCAATCTGATGGGCAAACTGAGATAGTAAACAAATGTTTGGAAGGATATCTTCGTTGCTTTGTATCTGATAAACAGACACAATGGGTCAAATGGTTGCCTCTGGCTGAATGGTGGTATAACACTTCCTTCCATACAGCAACAAAAATGACCCCATTTATGGCACTTTATGGGTATCAACCACCATCCATCACATCATATTTAAGAGAAAATTCTAAGGTTCAGGCAGTGGAACATCACATCGAACATCAACAACAAGTCCTCCAACTCTTAAAGGATAACCTCGTGTTGGCACAAAATAGAATGAAACAACAGGCAGATCAACATCGCAGTGAAAGAAGTTTTGATGTAGGTGATTGGGTATTCCTACGGCTACAACCATATAAGCAAATGTCCCTAAAGCAAGCTAAGAAGGATAATAAATTATCACCAAAGTATTATGGTCCGTACAAGGTGTTGCAAAAGATTGGTACTATGGCATACAAATTGGAGCTTCCTGCAGCTTCTCGATTGCACCCAGTTTTCCATGTTTCATGTTTAAAGAAGGTTATAGGTGACAAGCTCCCAATTCAAACAATATTTCCAGAACTTGACGAGGAAGGAAAAATTATATTGGAACCGGAAGCAGTCACAGAAACAAGAACTCGACAGCTACGAAATCGATCAATTTCAGAGTATCTTATCAAGTGGAAGAACTTATCCGCTGAAGATTCCACATGGGAGGATGAGAATTTTATGCAGAAGTATCCAGAACTACTCAAGCGTTGAGGACAACACTTTTTTGAAGGAGAGGGGCATGTTGGGTCCCTATAATACTAGTGATTACCCCATTACTATTGTAGTTATACCCCTTATTTATATTGTTGTGCCCCTATTACCCCCATATTGTTATTTCTGTGCCCCATAGAATCCCTCTATTGTTATTTTTGTGGCTTTATATTATTATTGTTAGGTCGGCTGGATTATATTGTGACTCCTTAGACTCCTATATATAGAAAGGAGGTTTTGTCGTTTGTATCATCCAAGAATTGATCATTTATGTGATGTAAAGGAGGTTGCCCCCTCGAAGAGGCTGAATTCTAAGGCGTTGATCTATCTTTTCTATCTTTTCTTGAGCTGGTTTCATAACACACAAGTTTATTTTGATTCATTGATTTTGATTTTTGAGTTGTTGTTGTTGGCCGACATATATAACATGGATTTAGAAATTATGTTTGGCCTGATAATTTTTAATAAATTAAATAAATAATTTTATAAAATATATTTAATATATAGTTTTATAAAATTAAATTTATTAATTTCAAAACTAAAAATTTCACAGAAAATTACATATGAACTATTAGCCTCATCAAATCTATATATGTTGGATGATTTGGCTAGGGAATAAACTGGAAATTTTTGAATTTTTTTGTAACTTTTAAGGGTGTCAAAAAAAGTTACAACATGAGGCTCCAACTAGGGACTCCTCTCCCCTATGGGATGCAGAGAACTAATAGACCAGTTGCCATGATTCTGTTGGGCATGGAGTCCTGACATAAGAAAATTAATCATCTGCACTCTCAAACCTGCAAACTGTGGCCTAAAACCCGTTTTTCACTCTGAAATCTATAAGCTACCAACAAAAGCAAAACAGTCCACTGTTACAAGTAAAAGTAGGTACAACAGTGATGAATCCATTAAGCTAGTGGAGTCAATAGTCAACAAATTTTCTTCTTCCAATCTCCTGCAACTTATTGCACTTCAAGCAAACCAAAATACATACTGCAACTGGAATCCAAACTGAAATAATTGTTGATCTACTGCACACTGAAATTGATTTATTTTGAAAACCACACACTACACACTGAATTATGGAAATTATTGCACAAAAAAACAAAATGATCTCTTGATTCAATCCCACACACCTCTATCTAACTTAGATGAAAAATATGTCCTATTAGGTGTAGTCAAATTTACAGTGTAACTACATGGAAAGTGGATTAACAAGCGGATCACCTTGCATACATCTGAAGATATGAAAAATATTTACAATATAAAACTCAAATTCCTTGAGTAGTTAAACTTAAAATTGAAATTTGAAGAGTGCATCATTTTTTGAAGTTTGAAATTTTTGATCATTTCCATAAGGGAAAAAACATGTTGTTTCTTTCCATTATTATAGATAGAGATGCACTTGTCATTTTGAACCGGTAAAATCTGGAATCCAGTGGAATTGCCATATAGACAAAGTGGAAGCACCAAGTGAAAGAAATGCAACCAATATCAATTATCTAATCTTTGTTCACCAACAAAGAGTAGATCTAATCATGATCCTGACTTTGGGAAAGATTTACTAGTTACTTTGTTCCCTGGCAACGATGCCAAATGTTGTATCGGTTTCTCAAAGGCAATTATTGGTTGCGAAACTACACCAAGAAACCAACTCGAAAAAACTTTAGGGTCAAAATGACCCTCGAACTAGAGGGGGATCCTTAAAGTGTTACAAGGTTTTTTTTAGCGTTGTTCACTGTCACTGGACAACAACCTTTGAATCATAATGACTTGATCTATTATTTTTTGTAGGTGGTTGCTAAAACTGAATCGAAGTGTCAACATCTAATTCCAACATAAAAATTTAGCTTAAAGAGTTTGGTGGAGGAATATAAGAGAAATTAAATAATTAAGTATTCATATTGAATACTTAATTAATCAAATATAGTAGATGCGTGTAGAAGAGTTCTACAGTCAAACAAATGTATATTCAAGAGATGACAAAAGGAAACAATTAAATGATGCAGAGGATTTAATTTAAACAAACTGTTCAATTAGCTAATCTCAGTGTAGATGATAACTTTGCAGTGGGTTGTCAGGGAGGTTGATACTCAAACCTAGACTTGCCTTAACTCCTATGTTACCTTGAACATATGCAGAAAACTATTATGAAATAACATGGAAAGACATACATGAAAAACAATTTATGTCATCAAATTAAAGCCATAATACTTCAATTAAAATTTCTATAATAACAATATTTAAAAAAATGATAGGTTTTTGGCATCAAAAGCGAACCATTTTACAATGAAAATGAAAAAATATATAGAAAAACATCTTCTTCAAACTGCCACTAGCTTATAAGAAACAAATTCTATCAAATAAACTAAAAATACAATATGCTTCAAAAAATATGGAAATGGCAGAAAGTCTACTACCTTTAAATATGGAAGTAATCCTTTAGTTTTTTATTCTTCCGCTAAGAATTTTGAAGACGTTTAAGATTCTTCCCTGTAAATTTGTAAATGATTGTGTGACTGCTGATTTCGTTCCCTCAAATATGGAAATTGGCTCATTGATCACGGATTGCTTGTCTTTATTCTTGCAACTAGTTGCCAATTTTTTGTTACAAATCTGCTTAATCTTCTTCCTATTGATCTTTTACCTTAGAATCTAGAGGTTGTTGAAGTTGGTCCCTAAAATTCAGTTAATATGCACATAATCTAGTTAACTGGTCCCTTTTTATAGAATTGATTAATCCCATGTTCTTTGATAAAATTCATTGATAATTCAAATATGAGAAATTTGAAAATGATTTGGAAATTATTGATTTTTTTTATTCTTTAAGTTTCAAAAATATAAATCTTAAATTTTTGGGAATAAGATATTTTGATAAAAATATTTCTCAAAAATCTATAAAATCATATTTCCATGAATTTCATAAATGAAATGTAGAAATATTTTTTCAAATGATTTTATCTTGGAAAACCATTCATTGTTTTAAATCCATGCCTTGTTTTGACCTGTAAAACTGTTCCTTCCCTCGTGAATTTCATAAATCAAATCCCAAAATATTGCTCTGTAAACCCATCCATGGTTTTGAAAACCATGTCCTGTAATACTTCTCCATTGTAGCATTTATTTGTTTATGAATTTCATAAATGAAATTTACAAACATTTACCCAAAACCATCCATTGTTTTCATATTTAGTTTTGGCCACTTTTGGTGCACTTATGAATGAATGAAACTTCATAAATAATTCTCATTTTTCTCTAGAAACCATCTACTATTTTGCTTCCCATGGTTTTGAAAACCATGTCTCCAACCATGTTTGGTAAATTATGAAAATATCTTCTCATCTCCCCTTTTTTACTTCTGTAAAAATTTTGGATAAGAAATTATCCAAATTTTCTCTTCACGTACATTTTTCCTCTTTATAATTATTTTCCTCCTTATACCATAGCAAAAAAAAAAATTCATTTGTCTACTCTGTAAAATTTCATTTTCACCTCTGTAAAATTATTTCACAGGGAGGAAATCTCTTTATAACATTGGAATGATTTGTTTTTTTTTAATGTATTTCTAAAACATGTATCTTTATGTTTACCTACATGAGAATATATTTCGATTGTTGATCTAGCCTTCTCTTCCTTCAATCTTTCACCCGTAAAATCATTTCAAAAAAATACGATTGTAAAAGCCTTCCCTCCATTATCTCCTTCCATACAAACTTTATAATATATAAATTTGTTTACATACATCATAGACCTTTCTGCCTGATATGTATAACAAGCTTGCAGGGGGTAGTAGATGGTAAATGGTTTAGGAAGGGGAGGTCCACAATACCTGAAATAGGGACAACTGTAAAAAGCGGTAAGAGTGAAACAACTTTGTGGAGTGGGGGGTAGGTTAAAGGTTGAATAGGCATCCCCCCACAAGCCATTGATTTAACATTTCACACATCTTAGGTGATTTATATAATGGTTTTTTAATGTTTGAAATGAAGGGTGGGGACATAAGTTTGATTTATTTCATTGATTTTGACTTTTGAGTTGTTGTTGTTGGATGATGTATATAACACACATATAACATGGATTCGGAAATTAGGTTTGGCCTAATAATTTTTTTAAATAAAAAGTTCGAATAATTAAATAAATAATTTTATATAATGTATAATATATAATTCTATAAAATTAAATTTATTTAATTTCAAAACTAAACTTTTCACATAAAAATACATAGGAACTATTTTCCTCAACAAATTTGTATATGCGGGATGATTTCGCTAGGGAATACATTGACAACTTTTGAAAAAAAAATTGTAACTTTTACGGGTGTTAGAAAAAGTTACAGCAAAAGTATTAGCCAAGCCTCCATCTAAAAGAGGAGGAGGTTGTAGTTTTAATTGTTGCCGATTAGATTGAGCATAGTGAATCCTTGTAGTGAATAGATGAAAACCATATACATTATTGCTTATCAAATTATTATTGTTTTTTTTATTACAACACTGAGGAAAATTGATTGAACTAAGAGGTCAGTGAAGTACATTATTCAAAATTATGAAAAGATGATTAATTTTTAAACTTTAATATACTTTTTATTTTTGATAAATAAATTTAAAAAATATCAAAATATTTTTTCCATTTTCAAAATAAATATAACATAAAATTAAGAATTCAAAATACAAATTATAATCAAAATCTTTCCTTTATCCTCTCCTCATAGATGGGACGGAATTGGGTTTTTATACACATTACTTGCGATCTTAAATTAGGGAGGGAATCTAGTAAACATAAAAATTCAATAAATAAAAAACAAAACAAAAACCAATATCTATACTTGTTCCAAATTGTCTTTCAAAAATGAAGGGAAAAGCAAATCATTTTTAATGTGAATATAATTGAGTAAAATATCCCACAACCATAAGTTTCAGTGAAAAAAAAAGATCGCGGCATATAATGTCGAAAAGTTCCAGTACAAAAAAAAATAGCATGAAACTTTCACTATTTATTTATACACAGGGCATATCATATTTTCCAAAGGAATTTTTCAGTTATTCAAATTAATTATATATATTTCATTGTGTTGTTTCAGCCACAGATTTTCTATGGCTCCACAAGCTGAGTCGCATCAGAACCATATGGTTTTTTTTTTTGCCTTTTTTTATTTTATATGAACATTAATGAACAATTTGTATTTAATTTTACAAATTAATGTTAGTAATAGTCGGTGCACAAACATTCTATAAAGGTTTTAATAAAAAGTTCAAATAATTGACAACTTTCTAAATTACTCGGCAAGTTTTTCTCACTTTTCATTGACAGAAAACCAAATACCTGTTAAAGCTCTGTGAATTTGAAAGAAAACCAAATCCCAACAACGTATTTTACATATGTTAATACCCACAATATTAACGCGGTCATATGTGATCCTTCCGTTTGCAAGCAGAGTGATGAACTTTTCTGTCCCTGACTGCCAGTCTTATTACACAATAAAACTAAAACTAGTCATCCCTTGAAGAAAATACAGTTGCAAATCAACTATCTATCAAGCAAATGATAAAACAACCCGCACATTCAACACTGCAATTAAAAAGTCTGTAAATTGAAAGGAAATTGATCGGTGTTAGGTGGGAGTTTAGGAAAATTAAATGGAATAAATGGAGAGACATTTAACCAAACATTGTCATAAATAGCGAAATAGTTCATAGGAATTATTGCTATCATGAAAACAATTCATGGAACAAAGGTATTCATTGACCTAACATTAGTGAAATATATGAGAGAGATTTAAGCAAACAAAGATTCTATTTGTGCTACATTCCATTCGAGCATTATAATTTGACCTAATGTTCATAGGAATAAATGACCCAACAACAAATACTAAGGTATTAAGGTGTTCTCTTGGATATGAGGTCCCATTCATGTAGGTTTTAACCTTACATAAATAATTCTTACAAAGATTTTTATTATAAAACAAACAAATTCAATATCATATGCACACAACTTGAACAAATATTTTACCAAAGAAACCCAAAACCAAGAAAAGTAGAATTATTTTTTATATCTCTCAATAACTACATAGTCATTGTATAATTTCCTCTTAAAGGAGGGTTTCCTTCTAGGGAAAAAAACCTTAACATAACTTCTACTGTTAGATTTGTAAACTAATAACAACGTAAACTTTGAAACGAGAACTGATAGTTTACCCGTTTTGTAGAGATAGCAAAAAAATGATCCGATTTTGAAAAGGGGTGATGCAAAACAAACATGTTTTTTTTAGAGCATAGTTTTTGGCACTATAATTTTTTTTTATGTACATTGCGTTTTAGAATGGTAGTGATTTTGATGTTGATTTTGAAAAGTGGTAATTCTACACCATGCCTTTTTTTAAGAAGTTTAGTTTTTTTTTTTTAATGCATGAAATGTAAATAATTATTTTGTAAATTTAATAACTTTGGAAGTGGTCTTCTTCTTCATATTTTCTTGTTTTTATCTTTATTTTTATTTTTTTTGTAGTGAGGTTTTTATTGTTTTGCATATTTAAAAAATGTCGATATTTTGCATTTTTGATATTCTACATATTTATACATCGTTAATTAAATTTTCAATCCACATGAAATAATTGACTCTAAAAAACATATATAAAAAAGACAAAAATGAAAAATAAAAAATGTTAAAAAAAATTATCTCATAAACCATAAAAGAATTTGGGAAAAAAATAAAATAAATAAAAACAAGCTAGTTAAAATAAATAAATAAATAATAACGAAAAAAATTAAAAAACTAGTAAAATTAATATTAAAAAACAAAAATTAACTCAAATTAAAAAAATGAAAATTATTTAAAAAAAAACAAAAAAATAAAATATAAAAAAACCAAAAAACTTTTAACATTTAAACTTTTTTTAAACAATTTTTTTTAATTAAAAAAATTATTATTATTAACTTTTTTTTTTTTAACCTTTTTTTTTTTTCCAATAAAAAGACCATTATTTTTTTTAAACGAATTAAAATTTCTAATTTAAAATTTAAAAACTTTAAAAAATCATTTTAAAAAAATTTTAAATTTTAATTTTTTTTTTAATCGATTTTTTTAAAAACAATTTTTTTTTATTTAAAAAATAATTATTATATTAATTTTTTTCAAACATTTTTTTTAATTTAAAATTTTAAAATATATAATTATTATTTAAAAAAAAAATTATACGTTTAAAAATTTTTAATTAAAAATTTTAAAACATATAATTATTATTTAAAAAAAGTTATATATATAAAAAAATTTAGTTTTTAATTTTAAAATATATATTTATTATTTAAAAAAAAAAATTAAAAAAAATTGCATTTTCCTACCGCCCGGCTGCCCGTGGTGGCACGGCCATGGGCCGAGGGTCCTGTGCGCAGGCCCTCTACCACGGCTGCGCCACCGCAGGCGGTCAGAGGGTGGGAAAACACAAATTTTTTAATTTTTTTTTAATAATAAATATAAATTTTAAAATTAAAAACTAAAAATTTTTATATGTATAATTTTTTTTTAAAATAATAATTATATGTTTTAAATTTTAAATTGAAATATTTTAATCGTATAATTTTTTTAAAATAATAATTATATATTTCAAAATTTTAAATTAAAAAAATGTTTATATATATATATATATATATATATATATATATATATATATTGTCTTTTAAAGAAAAATCAATAAAAAAAATTTAATTTTTTTAAATGATTTTTTAAAATTTTAAAATGTTAAATTAAAAATTTTAATTTGTTTAAAAAAAAATTATTATTTTTTTAGAAAAAAAAAAAATTGTTTTAAAAAAAAGAGTTAATAATAATTTCTTTTTTTTAATTAAAAATAAATAAATAAATAAAAAATTGTTAAAAAAAAAAATTTAAATTTTTTTGTTTTTTTAAATAATTTTGATATTTTCTGGGTTTTGTTTTGTTTTTTTGTTTTTGTTTTTGTTTTGTTTTTTTGTTTTTGTTTTTTGTGTTTTTTTTTTAATATTAATTTTACTAGTTTTTTAAACTTTTTTTTCATTATTTATTTATTTTTTAATGTTTTTTTTTTTCAATTTCTCTATTTTTACACACAGATATATATATATATATATATATATATAGATATATATATATATATATATATATATATATAGATAGATATATATATATATATATATATATATATATATATATATATCCAAATTCTTTTTTTATGGTTTATGAGATAATTTTTTTTAACATTTTTTATTTTTTATTTTTGTCTTTTATATATATATTTTTATATTTGTTTTTTTAAATAATCAACATTTTGATCTTAATTTTAGTAGTTTTTAATTTTTTTTTGTTAATTTTCTATTTTTGTTTTTAAATCTAGTTTGTTCTTAATTTTTAATTTTATATATATATATATATTACCTACTTAATTTTTAGTTTATTTTAAATGTTATCTTTTCTTTTCCATATTTTTTTTTTTTCCTCTTTTTATCAATTCTTTTTATGGTTTAGAAGATATATATATATATATATATATATATATATATATATATATTTCATTTTTTTTTAAATATTTTTTTTACTATTTATTTGTTTATAATGTTTTTTTTTTTTCTTTTCTTTTTTAATTCTTATCATTAATTTTATTTTTTTTTACATTTTTATGATTGATTTTTTTTTTTAATTTATATTTTGTTTTGTTTTTTTTGTGTGTTTTTTCATTGTTCTAATTTTTTTATTTTATTTTATATTTTCATTATTTCTTTTAAATTTTAATGTTTTTCGGGGTCATGATAAAATATTTTAAGCCATTATTTCAGAATGTTGAAATTTTACTTTTGAAAAAAAAAGTGTTTTCCCAACATTAACACTTTTCATTTTGAGGGTGATTTTTGGACAATTTTTGCGCAAAAAATTGGTTTTCACCGCCATTTTTAAAACATGTTGAAAATTTACCCAAGAAAAAAAAAGGTGTTATTCCAGCATCAACACTTTTCATTTTTAACACCGTTTTTGATGTTTTTTCGAGGTTTTTTGGCCAAAGTTCCCGTTTTGAGTTTATAGTTCCCGTTTCAAAGTTTACATTGTTTAATGATGAATAATCTACATTGACTATGAAACCACAATATTTTACAATGCAAAATTTCCAACAACTAAATCCCCCACTAGAGGGGCCTTCATAAACATGTCGATTCCCCTTTGGAACCCCCATAATAATAGTTATATGGGGGAGAAGTGCCCCCTTTCCCCCTCCCCCCTTGTTAGCAAAGAATATAACACATACCCAACAAATTAGACTTCACAGTGCTTTAGGTAATAGACCCATCCATATTTTGGCCCAGTAACCATGCTTGGTTTTGAAAATATTGTAGGATATAAACGATCATCATATCAAAGGAATACCTATTTTAAGCTATAACTAATTAAATTCAAGATGAAACTAATCTATGTTAACTAATTATTGAAATATAGAGAAGAATTAGAAAGCAATGAGTTGATAAACACAAAGGAGCATGGTCAAGGAAACAATTAGTTGAGATCCGGGAAAACAATAAATGCTTATCTTGCTGGAACAAGTCTAGAAAAATATTTATTTTGATCTAATAAGTGTTCATGAATGAAATCTACAAAACTAAATTAATAAAAAATGTAAGAAGGGACTATCGATACCACAAATTAGTTTGTGACCTAGTAGTAATACATCTCACAAAATACAAACATAAATGAACTTGTTCAAGAATAGTCTAGGACAAAAAATGTATGTAGAGACATGGCTTCAACAATACCCTTTAATGATTCTCAATATTATAGTAGTGAAGACAAAAGTAACAGCCTCCTAGATCTAGTCTATAAGAAAAAAAATAAAAAATCAAAAGTTTAGAACCCTTCATGTTCACAGTTTTAAAATATATATAGATTGAGTTAGTAACTACCCCTTGTGACCATTGAACTTCTCTAGGTACAGTTACAAGTCTTCAATTTCTCATTATTTACAAATATAATAAAATAAAATAAAATTACAACTTTTGGAAATGAAGCTAACAACTGTTACAATCTGAGTGGATCACCATTTGGGAGCTTCACAATGTCCTAAATATAAGACATCCAGACCTCATAGTATGATGTAATCATCTTAATTATGTTTGGTAGAAATATCTCTATGATTATGTGATACTTTGAGTTGTTATAGGAGATAATTTCCATAATTTTATTTAGTGAAACTAGGAAAGAGTTCACGATTGTCTACTACCTAGCAGGGTAAAAAAAATTCTACTTCAAGATGTCCTTAGTGGGTTTACTAGTGAAGACACTAAAATATAATTCCTTTCCATCCAACAACTCCTCCAATTCTTTGCTGACTTATTTAGTTGGTCTTGCATCTCCTTGGACCACAGTTTATGGAATTATATTCATTTTGATGATTATCTTAACCACAAAATAATGTTGTTGATATGGTAACACTAATTGGGCTAAATCCTTCTCCAATTTATCTTGTATCTTTATAACCTGGTTGATAGCTATAGAATCATATGTCAATTCTCGTTTGATGATTCTAGGAACTTCTATTAGTGCTTGAGGATATTCTTTGGGCCACTATTCTAGTTGATTAAGAACATATAGGACTCCTTACAATTGTGTTTCTTTCTCCATGGCTCATTGCCAAAGTGGTAATAACCTGGTTGGAATTTCCTACATGACTTATAAGTATGGGTATTCTTGTAAGACTAAAGACTTATATTGCTCATTTAATTCTGACGCACATCCCTTGTAGCTCTCCACCTTAATGCTTTCTCGTTTCATTGTCTTGGTCTTTGCATTCAGTGATCTGACATGTTGCTAGAGCTCATCTATCTGTGCATATTTGTTCTTCATATTGTCTAGGAGATCTCATGCATTTCTTTAGTTTGTATTTATTGAGGCCATGGCAAGGGGATCCTTTCTTGTGTCAGGCATTATGGTCCTCTTAGGGATAATATGTACTAGTGACAAATGTTGCAAGACATATGTCTTCTTTGTGATCTCCATGATCTTGTTCAGGATGTGATCGGCCTTGATCTTATTTAAATTGACCACATTCTTCATGTTAGCTAGCATTATGCTCATTTATTTCATGGGTAAGTGCCCTTCCATGATTTCTAGAAATTTTGGTGACACTGGGTCAATCTCTATAGCAGTTGAATCATATTGAGCTTGCAGTTTAGTTCTTCTTGTTGATCATGAATGGCTTCATCCCTAAATTTGGCCTTTCCTTCATATTATAGTCTTTTCTACTCTTCTTCTTATCTTTTTATGACTTCTTCAGCTCTTCTACATTCCTTGTCCTTCTTGCAACAACCCCCTTTCCATTGTAACCCAAGGGATGTGGTTACTAGGTTGCTCGAATCTCATGTTATAGTTACAAGAATGTGGTAAACATTTTTTTTTGTAATATATGAATCATATTTGTCAAAAAAGTACCATTTTACATAAAAAATTTCATCCAAAGTTTACAGTAGATTCTTCACAAGAGTTAACAAGCATATGAATGAGAGATAGTGTTGCATGTATCAAATTATTTCAAATAAACCATGAATAGATTTTCTTGAGACATGATGATGTAAAATCAAGATATTTGACATCTACAGTCTGGAATGTAGAGGAAAGGAAATTACCTGATTCCTAGAGCTCAACACCGAGCTTTGGAGAAGGTTGGCCTACTGGATAGTAATCCTTGTGGAACTCCATGATATGTTTCCCAAGTGTAATACATTTTTGTCTACAACACAATTTATTTGTACTAGAATCGATACTACTCAGACCCATTTTCTCTTGCTTATTTCATCCATACTATTTGGGTGGAAAGCAATAGAGGGAATTATTGTATCTTTTACTTGAGGGAGAAAGGAATAAAAAAGGGAACCAACAACCACCCTTTTCTTATAATCTGATTTTGGAGTGTCTTCCCCAAGAATGATAAACACTTTACTCATTTGAATTACTTACAAAACAAGAGTTAAATTTATAACTTTACTAGACAATAGTTCCTCCACTTTGTCATCCCTTATGGTATGTCTCACACTGAAATCACCAAGGGAAGTTGAACACTCTCTATCACCCATTTACCTTAAGATTAATTGGGTGAAATTTGAGCCAAGAAGGAAGCATTTACATAAGAAATTGCTTTTGTGCCAGTTTAATAATTGTTTAATTTGATTGAACCATAAGCATTTAATTGTCATCCAGGGTAGGTCTGTTTATTTCAAAGCTATCCACACTATCTGTGCTAATACATAACAGCTAGCGAAATAAATGAAAGAAAATGTCATTGAACACAATTGCAGAACTTAAAGAACTCATGCAGAAATTAAAAAGACATTCTACAGGAATGAAATTCACTCATCACACTGTGTGTTTTCTCTCAAAGAATAGGTGTGCTACACATCATTAGTAAAATTGTATCAGCTGATGAAATATTATAGTTCTAACCAATCCCGTGTAACAAAATATAATGAATCTAAAAACAGAAGTGCATCGGTACTACAATTCATACAACATCAATAATAAGTAACACTTAAAGGAAAGATAAACCAAACAACTAATTTACTACTATTGCAATCCCCACTAAAGAGGAGGTCCCTTCCTCCCTAGCAAGGTGCAGAGATGAATTGGAAACTCGTTAAAACTCAACACACAATCTGTATGAACATCAGCTGAAGTGCTCAGTGTTAAAAATCACTAGAAATTACAATATCAAAATGTCAATGTTGTTCCTTTGTTTCTGTTCCCTTCTCATGGAACCAAACCTTTTTATAAAGTTTACAAGCCTCAAAAATTAGGGAACAGATCAGTCATGAGAATCTCATGATTCTCATGTTGATCGATATTAAGAGAAAAATAGAAAGTGTTACAAACAATTTTCCAATAAAAGACCAATTCAAGTTACATCATCTCCAAAATCATAACTGTTGAGATCCTTTGACCATCCATAGATAATTCATGATTCTTGACAATTGTCTTTGAAGACAACAACCATGGTCTTTGGCAGTTGCGGTGTAACAACAACTTGAGGTGTAACAACAACTTGAGATGTAACAACAAAACTTTAGATTGTAACAACAAATCCTTGAAGTGTAACAACAAGTGATAGTAGTAGCTGTTCATCCTTAGTCCTTAGTCTTAGGCAACACCTGAAAGAAAAATAACCATAGAACTTCTCCATAATTACCTTGGTTAACCATCTCAAAAATACATCACTTCATTCGATATTTAACGAAACATCGAAAAATAATATGTTCAGAAAGGATTTCTCTTATAACCAAGGAAAATGGTAATTGGGACATAAAGCTCATAGGTTTATAGAGAGAGATTGATAAAAAATGGGGAAAGAGGTGTTTAAGATATGCTTAAAAAATATACCCAACATCTCCCCCCAACTGAAGCAACTGCATGTCCTCATGGAGAATCTTCAGGTACTATTGTTGTATTGTTGTTGTAAATTTGTCAGTGATAAGCACCAACAAGATCTTCATCAATTGGTTTGTAACCCTAATTAGCCATCAGTTGATGCGGTCATCATTCCTCTTCATAATAATACAATTGGTAATGGGGCTAGTATTCCTCAACTAAAAGCCAAATCAAGGGATACTTAATTCCAGAAGTCTCCCATTAAATTCATAATCCTGACATATTCCAGAACCCGTGTAACAACAACCAAAAAATTAGGAAATGCAAAAGGGTCACGCTCCTGCGGACTTGCACTACTAACCTCTATACATTTAAGGCATCCAGTCAATGCTCGGCTCTTTAGTTGTGTAAAGAGGTTGAGGCAAAACCCAAAAATCCTCCTCCTGTATGTTATCACCAAAAAATTGATCATCTAGCCTAATTTACTAGATGGATAGAAGTACACCATGTAAAGCCAATTTTACCATAGTAAATTTTTCTTTCACTGTGAGAAATTACTTAATAAACCACCTTTGTTAAATAATTTATAGTTAAACCCATGACGAATAATTAAATAAATCATTATTTATTTGATTTTATTCTAGGAATAATTAATTAAACCGTTGTTCAATTATTATTCCTTGTCATATTTGACCCAATCATGAAAAATAAACAGATAAATCATTAATTATCTTATTTTTCTCTAAGAATAATTAATTAATCACTAATTAATTATTATTCTTTGTTAAATTTGACTAAATCCCTTAGGAATAATTAAACAAATTCTTATTTATTTATTATTCCTTCACTAATTTCTTGAGATGATAAATAAATCATTTATTGGTTTATTATTTCTAAATAAAAGTTTATATACGTTTTCCCTCCTAACCAAATATAATAAAATATTCCAAGTGGTTATTCCAAGAATGGGATTGATAATATTTTATTATTTTTCATTATTCGAAGATAAATCAATATTTTGTTATAAATATAAGGGTTTTCCATTCATTATTCACTTTTGATTATTTTCATTGTTGCACTCACTGTTGTAACTTTGATTATTTTCATTGTCGCACACCATTATTTGTTGGGTTTACATATTATAGAGGAGAGAGACTCTACACAAGCTGAAGACATTTGAGGATAGCCAAAAACCCATCCCATAGAGGGGGGCTAGTAACATTTATTTGTTCCCTTCACAAGTGTTATAATAAAACTATTCTTTGTATATCGGGTTTCCATTGGATGATTGGAGTTATTACTCTTTCTTTTTGCTATTTAACTATGATTGTGGCATAGATCATAATTTTGGTAGGTTCTGCTTCTATCAGTTGCTGCAGATCTACAATGTTTAGAAGCCATTTAGATTGTTAAGATTGTTTGTCATCCACAGTCTTAAGTGGGTTATTTGCGTATACCTTTGAGAAGAAAAAACTATAAAAAAATTGGCAACTTCGCTGGGTTTATACTTCAGATCCAGAAACCTGGGTGGCCTTTGGTTTTCAGCTTAGGGTTTCTCCTCTCTTTTTTTTTTTAATTCTCTTAATGTTTCCTAGTTTTTTAACCTTAGATTTGTTAAATTTTTTACTCCCGCAAGATTTCTGGTCATTTTCGCAGGTCACAGTAACCAACCGCGACAAAGGCGACCGTTTTTTTTGAGATTTTCTAGTTAGGATCCATAGAGCATAAATTACACTTTTTGGCCCAAAAAGTGTGATCTAGAGGCTAGAGCACACTTATCAACCCAAAAAGTGTGATCCCGCCTAAAAAACTAGTTAGTACCTGTGATTTTTGGGTTTTAGGGTTTTTCTCAGATTTGTTTCTGGGTTTTGCAGAGAGTTGTCTATTGGGTTGTCTGACCTCTGTCTCATCCTACTTAGGCCTTGATCTACTCTAATTTACTCGTCAAAGTCGAATTTATACCCCCTAGGGCTTCTAGTACGCTTCCACATTTATATGACAAGTTTAGCTGAGTGAGTAGTTTGAGTTTCTGCAGTGCTTTCAGCCACATTTTCCTTATCTATATGCTTCTATTTCAGATATATAAAGATAGGTTGTCACCATCCATAGTTTCATATTACAACTTGTTTGGTCATTGGCCTTAGGGTCCCATCAGTTGCCCTAGGTGTTTCACCCATCTCCCTATCTTTTTGCAGCAATCTTCCCCTCTGGTTTTTTGTTAATGTTGTACCACTTTCCAGCAGCTTAGTGTCTCTTGATCCCAGTGACACCGAAAGTTAGATCTCTTGACCATTTTAGTGTATTTTCCGGCGATTTAGCCACCAACAAGCATAGTGTTGTCAAACCTAGTTTGGGTGGGGTTTAGTTAATTGTTTTACTGTTCATTTTCTATTGTTAATTTCATTTTATTTTTAGCAAGTTTTTTTCTTTTTTACAAACACGATCTGGGCTTAATCAATAAATACACTTTCACACACAAGCACACCTTCAGAAAAGGGCACTTGGTTTACACCGCCAAGCCAAGACTTAACATAATAAATTTATCTCCCCTCATTGAGACAATGACATATTGTTGATCTTCATTCACGATTTCCATGTCATGTGTGTCTTGCCACCATTGTGCCACCAAGGCATTTGTCGTAGAGACTATTAGGCCTTCACCCCCAGTTTCTGCTTGGGCATATTACCCCTCCCCATCGGGTTCGAGTTCATAGCCCTCCGAGTCCCCATACCGACTCTTCTCCTGGTCCTTCTAATTCCTCATTTGATTCCGAACCTCCTTCACTGCATATCGTCACCATGTCTAGACCCACAGCTGGTGCAGGAACCCAACCTGGTGTTGGATCCAATTCTATCTCAATGGTCACATCAAGCGGAATAGTCTCAGGAACCGTTCCGACAACCCCCATGCTCCCCTTTATGGTTGGGTTAAGTCTACCAGATTTTAGCCAGTTGATAAACGACCCCATACACCATGATGCTGGTTAGCCTTCTATGCCGACTAAGCTTCCCTCAGACATCCCAAAGTTTGAGGGTAATGCTGGAGAGGATCCTACCAACCATGTCCAATCCTTCCACATGTGGTGTTCATCCAACTCCATTATCGATGACTCCATTCGTCTTTAGCTATTCCAATGCATGCTCACTAGAGACGCTGCAAAATGGTATGTAGACTAGCCTGCCACATCTCATTCTGTTTTCGCAATGCTTGCTAAAGTGTTCCTCTCATATTTCCAATTACCTCTCCAGTACGACACTGGTACAGAGTTATTGACCTAATTCCGTTAGTCCTCTGCCACTCACCTTTCTGATCATGTTTAAGAGTGGCATCGAAGGAGGAGCACATGCCATGCCCCCTCCCTTCGAAGACCGTGTCTATCTAGATTGGTTTCTTAGGAGCCTTTTCTCTCCCATTGGAAAAGATGTCGCATCCCATTTTCCTCAAACCGAGGAAGAAGCTCTCCAAACCACTCTAAGATATGACCTGATTTATGTGTAATCCGGTTATGTCTATACCATCATTCCAGATCTCCCTCGTCTTGGAAGTGCCAATGCACTGGGGGCATCTCACGCCATCGAAGGTATCGTTGGAACCCTTTCACATCCATCGCCATATACTCAACAAAGTTATGGCTATTCGCAGGGGAGCTCTAGTTCCTCTAACACTTATGCCCCTCCTACTAGCAACATGTTTTCAAGGCTCCAACCTATCTACCAAATTATTGCTCCTCCTTATGCATAGCCTAGCACTCCAGCCCCTCAAGAATTAGTGTCGCAGCCTCCCATGCATCCTCAACCCCAGCAGCCGCCACCCCCTCAGGGTCAGGTGTTTGCATACCAAAGTGTGACCAATCCCCAAAATTCGAAGAAAAATAATAAGGGGAAGGGTAACAAGGGTAACCAGGGTAATCAATGATATCAAGGTAACCAAGCTAGTGAACCCCAGGGGAACTAGCCTAACACCAACAACCAGCAATAGGGCAACCAACCCAAGCATAACAAGGCTTTTTCGTTCGAACAAGCCTTGTGTATGTTGTGGTGTACATGGCCATTATACACATGACTGTCCTCTCTTACCCCAGATGCGCCAAATGTGGGAAGTTCAAGCAGCTTCTAGAGGTCAACAATCGCCTCATAATCCTGCTCCATCTCAACTAGAAGTTCTTACAAATTATTTTCCTCAGCAAGGATTTGTTACTACTCAACCTCAGGTAGGTCAAGCAGCCCATCCCCAACAACCTTCTAGTCCTAGTGACTACCAGATCCTCATGATGGATTCTGATGAGGTCAATACCTCTAATCAATAGCCAACTCCTCAGCACCTTGTTGTTACCATCTCAATCGAGCCATCTAGATCCACCCACCCAAGACCTCCTTCGTTAGTGGGTGCATCTCCTATGTTTCCACCAAGAACGTTCCTCTAGGTCTCAACCATCCAGGAGCTAGTCTGTCGGGACATTACCCTGCAGGCCAGATACCTTTCTTATTTCCCACTTTGGGAGTATTTTCTGCCCTTTTCATGGCTTCGATAGTCCTCCATAACATGACTTTGGGGATCCCAGTCTGGTACATTGATCCCCCAGTGAACACTCCACCTGGTCAGCTCAGACCATGTCATTCTTTGACCCCGATTCAACCAGTCCCTACGACCCCTTCCACTGCTCCAGTTCCATCACAACCTCAACAAGAAGCCACTCCTCTTGCGAAAGCATCTGGACAGGGGGGCAAAGCCAAGAGGAAAGAATTGAAGGACAAGGCTCCCCAAGCTCTTCCAGCCCCCAAGGCCCCAAATTCTTCACCTCTATGCACTTTGTGTAAGGGTGTTGGGCATTCTACCAATAATTATCTTGAGTTTCTTCGTCTTAAACCTTTGGTTCATGAAGTGTTCCCTGAGTCAAATATCCCTGAGGTCCAAATTACCTTATCGAGACCAACCAAGAAACTCAAAACGCCACACACATAGCACCATTTTGCATTGTGTGATCATCATGGTTACTATTCCCATTGTTTCCCTCATCTCAATGAATTCCACAATTACCTTGAGGCGCTTCGCTAATACGAGGCCACTCATAGTTGATCATATACTCCTCTACCTATGGATTCTGGTACCACTAGTCAACTATAACAGGGGGACTTAGGTCCCACCATCATGACCCCTCCCCTCGATGTCGGGATGACGGAAACCACAGGTCATATCCTTTACCTATCATCATCCTTGACTTCCTCGCAAGAAAACCTTTCTGAGGTTTCTACATGGGCTTCTATCGAACCTCTTTCGACAGAATCCCAGGTCTCAACATCTGTAGATCCTCCATCTACCAGCTCGTCATCTACCATTCAATATGATGTGTATGTGAACCTTCTTTCTCAGGTTGATGCACTAATTAACGTCGTCACATCATGTAGTCAGTCTTCCTCCCGTCCACCCATCTTCCAGCCTAATGAGGAAATCATGGAAGCTAGGTCTACCCTTGATTACCCTTACACTTAGGCAAGGGAGCATATTTTTTTGGAGGATTATGAAGGCCACTTCCTTCCTAATTCTCCTAGTGCACTCTACCTCAAGAAATGTTGCTCATAACATATCCCTTTGATTTGTGTGTCTTTATTTCTGCCATGAAGTTAGGTAGATTGCACCATCTCATCCATTATATTTTTCACCTTTTAGATGGATCCATCATCCACACCATATATCACTCATGCCAATGGTGCGACTCGCTTCTCCCAGAATCTAGCCTCAACAACTTGGGCTATTTTCAACCCCCTGCATACATTAGTCCTTTTAAACAGCGTGTACAATGGATCTGCCACCAATAATTAGGTCGAATATGATGTAGTAATAGGTTTTTTAGTCGATGTCCTTGCTCATCACATTCTTCATCTTCATGTTTGTTTAGATTCCTTGCTACTTGCCATGTAATTGAATGGTGTGTATCATGTGTGTTACGACTCAGAATTTTCCCTAGAAGTTATCAGAAGAAGGTAAAGACCGAGGTAACTACAAACCAATCTTTCAAGTATAGGCTCTAGCCAACCTATGACTCAGAGAGGGCTCCCTCTATATGTTTTAGCTTTGTTTGCTGAGATTTTAGGCTAGTTCTTAGAGTTCAGGGAGGTTTTGGATTTGTATTGAAATTTGGATGGTGGAGTCCTTAAGCAGATGGATAGAATGGTGTCTTTAGCTATTGGGCTATGGAGTCAAAGAAGGGAAACAAATCTGAGATTAAATCATTAAAGGGAGTGTTCAATGGGCAAGCTAGCAAAGTGAAACCCAGGTTTTTAGGTTGAATGGGTGAAATGATCTTAACCAGGGTGAGAGGGCACTTAAGAATCCTCAAAACGGGACTAAAATGAGGAACAAAGGATGATCATGAGAAAAGGGTAGTTAAGAATCCTTTACTATAGACCAGAGGGAAACTACTTGAACTAAGGAGCACTCAAGAATTCCTTAATTTAGATAATTTTAGTAGAAAACATACAAAATGCTTAATAGTAAAAACAAAGTGCAGTGAAGCAAATTCTGAGATATCATTCTATATTAAGCATTTAGATTTCAGATACATTTAAGATTATGGAAAAGCTTTTAAAGAAAATTGACAACACAAAAGAAGATACTTGTCTGTATTTCGCACTACACATGAATCTAGTGAAATGTCTTTGCTTTATTCAATAATCCAGCTTGCTGGTCCAACAATGATACAATAGCTTACAGTCTTTGATCAAGAAAACTATAGAAATGACTAAGAATCCACACTACATACTTCGAATTGTGAAGTATATATACAAAAAAATGATTACAAAATATCTCAAAACAACTTGAGGTTTATTTTAGGAAGTACAAATATCTTCTTGCAAGAAGCTAGAGACAACTAATGAACTGTTTTTTGTTGTCCCTTTTATTATGGTTGTGCTGGCCTTTATGGTTGAGGTGTAGCCCTTTATGTTGGCTTATAGTTGTGGAGTTTCACATTGGAGTCTTCTTTACTTTCATCTTTCAACTGATACTCTTTGTCCCCGTTGTGCTATTTTTACCCGTTTCACCCTGCTGCCTTCATTTTTACTGTGCAGTAAATTTCAGCTATTTATTTATCATAGTAAATCTGTCATTTTCTCCCACCATTCTGCATCTGGTAATTTCACATTCACCATTCTCTTGTAGATTTCATCAGCCTCAATATACTTTGCAAAATTGGGCTTGGTGAGGAACAAATGTTTTACCTCATGCTCAAGGAAAAACAAGTTCTCAAATGTGTCATATAATACTTTTCCTATTGGCAGGGCTTTAATGGATGAAGAACTGGCTTTTTCCTTAGCTAATTTTCTAAGTCTATCACCATAGTCCAACTGCGTCATGAGTTTATCATTGATGACCATAGGACTGGGCAGACCTTTCTCCCTCAAAATCTAAAATTTAGCCATGAACCTATCAATGGCTACTTGCATATTGTGGCACTTTTCTTCCAAATTAAGCATAAGGTTCCTTTTGGAAAGGACCTTCCTTATTTCTAAAATGGAAGCAGTCTTGTCTTCTATATTTAGCTCTTGGAGCTCATATCTGTTCTTGTTTTTGAGGAAGTGGATGAGTCTATTTGCATCCTTTGGCTTATTTCCCAAATCCTCCTTCACTTTATGGATAGCTTCAGTAGCTACCTTTACTAGCTCTGTTTGCTAAAAAATAACCTGGATTAATGGCCAAATATCATTGACAGAGTCAATGATATTGGCCCACAGCATTTGCTTGGTTTGTCCAAGTGGTTTTTCTAGTGTTAAATCCTTCTCTAGGATTTTGATTCTCTCACCCATTCTCTAGTCTTTTGTGTTTCTTCTTTTTACTTGAGTTGGGCTAGTTTGCAATCAGTTTCTAACTTTGCCACCTTTTCCTTTAGCTTTTTCATCTATGTAGCCTAGATGGTCATTTCTTCCATGGCTTTCACAAGTTCTACTACTTTCTCTCCTAATGTACCTGCTGCTGATGTAGATTCTGTTGTTGCTGGCAAGGCTGTTGCAAGTGGAGCTGTAGGTGCCAAAGATGTTGCTAGTGTGGATGGCACTGATGTAGAGAGTATGGGGATAACATTTGTTGAAGAGGTGGCCATATCTACTTGTTTTAATTGGATCAAAGTATCCAATTCCTTTTCAGTTTCTTTAAGTTGGTCATTCAATTTCAAGACCAAGTCCACTAGTTCTTCATGCCCCTGCTAGGCTTCTAAGACTTCCAGTGTTTGTGGATGCTGTAGTTGAGGTATTTATAGCTGTTTCTTCAATGCAGCTATGTCATCATTCTTCTTTTTAATAAGCTGTTCTATGGCTTTTATATCCTTGGGATCGTGTCCCAATTCAATTACTAAGTCCTCTAAGGACTTGATCCTTGTGTCCTTGGCTTGTGAGGAGGCCTTCTCCAACTGGAATTGTGCTGAGATGTTGTTCAAAGAGTTATGTAGCTGGTGGGTAGCTATGGCTTTACCTGTTAGGGTGGAGTATATCATCTCTCCAGCCTATTTATGCAATTCAATCTCGTCTATGGGATGAATATCCCTTGCCAGCACTTCAAAATCTAGCCTTTTGAAATTTGATGTTGTCTTTGGCTGTTGGGCTGTAGGCTTCACAAAGGTCATCTACAGCTTCCCCTCCTTAATTTCAAAGGCTAGCATTATCCTTGTTTGATTGGTAGGGGTGATCTTTATGTATTTAGCATAAGTTTGGGCTATAAGCCTATGATTTCTAGCCTTGATTTCTTTATACCTTTCCTTGATATCTTGGTCTTTGTCAGCTGGAATTCTAAAAGAAGACACTTCAACACTAAGCTACCTTTCCAACATCTGAGTTTGTGATGTGGAAGGCTCTTGCATGCCTCCAGATGGAGTGGCATGCCTGCTTCTTTCTGCTCCTGTATTAGTGACCTCAGCTGAGTCTTCAGTATACTCTTGCTTGGAGGCTGGATTTAGCTTTTGCCTCTTGTTTGATTCCTGCTGCAAATCATAGGTGGCTCTTCCTGAAGTGGAAGCCCCTTCTCTATTTATTTTTGGGATCTTCTCCTCATTCTGAGGAGTCTGCATGATTGGAGGAGTACTCATAATAGTCTCTGGTTCTTCTAGTACTTGTAGAAAAGAGTTGTCATCAAGCTGCTTTCTCAATCAATGAGAGCATTTTCTACATCTATTCTGGTGTTGTCCCGGTCTACTAGGGTACCTTCCACCCATTTTGTTTGGTTTGCATATGCTTTTATTTCAAGTAAGGGGTGGTGGATGAAAGGTCCTAGCTTGACCTTTTGTCTCTTCTTTGTGATAAATTCTAAAGGATCATATCTCCAGACAAAACTTCTCTATAACTTCATATTCTGTAGTATCAAATTTGCCTCTTTTCCAACCTCTCTAGAGTTGCATATGAAGGGGCCTAGTTGGTCTTTTATTTTGAAATTGGCCTTCTTCTTGGCATTGACGAAGTTTACCTCATCTGCATTGATAATTTTCCTATAGTATTCTAATGCAAACAACCTCATAGGGAGGTATCTTGGCAACTTATATGGTGCAAGCATGCAACCATATATCCTGATTTCTGTGTGGTTTTGGTAAAGGTACCAGTCACCCACTTTGGTCTGCTTTGACAGTTGAAGGACTCTCTTTATTTCTGGACTGATTCTTGGAGGAGGGTTTCCAGTCAACATTGTCATAACTGGATGTACAAATAAGTCAATGAAGTTTGAATAAGAGTATGGAGAATGATACTCGTGGACTAATGGGGTCCAAAAAAATGTCTAACCTGGGTTGACCCTTGCTTTTCAATTTTTAGAGGGTGAATGGGAATTTCTCTGATTGATAGTATAAGAACATATGGTATAAAACTGAGGAGTATTTGAAAACCTTTTCATTCCCCATTCTTGTGAACTACTCATGCATTCTGTCAATTATGAATGTGGTGAAGTCATAAATGGTTGCAGGAGGTTGTCCTAGGGTATAGATGGACATGAAATCTAGGATAATTTCATCAATGTACTCACTTGTGGAGTAACCCAAAACACAAGATATCATGGCTACAATATTTCGTCCCCAAGGGGAAAATATAGTTGCTACATATGGAGGGGGGTCATTAGGGATGTGCTTCTCTTCTCTGATGAAGGTTTGGAGAAATTGGGCCAAGTTTGTAGAGTTGATTTTGGGATGTAAGTCCAACATATCTCCAATTGAGAGGGGAGTTAGGTTTGGCCCTGGTTGGAGTTGCATCATTTCATTTATAGACTCAACAGTGATGGTGAAAAGGACCTTCTGGTCATGAGACATGATGGTGTTGTGACTTGGGATGTAACAAGCATAGCACATATGCACAATTTCATGAAAAATGTGGACATGGGGGAACTAGTACTTGGGCAAATTTTACTCCCAAAGGCCAATTTCATCAGCATGGTTCAGGAACTTGTCCCTACTTTGGCAATGTACTTTGAGCAGGAGCTCTATGACAGTGGTATCTTTTATCTGGAAATCTTTATTAGTTAGGGGAAGGTGGTCTAGGTCTAAATGGGGTGTAGGGATGGGTCTCACATCCATAGCAATTGGGGTAGGCATACTTAGTTCTTGTGTATTTGAGTATGGGGGGTAATTTTAAGTTTTTAGGGAAACGATGTTCTTGCAAATGGTTTTGGTCTAAAGTGTAAAAACAAAAATAAATATGATTCTTTTCCACTTAATTTAAAGTGTTATGAGGGCAATTTATTGGAATTGGATGACTGAGTGGGTTTTCCACAGTTGAATACCTAGAATTGGGTGAATTTGACTATAATTGGTAGTTGACGGGGGTTCGCAGGGGTCTGTACAGCTCTGGTACGAATGGATGACTGTGTCGGACTGTCTGCAGCTTCTGTGGAGCAATTGCAGAGGTTCGTGAGATATTTCAGTAGTTTGCAGGAGTTGCAACGATGCTCTGAGTTCTCAAAGGCAAACGCGTGAAAAGAGCAAAAAGAGGGGTAATCAAGCTTTTATAGGAAAACGATTAATTTTGGCGGGTTTTCACTAATGGATGAACAGTGGCAGTTTTCGGTTGGAAAGGGGAAGTGGTTTGGGAGGTCCATCGCACCGCTTTTGTGGTGCGGGCGGTATTCGAGAGGGGCCGCCCAATTCCATTTAGCACTTGATACATAGCATCAGGGGCCAAGGGGAAAACCGCCTCATCAGGCGAGTAAAGGGCAGACATCGGGTCGGCATAAAATGGATGAGAGGTGTTGGATGTAAAGGATGGACAATCAACGGTGGTCGAGAGATGGGAGTTGCGCGGTGATTTAACCATAAAGTTTTTGGGGGGACCCATAGGCCTAATCACAGCGGTATGAGATTATCTTAACCTTTAATCTCATCGGGGCGCTCTAATGTGGGATTACAGGCTAAGGCGGGGTTATTAATATATATTTTGCGGGATATGGGTAGTAATATAGCTTATAATTAAACTAAGGGGCAGGGTTAATTTATACACAGGAATTAAATATATACGGAAAATTGGGTTTTTCGGGGATTTTGTATATATTAATAAAAGTTAATATGAAGTGAAATGAGTTGGGGGGGTGATAATGATTTAGTTATTTTTAGTCAGAGGCTTGAATTACTCTCTGATATAGAAAAAGAAAACAAAAGACTTTCGTATGCTAATCAAATAAAGAAAGTGGAAGTTGGATGGTTTAAGAGAATCAATACACTAGATGAAATAATGTTTTCATGTGATAGCCTAAACACTAGAAGAGGTGATGTCTTTCTAAACGCGATAGACATTGTACAAGACTTAAACGATCCATGAATTGTGTGTAATTTTGAATTAATTTCAAAAGATGTTAAAAGTTGAATGGGTCCAACTAAAATAGAAAAAGTTAACAGAGTTTGATGACATAACTGATTTTTATTTTAGAATAAATTATCAAATGGCTAATTACTTTTGTTAGAATCAATAACAAGAACTTTGTCTTAGTTGCACAGTTGCACAAAGAGGCCTGAAAATTTGAAAAGGAAATATTCAAGAAAAATGTCAAAATGGAGATTACAGTTGCTCCTAATAGATATTCCATTAAAACTATGGTGGACAAATTTGTTGATGAAATCATGAACCCAGTAGACATCTAATAGATACAAATTCATGGTGGATGCTTTAAATGTTCTCAAATCCTTCAATTTTCGTTTTTTTGTTTACTAATATTAGATAATTTAGTTTTGTTGATTATGTTATGATGACCTTAGCTAATCACTGTATACAAATTCTTGTTTTTCGTTTTAGATTTCTTTTTCGTATTACAGTTCATGGGAGACCAATCCTAGTTCCCTTTGGGGTAAATGCATTTACTTTTACGGTTTTGTATCAATATTTTCATTTCTTGGTGCTACAATTTTGGCTTTTTTCAAGAATTGTATTTTTTATGACTATGTTTTGAATATGATCTTGCATATATCTGAATTATAGCTATGGTGATTGGCATTTAAATCTAGATACAATTGTTGTTACTGAATCTGAGTTTGTATCAATTTTATGATCATTTTTTCTATAACTTTTTGAACATACGTTTTGATCATTTGTATTGTCTAATGTTGTGGTATTGATTTTCTATGTCTTTAGAATTGAATAAATTTCACTTTACGTGATACAAAAATCTAGAGAAATATTTCATTGTAGTTCCTTCACACTCTCGCATTCTGCACAATCAAAACTCACTTTAATTATGTATATGCATATTAATTAATTAATTAATTATGTTTCCATAAAACTAAAGAAAAAAAAAATTCTTTCCACTCCAAAGACTTTCCCCATCTCCTTCGAATCTTCTATAACCAGTTGCTTTGCATATATAAAGAAAATAGACAATTGTACTAACAAGAAGATAGCTTGGCTCAATATACTCCCTACTACACTTCCAGCACAACCTTTCTATGTACAATGAAATAATTCTTGGTATTACAGTTCTAATTTTGTTGAGAAATTTTGTTTCTTATGACTATGTTTTGAATATGATCTCGTATATATCTAAATTATAACTATGGTAATTTCCATTTGAATCTAGATATAGTTGTTGTTACTGAATCTGAGTATGTATCAATTCTATGATAATGTCTTTGATAGGTTTTTGAACATATGATTTGAGACTTTTTTTATATCTAGTGTTGTTTTATTTATTAAAATGAAAATGAACATTTGACAAAAATTTTGGATCTCAAGCATACATCTCTAATGAATACAATTTTAACACCAAGTCTTTGGAATTAAATAAATTTCATTTTGTGGAATACAAAAGTGTGGATATAGATTACAATGTGCTTCCTGTGCACTCCCACATTCTGCACAAGAAAATCTCATTGCCTTGTACATAATGCTAATTTGAGATATCGTAAAAAAGTGAAAATGGAGAAAAAACAGTACAAGAGAAAAATATTTTATGTGGTATTGAACCAGTTAACGAAGAGCGATAGTAATAGTAATTATTTTTAAGTATGGGGGATTTACGCAGTGCATTATATTAATAGTAATTATTGTTGAGTATCTCTCTAATTCTAATTTTCTAAGTGTATTAGTGTTTACAATTGTTTCAATTAAGACAATGATAGATAATGATAACTTTGCTAAGTGGTGCGTTTTTGTTCGATTTATTTTCATTTGATTATTATTGCATTATACAGGTATGTTATTTTTGCTATCTTTTTTATGTACTTTCTGAAATGTAATATTGTGTAGAAGAAGGCATACATAAATGTATACAAATATGCAAAATACTACAAAACAATTTTTTCCCTACTCCACACAATTGTTCTTTTGCATCAAAATACACTTCACAACCTAAAATAAATCTTGCACAATTTGTACAACCCTGACATAGGCATCAACTCTTCGATTCCCCATGTTTTCATATTTAGAAATAATGTTCTCCAGTCTTCTAATTCTCTAAGACCATGCATCCTTGATTTACTTCATACAAATTACCGGTCTCCTTTGAGATCACGTTCAATGCACTCAAAAAAATGACTTAATTCTTCGCACTAAATGTTGCAAATCAAAGGTTTCTTTCCATGCATGTTCAACAATTTGCAATATTTCACATCTATTACTCATAATATATGTTTTTACCACATTAAGGATAAGCATTTTAATTGTGCACGGTGTCGAGGAGTAGTTAACTCTTCTCTGTCTTCCTTTATCTCCAAATATATCTCTTGTCTACAACTCCACACTTCACATATGTGACCGTCCAATAATGTGTCTTATAATTATAGAATAATATCAATATTTTTTTATACATTGTATGAAATGCAAAGGTACGGATTCACACATTGTACAGATTCATACATTAACTAAATAGAGTTAATAGTTACGCATTGAAATGAGACTTTAATGGGTTTATTATGTTTAAAGACTTTAGTATTTTTATACATTGTATATGATGGCTAACTAATTGAGGTAATGTATCTAGAGGTACACGATATCACGAAAAAGAGTTTTTGTTCATCGATTTGGGAAACTGGCTTGAAGTTGTTGGTTTTTATTTCCAATATGTGTGTCTAACTAGTATTGCGTAATAAGTATTCACAACCCCATAGTTTTGAAAACTGCACATTGAATTGTCAAGTCATCTCTATATCAAATAAAACACATATGATTTAAAGTTTGTGTTTCCTACTTTGCATGTTAAATTTGCCTTCTGTATGTTGGCATTATGATGCATGTGTTGTACTTGATGTAAACACACTTGTAGCAGAACAAGTATATGGTAGCTAGATGAATCTATACAACATATCAGAGGTGACAAAATGATGGAACAAAATAATGGTTAAAGGTTTGATACGGGGAGATTGTTAGTGTGTGTTGTCCTTGATAATAGTTCTTCTTTGATGAATGAACTAATTGATAAAAGTATAAATAGGATGTGACAAAATATCGGGCAGTTCAAAAGAATCAGTTTAGAAGTAATATACAATGGAAAATCACTTTATAACAGGTCTATTAAGAGGTAACAGAATAATGGTACAAAAGAACGGGATGATGGAATCCACAAAGGACTACAAATTAGAATAAAGCAATTGAGGAAAAAGAATTTTTTCAGGTATGTTAAGTTGTATACGCAGGTTCACTGTACAAAAAGAGTGTATACAAGCGGGTTCACCATACAAAAAGAGGGTATATGTATGCATGCACTTTTACAAGAGGAAAAGTGTGTATGAGATGGAAAATTAAGGAAATTAAGGTGAAAGAATACCAAGGGTCCAAACCATGGTATTAGCCCATAATATTGAGCGGAATAATGGTTACCTGATCTCATCCACAAATACCACACATTCTTATTTTGGTCTGAGGTATTTAGAAAGGATAAAACTATATAAGGAGGAGAAGAAAAAAGGACTAAGTGTACAAGTAATGAATATCGTATGAAGTGTTATATCAAAAGAAAATATGAATGTTACGGGTTTCTGATGCTTTGCTTGATCTGGACTAAGTATGCACCTGAGTGTTTGATGATGGATGAGATCTAAAGATGGATCAAGATCATAACGACTTGTCATTATGTGATCTGATAACGGATATGCTAGATTTGAGTTCTAACAAAGGTTTTTTTCCTTTAAATGCTATGATATGGGTATATCTAATATCTAGAATAAATGCGAAGTTATAATTTTTTATTCGCATATCTATATGTTGGTTCGTCATGGTAAAGGCGCGTATACATGTTGGTTTGGCACTTCCAAATAGCTTATGAAAAAGAAAATCTTGATGTTCAAAGATGGCTGATGTATCTGATCAATGTTACTGTTTTATTGTTGTCTATCAATGATGTCTTCATTAGATCTAAATGTAGAACTGACTGTATAAGGAGATTGAGTCTAGTTGATTTATTGATTGAGTAAGAAGGGTGACACTTGCTACTATCTGTTTAGAAATATGTAATATGATAGTAGATCTTCAAAATGTCGTTGGTTGGTACATTTTTGGTTCAAAGGTTTTATGATTCAATACTTTTAGAGGTATACACAGGTTGGGTTAATTGAAGTAGCGTATACATGCAGGTTGGCTTCATTGAAGTAGGGTATACATTCCTACATGTGATTTTTGAAGTTGCAGTTGGTTCTAGTTGCTAATGCAGTGTTATGGGTTCAGATTTATGTCAATGATTTGTCAATTCCAGTTGTTTGGTTGAATTTTGATTAAGCATTAGTTGATTGAGCTTTCAGTGATTGATTGATTCAGTTGTGGTTTATTCAAAAATTGATGATTAGGTTATTCAGTTATGCCAGAGGTTTCAATGATTGGTTGATTCAGAGATTGATGATTGAGTTTCTTGTGGTTGATTCAGAGATTGATGATTGAGTTTCTTGTGGTTGATTCAGAGATTGATGATTGAGTTTCTTTTGGTTGATTTAGAGATTGATGATTGGGTCTCAGTTATATCAGAGATTGATGATTGAGCTTCAGTGGTTGGTTGATGCAGATGTATTTGATGATTTTATTGCAGTGGTGATTGATTTTGAGCTTCAATGTTACTGATGGGTCCAGTATGAAAATTTGATGAAATGTGGCCTTCATATTGTGTTGTTGTGTACCAGGAATATCTAGTCTGAAAATTTATGAAACCTGGTCCCTGGAGGACACTGAGGGTTGGAGCCTTCACTGAGGAAGTCGAATCTTCTTTCCAGTAGTGGTAGGTGATTAGAGAGGGTGTTGGAGCTCCCTTCCAGTAGTAGCTAGACAATGAGTGAAGGTGGTAGGCCAGCGCCTATGTACTGGTAAACATATCAGCCAGTACAAGAGCTAGGGGGTTGTAGCTCCCTTCTAGTAGAAGCTGGAGAATGAGAGAAGGTTGTAGCCTTCTGTAGGTGGGTGCCTGCATACTGGTATGAGTCTAAACCAGTACAAAATTGTAAACAAATTATTCTTTATATTAAAAGAAGACAAAGACGACAACAGCAGGTGGTTTTTCTCCCGCATTGGGTTTCCACTTTAAATCTTGGTGTTCATGTGTGTTGCTTATGTGTGATGGTTTATTCTATTATTACTGCACATGGTTACTATTTAATGTTTAATAAAGTACTGATGCATTGATTAAATATCAACATATGATGAATTAATTGAATCATAAGTTCACTGAATATACACGGGTTTCCTTAAGAACAACCGCATTCACACGTGAGTTCTTTTCTTTGAAGTAGCGTATATAAATCTGATTATGAAATGGAAAAATTTAGTGATTTGTAAATACTGATTCACCCCCTCCCCTCTCTCAGTATTATTCCCAACAATTGGTATCAGATTATAGAAGCTTGATTGCTTGAAGGAGATCCATAGAACCAATGGGAAAGAGTATAAATAAGAAAGCGCCTTAGAAGAAGAAGACATCTCAAAGGAACAATAACAACAAGAGAGACAATTGGCTATTAGGTGGAAGTAAGTATTCAGATTTAGAATCACCTCAGATTGAAGATGATCATGCAAAAGAATTATCAGGTACAAATTTTTGGTCTTCTGGTGATACACTTCTTTGTTCATGCAATATTGATGATAATGAAAGTGACAGTGAATCAACTGAATTTGCTCTTATGGGTGAAAGTGAAAGAAATATAGAGGCAGAAGTTAAAAGGCTCACAGAAAAAATTAGAGATCAACAAGATCTATTGGACAAAAGGGAGTGTACCTACAAAGAAGAGATTACAAGGTTAAAATCTCAGTTAGAGGAAGGAAACAAAGTAAGGAAGCAGTACAAGGAAAAGGAAGATCAATGTCAAAGGCTACACGATGACATGACATCATTGAGAAATGAAGTAAATGAAAATAATAAAATAATCAAGAAACTTAAAGATAGAACCAGTTACTATGAAAGTCTTGAAGCTGAGGTCATCTCTCTAAAAGAAGATCTTGAAAATTCAAATAAGAAGAATGAAGAACTACCTCAAGCAGATGAAGAACAAGAAAATGAGATTCTGAAATTAAAACAACAAGTGGAAGAAGGAAGAAAGGTTGAAGAAAACATGAAGAAGCAAGATCTGGAAAAGGAAGTGTAGTATCAGGTTGTGGTAAATATCTTAAAAGGTAAATTAGAAGAAAAGGATAAACTATTATGATTTCAAGATAGTACTAAGATTTTGGATAATATTCTTAGTAGTCAAAGGTCTCCTATCATCAAATCTGGTCTTGTTTTTCATGAAACTATTGAAGGTGAATCTAGCTCACAAGATGAGGCAAGGAACTCTAATGAAAAATCTGAAATTCTCAACAAGGAGATAAGAGGTCAACCCCATCAACAACCAAGGAAAGAAAGCCTTTAAAGAAAATCATTTACTCCTAACTATGGAAGTGATAATCAGTACTTTCCTTCGATGAATAATGTTGAATGTTTTGTATGTCATAATTTTTTACATGTTGCAGCAAGATGCAGAAGTAGAATGGTTCAAGCTAATAATCGTCACACAGAAAGATCATCAGTTTCCAGGTACTTTAAGGGATATTGTTTTTCTTGCAATATGTTTGGTCAAAAATCCATTGATTGCTTTAGAAGGAAAATGAAACATATAAGATATTATTCTTGTAACAAGTTTGGGCATATAGCAAAGGAATGCAGGAGAAAATTTCGGCCAACATACCAAAAGGAGAAATCATCATCACACTCCAACGTATGGAAGAAGAAGGAATTATAGTTAGAAAAATTGGCATAACTTAGTATATAGACAGAACAGACTCAGGAGGAACTAAAAGTATGAAATTTCAATGTTCTAATTATCATACGTAGTTATCATAAATACAAGTCGTGTATATACACAAGTTAGAAGCTTCACAGTCATGTATATGTTGATTTGATGAAGATTCTGTGGGAGAGACTTAGAGAAAGGGTCTAATATGGTTCAAACAATTATCAATTATCTTTTCTGTCTAGATGATTGATGACTACAGTCTGTGGATGTTACTTAGAAGTGATTTTTAACCCTCATAAGTTGTTGATGACTTGATGTATAACTAGTTGATGATGATGCCTTGATGATTCTTACTAATATATGCAATGATTAGATCTGACATTGAACAGTTGGCACAAGTTTAGGGGGAGAATATGTTATGCTTCTAATAATGCATTGTTGGCATTATGTTTAGAAATCTTTGGTACATAATGATTCTTATCAATGGTGAGGATGCTTATGTTTTTGAAGTGTTTAAATGATACATCATGCTATGTTGCAGTCATGAGTTGCCTATGATGAAATATCAGATGATACTTATATTGCTTGAGCCACATAGTTGTTATTCAGATCATATTTATGGATGATTGTGGATGACTCTTTTGATGATGCATACAGTACATATGGTATGTTTCTTACATGGTGATCTTCATAAGGACAAGGAGAAGAAAAAATCTTGAGTACACAACTTCATTATTTGATAAGTGTCATTTCTTTTATGCTGTTGTCATCATGCCTTCAAAGATGCATAAACTTCATATGGTGTAGTTATGGATGAGGATTCCTATAGTTCTTGGCTCTCACATGGTTGAGGATTGTTGTTGTTGATGGTATCAAGAAAGATTGACAAATGACTATGAGCTCATGGTTTTCTAGATACATATTGCTATCTCTATGATGGATACATATTATGTTGATACATGGATGATTACTTAAATTACACATTGGTAAATAATGTTGGTTGGCCAAGAAAATGGTGTTATTGCAGGTTTCATGAAGACATATCTATTTGAAGACATGGTTATTTGGAGACATGGCTTACTTAGTCACATAATGATGATGACTTCTTACTTTATGATGATAGGTTTGATTATCATGGTTGATGCTTATCAGATGTGGATATTGAAAAATCCCTAGTGAAGATACATGGTTGATATATTGAGGGTAGTTATGGAAAGATCATGCAGTTCTTGTTATGACAATGATGATATTATGGTCATAGATGATGACTATGGTGGTTTCACATATATATATGATATGATGTGAATGGTTTTGTATTACTGCTTGGAAATATGACATATTCTTAGTTGATTCATGGAAGGTTATGGAGCAAAGTGATCTTGATAAGATCAAGAAGATGAGTTGATACCTATATATGGCATACTTTGTCACAGGTTGATGATATTAAAGGTACATTGTCTTATCTTGCAAACTGATGATGGACATATACAAGTTGTTGTTCTAGATGCTGCTGATAGATGCTTATGGTGTAGATCATCTATGGTGTATGATAGTTGTTGATAACTATCATGGTCTTGTTTAGATCTTTGGTATTTGTTATAAATTTCATGTATATCATTTTATGTAAAGGTCATGTAAATACCTATGATGTAATAATTGTCATATTCAGTCATGTATGGACTTTTAAGATCATGTCAAATATGTAAACCCACTTGGTTGGGTGGATGAGTCAAATTTGGTGTATCCCCACTTGGCTGGGTGATTGATGTATGTATGAGTCATTGGTGATAGGAAGGTCATACTCACATAGTTGAGTTATAGAGTCATGTTATTCTTTCAAAAATATTTCTGCAAACTCTGCATATGCTCAGGGGGAGCATGGACAGTATAGTGCATCTCAGCATGTACTAAGGGGGAGTTTGATCAGAGAATTTAGCATGTACCTAGGGGGAGCATGATCAATGTTCATATTCAGTTGTTCAGATATGGAAGTCTTCATTTAACATTGGTCAGTCAACCCTTTGCCCTTGATGTCAAAGGGGGAGAGTAGCTTGGTGTTTAGAGAGTTGTGTTTGGAGAGTAGATTGATTTTTAGAATAACTTGGTACTTGTCTTGATGTTATTTATAGGTGGTGGTGACCAAACACCAAAGTAGTTCCCATGAAGTCCAAAGGGGGAAATTATTGGCATTATGATGCATGTGTTGTACTTGATGGCAACCCACTTGTAGCAAAACAAGTATATGGTAACTAGATGAAACTACAGGACAGATAAAAGGTGACAAAATGATGGAACATAATAATGGTCAAAGGTTTGATACAGGGAGATTGCTAGTGTGTGTTGTCCTTGATAACAGTTGCACTTTGATGAATGAACTAATTGATAAAAGTATAAATAGGATGTGACAAAATACAGGGTAGTTCAAAGGAATCAATTCAAAAGTAATGTACAATGGAAAATCACTTTATAATAGGTCTATTCAGAGGTAACATAGTAATGGTACAGAAGAAAAGAATGACGGAACAAAGGACTACATATCAGAATGAAGCAATTGAGGAAAAATAATTTTTTTAAGTATATTAAGTTGTATGCTCGGGTTCAATGTACAAAAAGAGTGTATACAAGCAGGTTCACTATACAAAAAGAGCGTATACGTATGCATGCACTTTCACAAGAGGAAAAGCGTGTATGGGATGGAAAATTAAGGAAATTAAGGTGAAAGAATACCAAGGGTCCATACCATGGTATTAGCCCACAATATTGAGCGAAATAATGGTTACTTGATCCCGTCCAAGAATACCATAGGTTCTAAGTGTTGTTTTGGTCTGAGGTATTGAGAAAGGCTAAAATTATATAAGGAGGAGAAGATCAAAGGGCTAAGTGTACAAGTAATGAATATCTTATGAAGTGTTAGATCAAAATAAAATATGCATGTTATGGGTTTCTGATGCTTTGCTTGATCTGAACTAAGTATGCACCTGAGTGTTTGATGATGGATGAGATCTAATGATGGATCAGGATCATAATGACTTATCATTATGTGATATGATAATGGATAGGCTAGATCTGAGTGCTAAAAAATGTTTTGTCCTTTAAATGCTATGATATGGGTATATCTGAAGTCTGGAATAGCTGTGAAGTTATAAGTTTTTATTTGCAGATCTATATGCTGGTTCGCCTTGGTGAAGGCGTGTATACACGCTGGTTCGACACTTCCAAGTAGTGTATGCAAAAGAAAAGCTTGATGTTCAGAGATGACTAATCTATCTAATCAGTGTTGTTGTTTTATTGTTGTCTGTCAGTGATGTCTTCATTAGATCTAAATGTAGAATTGACTGTATAAGGAGATTGAGTCTGGTTGATTGATTGGTTGAGTAAGAAGGGTGATCCTTGCTGTTATTTATTTAGAACTCTATAATATGACAATATATCTTCAGAATGTCATTGCTTGGTACATTTTTGGTTCAGGGGCTTTATGATTCAATAATTTTAGAGGTATACATACGTTGGGTTAATTGAAGTAGCATATACGTGCAGGTTGGCTTCATTGAAGTAGCATATACATTCTGACATATGATTTTTGAGGTTGCGGTTGACTTTGGTTGTTGATGCAATGTTCTGGGTTCAGATATGTGTACTAGTTATAGTGATCTGTATGTTCCAGTTGATTGGTTGAATTTTGACTAAGAATCAGTTGATTGAGTTTTCAATGATTGATTGATTCAATTGTGGTTGATTCAGAAATTGATGATTAGGCGATTCAGTTATGTCAGAGGTTTCAGTGATTGGTTGATTCAGAGATTGATGATTGGGTTTCAGTTATATCAGACATTGATGATTGTGTTTCAGTGGTTAGTTGATGCAGATTTATTTGATGGTTGTATTGCAGTGGTGATTGATTTTGAGCTTCAATGTTACTGATGGGTCTAGTATGAAAAATTTGATGAAATGTGGCCTTCATATTGTGTTGTTGTGTACTAGGAGTATCCAATCTAAAAATTTATGAAATGTGATCCCTAGAGGATACTGAGGGTTGAAGCTTTCAGTGAGGAAGTGAAAGCTTCCTGTCAGTAGTGGTTGGTGATTAGATCAGTGGGTTGGAGCTCCCTTCCAGCAGCAGATGGAGAATGAGTGAAGGTGGTAGGTCAGTGCCTACGTACTGGTAAACATATCAACTAGTACAAGAGCTAGGTGTTTTAGCTCCCTTCTAGTAGAAGCTGGAGAACGAGAGAAGGTTGTAGCCTTTTGCAGGTGGGTGTCTACGTATTGGTATGAGTATGAACGAGTACAAAATTGTAAAAAAATTATTCTTTATATTAAAATAAGGCAGAGATGACATCAACAGGTGGTTTTTCTCTCGCGTTGGGTTTCCACCTTAAATCTTGGTGTTCATGTGTATTTCTTATGTGTGATGGTTTATTCTATTATTACTACAGATGGTTACTATTTAATGTTTAATAAAGTACTGATGCACTGATTAAATATCAACATATGATGAATTAAATGAATCATAAGTTCATTGAATATACATCGGTTTCCTTAAGAACAGTTGTGTGCACACGTGAGTTCCCTTCACTGAGGTAGCGTATATAAATCTAATTATAAAATGGAAAAATTTAGTGATTTGTAAATATTAATTCACCCTCCCCCCCAGTATTATTCTTAAGACTGTAGAGTGCACAAAAGAAAGTTTAATTTGATATAGTTATTTTTTCCCACACCCTTTCTCCTCCACACCATTTCTCCTTTCTCCACATATCAAACAATTAGTCCCTATTGTCCAGAGATACGAAACATTGCAAAATATGCTTCAAAGTTGTGTTATATTTACATCTCCTTCTTTGCACTCCCTTATCTCGGGACATACCCCTTCACCTCCACATCCTTCACTCCACACACATTCATGTCTCCATGCACGTGTTGTCCTACACAGCGAAACCTATAAAAGTTTAAGATGAAACAAGAAATGAAATAAGATAAAAACACACTAACAACACCTGGCATAGTGTCAATGCCCACGCCTTGATAAGGATATTTCTCCTCCTTCCCAGCCCCCGAGGGGAGGGAGTGAAATATCTACAATACAATGCCCCTCCTTGGAATATTCTATATCATGTTCCTTTTCATGTATCAAACAAAACAGACAATTGTACTAAGGATTCGTATAATCTTTAAGCACTCAACATAATGTATCAACTTTACTTGTTCCACACCTTCGCACAATAATATAAGCACATTACTATAGGTCATAATATGATGTAAATAATCTATCCAAAAAAAAATGTACTAAGGATCCCCTCCCGCGCTTATGTAAGGAACTTGCAATTACATTATTTTTGGCATCTTTTGACTCTTTAAGCACTTTTCACAATGTATCAATGTTACTTTTTCTGCACCTCTACACAATAATATAGGACAATTAATATGTTATAATATGATCTTAATTTAAAACGTGATATTCTTTGAGCACTTTCTCTTTCTAAGTAAATTTTTCCTGCGATGTTAAATTAGCCTTATGCAGAATGCGGAGGAAAAAACCTTGACTCAATAGAGAACCTGGTCCTACACTTCACATACTTCCTTTCTTTTGCTCTTCACGTACAAGCTTTCTCCTGCACTTCCTACACATCCTTTCTCTGCACTTCAAAATAACAGAAGTTAGCCCCTCCCCTCCCCCCTTTAGCCTTATGCGGAATGCTGTGGAAGAAAACTTGACTCGATATAGTTTGTGTTCCTAAAATTCCTGCATATCCTTTCTCCTTCACTTTTCACACATCCTTTCTCCCGCACTTGCCCCACACCTTTCTCTCGCACTTATATTTGAAACCTGCATAAATGGATAAATGGACGAATCCATGTGAAAATGGAATTCATTGTACACAATGTATATAAGAATTCATTATGTAAAAATAACTCAATGCACCTTTTATTGTATGCAAAAGAACTCCATTCCAAAAATAATACATAATATTGCTCAGTATTTGCTTCATGCATTAGATAAATTTTGAGGTAAAAAGAGGGCCTCAAAAAAAATGTACAACAAAAATCAAATTTATAAGAACCAATAGAATTCAATATGATGATGTCAACCATGGCAGCTCATTCACTACTTTTTTAGTTAAAAAAAAAAAACTACTTTTTTAACTCCTATTTTCAACTTATCGCCCCACAATTTTATTCAAATTTCGAGTAGGAGCACTCATCAAATGTGGGATTTAAATTTTCATACAAGGAGTACCCATGTTGCATACTTTTGATGGGCCCTACTACATGAAAAATGTGAAATACATGAAAAAATGTGATTGCCATGTATTTCACATTTTTCATGTAGTAGGGCCCATAAAAAGTATGCAACATGTGTACTCCTTGGATGAAAAATTAAATTACACATCTAATGAGTGCTGCTGCTCGAAATTTGAGTAAAATTGTAAGGAGATAAGTTGAAAATACAAGTAAAAAAAGTAGTTTTTTTTTTCTTTTTTCCATCCAAAACTTGATGAGGTAATCTAATTTTATTTTATTAGTTCCACTATTATTTTATAATATTCCTTAGGAGGCCCATTTTAGACCTCAAAATTTCTATAATGTAAATTTCGTAACTCCACACAATGTGTCAATCCGCAGAAGGAATATTGAAATTTTTTAGGCTTAGTATTCTCCACTATATGCATAATACGAATTTCTAAATTCCTCACAATGCACAAAACTACACCTATGCATGCATTCCCCTTCACACAAATAAATCGATATATAATGTTTCTTAGTATTTAATTTTCAATCTCTGCACAATTATTAGAGAAATTTTGAGGTCTAACATGAGCCTCCTAAGGAATATTATAAAATAATAGTGCAAATAATAAAATAAGATTAGATTTCATAATCAAGGTTTAGAGGGAAAAAAGAGAAAAAAAAAAATTCAACTCATATTTTCAACTTATCTCCCTAATATTTTATTCCATTTTCGAGTGGGAGCACTCATTAGATTCATAATTTAATTCATGATCCAATGAGTACCCATGTTGCATACTTTCGATGAACCCTGCTACAAGAAAAATGAGAAATACATGAAAAATGTGATTGCAATCATGTTTGTCATGTATTTTTTATCTTTCATGTAGCAGGGTCCATCGAAAGTATGCAACATGGCTACTCCTTAAATGGGGAATTAAATTTTTCATCCAATGAGTGTTTCCACTTAAAATTTGAGTAAAAACATATGAAGATAAGTTGAATTTTTTTTTTTTTTTTTTACTTTTTTACTTCAAAAATGGTGAATCGTCCCCCATGGTTGACATCGCCATATTGAATCCTATTAGTTCTTATAAAACTAATTTTGATTGTACATTTTTGTTTTGAGGCCCATTTTAGACCTCAAAATTTCTCTAATGGGACGAATTTACACTTCTGCATACATTCTGTTCTGCACAAATAAACCTATATATAATATTTCAATGTGGAAGTGTGGATTGCTCAGTATTTGATTCAAACGCGCAACGAATTTTATGGACTTAGTATTCCTAAGTATATGCTTAATATGAATTTATGACCTCTGCACAATGCACTTCTGACACACCCTTTCTCTGAAAAACAAAATAGTAGCAGTTAGCCCCCCTCCTCCGCCACCCCCTTTGACCTTATGAGGAATGTGGAGGAAGAAAGCTTGACTCGATATAGTCTGTGTTCTTTCACTTCCTGTGTACCTTTCTCCTGCACTTGTCGCACACTTTAATTCGAAACCTAAGTAAATGGATAAATGGACAAATATATGCAAAAATGACATTTGTTTTACACAACATGGATAAGCATTCATTATACAAAATAACTCAAAAAACCTTTCATTGTATTCAAAAGAATTTCTTTGCAGAATTGGTATGTAATATTGCTTAGTATTTGCTTCATGTGAATTTCGACACTCCTCACAATGTATCAATACCCACAATGAAGATTGTAAATTTTCAATCTTAGTATTCCTCAGTATATGCCTACTATGAATTTTACAATTCAGCACAATGAATGAACTTGCACATTTGCATACATTCCCCTCCGTATAAATAAACTGATATATAATATTTCTTAGTATTTAATTTATGAACTCAGCACAATGGACGAATTTGCACTTGTGCATACATTCTCATCTACACAAATAAACTAATATACAATATTGCAATGTGGAAGTGTGGATTTCTCAATATTATCTTCATATAAATCTCGACACTCCACATAATGTATCAATTCACACAAAGAATTTTCTAGACTTAATATTCCTCAATATATGCTTAATATGAATTTATGAACTCTGCACAATGGATGAACTTGCACTTCTGTATACATTCTAAAAGCTTCTTTCAATAGGGTATGTAGGATATTTGTGCAAAGAGAGAATACATGTAGAAGTGCAAAACATCACAGGACACTTGTATTTGTTATGGCACACACTTGTTCTGCGGCATAAATCACAAATTAAAAAACAAATTTCATCTAATATTTAGTGCATTTGATAATTTGAGGAGTCGTATACAAATACAAACTAACAATAATAAAGTTCTTTGTCACAACAATTAGAATTGTGCGGAAAGAAGTTGTGTGGGAGAACTATGAAGAGAGAAAATGCATGAGAATGTATGGAACATTGTAACAAAACAATTTGGAATACGGAGGAACAAATTATTTAGTATTAAAATATTACTAATCATATATAATAATGATGTGAGAGAACTATGTGGAAATAGAATGCATGCTAATTGTATTTTTTATTAATAAAATTTATTTAATGTTGGACAATAAATCTAAGTTTTATGAAGCTTTCTGGAATATAAATGCTAATGAAAATTCAACAAGTAATTTGTCTGAGCTTTCCATGGTGCAGAGAGTTTTTTATTGAGAGCTTTGTGCATTGAGCTTCCAATGTGCGAAAAACTTTTCGCAAAGCTTTGTGTGGAAAACTTTCCTTGTACGAAGAGTTTTGTGTGGAGTTTTCCCCACACTCGCACAACTTTTAGCCTATATTGCATTGCAGCGATCCCCCATTGTTAATATTAAGATTTATGACTAACATTATTAAAATTTATTGCCAAAATTATAACCAAAACTACCTGCTATAAGGGTTATAGTGTGAGGAATTTCATTTATTTTGGTTAGTAATATAACATGTATATGTTCTTATCATTATGCCACCTAACTTGACTATGGATTTCAAAATATTTTAAAATATGATGAAAATTATTTTAAAATATTTCAATTTACAATCAACATAAAATTTAATTTTGCAATTTAAAATAATAAGGAACCAAATATTTTGAGGTGCAAATTTTTTTAGAGTAAAAAAAATTATCCCTATTAAAACTTAGTAAATTCAAAATTAAAATAAATCTAAAGTAATATATAATAACAATCCAATTATCTCCCTTATTTAAGAACAACAAACCACTTTTGAGACGTTAAACTTTTAAGTTGGAGAATTTTGAAATATGACAAAAAGTGGCGTATAACGGAATCTCATGTGTGTGCCAAACGCATCCATCGTTCATTGTGAACCGTGGGCAGCCGTATCTGAACCTAACTTACCAACATTTTTCTGCTTTCTCATACTGACGCAATTCGTTTCTTGAAATACAAACAAAAAACGCAGTATAGCATACGGATGGGACGCGGGTGTGTTGAGGGTTACGGTTCAACAGAAAAGAGTCGGAGGATTATAGCTTTCAGTCGTTATCCATCTGCAAGTTTACCATGGACTAACCAAAGCTTTGCTATCAATCGATTTTCAAGGTAGTATTACAGTTAAAGATATTGCTGCAACATCATGTTCGTTCGTCATTATTTATTAGAAAAATTAAAATTGATTTTGGGTAAAATTCATTAAGTTAAGGGTAATGAAAAATTAAATGTGAGTAAGAATTTAATAATTTAATTTGGAAAGCATATTAGGTTTTTTATACAAATAATGTATACAAATATTAAGTATTATTAGTATAATTATATTTATTTAAATAAATGTTCCATATATTTCGATAGTATGTTAACATTAGTAAATGTGGAAAATACACAAATAAATATTAGTTATTATTATTATTATTAAATAAAATTTTTATCATTATTTATGTAATAAATAGTATTTAATTTATATATCAATCATTATTTTTATTATTATTCTTAGTAATAAAATTAAAAATTAATTTATTGATAATTGCTTATTATTAAAATTTTAAAAAGTATGTAATAAAATATTGATCATTATTATTATTATATTTCTAATACAATTATATTTATTATTAATTGATTTTTTTATGGATGGTTCACGGGTGGCCGTTGTTGAAAATTTGGGTAGATTAACTTTGGAGGGAATTTTTAAAATTTTGTTGGCAAGGCCTACCCCAAAGGTGTCGAGGAGAATTGACCCTATAACCTCCCTATCAATAAAATACTTAACAACAAGACTCGACCAACTAAACTAACCCTTAAAACTATTAATAAATATAATTAATATATACCAAAATATTAATAATACAAATGTAATATTATTAATAATATTAACCGTCCTATTAATAAATGTACCATTAAAATAAATTAATAATAATAATAATAATTTTTATAATATTATTATTATTTTTTATTATATATTTCTCACAGTAATATCACAAATATTGAGATATATACATTTCCTTTTTCGGACTTCTGCATTTAAACAATTTTGCTATTGAATTTTTATTTTCAAAGAAATTTAATTCAACTGTAAAGTTGGAAATTTCAAAATATTTAAAATTATATAAGAATGTTTATAAAAAGATTAATGAGAAGTGTTATTTTAAGCCAGAATAAGAGTTTTCTCAACCGTAGGTTGAAAACTGATTCAGACTTGGGAGCTATGTTATTGAATTCATAGGCCTAAAAGTGGTTGTATTTTGAAATCGAAAAAAAAAATGTTTAAATTTTTATATTTTTATATTTTTTAAACCATAAATGAATTGAGAATTGAATATAAGGTTTAAAAATAAAAATGAATTTAAAATTCTTGAAACATCTTAAATTAGATAGATTAAATATTCAATATCAATTATAAGTTAATAATTACATTTTAATGTTAAAAGTGTTTAATTTTTTAATTCAATTTTCTATTAAATTAATAAACCATATAAAAAGATATTATATTTAACGAGGACCCTATTAAACCCCACACAGTCCACAGTAATCCCGACCTAAGCCGGGGCCGACCATAGTCAGAAGTAAATTTGAGTGAGCAGAAGGAAGGTCCCTGGTCTTTCTTTTTTTTTTTTGTAAATTGTCATAAAATTTTTCTATCCATATTTTAGACCAAGACAAGATGAAGCAAATAATTGTATTTATAAATGTCCAGATTTTAGACGAAGACGACCAGGCAAACGATTGTATTCATAAAATAATATTTTATATTTTATATTCTGATAATTTGGATTTTATATTTAAATAAAATAACATTTAAACGTTTTTATTTGCAGAGGTTGAACTTATGAATTGAGATTTTGGTATAGACATAATTGAAAACTCACTATGTTTTAATTTGTTTTAATAATTCTATTAATAGTACTTCGAGTTAATTCCTCCAATTTATTTTATTATATAACAAGAAACTAGGTTGCATAATAATTAACTAATTATTAGTTTTGAATATTTATATTTATATATTATTTCATATATTACATTATTGATTTAAATTTTTTGATCTTACAATTATATATATATAATTAAATTAATAATATACATATATAATTATTTATTATTTCATATTATGATTCCCATTATCAAAGAAAAAGTTTTATATGTTTTTTTCATATTAGATTAATAACTAATGTTTGTTTTATTAGTCTTGGTAGTTATTTCAAACAATTACATTTTTTTAAATAAATATAACAAAAACTAATTTACATATTAATTAACTGACAATTTATTTATATAATTATAATTAGGGAAATAGACCTATTAATAACTAATTGATTCATACTCTTCATTATTAAATACAAACTTTACCTTTATTCAAACATTGGTAATAAATGTAACAAAATTTTGGTAATAATTATAACAAAAAATTACTCCCTTTCCTTCGGTCCAATCAGATTGGCCAGTCAAATTTAACCGTTTCTCATTCAAATTACACAGTCCAATGTAATTGTTTCCTAGTCAAATTTAGCAGTTGGAAGATTTGTTCTCCCTATTTAACATGCAGCGCATCTCATTCTTCAACTTGTCCTGAGGATGAACCACACTCGTTGGTTCGAAACGTGTCGACAAAAGTATTACACTCATTGGCTCGAAACATGTCGACAAAAGTATTATAATATGATCTCCTTTTCAAATACTTAAAAATGTATTTAATTTTCTTTTATTATTATGACAAATGACAACTTAAAAATATTTAAAATTAATTTTTTTATATATTAATGTTAAATATTTAATTTTTAATATTTGAGAATAATCCCAATCCAATCTGACCATATATATTCTTTATTTTATATTTAAATAAAATAATATTTAAATTTTATATTTAATTTTCTTTTTTAAATATCGATATTAAAAATGTCCAATTTTTAACATTCTAGAATAACCTTACATGCGGTACACTCCTCCATGACAAAATTGTAAAAGGAAGACTTCACCCTGATATGTGTTACACCTAGTTTTCTTGATTTTATATTTTAAATAAAGCAATATTTAAATTTATTCTAACAAATATAAAATGATTGACAAAAGTGGAATTTATGAATTGAGATTGTTGTATTTACCTAATGCAATCGTCATTAAATAAATGGATGGTGAAGAGATTGTAAAGGAATTTTTTTTTTATTTTTTTTCAATTAAAAATAAACATAAAATATACAATAAGCAAGATATTATTGGTTAAACCTAGAATTTGATATTACAGATAATATTTTTTTGTTTTGTTTTTAAAAACATATTTACTTATAAAATTTGTGAAACATTTTTTATTTTTATATGTATTCAATTATTAAATTGACTAATAAATATGAAGTATATTCATGAAAATGTGTTGTATCCCATATATCCTCTAGTGTAGTTGAGTTCCACTTTGTATTATTTTGTTGGCCTTTGATGCAGCCCAGGCCTCTCCCAGGCCACAACTGCCAGGATCTTCCGATCACCATGCATACAAATCATGCATTTTAACACACGCCAGTGTACACTTAAAGATGATTTATAAAAACCATGACCAATTCATAACAATCTCATTAGTTCCATAAACAATATCATATATATTCGCTGGATTGCGCCTTACCTTTAAACCAGGCTGCTTATATCAAACAGTGGCGATATTCAATTGGCGGCCATGCCATAATATATATATGTCTCTCTACGATATTTCATGTAGCGTTACACATCCCAGTCGAAACGTTTTATATCTAAGGCTACCACGCAACTGAAATTTCAGATGTCACCGGCACGGTTCCTCGGAAATCAAACATCCAGTAGTCATGTAAACAACGAGCTTTAATGATTGCAGACAATAGGGATATCTACCTGCGCCTTTCCACCATGCTGTTCATGTCTTTTGATCAGATATGGCCGACAGTTATTCAGGCTAACTGCGGTATATCTCCAAGCCTATATTCCGTCCTGGGTAACACTGTAATTTCCCAACCAATAACTGTATCGCCGCAGTCCTTGTTATGCTACAACGAACCGCCTACACGCCAAAACCTGGTGACATGCACAAGGCATATATAGATCGCACCGGGGATATATATACCTCCACTCTATAACAATTCGGTGCGAAATGTATGTATCTCGCAACTGTTCAAAGCACGGCTTCCTAACAGGCCGATGTCCTTATACACAGGTTATATAGATATAACAGTCACGTTTGCCCACAGGTATAACAGGTTTATAAAACCTTTTTCAACAATACCGCTACTCGGTAATTAACCACAGCGCAGGCAGGTTATATGCATACAATATAGAGGTAACGGAGGTATCCACTTACGCTGGAGTATAGATAATTATAATTATGCAAACAACCAACAAACGGACCTCCGCATGACAGTCCCGATAGCCTTGTACGCAGCCTTTAACAAATCGGTCAATTAACAACCCTTCCACCTCTGAAACGACGGATTCAGCGACGAGTATAGACTGTAATTTAAATTAAATTGGCTCGGACATTCAATTAGCAGTTCCAACGAACAGACACATGCGCTATTATCAAATCGAGCCCAGTTTTCTTCTTATAAATATCCACGGCAATTAAACATCCATACACAACATTTAGAAGTCGTTGTCCTCCCACAGAGTTAAATATATACCAAAGGAAATTCAATGATGCCATATCTCAGAATTCATTAAGCAATCATGCTCATACAGAACATACTCATATTTACATAAAACAAACATTCACAAGAGCTTTACATTCATGGCCAGATATACAAATCTATGGCCCTTTTACAACTGCCCGAAGGCTCCCAAGGAGAACTTCTCACACTCACTCCCTCACTCTCACACTTCCTTGCCTTCAATGCCTATGAGGCTCCATAATTTATTAAACTTAGCATGATAAAAAATCCCAAAATCACTCAACTAAAAGCTCTAACTCTACATGCAATGCATACACATGGAAAAGCATCTTTTCAGCTTTATTCCATCTTTTTTTTTTTTCTGTTCTAAAATAGAAAACTATCCTTATCCCTTAAAGATCCACATCCACTCCTTTATGCCTAAAAGCTCTCCTAGTTTTATTTATTTATTTTGAGAATATCTAAGTAACTTGGAATTTAGGAAACTAATGCATGACCCCTATGTCTAATATTTACAATAATTTCCTTTTGAGCTAGATGCTCTCGCATCATACTCCCAAGGTAGAAAAATTTCATGATCTCCTGATCATGTGTTCAGCTCTATATTTTCCTGGATCCCATATCTTGTACTGTAACTTTCCATTTGCCGCTGCTTCTGTCTGTTGTTCTTCTCCAGGTCTCCACACTTTATGCTGCTTTGCTCCACTAGCTGTACTCTTGCAATCTTCTGTTGTCTTCCTCTTGCTGCTTCTCTTTTGTTTCACTGCTGCTGGTCTCTTCCGGAATTCCTTCATCATCATCCGCCTCATCATTTCAATTTCTTTGTCTAGCAGATTTTCTCCAGCTTCTTCAGTAAGACCTGTACTCACAAAACAATTGTTAGAATAAAAAATATAAGGCCTCAGTGCCTCTTCTGCTGCTAGTGTCGCTCTACATGTTGCTCTCGCTGTCACTATGAATGTTGCTGCCTCCCAAACTTCCTGTCCCTCTGCAACATTCCTTTGCTCAGCACCTGCACTTTCATCTGCAATTTCATCTGCAACTTTTTCCTCAGCTTCCTCTGGCAACACTTCAATATGCTTCTCTGAGTTTCTTCCTAACTTCTCTGTCAGCACATCAGTATGCTGATTCGCATTTACCATGAGACCGTCAGCTACTCTCGCCTTCTTACCATCTACCTCCAGGATATCTTTCTGCTCTCGTGCACTGTACTGAACTCTTTCTTCTGCAATCTCCCTGTCATATCTTGGATTTTCCAACCAGTACTCTAACAATGCAATTTCTCTATGGCATTGTTGCAGCATCTCATCATCACTTACAGTCCCTGCATTCACACACAAGCTGTCAGTTTGAAAATCACAGAGTTCAACAGTCTCAACTGTTGCTTTACTTATCCATGCTACATACTGATCCACTTCTTCTACATCCACACGAACTTCCTCTTGTGCTGTAACAGTTGCACAAGGTTGCACATCCTCCTCAGTAAAACCTGTAATCACATCACAATTGTCAGCTACAAAAATACATGGTTTTACATTATCCATCTGATCTGGATTTTCCCAATAACTCAAGAAATCATCAATGATCTTCTCCTCTGTTAACTGCATGCTTATCTGTAAATCTCTTTTCTACTGTAGTCTCTGCCACTTCACTCTCTTCCTCATCAATAACCCATATCTCTGGTCTTTCACATTTTCCCGTAACAACTCCATCAATAGCTCAAGATGAACTTCTATCTCAGCTTTCTCTTTCTCATACTCTTCCTGAGTCAACTGCTGTCTTATGCCATTCGCCTTGGCATATTTCTTCTCTTTTTTACTGTGGCCTCTTTCTGAACCTCTGCTCTCTCCTTTATGACCTTCAGTAGTCATCTCCTTCGCCATAAGTTCCTCACCTATGAGTTGCATGAAGCTTCTACCACAACAAACTCTCTTGCTGCCACTTACCTCACCAATCCTTCCCTCCGGATCTGGTCTTTTGGTAATCATTGGTCCTCTGCTGGAACCTTTCGAGCATCCTCTACTGCTCCTGTAAGCTTCTCTCATCTGCAACTTTATTCAACCTCTGTTGAATCTTTAGGTTCTGCCACATTCACTTAGAATCCCTTGCTGGACTCCTTTATCACTGCACTCCAGCTGTGATCTGCTTCTTCCTGCTGAGATTTCTTCACTATGCCTGTAAATCAAATTATCAAGCATAACCTTTAAACCAGAGATAAATAATACCTGTCAGCTCACCTTTCAAGATCCTGTTGATCTTGTTTCACTTCCTCATCCGCACTGCATCTCTGTGCTGCAATATTCATCAGTTCCAAAATCCAACATTCATTCATCACATGCAATTAACTGAACTTAAAAAAACTTGAATCTTCAACCAAAACTATTCTAGCTCTGATACCACCTGATGCAGCCCAGGCCTCTCCCAGGCCACAACTGCCAGGATCTTCCGATCACCATGCATACAAATCATGCATTTTAACACACGCCAGTGTACACTTAAAGATGATTTATAAAAACCATGACCAATTCATAACAATCTCATTAGTTCCATAAACAATATCATATATATTCACTGGATTGTGCCTTACCTTTAAACCAGGCTGCTTATATAAAACAGTGGCGATATTCAATTGGCGGCCATGCCATAATATATATATGTCTCTCTACAATATTTCATGTAGCGTTACACATCCCAGTCGAAACGTTTTATATCTAAGGCTACCACGCAACTGAAATTTCAAATGTCACCGGCACGGTTCCTCGGCAATCAAACATCCAGTAGTCATGTAAACAACGAGCTTTAATGATTGCAGACAATAGGGATATCTACCTGCGCCTTTCCACCATGTTGTTCATGTCTTTTGATCAGATATGGCCGACAGTTATTCAGGCTAACTGCGGTATATCTCCAAGCCTATATTCCGTCCTGGGTAACACTGTAATTTCCCAACCAATAACTGTATCGCCGCAGTCCTTGTTATGCTACAACGAACCGCCTACACGCCAAAACCTGGTGACATGCACAAGGCATATATAGATCGCACCGGGGATATATATACCTCCACTCTATAACAATTCGGTGCGAAATGTATGTATCTCGCAACTGTTCAAAGCACGGCTTCCTAACAGGCCGATGTCCTTATACGCAGGTTACATAGATATAACAGTCACGTTTGCCCACAGGTATAACAAGTTTATAAAACTTTTTTCAACAATACCGCTACTCGGTAATTAACCACAGCGCAGGTAGGTTATATGCATACAATATAGAGGTAACGGAGGTATCCACTTACGCTGGAGTATAGATAATTATAATTATGCAAACAACCAACAAACAGACCTCCGCATGACAGTCCCGATAGACTTGTACGCAGCCTTTAACAAATCGGTCAATTAACAACCCTTCCACCTCTGAAACGACGGATTCAGCGACGAGTATAGACTGTAATTTAAATTAAATTGGCTCGGACATTCAATTAGCAGTTCCAACGAACAGACACATGCGCTATTATCAAATCGAGCCCAATTTTCTTCTTATAAATATCCACGGCAATTAAACATCCATACACAACATTTAGAAGTCGCTGTCCTCCCACAGAGTTAAATATATACCAAAGGAAATTCAATGATGCCATATCTCAGAATTCATTAAGCAATCATGCTCATACAGAACATACTCATATTTACATAAAACAAACATTCACAAGAGCTTTACATTCATGGCCAGATATACAAATCTATGGCCCTTTTACAACTGCCCGAAGGCTCCCAAGGAGAACTTCTCACACTCACTCCCTCACTCTCACACTTCCTTGCCTTCAATGCCTATGAGGCTCCATAATTTATTAAACTTAGCATGATAAAAAATCCCAAAATCACTCAACTAAAAGCTCTAACTCTACATGCAATGCATACACATGGAAAAGCATCTTTTCAGCTTTATTCCATCTTTTTTTTTTTTTTTTTTTTTTTTTTTTTTTCTGTTCTAAAATAGAAAACTTTCCTTATCCCTTAAAGATCCACATCCACTCCTTTATGCCTAAAAGCTCTCCTAGTTTTATTTATTTATTTTGAGAATATCTAAGTAACTTGGAATTTAGGAAACTAATGCATGACCCCTATGTCTATTATTTACAATAATTTCCTTTTGAGCTAGATGCTCCCGCATCAGCCTTGTATTTAATCATATTAATGAAGATAGTGACACGCAAATAAGCATCAATACTATTAGCTAAAATAAAATATAAAATTCGAATTCAAGTTTATTTTGTGTCAAATAAATTATAGCTATGTATTATGTCATTACATCATCTATAAAGCTATTACATTATAGGCATTATATCATTTGTAAAGCTATTATATTATAGGTATAGACTCTGGATCAATATTATTATAAAGTTAAAATACCTGAATATTATGATTGTAAAATTATTGTAAAAATGTTTAGAGTGTAAATACATTATAAATAGCCTATTTCATTGTATGGTTTAAATTTAATAAACTAAATTAAAATTAGTACATTGCCTTTATTTTTTCTGTTATGATATCTTTTTAACGATTTAAAAATGCTTACATGGAAAAATAAACAAATCACATTTTATAAAATAGTATAAAATTTAAAATAAAATGAAAATCACTACAAATTTATAACTTTTATTAATTTATTTATAAAGGTTATAGTCCTGGCTTGTACTAGATACAAGAACAAACCATTAAAAATATGAATATAAATTAAAAATAAAAATACGTAATATAATAAAAAAACATTTCAAACATAAAAATCCTTAATTCTGGATTAATTTGGATTTTAAAAAATCAAAATATTTTTAATTAAAGTGAATTTAATAAAGGTTATAGTGCTGGCTTGTACTAGATACAAGAAGAAACCATTAAAAATATGAATATGAATTAAAAATAAAAATATGTAATATAATAAAAAAACATTTCAAACATAAAAATCCTTAATTCTGGATTAATTTGGATTTAAAAAAATCAAAATATTTTTAATTAAAGTGAATTTTAATTTATTGTTTTAATAAAGTTTTAATTTGTTAGGGTAAGAAATTAATATGTTATTAAGGGACATGTTTAAGCATATGCAGCGATAGAAAAGTAAGTGAGTTTTTAAAATGTTGAATCATGATTAATGAAGTGTGTGCATCAACAAGAAATATATTTTGACGGAGACCTTCAAGACCTTATTGCCCAATTCCAAGGCATAAGAATATTGATTTATAATTATGTGATGTTATTGTCGAAGTCCTTCCTTGTAGCAATAATCGCATATTTTGTTCTACGAAACTACTTTTGTTGTATTCCATACAAGAAGCTAGTAAGAAACTATGAGAATTTGGAAAATATACAAAAATATCAAGGCTTTGTGTCACATTTCTAAACATTAATATTGTAAAAAAAAATTACAATGAAAATAGTAAATTTAAATTTCATATATATACGTAACATATTTAATACAAATCAATACAGATGTCTTATATGTATTGATGGCTTTTATGCCAAGTACATATATTGAGATACATTGATATTCACTTAAGTTATTGTTCAATAGTTTTTGTTGTAAATATCGTAATAACCCTTTGTCCAAGTACAAGATTATTAAGTCTAATTCCTAATACAACAAACTTAGCTACATGTGATTTGGCGGGAGCAGGGCTCTAGGTTCTTCTGTTTGCTTTACAGCTAATGGAATCTCCTCGGGAATATCTCTTCATTGACGGTCCTCTGAAATGTGAGTTCATCCAACGAAAATTTGTGAATCCTTGTCTCTTTTTTCAGTTGCTTCATGGAGTGTTTTCGATGTTTTCTTTTCATTTGGCAGAGTGTTCTAGCTCTAACCCACAAGTCCAGGTCTCACACAGGTTCGACCTCATTTCTTTGCAATACTGAAATTTATTTTCCAATACACTGTTGTGTCTCCGCCATGATTATGTGTTTGTTTGCTAGGTTCACAGAGGAGGTTTTGGTGGTTTCGCTTCAAAGGAGCTGCGTTTTAGCCGCAACCCTAGCAAGGTACAGGGTTTTATGATTTAGTTTTGAAGTATCATATATCTATAATTATTTTCTCATTGTTGTATTGATAAGTTGCTCTTGTGGCTTGCTAGGTTTCGCCGGAGGTTTCTTACTACTCGAGTATGGTTGTTTGAGAACGAGACTTCCTCCCAGAATTTGGTTTGAGGGTTGCAGACTTATTCCTCTTCCAGCCTCCAGGTAATGTGGAAAACGTGTTCTGAAATCTCTTGGATAATTGTTTATCGGACCATATTGCTATGTTGCTCTTATATTGAACTAGGTTTATTTCTGTTAGGGCATACTTCTTTTTTATACTATGTGTAAGAGGCCCTTGAGGCTATATCCTCTTAAGTTTAGGTCATGGAGCCTCCATGCCTATTATTTCAGGTTCTAGGTATGTGGCTAAACATGTTTTTTTCTAATTTTCTGATGTAAATTGTTCCCAAACTGATCTGATATTGATTATGAGTTGTAAATGTTATATTTGGAAATTCCTTACTAGTTTAAGAGCTCTATCATAAATAATTCTGTGTCTGGAATGTTTAATAACTATCTGGTTTTCGTATAAGGAAGAGTTCTGTTTTTCTACTTTTCCTAGTATACAACCTCTCTCCTCTTTGTTCTCTTCTTGGAAGGCGTTAACCGACTTTTCCTATTATATTTGCTTCAGTTTGATTTAAATGTTTGTTCCTATCATTTTAGTTTTATTCTATGTAAGAAGATGGGGATTCGACCTGTGCCCCTACATGGACTGTACTTGCTTGGTTTTGATTTTTAATACTTCTTCGCAACAATATCTTGCTCGTTTGGGGTTTAGAATTTCTGGGTTCGGTTTTCCCTAATTTCTAGTTGGAAAACTTGTTATTTGCACATGTGATAGATTCATTCTTAATGCAATCTTCGATTTTTTTCTAATTCAAAATATTTTAAAAGACATGGTTGGCTTCTGAATTCAATATATTATTCAATGCTTGAATTCCCCTAGCAACAAAGTGTTAAAGTTTGGAATAACCTATTTTTGTTCATTTTGTAATAGTTGTCTGTTAGTATTATTACACAATACTTTCTAGAGTTGTAATTCCTCTGGTTGAAGAGTTCCTAGATAGTTCCGGAACAATTCTTGTCTTTTTTTTAAGTTTCTTCTTTCTTAAGGATTTTCCTGCATTGTAACCCTAGAAGAAAGATTTTTCCTAAAGAACTCTTCTTTCCTAATTAATAGAACATACAGAGTTTTTCTTTATGGCCTTCAGATTATGAATTTCTACTAGTGAGTATTTGACCTTTACTAAAATGGTTCATTTAACCCTTTTCCAAACAGTATACATATTTATGTTCTAAGAGCATAATTAATCAAACAACATACATATCTATATTTCAACAATACAATTAACCTTCGGGAAGTTATAAATAATTATCTGATTTCAGTAATTAATTACTATCGACTATTTGGATCAAAATTGACTATATTCTACCGAATCACCTCCCAACCTTGAGTCCCGCTTCCAAGCCTGAGTCTCCCCCCAAGCTGTTACTCACATGTAGTAAGACTAACAGTCCTTTTTATCACAGTTATCTGGTCTTAACCTGACTTAGCTTATTAACCTCATCTGACATCTTAGCACAGAAACCTTTGTGTCATTCATTTTCTTTTCTTGTCTGAGGTACACATACCCTCTTGATCTCTTCCTTGAGAATAAATCTTCAAGGAAATAGTTAGGGATAGGTAACCGCCTACCCTAACTACTTGACATGTGAGAGTTACATGTTTTTCATCAAAACACTTGCCTCATGCACAAATTAATCAAAATAATAAATATATAAACTTAAATAGTAATATCTAGTTTGTTTAACTCTAGCAATTAAATATTTATAAATACTAGGGACATCACATCTTACCCCCCTAAGATTAAACATTTTCCTGATGTTTCTCTGCGACAAATAGACTTGGACAAGTCTCCCTCATAACTTGTTCGTCCTCTCAGTCGGCCTCCTCTAGCCCAAAGTGCTACCATTGCACTTTAACTTGGGTGATAACTCGTCTCTGCAGCATTCATTCTCTTTGATCAAGTATAACCAAGGGTTCAATCGAGAACTCACCTTCCAGTTCGACCTACACAATATAAAGAAATTTAGTCAGTTCTCTTCCTTTGGAAATTTTCCTTGGTAATTATTTATAATACACTATGTCCTTTATTAAATATCTAATTACCTGTATATCTTTCCAATTGATTAAATGTTTGGGATCGTATATCACTTCATCCAACACCTACATCCGTATAACACTTCAAAGGGACTCATTTTCAAGGAGGTATGGTAACTGTTGTTGTAGGAAAATTCCACCAAATGTATATAATCCTCCCATTTAGAGGGTTGCTACATTACGTAAGTCCACATCATATCTTCCAATATTTGATTCACCCTCTCAGTCTGCCCATCCGTATGAGGGTGATAGGCAGTACTAAAATGCAGTTATGTGCCTAAACCTCCAAACAAGGATTTCCAAAAAGCTGATGTAAATTTTACATCACGGTCAGAAATTATAACCCTTGGCATTCCGTGTAGTCTAAAGATATTTTGCATGAATATATTAACAATTTGAATGGCCTTAAAAGTAGACTATATTGGTATAAACTGAGAAGAATTGCTCAGCTTATCTACTACCACTTGATGCAGGGTTACCCCTGCGCATACCCACAATATGCATATAGTCTTATGCATAAATACATTTCCCAGAAATTAATATGACCCACCAAGTCAACACTTCATCATAAAGATGGTTAATGGCCCCCTTTTTTAGTTCCTTTCTATCAGAACTCAAGCACCCCACTTTAAACCCTCTATCGGGACTTTATCAACCCTTGAAAACATTCATTATTCCCTTTTAATGAAGTCTTCCTCAAAGCTTCCTTATCGGGGCTATTAAACTCCCATAAACCTTAGTCAAGCTTTTAATTCCGCATATATAACCTTCTCTTTCAAAACCTCGGTTAATATATGCTTAACACATAAAAACACTATCGGCGCATATTCCCGTTATAAATCTTTTACAAGGGAAAATATCCACAGAACATTCCTTTCCGCCTTCCGTATAGCCTCGTCACATTTTCTAAGGTTTAACCTCATCATAACTGGCTATCAGCTTATTCCACAGTTCCTCATCGCCTCTTCTCTTCCAATATGCGACTTTCCCTTTAAACCCGAGAAATACACTATCGGCACTTAATTCTTCAATTTCCTGTTTACAAAGGGAAACTCCGCCAAACACATATAGTAGACTTCAAACTCATTAAGCTTGCATCTATAAATGTGTCGAGTACGCCTCCTTCGAACCTTTTGGCTTATAACTTCGATCTCCACCAGCGCCGATATGCAATGGCCGATTAAATCGTGACCATTGATCAAGATCGCGATCCAACGGTCGACGATTTATTGCGCGATCGCAATTGCTTAGCCACAACTCTTAACTCCTCCACTTAAAGGCTTTGATCTGACTAGTTCTCCAGACCCGATAGGGTTTCTATGTTACGATTGATGGGTTTTCGGTTCCGCCACATATCGCATGAAAGTTTGCGACGCGATCCGATGAGTCCAACCTTGCGATTCAATCTTGGCCGTCGGATCTTCAAGATCTGACGGCTACTGTGCATCACTTTTCAACTTTCCACTATTATGTTTGCTTGTGATTTGCACTGTTTTCCAGTGTTAATGTGCTTCTCAGGTTTCTTCGAAGGTTTCGCTTTTTCTCCTCTTCCACTGCTCCATTTACTCCCGAACTCATTCCTGCGTCTTTCTTCAAATATTGTCCCTTTAAAGCTCCACTTTAATCCTTCAAATGGATTCAAAGTTCCATCTCACTCCTCTATTTCGCTCTCTTCTTTGCGTTCACTAAACTTGCCTACACGAATATATATATATATCTATATATATATATATATATATATATATATATATATATTATATATATATATCTATATATATATATATATATATATATATATATATATATATATTATGCCATTCTCTGATAACCTCAATCTATCAATCAACACATCGAAACACACACTAATACATTGGAAATTAATCTCTGTGCATATATATATCAGCAACAATTACATAATGAGTCACCACATCTCTCCTTGGCCTGGTCTTCTAATTTAATGGCCTTTGTTCATTATCTGCCCGTAGGCTTACAAAACTCCAATCTGCTATCTATTTTCCTATTCAACCTCTCTAACTCCTGTTCATGCCTTTTAGGCTTACATTTATACAAAGGAATTCTAAAACCAATTTTTGGTTTTAGATCCATAGATTCCTCAACCACATTCCTAAAATCTCTTCCTCATCCCTAAGGATTCTCTCAAATCCATAAAATCATGAACTAATTCCTAATCTGAGGTTTACAATCAATTCTCAATCCTCTCATCACTCAAATATCCTAAATCTCTCATGTTCTCCTACATTCGAGAACATTTACAATAAAGCCTCACAATATTCAATTAATTCCTATTCTCATTAAAATCACTCAAAACATTAAATAATTACATTAACTCAATGCTTAGGAAACCAACTTCCTTGAAACACAAGACCCCCTATGTCTACTAGAATACATTGATAATGTTGAGCTGGATGCTCCTGCATCACCACCATTATTGAATAATTTTGCTTTTTAGACTTAGGTAGCCCCGTAATAAAATCAATGGAAATAGTTTCCCATTTCCATTCCGGAATAGGCAATGGGTTGAGTAATATGGCTAGGTGTTGGTGTTCCACTTTCACTTGTTGACACTCTAAACAACAAGCCAAGTATTCAACTTCCTCTTTCTTCATACCAGGCCAGAAATAATCCTTTCTGAGTGTAGTGATTAATTTCTGATATCCGGGATGGCCTGCACAAGGGATTTTATGGTATTCATCTAAAATTATTTGTTTAATATTTTTCTGGTTTGGAACATACATTCTCCCTCTGTAAATCAACATCCCTTCTTGATTTACTTCATATCCTAGTTGTTGTTTGTTGCTGTCCAGATTTTTAGCTTGTTGCCATAAAGTTTTATACTCAGGATCTTGCATTGCCGCTTCTTTAATCTGCTCTTTAAAAGTGGTATGCACCTCACTAAATGAGACTTCATAAATGCATTTTACTTTCTGACTTAAGGCATCTGCAACTCAGTTTTCTTTTCCTTTTAAGTGTTTGATGTCAAAGTCAAATTCACTTAGGAAATCAACCCAACGGGCTTGTCTAGCATTCATAGTAGGTTGTTTGAAATAGTTAGTTAAACTATGATGATCTATCATTAATAAAAACTTCTTACCCAATAAGTAATGTCGCCACATTTTTAGTGCGTGGATTACTTTCATTAGCTCCAAATCATAAGCCGAATATTTTTGTTCATGCTCTTTAAGTTTCTAAGACTCATAAGCAATAACTCTGCCCTCTTGCATTAGCACACCACCAACTCCTTCCTTGATGGCATTTGTACAAATAATGTATTCCTTATTTGGGTCTACAATACTTAGAATAGGTGCAGTAGTAAGTAAGTGCTTTAGCTGGTCAAATTTTTTTTGACAGTCCATAGTCCAAATGAAATTTTTTCCTTTCTTTTGCAATGAGGTAATGGGGTATGCCACCCTAGAGAATCCTTCAACAATTCTCCTATAGTACCCAACCATACCCATGAATGATCTTATATCCGCTACATTCTTTGGTATTGTCCATTCCATTATGGTTTTTATTTTCTCTAGGTCCACCGCAATCCCATCCTTGGTAATGATGTGTCCCAAATATTGAATTTGTTCCTTAAATAAATCACATTTGTTGTACTTGGCGTATAGTTGATGCTCCCTCAAGGTTTGCAAGACAATTCTCAGGTGTTCCTTATGCTCTTCTATGTTTTAGGAATATATCAATATATCATCAATAAAGATCAGTACAAAATTATCCAAATATTGATGAAAAACATTGTTCATTAGACACATAAAAGTCGTGGGAGCATTAGTTAGCCTGAACGGTAACACAATGAACTTGCAATTCCCATAGCGAGTTCTAAAAGTTGTTTTGGATATATCTTCCTCCTTTATCCTAATTTGATGGTACCCTAAGAGAAGATCAATCTTTGAAAATACAGTCATTCCCTTTACTTGCTCAAACAATACACCAATGCGAGGCAAAGGGTATCTATTCTTAACTATCAACTTGTTTAGTTTTCGGTAATCCATAGACATCTGTAAGGTTCCATCTTTATTTTTGACGAAAAGTACAAGAGCTCCCAAAGGTGAGACACTAGGGCGTATATACTTTTTATCAAGAAGTTCCTGTAACTGCATTTTCAATTCAGTTAGTTCTAGTATGCTCATACAATAAGGGGCTCAGGATAATGGGGTAGCCCCAAGGATCAACTCAATAGTGAAGTCTATATTCCTCCTTGGAGGCAGTCCCAGAATCTCCTCGGGAAACACATCTGGAATTCCTGTACCATAGATATATTTTCTAAAGTACAAGATTTTTCTGTTGAGTTAATATACCCCACCTATATGGCATAAATCTGACATCCTTTTCGTATACATTTTGCTAACTGAGAGGTTGTTACAGGTCTTAATTTTAGTGGTCTTCATATACCCTGTATTTCTTGTCTCATACCCTTTTCATCCATGTAATTAATTTTTGTATTTATAGCTAATGAGGGAACAACGCTTCTCCAACCAGTCCATACCTATAACGCCATACGATCCTAATAATAAGACATTCATATCTACCATAATAGGCTAACCTACTAGTTTCTAAGGGAAATTGTTGACTTTAGCAAGCACCTTTTCTTTGCCCCTGTGGTAACTTGTACTAGCCAAGGGTTTTTATATTTAACATATTGTAAATGACATTGCTAAACCAATTTTGGGCTTATATAACTCAATTTAGCTCCCGGATCAATAAAAATAGATACGGTTTGGTTGAAGACCTTACCTTCGAATTCCACCATTGTTGGCTGGTACTCTTCCTAATGATCTTCAAGAGCAGCATTGATTTTAGGAATACTCTGCACTACTTCTCCCATAGTTGATGTTCTTGAATCTGCGCCACTTGATCTGTTCCCTTGCAATACAGATAGTTTTTAACATAATGTGGTCCTCCATATCCCCCGCACTACACTGGTGGTCTAGCTGCTATTTCTACTTCAATTTTTCTAGATTGTTCATTTGTTTTAGATTCACTTGGAAATTTGAATCTGGGCTGATTTCTATTCATATTTCTGATGGGTTGACCTTTATGGGGTCCTTTGTTTATAGTAGTTTATTTCCCTTACTTCCAGAAGCAAACTTAATTCCTTTCTTATCAGACCACCTCTTTCCTCCATCACCCTTTGGTCGATTTTTTCCGATAGCATATACGATCCTTTCGTATAACTTCATCCATGGTCTTCAAGTTGTCAAATTCGAGATGTTCCTTCATAAATAGTGGAAAACTACTGATAAATATCTGCACCTTTTCTTTCTCTTCCCGTATGTAGGGAACATATCGCAGCAAGGATGTGAATTTCATTATAAATTCATCTATAGACAACTGACCCAGTCAAAGGTCATGAAACTCTTTTTCCTTCTCATCATAGAATCTTTTAGTTAAGTATTTTTCCTTAAAATACCTTTGAAACTTCTCCCAAGTTATGTTCTACTCATTAACTCCATGTACCATCTTCACCTCTTCCCACCACAAGGTGGATTTTCCTTGCAATTGATAGATGGCTAAGCGAGCTTTCAGATTGTGATCATATTCATATAACTGAAAATACTTATTTATGTTGATAAGTTAGGCTTCAGTAGCTTCCTCCTATTCACCATCAAAGAGGGGAGGTTCGATTTTTTGAAACTCTCCCTGCAATTCAATTTTCTGTTGTTTTTGCTTGCTTTGATACATTATCAAATTCTTCCTCTCGATTCTCTTTGCCCCCTTCTATTTCCAAATTTTCATTTCTGAATTCCTACTCTCCAGTCATGTTTCCATGCTCGAGACTGGGAATTGGTTGTCGTTGATTCTGTATGTCTGACAAACTTTTCATGATTTTCTCCTGTTCTTGCATCAGCCTTTTGTTGTCTTCCCACAACCTAGCCATTTCGTACTTTAACTCTTGCACAGTTTCAAAAATAGTAGTGTTGGTATTATGTGGTTCCTCTCCCAATTTCACCCATACCTCAAAATTGGCTTCTGGAAAGGATGTTGGTCATGTTTATGTCACAGTTCTGTGTGGTGTAAGTCCAACCCTTCTCATGCTGGTGGCTTTTCTTCCTTTGTGCACATCACAAATATTGTTATTCATTCATTCCATAGGTCTCAGTTTTGCAACCTAAGCGCTCTAATACCACTTGTCACATCTCTAAACATTAATATTGTTAAAACAATTACAATGAAAATAGTAAATTTAAATTTCATATATATACGCAACCTATTTAATACAAATCAATACACCTTTCGTATATGCATTAATGGATTTTACGCCGAGTACATATATTGAGATACATTGATATTGACTTAATTTATTGTTCGATAGTCTTTGTTATACATATCATAACAACCCTCTGTCTAGGTACAAGATTATTAAGTCTAATTCCTAATACAGCAGACTTGGCTACCTGTGAGTTGGCAGGAGTAGGGTTCTGGGTTCTTCTGTTTGCTTTACAGCTGTTGGCATCTCCTCGGGAATATCTCTTCATCGACGGTCCTCTAAAACATGAGTTCATCCAATGACAATGTGTGAATCCTTATCTCTTTTATCAGTTGCTTTGTGGAGTGTTTTCGACATTTGCTTTCCGTTTGGTAGAGTTTTCTAGCTCTGACCCACGGCTCTAGGTCTCACACAGGTTCAACCTCATTTCTTTGGAATAATAAAATTTGTTTTCCAATACATTGTTGTGTCTCTGACATGTTTATGTGTTTGTTTGTTAGGTTCACAGAGGAGGTTCTAGTGTTTTCCACTTCGATGGAGTTGCCTTTTAGCCACAACTGTAGCCAAGTATAGGGTATTATGAATTAGTTTTGATGTAGCATATATCTATAATTATTGTCTCATTGTTGTATTGATAAGCTTCTCATGTGGCATTGCTAGGTTTCGCCAGAGGTTTCATACTACTTGAGTATGGTTGCTTGAGAGCGAGACTTCCTCTTGGAATCCAGTTTGAGGGTTGCGGACTTATTCCTCTTCCAGCCTCCAAGTAATGTGGAAAATGTGTTTTGAAATCTCTTGGATAATGGTTTATCAGACCATCTTGCTATGTTTCTCTTAGATTGAACTAGGTTTATTTCTGTTAGGGCGTACTTCTTTTTTTGACTCTGTGTAAGAGGCCCTTGAGGTTATATCCTCTTAAGTTCAGGTCATGGAGCCTCCATGCTTGTTATTTCAGGTTCTGGGTATGTAGCTAAACATGTTTTCTTGTAATTTTCCGATTTAAACAGTTCCCAAACTGATCTGATATCGATTATGAGTTGTAAATGTTATATTTGGAAATTCCTTACTAGTTTAAGAGCTCTGTCATAAAGATTTCTGTGTCTGGAATGTTTAATAACTATCTGGTTTTCATATAAGGAAGAGGTCAGTTTTTCTACTTTTGCACAGTTATATATATATATATATATATATATATATATATATATATATATATATATATATATATATATATATATTCGTTACAGAGATACAAAATGCCCAGTATACAAGCTCTCTCCTCTTTGTTCTCTTCTTGGAAGGCATTAACCGACTTTTCCTATTATATTTGCTTCAGTTTGGTTTAAATGTTTGTTCCTGTCATTTTAGTTTTATTCTCTGCAAGTAGAAGATGGGGATTCGACCCGCATCCCTACATGGACTATACTTGCTTGGTTTCAGTCTTTAATACTTCTTCACAACAATATCTTGCTCGTTTGGGGTTTAGAATTTCTAGGTTCGGTTTTCCCTAATTTCTAGTTGGAAAACTTGTTATTTTCACATGTGAAAGATTCGTTCTTAATGCAATCTTTGATTTTTTTTTAATTCAAAATATTTTAAAAGACATGGTTGGCTTCTGAATTCAATCTATTATTCAATGCTTTAATGTTGGGTTGTGTTATATTCTTTCCACGACTAGCCCATGTAGTTAACCGGGTGGTTAGAAGAGGGGCAGAGCCCCCCCTTAGGGGTTTGAGGGGTGTAGGTAACCCTACTCTATGGGGTCCGAGGAAGCACCCCAGAAAATTTTGTTTTTGGACCGTATATTAGGTTGGGTGGACCTACCTATGGTTTTGTGCATGATTTTAGCACATGGTTTTGGATGCGATGGTTTTTGGTCCATGGTTTTGTACATAATGGTTTTCAGTCCATCGTATTGGATGCTTCGGCATGTATAAATATGTATTGTAACATTGAAAGGAACATAATGAAAAATCAAGCTGGTAGTCCTGGTTTTGGGATCAAGGGGAAAATCTTTGTGTATATTTATGTGTTATGCTCTCGCATTGTTTATTTTCTGTGTTTTAGAATTCGTATGCAGGTAATTTCTATATGGGGTTAAAACCTACATTTCGTATCAAAGTTGTTTTGGCTTCAAGGAGACGCCTTTGTTGCTGAGGGGTTTCACTCGGGCCTGTGGTAGACCCTTTTTAGTGGGAGATCTACGAGATCGATTCTGGTGGTGAAAGAAGATGGTGAGCCGTGGAAAGATAGAGATCGAGAAATTTAATGGTCAGAGTTTTGAGTTGTGGAAACTCAAGATGGAGGATCTGTTGGTGGATAAAGATCAGTGGATCACGATAGATCTAGGTACTAAACCAGCGGGAGTGTCCGATGAAGAATGGAAGAAGTTGGATCGGAAGGCAAAGAGAAAAATACGATTGTGTGTCTCAAATTCACTGGTGGGCTCCAGTATTGCAGCAATAATGCGGCAACTCCTGGGACTCCCTTCTTTACTCTTATCAACCCGGTAGTTCGTAACAAACTTGGAAGTGACGATGATGTATGCACAAGTACTAGCTCTTGCCGCAGCTGTCACTTGGTCAGCTGGCACAAGTCCGCTAGGGGCTCAAGCCAACTTCTATGAGCTCTTAGAAGAAGCTTTGTAACTGATGGATGGAAGCTAACTCAAAGGAAGCTGATCTACTTGCAGAAAGAAACTGAAAGCCAAAGAGTATCATAAACCCTAGCAAACCCTAATTCTACCAGCTAGTCCTACTGATGCAAATGAGAGGATGCAAACTATTGAAAAAGATGCCATTACTTCTACAAAGGTAAAATGCACATGCCTATGCTATCTCTATCTGAAGAACACATCTTTTCATATTTTTGATTAAGTTATCAAAATTATCATACATGTGCTCTTAACTGGCTTTTTACTGTGCAGGGGTGGATCAAGGAAGGGGAATGCTTGGAAAAGGTTTGGAAGGCGCGGAGAAGGTCTAAGGAGTCCCTAACACCCTTCCAGAGAGTTTCACAAAGTTTGGCTATCCAGCAACCTCACTTGTGAGCTTCTACAGGAAGTCTGCAGGGGTTCTACAGGATGTTTCAGGGATTTCTACAGGATGTTCAGAAATTCCTACAGGATGTTCTAAAATTGGATTTTAAAGGATGGGTGAGTGAAAGAGGATGCATGAATGGATAGAGAGGTAGGGTAGGGGTCTGAGATGGCCCAGTGACTGATGGATGAAGTGATGAGAGGGTGTGGACAGCTCACTTGGCTTAAAGGAGGCTAAGGTAAAGGAAGAGCAAGAAGGTAGGGTTATGTGGACAGAAGAGTAGTTGTGAGATGAGGAAGCTAACTAGGAGATGGAGCAGCTGGTCTGGACAAAGCTTAGGTGGATGAGAGAAAGATGGATATGCCCTGCACGGTGTGTACTTAACTGAACCAACCAAATCCTGCATACAATCAAAATCTTAGCTAATCTATCCAAACTGTCAACGAAACAAATGAACAACAGCTTTATTTCCAAAGAGAACCATGTACAGCACTTGATCAAAGAAACATCTAAAAAGGTCTGAATGCATGACTAACTTCTACAAATGAAGACATTACACCAAAGATTGCATGGTCAAGCAAACTAGTGTTTTTGTTGAGCAGCACTGTTTCTACAATTCCAGCCCCTGATCCAATAAGGGAGAGGTGAAACTGAGAGTGCAGGCAACCCTTTTCTGGAGCTTTATCAATCTTTATCTTATCAATCTATTCTACACATCTGAAGCAATTCTATTCCTCAACAATGACCTACTTAACCAACACAACTAAATCTAGCTCAACAAACCACGTTTCAAATGCATAAAAGGAAAATCACAGTGCTAAAAGGAAAGATAACAATACAAAGAAGGAGGCCCTAGGCTCTCAGGTTGGGCCCAACCCCGAGAGATATGGCTCCTAAAAAAAACTCAGAGCTGATATCAAATCTGATTGCTTCCCATTATCAAAAAATAATCATAAGTCAAGAGTTATGCCAACAATGGCTACAAAGGAACAAAACAGAGCTAGCAGCACTGTAGTGCAGAATGTGCAAGAGTTTTAAAAAGTCCTTTTCGAAGGCTGAGGCCTTCACATTTATACACCACGAGGCCCTAGCTGGCCTCCTAAATCTATGGGACTTGGCTGCCCAAACTATGAGTGAACAGCTCCTTCCAAGAAATCTGTTTGGCTGCTTTCTAGATCCAGTTTCGGTGGCCTTTGGAGCTCGGAGTTGGGGGTGAAGATCCCAAGGGATGCTATTTAATGCCATAGACAACCCCCCTACGAATCCTCAACCCAAGCTTGGCTGTCTCCTACCCCATGTATGCTCAGTTTTGCTCCAACATGTGTCAAAAAATCTTGAGATGAGCACGTGTTAGCCACCTAGGAATAATGACTACCCTTATTCGTACAAATGACATAAACATACTAAAAATTAATGCATAAGTTATGAGAAATGAAGGATTGAACAAGGGTGGTTAAGCCAAATGAGCCCAAAATGTTACCAAATTTGGGGCTCATCATCACCCCCCTGCTAAAATGATTGCTCATCCCTGAGCAACTAATCCAGCTCCTCGTCCTTCATTGCTTTAACCGCCACTCTCACATCCTAGGCTTCTAAAGTAGTATCCTCCTCACTGTCATGGAACCCGGCCTTCTTTTCCACCTCTTCCCATTGCTTATGCTCTTCTTTTTCTGTGCTTCCTTCTACCAATCCCAAAAGCAAAGGTGGGCTTAGCTTGAGGCCGATCCAACTAGGCTGGAGGTTTTGCATGGACTTCTTGTAGATAGGTACCCTAACTAGGCCCTCCCTCATTCTAGTTGGAGTGTGATACTCCCTTATTTTGAGGCTGTGGGACAGTGTGTTCCACCTTCGAGTGCAAGCATGAACACAATTGTCCCCTAATAGTCGCTCCATATCCTCGAAATGTGCTATAGCCTGAGCCTGCTGATCCATGTATTTTAGTAAAGCCTGAGGGTTGGTTGCTAGGTGCTCGTGGGCGGATATCAATGCAGTGGGGTCCCCTGGCTCTGCTCTAATTAACAGTGGTTCATGTAACTCTCGGTCCATAACATATTTGACCTCTGTCGCTCTCTTCTCTTCGTGGTTTAACCATGAGGTAAATGCCATCAGCTGCATATCTCCCACAACTGTGTTGGGATCCCATGAAGTTACATTAGGAAGGGCCAAATTATGGAGGTAGAACTCTGATAGCTTGGCCTTGTCCTCTGTGGAGCTGCTGTTGCATAAATCTATGAACTGCTGGGGGTTTTGGATCTGGGAGATACCCCTCTATGCTAATGCATTAATTTGGAATTGCAGCCACTGGTCCCGTAGGTATAGGCCATAAGATTTGGCCGGCTGCCTACATTGTAGAGCATCCATAGCCCAACTGGCCATGTAGGCCAGTTGTGCCTCTTTTTCTTGCAACTGCTGTTTGAGAGCTTGTATCTCTATGTTTGCTTGCAATTCCCTTTCCTGTAGATGCTAGTTTAGTTCGTCAAGACCAGCTTGAATTCCTTCTTTGCCTTGAGGTTCTGCTATAGTGTCCTCTGATGTTGTACCCCTTTCTTTCCTCTATTCCTGTAGCTGCAGTTTGAGCTTCTCATTCTCTTCCTCTAGAAATACTCGCTGGCAGTTTCCCACGTGTTTTGCCATAGCTAATTCCCTTCTTGCCTCCTTGAGTTGTTCCTCCAAGGGGCCTATATCTGCTACTCCTTTAGATTTAGCTATCCTCATCCATGTGTGGGTCTGCACTCTTTCTTCTTCAAATGCAAAGAAAAGCGGCACCGTGAATTCTTGTGGAATAATTTTCCCAGCCTCCAAAAATTTATAATAAGAGCTCAAGCTGGGCTGGGGGCTAGGCTCCATAATGTGTTCTACCTCTTCTTCCCTTTGTGGTGAGGTGGCTGCCTCCCCCTCCATTCTTTCGGTCTCCTTCAGCCTGGCTAATGTTTCTTGTAGAACTGCTTCAGCATCCTGTAGAGGGGTTTTTGAAGCTGACCTTTCCATTCTCTCCCTCCAGGTAGTTGTCTTGGGGCTCCCCCGCTCATAGGTGACTGATACTTTGGAGGGGGAATTCTCCTTTGGTGAGGTAGGGGTGTTTTCGATGGTAATTGGGTCTTTAGATGGAGGTTGGGGCCTGCCAGTTTTAATTCTTACACTTCTCCTCACTTTGAAATACAGAGGAGTCTCCCTTTTGCATTTCTCCTTTGGCTTGGGAGAGGTACTTAGGAGGGCCAGCACAGCTGCTGCCTCCCGAGCAAGAATTTCCGCTGTCTTTTCCTTCTGTGTTCTTTTCTCAGGACTTCCTGTAGAAAGCCCTGTAGTGGCTGATTTCTGGCTTCCTGTAGAAGCCATTTTTAATTTTCCTGTAGAAACATATGGCACCATTTTAGCCTGCTTGGCTGAGGGTGCTTTTTCTTTCAATTTTGCTGAGGCTGCCTTAGACGTGCCCTCACTGACATGGAATTTTTCAATCCTTTCCACCCTTCTTTGTAGTCGTTTCTCCCTGGGTGTTAGTGTGGTTTTGTCACCCTCTGTTTTGGCAGCTTGGTTTTTCTCTTGTTTTCCCTTGGGTTCTTTCTTTGGTGCTTTGGCCATGGTTTCTTGGCCTTTTTCTTTCTTCTCTGTTTGAATTGGTTCCTTCTCCTCGTTGCTGGAGGAGGTGAGCTCGTCAGCCAGCACTCGGATGTCATCATCCTTAGTCAAATTTCGAAAGGTTTCCCAGGAGAGAGGGACGGTGTACGTGTGGAGTGCATCTTCCATGAGGAGTTTAATGAGCCCATGATGGGCTATCTGGTCTGGCGTCCCCTCTCTCAATTTAGTGGCACACTCAGTCATGGACTGCAGGAGGAAATAAGGAATGCTTAACTTTTTCTCTGAGGGTAGGTTCATTTGGTGCCTAAGTTCTGTGAGCAGCTGGAAATCATATCCATACACGATGTTGAATCGCCCCTCGCACGTGATATACTTCATAATTTGGAGGCTGACCTCACTCTAGAACAGCTGTAGGCTGGTTCTTCGAACTCCATTCTTGTCTTCTGAGAATTGCTCCTCCGGCAAAAAGAACTCCTTATTAGCCTTCTGGCCCATTTTCTCTCCTCCTTATCCCAAGGTACCCCCATCGGTAGATCAGTGACTCTGCTAATGAACTGTGGGGTGAGTCTGAGGGTCAAACCTCTGAAGTTGACAACAGCCAACGTTTTTGACTTTGGCTGCAAGGATCGCAGGAATTCTTCTGCAACCTCGTCATTGTGACCTTGAAGCTTGTCACAGAATGACATCCACCGTGCACGAGAAAATAGGTCCACCACTTCAGGGGTTTCCTGTAGCTTCTTTGAGTTTGTAGGCTCTTTCCTAATGAACCCACCCGACATGGTAAAAGCTTGTTGTGTTGGCCTGAGCTTGCTTGCGCGTATAAAAAATGGATCTTTGGGATTTCCTTAGACAGAGCGCAGAGTTACGCCTCTATCATGCACATAGTTTATAAATTCACGACTGTCTACAGGTGAGCCTTGACAGTGGCTCAATTATGAACCAAACCCTATAGAAAATCCCACATACACACTACGACGACAATTCTCATGCAGAAATAAGAAGACGCTTGCAAATTCATGCACAGATTGTAATTTACAGTTTTCTACCCCTTTAATACGTCGACTTCACCACCTTTTGACCCAATTGCATGGGGGGACTATGTTCAGGCTTACCTCGTTCCAGAATTTCCACCTTTGACGTGAACAATTTAATTTCCTCTGTAACGTTGAGCTTCCTGTAGAAGTCGTGCACGGGTTCTGGGGAGTGCTTCAGTGGTTCTGGGCCTTCTGTGCAACAACAGGACGTTTGAGCAGGCCGAGAACTCGGAGTAACAGCCTTCAGGAAATTGTAGATGCGTACTCGGCTGCAAAGCGGTTGAGAATGAATGAGTGTAGTGCGCCATACGTGATCTAGCCGGTGGATTTGAATCTTTGCGGAACTCGTGGTGCGGGGGTGAGCTGTCCCCGTCGGCCCATTGGACAACGTCACCTGCTATCATTCCACTGCATGTCTACCTGACCACCGAATCATTCCCTACATATCTATTGCCGCCACTCCTGTTAGATCGCCACTTCTCTCCGACTAGACGCTTCCCACGTGTCCATTTCCTGTCTCATCGACACACCCAAGGCTTTTCGGATCGGACGAGGCCGTCGGGCTAGTTGTGGTGGCCAGTTGAATGGCTACCCAACTTGCTCAACCCATTCATTTTCATATTTACACACATTTTAGAGCATTGTTCATGTAATTTGACGAAACAGGGTGAGGCACTTACCTGTGCGGCTGAGGACGTTATTTTTCTCATGCTTCAGGACGAGGGTGACGGATCCACTTGCTACCGCCTCATGCACAGGCACAAGAGCTCCTTTTCGCTGACTGTTGCTGGTTACGAGACCAGTTGCCTGGCTATGGATGGTGCATGCGCCGGCTCATGAGTTTCAGGTATCTTCATGGTGTGTGCTCTAGCCGGATCAACTGCTACAGGATTCCTGTAGGACATCCTGTAGTCGTTTCTCCTCCTAGGGTGCATGCCGAAACGGTGGAGTCACGTTCACGGTTGCAGGGTCCTCGGATTGCCTTGACAGGTAGTGCATTGGGCCTCTGCATGCTTTATTTTCCATTTGAAAATTATTTCTTCTGAGAGTCCAACGTTCTAGTTTGAATGTGCAGGTATTTCAATCGTATAGCAACAATGGTGGTGGAAGGAGGCGACAACAGTGGGTGATGGAGAAAAACATTGGTTGCATGCCTCCTTATTGGACTTCGGGCTTCAAATTCTTCTACACAGTCGGTCTTGGCCCGTCCCAAGATTCTACAGGAAGTTTCTTGTAGAAATACAGAACTTCCTGTAGAAAGTCCTGTAGCTTCCTGTAGGAGGCTAAACTATGACCAGATCGTGCCCAAACCTTGGAAGAGATGAGTGTTTCTAGAGGGAATGCTGGTGAGGTCACTTGGTAGCATGGTAGGGACCCTTATCCTTGAGTTGAGAGGCCTCCTTTTCTGCATGGGATACCTGCAACCTGCATTAATTTCCAAAGCTTGAGCCTGTTTTTCTGTTTTTGCCTCCTTTTTTCTTCTTTTTTCTTTTCTTTGGTTTTTTTTTTTTTTTTTTTAGGAGACAGCAGGGGCGCCTCAATGAGGTTTTCACCCCTACTATCTGCCTTGGGCGCCTCAAAAAGGTTTTCACCCAAGGATCTTTTTTCAAATTTTTTAGAGAGATAGCAGGGGCGCCTCAATGAGGTTTTCACCCCTACCATCTGCCTTGGGAGCCTCAGAAAGGTTTCCACCCAAGGATATTTTTATTATGATTTTATTTTTTTATTTTTTTGATATCAGGGTATGCCCAAAACAGAGGCAGAACCATTCTCTATGACCAGCACTGATTTTTCCACAGTTTTGATGAACTCTTGCCTCGAAAGAGGTTTCCTGTAGATCTTTAGTCGATGCCCATTGACGAGCATGGGGATGGCTTCCTCATCAATGGTCCGAATAAGAATAGACCCATTATCATTACACTTCTCCACTGCATATGGTCCTAGCCATCTTGTCCTCAGCTTCCCCTTGAAATCCTTATGTCTGGAATCATACAACAGCGCCCAATCTCCGGTTGGAATTGCTTGTCATTGAGGTGCCGGTCATGCCATATCTTCCTCTGAAGTTGAACCACTTCTGAGTGGAGAAGGGCCTGCATTCGGTGTTCATCTAGCCCATTCAGGTGCAATAACCTTTCTTGTTGGGCATGGCTGAGATCTAGGTCCAGCTGAGCTTCCATCCTCAATGTGTTGTACTCGAACTCAATTGACAACAAAGCTCTCTTCCCATAGACCAGTTCATAAGGTGTGAAACCAGTTGTGGTCTTCCAAGTGGTGTTGTAAGCCCAGGTGGCCTCAACTAGGTGATCTGCCCAATCCTTTTTGCTGCTGCTCACCACCTTAGTCAAAATCCCTTCTAATGCTCTATTGGTGACTTCCACCTGCCCATTTGCTTAAGGATGATAGGGGGTGGAAGTCCTATGCTTGATCTTGTGATGAGCAAGCAAATCTTCAATTAAGTTGGAGGTGAACTGGCTTCCTTGATCGGTGACTAGCTCTCTTGGGTAGCCAAATTTGTAGAAGATGTTTTCTCTTAAAAACTCAGCCACCTTCTCTTCTATCGCTGCTCTGATTGCCTTGGTTTCCACCCAATTTGTCAGATAGTCTATGCACACAATGATGTAAGACCTTTTCGTTGAAGGAGGATTGATAGGACCCACAAAATCCATGCCCCACTTCTCAAATGGTTCAAGAGTCACTTGAGGTTGGAGAGGCATTTCGTCCCTTGGGGTTGGCTTCCCCATCCTTTAGCATCGGTCACATTGGCTGATATATCTCTTGACATCTTGATGAAGCGTGGGCCAATAGTAGCCTGCCTATAGAATTTTGAAGGCACTCCTCGTGGCTGCAAAATGTCCTACACAAGGCCCATCATGACAAGTTAGGAGGATGTCAAAGACTTCCTCCTCCCTTACACAATGCCTTAAGATTTGATCGGGGCCAAGTTTGAGCAGGTTGCCCCCGATCCAAGTGAATGAGGCACTCTTCCTTACAATTCTGCTTTTCTCTTTGGAAGATAGATGCGGAGGGAACTGTGCTGAGACCAGATAGTTTGCTATGTCAGAAAACCATGGGGAGAGTACTGAGATAGCAAACATATGTTCATCTGGCATCTGGTCGTCTACTGTTCCATCTTCACCTGCAGGCAAATCCAGTCTAGACAAGAAGTCAGCAACAACATTTTCTTTACCTGGTTTGTCAACGATAGTCAAATCAAACTGCTGCAACAGAAGTAACCATCTAATAATACGAGCATTCACATTTGGTTTATTCATTAAATATCTAATTACAGCATGATCATTATGTACAAATGTTTGATAGCCAGTGATGTAGTGTCGGAACTTGTTCAGGGCATGGACCACGGCCAAGAACTCTTTCTCAGTTACAGTATAATTCAGTTCTGCCTTGGATAAGTTTTTGCTGACAAAGTATATGGCATATGGGAGTTTTTGTTCAACCTGTCCTAACGCTGCCCCTATGGCTTTGTTCAAGGCATCAGTGTGGATGTGGAAAGGTAGGGCCTAGTTTGGACCTCTTAATATCGGGGCGGACACCAACTTATCCTTTAATTCATTCAGAGCCCTTTGACAGTCGTCCGTCCATTTGAACTCAACATCTTTTGCTAAGAGGCCAAACTGTGGCGAGGCTAGCTTACTGAATTCTTTAATAAATCTTCTATAATATCCTGCTAAGCCTAGGAAACTCCGAACATCTCTTACTTTTTGAGGAGGTGGAACCTTTTTTATGAGAGCAATTTTATTAGGATCCACCTGCAATCCTTGGCGAGAAATGGTATGTCCTAGCATGGTCCCTTCAGTCATCAAGAATTCACATTTTTCAGGACTAAGGGACAGGTTCATCTCAATGCACTTGGTTAGGACTTTTCCCAGATTGGACAATGCTTCTTGGAAGTTGGACCCATAGGGAGTGAAGTCATCCATATAGATTTCCACCGAATCATGGACCAGCTCAGAAAAGATGCTCAATACTGCTCTTTGGAAAGTGGCAGGAGCGTTGCATAGCCCAAAGGGAAGGACTCGGTAAGCAAAGGTACCCCAAGGACAAGTGAAGGTGGTCTTATCTTGGTCTTCCGGGCTGATTTGGATCTGGTTATACCTGCTGAACCCATCTAGGAAAGAGAAAAACTTCTTCCCCGCTAGTCCATCCAACACTTGATATATGAAAGGCAGAGGAAAGTGGTCTTTCTTGGTGGCTTTGTTCAGTTCTCAGTAGTCCACATAGATTCTCCACTTTCCATTTTTCTTGGGTGCCAACACCAGAGGGGACACCCACTCACTATCCGAGATGGGGTAGATGAATCCTGCATCCAACAGTTTTTGCAGTTCTTCTTTGACAATGTCCTTAAGGGCTGGATTCATTCTCCTCTAAGGTTGCCTGACTGGTTTACAATCTTCTTTGATGTAGATGTGATGGGTACATACCGAAGGATGGACTCCTTTCATCTCCTTATAGCTCCAAGCGAAAGCATCTAGATGACTGGCCAACAGACTATACAGCTCCTTTTCCTGGGAAGGAGATAGGGAGGAGATGATCTTTAACGTTCTCTCGGGGCCAAACTCCACATCTTTGACTCTGGGAGAGAGTGGATCGGTCACAAAAAGGTCCACTGAGGTGCTGGCTTGAGTATCTTCCACCAATTTCTCTAAGGACAATGCACTGGGAGGCGGATTCTGAATCAAGGTCTAAATCAAATCATCCTCAGTTTGAGGACCTCCCCTGGTGGTCTCTAAGGTGCACAAGGGTGCAGAGTACACCTCATCCTCTTCTCCTTCTTCCAACCAAAGTGGTAAGTCATGCTATAATAGAGGTTGGGCAGGAGGGTATAAGACTAGCTGCTTGGACATAGGACCATTTTTGATGGTCATGTTTCCTACTCGGCAGCTTATGTAAGCATCCGCAGTGGCTAACCAAGGTCTTCCCAAAATAAGGGGGTATCCGGTAAGCTTTGCCTTTGGCTGAAGAACCAAGAAGTCCGCAGGATACTCCCAAGAGTCAAAAGAGACCAAGACATCCTCCACAATCCCTTCGAGAGTCACGGTGGAGCGATCTGCCAACTGCAGGACCGTCGAGGTCTTCCTTAAGGAACCCTGAAGGTTGAGTTTGAGCATGGTATCCCTGGTCATCACATTAATGGCAGCCCCTAAATCAATCAAAGTGTGGGGTATGATGGTGCCATTGATGTGGACATCAACTACAGGACTCCCAGGATCCAAATACTTTGGACAAATTACTTGCCCCAACATAATATCAGACATTTGTCCTATGACATTGATGGTTGAGACATCTCTTTTTCGCCTGCCTGGGTGCCTGAAACACTTTTCCTTAACCAATTTGTTGTATATTGGTACATCTTTGATGGCTTGGAGAAGTGGTATTCTCACACACAACTGTTTGAGTTCTCCCAGAAGCTCATTCTCCTCTGGATCGGGTTGTGTGGTTACTGTTAGTCTCTCAGGAAAGGGTGGAGTGGCCTTGGGTTCACTTTCCTGTTTATCTTCCTCGTCCTCTAGGGGAGGAGGTTGGCGATCCGAAAGAGTTTTCCCGGATCGCAGGTTGATCTCCTGGATCTCCATATCATATGTAGGGCAGGTTGTTTCCCCGGTATATACCTGCTGGGCCTGTCGGTTGTTGGGATTCGGGTTCGGTTGAGTAGGAATTTGGGGTTGTCTTGGAGGAGAAGGAGGTAATGGTTGTGGTTGAACTGGTGGTGGAGGAAAAATGGCGGGAGGAGTGTTGTACTGGGGCCTCCACCCCGGTTGAGGTGCATTCCACTGAGGCTGTGGCTGGACATGTGAGTGAAACGAATGAGTAGTGGGCTGAGTATGGTATTGAGGTGGGTAAGACCATGGAGGAGGCACAGACTAGGGAGGATGAGCAGGGGGACCCCAAGAAGGCATAGGAGCAGATTGGTTGGGGCTATAATAGGCTTGGGATGTCCCTTGCATCCCCTGCTGGTAAGGTCTAGGTCCATGCGGCCTCCTTTGGTTGAGGAAGTAGAGAGGTTCAGTGGGTGCCTCAGTTCCTTGGTACATGGCCTTAAACCCAGGTAAGGTTGGGCATTGGTTTGTGGGGTGGTCCTCCTCACAAACGAAGCATACCTCAACCGAGTGTAATGGAAACTCGTTCTTAGGGTGCTTCCTTGTACACCTAGGACAGAAGATGGCCAAAGCCCTCTCAGCTTCCTCTTTCTTTTGCTGGATTCGGAATGTATCAAGTTGCATGGCAATGGTCTATCTCACCTCACTTTTGAGGTCCTCCAGCTGATTAACAAACTCATGCTTGGAGAAAGTAGCACTAGCTGAAAGGGGGTTTCCCCTACCTCTTTTCCGGGCTGCCCTAGAGTGGTTTCTAAATACAGTCTTTATATCCTCATAAGGTAGTTGGTAAATGTCTCCTCTAGCTAGCATGTGAAGGGTATCTAGAAGGTCTTCAGGGACTCCTCAGAGCAGGACCAACTTGAGAGATTCAGGGTCGAGTGTGCACCTGGCCCGTTTATAACTAAGTTGGAATCTTTCCTCATAATCTTCTAAAGACTCATCATTTCCCATGGTCATCTGAAAGATCTCTCCCTTGGCTTCCTTGGACCTACAGTAGTCCCGGTATTTGGTATTGAAAGCTTGCTGCATCTGAGCCCAAGTGGTGATACTGTTTCCAGGTAATACCATGAACCAGTGTAATGCTGCATCCTTGAGGGTAGAGGGAAAGAGTTTCAGTTTTTGCTCATCTTCTGTATAGTCATAGGTTCGATAAAGGACAGCAAACTCAAATAGGAAGGTATCAGGGTCTTCAGTAGTCAATCCATGGAAGGAGGTAAAGCGAAGGGGCTTATGTTTTTCATTTCATGTCTCCATTGGTCTCTCAAATGGGAAAGGCACCTTCTATTCTCTCATCTTCTCTTCCATTCTCAGCCATGGCTTCAGGTGCAGTGGTTTCTAACTCTTCTTCTGGTATAGGATCTTCGTATATCTTAGGAGGCTCGCCTATAGGTTCTTCTGGGTCACTGTCACCAAAGAAGAGAGAAGGGTGACTCAGTGAAGTGGTGGGGGTGTTGGGTAAGAATTTGCCAGTTTTATCTCTGTTCCTACGAGGCATGAAATAGAAAGGCTTTTGATTGCTTTTTGCTTTTTCTGCTTGTACGTACAAAACTAAAATAGATTGAACTGCAACTAGCTATCTTGCTGAAATGAAGATGCGAAATTGAAATGAAAGCAGGAAAGGACTAAGCTACGTTGCTCAAATGAAATTGCAGGAATGAAATGCTAGTCTACACTTGCAGAATTGAAATTGCTAATCTACGCTTGCAGAATTGAAATTGCTAGTCTACGCTTGCAGAATTGAAATTTCTAGTCTACGCTTGCAGAATTGAAATTGCTAGTCTACGCTTGCAGAATTGAAATGCTAATCTATGAAAGCAGGAAATATCTATTTTACTTTTGCGGAAATGAAATTGCAGGATGGAAATGAAATAAACTATTTAGCAGAAGGCGAGTGTAGAAAAATAGAAGAAAAGCAACAATCACCAATACTCTGACGCTTCCCCGGAAACGGCGCCAAAAAGATGGTGGGCTCCAGTATTGCAGCAATAATGCTGCAACTCCTGGGACTCCCTTCTTTACTCTTATCAACCCGATAGTTCGTAACAAACTTGGAAGCGACGGTGTTGTATGCACAAGTACTAGCTCTTGCCGCAGCTGTCACTTGGTCAGCTGGCACAAGTCCACTAGGGGCTCAAGCCAACTTCTATGAGCTCTTAGAAGAAGCTTTGTAATTGATGGATGGAAGCTAACTCAAAGGAAGCTGATCTACTTGCAGAAAGAAATTGAAAGCCAAAGAGTATCATAAACCCTAGCAAACCCTAATTCTACCAGCTAGTCCTACTGATGCAAAGGAGAGGATGAAAACTATTGAAAAAGATGCCATTACTTCTACAAAGGTAAAATGCACATGCCTATGCTATCTCTATCTGAAGAACACATCTTTTCGTATTTTTGATTAAGTTATCAGAATTATCATACATGTGCTCTTAACTGGCTTTTTACTGTGCAGGGGTGGATCAAGGAAGGGGAATGCTTGGAAAAGGTTGGGAAGGCGCGGAGAAGGTCTAAGGAGTCCCTAACACCCTTCCAGAGAGTTTCACAAAGTTTGGCTATCCAGCAACCTCACTTGTGAGCTTTTACAGGATGTATGCAGGGGTTCTACAGGATGTTTCAGGGATTTCTACAAGATGTTCAGAAATTCCTACAGGATGTTCTAAAATTGGATTTTAAAGGATGGGTGAGTGAAAGAGGATGCATGAATGGATAGAGAGGTAGGGTAGGGGTCTGAGATGGCCCAGTGACTGATGGATGAAGTGATGAGAGGGTGTGGACAGCTCACTTGGCTTAAAAGAGGCTAAGGTAAAGGAAGAGCAAGAAGGTAGGGTTACGTGGACAGAAGAGTAGTTGTGAGATGAGGAAGCTAACTAGGAGATGGAGCTGCTAGCCTGGACGAAGCTTAGGTGGATGAGAGAAAGATGGATATGCCCTGCATGGTGTGTACTTAACTGAACCAACCAAATCCTGCATACAATCAAAATCTTAGTTAATCTATCCGAATTGTCAACAAAACAAATGAACAACAGCTTTATTTTCAAAGAGAACCATGTACAGCACTTGATCAAAGAAACATCTAAAAAGGTCTGAACACATGACTAATTTCTACAAATGAAGACATTACACCAAAGATTGCATGGTCAAGCAAACTAGTGTTTTTGTTGAGCAGCACTCTTTCTACAATTCCAGCGCCTGATCCAATAAGGGAGAGGTGAAACTGAGAGTGCAGGCAACCCTTTTCTGGAGCTTTATCAATCTTTATCTTATCAATCTATTCTACAAGTCTGAAGCAATTCTATTCCTCAACAATGACCTACTTAACCAACACAACTAAATCTAGCTCAACAAACCACGTTTCAAATGCATAAAGGAAAATCACAGTGCTGAAAGGAAAGATAACAATACAAAGAAGGAGGCCCTAGGCTCTCAGGTTGGGCCCAACCCCGAGAGCTAGGGCTCCTATAAAAACTCAGATCTGATATCAAATCTGACTGCTTCCCATTATCAAAAAATAATCATAAGTCAATAGTTATGCCAACAATGGCTACAAAAGAACAAAACAGAGCTAGCAGCACTGTAGTGCAGAATGTGCAAGAGTTTTCAAAAGTCCTTTTCGAAGGCTGAGGCCTTAACATTTATACACCACGAGGCCCTAGCTGGCCTCCTAAATCTATGGGACTTGGCTGCCCAAACTGTGAGTGAACAGCTGCTTCCAAGAAATCTGTTTGGCTGCTTTCTAGATCTGGTTTCGGTGGCCTTTGGAGCTCGGAGTTGGGGGTGAAGATCCCGAGGGAGGCTATTTAATGCCATAGACAACCCCCCTATGAATCCTCAACCCAAGCTTGGCTGTCTCCTAGCCCATGTCTACTCGGTTTTGCTCCAACATGTGTCAAAAAATCCTGAAATGAGCACGTGTTAGCCACCTAGGAATAGTGACTACCCTTATTCCTACAAATGACATAAACATACTAAAAAATAATGCATAAGTTATGAGAAATGGAGGATTGAACAAGGGTAGTTAGGCCAAATGAGCCAAAAATGTTACCAAATTTGGGGCTCATCATTCACTATTGTTGAATGTATCAGGGGAAGCTACGGCTAAGGCTTTGTGGAACACATTAGGGACTTTGTACTAATCTAAGTCTCTGGTGAATAAATTGTTCCTACGGAAAAAATTGTATAACTTGAGAATGAAAGATGGAGATTCGTGATAGAACATCTGAACACATTTAATATTGTGGTAAGTCAGTGATTATTTGTTGATATTAAAATTTCAGATGAATAAAAGTGCATCAATTGTTGTGTTCTCTACCAAATTCGTGGGATAGTCTAGTTATTACAATAGGTAGCAATGCAACTACCTTGCAGTTTTATGAAATAATCTCTTCCTTGCTCACGGAGGAGATGAGACGAAAAAATGTGGAGAGCCAAAATGGTGATGCCTTGTCTATACGAGGACGGTCGCAGAATAGAAACAAAAATAATTCATCGAGTGGGAGATCTAAATCTAGAGGGAGATCTAAATCTCCAGGAAAACCTATAAAGGTGGTGTGCTAGAAATGTAGAAAGGAAGGGCACTACAAAAGGGACTGTAAATCTAAAGCTCCTGATAAAGGAAAGGGATCTGATGATGCTCCTTCTACAGAGGCGAAAACTACCTCAGATGAAGGTGGGGATGTGTACTTGGCTTCTTCAAGTACACATGTAGATCATGAGGCACGGTTGATTAACTCAGGTGCATCCTTTCACTTCACTCCCCATAGAGAGTGGTTCTCCTAGTATGAGAAATATGATGGTGGTGATGTCTTCTTGGGGGATGACAAGAAGGCTAGAATCATCGTGGAAAAGTAAAGTTCAAGTTGCAAGGTGGAAGGGTTAGAACACTTCTGGGTGTTCTGCATATTCCTGCATTGGTCAGAAATCTGATTTCTATAAGCAAGTTGGATGATGCAGGTGTAAAAACAGTGTTTGAGAAGGATACCTGCAAGATGGTTTAGGGAGAACTGGTATTGATGCGGGGAGTTTAGATTGGAACTCTGTACAAGCTACAAGGTAGCACTGTTGTTAATGGGTGCAACAATTCTGTGGCTCCTGAAAGTGGAGCAGAAAATCTAGTGGTCTCTGAAGAGAATTCCATGTTGTGGCATCAAAGGCTTGGACATATTAGAGAGAAGGGCCTTCGAATACTTCATGGTAAAGGTATGGTACAAGGTATGAGTAATAGCTCTTTGGATTTTGATTTTTGTGAAAATTATGTATATGGGAAACAGAATCGGGTGAGTTTCCCCTCTGGTGGTAAGAGGGCGAAACATATATTAGAACTTGTGCACAGTGATGTGTTTGGACATGTGAAGGTTCCATAACTGGGTAAGTCTGTGTACTATGTATCATTTATAAATGACTTCTCAAGGAATACATGGATATATTTCCTTAAGACGAAATCTGAATTCTTTGACAGGCTTAAATAATTTAAGGCTCTGGTGGAAAACCAGACAAAGAAGAAGATAAAGGTGTTGAGGACAAATAACAGTGGAGAGTTTTGCAACATGGAATTTGAAGAATTCTGTAAGAAGTGTGGTATAGCACGACAGAAGACTACTCCATACACACCTGAGAAAAATGGAGTTGTAGAAAGAATGAATAAGATGTTGATGGAAAGGGCAAAAGCATGCTCAGTGGTGTCAGGTTAGGACAGGAATTCTGGGTAGAGGCGGTGGAGACAATATGTTACCTGGTCAACAGATCACCTTCATCAATGTTGGAGGATAAGACTCCACAAGAGGTATGGATTGGTAAGAAACCCTCTCTTTCACATCTGAAGGTATTTGGATGTGATGCATATGTACATGTTCCAAAGGAGAAAAGAACCAAGTTGGGTAGTAAATCTGAAAAGTGCATTTTTATTGGGTATAAGGATGGTTTAAATGGTTATAAGCTTTGGAATGCAATAACAAGGAAGTTGTACAACTGAGATTTGGTGTTCAGAGAGGTGAAAGATGTTATTAAACATGAAGTCCAACCAAAGGAACCTGAGAAGATAGAGTTTGAGCTTAAGGAGGAAGAATTAGACTCTACAGTAGAGGAGGAATGAGGAGATAAAGAGCCACAAACTCCAAGTTTGTGAAGATTAGTTCGAGAAAGAAGGCAGTAGGAAAGGTATAATCCATCTGCTTTCTGTGCAAATTTTGCTTTTTCTATTACTGATGATGATCCCAAAACTGTGAAGGAAGCAGTAGATTCAGAGGATGGAAAACTATGGAAAGAGGTCATGGTTGATGAAATGGCATCTTTACACAAAAATGAGGCTTGGGATTTGGTGGAGTTGTAGGATGGAAGGAAACCCATTGGAAGCAAATGGGTGTTCAAGAAAAAGACAAATGCAGAAGGAAAGGTCGAGAAACACAAGCTCGGTTGGTAGCAAAAGGTTATTCCCAGGTGCTGAAAATTGATTTTGGTGATATTTTTTCTCCTATTGCCAAGGTAGCTTCTATTATATTATTGTTATCTGTTGTTTCTACTTTTAATTTTGAGATAGAATAGATGGATGTGAAGACAACATTTCTTCATGGGAATCTGGAAGAGGAGATCTACATGAAGCAACCTGAAGGCTTTTCGGTGAAGGATAAGAAAGAACTGGTATGCAAGTTAAGGAAGTCTCTGTATGGGTTAAAATAGTCACCAAGGATGTGGTATCAAAAATTTGATATATTTATACAGGGACTTGGCTTCACCAAAAGCAAAGCAGATCATTGTGTGTATTTTGAATTAATTGGTGACCGTGTTATTTATCTGGTCTTGTATGTGGATGATATGTTGCTGGTTGGAAATGACAAAGAAATTATCCAGGATTTGAAGACCCAATTGTCCTCCAAATTCAACATGAAAGATCTTGGTGCAGAAAACTATATTTTGGGCATGGAAATTAAAAGAGACCTGGAAAAGACAAAGTTCTGGTTAATCCAGAGGAAGTATGTCGAGACAATATTGCAGAGGTTTAATATGCAGGACAATAAACTAGTGAAGGTTCCTATTCCTGTAGGTGTAAAGTTATCTACTGAACAGTGTCCCAAGACATAAGAAGAGGAAGAGGACATGTCCCGTGTTCCATATGCAAGTGCAGTCGGTAGCCTGATGTATGCAATGATCTGTACTAGACTAGACATTGCACATATAGTGAGAGTATTGAACAGGTTTATGTAAAACTAGGGAAGGAGCACTGGACAGCAGTGAAGCGGGTTTTCGGGTATTTGTGTGGCACTAGTGGTTTGTGTTACCAAGGAAGACCAAGATTGGATAGAGTGTTGGATATTCGTGGTTTTGTTGATTCAGACTAGGCTGGAGATCAGGATCAAAGAAGATCTACAAGTGGGTTATGTGTTTAACCTATTTGGAGGTGCAGTCAGTTGGCTGAGTAAGAAACAATCTGTAGTGGCACCATCAATTACAGAGGCAAAATACATGGTAGCCACTCATGCAAGAAAGGAAGCAGTTTGGTTGCAGAGATTGTGTTCAAGTATGGGGTTAGTATACGGAGCTATAAGGATAGATTGTGACAACCAAAGTGCAATTTTCTTAGCAAAGAACCCTACATATCATTCAAAGACAAAGCACATTGATGTTCAGTATCACTTTGTGAGGGATATGATAGAAGACAAAAAGGTGTTGCTGGTAAAGGTGAAAAATTTGAAGAATACTACAGATGCATTGACAAAATATGTGAGCTTTAAGAAGTTCTCTTGGTGTAGAGAAACAATGGGCATTGTAGGGTTGGGTAAATGACTAAGCTCTCTTATGGCCCCCGATGGAAAGAAAACAACAAGTGGGAGAATGTTGGGTTGTGTTATATTCTTTCCACGACTAGCCCCCGTAGTTAACTAGGGTGTTAGAAGGGGGGCGGAACCCCCCCTTTGTTGCGTCGATTGTGTAGCGGGTGGGGGTCACAGGGGGTTTGAGGGGTGCAGGTAATCCCACTCTATGGGTTCCGGGACAGCACCCCAGAAAATTTTGTTTTTGGACCCTATATAAGGTTGGGCGGACCTACGTATGGTTTTTTGCATGATTTTCACATATGGTTTTGGACGCGATGGTTTTCAGTCCATGGTATTGGATGCTTCGACATGTATAAATATGTATTATAACATCGAAAGGAACATAATGAAAAATTAAGTTGGTAGTCCCGATTTTCGGATCCAAGGGAAAATCTCTGTGTATATGTGTTTTATGTGTTATGTTTTTGCATTGTTTATTTTCTGTGTTTTAGAATTCGTATGCAGGTAATTTTTGTACGGGGTTAAAACCTACATTGAATTCCCCTAGCAACGAAGTGTTAATGTTTGGAATAAAATATTTTTGTTCGTTCTGTAATAGTTGTCTGTTAGTATTATTACATAATACTTTCCAGAGTTGTAATTCCTCTCTTTGAAGAGTCCCTAGATAGTTCCAGAACAATTCTTGTCTTTTGTTTAAGTTTTTGCTTTCTTAAAGATTTTCCTGCATTGTAACCGGAGAAGAAAGATTTTTCCTAAAGAAATTTGCTTTCCTAATTAATAAAACATATATAATTTTTCTTTATGGCCTTCAGATTATGAATTTCTACTAGTGAGCATTTGGCCTTTACTAAACCGGTTCATTTAACCCTTTTCCAAACAGTATACATATTTTTGTTCCAACAGTACAATTAATCAAACATCATACATATTTATGTTTCAACAGTACAATTAACCTTCAGGAAGTTATAAATACTTATCTGATTTTGGTAATTAATTATTGTCGACTATTTGGATCAAAATCGACTATATGTTGTCGAATTACCTCCCAACCTTGAGACCCGCTTCCAAGCCTGAGTCTCCCCCAAGCTGTTACTCACATGCAGTAAGACTAACAATCCTTTTTATCACAGCTATCTAGTCTTAACCAGACTTAGCTTATAAACCCTGTCTGACATCTCAACACGGAAACCTTTGTGTCATTCCTTTTCTTTTCTTGTCTCAGGTACGCATACCCTCTTGATCTCTTCCTTGAGAATAAATCTTCAAGGAAGTAGTTAGGGATAGGTAACCACCTACCCTAACTACCTGACATGTGAGAGTTACATGTTTGTCATCAAAACATTTTCCTCATGCACAACTTAATCAAAATAATAAATATATAAACTTAAATAGTAATATCCAATTTGTTTAACTGCAGTAATTAAATATTTACAATTATTGGGGACATCACACTTTGTCAGATCTATAAATTCAATTGTATGAAAATCAAAATAATTGTGTAAAAAATAAAAATGTAAGAAGTAAAACTTATATAATCGGCACAAAATTATATTTTCTATATAGAAATAACAAAATGAAATAAAATTTATTGGTAGATGGTAATAACAAACAAATTATATAGAGAAAAAGTATTGATTTTGAATAATTTAATATAATTAAATATGAAATGTTGTTGTCTAGAACTTGGATATAATCAAAAGAAAATACTAATGAATCTACATAAAACTTAAAATAATGCTCTTGAAAAGCAAAACTGTTATCAAATGTTTACTCTATAGTACAACAAATTTAAACTTCTAGAAAATCTAGGCTTGCTAGCTAGTTCAACTTCCCTTTCGCAAATGAACAGTATCAGTTTATCACCATTCACAATATACATCGATACCGAAGATTGTGAGAAAACTGTAGTTATGCACATATCATAAACATATAGATCGCTATCATAATGGTAGATGTGTCATTCATACAAATAACAGAGCTAAATATTTCTATTTATCGCACATTGTTCCATAAAAATATACAGAGATATATACAAATCCCAACAACGTATTTTACATATGATAATACACAATATTATCGGGGCTATCTATCGTTCTTCAGCTTGCAAGCAGAGTGGTGAACTTTTATGTGCCTGAATGCCAGCGTTATTACATAAGAAAAAAAAAAAAAAAAAACCTGGTCATCCCTCGAAGAAAATGCAACTGCAAATTAACTATATCCTTTTTCTTTTCAGTATTGAGGAAACCCCCGCTTATGGAAGTCATACATAGAACCCATTTCAATATTTTTCAACATAGTCATGTCATGTGACTGGAATCCAGGTGGGGAGGTTATCATTAAACCCTCCCAACCATATGGGATATAGATCAACTATCTATCAAAAAACATAATAAAACAACACCCACATTCAATATTGCAATTAAAAAGTCAATAAATTGAAAGGACATTGATCTTTGTTAGGTAAGCGTTTAGAAAAATTAAATTGTATAAATGGAGAGATGTTCCACTTGGAAGGTTTTAGTTCCTGCATGCAGCATAGTAAATTAATAAATATAAAATATACAATAGATTTCTATCATTTCGATGGAAGTGATCATGTTCATAAGTCACCACATCGATCAGAGACTGGCCATCAAAATATTTATTAATATAAATATTTTCTTCCTTCTCAATGGCATTAACCTCTGCATTTGGTGTTGATATATGTTCCAGATTTCCATCACTTTGAATTCTTGACGATATATTTGCAAGAGCAACCATTTTGTTATCACTCAGGTTGTCCCTTGGCTCCTTAAGGGATATGGCCAAGGTAACCACAAACCAATCTTTGGATTACAGTTTCTAGCCTACCTGCAATCAGAGAGGGCTCTCTCTTTAAAATTTAACATTGTTTTGATATGATTTTAGGCTAGTTATGGTGTACATGGGTTTTGTTTTGAGTTTTGGTGGGAAGGCTGATGCTTTTCAAACGGAGTTGGGCTGCAAAGTGTGAGAAGTTCAAACCATTGGGCATGGAGTCAAGGATAAGGGCTGCTGGTGTGTTTTCTTGGTCACAAGAGGAATACAGAGCAGGATAGCTACACATGGAACAATATCAAGCTGGAATAAAGATGGAATGAAGGTCAGAGATGAAAGGCAACTAAGAATCTTTCATCAGCTAACAGAAGGAGGGAGAATGAACTTTATCTAGGAGCAGTCAAGGATTCCTAAACAATTATTCATAAATGAGAGAAACAGTGTAAACATGATCATTTAAGTATGCATATTCATAACTATTTCTGAGGAAAAACATGTAGAAATAACAGAAATTGAGCATAGAGTGCTGCTAAGCAAAGTCTAAGCTATTCTTCTTTCCTGCTATTTAGATGGTGACACAATGGTGGCATAAACACATATAAACTGTAAACAGAGGTAAGAAACACTTATTGGGCCATGTAGAAGCATTAGAATTCCATAGTTCACTCTTCAGCCATTAAAACACAACAGACAGTTCATCATCCAAGCATTCCAGCGATCTTTGATTATAGAGGCTCTCAAAGAATACAGAGCAAGTCTCGAGAGGAGTTATCAACCAACCAACCCTTTAAACAATGAACAGGGTGGTTTATATAGAGAAAATATTCACAAAATATCTACAATCAGCAGATCTTAAACAGATCTGAGGGAATAAGTGCCTTTAATCTAACTTATCCTGAAATAAATGCATAAAATATCTATCTAACTGCTGCACTGGGGCAGCTGCCTCAAAAATGAGTTAATATGATGTCCTTTGAGCTCTGTGCTGTTCATTTGGCCATAACTGTGCTTTGGTTTCTGCAGCGCTGCCCTTAGGTGGCCTTATGTGCATTAACTCTGATCTGGTGAGCCTTAATGGCTTTAAATTCCATCACTGATACTCTTTGACTTTGCTGGGGCCTTTTATTGCTCTTCTGCCTTGGAAATAAAGATTTCCACTGAAAAACATTAACTGATACTCTTTGTCGTAACTCTGATACACTTTAACTTGAATCGGGCCACTTTCCTCCCACTGATATACTTCAAACTGTCAAATCGCCCCTTTTTTGCCACTTTATGGCAAAAATAGCTGTGGTGGCACCTCTGTGGGCTTCAGATGAGTATCGGCGCTTGGCCGATCAAAATCTGATCAAAAAGGAAGAATTACTGCTAAAATGGTGGAGGATTTGTGGGCTGATAGGTTGTTGAGGCTGTGCTCGTTGTCTGGAGCAAATTTGGGCTTGGAGCGATCAAAAATGGCCGAGAAATACTAAGCTTCCTTTGAACTGGAATGCGCGCGGGCGCAGATTGAAAAACATGAAGAAATGCCTTTTTTCCTTTATAAAGTAAAAAACCACTTTACATAGGAAATTTGATGAAAAACAGGGCGGGAGCGATTACTGTAGCGGAGAATTAATCTGGGCCGTTGGATCGCGCGAAGGCAGATCCAATGGTTGGCGCGCAATTGGCGATCGGCGATCGACGGATTTACAATGAAATGGGTTCGCGGACCCGAAATCCCTTTCAAACTGTTGTTTATAACTTTTCGGCTCCGGTTATGGAGCGTACAGTGCCAATCCCTTGCGGACCCGACACACTATTAAGCTCCATTCTATAGTATTTCAGCTCCGGAATATCAAAGCACTCCCACTTTGTTGTACAAAGGCTCCTTTCGGACCTGAAAATTTTATATGCCGCACTTTATAACACTTCGGCTCCGGAATATCGGAGCTCTATATGGGGCCGCGACTTGATGAGGACCGTTGATCTGAGGACCCGAATGGGCGGCTGCGATTAAATCAGCATTTCACTATTGGCGGGGACATGGGAGCGGGGATTTATATATATGCGATCACCGAAATGGGGCGATCGCCGATAAGATCTGAGCCGTCGAATGGGCGGGGTGATCGGACGGCTGACATTAAGTCGTTGTTTCGCCATCGGGGAAACCCGGGGGGCGGGCCTTAATACATATGTGCGATGCAATGCGATATTTTTGAAAAATGCGGGTTTTTACGTTATAACTTAAGTTTTTTAAAAAAAACTTGAGTTTAAACGATAAAACCATAAAAAGGGGATTTGCGATAGAAAGAGTATATGCGGGATATATGGGAAAATATGAGGTAGGAAGGCTCCCGATAGCGATATTGCTTCGGATGCGATAGTGATATCGCATCGGAGCAAGGGAGAATGGTGTGATATATGTAAAGGGCCAATATTGCTACCACCTTCGACAACGATATTGCGTCGGAGGGGGGGAATTCCAATCGGAGGAGGGCTTTTATAATGAAAAGGGGCTTTTATATGATCGGAAGGGTTCGATAACATAAAAAGAGGGTTGTTAATGCTTTTGGAAGGGGTCCAAAGCATAAAAAAAGAGGGATTTTATATTTTGGAAGGGATTTTATGCATAGGAATGAGTCCTAAAGCATTTGGAAGATGGTTTGAGAGGCAAGATGAGGGTTCTTACTAAGTTTCAGGCAAACTTAGTAATTCCCAAGCAATATTTATGGTTATATTTCAACCAGAGGGAGGGGATATGTATATAGAGGAATTCTTATCATATTTTAGTAGGGGAAGGGGAAATATATAGGGATTTACATAATAAGTTAGAAATTAATATGAATTTCGATCAGAAAGCACTAAGGATAGAAGTATTTAGACTTTAAAGGGGAAATATGACTTGTAGAAGGAATATAAGCATCCTTAAGCAAAGTAGACCTTTACTTAGGCAATATTTATGGAATATGATGAATTTTAAAGATATCAAGCAGATCTTAACATCTTTAGGGGAGGTTAGTGAATGATTTTGGGGAAAAGGAAGAAGGGGAAGTTAGACATGCCTCGCCTGAGCTGCTCCAAATGGATTTTGCCTTATACTTGTGATTTGAATAGATTTAACACTTGAAAACTTGAAATGATCACACTTATTGATTCTGCAACCTCAAAACTGCCTACCCAGCCTACTTACCTAGCATTTTGTCTTGTTTTTGGTTTGGGTGCACTTGAACTAGCAAACCCAGCTTTTCAACTTTTCTTTTGGTTGTCCTCCTATCTAAATCAATCCTTATGCCTTCTGGGACTCAGATTAAACAGTTGAGCACCCTTGATTCTCTACCTATCTAATAATCTACCAAGATTAAATAGTTTGGATAGATCTTTATTCTCTACATCTACAACAAGCAATTTAAACCTAGGGAAGCCAAGATTAAGCTGTTTGGCCTTCCCTTAACTGTGAAACTCTTCAAAAATGGAATATAGTAGTGGCATTTGAGCTAGCACACTTTCCTGGCCTTTTGTTTGGGGTTCATTTCATTTATTTTTCTCTTTGGCCAATTGATTCTTTTTTCCCTTTGATTATTCTTTTAGGGCATACCCTCTTTACATTTTTTAAATTTTCTGAGTTTTCTAGGAAATATGGAACCTTTGCAGCATGGAAAGAATGACATATTTGGCATGTAAACAGTCAATCATGAAATATGAAACCTATTGCAATAGGAGGCTAACAGTGGCTCCACTTGGGGATGGATTTTCCAGATGAAAAGCCAAGAACAGCAGGTCAGAATGCCTTGGTCTTCAACTGTTGCTGTAATCTGAAAACTTCCTTCTTCTTTGATGCTTTTGACTGAATTCTTGTAAGCTGTTATGCAGTATTACTTTGAGCTGATTTGCAGAAAAATTACAGCTCTGCTTCTTGCCTTTTGAGTGCTTATAAACATATTCAAATCTACCTGAGCACTTCTTTTGAAATTAATTCAAAACAGAGATCAAATGGTGCATTTGCTTTGATCCTTCCTTCAAAATTTTCTGCGTTATTCCCTTATCGGACTGCTATAAATGAAAATGCTGAAAATACAAATAATAATGTACAAAAATAATATACAGCTGCATTATGTACATCAAAAGGGGTCATGATAGTGCTTGAGCATTCGGCCGTTGACAAGGCCTTCTTCAGCTTTTGTGCCATCCAAACTCTTCAGAAAATATGTATTGTTGTCTTGCACAGCTTGAATAACATATGGCCCTTTCCATAGGAAATCGAATTTGCCATGCTTTCCTTTGTCCTCTCTCCTTGAATCCCACCTTAGCACTTTGTTGCCTATGTAGAAATCTTTAGCCTTTGCTCTTTTATCAAACATTTTCTTCAGCTTCTCTTGTAAAATCTGAGCTCTATTATACACTTGCTCCCCTGTTTGCTGTAGATGGATTGTTTGATTGATTCTTCTTTGGATATCATTGGGCTTAGCCTGAATCTCTTGCAGTAATTTGATAACAGGGATTCCCAAAGATGAAGGGAATCATGCCTCCATTCCATAAACTAACTCATATGGGCTTGCTCCAATGGATCTCTTAGTTGTCAATCTATCAGCCCATAGTGCATTTGTGAGCTTCTTGTGCCAATTCTTTTTATTCTCCTCCAAGACTTTCTTGATGATATTGATGAGGCTTTTATTGGATGATTCGGCTAGGCCATTACCTTGAGGGTAATAGGTTGTGGAGTGACCTAAGGAAATGTGGTATTTGTGGCAAAAACTGATCATTTTCTTGGATTTAAAGGCAGCAGCGTTGTCTGTAATGATTTTCTCTGGACAGCCAAATCTGGACAGAATGTTGGATTCTAGGAATTGGATGATGGTGGAATCATTGGCTTGCCTACAAGGGATGGCCTCAATCCACTTGGTAAAGTAATCTGTAGCAGTTAAAATCCACTTGTGCTGGCTAGAAGAGGAGGGATGAATCTCACCAATGAAGTCTAAACCCCACTGTTGGAATGGTTTCTCAGTTGAAATGGGCTTAAGGGGTAAGGGCAGCAGCTTTCTTTTGCCTTCAAAGATCTGGCACTTATGGCATGAAACAACAAATTTCTTGACATCAGCAAACAAAGAGGGCCAATAGTAACCAGCCCTTAGTATCTTATCAGCAGTAGACTTCCAATACAAGTGCCCTCCACAGTCCCCTGCATGAAACTCCTTCATAACACTGTCAATTTCATTTAAAGTTAAACAATTCAGCAAAATGCCTTCATGATTCTTCCAAAACAGGGCACTATCTAAGACACAAAAATTTGATGCTTTCATTTTTAAGAATCTCTTGTTGGTTCTGGACAACCCTGGGGGAGCAAATAGGTTTAACAATATAAAACAAATATCAGCATACCATGGGGATTGCAAGAAAGCTTGACTGATCTGTGGAGTCGCCAGCTCCTGTTCGTTGTCCAGTTCATTTATGTCTAAGGCTTGGAAATTTGTTTCGGACATCAGTTTGGCTAAACCTTGTCCCTTTATCAGTTTAGTGGGATTTATTTCAATGTCATATTCCAGGATATTGGCAATCCATTTGCCTCTTTTTCCCTCAATTCCCTCTTGAGTTAGGATGTCTTTCACAACAGAGTTTGGGACATAAGCAATCACATGTGAGTATAAGATGTAAACTCTGAAATCTTTGATGGCCTTAACAAGGGCATATGCCTGCTTTTCCATGATTTGATACTTCAAGGGCGCATCTCTAAGGGCTCGGCTGAAGAAAGAAATGGGCTTTTCAGATCCCTGATTATCCTTCTGCAATAGGACAGCAGCAATTGTGTGCTCAAAAGCAAAGGAAAAAATGATGAAATCTCTATCAAATTTGGGGCTGGTGAGGACTGGTGTTTCTGTTAAGGCAGATTTTATGCCCTCAAAGGCCCGTTTGGCTTCTAAATACCATTTTACCTTGGAATCTTTATTTAGCATGTTATTCAATAATCTTATCAGCTCGGCCAAATTGGGAATGAATCTTCTCAAGAAATTGATCTTCCCTAAAAAAGCTTGCAGTTCTTTGATGTTTCTTGGATAAGGGATTTGAAGAATGGCTTGAATTCGGTCTGGATCAATCCTAATGCCATCTTTTGAAATGATATGGCCTAGCAATTTGCCTTCCTCTAGGCCAAACAGGGATTTCTTTGGATTTAAAGATATGCCATACTTCCTACAAGTAAGGAATACTTGTCTCAGATGTTTCAAATGTTCTTGATCAGATTTGGAGAATGGGGTAAGATCATCAAGGTAGACCACTAAGAAATCATGGATCTCTTTGGCAAAGGCAATGTCCATTGCCCTTTGAAAAGTGGCACTTGCATTTTTTAGTCCGAAAGGCATTTTGACATATTTAAAGGTTCCCCATGGTGTTGTAAAGGTTGTTTTATCCTGATCATCCGGGTGAACTAATATCTGATTGAAACCTGAGAAGCCATCTAACAGTGAAATTCTGGAAGACCCCACTACCCTTTGTAAAATATGGTCCATCTTGGGCAATGGGTAGTGGTCTTTGAGAGAGGCTTGGTTCAAATTTCTTAAGTCAACACACAATCTAATCTCACCTGTTTTCTTCCTTGTGGGCACTAAGTTGGATACCCATTCTGAAAATCTGATTGGTGCTATGATACCTGCTTCAAACATTCTCTTCACTTCTTTCTCTATCAAGGGAAGAAGCACAGGATTGATTCGCCTTAATTTCTGTTTGAAAGGCTTTTGATTTGGTTTCAAAGGGATAGTATGTTGAATGACAGAGGTGTCATAGGACTTGAGGTCCTCATAACTCCAAGCAAAAACATCTTGGAACTCTTTAAACAGGTCAACATACTTTGGCTTTTGATTAGGGGGCAAAGACTTGGACAGTTTTATCATGTTGGGCTTTTTTGCTGTTCCAATATTACAGTCTTCAATTGCAGCGTTTAAGGGTTGCATTTTTGGCTTTTTGGGAATGTCATTTGAATCAAATATGTCTTCTAAGGGAGTCAAGCCTGTGGGTAGAAAATTGTCTTTTAGTTCAATAACTTCAGCCTCTGCTTCAGCTATTTCATCCAAATTCATTTGCTTCAGCTCTTCTATGTTCTTGTCATCAAAAATGGTTGGGCACAGCATTTGATTTGTTGCTTCAGCTATTATAGTCTGCTCATTTTGGCTCATTTGCTGTTGTGGGTCATCCATGGCATCTGTATCAATCTTTAAACTTGAAAACTCTTGCTGCGAAGTCAAGAAATTGTTAATTTGTGCATCATTCTCAAATACTTGCCAATCTTTGATATTGTTGGGGACAATAGGCCTGTGCTTTATCTCAGCTGTAAAGTGGTGATTGGGCTCAAAAGGCAGCTTACAAGTTCTAGCAAAAGTAGCTAGACTATGCGCATGGAGATTATGGCTTCTTGGAATTTTGGCAAGCTTGGATTCAGTGAAGGAATTGAGGATTTCTGTGGCAGCAGACCTATAAGCCCTTAGCCTATTGTCATTAGTAACAAAGTTACCTTTCATCTGTTGAATGATCAAATCGGAGTCACCTAGAATGGAAACTTTTGCAGCTCCTAGAGATTTGATGAGTTTAAGGCCTAAAAGGAGGGCTTCATACTCTGCCATGTTGTTGGTACATTTGAAATTTAGTCTATAGGCATGACCTTCTGCATGGTTGTTTTGTGTATTATGGATCCACACACCTGCCCCTGCTCCTAGCTTATTAACTGAACCATCAAACTCCAAATACCATAGGATTTCCTGGTCCTGACTAGTATTGGGAATTTCAGTCATTTTGTCAGTGGGCAGATTTGAGTTTTCTATTTCAGGTAGTTTTCCTTGTGTGCTGGTTGCATCAGTTATTTCAATAGTTTCTACGCTTTGGGCAACCGATTTTTCATTTATGCATGTTTCTTGCTCTAAAGCCAAAGGCTTATCATTAGTTGGAGGACAACTATCATCATTAAACAAGATAAAAAAATCCATATCAGAATGGATTGAATAAATAGGAAAGTTTTGGGGCTTTTCCTCACTACTTACCACATATTTCATAAGTGTTTCCCTATACAGTCTCTTTGGTTGCCCAAAGACTGATATAGTGGCATAAGAGAGGTCTAATTGGAGAGATCCTTGGAGTTTGGCTCCCCAAGATCTTGATAACAGCATGCCATATTTAGGTGGAATGTCACCAACCACCACGTCCATTAGGATTTTTTTGTTGGGATATTGGACTAAAGACACACATAAGTCTTTGATTAAGCCTAAACACTTGACTTGGCTAGAATAAAATGAGAACAGGTCTTTGTATGGTCTAGTAACATCAAGGTTTAGCTTCTCCATTACAGCTTTGGGCATTAGGTTGTGTGAAGCACCTGAATCAAACATTGCATTATGCAAGACTTTATCATGTATGTGCAAACTGACATAAAAGGGTAAAACAGCTCCATTTGCTAATTTTCCATTGACTTCTGGACCGAAAAGTAGCTCAGGTTGATCATCTAGGACATTAACATCATCCCTATTCTCTGGCATTTGCAGCGATCTCTTGATTTGCTGTCTATATACATCATGTTTAGCAAGCTCAGATAGAGGGATAGATATCTTTAGTTTACCAATTTCTGCCTCTAAATCAAATGGTTTTTCTGATTGGGTTTTAGTATTGTGACTGGCAGATTTTCCCTTTTCAATTGGAGTTTCAGTGATTTTCTCTTGATCTTGAGTGTTATCTTGAAGTATTTCTGTTTTGGAAAGGCTTTGAGGAGTGTTGTTTGCATTTTCTTTTGTGGAAGAGGATACAAAAGGCTGGCTTTTAAAGACCTGTACATCTGTTACATCCTCTACAGTCACTTCCCTTGGATTTGGATCTGTTTTTGAAGAGGGTTCTATGATAGCAGCCTTGCCTTTTACTTTCTTAGGCTGCTTAGCATCCTTTGGTTTGATAGGTTCAGGTACACCTATGGTTCTTGTTCTCAATTTGTACTGCTTGTGAACCTCATATACCGCTGCATCATAGCATTCTCTGAAGTCAAATGACTCTCCAGACTTGGTTTGGAATTGATTGATATCATGATCATCTTGGTCTTCTTGGGTTAGGAAAACTTGTTGCTCACTCTTCAAACCCATCAAGTTTATGTGAGTGTCCTCGGTTGGTTCATTAGATGTGGATGCCTCAGCATAGTTATCTTGAAAAGGAGGTCTTATATCATGGTCGGGGCTAGCCCTTCAAACGTTTGGATTTTGGTTTTTTCTAAAATTTGGGTTTCTGATAGTATTAGCTTGTTTGAGATATCAATGTGAATTTAACAGTCTTCTTATAATTATGATGAAAAAGGCTAAGAATGAAGGTAGGGGTATTCATGTAGGAAGCATAACATCTAACCTGATGAGTCTTTATATGAGTCTTTATATGCAAGAAGGAAATTTCATGTTCCTCCAAAGGTAACACATTGAGAACAACTAGGAGGGAATATGACCCTAAAATTAAGTGAAATATGTGCATTGTATATAGGTATCCTAAGGACATATAAATTGAAATTTCCATCTAGCAAGTTGATCACCTCGTAATCTATAATGGATAAGGTCAAAAACTATAGTGGTATGATATTAAAGAAGTATCATGTTAAAGAGAGGGTTGTCTTGAAGATGAGGATAGGCAGGGACCACCTACCATTTCATCCACATACCCATTAGATACAAAGTGAGGGGATCAATGTTCAAGGTCGTCGTGGACACTCAATGGATTATATGAGACATGATTGTATGCATGATGGAGGAGAACACAAAGAAGATCAAAAAAATTGAGACCTCACTTAAGCTCTTTAACCAAACATTGTCATAAATAGCTCAAGATAGGAAATGGTCATAGGAATTATACCTATCATGAAAAAATTCATGGAAAAAAGGTATTCCTTAACTCAACATTAGTGAAATCTATTAGAGAGATTTAAGCAAACAAAGATTCTACTTGTGATACTTTCCATTGGAGAATTATAAGTTGACCTATTGTTGATAGGAATAAATGACCCAACAACAACTACTAACGGGTTCTCTTCGATATTAGGTCCCAATTATGTAGGTTTTAACCTTGCATAGATAATTCTTACAAAGATTCTGAATATAAAGAAAAAAATCAATATCACACGCACACAATTAGCACAAATATTTTGTCAAGGAAACCCAAAACCAAGAAAAACAGACTTATCTTTCTATATCTCTCAATAACTACATAGCCATTCTTCTAGCAGAGAAAAATCCTAACATAAATTCTATTGTTAGACCTGTAAACTAATGAGGAATGTTCTACATTGACTATGAAACTACAATATTTTACAAAGAAAAATTTCAAACAACTAAATCCTCCACTATAGGGGCCTTCATAGAAATGTTGATTCCCCTTTGGAACCCCCACAATAATAGTTATATGGGAGGGAAGCCTACCCCCCTCCCCCCCCCAAGTTAGCAACTGGGATCCAAACATGATTAATTGCGCAAAGAATATAACCCATACCCAACAAATTGGACATCACATTGCTTTAGGTAAGAGACTCATCCATATTTTGGCCCGATAACCATGTTTGGTTTTGAAAATGTTGTAGGATATGAATGATCATCATATCAAAGGAATACATATTATAATCTATAACTAACTAAATGAAAGATGAAACTAATCTATGTTAACAAATTGTTCAAATATAGAGAAGAAATAGAAAGAAATGAGTTGATAAACACAAAGGAAAATAGACAAAGAAACAATTAGTTGAGATCGAGGATAACAATGAATCCTTAGCTTAATGCAACAAGTCTAGAACAATTATTACTTTGATCTAATAAGTGTTCTTCAATCTCTACAAAACTAAATCAAGAAAAATGTAAGAAGGGACTTTCAATTCCACAAATTAGTTTGTGACCGAGTAGTAATACATCTCACAAAATACGAACATAAATGAACTTGTTCAAGAATAGTTTAGGAGGAAAAATGCATGTAGACATATGGATTCAGAAATGGCCTTTAATGCTTCTCAATATTATAGTAATGAAGACAAAAGTAGCAGCATCCTAACTCTAGTCTATAAGAAAATAATTTAAAAAAAAATCAAAAGTTTAGAACCTTTCATGTTCAAAGTTTTATAATATTTATAGATATTGAGTTAGTAACTACCCCTTGTGACTATTGAACTTCTCTAGGGTCAATTAGAATTCTTTAGTTTCTCAGTTGAGGCTAACAACTGTTACAATATGAGTGGATCATCATTTGGGAGTTTCATGATGTCCTAAATATAATCCATCCAGATCTCGTAGTATGGTGCAATCATATTAATTATGTTGGGTAGAAATATCTCCATGATTATGTGATACTCTAAGTTGTTATAGGAGATAATTTCCATATCTTTATTTAGTGGAACTAGGAAAGAGTCTAGGATTGTCTACTACCTAGCAGGACAAAAAAAAATCTAGTTCATGATGTCCATAGTGGGCTTACTAGTGAAGACACTAAAATATCATTCCTTTGCATCCAACAACTCCTCCAATTCTATGTTTACTTCTTCAGTCGGCCTAGCCTCTCCCTAGGCCACAGTTGATGGAAGTCTATTCATTTTGATGATTCTCTTAACCACGAAATAATGTTGTTGATATGGTAAGACAATTGAGCTAAATCCTTCTCCAATTTATCTATTATCTTTAGAACTTGGTTGATAGCTATAAAATCATACGTGTATGATGATTCTAAGAAATTCTATTATTTCTTGAGGATATTCTTTGGGCCACTATTCTAGTTGATTAAGAACATATAGGAATCCTTACAGTTGAGTATCTTTCTCCATGGCTAGTTTCCAAAGTGGTAATAACCTGGTTGGAATTTCCTACATGATTTATAAGTATGTGTATTCTTTTAATACTAGAGACTTATATTACTCGTTTACTTATGAGGTACATGCCTCGTATCTCTCCACCTTGATTCTTTCCTATTTCATTGTCTTGGCCTTTGCATTTAGTAATATGACATGTTTATCTAGCTCATCTATAAGCGCATCTTTCTTCTTCATCTTGTTTAGGAGCTCTCATACACTTCTCTTAGTGTCTTGAGAAAATGTTTTCTTTGTTGAAGCCATGGCAAGGGGATCCTTTCTTGTGTCAGACACTATGGGCCTCTTGGTGGTAATATGTACTAGAGAAAAACGTCACATGACATATGTATTCTTTGTGTTCTCCATGATCTTGTTCAGGATGTGATAGACCCTGATCTTATTCAAATTGACCACATTCTTCATCTTAGCTAGCATGGTGCTCATTTCTTTTATGGGTAGGTGTCCTTCCATGATTTCTAGAAATGTTGGTGACTTTGGGTCAATCTCCATAGCACTTGAATCATATTGAGCTTACATTTTAGTTCTTCTTGTTGAGCCTCGAGTGCTTCATCCCTAGCTTTGGCTTTTTCTTCATCTTATAGTTGTTTCTACTCTTCTTATCTTTTTATGACTTCTTCGGCTCTTCTATCTTCCTCGTCCTTCTTGCAACAACCCCCTTACCATTCTAACCCAAGGGAGGTGGTTACTAGGTTACCTGAATCTCATGTTATAGTTATAAGAATGTGGTAACCATTTGTTTTTTTGTAATAATGAAGCATCTTTATAAAAAAGGTACCATTTTACATAAAATATTCATCCAAAGTTTACAATATATTCTTCATGAGAATTAACAAGTATATGCATGAGAGAGAGTATTGTTCGTATCAAGTTCTTTCAAATAAACCATGAATAGCTTTTCTTGAGACATGATGATGTAAAATCAAGATAGTTGACATCTATAGTCTAGAATGCAGAAGACAGGAAATTGTGTGATGCCTGGAGCTCAGCACCGAGTTTTGGAGAAGGTTGGCCTACTGGATAGTAATCTTTATGGAAATCCATGGATCATATGTTTCCCAAGTGTAAGACATTTTGGTCTATAATGCAAATTATTTTCACTAGAATCGATACTACTCAGACCCCTTTTTTCTTCCAGAGAATCATTCAAATCAATAAACCTACTTATTTCATCCATTCAATTTGGGTGGAAAGTAATAGAGGGAATTATTGTATCCTTTACTAAAGGGAGAAAGGGATAAAAAATGGAAACCAACAACCACACTTTGCCTATAATCTAATTTTGGAGTGCCTTCCCTAGGAACGATAAACTCTTTAAGCATTTGAATTACTTACAAAACGAGAGTTGAAGTTATAACTTTACTAGCCAAGAATTCCTCCAAATTGTCCGCCCTAATGGCATGTCTCACACTGAAAGCACCAAGGCAATTCAAACACTCTCTATCGTCCATTTAACCTAATATTTAATGGGTGAAATCTGAGCGAGGATGGAAGAATTTACATAAGAAACTACATTTCCAAGGGGGCGAGGTGATGCCTTGTATGTCTTGAACAACAATTTGTTGTAAGACCCAACACTACCATCACTCTTAAGATCTTTGACTAGGTGGCTAAATTCATTCTAGTATGGAATGAATATTAATAGTAGTAATGACCCTGAATCTAGAGGTTTGTCAAGGAATTCCTCCAATGCTATCATGGATTCTATTCTCTTGGATGAAATAATTTTCACTGATGCACCCACTCCAAAGAATATGGTGGCAACATCAGAATCAAAGGATAATCTCTCAACCATGATTATGTTGCCACCAATATTTGTTGTATTTCTAACAAATATATAAGAAACCTTTTTCAGGTGACTACCGATGGTAAAGAAATCATAAAATCAAGGTTCTACAAACATTATCTCCCTAAGAACTTTATGCAACCTAATGCTTAATATGTAAGCCAAGGTTAACATGGATTCTACTCTCTTGGTTGAAATAATTTTGATTGATGCACACTCTCCCAAGAAGATGGTTGCAACATCTTAATCAAAGGACAGTCTATGGGCCATTATTATGTTGCCACCAAGGCTTGTTTTATTTCTAATGAATCCAAAAGAAACCTTTTTCACGTGACTAGCGATGGTAAAGAAATCAAACTAATAAAATCAAGGTTCTGCAAAAATTATCACTCTAATAAATTTATGCAGACTAATATTTAATATGTCAGTTGGTTTCTATTTTTAGTTCCTTTGCTCAATCCATTTAAGGGTACAAATTTTCTTCTTACTCCTACTTCTCAAGATATGGAATGTTTATTTATATTTTTGGTTATAATTCCACTGTAATTTCTCCATAAGGATGTTGTTTCTAAGTTATCTTCATTGCAAGCAAGATAATAGGAAAATGAATGTGTTATGTTTCTCAACTATGTGATTGAAACATATAACTCAGGAACATCAATAAAATAACAGATGATCAATAATTTACTAATACATTTGTCAGTTTTCCTAAACCCCTATTCAACAGTAATAACCATGGAAGCATAATAATCTAGTGCTTAAGAATCATCATTTCTTGCAATAATGAAACTTGATTCCTTCAACATGACATGTTTAACGAGGTTATGTAGTACAAAGAATTGATATCCATTGTTGTAGCTTCCATTGTAATTTAAGTCTTATTTTCAGTTTTATCACAAAATGAAATAAAAATCAAAAGAAATGAAAAATCAAAGCATTGTCTAAAGGTCATGCAGGTTCAAGAGGCGCGATCAAGCGATAGCTTGATGAGTACGATGAGGTGTGTTGCGGGGAAGCAATAAGCATGAAGATTAATTAAATCTCAACCCCCGTAGTTGACCGTGACGTTAGCATGGTTGACCACAATGTGTGGCCTAAAATTACTGTGGGGGTTCAACCTCAATGAAGCTCTCGTACATTCTTTACCCCCACAAAGTTTAAAAGAAATAAAGTGTTTTGTTTGATTGACGGGACAACTTTTGAATGTGAACCCACGAGAAGATCTGGGCCGTCTGATCAACAAGCCACAGATCCGACGAAAATTGGGTGGGTAACTAATCAGACGCGATGACATATCAAACACAGTTTAAATTTGCTAAAGTTCGGGCCAATCTCAGCCATCCATCGAAAGAGACGAGATCTGATAGATATCAGGTGAAACGTTAATCGGGTTTTAGCGTTAAAATAAGACCCGATAGATCATTAACTGGCGGTTTATATTTCCCACTGGGTCCGTTGGGAGTCAACAAAGCATTGAAAAGGCAGACTTGATAAGGTTTAATTCAAATAGGTTTAAAGTCTCGTGAGTTCCGAAGGATCGAACCGTTTATTGAATGAGTGATCAAACGGTTCACGTACAGCTAAGGCGGACCCGACAGGTTTATGAACCAGATTGTTAATCCTTTTTAGTTTTGTGGTAAACTATGTTCTATGTAAATTAGCCGATTTCGTTGTTTAAGCAAAATAATCAAAATTAGAGGGAGATGATAAAAACTTCAAAGGGTCGGTGATTGGTCAGGTTTCCCTGTGTTTTGGCCAATCAAAACACTCCTGATACATACATGGGCCCAGGTCCATGCACGAGGTTTTGTCAAATACAATTTATTATGATTAAAATAGTTTAATCATTATTAAAGCATTTACAGAGAAACTTCATCAGTAGCCAAGCAACAGAGCCGAAAAGCTAATAGTCATCATCATTTTCTAAATTCTGTTACTTCTTGTTATTTTATTTACGAGGTGTCTTTTATCCTCTATGTAATATTATGTAATAACTTTTACTTTAGACAGTTAGGAGAATAGTTAAGTAGTTTGACAGTGTTATGAAACCAGCTCAAGAAAAGATAGAAAAGATAGATCAACGCCTTAGAATTCAGCCTCTTCGAGGGGGCAACCTCCTTTACATTACATAAATGAACAATTCTTGGATGATACAAATGACAAAACCTCCTTTCTATATATAGGAGTCTAAGGAGTCACAATATAATCCAGCCGACCTAACAATAATAATATAAAGCCACAAAAAAAACAATAGAGGGATTCTATGGGGCACAGAAATAACAATATGGGGGTAATAGGGGCACAACAATATAAATAAGGGGTATAACTACAATAGTAATGGGGTAATCACTAGTATTATAGGGACCCAACATGCCCCTCTCCTTCAAAAAAGTGTTGTCCTCAACGCTTGAGTAGTTCTGGATACTTCTGCATAAAATTCTCATCCTCCCATGTGGAATCTTCAGCGGATAAGTTCTTCCACTTGATAAGATACTCTGAAATTGATCGATTTCGTAGCTGTCGAGTTCTTGTTTTTGTGACTGCTTCTGGTTCCAATATAATTTTTCCTTCCTCGTCAAGTTCTGGCAATATTGTTTGAATTGGGAGCTTGTCACCTATAACCTTCTTTAAACATGAAACATGGAAAACTGGGTGCAATCGAGAAGCTGCAGGAAGCTCCAATTTGTATGCCATAGTACCAATCTTTTGCAACACCTTGTACGGACCATAATACTTTGGTGATAATTTATTATCCTTCTTAGCTTGCTTTAGGGACATTTTCTTATATGGTTGTAGCCGTAGGAATACCCAATCACCTACATCAAAACTTCTTTCACTGCGATGTTGATCTGCCTGTTGTTTCATTCTATTTTGTGCCAACACGAGGTTATCCTTTAAGAGTTGGAGGACTTGTTGTTGATGTTCGATGTGATGTTCCACTGCCTGAACCTTAGAATTTTCTCTTAAATATGATGTGATGGATGGTGGTTGATACCCATAAAGTGCCATAAATGGGGTCATTTTTGTTGCTGTATGGAAGGAAGTGTTATACCACCATTCAGCCAGAGGCAACCATTTGACCCATTGTGTCTGTTTATCAGATACAAAGCAACGAAGATATCCTTCCAAACATTTGTTTACTATCTCAGTTTGCCCATCAGATTGAGGATGATAAGATGAGCTATGAGCTAACTGAGTACCAAGACAAGAAAATAATTCTGTCCAAAAATTTCCAGTGAAAATGGGATCTCTGTCACTTACAATAATCTTTGGGTTTCCATGTAGCTTTTGAATTGTTTCCATAAATGCAGTAGAAACTGTACTGGCTTTAAATGGATGTGATAATGCACAAAAGTGTGCATACTTGGTAAGTCTGTCAACTACCACCATGATGACACTCTTTCCCTCAGACTTGGGTAAACCTGTGATAAAATCCATTGAAACCTCCTCCCAACGTTGGCTTGGAATGGATAAAGGTTGTAATAGACCCGGTGTCTTAATTGTTTCAACTTTATTTTGCTGGCAAACCAAACATTCCGCCACAAACTTTTGAATATCTGATTTAAGGCCATCCCAAAAAAATTCCTTCTTAACCCTGTGGTAAGTTTTTAAAAATCCTGAGTGCCCTCCTAAGGGAGAAGTGTGCAATTCCATAAGAATCTTTTGTTTTAGCTGGGAATTCTTACAGAGGTATAAGCGATCTTTGTACCATAACGAATCATTTTGCCAGCTAAATGTATCAGAAGTACTGGAATCTTGTTGTAGCTTTCGAATAAGTGCCCACACTTCTTCGTCATTCTTCCATTCCTCCCTTGCTTCGTTTATCCAATCTGGTTGGATAATAGAAATGGCACACAACAATGCTTCCACATCCTCATCCTTTCTTGAGAGTGCATCTGCCACCACATTTTGCTTCCCTTTTTTGTAGATGATTTCAAAGTCATAACCCAACATCTTTGTGACCCACTTTTGTTGCTCTTCAGAGGATAATCTTTGTTCTAAAAAGTATTTAAGGCTATCATGATCCGTTTTTACCTTGAAGTGTCTTCCCATTAGGTAGGGTCGCCATTTCTTAAGTGCATGGAGTATTGCCAACATTTCCTTCTCATAAATAGCTTTGCTTAAAAACTTTCCCTTGATTGGACGACTTTCAAAAGCAATGGGTCTTTCATCTTGCATTAGAACAGCACCAATTCCATTTCCTGAAGCATCACATTCCACAATAAAGGTTTTTGTGAAGTCCGGTGTAGCTAAGACCGGTGCTTGGCACATTGCCTCTTTAAGATGTTCAAAGGCCTTTGTTGCTTTCGGAGTCCATGAAAATGAATCTTTCTTCAATAATGTTGTTAGAGGTGCTGCTATTCTCCCATAATTCTTAACAAACTTGCGATAATACCCTGTCAACCCAAGAAATCCTCGCAGATGCTTTATGGATGTGGGGATTTTCCATTCCTTAATGGCTTTAATTTTGCTAGGGTCTACCTTAACTCCTTCATGAGATACAATATGACCCAAATATTCCACCTCCTGGACTCCAAAGAAACATTTGGATCTTTTTGCATATAATTGTTTCTCCTCCAATAGTTGTAGCACCCTGTCAACATGTTCAACATGATCCTTCCAAGACTTGTTGTAGATTAGTATATCATCAAAAAATACTAACACAAATTTTCTAAGGAATGGTTTGAAAATTGAATTCATCAAACCTTGAAATGTTGAAGGTGCATTGGTAAGGCCAAAAGGCATGACCAAAAATTCATAATGACCCTCATGAGTTCTAAATGCCGTTTTCGGAATGTCTTCAATCTTCATTCTGATTTGATGATATCCCGAACGAAGATCCAACTTGGTGAAGTAAATTGATCCATGCAATTCATCCAGTAATTCATCAATAACAGGAATGGGGAACTTATCTTTAATAGTGAGCTTGTTGAGCTCCCTATAATCTGGACACATGCGCCATGATCCATCCTTCTTGTGCACCAATACTACTGGAGCTGAGAAAGAACTTTGACTCGGTTGAATTATACCAGCCTCTAGCATTTCTGCAACCATACGTTCAATTTCACTTTTTTGGACATAGGGATATCTGTACGGCCTGATGTTTGGAGGAACACTTCCTGGAATCAGATGAATAGCATGATCATGATCACGCATAGGTGGGAGACCTTTGGGAGTCTCAAATACCTTGGAATGATTGTCCAAGACTTTTTGGAGATCTGGAGAAATAGATGATTCCAATGTGGAAACATCTAGCGAACATAATTGTGCAATTACACCTCTTTGCTCCTTTTTAGAAGCTTTGTCATTCCATTAGAGCTGATTATCTTTCCTGGTTTCCCTGCAATACCCCTTAATTCAACTTCCTTTCCTTCCGTAGAAAATTTGATGAAAAGTTCTTGAAAATTAAAAGCTATTGTACCCAAGGATTGTAGCCATTGGACTCCTAGTACAACATCAGCACCTCCCATTGGAATGGAAAGCATTGGGCTAGTCAATACATATTCTCCCATGGATAGCTTGATATTATGGCACTTTCCAGAGCAATTTATTGTTCCTCCATTTGCAATCATCACTTGACACTCTGGTGCTGGATATAGGAAGCAATTCAATTCTTTTGCTACCCTACAATGAATAAAATTGTGGGTGCTTCCTGAATCAATCAACACTATTACCTTTTTCTTCTTGATTTGTCCTTCTATCTTGATGGTTTGAGGAGTGGTAATTCCCGCCAATGCATTACAAGATATGGTCGGATTTATTTGTTCTTCATCTAGGCTTTGTTCCTGGAGTATATCTTCTTCTTTTGACCTTTCTTGCTCCTTTTCTTCTTCCTCTTCACAATCTATGTAGAATAATTTCTTCTCAGCACACTTATGACCTTTAGTGTATTTGCTATCACAACTGTAACAAAGCCCTTTTGCTCTTTTTTCTTCCAATTGTTGTGGTGTCAACCTTATAGGTTGTGGAAGACTAGGGGCAACAACACTTCCGTCTTTATAGTTGTGAGTGGTATGCTTCCTGGTTGCCATAATTTTGCTTTCCATTTTTCTTGCTAACCTGAATGCCTTCTCTAATGAATCAGGTTCCCAAAGGCGAACATCATGTTGGATATTATCCTTTAAAGACCCTATGAACACATCAATCCTATGCTCCTCTGGAATATCTTTTACCCTTATGTTCAATTTTTGGAACTCCTCAATGTGCTCCATTACTGAACCCTTTTGTTTGAGACTTATCAATTGGCTAAAAAAAGTGTTGCTTTTTGTATCTTCATAATGTGCTATCAATTCTTCCGTAAAAATTGCCCAAGTGATAAATTGTTTACGAGAGCAAAGCCATTGATACCATACAAACTGATTTGGTTCCAAATATACAATTGCCATACGTACCTTTTGTGTGTTTTGCACATTATTGAGATCGAAGAATTGCTCCATCTGTAATATCCATGTGGCGGGATCCTTGCCATCAAACTTCCTCATATCGATTTTTGGAATATGGTGATTCTTCGATCCAACATTAGCATCTATGGAATCATGATTAACATTTCTTTTGTTCTCATCATGAGTTTCCTTTACTACCTTTTCACCATTAGTGACCCTTTCTTGTAGCAACTTCTTCAATTCTTCCATGTCTGTCTTCAAATCTATCTTCAAATCTGCCATCGAATCCTCCATCTTAGCTTCCATACCCTTTATCTTAGATTCCATGCCATTTATCTTAGATTCCACGCCACTTATCTTAGCTTCTGTTAGCTTTTGTGAGCGTGACATTTGTTGCACTTGTTCTTGTAATTTTGATATATCATGTAGCATTTCTTCCTCTTCTTCATGAGTCATGCTAGAGCTTTCAGGTTCCTTACTAGGTGTTTGCATTTTCTTTCCTCGGGGCATCAGTTACCGATAATAATGCTTTACTATGCCCTTTGAATTCTGTTAAACCAAGCTTACACAAAAATTTAAAAAAAAACTACACACCTTTTTTCACTTTATAGAAGCCTGATATTGAATCTGATGTATCTCTGTAATTTCGGATCATCCAGTTCTGAAATTGCTACCTGTAGTAGCCTTCTGCGTCCTCTTTCCAATGCCACAAGTCTGAGCCAAATTGGATTCTCCAAGGAAGAGTTATGTGAAATCTCCCACAGTGACTTGCTTTTAGACTGGTTCAGTAGAGCGAACTTGTACGACGTGCCACGAGTCACTGTTTCAACCTTTGAATCTGAAACACACACACAAGAAACTACAGTCCGTCCTCTTTCTGTACCTTCTTACGAAATTTCAATCCGATCCCTAGAGAGAAAGTTATGACGATTTTCCCCAGGTCACCTGTTTTGAATGTAATTCAGGAGTCTGCAAAAAGACCAACTTCCTCAGATCATATCTCCGCAAATATCGCGCGAAAAGCTCTGAAATTCAGACCCAAGGTTCAGCGCGATTTCTTCTCAAATGTGTTTTTTTTCGACTTCTGAAACGTCACAGAAAAAAAGTTATAGCGAAAATTCCACGATGACCTGTTTGGAGCAGCGAAACCCTAGAATCCAAAGCTCTGATACCAAATGTTATGAAACCAGCTCAAGAAAAGATAGAAAAGATAGATCAACGCCTTAGAATTCAGCCTCTTCGAGGGGGCAACCTCCTTTACATTACATAAATGAACAATTCTTGGATGATACAAATGACAAAACCTCCTTTCTATATATAGGAGTCTAAGGAGTCACAATATAATCCAGCCGACCTAACAATAATAATATAAAGCCACAAAAATAACAATAGAGGGATTCTATGGGGCACAGAAATAACAATATGGGGGTAATAGGGGCACAAAAATATAAATAAGGGGTATAACTACAATAGTAATGGGGTAATCACTAGTATTATAGGGACCCAACAGACAGTTTTGGTGATAACCAACTGTCTCATAATGTATAAAAAGAGGAAAATTTACAGAGAAGGGGTTTGAATTTTGGATAACCTGGATACTAGGCCACTGAATTCCTGATACAACTGTTGATTAATGAAAGAATCAGAAGTTTTCCATACATTGTTGGATATGATTTTGTGACTTGTCTATTATGTGTCATCTTATGTTTTCTTCCTTTAAGTATGGTCATGAAGTTGCAGGTCTTTATTTGCTTTTCTTCAACTTGCACACTAGTTTCTCCTTCCCTTTTACCTCATATCCTTGTAGTTGCTGCATATATATCTCTTCCTCCAAATCCCCATGGAGAAAGGTTGTCTTTACATCTAACTACTCAAGATGCAAATCTTCAGCTGCTACTAGACTTAAAATAGTTCTGATCGAAGTAATTTTAACAACAGGAGAAAATATCTCATCAAAGTCTATACCCTTTTTCTGTGCAAACCCTTTCACCACAAGTCTAGCTTTATACCTTTTTCTACCTCCATCTTCATCCTTCAACTTGTAAACCCATTTATTCTGCAATGTTGTTTTACCTACAGGCAACTTGACTAAGTCCCAAGTCTAGTTATGTGCTAAGGATTCCATCTCTTCTTTCATGGCTTGCTCTCACTTCTTCCTAGTTTCTACCTGTACTGCTTCTTCATAACATTCTGGTTCACCAGAATCAGTCAACAATAAATAATATAATGAAGGAGAGTATCGTTCATGGGGTCTACTTATCCTGGTAGATCTTCTAACACCACTTTCATGTGTTTGAGGTGCTTGTTGCTGTTGTGGTTGTTGTTTTGGCTATTGATCATTATGATTTTTAGGCACCATCACTTTTTATGTGATCTCGTCAAGCACTGTGTATTCTCTGTTTTCTTTTTCCTGTTTCTTTTCCTACAGCTGATCCTTGTACAAAACCTTTTTATTGAATATGACATCTCTGCTCCTAATGATTTTGTGTTTTTTCATAATCTTAAAAGTGATAACCAAAATCATTAACACCATATTCAATAAAGCTACATTTCTTTGATTTTGCCTCAAGTTTTGTTCTATTTTCTTTATTAATGTGGACAATGGCTTCACAACCAAAAGTATTTAAAAAAGAGTAATTTACCTTTTTACCTATCCATGCCTCCTCTGGAATACCACCATCCAAGGAACTTGAAGGCCCTCTGTTTATTAGATAAACAGCAGTATCTACAACATCTACCCAAAATTGTAAAGGCAATCCTACATGCAATCTCATGCACCTTGCATGCTCCATGATTGTCCTGTTCATCCTTTCTGACACACCATTTTCTTGTGGTGTTCCTGGAACTATCTTCTCTCTATGAATTCCATTCTCTGAATAATACCTATCAAACTCTTTGCTGCAATATTCACCTCCATTGTCTAATCTGAGACACTTCAACCTTTTTCCTGTCTCATTTTCAACCAAAGCTTTCCATTTCTTGAAAGTATCAAATACATCAGATTTATTTCAAATACAATAAATCCAGGTTTTTCTGGTTACATCATCAATAAAAGTAACATAATAATGAGAGTCACCAAGAGATGATACCTAAGCTGGTCCTCATACATATGTATGCACAAGCTCTAATTTTTCACTCTTCTTTTCTTTCCCAACTTTGAGGAACCTGACTCTCTTTTGTTTTCCATAAACACAATTCTCACAGAATTTTAAATCAACTTGCTTCAAACCTGGCAACAAATTTCTTGAGTGAAGAATCTGCATCCCCTTCTCACTCATGTGCCCGAGCTTATGGTGCCATAATGACGTATCTTCTCCTATAGAGGTTAAAGCATTAGCAGAATTAGAATTACCATTGCATAAATACAATGTACCAACCTTTTCTCCTTTTGCTATTACCAGGGATCCTTTAGTGACCTTCCAGGTTTTATCTGTAAAGGTAGTCACACAGCCTTCACCTCCCAACTGCCCTGTTGAAATAAGATTTTTCTTTAGATCTGGAAACCTTACCTCCTTCAATAGCCATTGATTTCCATTCTGCTATTTTATGAAAACTGTACCCATTCCAATGATTTTACAGGGTTTATCATCACCCAATCGAACATGTCCAAAATCTCCTTGAACATAATCATGAAAATGTTTCCTATCAGATGTGGCATGGAATGAGGCCTCTGAATCTACCACCCAGGCCTCAATAATATTTTCTAAAGAAAGAATCAAAACATCTTGCAACACATCAACAGTTACATTCGCTTCATGATTATTTTCTTGTTGCGCGTCTCCTTCTTTTCCCTTCCGAGACTTGTAGTCTTTCTTCAAGTGTCCTTTCTTCCCACATTTCCAGCACACTATCCCCGATCTGGACTTGGATCTGCCTTTTCTTGACTTATTGTGATATCATAGGCTCTTTTCTCTTTCCATTTTTCTTCCCCTAGTCTCTACAGTCAAAGCATTAGCTGATGTCTCACTAGAGCTTTTCCGTCACATTTCCTTGATAAGGATTGCATCGACAACATCATCAAACTTTAAAGTACTAGATCCAGAGACAGAATTACTAATGTCCATAACTAAACCATTCCAACTCTCTAGCAATGAGCAAAGAAATAACAAAGCCCTAACTTCGTCATCAAAAGTTACCCCTACAGAACTTAACTGGCTGGTAACTGTATTAAATTCATTTAAATGATCAACAACAAATCCACCTTCTGACATCTTCATATTAAATAAATGATTCATAAGAAATACCTTATTTGAGGCTAAGGGTTTTTCATATAGTTTGGCCAACGTCGACATTAAACCCTCTGTTGTCATTTCCTTTGAAATATTAAATGCTACTGACGCTGCTAGGCACACCCGTATTGTTCCAAGTGCCTCTCTGTCGAGAATATCCCATTCTGTGTCTGTCATACTCATCGGCTTATTTGTCTTTCTACTCAATGGTTGGTACAGATCTCTCTAATACAGATAATCTTCCATCTACACCTTCCATAGCTAGTAGTTTTGGCCATTGAATTTTTCAACCCTAAACCTACAATCTTCTGCCATTGCTCCCACTCAAACCAGGAACCCTTCTCTCCTGCGAGTTTATCAACCAAATAGACCTTCAGCTCTAATACCAGTTGTTAGAAATTATATTTTACAGAGCAATGGAACACATAAAATATTGCAGAAATATAAACACAGAAAACTCATAAAACAAGTGAGACAGATATACGTGGTTCACCCAATTTGGGCTACGTCCACGGAGAAATAGCTAGTCCTTCCTTTTATATTATCTAGCAAACTAAAGAGATACAACCTACAGCAGATCCACTGTAATTCTCTCTTCGCTCTCAATCTCCTTTCTCTTCCTCACTCAAAATACAGATCTACATAGATGCAATACAATTCTCTCATATATATCGAGGGGTTGCCTTCTAGGGAAAAAAAACCCTAAATTAAACATAACTTCTACCGTCAGATCTCCGCTTAATGGATGACACAAATTGACTACGAAATTACAACATTTTACAAGGAAATTTTACGTCTATTCTTAGCTTCGAGGGCGCTGCCCCTCCCTAGACCCCCCTGCAGCAAATATTCTATAGGTGGCGTTGTCACTCCATTACGATCTGGGGTCCAATGCGGTGATACCTTTGAATACAGAAGATAATTAGAGGCTCCACATTCTCATGGATGCTAAGCTAAAGTATAATATTCTTGAAAAGCAGGGGTATGCTTTGGTAAAAACCCTAAAAGCCTTTAGAACTTATGTGCTACAATCACTGATCATTGCTTATGTGCCAAATGCTACAGTAGAAGATGTATTAGTACAGGGAGATGTAGAAGGCAAAAGAGGAAAATGGATAGCCAATATCCAAGAGTGTGACTTGGACATAAAACCCACAAAGTTTGTGAAAGGGCAAGGATTGGCAAAAATGTTGATAGAGTCAAACTTTCAAGCATTGGGAATCAACTTGCTGACACCTATGGATGAAGGAACAACTAAAGAAAATGAAGAAAAGCCAGATCCAGGTATGAAGATTAGGTATAAATTTTTATGTTCAGAATGCTACAAGCATATAATCCACTATTTACTTTATTTCTCTTGTCCCCAATCCTTGGAAAGAACAAAGTATAGATCATTAAAGATCAAAGCAAAGCCATATGTGATTGTGGAAGGTAGATTATACTGGAAGGATCCTATAGGAATTTTATTGCTATGTTTAACAGAAGATGAGTTTACAGAGGAAATCAAAGATCATCATGAAGGGTTATGTGGAGGACATTACAGTTGGAAAGTTACTGCACATAAAATCCTTCAGACATGATTTTATTGGCCTACTTTATTTGGTGATACATTTAAGTTTGTCAGAAGCTGTCAGAAGTGTCAGCTTTTTGCTGAGAAGAAGAGGTTAGCTCCCTTGCCTTTGATCCCAGTCTTCATAGAGGAACCATTCAGACAATGGGGATTGGACTTTGTTGGAGAGATTAACCCACCTTCAAGTGGACAGCACAAGTGGGTTCTCACAGCTACTGATTACTTCACCAAGTGGGTAGAAGCTATACCTACTAAGAGGGAAAATGATCAGGTGGTGATGAAGTTCTTAGAGGAGAATATTTTCAGCAGATTTGGATGCCCCATCAAAATCATAATAGACAATGCTCAAGTCTTTAATTCAAGTAATTTTATTGTTTTTTGTCAAAAGTATAATGTTATTTTGTCTCATTCAACAGCTTATGATCCACAGGGAAATGGATTAGCTGAATCCACTAACAAAAATTTGATGAACATCCTTAAGAAAACTATTGCAGAGAACCAAAAAGACTGGGATTCTAATTTAAAGTTTTCTCTATGGCCTGCTAGAGTGACTACAATAATATCTACAGGCAAATCACCTTTTGAATTAGTATATGGCACTCTGACTCTGTTTCCAAGTCAACTTGTGAAGCCTGTGATTGCAATGATTCAGGAAGTGAAAGAAGAACCCAATGCTTTGATAAGAAGAATGAATAAAGTAGTGGAGCTAAGTGAGAATAGGAATAAGGTAAGAGACAACTTTCTTATGTATCAATCAAAGATGAAAAGTATTTTTGACAAAAAAGAGAAGGAGATTGACTTTAAAGTTGCAGTGTTGGGTCGCTATAATACTAGTGATTACCCCATTACTATTGTAGTTATACCCCTTATTTATATTGTTGTGCCCCTATTATCCCCATATTGTTATTTCTGTGCCCCATAGAATCCCTCTATTTTTACTTTTGTGGCTCTATATTATTATTCTTAGGTCGGCTGGATTATATTGTGACTCCCTAGACTCCTATATATAGAAAGGAGGTTTTGTCATTTGTATCATCCAAGAATTGTTCATTTATGTAATGTAAAGGAGGTTTCCCCCTCGAAGAGGTTGAATTCTAAGGCGTTGATCTATCTTTTCTATCTTTTCTTGAATAGGTTTCATAACATTTGGTTTCAGAGCTTTGGATTCTAGGTTTCACTGCTCCAAACAGGTCATCGTGGCATTTTCGCTATAACTTTTTTTCTATGACGTTTCAGAAGTCGCAGAAAAACCCATTTGAGAAGAAATCGCGCTGAACCTTGGGTCCGAATTTCAGAGCTTTTAGCGCGATATTTGCGGAGATATGATCTGAGGAAGTTGGTCTTTTTGCAGACTCCTGAATTACATTCAAAACAGGTGACCTGGGGAAAATCGTCATAACTTTCTCTCTGGGGATCGGATTGAAATTTCATAAGAAGGTACAGAAATAGGACGGACTGTAGTTTTTTGTGTGTGTGTTTTAGATTCAAAGGCTGAAACAGTGACTCGTGGCACGTCGTACTAGTTCGCTCTACTGAACCAGTCTAAAAATAAGTCACTGTGGGTGATTTCACATAACTCTTCCTTGGAGAATCCAATTTGGCTCAAACTTGTGGCATTGGAAAGAGGACGCAGAAGGCTACTACGGGTAGCAATTTCAGAATTGGATGATCCGAAATTATAGAGATACATCAGATTCAATATCAAGCTTCTATAAAGTGAAAAAAGGTGTGCAGTTTTTTTTAAATTTTTGTGTAAGCTTGGTTTAACGGAATTCAAAGGGCATAGTAAAGCATTATTATTGGTAACTGATGCCCCAAGGAAAGAAAATGCAAACACCTAGTAAGGAACCTGAAAGCTCTAGCATGACCCATGAAGAAGAGGGAGAAATGCTACATGATATATCAAAATTACAACAACAAGTGCAACAAATGTCACGCTCACAAAAGCTAACAGAAGCTAAGATAAGTGGCGTGGAATCTAAGATAAATGGCGTGGAATCTAAGATAAAGGGCATGGAAGCTAAGATGGATGATTCGAAGACAGATTTGAAGAGAGACATGGCAGATTTGAAGATAGATATGAAGACAGACATGGAAGAATTGAAGAAGTTGCTACAAGAAAGGGTCACTAATGGTGAAAAGGAAGTAAAGGAAACTCATGATGAGAACAAAAGAAATGTTAATCATGATTCCATAGATGCTAATGTTGGATCGAAGAATCACCATATTCCAAAAATCGATATGAGGAAGTTTGATGGCAAGGATCCTGCCACATGGATATTACGGATGGAGCAATTCTTCGATCTCAATAATGTGCAAAACACACAAAAGGTACGTATGGCAACTGTATATTTGGAACCAAATCAATTTGTATGGTATCAATGGCTTTGCTCTCGTAAACAATTTATCACTTGGGCAATTTTTACGAAAGAATTGATAGCACATTATGAAGATACAAAAAGCAACACTTTTTTTAGCCAATTGATAAGTCTCAAACAAAAGGGTTCAGTAATGGAGCACATTGAGGAGTTCCAAAAATTGAACTGTTTAGTCAATTTAGTGTTGTCTAAATTGCTAGTATTAATTGTCAACCCGGGGCTCGTAAGCTGATGAAGTGAAGGTGTACTATATGTACTTAAGTAACCTCTTAGAGTTTTCTTATCGTTGGGGGTGTTATTGTGGTTAATTATGTTCCTAAGATGGAATGATGATTTATAAACAAGTGAGTGATGGTGTGTGTGTAGTGTGAATCCTAAATGGGTGAGAGTGTGTGATTAGTGATTTTTAACTACTTGCTTGGAAGGAAATGCTTGAAAGAAATAAATGACTTGAAAGATCTTGAAATAACTTTGAAAGCAAATAACCACTTCCAATGGCACTAGACACCATTCATGCAGCTGCAAATAAAAGAAAAGAAAGTCACTTTTAAAACCAAAGATAAAGATTATCTCTCTCTAACTCGCTGCTTCAAACACATGTACTGTGTAAAGCACGGAAAGAAAGTAGCTTAAGTTGAATTAGAAAAGTGATTAAAAATGAGAAAATCTGCTTTAAAGACTAGTGATAACGTTTTGCTCTTTCTAACTCTCTACTTCAGCCATATGTACTATGCAAAGTATGATTAGAAAGTAGTGAAAGAATAGTCTAAAAAGCACTTAAAACCAAAAATCTACTTTAAAGACTAGTGATAACGTTTTGCTCTTTCTAACTCTCTACTTCAGCCATATGTACTATGCAAAGTATGATTAGAAAGTAGTGAAAGAATAGTCTAAAAAGCACTCAAAGCCAGCTGCAAGTTAGTGGTATTCTGATCTTAAAAGATAACAATTTATGATAGAAGATCATTCATGTGTTAGCAGCTCTTTGAGAAATAAGATTAAAAATCGGCTATAAAAACAAAGGCAGCAACTTGAATCTGTCAACTTCAAATACCATTAGTTTGTAAAGCAAACACACACACATAAAAACAAATCCCGGGCTAAAAGAAACCTGCAAAGAAGTAATATTGATCAGCTTGAAAGAAAAGAAATCAAATAAATGAAACTATACATGCTTAAAGGAATGCTGAATGAGAAAATAAGTAAATACTGAACATAAAATACTTTACAGAGGCTAAGATGAACAGGGGCCCTCTATTCATTCAGCCACAAGAAAACTCAGAGATCTGGAAGCTTCAAAACAACACTATGTCTATTCCTTCATTTGCAAAAGTGAACAAAACAGAGTGCTAGAATAGCACTAAAAAAACAGAGTTCACAACGCTCTTAAAATTAACACAAGTTCAGAAATTACAACTGAAAAAAAAAAGTCTCTTGAGCGTACGCAGACGCAGCTATTTATAGGCATTTCTAGGATAGACTAACACGTACAGCTACTAACTGAAAAATGACTAACTGTAATGCGTAATTATGGTTCCTGGACACATCATACGGCTGCGTGGATGAGCTGGTGCTTCTGTCGTCATGGGCAATGAATCCCATGTTGGATCATGTCCCCTACCATCTGCAAAACGTGGACAAGTCACCGTTTAAGCTGACGTGACCTAGCAGCTCACAATCACCGTTAAACAGCCTTTAGTTGACCGTAACTTGACCAGCTTTGACCAGGGGTAAAGATGACGTGGATGGCTGGAAAAATGGGACAGGAACCTCGAGCACGTTGATACCTAAGTGCCCATGTGGCTCATCTGGAAAACTGACACGTGGAACCTTGCATTTAACAAAAAGGCTGCAGGATCATCAGATAGCTGCGGGATCATCAGATAGCTGCGGAATTCCTGCAAGTATGTCAAAATCTAAACAAACAGTCACCCATTAGCAAAACTTACTTGATCATGCCTAATGACACCTAATGTAATGATCTGGGTGGTTTTACAGTGAAAATGAGGCAAAAGTGAAGAAAAGCTGAGGAAAAACTGAGGGAAATGATAGACAAGTAGGTGTAAAGTAGAGACTCTACATGAACATAAGGGTAAAAGATATTCCAGAGGAGCATAGGATTGATGTGTTCATAGGGTCTTTAAAGGATAATATCCAACATGATGTTCGCCTTTGGAAACCTGATTCATTAGAGAAGGCATTCAGGTTAGCAAGAAAAATGGAAAGCAAAATTATGGCAACCAGGAAGCATACCACTCACAACTATAAAGACGGAAGTGTTGTTGCCCCTAGTCTTCCACAACCTATAAGGTTGACACCACAACAATTGGAAGAAAAAAGAGCAAAAGGGCTTTGTTACAGTTGTGATAGCAAATACACTAAAGGTCATAAGTGTGCTGAGAAGAAATTATTCTACATAGATTGTGAAGAGGAAGAAGAAAAGGAGCAAGAAAGGCAAAAGAAGAAGATATACTGCAGGAACAAATCCTAGATGAAGAACAAATAAATCCGACCATATCTTGTAATGCATTGGCGGGAATTACCACTCCTCAAACCATCAAGATAGAAGGACAAATCAAGAAGAAAAAGGTAATAGTGTTGATTGATTCAGGAAGCACCCACAATTTTATTCATTGTAGGGTAGCAAAAGAATTGAATTGCTTCCTATATCCAGCACCAGAGTGTCAAGTGATGATTGCAAATGGAGGAACAATAAATTGCTCTGGAAAGTGCCATAATATCAAGCTATCCATGGGAGAATATGTATTAACTATCCCAATGCTTTCCATTCCAATGGGAGGTGCGGATGTTGTACTAGGAGTCCAATGGCTACAATCCTTGGGTACAATAGCTTTTAATTTTCAAGAACTTTTCATCAAATTTTCTATGGAAGGAAAGGAATTTGAACTAAGGGGTATTGCAGGGAAACCAGGAAAGATAATCAGCTCTCATGGTATGACAAAGCTTCTAAAAAAGGAGCAAAGAGGTGTAATTGCACAATTATGCTCGCTAGATGTTTCCACATTGGAATCATCTATTTCTCCAGATCTCAAAAAAGTCCTGGACAATCATTCCAAGGTATTTGAGACTCCCAAGGGTCTCCCACCTATGCGTGATCATGATCATGCTATTCATCTGATTCCAGGAAGTGTTCCTCTAAACATCAGGCCGTACAGATATCCCTATGTCCAAAAAAGTGAAATTGAACGTATGGTTGCAGAAATGCTAGAGGCTGGTATAATTCAACCGAGTCAAAGTTCTTTCTCAGCTCTAGTAGTATTGGTGCACAAGAAGGATGGATCATGGCGCATGTGTCCGGATTATAGGGAGCTCAACAAGCTCACTATTAAAGATAAGTTCCCCATTCCTGTTATTGATGAATTACTGGATGAATTGCATCGATCAATTTACTTCACCAAGTTGGATCTTCGTTCGGGATATCATCAAATCAGAATGAAGGTTGAAGACATTCCGAAAACGGCATTTAGAACTCATGAGGGTCATTATGAATTTTTGGTCATGCCTTTTGGCCTTACCAATGCACCTTCAACATTTCAAGGTTTGATGAATTCAATTTTCAAACCATTCCTTAAAAAATTTGTGTTAGTATTTTTTGATGATATACTAATCTACAGCAAGTCTTCGAAGGATCATGTTGAACATGTTGATAGGGTGCTACAACTATTGGAGGAGAAACAATTATATGCAAAAAGATCCAAATGTTTCTTTGGAGTCCAAGAGGTGGAATATTTGGGTCATATTGTATCTCATGAAGGAGTTAAGGTAGACCCTAAAGCCATTAAGGAATGGAAAATCCCCACATCCATAAAGCATCTGCGAGGATTTCTTGGGTTGACAGGGTATTATCGCAAGTTTGTTAAGAATTATGGGAGAATAGCAACACCACTAACAACATTATTGAAGAAAGATTCATTTTCATGGACTCCGGAAGCAACAAAGACCTTTGAACATCTTAAAGAGGCAATGTGCCAAGCACCGGTCTTAGCTACACCGAACTTCACAAAAACCTTTATTGTGGAATGTGATGCTTCAGGAAATGGAATTGGTGCTGTTCTAATGCAAGATGAAAGACCCATTGCTTTTGAAAGTCGTCCAATCAAGGGAAAGTTTTTAAGCAAAGCTATTTATGAGGAGGAAATGTTGGCAATACTCCATGCACTTAAGAAATGGAGACCCTACCTAATGGGAAGACACTTCAAGGTAAAAACAGATCATGATAGCCTTAAATACTTTTTAGAACAAAGATTATCCTCTGAAGAGCAACAAAAGTGGGTCACAAAGATGTTGGGTTATGACTTTGAAATCATATACAAAAAAGGGAAGCAAAATGTGGTGGCAGATGCACTCTCAAGAAAGGATGAGGATGTGGAAGCATTGTTGTGTGCCATTTCTATTATCCAACCAGATTGGATAAACGAAGAAAGGGAGGAATGGAAGAAGGACGAAGAAGTGTGGGCACTTATTCGAAAGCTACAACAAGATTCCAGTACTTCTGATACATTTAGCTGGCAAAATGATTCGTTATGGTACAAAGATCGCTTATACCTCTGTAAGAATTCCCAGCTAAAACAAAAGATTCTTATGGAATTGCACACTTCTCCCTTAGGAGGGCACTCAGGATTTTTAAAAACTTACCACAGGGTTAAGAAGGAATTTTTTTGGGATGGCCTTAAATCAAATATTCAAAAGTTTGTGGCGGAATGTTTGGTTTGCCAACAAAATAAAGTTGAAACAATTAAGACATCGGGTCTATTACAACCTTTATCCATTCCAAGCCAACATTGGGAGGAGGTTTCAATGGATTTTATCACAGGTTTACCCAAGTCTGAGGGAAAGAGTGTCATCATGGTGGTAGTTGACAGACTTACCAAGTATGCACACTTTTGTGCATTATCACATCCATTTAAAGCCAGTACAGTTTCTACCGCATTTATGGAAACAGTTCAAAAGCTACATGGAAACCCAAAGATTATTGTAAGTGACAGAGATCCCATTTTCACTGGAAATTTTTGGACAAAATTAATTTCTTGTCTTGGTACTCAGTTAGCTCATAGCTCATCTTATCATCCTCAATCTGATGGGCAAACTGAGATAGTAAACAAATGTTTGGAAGGATATCTTCGTTGATTTGTATCTGATAAACAGACACAATGGGTCAAATGGTTTCCTCTGGCTGAATGGTGGTATAACACTTCCTTCCATACAGCAACAAAAGTGACCCCATTTATGGCAATTTATGGGTATCAACCACCATCCATCACATCATATTTAAGAGAAAATTCTAAGGTTCATGCAGTGGAACATCACATCGAACATCAACAACAAGTCCTGCAACTCTTAAAGGATAACCTCGTGTTGGCACAAAATAGAATGAAACAACAGGCAGATCAACATCGCAGTGAAAGAAGTTTTGATGTAGGTGATTGGATATTCCTACGGTTACAACCATATAAGCAAATGTCCCTAAAGCAAGCTAAGAAGGATAATAAATTATCACCAAAGTATTATGGTCCGTACAAGGTGTTGCAAAAGATTGGTACTATGGCATACAAATTGGAGCTTCCTGCAGCTTCTTGATTGCACCCAGTTTTCCATGTTTCATGTTTAAAGAAGGTTATAGGTGACAAGCTCCCAATTCAAACAATATTGCCAGAACTTGACGAGGAAGGAAAAATTATATTGGAACCGGAAGCAGTCACAGAAACAAGAACTCGACAACTACGAAATCGATCAATTTCAGAGTATCTTATCAAGTGGAAGAACTTATCCGTTGAAGATTCCACATGGGAGGATGAGAATTTTATGCAGAAGTATCCAAAACTACTCAAGCATTGAGGACAACACTTTTTTGAAGGAGAGGGGCATGTTGGGTCCCTATAATACTAGTGATTACCCCATTACTATTGTAGTTATACCCCTTATTTATATTGTTGTGCCCCTATTACCCCCATATTGTTATTTCTGTGCCCCATAGAATCCCTCTATTGTTATTTTTGTGGCTCTATATTATTATTCTTAGGTCGGCTGGATTATATTGTGACTCCCTAGACTCCTATATATAGAAAGGAGGTTTTGTCATTTGTATCATCCAAGAATTTTTCATTTATGTAATGTAAAGGAGGTTGCCCCCTCGAAGAGGCTGAATTCTAAGGCGTTGATCTATCTTTTCTATCTTTTCTTGAATAGGTTTCATAACATGCAGACTTAGTATTAAGATGGGATACCATAAGAGAAGATAAAGGTAAGCATGGGAAGTTTGATCCTCTCTGGTATGGCCCTTTTAGAATTGTTGAAGCAAGGTCCAATAACACTTTCCTTCTTGAGAATCTTGATGGTGAAACTCTACAGCTGCCTGTCAATGGCTAGTACCTCAAGCATTACTTCCAGTTCTGAAGCATAAGCATCTTATCATTGTAGATACCAGAGTGAAATCAGTGTACAAATACCATAGCATTTAAATTGATTAAGCAATATATGACTCCATGCCCGAGGTGAAGGCATTGATCTGCGGTTCTTAGTGCTTCTGTGGCAAAATCACTATCCCCAGGTGGAGCCAGATGTTGTAGCTTCCATTGTAATTTAAGTCTTATTTTCAGTTTTATCACAAAATGAAATAAAAATCAAAAGAAATGAAAAATCAAATCATTGTCTAAAGGTCATGCAGGTTCAAGAGGTGCGATCAAGCGATAGCTTGATGAGTACGATGAGGTGTGCTGCGGGGAAGCAATAAGCATGAAGATTAATTAAAGCTCAACCCCTGCAGTTTACCGTGACGTTAGCATGGTTGACCACAATGTGTGTCCTAAAACTACTATGGGGGTTCAATGTCAATGAAGCTCCCATACATTCTTTACCCCCACAAAGTTTAAAGGAATTAAAGTGTTTTGTTGATTGATGGGACGACTTTTGAATGTGAACCCGTGACAAGATCAAACAGGTTTAAGGTCTCGTGAGTTCCGAAGGATCAGACTGTTTATTGAATGAGTGATCAGATGGTTCATGTACAGCTAAGGCAGACCCGACAGGTTTATGAATCAGATTGTTAATCCTTTTCAGTTCTGTGGTAAACTATGTTCCGCGTAAATTATCCAATTCCACTGTTTAAGCAAAATAATCAAAATTAGAGGGAGATGATAAAAAATTCAAAGGGTCAGTGATTGGTTGGGTTTCCCTGTGTTTTGGCCAATCAAAACACTCCCGATACATACGTGGGCCCAGGTCCACGCATGGGGTTTTATCAAATATAGTTTATTATGATTAAAATAGTTTAATCATTATTAAAGCATTTACAGAGAAACTTCATCAGCAGCCAAGCAACAGAGCCGAAAAGCTAACAGTCATCATCATTTTCTAAATTCTGTTACTTCTTGTTATTTTATTTATGAGGTGTCTTTTATCCTCTATGTAATATTCTGTAATAACTTTTACTTTAGATAGTTAGGAGAATAGTTAAGCAGTTTGACAGTTTTGGTGATCACCAACTGTCTCATAATGTATAAAAAGAGGAAAATTTACAGAGAAGGGGTTTGAATTTTGGAGAACCTGGATACTAGGCCACTGAATTCCTGATACAATTGTTGATTAATGAAAGAATTAGAATTTTTCCATACATTGTTGGGTATGATTTTGTGACTTCTCTGTTATGTGTCATCTTATGTTTTCTTCCTTTAAGTATGGTAATGAAGCTGCAAGTCCTTGTTTGCTTATGTAAATGAAGTTAAAATCCCTTAAAAGAGCACTCCTATACTTGAAGTTCACACCTCTACAATTCTTCTAAGTTACAGATAGTAGTTTTTGTGTAAGACAACATATTATCTATAACTTCTCCAAGTGTCACAGATAGTAGATCCTGTGTAAAATAGCATATTGTCTATGACTTATTCAAGCTTTCTTCATTCATCATTTATATTCAACAATCAAATGGAATTTTGATATTTTCTTGTCACCTAAGTATTGAGGGTTAAGATCCAGATTTCCCAGGTCCTTCATTTGAGAACACAACATACAATTAAGTGACAAATAAGTGACAATAACTATAAACATTAATGTCTTAAGCACAATTTCTACACAACCGGGAAATTGGTTTCTTAAGGTACAACAACCACTCCTAAATATCCCTTCTTACATAGGACATGCACATAATATTTTATTGGTGATGACCCTAAGTCCATTTGTTTGATTTTAATTCACCCCTCAACTTGGTGTTGGATACCACTTATTGAGTGTATTACAAAACATGTATGCATTGGATAGGATAAAGATGATGTAGTCTAGGTGCAAAGCGTAATGCCTTGTTTGCATAACCCTCAACTACTGAATATAATGTAGAGAATGTAGATCTTAGAGCACTTGAATCAATATCTTCTAATAAGAGTAATGTATATCAATCCGACTAAAAAAAATTAATGCAATGAAAGGATATGGTCAAGGTTCATTAACAATGGGATAATGGCTAATTTGTAATGCCAAGTTGAGATTGCATTTCCTTCTCATATTGAGAATAGTTCAACATAATTTCTATATCTGGTGTTACTATTCATTGGGTTCTATTTCTTCTATGAATCCTTTGGAATGTGTTATTCTAATTAACACTGCTATATACAAGGATGTTGGAAATTGCAATGGGATAGTGCAGAAGGCATGCCTATTCTAAACCTAAAGTGATGCAACACCTAGATAGTAAAAGTATTCTTACATGAATAAAAGTAGTACTCTCTCTTATAATCAGAACATTTTTCATTCAAAATATAAGTAGTCCATCAAATAAGGTGTAAAATACAATTACATATCAGCTTCTACAACGACACAACCATCACTATTGTTATTGTGCCTATTGTAGCGTGTATCTTTCATATGCAGTTTGACTAGAAGTGGCTTTATGGGAATAGTATCTTATTGGGACCCCTAAAGTCCTTTTCATTAGCAGTCTCTCTCAAAGCATCAAGGTTGAGCGTCAATGTTGTAGCAACTAAGAGACAACTTTCCTTATTTATACTGCCCTAACGACCCTTGACATTATTTATGATTCACCCTTAGTGGGAAGTTATATCCCACTATGGTGATTATTTTTTAGGGTTGTAGTCTTACGGGATCTATGGGTTTTATGGTAGCCACATCTAAAGTTTTAAATGCCACTCCCTTGTATTTGAGGCTTTACAATATATTTGTGGGTAACATGTGAATTATCTTATTAATTTAAGGATTGAGGATACCTACCATATCTTGTGTTCTTGTGATGTCATGTGATCATCCTGTGGAAGCTCTAATTTCTTGATGGTTGTAGAAGCTTCTAGTCATTAACATGGTATCCTGGCTATGCGAATGAGTCTTGTTTTTAGCTTTTGTAGCATCAGATGTGTTCTAGCCACGCAATTTTGTGGAGAGGCTAGAATACATGAGATCTCCAAAACCCATGAATCATTTTTGGAAATTTCTCCTAGAAGTGTTTGAACTAGATTATTAACTGATTTTTAAATATTTCCTAAGTCTAAACTTAGGGAATATGGTTAATTAATCAGTATTAATTGAGATAAGGTGAGAATCATCTAGAAACACACAGATCGATCCAGAGATGATCCTAGCCATTGATTAATTTTTAATATTGGGCGTTGGTGCTCCAATGATGGATTATAAGAGGAAGATGATGTGGTGACAGAGAACACATCCAGTGCAGATAATCAGTTCCCCAGGTAGTTCTGAAATTTGCAAAGGGCCGGCGTAAACTCTGCGCAAAAAGTGATGTAGGGAGCTCAAAGCAGAGGCTAGGGAGGAAATTTCAGAGGCAAAAAATAGTTGTGCGCTGAGAGAAAATTCTCACGATATTTTTTCCAGTATTTTCTTCAGATTAGATTTCCATCTAGGCATCTAAATTATTGTACTCAAAATTGTTGCTGAAGATTAATAATAAAAGCCCTCATCTATTGCACTGGTTTTCCCAAGTTGGGTTTTTCCGGGGACAATTGTTCAAAAATAGTGTGTGTGTGCTAGAATTTCTCATTTTCTAGTATTTTATTTTCCACAATATTTTTATGGTGAAAATTGCAGTTGCGATTTTATTCGTTGTTTGTCGTAGCAAATAAACTACATAATTAAATTTTTAGTTAGAAGAATAATTTCCACTAGATGCAATAGATAAAATTTCACATGGTATCAAAGCACAATTGATCAGCTGGAGAGCTCAGAAGAGAAAAGAAGGAATTTCGTTGCTCAGTGTGGGAAACAGGTCGAAATTCCCAAGGGGGAGCACAATATTTTTGCCAAGAGGCCGAATTGCTTGAGGAAGATCAAATTTTCAGAGAGGGGAATAAAAATTTGATTCTTATAGAGAAAGTGATTCCAAAGGCAGAGGAAGTAGCTCATATTTTCTTATTGAAGCATATTTCTAGATAAACGCGGAGAGTTTTTGCAGCAATTCACTAGAGAAGAGCCAGTGTCAGGGTGGAAAAGAGGAATATCACACTATAAATTCTTCAACATAGCCATGGACAGAAGTAATATTCATGAGACTTTGGATTTTTCTTCCAGATTGGAAGACAACTTCTCTTTCTTAGCAGGATCAACTTCACATGGAGTCTGGTATATGGAAAGTGGAGCATCAACTCACATGACAGGGGCTAGAGAATACTTATCTAGCTACAAAGAGGAGAAGATGGGCTTCCAGATTACTATGGGAAATAGAATGAAATGCACTCTAGTAGGGAGAGGTACCATATATTTTCAGAGGGAGTCAAGAGAAAGCGCTAATGCTATAGATGTATTGCATGTGTGAGGATTGGGTATGAACCTGATTTCAATAGCACAGTTACAGGAGAAGGGGTATGATATTCAATTCTTAGTGAAGAAAGTATATGTCAAACACCTGAGCTGGAAAAGGGTAACATAGATTAGAGTTCAAAGTAACAGATTGTACCGGTTACAAATTGATTCTCCAATGGCACTAATAGGTAGTGACAATATTTATGGGAAGGAGCTGGATGAGTTATCACATAGGAGAATGGAACATCTATACCATGGATCACTCAGGATGCTCAGAGAAATGGTAACAGGGGTTCCATAACTTGGCATTGAACATGATGATGTGTGTAGAGGATGCGTACTTGGGAAGTATGTTACGGCAACATTTCCAGGAAATGACAACAGAGCTAATGGCGTATTAGGACTCATACATTCAGATATTTCAGGCTCGATGCCCATGAAAGCTCAGTGCCGAATATTTTGTCACCTTTATTGATGGCCATTCTAGGAAAGCTTGGATCTACTTCTTGAAGACCAAGGATGAGGTCTTCGATCATTTCAGAGGGTTTAAAGCTCTCGTGAAGAATGTGATAAGGGAGAAGATCAAGGTGCTTTTCTTAGACAATGGTGGGGAATATATTGATAATGACTTCATAGATTTATGTGCGAAGGAAGGCATCAAGGGAGAATGGGCAACTCCATATAATCCACAGCAAAATCAGGTGTAGCAGAGCAAAAAAACAGAACTATTGTTGGAGCTACAAAGGTTATGTTAGATGACCAAGATCTACCTAGATTTCTATGAGAAGAAGCATGTAACACGACAATATACATTCTGAACAAGACTCCTCATAAATCATTGGGGAAGAAAACACCAAAAGGAGTCTTCACGGGGAAGAAGCTAGAAGTTAGCCACTTCAGAATTTTTAGCAACATTGATAATTACCACGTGCCAGATGATAAACAGACCAAACTTGATCAGGCTGTAGAGAAGGGGTTATTCGTTGGGTACAATGAAACCTCAAAGGCATACAAAATCTACATTCGTAGCAATAGGAAGATTGTAGTAAGGTGAGACATGAAGTTCATGGAGGACCGAGCTTTCAGGAGATCTTGTGAGATGCCTGCAGGTGATCAGAATCAGTTGGCAGAAGATCCTTTGGTCCAGAAGCAAGGGCATCCAGTGGAACAGGCAAGAGGACAATCACAAGGATCAAGTATTGTGACCAGTACCAGTATTTCCTCAAGTGCAGGAAATCTAGGGAGTTCTCAACAGATTGAGAAGCAAAGACAGAATAAGGAGGAGATGGCATAAACTCCCACTACTAGTGGTCAATCTAGAAGAGAGCTTTCTTAGACATTAAGGGATGTAGAGGAGTTTATTAGAACTCCTAGGACAATAAAAAGACATCATAGACAACCTGACAAGTATAAAGCATTGGTGTCTCAAGTTATAGAACCTTACATCTTTCAAGAGGTTGCATAGTATCAGGTGTGGGTAGAAGCAATGGTATAAAAGTATAGCTATATCATGATGAATGATCTTTGGGAGGTAGTGCCAAGGTAGAAAGACAGATTAGTTGTAGGTTCTATATGGATCTATAAGATCAAATATGTGGGAGACGATAGTGTGGAAATGTACAAGACTAGGTTCATGGCAAAGGGGTATGCACAGAAAGAAGGGATAGATTATGAGGAAACCTTCACCCCAATTTTCAGATACACTTCTATCTGGCTAGCAGCCAAGATGGGATGGAAAATTCACCAGATGGACGTCAAGACAACCTTCTTGAATAGGGTGATAGAGGAAGAAGTGTAAATATAACAACAGAGGGTTTTGAGACTCATGAGAGGCACACTCATGTGTGAAAATGGAAGAAATCTCTATACAGACTCAAGCAAGATCCCAAGGAATGGTATGGTAGGATTGTCAACTACTTGCAGCAGATGGGATTCGTTAAGAGTGACGTAGAAACCAACCTTTAATACTTGATGGTAGAGAGCGAGCCACTCATTCTAGGCTTATATGTGGATGATGTATTTTTTACTGGATCACCAAGGCTCATAGAGGATTGTAGGAGGAAAATGGAAGCATAATTTGACATGAAGGATCTGAGGTTGATGCACTATTTCTAGGATTGGAGGTGTGGCAGAAGGATGGGGAGATATTCCTTAGGAAAGGAGATAAGTTATAGATAATCAAAAGAGGTTCAAAATGTAGGATTGCAGACCCATGTCTATGCCCATGATCACCAACTAGAAGAAGATAGATGCATCAAATGACAAGGATGTCGACCCCACCTTGTATAGACAACTTATTAGGTCTCTCATGTATTTGTTCAACACTAGGCTAGATATTTTATTTGCATTCAATACCCTTAGTCAATTCATGGTAGAGCCAAAGTTGGTACATTGGGAAGCAGTGCGACATACTTTGAGGTATGTTTGTGGAGTAGTTAATTATGTGTCGAGATATACTTGAGGGAATGTTGTCAGACTTTCTAAGTACACAAATGAAAATTCGGTAGGAAATTCAATGGACAAGAAAAGTACCTCCGGGTACTTCTTCAATGTTGGATTAGGGGTGGTTTCTTGGTGTAGCAGGAAGCAGAAGTCAATAGCACTAAGCTCTACAGAATTAGAGTATATGGCAGCCAACACAGCTACATATGAAGCTATATGGCTTCAGAAGCTGCTAGTAAGCTTGTTCAGGTAAATTATGGAGGTGACTAGTGTCTATTGTGATAATCAGAGTTGCATAAAGCTCTCTAAGAATCCAGTGTTTCATGATAGGTCGAAGCACATCTATATTCATTTTCACTTCATAAGAGATTGTGTACCATGTGGAGCAGCCGAGCTACAATATGTTCCCATAGAAGAGAAGGTTGCAGATATACTCACGAAAGCTCTAGGGAGAGCTAGGTTTGTCTATTTTAGAGAACATATAGGTATGATGGAGAACATGTTTCAGTAGCAAGGATAGACTATTTTAGATGTTTTTCAGTTGCAGATGTTGCAGTTGCAGTGCAGATGCAGTATTGGTAGAAATTCAGCAAGCTTAGCAGTAGCACAAATTCAGTGTATATTAGCATTGTGCATTGGTTAGTGGGTAGTTTGGCCATAAAATAGCAGTGTGACAGGAGATGGTGTAGAGACAGGGTGTACAGTAGAACTAGAACACTTTCCTTGCTAAGAGGGAGTGCTAGTTTTTGTAGCATCGAATGTGTTATAGCCATGAAAATTGGTGGAGAGGATAAAATACATGAGATCTCCAAAATCTAGAAATATTTTCCAAAAATTCCTCCTAGAAGTGTCTTAATTAGATTATTAACCAATTTTAAAATATTTCCTAAGTCTAAACTTAGGGAATATGGTTAATTAATCAATATTAATTGAGATAAGGTGAGAATCATCTAGAAACTCACATGGATTGATACAGAGATGATACTAGCCATTGATTAAGTTTTAATCTTGGTTGTTATTATTCCAACAATGGATTATAAGAGGGATTTGATGTGGTGACGGAGAACACATCCAATGCAGATACTTAGTTGCCCAGGCAGTTTGATTTTATCAGTAGCAGCAGTTCAGCATAGAAGATAGAGCCATAGGGTGAGTAGTAGGTGGAAGTGGAGGGCAGCAACATTCCAGTAAGAATATTTCCAGCCCCCGGAAGAGGCAAAGGAAGGAAGGCCAAAATTTACAGAGTGTTAGTGTAATCTTTGTGCAGAAGGTGATGCAATGAGCTCAGGGCAGAGGTTAGGGAAGCAATTTCGGAGGTAGAAAATAGTTGTGGGGTGAGAGAAATTCTCATGATTTTTATCCATGATTTTCCTCAAATTAGATTGCTAGTTGGGCATCTAAATTATTGTAGTAATAATTGTTGTTAAAGATTAATAATAAAAACCCTCATCTATTGCACTGGCTTTCCCAAGTTGGGTTTTTCCAGGGATAACTATCCAAAAATAACCCTGTCAAAAATATTTTGTGTGTGCTAGAATTTATCTGTTTCCAATATTTCATTTTTCACGGCATTTTTATGGTGAAAATTGTAGTTGTGATTTTATTCTTTGTTTGCCTTAGTAAATAAACTGCGTAATCAAATTTTCAGTTAGAAGAATCATTTTTAGTAGCTGCAATAGATAAAATTTCACATTCGCCATCCCTGACCACTTATTTTCAATTTCACTACAAGGTTCAAATTAGTTTTATCTATTTAAAGAGGACATGAAGAACTATTGATTCCCGGAATATGTTATTAGAAAAGGAGGATTTAAATATAAGTTTACTTACAATATATTTTAGGTAAGGGATTTAAAGGAGGGGGTTCTAGTCAAGTATTACACCTGCAAATTATATGGGCTCACTGTATTGTTGTTGGGAAAAGTATCCAATACGGAATGACCCTATCCCACTCTAAGGGTGATAGTACCTCAGCAACAATCAAAGCAAAGCTATTTGTGATTACTTCTTTATGAGATGTAAGAGAGAGGAGGAAGAGATCCACTAACCGATGTCTTCCGCTAATGATTGATCCAATCTTCTCTCTTTGCTGCTTGCTCCCAGCTCCTTGCTATTTCACTGGCCTAGCTACACCAAGATCTTGCAAAATGGCAAGAAAGGGAGACTACAAGAAGCATACATTCATAACTGATTCAAGGATTAGAATAAATCAAATATACAAGCATAACAATACACCATTGAGACACATGCATATAGAAGAACCTCAAATGCTTTATTAATGGAAGAAGTAAAGTTCAGGAAGTGATACAACCATAAAAGGCCCAATCCAGCATCACCTCCCAACAGAAAGAAATCTCCTCTTCACCTCCTTCAAGCAAATCACCCAATAGTTCTATACTCAAACCAACAGCACTTCCTTACATTCACAAGATTCCAGCCTCCTTAGACCTCATGAGAGAGCTCTATATATAGGAGTTCTTGAGAAAGGATGAGTCAGCTTGAGGCTGGCATGAAGCTGACTAGTGTCCTCTCCCACTTCAGTTATTCTTCAGTTCTTGAGTCCACTTGGAGGTTCTTGCTTCCACTTGGAGATCTAGACCCTCTTACTCATCACCAGTCGAATTCTCTGATCCAAGTGTCATTTTGGAAGCTTCCTGGGCATTGACACCTTGAGGAATGACTGTGCCACTTGGCCAAACTCGCCCAGCGCAGGTAGCCTTCTTTGCAGTTGACATTCAGTGCAGGTACACAGTGGAGCAGTTGACATTCAGCGCAGATGCTCAGTGGAGCAGTTGACATGATCCAGAATTAGCTTGTTTTTGAGTGTTTTCAGGTGGAGAACTGATATTCAGTGCTGTGGTTTGCTGACCTTGTTCCTCTAGGGGTAGGAACAACATGTTTAGGGACTTTGGATCCCTTAGATTATTGACATTTCATGCTTCATGCTGTAAGGCACAAAAATGTCTATAACAGTTGCCCCCTAAAGTATGAGGTCGTTTATCGGGTGAAATGCTTTATCAGGAGGATCCGAAGTTCATTCAATCGCTGAGAGGTGACCTGTAATAAAATACAATACAATACATTATTTTTCATTCTGCTTTCATGATCTAGCTGAGGCGGGCATTCCCATGCTCAGCTTTATAAATTCATTTTGGTACATAGAACAGACGATCGTCTGATGGTAGACTGATAATTCTCTGCTGAAATTATCATCCTTTGAATAGGATGATCATCTGCTGCAATGATGTACATGTCAAATGTCTTTATATTTCCCGAATATATATCGCAGCCCGGATGGATGAAACTAGATCCGGGGTCTTCAAACTCGTTCGATCTTCACTCTAAGTACAAGTCTATCCATGTGAGAATTGCGCTGAAGTCGAACATGGAAAGACATCGCTTGATTACCGGTCAATGATGTAAACCGTTAACAAGCGCGAGAGGAATCACCGATAATGATAATGACCCTCAAGGTACTGCAGTACAATTCACGTGGTGTGAATAAAGGACTTGGCGTCGAACACCACGCAAAATCTTCTGGTCGAAGGTCATTGATGTATACCTGTCGCCGGAAGTGAGAAACTTGCCATCGAGGCATGCAAGCTTCAAAGTACTGAGGGGGGTGTTACTAGATCAACTTCTCGGATAATGAGCTGAAGTCGACAAGAAGCGATCCGTCAAAGGAGGGCCTTAATGAATCCCACATCAGTGACACGGAACGGAGCTAATGATTTTAGTGGAGGTGAAAACAATCTGTGACATATGATTCAGGGTGGCGATCATGGGTGGATGAAGGATAATGTATGGCAGTGGATGGGACACGGTTGACTCTTTCTGAACAACATCTCTTGAACATATAACGACACTGATGCGATGGATCGGTAGCATTACCCCAAATGTGGATGGTTTGGCGAAGACCATGGTGATGAGACCGGTGAATGAAACAACCCAACCCGATGTGATACGGAGGAAAAGTGTCATGTTCAAGAGCGACTTGCTACCATTAAAGCCTTGAGGTTCTCCCAATTTTTCCCCAGTCATTTCTGACCAGTACCTCTTTATTTTTGTCAAGCTTGAGGAGGATAACATATGCTTGTTCTATAACCTACCCTTCGGGCAAGCCCATCGCTATGTTTTAACGAGCCTAGCGATAGGGAAACTCGTTCTCGTCTAAAGAAAAGTTTGTCGCTATTTAATCATTTTAACGAGTCTAACGACAAGGAAAACTCGGTCCTTTTCATTTTTAGAGAGTCTGAAAAGGTACAGAAAGTTAACTCCAAAATTCATTTTTCGTCATCTAATCCCTTAAGTCCGAAAAAGTATAAAACAATACAGAAGGGATGAGTTTTCGATAATTTTAACGAGCCGAATAAAACAAGCGCTCGACCTTTTTGTGCAATAATCCCTCAGGTCCAAAAAGATTAAAATCTACGGGAGGGATAGCTCTTCCGGTCCTTTTAACGAGCTGGAAGGCCAAAACTCGGCAAACTTTTCATATTTTACGAGTCAAATGAAAAGAGCTCAAAGAAGACTCGTCTTTTGAGGAACGAGTGATAAACAGGGATAGCAGCAGATTCCAGGTACAGGTTGGAATTTTCCAATCACGGCAGTGTCACAAGGATGGCTAGGTGAAATCACTCTTCGCAGCTGTTCCTCAAAATGGGTAAACAATCATATGGAGGTGAACGATCGGCCAAATGGAATGGAGGTGGCAGGTGCAAAACACGACCAAGGCTTTTTATGGCTAATAATTTTACGATCACAAATGGTTATTTACCGGTACTGGGTTCATTTTTTAAAGAGCTCGAATGCGCCAAAACACTGCTCAATCTTATGTTTATTTTTTAACGAGCATGAACTATGTGCTAAAACTACTCGGATCTCGCTTTTCTATTTTTTAACGAGCATAAATTCCGTTGTAAAACTGCTCGATTATACCAGTCATAAGATAAGAATGTCTCCTGTGAGATAGCTATTTTTTATGGAGCTTTATCTCACGAAGCTATGCTCCGCTCCTCTCTTTATGCAAGTTCGGAAATGGCTAATCCTACGAGTTTAAAGGGTTAGACCTACAGGTTTAAAGGGGAGGACCTAAAAATTTAAAAAATAAATAGTCGCCCCTTGCTTGCACTCCAAAAGGTTGCATGCCCCCAGGTATAAAATACAATTTCAAGGCTACCCCTACTTATCCGTCAAAACATTTGTTTTAAAGGGTGAGGCTTACCTCTTTCAGGCTACCCAAATATTGTTCTGTTAATCTTTCAAACTGAACACTTCTTCGGCGATGTCTACCTAAATAGACAACGGTGAATGACCCTGTTCCGTCAAACACATAACTTTGACAAAAGAATCCTATTCCAGAACAACCCCTCTTCCATCCACGGACGGGGTACGGACTAGTCATATTCTCCCGCGGAAATTCTATCTTATACCCAGAGTTCTTTCTGCCCAACGCAAACCAAGATGCATGCCCCCTGGGTTCCAGTCCCATCTTTCCGAATCACTCGCACTCATCGGGAAGAAGGACTGGGGGTGGAGACATTTCTTGATTGAATAGACCATTCAGGGTTGGTATGTGACTATTTGCGATGCGTGATCCCGGAAATGAAAGTTGGTCTACGAGCTTGACCATCCTTCCTTCGTGTGGAAAACACATTACTCTAAAGAGTGAGGAGACTATAGCTCCCATGCAATATATATAGTCTCGTCCAAGGAGTAGGTTATAATCCAAGGGTCCTTGAATGACCATCACGTTCATTTGAACGGTCTTCCCTTTCAATGTAACAGGCACATTGGGGAGGATCCCTAATGGTCGACTGGTTCCTTTATCAAAACCCGAGAGATTTCTTATCTCAGGCAAAAGCGCCGGGGAACCCAGTGCTTTCCAAGCAATAGAGGAAAGGATACTCACAGATGCCCCTTCATCAATGATAGTTCCAGCCATTACCATTCTGTAAATTTGGACTATAATTCTGAATGGTATACTGGCTGGTAACTGGGGTCTGCCTAGTTGGTTCCAATCAAAGGACACAACCAGGTTGCTTGGTGGTGGGACCGAATACACGGCCGGATATGACCCTGACGATGTTCCTTCCTGCGATAAAGGAATGGGCGCATTGCCCTGATGCTCATCAGAGTCGGTGTTGATGAAAAGAATCTGGATGGTGTCATCTTTATTCTCTTCAGTGAGGGTGTCATTTGAAGATGAATCTTCATTGACGGTGTCATTTGAAGATGAAACCTCTGAAGGCAGAACCGGGTCAACTGCCGTTTCGACCTTTAGACTTTCGTCTGGTCTGGATTCAGTAGGTTCATTTTCAATGACTGACGCTTCAGCTGACCACTTGAGCGGGCCAGCTGTATTTTCAACCAACGAAGGACTTGGCACGAGTTTTTTGTATCCAGGAGGAAGTCTCAACGGTGAAACCGGGCGATCTTCCAAAACTCTCTTCGCTTCGTCTAAGAAGGGACAACGGTGGATGGCGTGATCGCCTTCACATAGTCTGCAGGGGGATCTTGCTCCTCCTCTTTGTCTTAAACCTTCACTTTCGCTGGTTGACGGTAAGCATTCAACATGGCTATCAGAGGTTGATGCTCCCGAATTGTGCAAACGGGGGGACCAGTCCCTTAGTATCCGGGGAATACAGGGACAATCTCTATGGAAGTGGTTGGACTATAATATACAGGAAGGGTTGCTATTCAAAAGAGGACAGTTGTGCATTCCTGAGTGTTCCATGCGGGAGAACTTGATCCAAGAAAAGCACAATGGAGGTTTGGCCAGGCACTTTGGAGTAGATAAGACTTTGGATTAGTTGAGCCACTTCTATTATTGGCTGAGAATGAGAGGAGATGTACAAAGATTTGTAACCAGATGCAGGGTCTGTCAGCATGCAAAGGGACGCAGCCAGAATGCAGGGCTGTATACACCCTTACCCATTCCAAACAGACCTTGGGACTCAGTCAGTTTGGACTTTGTCTTAGGTTTGCCGAAGACACAAAGGGGTTATGATTCCATCATGGTGGTGGTGGATCATTTCACCAAGATGGCGCATTTCATTCCGTGCAGAAAGACAAGCGATGCCACACATGTAGCACACTTGTTCTTTTCGGAGATAGTCAGATTACATGGCTTTCCAAAGTCCATCATCTCGAATAGAGATGTGAAGTTCATAGGCCATTTCTGGCAAACATTGTGGAAGAAATTAGACACCAAATTAAACTTCAGTTCGGCCTACCATCCACAGTCAGATGGACAAACTGAAGTTGTGAACAAGAGTCTAGGAAATCTGCTAAGGAGTCTGGTTGGTGAAAATTCCAGACAATGGGATCGTGTGCTTGCGTAGGCAGAATTTGCCTACAATGACTCACCCAACAGAAGTATAAGCAAGAGCCCTTTCCAGATCTTATATGGAATGCATCCACGTGGAATCTTTGAGTTGTGGGATTTGGGTCAGTTGGAGCACAGGAGTGCTAATGGGGAAGACTTCACAAACGCAATCAGTGATCTGCATGAGCAGGTCAAGCAGAAGCTACAAGACAACAGCCAAAGGTATAAACAAAGAGCAGATTTGAGAAGAAGGGAGGTACAGTTCAAAGTAGGAGACCTGGTCTTAGAACATTTATGCAAGGAGAGGTTTCCAAAAGGAGAGTATAACAAATTGAAGATGAAAAAGATTGGGCCTTGTAGAATCCTTCAGAAGTTTTCTGCAAACACTTACAAGTTGCAGTTACCTCCGGGTGTAGGAATCTCGCCCATTTTTAATGTGGCAAATCTATACCCATACGTTGTTGTTGATGTGGAAGGCGATTCAAGGAGTCAAATACAGAATATTCAGGATAAGGAGGAACCATGGGTTAAGCAGATGCCTATGGCACAGCCACTGGAAATTGAACAGATTTTGGACACTCAAGTAGCCAAGAAGACCAGAAGGAAAGAATATTTGGAATATCTTGTGAAGTGGAAAGACCGTTTGATGGAGGATTCTACTTGGATGGATGAAGCAACACTATAGAAATTAGGTCATTCTATATAATATCTTATGAGCAGGAGCTCATAAAATTTTATTTCTTGGGGAGTCTAATGCACGTGCATTAGGCCAAGCACATAAAAGGTGATAAGTTATTACATTCAGTCCAAGAGCCTGGAAATGTGATGGATTGGTCACATGTCAAGGCTAGAACATTTTAAAGTTTATTTTTGAAAAGTTTTTGATATTCAGTTTAATATTAGTTAGAAATATCTAGTTAAAAGAAATGATTTTATAGTTAGTAGGTGATTAGGGCTAAAGAAAATTGGTTCTTATCCATGAATTCATTTCTTGGACAGTTGATTTCGAGTTTTTTGGAGAAGGAGAGAGGGGGAACATTTTTGGGTGTTGTAAATTTTGGTGTGAGATTGAAGTTAATTGAATAGCATTTCTTAGACCAGTGGTTTTTGTATGAGCAAATTGAATCTAAAAGTGTGTGTGAGAAAATTATTTGCTTATGTGTTTGTGAGGTTTATGAACCATAATATTAATATCAGGAGATTGAAATTGATTTGGTCTTTAAATTGCTGTGTTGAATGAGGAATTCTTGCACTGTGTTTTCTTTAGAGTGGGTTCTATTTGGTAACTCACGAGTGATTTCCAAAAAATATCCTCCATTTGGAAGTTACGAAGGGATCATTAAACTGTGCTTTTACAGACTGTGCGATTCGAAAAAAAAACAATGTGTTCTTCCTGTAATAACATCGTAGTTTACTGTGAGAGTTTGTAACAAAACTGTAGTTTGCTGTGAGAGTCATGTAACAACATCGTATTTGGATGTGAGAGTCTGTAACAAAATTGTAGTTTGTTGTGAGAGCCTGTAACAGCATTGTAGTTTGTTGTGAGAGTCTATAACAAAATTGTAGTTTGCTGAGAGGGTCTATAACAACACTGTATTTTGTTGTGAGAGAAAATATTTGTTTTTCATCCTGTAACAGCATTGTGGTTTGTTAAGATAGCACCCATCAGTATTAATAAAATCCAATGGTGGAAAGAAACTATTACTCGCATTTATTAGAAGAGCACAAGTTCTCAAAACAATATGTACCAAAATAAGTCCCAACCTAAAATTACCCTTACAATATGCCATGAGGGTGTATTTATAGTAAAGAGAGTGAATTTTGGTCTACTCTTGACCCTTGGCCTTCCTCATGACCTTTCAACTTCCTCATAACCTTTAGACTTCCTTTTTACTCTTGAGTTCTCTAATTTGTCCTACTTTATTCTATCTTTCTAGTTTTAACAAAATAGGCAAATCCTATCCTACCAACTTAACAATGGACAGTTATGGAATGTCTAAATGTAGCTGGTCCATCAGGTAAGTGTGCCAGAGCTTGTATTCAATAGATATGGTGGATATCTTTAGTTGTTCCTCATAATGCATGTGCAGACATTAGAGGGTGTCCAAGATGAGAGTACTTCTTTTTCCATTAAACTGATTGGCTAAGGTCATCAGCTTTGTGTAAATTCTCATTGGTTCTACCACATATCACATGATGTTCTCCTTTGTAAGCTACAATTCATCTGAATTAGAAACTATGTATCAACAAATTCCTGAACCTACAGTGAGATGTTATCTTCCTTCCTTACTTTCCCAACCTCCTGAATAGAAGGACCCTTTTGGTTCTCGATCACCGACTCCAAACCACTCAAAATATGCTTATAAGAAGCCAGAACTTTATCTACATCTCTGTCTAGTTTGTCCCGAGATTGGATCTTGATGCGAAGCTGGAATTTTTCATTCTGTGTGGTTATCCAATCTTTCTTTGGGAGTATTGTCGGTGCCTATGGATACTTGTTGTTCCACTCATGAATGCTATTCAAAGATGTGATGACCTCCTTTAACATGGAATACCTTTCCTTTGTGTTAGTTTATATGGCTATAATGGGAGACACGGTGTGATGAAGTTTTAGCATCTCTTCATAAACCATTGTTGTGTTGAGATTGCAACAAGATGATGGAGCTTAGTGAAAAGAGTCGCCTTCACTAAGTGGGCCCACAGGGAAATTATGGCGCAAGTTCTATTTTTGGATCCCAGCAGGGATGATCACAGCAGGACTGACCACAACAGGGATGATCACAACAGGAGTGACCACAGCAGGAGTGATCACAGTAGGAGTGACCACAGCAGGAGTGATCACAGCAGGAGTGATCAAAGTCTATTTTTAGACTGGCTGTCCAAAATAGAAAAGTCAAATATTATTGTCTCGTAATAATATTTGGACTATAAACTTGATCTTATTCTCTTGGAGCACTTCAGTTTGAGCTACAGATGTGGCCCATGTAGCTGTCAGAAGGAAGTACGCTTTTCTTATGAGTCAGTTGAGTTGTTGCATGCATGACTTCAGTTAGAACTCAATCAGCTGAGTTTGGTGGAGTTAATTGTGGAGTTGATGGAGTTGTGTTCAGTTTGACTTGGTTAAACTAGTTGTAGTTAGTCTAACTGCAAATAGACTAATCATGAGTTGTTAAAATAATTATTAACTCATAATACAACTATAGAATACATCAGTTAACTCAGTTGCATGTCAGTGCATGTTCAGTTCAACAGGGACATGTGTTAGAGAATCAAATTGCTATCAGTTGTGACTATAGTTGTGCATGAGGATTTGCACAATCAAGGGATTGAGTATGCCAATGAGTTTGCTCATGTATTTGCCCAGTAATATAGCCTCTGCTCATGTCTAACACAGTGTGAGTGATTCTTTGGAGGTGAAATACGAGTTTGGTAAACCATTCTCATTCAATTCTTGAGCAGGTATTGAGCAGTGGAGGCAGGCAAGTAGTGGAATAGAATTGGAGATCAGATCTTAGCTGTATTATGTGTAACAGGTGGAGCTGGTACTGGATTGCTTGTGATAAGAATTGTACTTTGTAATGTTCCATGGTCTCAATCATTAATATACAGATAGTTGGGGTTTTTAGCGAGATGCTTTCCCCGGGTTACATACTGCGTTAATGTGTGAATGCTCTTGATGTTTTATTGTTATTGATGCTGCTATATTGATGATCAACGTAGAGGAGCTTATGTATTGTGTATGTATTCCACAATAGTACATGATCAGGATAATATCTGTTGAATATGTGTTAAATTATTCAAAATTTCTACATGGTATCAGAGCTACTTGACTTGTAGAAGAGATTTTTACAGGATATCAAGCGAGGATTGATCATCAGATCTACTATTCAGGAAGTGTTTACATTCTATTTCTTCAGGCAGAGTCTATAATCGGGCCAGGTAGCCTCTGGATTCATCCTTCCTTTGGAAGGTGAGATATCCGGTGAATGCCCATATAGTCAATCTCTGTACGAGAAATATTGTGTTCTCACGAATCTTAGATCCAAGGCGGTTGAGTTGGAGCTGGTGGAAATCGAATTTGCAGCAGTGTTGTTGAAATGTCTTTCAACGGATTGCAAATGTTATTCCAAATCAAGAGCGACCTGGCGCTCAAGGATAAACTCAGAAACAATAAAGGTGAGAATGGATCTTCACCAAAGGTATCTGATGAAGAGAATTGCGCTTTGGCTGCCAAAGCAAAGAAAGGGAAGAGCAAGAAATCTTCTCAGTCTGGTGCGAAAGGCAAGAAGCAGGATATGTCCAAGGTGAAGTGTTTTCACTGTCACCAGCACAGACACTATGCCACTAATTGTCCACAGAAGAAGAAGAACAAGCAAGCTGCTGGATCGGCAGCAGGAGAGGCTCTAGCCTCACAGTTTGAGCTTGATTTTTCATTGATCGCATGCTTGGTTTCAATTGTGATGGGATCGGTGTGGTTCTTGGATAGTGGTGCATCTTTTCACATGATGGGAGATAGAGATTTGTTCTCTGATCTGGAGGACAAAGATCTTGGAGTGCACATCGAGATGGGCGATGATGGTAGATACAGTGCGACCGGTATCGGTACCATTTCCTTTGAGAGGGAGTCTGGTAAACCCTTCGTATTGAAGGAAGTCATGCATGTTCCAGGATTGAAGAAGAATCTCATCTCAGTGGCGATGCTAGAAGACAAGGGGTATGATGTTGTTTTCAGCGAGGGAAAGGCTTTCCTGCGCAGCAAGACAACTGGTGAGACCCGAAAGATAGGGGTTCGAGTGAGGAACCTTTATCAGTTGCATGTAGATGGATGCACAGCAATGGCAGGCAAGGCAAAAGGATTGGTGAGCCGGGATGATGGCGAGTTGTGGCATAGGAGATTGGGTCACCTTCACCATGGAGCCTTGAAGATACTGCAGCAGATCACTACAGGGCTTCCTAAAGGCACACTTGCGCAGTCAGATCAGTGCAAGGGGTCTACTTTGGGGAAGTTTGTGAAATCCACCTTTCACGAGAAGGATAATAGCGCCACGACGATCCTTGAGAGAATTCACACAGACGTGTGTGGACCTTTCTCAGTTGCTTCGACAACAAAACACAGGTATTATGTGATTTTTGTTGATGATTTCTCTCGTAAGTGCTGGATCTTCTTCATGCAGAAGAAGAGCGAGACATATTCAAAGTTTTGTGAATTCAAAGCACTGGTCGAGAAGGAGTCGGGGAAGAAGGTGAAGGCTCTTAGGAGCGATAATGGTGGTGAATACATCTCGAACGAGTTCAAGGATTTCTTCAAGGTAGAAGGGATTCGTAGAGAGCTCATAGCTCCCCATAACCCACAGCAGAACGGGGTAGCTGAGCGGAAGAACAGAACGATTGTGGGTGCTGCACGGGCAATTGCATGATCAGAGCCTACCCCTTCACTTGTGGGCGGAAGCATGCAATACAGTAGTTTATGTGTAGAATTGTTGTCCTCATGGGATACTTGGCATGAGTACACTCGAGGAGGCTTATTCTGGTAAGAAGCCTGATCTTTCTCATTTGAGGATTTTTGGTGCTAACGTTTACATGCATGTGACAAAGGATGCCAGGAAGAAGTTGGAGCTGACCGTAGAGGTTGGGATATTTGTGGGGTACACTGATATGCCCCACAACTATCGTGTGTATTTTCTAGACAGTGGTAAAACATTTGTGCGACGGGATATAAAATTTCAGGAGGAGAAAGCCATGAAGTGTTCGCTTGAGAGGGAGCTACACTTACATGCAAATGAGGAGCTATTAGTTCCTAAGGATGAGCTTCAGGACGTGGATCAGCCATAGGATGAGGTTCATGGAGTGGAAGAGACCACTCATGCAGCGCCAACCATCAGAGGGCGAAAGCGCTTGACAAAATTTGAGCGACTGGCTCAAGATGCAGAGAAAGTTGTAGGACCACCTACAGCCCAAAGCAGGCAGAGACAGTCACCTGATCGGTACACTGGATACATGGCTCTTATGACCAAGTGTGTTGTCACTGAGCCATCCTCTTTTGAGGAAGCTGTGGAGGATCCCGCATGGGTAGACGCCATCGTGGAAGAGTATGATTCTATTGTCAGAAACAGTGCATGGGAGATTGTTCCTAGACCAGAAGGGAAATCAGTGGTGGGTTCGATATGGATCTACAAAGTTAAGCAGGCAGCTGACGGGAGTGTAGAGAAGTACAAGGCAAGATTTGTTGCCCGAGGCTTTTCACAGATAGAGGGGATCGATTATGAGGAGACCTTTGCACCTGTCGCAAGGTATTCTTCCATATGGACAATTCTTGCTCTCTCAGAGCAGATGGGATCGCACATTCATCAGATGGATGTGAAGACTGCATTCCTCAATGGAGTCATTGAGGAGGAGGTGTACATTGAGCAGCTCGAAGGCTTTGAGGTCTTCAGCAGCGAGTCGCATGTGTGCAGGCTCAAGAGAGTGTTGTATGGGTTGAAGCAAGCACCACGTGCTTGGTACACAAGGATAGACAGCTATTTCACAGGACTTGGATTCTCCAAGAGCGAGGCGGATCCTAAACTATACCAGATTGTGGTGGAGGGTAAGTTGCTTGTCATTGTACTGTATGTTGATGACTTGATTCTAACGGGTGATGAGCTGTTGATACTGTCATGCAAGAAGGATCTTGCTACAGAGTTTGAGATGAAGGACTTGGGCCTCCTTCACTATTTCCTAGGATTGGAAATATGGCAGCGCAGTGGTGGATTGTTTGTTTCTCAGGGCAAGTATGCTCGAGAGATACTGGAGAAGTTCAACATGCATGGATGCAAGCCTGTTGATACTCCTCTTCCTGGAGGTTGGAGGAAGGAGGATGCCACTTCGGGAGAAGAAGTGGATGCCACTGCTTATCGACAGTTGGTGGGGTCGCTGATGTATTTGGTCAATACACAACCTAATATATGCTATGCAGTTAACCAGCTTTCACAAGCTATGGTTAATCCTACCAAGCTCTTCTGGAAGGCAGGCAAGCATGTATTGCACTACTTGAGAGGCACATCGAGATATGGATCTTGGTACAGACAGGAGGATGCATATTGGGCAGGGAGCTCAAGAGGCCGAGTATATGGTAGCAAGGACATCAGGTACCATCATATCAGAGATTGTGTGCAGCGGAGGATCATGTTGCTTTCATACATTCCAACAGAGGATCAGGATGTTGATATTCTGACGAAGGCTCTCACCAGGAGAAAATTCGAGTACCACCGAGGCAGGATAGGGGTTGCTGATAATCCATATCTTGTCGAGAGGGAGTGTTGAGATTACAACAAGATGATGGAGCTTAGTGAAAAGAGTCGCCTTCACTAAGTGGGCCCGCAGGCAAATTATGGCGCAAGTTCTATTTTTGGATCCCATAAGGGATGATCACAGCAGGAGTGACCACAGCAGGGATGATCACAGCAGGAGTGACCACAGCATGAGTGATCACAGTAGGAGTGACCACAGCAGGAGTGATCACAGCAGGAGTGATCAAAGTCTATTTTTAGACTGGTTGTCCAAAATAGAAAAGTCAAATATTATTGTCTCATAATAATATTTGGACTATAAACTTGATCTTATTCTCTTGGAGCACTTCAGTTTGAGCTACAGATGTGACACATGCAGCTGTCAGAAGGAAGTGTGCTTTTCTTATGAGTCAGTTGAGTTGTTGCATGCATGACTTCAGTTAGAACTCAATCAGTTGAGTTTGGTGGAGTTGATTGTGGAGTTGATGGAGTTGTGTTCAGTTTGACTTGGTTAAACTAGTTGTAGTTAGTCTAACTGCAAATAGACTAATCATGAGTTGTTAAACTAATTATTAAATCATAATACAACTATAGAATACATCAGTTAACTCAGTTTCATGTCAGTGCATGTTCAGTTCAACAGGGACAGGTGTTAGAGAATTAGATTGCTATCAGTTGTGACTATAGTTGTGCATGAGGATTTGCACAATCAAGGGATTGAGTATGCCAATGAGTTTGCTCATGTATTTTCCCAGTAATATAGCCTCTGATCACGTCTAACACAGTGTGCGTGATTCTTTGGAGGTGAAATACGATTTTGGTAAACCATTCTCATTCAATTCTTGAGCAGGTATTGAGTAGTGGAGGCAGGCAACCAGTGGAATAGATTTGGAGATCAGATCTTAGCTGTATTGTGTGTAACAGGTGGAGCTGGTACTGGATTTCTTGTGATAAGCATTGTACTTTGTAATGTTACATGGTCTCAATCATTAATATACAGATAGTTGGGGTTTTTAGCGAGATGCTTTCCCCGGGTTACATACTGTGTTAATGTGTGAATGCTCTTGATGTTTTATTGTTATTGATGTTGCTATATTGATGATCAACGTATAGGAGCTTATGTATTGTGTATGTATTCCACAATAGTACATGATCAGGATAATCTCTATTGAATATGTGTTAAATTATTCAAAATTTCTACATGTTGTGGCTCCCGCAAGGGTTTCAGCTTCATATTTGATCACAGCATGTAACTCCTTCGTGCTAGAGTGAATCAAACGGAGTGTTGCATTCTCCTCTTCCATTCTCCTTTTATCTTATTCTACTTTTGCGGCCCTCTGCTCAAATGCATAGATCTTGTTTTGGAGTTCTCTGATTTTCTTGCTCATCCTACCAAGGTTCAGCTCAACTGCGGCCACAAAAGAAGTCCTGGTGGAGGTGATCATTTCAGGATTAACGATTATGTCTAGGACTATTTCCTTTTCCGTAGTCATAGATAGAGGTTTTGTAGGGTTCTTGGCATAACACTTTCTCCTTTCATGCATGATCTTGGAATTGACCTAATCAAAATTTAGTTTGGTGAGGTCCAACACTTCATCTTTGGCCTCCTCTGGAATGCCTAGCTCCTTAGGAGAAAGATGTCCCCTGGTGATGGGAGTAGATGGAGGAACATCCAGCGAAGGTAGCTCAACTTGTTCACTATGCTTCTATTGTTGTTTACATTCCAATTGAGTTTCCTTATAGGCCTCTTCCGGTATCTTCTCTAATATATCTTCTTCTTCTCTGCTCTTTTCTTCCTCTGCCCTACTCCTTTGTTCCTCTTCTAGTTTCTTCTTCTCTTGTTCCTCCTTCTCTTGCTTCTCCCTAAGCTCCTTGGCCTAACTTTGTGTCTCTTATTGCTCATTTTGTTCTTGCTCTAGCCTCTTTCTCTCTTCCTCTTCTTTGGCTTTCTGTTCTTATTGCTTTTTCAACCGTTCCTCTTCTATTTTCTTCTTCATTTCTTCTTCTTCCAGCGACTTTCTTTTCTTGAGCTAGTCATTTAGTTTTTGGTCGCCTGAACCCTACAACCGCTTGATTTATTTTTCTCTTTTTATTTTTATCTCTTGTTTCTTCCTTTCCAAGGTCACATTCATCTTCTTCAATGTCTCATCATCTTCCCCCTCGTCTTTGTTTCTTTGGGGGTCTTATGTCTCTTTATCCGTGTGCTTCTTGAGCTTCCCTATGGCCTTTTTCTGCTCCTTCCTCCTCTTTAGAGAATTTTATCTCTCTCAAAGGCTCACATTTTCTTGGAAATTCTTAGGTTGCTCATCATCTCTTTCTTGTTGCTCACTGGGGCTGAGTTCCCTAGTAGCATTGTACCAATTCCTGATCTTGTCTTCATGGCCATGGTTGGAATGCAACTACAACCAATTGAAGTTGGCCCTTTTGCAGTGAGCTTCCACTATCCTTTTGGGGTCACACATGTGATGGTTTAGAGTCACAAAACGATACCCCCTTATCTCTTCGACTTCTGCCTCCACCTCCTTAAAGCTTTCAATTGTGTAAGCCTCGATGATGAGAGGGAATACAGGCCAAGGGTTATTTTTTCCATTTCTTAGTGTCTTCAAAATCCTTGGGTCATATGATAGCACACTTCCTGCATGAGTACTTTATCCATGGAAAATCGAGGAAGTGCGTGAGGGGTATTGTAGGAACCAAAAACTTTGATAAACGCCCCCTCCCATATTTGGAACCAGTGTGCCACCTTGGTGATAGTCTCCATGGATGTTTTCGACATGCAAGGGGGCTCTTCCCTGAAAATCCCATGATATAACAGGGCAATAAATGACTCAGAGATGGTGTTAAGCATACCCTTATAGTCAATGCTCTAGAAAACCTTGTAATCCTAATGTACCGACTCCACTACAGTTGTGGCCCAATTGTACCTCCAGTGGTCAAAACATCACCTTACGCAAATTATTTCTAGAAGGTATGAGGCCATATAAAACTCAGACGGTTGGTCTACCTCAGGGTGCTTAGCTGCTACTATATTATCCTTAATGCAGAAGCTAAATCCTAGCCTAGTTAAAAACTATACCCTTGGTAGAAACAACGTACATGATGGGGACCCATGTCCCAAGGAAGACGTCAATATTGGTCATATTGTATAAACGATTCATCATAGAAGCAATAACTTGATAAACCTTTTTCAACCCATCCAACTTGTATATCTAGTCACTCCTAACTTGGAACTTGGATGGGTCATGCCACCACTCCCTCATAATATCCTTGGTTGGAATTACAAAACCTGAGATACATCGGATATTAAATGCTTCCTCCTTCTCAGTAAATCTATAATAAGCATTGATGTCTGGTGAGGATATTGTTGCATATGCCGCACCTGCGTGGTCCCTTACCACCCATCAATCTATATCAGTGTTTTGTATTATCCAATCAATGGTCTCGGCACGCAGAAATACTTGGGGGTGTAAGGCCACCTAGTGGAGTCTATAATTCTTAATGGTTATGTATACTTGGAAATCCTCCTGGTCTTCTAGGATATTCTGTTTAGAAAAATCCGCGTAGATATCATACCAGGAGAACTTGGTATTCTAGTAATGTTGCAAGAAGTGTCTCCTTAGATGGGGGGTAGAGGGGCTCGGTAAACCTCCTATACATTGCTTTCTGAGCTTTGATGGGAATACTTCACTACTTGAGTTCCCAACTCATCAGCGAAGGAATAAATTGAGATGCACTCAAGCTCAACATCACCTGGCATGTCAAACAAATAGTCCCATGATGAGAGAGATGGCATGGATAATGACACTTAGTAGCAAGCACAAATTATAGCTTCCAGACGCTTTGACAGATCCCTGGGAGAAGATGTCCTTAGCAGGTCGTAAGGTTACATGGATCAAGGGGTCGCAGAGGTCACAAAGATAGGTGTATGACTTGGCGACTGGTGGGCTAGCAAATAATTTTAGGTCACATAGGTTTTAAGTTGCATGGGTCACATGAGTCATGACTAGTGATGGTTCGTAGAGCTCACAAGGGTCGTGTGGTCACATTCATTGTCCTATCACAGCTTTTAGCCATGTGACCTATTTCTCATGGCAGCTTGACGAGGGGAATGAGGCTCAGGATGGGATCTCGGGGACTTCCAGGACTAGATGACTTGGTCCTTGGGGAATGCAAGCTATTTTTGGATGAGTAGAGGGAGATTGACTAATCAAAGGGGCTCAAGAGAGAAAAAAATAAGTGGCCTAGGGTTTTTGCTGAAACAATGAGGAAAAACTTGGATAAAAATACCCTGACCTAAAATATGTACGGTCAAGGTGGAAGAGGTAGCCAAATGGAAAGAAGCAATGATTAACAGGGAAGGGGAAGAGTCACCTACCTGACAGGGTCTTGTGCCTCCTTCAAGTCATTGACCGTCTTTCGCCCTCGTGCAACCAAGCCAAATTTTGAAAATGACCAACGCGCCTCGATTATTTAAAAATTTGGGTCGCATATGTGGGATAACGAGGGTCACAGGGTTGCATTGGGTTTGATTTTTGGACCTCACAACCTCGTGACCTAGTGACCTTGCGACCTTATGAACTCAGGGGGTCATAGAGTCGCAGAGTCGCACCGGTCGCAAGGTTCTTTGATGGGTAACGTTGCAACCCTGTGACCTAGACATGTTGCATAGTCTCAATGTCGCATAGGTGTGATAAGTCGCAAGATTTTCCATGCGACCTAGAGAATTGACTTAATCACAAATTTGGGTAGGCCGCATGGTCACAATTTTTAGGCCTACAAGGGTTTCTTTGATGCGACTTGTGACTTAAGCAAGATCATAAGACTTTGAATGTTTTTGAGAGTTAGGCTTGTGTCGGGATCAAAGGGTTTAGGTACACTGAGGAGGTCTCAAGAACAGGCAACAGTTACGGGGATGGTACAAGGGCTTCAAACTTTTAAAGGGTAAAGAATTTTGGAGGGTTATTTCACAGGTACAACATTTGGTCATTCGTTGGTAGAACCTGTTAGAGTCGGTCTAGTAGCCCTCCACCAGAGATCAAAGCTCTTTGCATTCCATGATTAGGTGTCTCATCAGTGTGATCATGTTGCATTCCGTTAGGCATGCCATAACCCTGGTGGAGGAAGTTTGTGTCTTTTATTCCCCTCCTGTTTGGCACTGCTGGTTCAGGTTTGCTTAAGTAAATAAAATCTTCATAGGGTCATTCATCTTGTTTTAAATTTCAAGGTCTTAGGTCTAGGGTTGAGTCAATTTTTGTCTTGAGAGGTCATAAAGGACCAGCAGGCCAGAGGGATGTCCTTCATAAAGCATCATTTCAATAATTCTCATCATTGTACAGTTAAATTATCACCTTGTTTTCAAAACTCTGTTTTTGAAAAACAAAGGTCATTATCTCGTTTTTGTAAAAATTGTCAAAATTTCAAATTCTCCAAATGTTGAAGTGCAGCCTTGGTCTCCTTTGCCAAAGCATCTTAGAAGCCATCCCTGCAAAAATTTTCAGAAGAAATCATCATTTCAACCAATTTTTTTCAAAAAAAGGAAACCAGAAGTCAGAGCCAATTAATTCAAAAAGTGTTAACACTCAAACATTATAAAGTGGGTTTTGAGCAAATAAAAAATCTAAAGGGAGCCTATAAAAGCACATCACTCTTCATTAGCAACTCATTTGCCTCTCACAAGCCAAGTGAATCCTTGCAAAGGCAATTTCAAGAGTCATTGAGCAAATTGGGCAGTTTCAGGGGCGTGCTACGCATCAGGGTGGGTGCGCTACGCATCAGCGCGATTTTCTCAGTGTAATTTTGTTCAGGCGCTACGCTTTGGGCAAGGCGCGCTACGCGTTGGGTTTTTCACCCAATAAACTGCCAGCAAGCTACCAAATCCTCTTTTCTCTCAAGCAAATTTCAGGTAGGCCTCTCCTCCATGGCTAGTTTTGGTTTTGCAAGATAAATGAGAAATTAATATGTTAAAATGCCATGAAAATGAGAAGTCAAAACCCTACATTGCTGTGGAAGATTTAAAGACTTAATGGTGCTAGGGTTTCAAAATATTTTGCTGTCCAAGGTTGCCCATTTTTTATCCCTCTTTTCCCTCATCTTCATCAACATTCTCCTTCAAATTTTCCCATAAAATTTTATAATCTTCCTCTCTAAAATCCTTAAAACCTACTAAATTCCCAAACCCTACTTCCACCTTAAAGTCCCACAATATTATGATTTCCCATGTTGCCTTCCCTAAATTCCTTATTTTTGTTTATTGTCCCTAATTCCCTCATGTTCCCCTATCCCTAACAATCCCCTTGTATTTATGTCCCCTTGGTGACAGCATTTGAAAAAGTCAAACAACAGTTAATTGGGTGCAAAGTCAGCAATACATTTCAGCCATCTTGCCTTCAAAACCATGTCAGAAACCGAATCAGATTATGAGCAGAGTTATGACAGTGATTCAACACCGGAGGTAGAAGTGCCAAGGAGGCATCACAAGGGTGGTAAAGGTGGTCGGCATGTCAGGGAGGAGCCCACTTCTTTGGCTCATTTGCAAGCTTGTCCACTTGCAATGACATGTTTTCAGTATCAATCATGCTTTGGATATTGTGAGCGGATCTCACAAATTCAACATCACAGAGAACTAGTTCGCTTGTTTGTCCTACATTTACACAATGGTCATGTGAACCTTGCAGGAGTAGACTTCACCCTATCACCCGAAATTGTTGCTCAAGCCACCGGGATACCAAATGTTGGGGAGGAGTGGAACAAGCGCCAACAGCTAGACAGATTTCATTATCAACCATATATCAAACCCGGGTGTATGAGACACCTAACTGCTGTTTTTCCCTTCAGATTCCTAAGGGATGAGTATGCACCCTTGATGAGGCTCATTATGCGCTATTTCACTTGTGAGGGCAGATTTTCACATTTATATTCGTACCATATCCGTTTGTTGATGCATTTCACCCGGGTACGAATGATGAACATTCCATTTTTCATGTGCCGAAATATAGAGAGGATGGTGCCCTTAGTGCAAAGGAAGAACCCCGCACAGCAACACAAGAGTATATATCATTATGCATTAATCGAGATCATAGTGATGCATCAGTTGGCACAGCAGGGTATTGCTTGGGAGGATTTCATCTCTCGCGACTTCTTCATGGTGCCACAGCCACCCCCTGAGATTGTCCATGATGAGGGAGGGCCTTCACATCAGTTTCACATTCCAGAGCCCGAGCATGTCAGCGCTCCAGCATGTGTTACATATCAGAGAGGCCACAGGGCCTTATTTGCATATGCACGGGGAGTATTATCTCCACACCAGGTGGAAGGGGTCTCGCCTTCTTCATCAGCACAGCGAGTGTTATCTCCACATCAGGTGGAAGGGGCCTCGCTTTCAACAGCAGCACAGGTACAGGAGAGAGGCAAGCAGCCCATGATTGATGAGGGACCATCAGGTGATCCGGACATAGACATCATTGACCTTGACATCAGTTCTCCTAGCTCGGAGCTAAAGGAGATCATTCAGAAACAAAAGGCTGAAAATCACTTATTGCAGCAGAAGTTGGAAATGGCAAATTGAACAATCAACTACTTAGAGCAGCGCAACAAATAGTTAGAGGATGAACACACTCTTGATGAGCTGTGGAGGATCCGAGAAGACCGGAGCTTGGCTCGCAAGAGACCCGGTGATTTGACACCTATTGAGCAAGGGTCTATGCTCATTCAGGTGAACACTCGTTTAGAGAAGTTGCTAGCCAAGGAAAACAGGGACAAAGATATGCTCCACCACATGAAGAATCATTATTGGGCCCGCATGCATGTGTGCAAAGCGAAAATGAAGGTACTCAAAGGACGATTGGCCAAGGCACTAAAATGGAGAAAAAGGCCCGATCCACTTCAGATTTTGGCTGAAGCCTCCTTGAAGGAGCATGGTGCTCAATGATACACCCCCAGCTCAAAATTCAGAAAATTTGGAGCAATTTTGGTCAATTTTGAATTTTTTTTGCTAAAAACAGGTTTTTGCCCTCAACGCGTAGCGCGCCGCGCGCTACCCTGAAGATGGGGAGGTCCATTTCACAAAAACTCTGCATTTTTGGATTTTTCATGACAAATTACACTTGCTCAGCCATTGCCAAGACATTTAATTGAGGTTTGGGCCCCCAAAAGGTCAAAAACAAGCAAAAAAATGACCTTCTGCCACTTTTTGGACACACAGGAAGCAGTCTTGGGAGATTGCATTTTTGGAGAGGCAAATGGGCACCAAATTGAGAAATTCCACTTGGGCTGGAGAGTAGACATCCAGACCTTTCAAAAAAGCCCACTTGAGCCTCATTTGGATGTCGGGAAGTGCCCCAAAAGTGGGCTCAAAGGCGTGCTACGCGTTGAGAAATGGCGCGCTACGCATCAGGGAAATTTGCCAGTTTTTCATCTACAGCTCAAGACAACGCAGCTTTTGACTAGTTTTGACTTTTCATGGGATTTTTCACCCTCTTTGATGTAACTAATGTATTTTCATGATGACATGACACTTTTTTACCTATTCTAGAAGATTCATTCATAAAATAGCAAAAAATTAATGAATGAATTGGTTTCCTAACTTATAGAGGCAAGTGGTTTTGATTGCCTAGATTGTAGTGCTCAGTTTAGAATTGGTTGAAACAACTCCTAGGATGATGAGCTCGACCCCTAGAGGCAAAGGAATGTGTTAGCTTGCCTATATTATGTATTTTCTTAGTCATTTTCATGGTTGGACTCTTGAGGGATAAGCTTAGACTGTATTACTCTTTGTATCTCTGCAATTTTGGCAAAGGAAAGACCAGGGTTTTGCAGCACTATTTGGGATTCCTGTGGTGATTTGTGTTGATGGTGTGTTTATCTCATGTAATTATAAGTTTGTTATGTGTATCATTTTCCTACTCTTCTCTTCTGCAAATTAAGTAAATGAAGTGTTAAGGTAGAATTCATGGTTTCTATGCTCTGCCTTTAAGTTTGCTTAATATCTATGTTTTCATCTGTTTAAGGAGAACTCCTGATGGTTTCTTGCTCTCCTTAGCTCCTCACCATTCATACCTATCCATTCACTTCCTTCAAAGGCATCAAGACAATCTCCTACCTTGCCCCAAAAAGACCTCTGCAAAAAACTGTGTCTCATCCCCGCACCCAAAATTGTCGTGCTCAGTTTTCCAACAAAACCCTAAAAATTTGAAATCAAACTTTCCTTATTAGTTTACTAGCCTAAAATCAGTGTTCTTTATTGGTCATCTCATCCCTTTGAAGACCTTTTGCCGAGATAGACCCGGAGAGAGCCCTCTCCTGCCCTCGTAGGGATAACTACGAGGCCAAGTGGTTTGATGTTGCCTTGGATTTTGCCTTCTTCAGCCTGAGGCCAAATTTGAGCGCTAACAGAACCCAAAAATATCTGGTTGCCCCTGGCCTTGGGAAAAGTGAACCTCAATGATTGTTTCATCTTAACGTTGCAGGTTTCAGTGACGCCTCCAGGTCTTCCTTTGATATTTACTAGTAATCTTAAAGCACTAAGACTTGACTTGTTGTCACACACAAGATAAAGACCATTCTTTTTGGCTCGATGGGGAGGATTTGGATAATGATATGAGCTTTAAGGATTTTCGGTATGGTGGTTACAAATCTCTGGTGTTGCTCCGCTGCCAATGAGCCTGAACAGTACCCCAATAGAGTCACTACCTAGAAATCGCAAACGTCGCTCCGCTGCCAGCGAGCCTGAATAGTACCCCGACAGAGTCGTCACATTGCCTCTCTGAACAAGAAGCCTTTCTTAGTCCTTTTTCCCTTATTAGTTTAATTCTTGTGCTCATTAGCACTTATTCACATGTGCTTATTTGCACTAATTTGTATGGCATTTATGCAAACGAGGGATCTCAACTTATTTTACTTACAAGAGAGGTTGTTTTTGGTTTTCCAGAGACTTTATTATTTTCCCGAAATATGTATTCTCATTGAAGTTTTCACCCCATCCACTTTTCGAGCCATCCAAATAAACCGATTCATTCAAAACTTCTAGCCCAATCAATAGCTAGCATTAATTGTTGAAAGATAGGGTACCATGGATGACATCGAGTTCCCCACTACCAAAAAATTTCAACACTCTACCTTGGTCACGTATTTAGGTCTAATCAAGTGAAAACTTAGAAAGAAACATATCTCAGACATTAGTGTAGGGGCTACCTCAATTTCAAAATGACATTCCAGATGCTTTATTCAAGGTAAACATGATTAAAGGACTCCAAAATAAAATGTAAAACATGATGAAAGGGTAAAAGGGGAAGGAAAAACTAATAAAAGGAAAGGACAAAAAGAAACTATAGTATAGGGTGAATAACAGCTGTGAGGGCTGCTAAGTGAAGTAAAACTTAAGATCTTGGTCATTCACAGGAAGGGGTTCAACACTCCCTCCTAGAGTCTGCAGTTTGTAGGTGTGTTTGCCAATTTTCTCCTTTACTTGGAAAGCACCAATCCACAAAGCCTGGAACTTGGTTTTTGTATCTTTTTTCCTCACGGGCCTTGTCCCATTTGAGGACTAGGTCACCCACATTGAACTCATTGTTCCCTGTAGATTTCTTATCAAATCATCTCTTCATTCGACTTTGGAGAACAACAAACATTCCCCTAGCCTTTTGTCTCTCCTCTTCCCATTTACAGAAGGTTTCCATTTGGTTTTGAACGGTAGAGAAAGGGGCGCCTCATGACTTTTGCAACAACTTGAGAGTGGGAAGATATAGTTTGGCTGGTAGAATGGCTTCTTTCCCATAAATCAAAAAATAGGGGGATGGTCCGAGAGATGGTTTTGGATTAATTCAATCGGCCCACAATGGCATTGTTCATGGAACTGTGCCAGTTTCTTTGGTGTGATAGCAAGGTATTTTTGAGATGCGGATTAGGTTCTTATTAGTGGATTCTACTAGTACATTTCCATGGGGGTAATAGTTAGTTGAATGCTTCAAAACAATGTTATTTTCCAAAGCAAAATCATGTATCTTTAAAGAAGAGAAATAAGTAGAATGTAGATTTTAACCCTATACAGAAATTACCTGCATACGAATTCTAAAACAGAAAATAAACAATGTGAAAGCATAACACATAAAAGACATATACACAAATATTTTCCCCTAAATCCCAAAACTGGGACTACCAGGTTGATTTTTCATTATGTTCCTTTCAATGTTACAATACATATTTATACATGCTGAAGCATCCAATACCATGGACCGAAAACCATCGTGTCCAAAACCATGGACTGAAAACTATCGCGTCAAAAACAATGTGTGAAAAATCATGCACAAAACCATAGGTAGGTTTGACCAACCTAATATAGGGTCCAAAAACAAAATTTTCCAGGGTGCTACCCCGAACCCAATAGAGTGGGGTTACCTGCACCCCTCAAACCCATTGTGAGCCTCCCCGCTACGCAATCGGCACAACGAAGAGGGGGCTATGCCCCCCTTCTAATCCCCTAGTTAACTACGTGGGCTAGTCGTGGAAAGAATATAACACAACCCAACATTCTCCAACTTGTTTTCTTTCCACAGGGGGCCACAAGAGAGCTTAGTTATTTATCCAACCCTGCAATGCCCATTGTTTCTCTACACCAAGAGAACTTCTCAGAGCTCACATATTTTTTCAATGCATCTGCAGTATTCTTCAAAGTGTCCACCTTTACCAAAAACATTTTTTTGTCTTCTATCATATCCCTCACAAAGTGATACTAAACATCAATGTGCTTTGTCTTTGGATGATATGTAGGGTTCTTTGCCAAGAAAATTGCACTTTGGTTATCACAGTCTATCCTTATAGCTCCCTATACTAACCCCATACTTGAACACAATCTCTGAAACCAAACTGCTTCCTTGCTTGCATGAGTGGCTGCCATGTATTCTACCTTTGTAGTTGATAGTGCCACTACATATTGTTTCTTACTTATCCAACCGATTGCACCTCCAAATAGGTTAAACACATACGCACTTGTAGATCTTCTTTGATCCATATCTCCAACCCAGTCTACATCAAAAAGGCCATGAATATCCAACACTCTGTCCAATTCTAGTATTCCTTGGTAGCAAAAACCATAATCACTAGTGCCACACAAATACCTGAAAACACGCTTCACTGTTGTCCAGTTCTCCTTCCCTAGTTTTGACATAAACCTGCTCAATATTCCCACTGCATGTGCAATGTCTGGTCTAGTACAGACCATCGCATACATCAGGCTACCAACTGCACTTGCATATGGAACACGGGACATGTCCTCTTCCTCTTCTTGTGTCTTGGGACACTGTTCAGCAGATAACTTTACACCTAGAGGAATAGGAACCTTAACCGTTTTACTATCCTACATATTAAACCTCTGCAATATTGTCTCAAAATAATTCCTCTGGTTTAACCAGAGCTTCTTCTTTGTTTGATCTCTTTTAATTTCCATGCCCAAAATATAGTTTGCATCACCAAGATATTTCATGTCGAATTTGGAGGACAAATGGGTTTTCAAACGTTGTATAATTTCTTTGTCGTTTCCAACCAGCAACATATCATCCACATACAAGACCAGATAAATAACACGGTCACCAATTAATTTAAAATACACAAAGTGATATGCTTTGCTTCTGGTGAAGCCAATTCCCCGTATAAATGTATCAAATTTCTGATGCCACATCCTTGGTGATTGTTTTAACCCATACAGAGACTTCTTTAACTTGCATACCAGTTCTTTCATACCCTTCACTGTAAAACCCTCAGGTTGCTTCATGAAGATCTCCTCTTCTAGATCCCTGTGAAGAAATGTTGTCTTCACATCCATCTGTTCTACCTCAAAATCAAAAGCAGAAGCAACAGATAAAAGTAATCTAATAGAAGTTACCTTGGCAACAGGAGAAAAAATATCACCAAAATCAATTCCTGACACCTGGGAATAACCTTTTGCTACCAACCAAGCTTTGTATTTCTCCACCTTTCCTTCTGCATTTGTCTTCTTATTGAACACCCATTTGCTACCAATGAGTTTCCTTCCAGCCGGCAACCCCACCAAATCCCAAGCCTCATTTTTGTGCAAAGATGCCATTTCATCAACCATGGCTTCTTTCTAGAGTTTTCCATCCTCTGAATCTATTGCTTCCTTCACAGTTCTGGGATCATCATCAGTAATAGATAAAGCAAAATTTGAACAAAAAGCAGATGGAATATACCTTTCTAGCTGCCTTCTTTCTCGAACTGATCTTCTCACACCCAGAGTTTGTGGCTCTTCATCTTCTGATTCCTCCTCTGCTGTAGAGTTTGACTCCTCCTTTAGCTCAAACTCTATCTTCTCATGTTCCTTTGGTTGGACTTCATGTTTAATAACATCTTTCACCTCTTTGAACACCACATCTCGGTTGTACACAACCTTCCTTGTTACTAGGTTCCAAAGCTTATAACCCTTTAAACCATCCTTATACCCAATAAATATGCACTTTTCAGATTTACTATCCAACTTGGTTCTTTTCTCCTTTGGAACATGTACATATGCATCACATCCAAATACCCTCAGATGTGAAAGAGAAGGTTTCTTACCAGTCCATACCTCTTGTGGAGTCTTATCTTCCAATGCTGATGAAGGTGATCTGTTGACCAGGTAACATGCAGTCTCCACTGCCTCTGCCCAGAATTCTTGTCCTAACCTAGCACCACTGAGCATGCTTCTTGCCCTTTCCATCAATGTCTTGTTCATTCTTTCTGTAACTCCATTTTTCTGAGGTGTATATGGAGTAGTCTTCTACCGTGATAACCGCACTTCTTACATAATTCTTCAAATTACTTACTACAAAACTCTCCACCGTTATCTGTCCTTAGCACCTTTATGTTCTTCTTTGTCTGGTTTTCCATTAGAGCCTTAAATTCTTTAAACCTGTCAAAGACTTCAGATTTCTTCTTAAGGAAATATATCCATATATTCCTTCAGAAGTCATCTATAAATGATACATAGTACACAGACTTACCCAGTGATGGAACCTTCATAGGTCCAAACACATCACTGTGCACAAGCTCTAATATATGTTTCACCCTCTTACCACCAAAGGGGAAACTCACCCGATTCTGCTTCCCATATACACAATTTTCACAGAAATCAAAATCCAGAGAGCTATTACTCATACCTTCTACCATACCTTTACCATGAAGTACTTAAAGGCCCTTCTCTCCAATATCTCCAAGCCTTTGATGCCACAACATGGCCTTATCTCCAGAGACACTAGATTTTTTTCTCCACTTTCATGAACCACAGAACTATTGCACCCATCAATAATAGTGCTAAATAGCAACTTGTACAGAGTTCCAATCCGAACTCCCCACATTAATACTAGTGCTCCTCGAACCATTTTGCAGGTATCCTTCTGGAACACTGTTTTTACACCTGCATCATCCAACTTGCTTACGGAAATCAGATTTTTGGCCAATGCAGGAATATGCAGAACACCCGGAAGTGTTCTAACCCTTCCACCTTGCAACTTCAACTTTACTTTTCCGTGACCAACGATTCTAGCCTTCCTGTCATCCACCAAGAAGACATCACCACCATATTTCTCATACTTGCAAAACCACTCTCTATGGGGAGTGAAGTGAAAGGATGCACCTGAGTCAATCAACCATGCTTCATGATCTACATGTGTACTTGAAGAAGCCAAGTACACATCCCCACCTTCATCTGAGGTGGTTTTCACCTCTGCAGAAGGAGCATCATCAAATCCCTTTCCTTTGTCAGGAGCTTAGCCCTTCCTTTCCGCATTTCCAACAGACCACCTTTACAGGTTTTCCTATAGATTTAGATCTCCCACTCGATGACTTATTTTTGTTTATGTTCTGCGACCATCCTTGTACAGACAAGGCATCACCATTCTGGCTATCCATATTTTTCTGTCTCATCTCCTCCGTCAGCAAGGATGAGACTATTTCATCAAACTGCAAGTCAGTTGCATTGCTACCTATTGCAGTAACCAGAATATCCCAAGAATCTAGTAGAGAACACAAAAAACTGATGCACTTATCTTCATCCGAAATTTTAATATCAACAGATAGTAACTAACATACATTAGAATTAAATTCGTTCAGATGCTTTTTCACCGAGTCTCCATCTTTCATCCTCAGGTTATACAACTTTTTTCGTAGCAACAGTTTATTCACCGGAGACTTATATTAGTACAAAGTCCCTAACTTGTCCCACAAAGCCTTCACCGTAGCTTCCCTTGATACATTCAACAATACTGAATCTGAGACACACAACCTTATTGTGCTCTTAGCCTTCTGATCCAACTTCTTCCATTCTTCATCGGACACTCCCGTTGGTTTAGTACCTGGATCTACCGCGACCCACTGATCTTTATCCACCAACAAATCTTCCATATTGAGTTTCCATAATTCAAAACTCTGACCATTAAATTTCTCAATCACTATCTTTCCACTGCTCGTCATCCTCTTTCACCACGAGAATCGGTCCCGCAAATCTCCCACTGAACAGGGTCTATCACAAGCGCAAGCAAAACCCCTCAACAACAAAGGCATCTGCTTGAAGCCAAAGCAACTCTTATACCAAATGTAGGTTTTAACCCCATACAGAAATTACCTGCATACGAATTTTAAAATACATAAAATAAACAATGCAAGAGTATAATACATAAAACACATATACATAGAGATTTTCCCCTGGATCCCAAAACTGGGACTACCAACTTGATTTTTCATTATGTTCCTTTCAATGTTACAATACATATTTATACATGTCAAAGCATCCAATACCATGGACCGAAAACCATCGCGTCCAAAACCATGGACCGAAAACCATCGCGTCCAAAGCCATGTGCGAAAAAGCATGCACAAAACCATAGGTAGGACCACCCAACCTAATATATTGTCCAAAAAAAAAAAATCGGGGCGCTACCCCAGACCCCATAGAGTGGGGTTACCTTCATCCCTCAAACCCCTTGTGACCCCCCCCCACCTGCTACACAATCAGTGCAACAAAGGGGAGGCTTCGCCCCCCTTCTAACCCCCCGGCTAACTACGTGGGCTAGTCATGGAAAGAATATAACACAATCCAACATTCTGGTACCATTATCAAAAACAAGGGAGTTTGGAACGTTGAACCTGGCCATGATGAAATGATTGAAAAAATATGTTACATATTCATCATTGATTTGTTGTAATGGAAATGCTTCTATTCACCTCGTGAAATAGTCTCTGGCCATGACTATATACCTATGTTTCTTTGATGCATCTCCCCAATGACATCCAGTCCCCATTGTTGAAAAGGTTCTTCCATTGCTATAGACTGGAGGGGAGCAGCCGAACAGGGTTGTCTTCCTACATTCTTTTGACATATGGATCATTTCCGAGCATAAGCGTTCGCATCTTTGAAAAAGGTGGGCCAGTAGAATCCTACCCTCATGATCTTATGAGTAGTGGTGTTGCCGGCATAGTGGCTCCTTTTCGGCCCATCATGTAACTCCTTTAGCACCCACTGGGCTTTGTCATATTCAAAACACCTGAGTAGCACGTCGTGGTGGTGCTTACGAAACATATTTCCTTGCATTAGTTGATAGGATGTGGCTCTGAGTCTCACTACCCCTTTTTTGTTTCGTGGAAAAGGTAGGAGATAAATTCCCTTGCCCTAAATACTGCTTCAGGTCGTTGTACCATGGTGAAGATTCATGACTGTCAGTGAGTTCATTTTGGTACATTTCGATCTCGTGATCCCAACCTTCTGATTCTTCTCTTTATTGGTTTATGAATTCAACAACTAGTTTGAATAGCCCGTGCCCTTTAATTGTGTGGGCGGGCTAGAATTTGAAGTCATATTCTTGGAGGCAGGTCATCCAATTCACTCTCCTCTCACCCAACTCTTGTTGAAAAAAGAGTGACCTAACAACAGGGTGAGTAACAAACACCATGACATGTTTCTTGAGAATATACAGTTTGAAATGTTTCACCGCATTGTAAAATGCATATTCCTGCTTATCAATTTCCAGGTTGTTGAGTTATCCACCTTTTAATCTCATGCTCATAAAGGATATAGGTCGCTCATTGTTATTACTATCCTTTTGTGTAATAATGACAGATAAAGACGAATCTAAGGCGAAAGTGTACAAGATGAAATCCTTGCAAAAGTTGGGGTTGTAGAGGGAAGGTGCTTCAACAATAGCTTTCTTAATACGATAGAATGCTTCCTTCTCTTCTTAGTTCCATTTGAACATTGAGTCCTTATTTATCATATTCTGCAAAGGCTTGACAATCTAGGTGAAATCTGAGATAAACGTGTGGAGAAAATTGATTTTACCTAGGAAAGATTGCATCCCTTTTTGCCACTAGGAAAAGTGATTTGCGTGATAGCTTTCATGTGATTAGGATCCACTGTAATATTGTCCTTGGTTATGATATGTCCAAGAATATTTCCTTCTGAAACTGTGAATATTCTCTTCTTGGTGTTGAATGAAATCCCATATTTTTGGCACTGCTCAGAGATCTGTTTAAGACAGTGAAGGTGGTCAAGTCTCCTCTTTGAAAACACTGTGACATCATCTAAATAAATGACCATGCTTTGACCCATCAAACCTCTAAAAGAAATGTACATCTCCCTTTGGAATGTAACTTTCTATGGCATTGATAATTCCAAAGGGCATATGTCGAAACACGAATGTTCCCCACTTCGTTCTGAAGCTATTCCAGTCTGATTCAGCCACCAACACTTGGTTATACCCATAGAAACCATCGAGTAAGGAAAAAAATTCCAACCCAAAAACTATTTGAAGAATTTGTTCCATGGAGGGAACTGGTTAGTTGTCCTTGTCTGAAGCTCGTGGAGATTCCAGAAGTCGACACACAACCGAATTTCTCCATACTTTTTTCATACTGGAACAAGGTTTGAGAGCCATGTGGAGTGCTTGAATTTGAACATAATACGTGCATCCATAAATTTCATCAGCTCCTTTTGAATGAGGGGTTCTAATGTGGGATGCACCTTCCTCAATTTGTGATGAAATGGTTTGACCCCTTCTTTCATAGAAATAACATGTTGAATGATCCAGGTGTCATACGTCTTCAAGTCATCATATGTCTAGGAAAATACATCACTATACTTCGTGAACAAGTTGATGAGGGACTATGTCTCATGTGGAGAACACCCAACGCCCAAGTTGATGAATTTGGGGTCGTCCTCAGTCCCAAGGTTAATCTACTTGTGTGAAAGTGTGGAACTTTGAGTTTTTGTATTTTGTGGCCCACGAAAACAGTTCTGCATATCGAACAATCTTTCCATTGTTACCACACCTTTGGGCATCCGGTTTCCCTTACACTCATTTACTTCGTCTTGCAGGGTCCTTTCATGTTCCTTTTCTTCTATCATCGCATCTTTACACACCTCAGTGTTTGCCATAAAATCCAACATATGTTGATCATCATTGAAAATGCGCAAATTAGTTACATTATCTCATACAACGTGTATAAATAATTTCAAATTAAAAACCATCTCTTAAAGGTGTAAACCTAGCTACGACATTATCTAGAGTATCAATAGCTTCATTATTGAATCTAGGAACAAAATTAATATTGGAATCTTTAAAATAATAGATCAAACACCATACCTCTTGTTGATAATTTTTTAGGAGTGGTGACAGAAAATGAATCGTGTTTCGTAGTTTCCTTGTAATGATTTCAGAATCACCAATTACCCTCAAACATTCACCCTTCAAGTTAATGGATTTCTTGAGCCCGAGGATCAATGCCTCATACTCCATAGTGTTATTAGTGCATTGGAATTCTAACCTACAAGAAATTAAAAAAATATTTTTTTTGGGTCCATGAGGATGCAGCCTACACTGGCTCCATCATGAGTCTTGGACCCATCATAATATAAAGTCCATATTTCATTGCTATTCATATCTTCATCCAGAGCATTTACATCCATAGTACAAGTTTCGTTAGCATCAGCCAGAGGGTAAGACACAAGTTCCAGTTGCGTGTCAGGTGGGATAGGTAATGGCGAGGCTTGATAACGCCCAATATCTACTTCCAAAAAACACAATCCCAATTCTTCTTGGAAAAACTAATCATCCCATTCAAGCCATCAAGGTTTGTGACCATATGCTTCATGTATGGTTCAATGTTAACTCTGATCTGATTGTTCTTGACTTTTTAAGGCATCCACAAGTGGGACCTATATGTGGCAAAATACCCATGGGTTTTACTTGACCAGTCTTTATTGAGCAGCAGACCATATTCTTCTGGGATGTCGACCACAATTATGTCGATGCATTGGTGTACTCTAGAGTCGGAGGACATCCTAATTATCACATTTTTCAACTCACCCACAATGAGGACTTGAGACCTATCCAATTGGATGATTATGGCATCTGTATTCTCAGGTTGAATGTTTAACTTTTTTCACACCGATAAGGGAATGAAATTGGTTGACACACCAGAGTCGACAAGGAAATTGTGCACATTGTAGTTGAATATTTCGAAAGTTAAAAGGAACGGGGGAGTTGAACCCCTCGAGTTAGCATTCTCGATGTTAACAATAGCTTGGAGGTCATCAAGGCTTGGAACTGGCTGGGGGTGTTATATTTTGATGAAAAGGAAACATTGTTGGTTGAAGATGAGGTAGAAAAGGCTTTAACAATTAGTTCACATTGGATGGCTTGGAAAGCTCATAAAGTGAAATGTTGGCCCGCGTCTTCTTCATATCTTCGATGATGTTATACCCCAAGTCCAGAGGTGCAGCACCCTCCAAGGATGGATGTGGGAGCGAAGGTTAAAGGGTGGACCTTGCAAAGGTTCTGGGTGTGGATGTATTTCCTTTACCACTTGCTGAAGCATCCTTTGGGATTTGACCAAAGGAAAACTTTAGAGGGGGAGTGGATGGCTGACTTGAATTGTTAGGAGGAAGGATTATCCTTAGTAAATCCTTCTTCTTCTCTTCCAAGGTAGAGTCTAATACTAGCCCCTTTCTCCTTAGGTTATAAGTCTTTGGGGGCCTAGCAGTGGAGTGTCCCCTGCATTAGCTTCGTCAAAGGATTGGACCCGTCCTCCATGGATGACCTCAAAGGTTAGAATAGTGGAAGCCGCATTTTAATCGAGATGTGTGGTTTCTTCTTCTGCGTCAATAGAATCTTCCTCATCCTCCCTTATGGCTTAATCTTCCAAGATCTGGGTCAACACAACGGTCATGTTGTGGATCCATTGAGGGAAGGTCTTCTTAGAATGGGAAGCTTGGTGGAAGGTGAAAAATTATCTTTTCCCAGTTCTTCCACAATGAAATTCGTATTGGAGCCTTGAGATGACTTTATGGGTGGATTATTGGTCTTTTAGAAGACATTTTTTGCTGATTTACATCCCGAAGAAGTCTCTTTGCTATTCCTTTTCAATTCAGAGACTTCATTCGTTAACTACTTCAAGGATTTGTGTAACCCCTCGAAGCTGAAGGAATATGTGTCCTTGTCACTAGACTTGCTAGTCAAGGCTTGGGTTTTCTTGCCTGATGGCTTGGTCTCCTCTCGGGTGGTGTGCTAAAGGGCCCCTATAGATAACAAATCTTTCTCTATTGCAAGGGCTTCTGTGAAATTCTCTACTAAGGTAACCTTGGCTTCATGCTTGACAAACACAGCGATATGTCACAGCAGGGCCCTAGTATAATAGTCGACTCTAAAAGAATCATCTAGATCCACATTCGTTGGAAACTTATTCAAGATGGTCCTAAATCGATGGTTAAAATCTTCACCTTTTCTTTCTTAAGACACTTTAATGTGCTCAACTCCGTCAGGATCATGGAAGGTGTCTTGTCTTCCCAAAAAGTTTCGAGAAATTTTTTCCAAAACTCATACCAAGTTCGAATGGATTCCACAAAGAGGGAGTGATACCAAGTTATGGCTTTATTTTCAAAGGTGTGAGGAAAAATTCAGCAAAGTACATCATCGTATTGCACCTTAATTTGCAAGTCTTGGTAAAAATTGTTGATATGATCCTCAACAATAGTTCCCTTTTCGGGGCCAAATTTTGGGAGGTGCTTCTTATGGTGACGAGGCATATCATGGAGGGGGGCTCAAATACCTTAAGGGGATTGAGCCATCTAAGCTAAGGGTTGTCAGTGATTTCCTCTTGATGAGGGAGGAAATAGGACACGATTGGTGTTTTCCTCATAATCACTTTCAGTGCTTGACCCCCCACTGGTGTGGGGTGGTTCTCTACCATTACCCTTGGGAACTCTCAAATACCCTAAGTCTCAGAAGTTCTTGATAATATTTCTAAACTTTCCCAGGCTCCTGTGGAACCTAAAAAGTCACTCATTATGAGGAGGATCAACATTGTAAAAATCAATGTGGTTTCTAATATTCTCCTTGTTCCCCTACCCCAAGGTTACTTCAACATTTCCCCTCAACAGTTGGTTGTTGGCCCAGGTACCCTCCAGTGTTGGTTGATTATTTTCCCATGTCTCTTCCTACCAGGGTTGATTGTTACCTGTGACCGTTCTCCTTGAGCCTTCCCTTCCATGTGTTGGGCGGCTTTCCAAGCCGTCAATCACGAGCCTTTCTATAGCATCCACATAATCATCCAAAATCATCCTAGTTAGATGTAGTATCGAGTTAGTGAAGATGCCTTGATGTGTATGGTGAGGCTTGGAGGTGAGAAGATTAGGCAAGGAGCTAGTGGCAGGGAAGCACTTCAAAACTATGACGAACTGATGAGTAATAGGGAAAATGCCCTCAGCTGATCATACTTGACCTCATAGAGGGAAGATTCCTCTTCTACCAGGCCATCCTCAAGTGGGGGGGGTTGGGATTCCCTAAGATGGAGATTCCCAAAAGGAGGGCTAAAGGCGAGGTGAAGAGGTGTTTCAACAGAAGCATGACGAAGTTGATTACTAACTTGATGGGAAGTTTTTGTATGAGGGTGTGTGTTGGTGCCGACCATCAGCCCTCCTTCTAGCGCCAAATCTGTTGACAAGATAGAATTATCCGCCAACAACAAGGGGATCTCCCCGGTACGAAATCCAACTAGAATATACATCGTTTAGTTTAGGGACCCCACCTAGTATGTAGGCCCGACTATCGTACGGGTGGTTTAAGTTTTCTTCAGAAAAAAGGTGGAATACCGATCAGGCAGAACACATAAAATTCAAAAAATAGAAAGGAGAAACTAATGAATGTTCCATAACATGAATACCATAAATAAAAATATCATAAGTTCACAACATGAATCTTAAGTAAATCATTGTTAGAAAAACTTCAAATAAGATCACTCATATCTAAATAATACACTTAATAACTATGAATGAGTTCGAAATGGCTAAGCATCAACAAACACAGGTGAGTGCACAACCACAATAATATTATGCCAATATCAATAAAGCAATTCATCAACATAAGCATAGAGTTATCATATCATATATCATCCATGTGTTGCAAACAAGATTCACAGCACAGGAAGATACATGAGGAGACTTCACATCGAAATCTCATAGGAACCTTTGATTCATCGAGCTAATAATATCCATGGAAGTGAAATATAAAGTATTCATCCAATCCAATAATGGAAAGCAACTATTACTCCTTGCATTTATTAGAAGAGACAAGTTCTCAAAACAATATTTACTAAAATAAGTCTCAAGCTAAAATTCCCCTTACAATATGCCATGAGGGTGTATTTATAGAAAAGAGAGTGAATTTTGGTCTAGTCTTGACCCTTGGCCTTCCTCATGACCTTTCTACTCCCTCATGACCTTTAGAATTTATTTTGACTCTTGAGGTCCCTAATGTTTCCTACTCTATTCTATCTTGCTACTTTTAACAAAATAAGCAAATCCTATCCTACCAACTTAACAATGTACAATTTTGGAATGTCTAAATGTAGTTGCTCCATGAGGTAAGTGTGCCAGATTTGGTATTCAGCAGCTATGGGGGCTATCTTCAGTTGTTCCACGTCATGACTGTGCAAACATTGGAGGTTGTCTAGGATGAGAGTACTTATTTTTCCATCAACTTGATTGGCTAAGGTCATCAACTTTGTGTACATTCTCACTAGTTCTACCACATATTGGGGGATGTTCTCCTTTTTAACCTACAAGTCATTTGAATCAAGAGTTTTCATGTAGGTATCAACAAATTCCTGAACCTCCAGTGAGATGTCCTCTTGCTTCCTTACTTTCCCAACCACCCCAGTAGAAGGAACCTGTTGTAGCAGCTACAACCACCCTCCAAAATTTTGGCATGCACCAATTTTGGAGCCTCCCTTAAAGAGTTTCACTTGATGACTGCACACGCTCGGGTTCACACCATGATCTCATGTGAGTCTTCACATCTGCCTTGCTTGTTCATTGCATTCAACTCTGTATATGCTGATGTCTGAGTCATGCTTGCGACCATGTTTTGGTTATGCTCAAAGTCTTCGCTTCGTTTGTGCTTGTTGTGGTCGCTATGAAAGCATCTGTCGCACTCACACACGGAGTCACATTCACTATTGTGCAAGCATCATCTCAATCAATGAATGATCAATCATGAGTGGTGTGCTTGTCTCTTGCACCGTTGGTCAGTCTTTTTGAACATGTGTGTCTAGATGGTTTGGTCGTTTCAACGTCAAGTCATGCGAGTGTGTGTTTGTATGATCACCTATGAATCTTTCGATTATACACACACTTAGCCCTTTTGTTGAAAGTTATAATGACCTGACTCCCCTCTGACAACTGAACCATCACCCTGTCATCGACTCGATCAACTGTCAACCAGAACAGTGCAAAAGAACCAAGCTAGTATTTTCAAGTTGCGTTGCCCGCAAGTAATTCAGTTAACTCTCATGTTGGCCACTTGGACAATCGGACCTGACAATCACCCTAGGGCTGACTCCCCTAAAAAATTGCATAGAGGCCACTGACCTAACCCGCTCAACTGACTGAGGAAATTGCACAAATAGGTCGGACAGACACCAAGTGCCCGTCCCTATCTCCCTCAGAAAATTGCGCAGTTTTCCCAGTCAGTCATCCCGACAATCGATCAACTATTCATCTAATAAATTGCGTAGTGTTCATGAGCAAGCCTTCCACTACCCATCAGTTAGCTTAGCTCAGAAATTGCACAGAGATGATTAGCAAGATGGCCTCTCGGCCTCAGTACAGTTTTCCTTTCCAACAACCCCTAGCAGCAGACTACCAGTTCCCTGTGGTTATTCCACAGTTTCTGCTGCCAATCTCCCAGACAACCAAATGGAAGTTCCCTCTAGGAATTGCACATTTTTGGTTTCCAGTGACCATGACATCCAACTTGTAGTTCCCTCTGGGAATTATGCATTTTTGGCCGCCAGTCTCTCGGGCAGTTCCCCAGAAAAACAGTGCAATCCCTACCTGCTGATCCTTCATGCAGCCCGACCTGTTCCTCTGGAAAATTGTGCAAATCTGGTTGTCCAAACCCGCTTCCCATTCGTTCTAAAAAATGTGAAGAGAATGCTCGCCTTGCCTTCCAGCAGCCCAAATCAGTCCCTCCTTCCTAAGTGATGAATTAAGCAAGTGTTTTCAAACGCTGGTGAATGTTGTATGAAGCAATGCTCTATGTGAATGGTCTCACCTGTAAAGAAAAGGTTCATATGCATCTAGAATTAGAGATGAATCACTTTCCCCTCCTCATTTGGTATGGTATTAATCTAAAAATCCATCTAATCATTATATTGGTTTATCTCTAACTTTCCTCCCAAAATTTGTGCAATTTTTCCTCCCAACCGAGCGATACCTTGCAGGCAGTCACTGTTGACTCAAATTGCCTGTCTCCATCTCTTAGTGACTCTTGCAAAATTTTCATCAACAGTTTCCTAGAGCCATCATCCCACATCACAGCCTTGCTTCCTCTCCCGGTCACCTGCATCTGAATGATCTTGTGTCATGGTGGACTAGGAGATTTTGGATTTGATGTCATCTCGTCATGAGTGACTGTAGGTACAGGTACACCAACTAACATGGCAAGACGATGAATGGGATGAAAGAAGAGAGCACATGCAGAATGACAAGTTCACCAATGGATGAACGAACAAATCATGTGAAGCAGACAAACACAATGAACATGCACCTTCGCAAACAAATGAGCTTGTCAAGCCTTCCAACATGAAAGCAAGGAACAACATGCTAAAGATTCATCAAGCGAACCAAGGACCATCGAAGACTCTATGCACTTCTCCATGTGGAGGTGAAGCTATGATACACCATGAAGACATCCATCATTTAGCAATACTATAGCTTGAAATGCACTCCAACAACAGCATGAATGTACCAACATTGTCATGTCAAGTCATGTCGAATCACATCATGAGTCATGTCACGCACATATCCAATATGGGCTTGTTTTCAATCATTGTGATGTAACGTGGAAGTCCAAGAGACCCACTTTTTGAACAAAGATTCATGTAAGTCGAAGAGTCACGGAAGTCAAATGGTCATGAGGGTAGTTGAACAACCACAAGGGTCATTTTCACCCTTGGCTATAAATACCCCCTCATTTTTACATGCAAAGGACTTTTCATCTTAGCTCCTCCCACATAGCCAAGAGGGTTTGTAATATTTTCCTTGAGGAGTAAGTAGTGGCTCCAATGCCCCACACTCAGGGTTAGTGATGTATGTTGTAACGATGTGTCTTGGAACTTTCACTTAGTTCAGAAGCCTGCTAACAGGCCAGCATGTTTTCACACATGTATTGTATTTGTTGTAAGATCGCTCTTTAACACTTGTAATGCATGTTGCTTTAACTTATGTTCTACATTTGAAATACTTCATTTGTTGTAATACATAATCTATTAATGGAAATGTGTTGTATTTGTTGTTAATGTTGTCTCACCTGTGTAGACTTCTCTCCCAAACATCAGACATACATTTCACATGAAGCTTGTTGTAACAAATATTGCACTCATTTGGATTTCTCAGTGAGTCTTGTACATGTTATCTCACCTTGTATGTTGTGACTTCCACATCCGTGTGGACTACTCCATCGAAATTTGTACATGTCTTATTGTGTTGTGTGTTCCTAGCAGTATTTGGACTGCTCCCAATCAACCTGGAACTCACGCTCACCCTCTCCCTTGACAGTGAAAGAACCATTGACACAAGTGACACTTACACTCACTAGGAACACGAACCTCACTTCTCGAAGACAAAGCGAACCACTCTCCTGTGCTGACAAGTAAGAGTTGAGGCAAATCCTTAAGATAATGGCAATTGTGCCATCATACCAGATGGGACTCCCACACCAAATGGTGTGAGGTCTAATTGGCATTTCATACCGGGGTGATCCCCTGAATGTTTGCGAGTCCAGCACCATCAACATTTATGGTGCTAGAAGGAGGGCATCCAGTCATACATGGCTTAAATTCCCCTCACACTCACTCATCAATCATCTGGTCAAGGCAGTAAGTTGCACTCCCTCTCGCATGACTCTGCAGTTGGTTACTCCTCACCTCCTAGAATTGAACATGATATTTCATATCAACACCTTCGCTCTGTCCGTCCCATCACTCGCCAGTTCATGAAAGCAGTCGGACTGATCCCAGGCATACAACATCTTCCACACACATCTAGGAAGCCAAAAGCCACTCCCACATGAGTTGTTGTATCATCAGTGGAAGAAGAAGTCCTTGCCACACTTTAAGCTCTAGAGGAAGCAATTGAATATGGAGAGGAACCTCCAATCTTCCTTGAAGACGAACAAGGCACTCTTGTGATCTTGGGATCGAACTCTGGTATAAGAGGCATAGGGGAAGGCAATGGAGGAGGTGGAGGCGTAGACGAACCGACAAACTCAAATCCTGAACCATCAAACTTCGAAGGAGAGGAAGAAGATGAAGAAGATGAAGAGATGTCTGACCCAAATCTTGAATGGATGACTCAGGGACCATTGCCCCTCTTGTTTGTTCTACACAAGATGTCGAAGCAAGCAGAGAGGATGAGCATCAAGTTCAACCCTGATAACACGGTGAAGGTAGAAGACCACTTAGACAAATTCTACCTAAAGTTGCAAACCCTTGAGGTACGTTATGATGAAATAGCATGTAGATTGTTCCCATGTACCTTGGATGGCTGCATAGCTGCTTGGTATCACAGCCTTCCACCCAACTCCATACAAAACTGGGGTTCTTTCAAACGTATGTTCCTCTAAAATTTTGTTGATGACAAGACCCCAACCATGTTGCTCAAGGAATTAGGAAGCCTTAGGATGGAGGGAAAAGAAAAAGTAAAAGACTTCAATAAGAGGTTTATGCATATTTTGAAAAAAATTGCAGCAGACACTAAACCTAATGACTCCATCACTGTTGAATATTACACGTTTGCATTATCAACCACCATTGCGCAGTTTTTCAAGCGAGCTGCAAATCCAGAACTTTTAGAAAGATGTGAAGAGGCTATTGTTGTTGAAAAAGACTTGCACACAATTGGAGTCATCAAGGATGACGAATCAATGAAAGACTCCAAGGATTCTAGCATAAAGCCCCAAGTAATGACGATCAAGGTTAGAGACAAGGAAGAAACTGATATTGGGACCCTCATTCGCCTTGTCAAGAACTTGGCCACCGAAATTTCTGAACTCAAGCAATGATAAACAGACACATTCACAAGCAACCATCGGCCCAAATAGAGACAGGCAAGAAGTTCATCAATTGGCTCATCAAGCAACAACCAGTTCACTTCTAAATTTGCGCAGAAGCCTATGTTTCAACTCGAGCATTACGCTGATCCTAATTTTTGTTCGATCCACCTGGAGAACTCTTGCTCAGATTGGAAGCAAGTCATTACCTCAGTCTACAGTCATGCACTTGATGTGGAAGGAAATATGCAGGAGCATCTGGAAGACACTAATGATAGCGAAGATATTTCACTTGATGAAACACCAAGTTCTGGGCATGTGGTGAATGCTTATCAGTGCTGGCAAGTAATCTCGAAGACGAACACCGAGAAGAAGCCACAAAAGCAGAATGATCGTTACAATCTTAGGAGTAAAGGGGCTCCCCCTACACTTGGGGAAATGCAAGAGAAAGTGAGACAGCTAATAAAGAAGGCTAATCCACCGGCTACCTCAAAGCAATAGACACAAAGCAAGTCTGGGAAGACAGTAGCGGATAAGAGTACATCCATGAGTAGCAAGTTGTAGAACACTTCGCTAGAAAGAACGAACATCCGTTCCACCCCGGAAACCTCAATGATTCTACCACCTATGGACTACAACATAGTTGAAGATATGAAGCAAACTTGGGAAAACGTCATTTTTTTCAAGTTAGCCAAAGTCCAAAGTCAGCAAGATATCCTGCTACGTGCTTTGGGAAAAACAACAACTGACAGCGCAGCCTCCACTAGCAATGGAGCAAGCACACCTCCCAGATCACTATCTATTGTGCTCAATACACTCCAGATGGAAGAAGCAAACTCAGGTTTCCCCCCATTCCTGCTTTCATTCAATGTTTTCAACTACAATGTTCACAACTGCTTGGTTGATTTTGGTGCGGTAGCCAATGTCATGTCGCTCTCCATTGCTAAGAAGATAAATGCACGATGGAGTGAAACATCTGCTTGAATCATCCAACTTGACAGAACATCAGTACCAGCCATTGGTGAACTTCGAGATGTGATCATCCGATTATCTCATAATGGTCGAGTTCACCAATGCATCAACATAGTTGTTGTGGACATATTAGAAGCATATGGTTGGCTACTCAACAAAGACTGGTCCAGCAAGCTAGATGGATATTTTGCTACAAGCTGGTCTCACATGTGGCTTTCGTACAAGGGTAGATGCAACCAAATCTAGGTGTTATCCGAGAGGCATATGAAACATAATGGCACTCCCATTAATGGTGAGAATGAACCGTTGGCCTTCGCAAAACTCATGTTTGGCGACTGCCTCCTTGAAAAGACATTCGAGTGCTATCCTACATGGCCAGCTCCAACCTCATCAGACAACCAGTTGGGACTCCTTCCTCTCCCAATTGATGATAATGAAATTTGTACTTTTTTTTTTTTTTTTTTTTTTCTGATAGTAGCAATAGTAGCAACAATGGTAGTAGCAGCAGTACCAGTGTGCCAAACGGTCCATGTACAGATGCGTTGTGCACTCTGAGCCTTGACAAGTCAGGAACACATGATGACCCAAGGACCGAGTGTATCTCAGTCAATCAAAACAATGGGCAATGCATGATTTCGATATTTTTGAAGTTCAAAGGCACAAAAAATGATCCTGAGTATGAAGAACTCATGATGAACACATAAAGGACCAACACTACGAATGAACAAAGCAACCCAGGAACCTACCATGATCCGAAGATGGCCAATCTCGGTACAAGCTGCACACTACAACAGTGACAATTGTTGACCTCTTGATCAAATAGTACCGGGATGGGTCTACACGAGTAGATGATGACCTGAGTACACAATACATGCTAGAAATCCAACATGAGATTCCAAGTAAAGGAGGAGACAAGTTGTTGCATCAAGGAACAGGTAACACATGCATGTTGTTTGCACTCCTTTCACTGAAAAGATTGACTAACATTTTAAGTGTTTGGATTACTTGAGAAGTTCATAATAATAATTGTTTTTCTAATTTAAATCTTACACGTAAGAAATCTGGGAAAATCCACTTACACATTGACTTTAGAAACTTGAACCCTTCCCAGAGTAAAAACAACTACCTCGTTCCATCATCTGAGCCCATGTCGCACACAGTACCTGAAACAATGGTGTATTCTTCACTTGAAGGTCTTCTGAAATGCCACCAAGATCCGATAGCGGAGCTCGGTGGAATTGCATTGGTCTGCGAGAAGATTAGCCCACACACGTATCATTTGCAATCACTGGGCAGGAGGATTGATTACCTTCCTTCCAATATCCAAGATCTCAAACGTCATTTTCAATAGGTTGGGTCGTGCCTGTGCCATGTACTGTCTACTTGTTGCTTATTGTTTCATTTGGTTTGTTTTTCTTATTATCTTTTCTTTCGCTTTGTTCGATTCTTCTTACTATTTTTGTTCACGTTCGTTTGGTTTATTTGATATATTACTATTTTTGTTTCCGGAAATAAGTGTTGCCAACTACTACGTATTGGCTTTTGAATAGAGTATGTGGTTCAAATTAGAAGAAACTTGTGACACTGCAACACTTGGCCAGTCTTGTGTCGTCTTCTCCGTGCTTAGTTGTAACCTTCGGCCAATGAAGTCTTGATGGAAAATACGAACCATTTGGAAGGGATGTTTCAGTCCAACCATGAACTTGTGTCCACACTGGGAAACCCCATGGTTGTACTCAACATTCTGCTCTGTGTGTTCAATCTCATCCAACTTGTAGAAACGGAGAAGGGGAAAATATAAATGAGAAAACCTATGTCAGAGGTCTTACATGCTTCTATGAAGGAAAAATCTCTTCTACTCTCAAAAAGTCGATATCCCTCTTCCGCCCCAAAAATAAATAAGTGCCTATGCACAATCCTCTTGAAAAATATAAAGGCGAAGGAAGAGAAAGGCTTCCTACGCAGAGAGGTGAAGCATGCAACTCCACCGGGGTACTGACCAGGCTCGCTGACAGTGGAGCAATGTGTGTTCCTGCGTGACTCCATCGGGGTACTGTCCATGCTTGCTGGTAGCAGAGCAACACCAGAGATGAAAACTTATATTCTGAAAATCTTCAGCTCGCGAGCTAAACTACCCTTCCCAGATTTGGAACACTCACATCTAAGTTGAAATTTTTATTGTTTTTGATGGAGTTAGCAAAGGGTGAACCATGTATGTCCATGGGTTAAGTGGGAAGCTGAAGTAACCTGTACAGCGATTCAATACTCCCCGAAAGACCAAGGCCTTGTGCTAGTAATGAACCAAAACACAGAAGATGGATTTCTACCAGTGTGTCCCCAAGTATTGTAGTGGCTACAACCACCCTCCAAAATTTTGGCCTGCACCAATTTCAGAGCCTCCCTTGAAGAGTTTCACTTGATGACTACACACATTCAGGCTCACTCCATGAGCTCGTGTGAGTATTCACATCCGCCTTGCTTGTTCATTACATTCAAGTCTCTACATGTTGATGTTTGAGTCATGCTTGCAACCATGTTCTGGTTATGTCTTCGCTTCATTTGTGCTTGTTGTATTCGGTATGAAAGCATTTGTCGCACTCACACACGGAGTCACATTCACTGTTGCACAAGCGTCATCTCGATAAATGAATGATCGATCATGAGTGTCGTGGTTGTCGCTTACACCGTCGATTAGTCTTGTTGAACATGTGTGTCTGGGTGGTTTGTTTATTTCGTAATTAAGTCATGCAAATGTGTGTTTGTATGATCACCTATGCATCTTTCGATTGTACACACACTTAGCCTTTTTGCTGAAGTTTTTGACAACCTGACTCCCCTCCAACAACTGAACCATCACCCTTCCATCGACTTGATCGACTGTCAACTAGAACAATGCAGAAGAACCAAGCTAGTTTTTTCAAGTTGTGTTGCCCGCAAGCAATTCAATCAACTCTCATTCTGGCCAGCCAAACAGTCAGACCCGAAAGTCACCCTGGGGCTGACTCCCCTAAAAAATTACGCAGAGGCCACTGACCTCACCCGCTTAACTGACTAAGGAAATTGTGTTGACAGGTCAGACAGACACCATGTTCCCGTCCCTGTCTCCCTTAGAAAATTACGTAGTTTTCCCAGTTAGTCATCCCAACAGTTAATCAATTGTTCATCTCAGAAATTGCGCAGTGTTCATGAGCAGGCCTTCCATTTCCCATCAGTCAGCTCATCTGAGAAATTGCGCAGAGATGATCAGCAGGTCGGCCTCCCGGTCTCAGTGCAATTTTCCTTGTCAGCAGACTACCAGTTCCCTCTGGGAATTGCACAGTTTATAGAACAAGTCTCCCAGGTAGCCAACTGGAAGTTCCCTCTAGGAATTGTGCAGTTTTCGCTGCTAGTGACCCCAAAATCCAACTAGAAGTTCCCTATGGGAACTACGCAATTTTGGTTGCCAGTCTCCCGGGCAGTTCCCCATAAAAAATGTGCAATCCCTGCCTGCTGACCCTTCTGTTAGAAAATTATATTACAGAGCAATTTAACACATAAAATATATTACAGAAATATAAACGTAGAAAACACATAAAACAAGACAGACACAGATATATGTGGTTCACCCAATTTGGGCTACATCCACGGAGAAATAGCCAGCCCTTCCTTTTATATTATCTAGCAAATTGAAGAGATCCAACCTACAACAAGTATGTTGTAATTCCTTCTTCACTGTCACACAATCTCCTCTCTCTTCCTCACTCAGAATACATATCTACATAGACATAACACAATTCCCTCATATATAGTGAGGGGTTGCCTCCTAGGGAAAAAAAAAACCCTAAATTAAACATAACTTCTACTATCAGATCTCCGCCTAATGAATAGCCCAAATTGACTACGAAATTACAACATTGTACAAGGCAATTTTACATCTATTTTTAGCTTCGAGGGTGTTGCAACGCAAAGATTACAGGCAACATTTCAGCCACATTACAAACTAGGGTCCAACATGGTGATACCTGTGAATAAAGAAGATAATCAGGCTCCACACCCAACACCTTAATGCAGATCGACCCGTTCCTCTGGAAAATTGTGCAAATCTAGCTGTCCAACCCAGCTACCCGTTCATTCTGAAAAATGCGCAGAGAATTCCTACCTTGCCTTCCAGCAACTCGGAATTTCCTCCCAAAATTTGCGCAATTTTTCCTCCCAACTGAGCCAGACCTTACAGACAGTCGCTGTCGACTCAGATTGCATGTCTCCATCTCTCAGTGACTCTTGCACAGTTTTCATCAGCAATTTCCCGGATCCATCATCCCGCATCACAGCCTTGCTGCCTCTCCCGGTCACTCGCATCTGGATGATCATGTGTCATGGTAGACTAGGAGGTTATGGATTTGATGTCATCTCGTCATGAGTGACTGCAGGTATAGGTACACCAACGAACATGACAAGACAACGAATTGGATGAATGAAGAGAGCACATGGAGAATGACAGGTTCAGCAACGGATGAACGAACAAAGCATGTGAAGCGAATGAACACGACGAACATGCACCTTCGCGAATAGATAAGCCTATCAAGCCTTCCAACATGCAAGTAAGGAACAACATGCTAAATCTTCATCAAGCGAACGAAGGACCATCGAAGACTTTGTGCACTTCGCCATGCGGAGGTAAAGCTATGATACACCATGAATACATCCATCATCTAGCAACACTATAGCTCAACATGCACTCCAGTAGTAGCACGAATGTACTAGCATTGTCATGTCAAGTCATGTCGAGTCACGTCATGAGTCATGTCACCCACATCTGCACTATGGGCTTGTTGTCAATCAATGTGATGTAACGTGGAAGTCCAAGAGACCCACTTGTTGAAAAAAGAGTCACGGAATACAAACAGTCATGAGGGTAGTCAAACAACAACAAGGATCAGTTTCACCCTTGCCTATAAATACCCCCTCATTTGTACATGAAAAGGACTTTTCACCTCAGCTCCTCCCACATAGCCAAGAGAGTCTGTAATCTTTTATTTGAGGAGTAAGTGATCCGAAAGGAAAATGGCATCAACCCATGGTATTCATCCACCCATGGAATTTACCCATGGTATTGTAAGTGGCATCCACCCATAGTATTCATTCATCCATGGTATTTTCCCATGGTATTAAGACATCCACCCATGGTATTGTGACATCCACCCATGGTATTCATTCACCCATGGAATTGACCCATGGTATTGTGACATCCATCCATGGTATTGTGACATCCACCCATGGTATTCATTCACCCATGGAATTGACCCGTGGTATTGTGACATCCACCCATGGTATTCATTGACCCGTGGAATTGACCTGTGGTATTGTAACTGAAAAAGGCTATAAGTAACAAGTCACATTTTGTGAAAGGACAGTTTTGTCTACCACAATGTAGCTTTTATAGTTATTCTCTGTTTTAATTAAAAAAAATTGTGGTTTTTTTTTATTGGGCATTCTCCTCTTTTTCTTCTGTCATTTCAATTTTTCAGATCTTGGGGGCCTCTCCCCCAAGATCCATGTCAATTTTTTAGATCTTGGGGGCCTCCCCCCAAGATCTGGATCAGTGGTATCAGAGCCGGTTATGATTCCATGTTAATGAGGGTTTGATGCATATTTCAGTTTCATGCAGCAATATTCAAGAAATTTCAGGCATGTTCTATGTCCTCCACAAAGCATTTTCTTGGGCCAAGCGGGAAGAATTTTTATTTTTTTAATGTTTTTTGCAGGAATGTTTTGGGGAAGCGAGTTTTCATATCAGATCTACAATTTGTGGTGAAAATTTTACAAAAGCAAATAACGGATCTATATTCCTTGCGAAAAATACCCAAATTCAAAAAACCAATCGGCCAAATCAGAGTCCGGATGAGGGAGATATTGTTGATTTAAAATCAGCTATGTTGCAGAAATGTTTCTGACAGAAATTTGTGGACGGTGGATCTCTTATCTATTTTTGAAATTTTGGTTGATAATTTCAGAAAAATAATTTTATATCTGAGTCCCTCTCGAAAAATTGCTCAATTTGAAAAAAAAAATCAGTCGAATCGAAGTTTAGATGTGGGAGATATCGTTGATTTAAAATCAGCTATTTTTTTAGAACTTTAGTAACGATAAAAAAAGTTGTTGCGCGAATCTGATATTCTAGATTGTCCAGATAAGGATTTCCAACACATGGGAAGATGCAAAATGGTCTTTCTGATTCCAAAAATAAGTTATAATAAATATTCTGAGTTATATTGACCAAGTTATGTCCATTTTAATTCTGGAGCAACATTCAAAGTGGGTTCCTTTTGGAGACATGCCCTCCTACCCTGCTTTAGTAGTCACCTGCTTCACATTCATCAGTTTCAGCATAGCAGCATTCGGCTTTGGTTATTTGGAGACGTGCCCTCCCACCCCAGGCTATCTCGGCACTTGCTACTTCATCAACAACCAACATCACGGTTATGGGTCAACCACACAAAATCCTTGTCATCGAAGTCGATTTGCTAGGTCGCACACTGTTAGTATCACATTTGGTCACAAGCATTACAAGGTATCTCTATCCTCGAATCTTTGTTTTTCATGGTTATGGGTCATCCACAAACCCACACTTCATCGAAGTCCATTTGCTGGGCCGCACACTATCAGTATCACAGTTGGTCACAAGCATTATAAGGTATCTATATCCTCAGATCTTCGTTCATCATGGTTATGGGACATCCACAAACCCACACTTCAACAAAGCCCATTTTCTAAGCCACACATTGTCCATATCACAATTGGTCAAAAGCATTATAGGGTATCTCTATCCTCAGATCTGCGTTCATGATGGTTATGGGTTAACCACATAAAACCCTTCTCTTCAGTGGCTCTTCATATTCAATATAGGCTTCACAAGAGGGAACTTCACACAATGGGGGCCATTTCTTCTTAAGGAGGAAGGAATGATCCGAATGGAAAATGGCATCAACCCATGGTATTCATCCACCCATGGAATTTACCCATGGTATTGTAAGTGGCATTGACCCATGGTATTTATCCACCCATGGTATTTTCCCATGGTATTGTGACATCCACCCATGGTATTCATTCACCCATGGAATTGACCCATGGTATTGTGACATCCACCCATGGAATTTACCTGTGGTATTGTAACCTAAAAAGGATATAAGTAACAAGTCACAGTTTGTAAAAGGACAATTTTGTCCGCCACAATGTAGCTTTTATACTTATTCTCTGTTTTAATAAAAAAAAAATTGTGGTTTTGTTTATTGAGCATTCTCCTCTTTTTCTTCTAGCATTTCAATTTTTCATGTCTTGGGGGCCTCTCCCCCAAGATCCATGACAATTTTTTAGATCTTGGGGGCCTCCCCCAAAGATGTGGATCAATAAGTAGTGGCTCCAATGCCCCGCACTCGAGGTTAGTGATGTATGGTGTAACAATGTGTCTTGGAACTTTCGCTTAATTCAGAAGCCTGTTAACAGGCCAGAAAGTTTTCACACATGTATTGTATTTGTTGTAAGACTGCTCTTTAACACTTGTAATGCATGTTGCTTTAACCTGTGTTCTACATCTGAACTACTTCACTTGTTTTAATACATAATCTATTAATGAAAATGTGTTGTATATGGTGTTAACGTTGTCTTGCCCATGTAGAATTCTCTCTCGAACATTAGACAGACCTTTCACATGAAGCTTGTTGTAACAATTGTTGCACTCGTTCGGACTACTCCGTGAGTGTTGTACATGTTATCTCACCTTGTATGTTGTGACTGCCACATCCATGTGGACTGCTCTACCGGAAGCTGTGCATATCCTATTGTGTTGTGTGTTCTTATTAGTGTTGGGATTGCTCCCAATTGACCTGGAACTCACTCTCACCCTCTCCCTCAGAAGTGAAAGAGGCATTGACATAAGTAACACTTACACTCACCAGGCACGAGAACCTCACTTCTTGAAGACAAATCGAACCACTCTCCTCCGCTGACAAGCAAGAGTTCAGGCAAATCCTTAAGACAATGGAAACCGAGCCATCATACCGAATGGGACTCCCACACCAAATGGTGTGAGATCTAGTTGGGACTTCATACCGGGGTGATCCCCTAAATGTTGGATTTATGTTCCTCTTTCTTTTTTAACCGTTACTCTTCTAGTTTCTTCTTCCTTTCTTCTTCTTCTAATCGCTTCATTTTCTGGAGCTGATAATCTAGTTGTTCGTCACCTAGACCCTATGACCATTTGAGTTCTTCTTCTCTTTTCCTTTTGATCTCTTGTTTCTTCCTTTGCAAGGTCACATTCCTCTGCTCCAATGTCTCATCGTCTTCCCCCTCATCTCGGTTGCTTGGGGGGTATTATATCTCTTTATCCTTATGCTTCTTGACCTTCCTTGTCACCTTTTGTTACTCCTTCTTCCTCTTTATATAATTTGATCTCTTTTGAAGGCTCACATTTTCCTAGGAATTCTCAAGTTGCTCGTCATCTCTTTCTTGTTGCTCACTGGGGCTGAATTCCCTAGTAGCATTGTAACAATTACTAATCTTTTCTTCATGGCCATGCTTGGAATGTGGATACGATCAATTGAAGGTGGCCCTTTTGAAATTAGCCGCTACTATCCTTTTAGTTTCATAGGTGTGGTGGTTCAGAGTCACAAAATGATACCCCCTTAACTCTTCAGCTTTTCCCTCCACCTCCTTAAAGTTTTCAACTATGTAATCCCTGATGATGAGAGGGAATGCGGGCCAATACTTCTTCTTTCCTTTGCTTAGTGTCTGCAAAAAGCCTTGGATCTTCTGATAGCACACTTCCTCCATGAGTACCCTATCCATGGTTAATTGAGGAAGTGCATGAGGGGCATTGTAAGAACCAAAAACTCTAATAAATGTCCCCTCTCATATTTGGAAACAGTGCGCCACCTTGATGATAGTCTCCATGGCTCTTTTCGACATGCAAGGGTGCTCTTCCAAGAAAATCACCTGATATAACGAGCTAATAAATGACTCAGATATGGTTTTGAGAATACTCTTATAGTCGGTGTTCCAGAAAACCTTGTAATGTTGATGTACCGGTTCAGCTTCAGTTGTGGTCCAGTTGTAACTCCAGTGATCAAAATGGTACCTTGCGCAAACTACATCTAGGAGGTATGAGGCCATATAATATTCAGACGGTTGGTCTGGCTCAGGGTGCTTAGCTTCTACTATTTTTGTCCTTAATGCAAAAGCTAAGATGTTGGCCCAGTTAAAAACTATATCCCTGGTAGCGACGACATACATGATGGGGACCCATGTCCCAAGGAAGATGTCAATATCAGCCTTGCCATAGAAATGGTTCATCATAGCAGCCATAAGTTGATAAACCTTTTTTAGCCCATCTGTCTTGTATATTTGGTCACTCCTGACACGGAAATTGGATGGGTCCTCCCACCACTCCTTTAGAATATCCTTGATTGGAATTACAAAACCCAAGAGCCATCGAGTATTAACTACTTCCTCCTTCTCGAGAAACCTATAAGAATTTGTGATGTTTGCTGAGGATATTTTTGCATACGATTCACCTGCATGGTTCGTTACCAACCATTGATCTGTATCAGTGTTCTGTATTATCCTGTCAATGGTCTCGATGTACTAAAATACTGGGGGGTGTGAGGCCCCCTTATGGATTCTAGAGCTCTTGACGTTGATCTATTTTGGGAAATCCTCCTGGTCTTTTGGGATATCCTGTTTAGAAAACTTCACATAGATATTTCACTAGGAGAGCTTGGTATTCTAGTTAATGTTGCAAGTGGTGTCTCCATAGATGGGGGGTAGAGCAGCCTGACGAACCTCCTATACACTGATTTCTAAGCTTTTGTGGGAATACCTCACTACTATAGGTGCCATCTCCTAAGGGAAGGAAGAAATCGGGATGCACTCAAGCTCAACATCACCTGACATGTCAAACAAACAGTCCCACGATGAGAGAGATGGCATGGATAATAACACCTAGTAGAAATCACAAATTATAGCTTCTAGAATCTTTGATAGATCCCCGGGAGAAGATGTCCTTAGCAGGTCACAAGGTTGCAGGGATCAAGGGGTCCTAGAGATCGCGAAGATAGGTGTACGACTTGGCGACTGGTAGGATAGAAATCAAAGTTAGGTCACACAATTCATAGGTCACGTGTCTCGCATGAGTCACGGCTCGTGATGGGTCACAGAGGTCGCATAGTTGCAAGGGTCGTGAGGTCACCTCCATTGGCCTGTCGTGGATTTTAGCCGTGCGACTTACTTCTCAAGGCGCTTTGATGAGGGGAATGAGGCTCAGGATGGGCTCTCGAGGATTTCCAAGACTAGATGACTTGGTCCTCTCAGAATACAAGCCAGTTTGGGATGAGTACAAGGAGATTGACTGATCATAAGGGCTCAAGAGAGAAAAAATTAAGTGGCCAAGGGTTTCTGGTGAAACAATGAGGCAAAAATTGTATAAAAATCCCTTGACCTAGAATATTTAGGGTCAGGGAAGAAGAGAAGGCCAAATGGTAAGAAGAAATGATTAACAGGGAAGGGAAAGAGTCACCTACCTAATAGGGTTCCGTGCCTCCTTCAAGTCGTTGAGCCTCTTTCTCCCTTGCATCAACAAGTGAAATTGTGAAAACGACAGGTGAGCCTCGATTATTTATAAATTTGTGTCACATGTGTGGGGTCACGAGGATCACACTGTCGCACTGGGTGTGATTTTCGGACCTCGCGACCTCGCGACCTCGCGACCTCACGACCTAGCGACCTTACGACCTCTGGGGATCACAGAGTCACAAAGTCGCACCAGTCACAAGGCTCTCTAATAGGTAATGTTACGACCCTGGGACCTTTCGACCTACAAAGGTCACATAGGTGTGATAGGTCGTAAGATTGTCCATGGAACCTAGTGACTTGACTTAATCATAAATTTGTGTAGGTCGCATGGCCACAATTTTTAGGCCTACAAGGCTTTCTTCTATGCGACTTGTGACTGAGGCAAGATAATAAGAATTTGAAGGTTTTCAAGAGTTAGGCTTGTGTTGGGATGAAAGGTTTTAGGTCAACCTAAGAGTTCTCGAGAACATAAAACAGTTACAGGGATGGTACACGGGATCCAAAGTTTTAAAGGGTTAGGAATTTTGGAGGGTTATTGCAGCATCTACAACAAGTTTGAATCCAAATATTTACTTCATGAGTTTCATTAATAGGATGGTTTAAACATTTATTCTCTTCCATGTATTTCCAATCATTGTGAAGAACTAGGAGATATGACATTTTTAAGCATATGCACTACTACTCAAGATTCAATCTCTCAAAATGGAAATCATGATCTACTTAAAAAAAATAATGCAAAGTCTTCCAATGATCTATTTCATGAAGAAATAAATGTTGTTGAAAAAATTAATGTTGATCTCAAATCTGCTCTAAATCAAAATAGTTTTGTTTCTCTAAACTTTTCTTCATTTTGATGAAGAAGAAATCTAGCAAGCATTAAATTCAACATAGAGCAATCAACAAGCAAATCAGCTAGCAAAAAGGCAAATAGAAAATTTCATAAATGCCCATATTGCGATAAATAATTCTGAATTTTCTCTTGTTGAAGTTAAAGATCCATAACAAATGAAAGAAAGTATGAATATTCAAGAAAATATGGGCATCCCATTTGAAATTCACATTTTGGAGAATGAGCAAGAACCTTCGAGTAGAGCAATTTTGAGGTTAATGTCTTTTAATAGTTATTTCTTTCTTTATCATGATCGTTTTGATGTTCAATTCATTAAATAATTCTCTAGCAATTCCTTTTTACACAGAAGTAATTTATGAAAAAAAAAGAACTTGTTATAAATTTTATTAATGATGAATTATTATGAAATTTAGATTGAGATAAAGAAAATTTAGTTACCCATACTTTCAGTCGTCCGGAAAATTCTCACAATTGTGCATTTAATCATTTCCCTGGTTCCCATTCATCATTTATAAAGGAACAAATTGAATAACGAATGATAATAACTTGAAGATCGAGAATGTTAAAGTATGTCACCTTTTAGTGTTGTCATATCTTTACATCCTAATATTTCAAGTCAGTCTATAATTGAAAATGAGGGAGATTTTAATTAAGAAATTTTGCTAAAAAAAAATTCTCATTTACAAACTAATAAAAAAATTCTCATTTACAAACTAATAATGATTTTCATTTTAAAGAAACCATCCCCGTTTATGATTTCTATCATGATCAAGCTTCCATTCCTCTTCATAGTATTGAACTTCTTCCTCTCCCACAAGTAAATGCTAGTAATAATTCTAATTTCATTATCAATCTCTTCAAATAATTCCTAACTATTCTGTAGCATTATTTGTAAATTATTGTAAATCATGATATAGTTTTATTCATTTACCATGCTCTAAGTTTGATTTTTCAGATTTTATCTTCCCATTTTAAGAAGTTTTATGTTGGCATTATGAGAACGTTGAAATCTTTCTCAACGTATTTGTATAAGAGAATATGAATGGGTTTCAAATATTAGATTATGGAAATCAGAAACTTTTTATTTTACATGTATAGTTGATGTCCATGTCTTATCAATTAATAAATCTTGCACAAGTATCACATATTTGCCAACAATCTTATTTATTTCCTAATCCTTTGAGAGGCTTGAGATACTCATTAGATCTATATTCTAAATTCAACGATCCATTTGAAAATTATTTCAAAAAGTTGGTTTTGAGCAGATTTTTAATGATTTGCATCATGTACATATTATTGAATTTTTTCCCAGAAGTCTCAACATTAAAAAAAAAATATTATTCAAATATAATCTCATATACTCTCTTCCTAGGAATGTGCTCCAATCATTAGCAGATGTTCATCATTATTTTTACAATCCATTTGAAACGTGGTTGGAGAATTCCTTTCGAGAGAGGCATTTTGTAAATAAATTTTCTTTACTGAATTTATTAGAAATCAATATACATATTATAATCAAATTTTCTTTTAATAATTTAACAGTAACTTTTATGTTACTAATTTTTAATATTTTTATATGCGGAGAAATAAAGCCAAGGGAATGGTTTTACTGGAAATATGATTTTACTTAGTTTTTCATTGCCCTTTTATATATTTTTATATGCGGAGAAATAAAGCCAAGGGAATGGTTTTACTGGAAATATGATTTTACTTAGTTTTTCATTGCCCTTTTATATTAGAATAAGAACATGAATAGTTTAGTTAGATTACTCTTCTTTTGTTTTTCTTTTAATATTCTAGATTTTCAATAAGTAGGTAATGAGCCCAAAATGATTCCTTGGTATTCACTTCAATTCTTAGCGAAGAGTGTTTTTCAACTTAATCAAGCCATTCCTCATATATTTTCAAAAGAAATATGTTTGCTTAAGATTGTGTTGGTGAATCAATCATACATGTATTATGTTTCACCACATTGTTTAAACTACTATTTTCAAAGAAAATAATGAATGGTGAAGTTACCAAAAAATCAGCTAAGAGCTCTTGAAAATGCCAATTTTCCAACCCACAAGAATTAGAGTGACTTTTACCATGCTTGCTCTGCAACGTAAAAATGAATGCAAATTGATGCCTCATTACTTAGCATTTAATTTAGATTGAATTAATAGATGATTTTAAACATATGACAAATTTATAGAAAATGAATGGGAGAATGTTAAGATCTATAAGGCAAATTTGCAATCAAATTCTTCCTAGTATGTGTATATATGTTAGTCCCATGGAAAATTTTAGGGGCGAATGTTCGCCCTTTCGCGAAATTAAGGGGTTTTAAATTTTTAGTGGGCGAATATTTTGTATCATAGTACATTTTTACAAATTTCCTCAAATAGCCCACCTTATTTTAAGGGAGAGGGTAAAAAATGTAAATTTAGCCCTTGAAATTAGGAGTTACAACCTTCCACTTGCCCTAATTTTCAAGAATAGGTTTTATTTAAGTGAATCCTATGGGCCAAATACCATATTTATAAAAGAGGTATGGTAAATTAATAAAGATATAAATAAATGAGAGGTATGGTAAATAAATAAAACATTTTTTATATTTACTCCATAAGTCAACCTTATAAGCGTGTAAACAAATAAAAATATAAATAAAGTGGAGGTATGGTAAATAAATAAAACCTCTTTTTATACTTAGTCAAAAGGTACGGTAAATAAATAAATAAACTAGACGTATGGTAAATAAATAAAACCTCTTTTTATATTTAGTCCATAACTCTCTTTATATTTATGAAAACTCAAAAAAGAGGTTTTATTTAAGTGAATCCTATGGGCAAAATACCATATTTGTAAAAGAGGTATGGTAAATTAATAAAAATATAAATAAACAGAGGTATGGTAAACAAATAAAACATTCTTTTATATTTACTCCATAAGTCACCTTATATTTACCAACACTCAAAAAATGCATTATATTTAGGTGAAACCTATGGGCAAAATACTATGGCCAAATACCATATTTGTAAAAGAGGTATGGTAAATTAATAAAAATATAAATAAACAGAGGTATGGTAAACAAATAAAACATTTTTTTATATTTACTCCATAAGTCACCTTATATTTACCAACACTCAAAAAATGCATTATATTTAGGTGGAACCTATGGGCAAAATACTATGGGTCAAATACCATGGGCTAGATTATTATTAATACCATGCAAAAAACATTATTAACCCTAGTATTAATAAAAATAAAAATGGCACATGGTATTGTCCCATGGTATTCACGTGGAATGTAGCCTATTTAAATGGGGGAATTAGACCAACATAGATCCATCTTTACTCTGAATCTACTAAGCCCCCAGAGGTATCAAATATTGTGATATGCAAACTAGCATAGAGTGAAAAAATATTTGATCCCTCTAGGGGCTTGGTGGATCAAGAGTAAAAATGGATGTTGTAATTTAATGTATGTTAAACATTTTAACTTGGTTAAAATAAAAAATAAAATAAAAATCAATTATTAATTTTATTAATTTTTATAAATTACTAATAGTAATTTTTAAGCTCCAGGTTTATGATAAGGCATGGTATTGACCCATGGTAATGCCATGGTATTCATGTGAGCATAGACTATTTAAAGGGGAAGTTCTATCATCTTAGATCCATCTTAATTCTGAGTCTACCAAGTGCCAAGAGGGATAACTAGATTTCATCCCCTAAGAGTGGTAGATGTGGAGTTAAGATGGATATAGATTGGTTTTTATGATAATGAAGATATTAAATAGACTTAGGAAATTATATTGTAAAAACATCTTAAGGTGAATGGTTAAAGCTACATTTAGTCACTTCACAAAATTTAGTAAAAAATACCAATATCTCCATTAATATTGGTTTTTAACTTTTTTTGATTTAACAAAAAAATTCAAAACAATGAAACCTTATCACTCTTTCCGAATCACCCTCGCAGAAGTTTTCTCACCATTTTTTAAACATTCTCAATATGCTATCTTCATGAAAAAGTTTAGGTACTCATGTTAGATTAGTTGTTTGAAAAATAAGTTGGTTTGTACAACCTTTCATCTTCTGTGCTCTTCTTAGTTTGTCTTAATGATCTGTAGGGGTTGGATCCACTGCACCATATTTTCCTAAAAGGTGGAGATTGTTCACCAAAAAAGAAATTAATCTACATGTTACAACGCTGTTAAAAAATGTGAGACATATGAGGCTAGTGAATTATGCTAATAAGCAATTTAGATTGGGAGAGACGTAGTTAAATTTTATTATTTAATTTAATATTTCCAATTAAAATAATAATAAATCTACATTTATATATTCATATATTGATTGGAAAGATTCTCAAAATGGTCACTTCTTTCAATTAGATCCCTTTCAAGCCCTTGGGATACCTAATACTTTCTTATATAATATAGTTGGGGCTTGTTACTTGTTGGCGTGTTGGGGTAAACAAACTTGTTGTGTTTTTTTTTTATCTCGCAGTTGGAGTCTATGGAATAAGAAAGAAATTTGATAACTTGAAAAAAGTGGTAGCTTGACAAAAGTTGTAGAGAAAAGATTAATCTCTCCTACCTTGATAGAACTTGTTGTCAATATCAACACCTACAAGAACTTTTTTGTGGAATATTATCAAAACTAATAGAAAGATATGAAAGAGTGTATTGTAAGAACCTTGACAAACACGACCACTGAAACTTGGAACATTGTTTTTAGGAAGAGAAAATTATGTTTCTTTTTCCAAACATGTATGTTAGTATATTACAATTTAATGAATATGTTTTCTTATTATCATATATGGTTTCATACTTTAACAAAACATTCGCCAAGACTTCACAATGTTTTATTATTCAGTAAAAGATTTGCCAAGATCTTACAAGATTTTATAATTCAGTGAAAGATTTTCCATCACTGTACAAGATAATATAATCTGGTGAGAGGTTCGCCAAAAAAATTATATATACATATTATATTATTGATAAAATCGCCTCCCATTTTTCCTATGTATCATGGGGATTAGCCCATTTATTATACATATAAATTTAGGGTGGTTCTTAAAATTTTCCCTAGTTAGTCCTCATCTGTTGTTATTTTTTTCATTTTAGTGTTTGTTTTCTCTTTTAGTCACACTACAGTTTCTTATTTTTATAGTGCTTCTTTTTGCAGGTCTTCATTGGTTTGATTTAGAGACTTGATTTTGTTATCAAATTATATTAGCCTTAGAATAAAGTGAGCAGATACCCTTTTCCAAGCCACAAACAAGTTCTAGGAAGCATTCATTTACTCATCGGAATTTTTATTTTTTATGCTTTGTACTACAAGTGTTTTTATGCAAATTTGCAAGATGAGTCATGATCATATGTTACCTCTTTTATTGATACAACTGAAACAAAATGCATGACTCTTGCTTCTCTTGTTATGTCACATGCCTTTGGTTTCTAAATTTTTAATGCTTAATCAAACAATCGTTCTTGAAGGAAAACAAAAATCACAAGGAATTTTTCATAATTAAATTTGATTTCTCTCCTTTTATTTGTCGGGAAAGGGTGACTCAGCACCTATATAACCATTCAGTATGCATGTCATATGTATATCAGCCCCTATTTTCTTACCATCACTATGTTTTTATTTAATATTTCTTTCCCATTTTCTATGTCATCCTAATGCTTTGTTCTCCGAACTATCCTTTAAATTTTATCCTTTCAAATCTTCTAGGTTTTTAATTTCTGGGATGATGTAAGCACAAGGTGTGGGTGCATCTCCACATGGCTTCTCTTCATAATCTCTCTTTCACATTTGGTTTGGCTCACATGCCACATATTCCCACTTGTTTCTCTTATGCCATACCTTTCATAGCCTTTTCTATTTCTTCCAGGATTTCATCCTTTTGGGATGACGTGGATAGATGGCTCATTTCCTTCATGTTATTTTCTTTACATTTGTTTTTTCCTTATCTTGCTACATGACCCGGTGGATTTATCCCAGTCTCTCCAAGTTTTAATCCTTATGTACCTTACGAGATCTCTCTCGAGGGATGATTGTCATATCTTTACGCATATCAAAGTTGATAAATGTGTAACAACCCCGGGTTAAAAGCTCATGTAATAAAGTTAATAAAGGAAAAATAAGACCAAGGTAATGGGATACATATTCCAAGCTGAATGTTGGGAAAAATATCCTAATGAGTGTTCATTTTGGTTTATTATGGCTAAGAGGAAATTAGAAAAGGCTTTGGAAAGGAAAAGAGGTATTAATTGGTATTTTACTTATGAAAATAATGGAAAATATGAGAAAAGGAAGGTGAAAGGTCACAAGTTGCATGTGAGGAGGAAAATGAAGGAAAACAGAGGAAAATGAAGAAATTAGATTCATCAATGATAAAAAGGTTTCTGAAGATCAGTTCATAGCTTTTATCAGTACAAGATTTTGACAGTTCAGTTTTGGAGCTCCCTCTCTATTATCTCTAATCTCTCTCTTACTCTTGGAAACTTAGAGCATTCTTGGAGCACTCTAGCACTAGAGAAAGGAAGGCAAAGGAAGGACAAGAAAGAAAAGGGAATCAAATATCAATAAAGGAAGAGTTGGATCAAGCAGCTAAAGCGGGATTACTTGCAGGTATTGAGTTGCATATATGATTTCTTTGCTAATTTTAGCATGCATGGTATATGCATATGTGTATTTGGTTCTCTTGTTGTCATTGGCATGGGTTTTTCCAGGTGTAACAGTGATTTTTAGCCTTTCCTTTGTATTTTTGGATAGTCATGGTGTGAATGGGTTATTTTACCTAGTTGAGCTGGATTGCCAGATGGTTTCGAAACTAAGTGGGGTGGTCTCAAGAAAATTCCCAAAGGCCTAGGAATCCCTTGACCGATAAATGGAGGGATACACGGTAAATCCTAAGGGTGGAGATGCGAAAATTTCTTGTGGTTAGGTGGAGAAATATGGAGGCATCCATGATTTTTTAGGGCCTAGTTCTCCCTTGACTGGTATATGACGCGATTGTGGTAAATCGTATAGTGTATGTTTATTGTTTGGCCTAGGAATCCATTGAATATTAATTGAGGGATACAATGTAAAACCAGGATGTAAATATGAGGGTTTCAGGCCTAGGAATCCCTTGACCAATAATGGCAGGATACATAGTAAAGCCTGAGGAATCCCTAGTTGGTTTTGATGTGAGCCCCACATTCATGCTTAGAATATGGCACAGGGGTGATTGGCTAAAAGAAAGATTTCGTTCAGCCTAATCTATGGTTGGGTGGTACGTGGAAGTCCCTGACTTGGTTGGCTTTTGCATATGTTAATAAGATAACTTTTCCTCTTGTATTTAATGAGTAAATGTGCTTGTTATTATTTGGCTTTAATGGTTGTTCTATCATTGTTATTATGTTGGTTATATGTTGGTTGTAAGCATGGTTTATGACACACTTGAGCTATAGATCTCATCATGTTTTGACTATTAAATGAATGAATAATGAATATATTACCTAATAGATGATACTTCAGTTATTGTGAGAGGGCATGATACGTTCTTGACGATTCTCATATAAGTATGACATCCCTATGTTTAGTTATGTTTTTATGACATATACATTACATGTTCAGGATGTGTTTGACAAAATTCCTATCATGTCTAGGTTTGGTTAGGTCATGCTCTTTCCTAATATTTGTATCGAAGGCTTTGTCCTTATGAAATTCATAGTTCTGGAAAGTTTCATTAAGTTATGGGTAGAGGTCTAGCTCTTAGCCTGAAAAAGTGGCTTGAATCCCACGGTTAGAGGCACAAAACTGGGTGAAAAGCACTCTAGTTTCTACCCTGTAGCCATATGATGCATGCGACTGGATGGTTTTAGTCGAAATCGGGCAGTGTTGTGCTAGCATCTGGGAGATCAAGACACTAAAAAGGAGGCTTAACTCATGGTTTGGGTACCTGGATGGGTGGCTTAGCCCTTGGGCGTCCAGTAGCACTTGAGGGAAGTCATTAAGGTTTTTTTTTTTTATTCCACTGTCGTAATGTCATCTAGGAGTTTGAATCATATCACAATAACTATTTTTCACATGTTTACCCTGGCAAGCCGGTAACTTGCGTAAATGTGGGAGGAGGGTGTTCAAGAGTGGTATTAGAGCATGGTTCACCCCTTAGACTAGATGGACGGAATGTGATTGTCATGCATGCATATTTGTTGTACATGTTATTGTTATGTATCCATGGTGGTGGTCATTTTTATTGTTGTGTTGACATGTAGCAGCTGATGATGTTGTTGTTGGGATGAGTTGTCATGAATTATTGTCGGTTGTATATGTATTTGTTATGCATGTCAGTGTCTATATGTTTTTGATGCATGCATTATTTTGGTCATGGTTTTCATGCATAAGTTCATGGTATGCGGATGGTATTTTCATGCATGGTAACTAGACAATGATTGAGATGGTGTTGATATATTGTTATGATTATGCCTAAACATGTATTGTGTTAATCTAGTTGATCTTGCAAACAAGATATCCTCCCTTGAACTATACTGAGGTATGCTGGTTATGTTTATATTTTGGTTTATATTACATGGTATACTTGCATGAAGAAGAGAAATATGATAGACTACAATTCATGAAGCTCTCCCTACAAATTAGATGAGAAACATGGTGATGAGTACTCCCCTCACATAGTAGACACATTGAAAATTTTGAAGAGAGAGATAAGAATTTGTAAAGAATATACTGACAGAATCATTAAATCATGAGAGAGACTTGCTAGGGCACATGAGAAATAAGAATAGGTTAATGCAATCATCCTTCATATATTGGCAGACTTGTAGAGACAGGGACCACTTAGGATCATTCATGGACAGGAGGACAGGATTAATGGATCCTATGATAGCAGATCTCATGATGGACACAAGTCAGACAAGGATGATACCATCAGGGATGGAAGATTCTGGGACACACCTGATAGGAGAGGTAGAGGACATGGGAATTATTCTAGTTCTAGTTCGAATTGGTATCATGGTCATCATCACTATCATCCTTATAGGAGGAGTGATAGGGGATATTTTCTAGATAAGTTCAAGAAAGCCAAGCCACCTAAAGAATTCATAGGATGCAGAAGCTTGGTTTCTTAGGATGAATAAGTTCTTCATATTGCATGACTATTTAGATAACATAAAGGCCAGAGTAGCTACCTTCAGTCTTAAAGGTAAAGCATATATTTGGTGAGAAGGATAGTGTTGTTCCTTACAAGAAGTTCAATGTAGTTGGACAAGGACACAGGTCACATCCTGGAGGGTAGCAGAACAAAGGTGAGGGTAAATGATAGTTGTAGTGTTGGATATGTGACAAGGAGAATCTCAAGAAGGATTTTCCATCATATCAGAATTGGGGATGTTGGGGATGTTGGAAAAAAGAATTCCTCATATATATGTAGCATTGGATAGCACAAAGGTGAATCACCAAGCATCTATTATTGATATGGACAATAAGATTTGTGATAAAGTTGTTTCTATGTTGATTGATCTTGGATCTAACTATAGTCATGTTAACACTGACCTGGTGGATAAGTGTGGTTTGAGAAAAGAAGTGCATGCAGAATCTTGGCTAGTGCAGTTGGATATAGGTATAAGGAAAAGATTTCATTATTGGGTAAGATCTTCTGCATTTGATTTGAATAGTATACCTACATCAACACATCTTAATGTGCTTCCATTGGGGTCATATGGTATGCTTTTGGGTATGGATTGGTTGTATATTCACGAGACTAGGGTGGATTTCTATAAAAAGGCTATTGAGTGCTTGGATGACAATGGGGAATAGAAAATCTTACAGGATAAGAAGAAGGAAACATCAGTTAGAATGGTCACAACTATTAAAACAAAGCGTAGTTGCAGGAAAGGGTGTGTGATATTTGCAATGCATATTTCTAGTGATAAAGGTAAGGATGTTGAAGATGAAAAAGTCTTGAATAGGTACTCAAGCGCATGTAGAACTTTGGCTAGTGCAGTTGGCTATAGGTATAAAGAAAAGAGTTCATTATTGGGTAAGATCTTATGCATTTGAGTTGAATGGTATACCTACAACAACACATCTTAATGTGCTTCCATTGGGGTCATATGGTATGCTTTTGGGTATGTATTGGTTGTATATTTACGGGACTAAGGTGGATTTCTATAAAAAGGCTATTGAGTGATTGGATGACAATGGGAAACAGAAAATCTTACATGATAAGAAGAAGGACACATCAGTCATAATGGTCACAACTATGAAAACAAAGTGCGGTCACAGGAAAGGGTGTGTGTTATTTGCAGTGCATACTTCTAGTGATAAAGGTAAGGATGTTGAAGATGCAAAAGTCTTGAACAATTTCAAGATGTATTTCCAGTAGATATCTTAGGATTTCCACCTCATAGAGAAGTGTAATTTTCTATTAATTTGGTACCAGGAGAAGCAACAACATTGAAGGCACCATTCAGGATGAGCACTAAAGAGTTAGTGGAATTGAAGCTACAGTTGAAGGAAATTATTGACAAAGGGTATATTAGGCCATGTGTGTTGCCTTGGAATGCACCGGTTTTGTTTGTGAAGAAGAAGGATGGTACTCTCAGGTTGTGCATTGACTACAATAAGTTGAAAAGGGTAACCATCACGAAAATGTATATGTTGTCAAGGATTGATGATTCATTTGAGTAGTTGAAGGTAGTAGTAATTTTCACGAAGATTGATATGAGATTAGGACACCATCAGGTCAAAGAAGAGGATATTTACAAGACTGCTTTCCGGAACATATATGGAAACTATGAGTTTGTTGTAGTTCCATTTGGTTTGACTAATGCTCCAACTAATTTTATGTGCTTGATGAATACTGTGTTGCGTCCCTATCTGGACAAGTTTGTTATTTTGTTCATTGATGATATATTGATATATTCAAAGAATGAGGAAGAGCATGTCAAACACTTAGCAACAATATTGAGATTCCTAAGACAACATCAATTGTATGCAAAACTTAGAAAATGTAGTTTCTTTCATATAGAGGTACATTACTTGGGGCATGTTGTTTCCAAGGAAGGCATAGCAATAGATCCAAAAAATATAAGAGTTATCATGGAGTATGCAGCTCCTAGGAATGTGGATGAGGTCAAATCATTCATGGGACTAATAGGTTATTACAAAAGGTTCATCAGGAACTTCTCATAAAGTGCCTATCATATTACATCATTGTAGAGGAAAGGAAAGAAATTTGAATGCACAGAGGAATGTGCAACAAGTTTTGAGAAGTTGAAGCAATTGTTTACGAATGCTCTAGTTCTCAAGATTGAAAATATGGATAAAGAGTTTGTGGTGTGTATAAATTCTTTCAAGAGAGTTTTTGGTGGAGTCCTTATGTAGGAGGGACAGATCTTATGTTACGAATCGAGGAAACTGAATTAACATGAGTAGAATTATGTGACACATGATCTTGAGTTGGCAGCGATAATCCATGCATTGAAGATGTGGAGACATTATCTTCTTGGAAATAGGTTTGTATTGATGAGAGACCACAATGGAGAGAGATACTTATTTGATCAACTAAATCTAAATTTCAGGCAAGCTATATGGTTTGCCACGATCAGTGAGTTTGAATTTGAGATCAAGTACATTAAGGGAAAGGAAAACAGGGTTGCAGATGCTCTTAGCAGAAGAGTGTAGGTGAATCATATAGAAGCTATCAGTTCTTATGGGACATATTTACAGGATTGGATCTTGCAGGCAGGACAACAGGATGACAAGTACAAAATATTAGGCATAGGCTACAACATGGTGCTGGTGATTAGGATGTGGATTATCATCTCATAACAGATGGTTTGGTCTTATTTAGGGACAGGATCCATGTGTTGCACAAGAGTAAGCTCAAAAAACTTACCGTGATGGAATTTCATGCTAATCCATATTCAGGTCACCCAGGATACCAGAAGACATTGACAGTGGTGAAGAAGTTCTACTATTAGCCAAATCTGAAGAAGGAAGTGGCAGAGTTTGTGGCTAGATGTTTGGATTGTCAATAGGTAAAAGCAAAGTGTAAGCATCCATGTGATTTACTACAACCGATTATGATTCCAGAGTGGAAACGGCAAGTCATTTCCATGGACTTCATTACAGGATTATCGAGGACATATAGACAGCATGATTCCATTATGGTTGTGTTGGACATGTTGACAAAGGTAGAACACTTCATTCTGGTGAAATTCACTTCAACTAGTGATGTAGTACACGTCTTCATTAGATATATAGTGAGGTTGCATGGTGTACCGAAGAATATTGTGTCAAGAAGGGATGTTAAGTTCACTTCTAGGTTCTGGAAAGAGTTATTTGCAAGTTTGGGTACAGAGTTGGCCTTCAGCACAATTTATCATTCGTATAAATATGGACAAATAGAGAGGGTGAATAGGATTTTGGAGGAAATGTTCAGAGCGTATGTGATGCAACAACAGCAGAAGTGGGAAGATTATCTTCCACTAGTTGAGTTTTATTACAATAATGGGTATTAGGAGTCACTCAGTATGATGTTATTTTAGGCGCTCTATGGGCGAAGTTGTAATACTCCAATCAATTGGAATGATCTAGTAAACAGAGTGTTGATAAGAACAGACATGTTAGCAGAGATGGAATAAGAAATACAAGTTATCAAATAGAATCTAAAGGCAACACGATAAACAGAAGAGTTATGCATACCAGCATAGTAAATTTAAGTATTTTTAGGTTAGGGAGCATGTGTACTTGTGCATAAATCCTAAAAAGAGCTCCTTGAGGATTGGGTCATGTGCGAAATTGGCACCGAGGTATTATGGTCCTTTCGAGATCCTTGATAGGATTGGACCGGTGGCCTACAGACTTGCACTGCCTCTGACAGTGAAATTCCATGATGTTTTCCATGTTTCATTGCTCAAAAGATATGTAAAGGATGTTGATTATGTGATTGATTGGTATGTATTACAGGTGGAACCAGAAGGAGAATTCCAGCTAGAAGCTCAGTGCATTTTGCAGAGAAATATGCTCATGCTCTAGAACTGAACAATCGAGCAGGTTAAGGTGTAGTGGAAGCACTTTGGGCCCGATGAAGCTACATTTGAGATGGTTGATTAAATGTGGGCTACGTGTGTGGGCTAAATACCACCATGAGTTATGTTATAAAGCTCCAAGAAGTGGTATGGTTGTTATGTTGTCATGTGTGTTGTGTCGATTTGCATCTCAGTCAATTGTTCATTGTAAATAATGAATTGAGCTAAGTTATAAAGCTCCATGGGTAGTGTGTTTTGGTTTTCAATGGCTTTGATGGTCATAGGTGTCATTGAACACCGAGGACGTTGTTCCCCTAAGGGGGAAGCGTCTCTAATAGCCCCAAGTTAAAATTTCGTGTAATAAAGTCAATAAAAGCAAAATAAGACCAAGGTCATGGGACACGTATTCCAATCTGAATGTTGGGAAAAACATCCTAGTGGGTGTTCATTTCGATTTATTACGACTAAGAGGAAATTGGCAAAGGGTTTGGAAAGGCAAAGAGGCATTAATTGGTATTTTATTGATGCAAATAATGAAAAATAGGAGAAAAGGAAGGTGAAAGGTCACATGTTGGATGCGAGGAGGAAAATGAAGTAAAATAGAGGAAAATTAAGAAATTAGAGGCTTCAATGATAAAAAGGCTTATGAGGATCAGTTCACATCTTTTGTAAGTACAAGATTTTGACAGTTCAATTTTGGAGCTCTCTCTCTATTCTCTCTACTCTCTCTCTTACTCTTGCACGCTTAGAGAATTCTTGGAGCACTCTAGAATTGGAGAAAGGAAGGCAAAGGAAGGACAAGAAAGAAATGGGAAGCAAAGATCAAGCAAGAGTTGGATCAAGCAGCTATGGTGGGATTACTTACAGGTATCGAGTTGCATGTATGATTTCCTTGCTAGTTTTGGCATGCATGGTATATGCATGTGTGTATTTGGTTTTATTTTTGTCATTGGCAAGGGTTTTTCTAGGCACAATAGTGGTTTTTAGCCTTTCCTTTCGAATTCCATATAGCCATGGTTTGATGGGCTTCTTTTACTTGGTTGAGATGGATTTCTGGATGGTTTCAAAACTAAGTGGGGTGGTCTCAGGAAAATTCCAAAGGCCTAGGAATCCCTTGACTAATAAATGGTGGGAGACATAGTAAAGCTTGAGGGTTGTGACAAGAAAATTCCTCATGGTTTAGGTGGAGAAATCTAGAGGCATCCATGCTTGTTTAGGGCATAGTGACCCCTTAAGCAGCATATGGCGGGATTGTGGTAAAGCCTGTAGTGTATGTTTATTAATTGGCCTAGGAATATCTTGACTAGTAATAGTGAGATACACAGTAAATCCAGGATGTACAGATGAGGGTTTTGGGCCTAGGAATCCCTTGAATAATAATGGTAGGATACACAGTAAATCCTGAGGAAGCCCTGGTTGGTTTTGTTATGAATCCCACATTCATGCTTGGAATATGGCATGAGGTTGATTAGCTAAAAGAAAGATTTGGTTTAGACCAATTTACGGTTATGGAATTATCTGACTTGGTTGACTTTTTCATATGTTAATAATATTTATTTTCTTCTTGCATTTGATCAGTAAATGTGCTTATTATTATTTGGATTTAATGGTTGTTCTACCATTGTTAGTTTGGTGGTTATAAGCATGGTTTATGAAAGACTTGAGTTATGGCTCTCATCATGTTTTGATAAGTAAAATGAATGTATGACCTAATAGATGATATTGAAGCTATTATGAGAGGGTATCAAACCTTCTTGGAGATTCTCAAATAAGTATGATATCCCTATGTTCATATTTGTTGCTATGACCTGCAGATTACATGTTAATGATGTTTTTGACATAATTCTTGTCATGGCTAGACCTGGTTAGGTCATGTTATTGTCTAATATTCGTATGGAAGTATTTTTCCTTATGTCATTCATGGTTCTGGAAAGTTTCATTAAGTTTTGGGCATAGGTTTATGATCTAAATCGGAGTCCGGATGAGGGAGATATTGCTGATTTAAAATCAACTATGTTGCAGAAATGTTTCTGATGATAATTCGTGGACGGGCGCTCTCCTATCTTTCTTTTTTTTGAAATTTTGGTGAAGAATTTTAAAAAATTGATTGTAGATCTGAGATCCTCTCAAAAAATTACTCCATTTAAAGAAAAAATGGGTCGAATCGGAGTTTGGAAGTGGGAGATATCGCTGATTTAAAATCAGTTATTTTTTGAGAACTTTTGTGATCGCGGAAAAGTTGCAGTGCGAATATGAGATTCTAGAGTGTCCAGATAAGGATTTCCAATATATGGGAAGATGCAAAATGGACCTTCTGTTTCCAAATATAGGTTTTAATAAATATTCTGAGTTATATTGACCGAGTTATGTCCATTTTAATTCTGGAGCAACATTCAGAGTGGTTACCTTGGGAGACGTGCCATCCCACCCCGCTTTAGTAGGCATCTGCTTCACATTCATCAGTTTCAAAATAGCAGCATTCGACTTGGGTTCTTTGGAGACGTGCCCTCACACCCCAGGCTATGTAGGCACTTGCTACTTCATCAACAACCAACATCATGGTTATGGGTCAACCGTACAAAATCCTTGTCATCGAAGTCCATTTTCTAGGCCGCACACTATTAGCATCACAGTTGGTCGTAAGCATTACAGGGTGTCTCTATCCTCGGATCTTCGTTTTTCATGGTTATGGGTCATCCACAAATCCACACTTCATCGAAGTCCATTTGCTAGGTCGCAAACTGCCAGTATCACAGTTGGTCACAAGCATTACAGGGTATCGCTATCCTTGGATCTTTGTTCATCATGGTTACAGGTCATCCACAAACCCACACATCATCGAAGTCCATTGGCTAGGCTGCACACTGTCATTATCACAGTTGGTGTCAAGCATTACAGGGTATCCCTATCCTCGGATCTTCGTTCATCATGGTTATGGGTAAACCACATAAAACCCTTCTCTTCAGTGGCCCTTCATATTCAAAAAGGCTTCGCAGCAGGGAACTTCAAGAAATGGGAACCATTACTTCTTAAGGAAGGAGGAATCATCCAAATAGCAAATGGAATCAACCCATGGTATTCATCCACCCATGGTATTCATTCACCCATGGTATTCATTCACCCATGGTATTTGCCCATGGTATTGTGACATCCACCCATGGTATTCATTCACCCATGGAATTGACCCGTGGTATTGTAACTGAAAAAGACTATAAGTAACAAGTCGCATTTTGTAAAAGGACAGATTATCTGCCACAATGTAGCCTTTATAGTTATTATTGGTTTTAATAAAAAGTTTCTTTATGGTTTTATTTACTGTATGTTCTGTCATTTTCTTTCTAGCATTGCAATTCTTCAGATCTTAGGGGCCTCCCCCACAAGATCCATTTCAATCTTTTAGACCTTGGGGGCCTCCCCCCAAGATCTGGATCAGTGTGGCTCCTAGCCTAAAAAAGTGGCTTGAATCTCACAAACGCATGCATAGAACTCGGTGACAAGCATTGTAGTCGCTCCCTTGTAAGCATCATGCATGTGACTGGAGGTTGTCATTTGAAATCGGGCAATGTTGTGCCAGCGTCTGCGATATTAAGGCACTAAAAAGGAGGATTAACTTAGGGTTTGGGCACCTGGAAGGGTGGCTTAGCCCTTGGGAGTCAGGTAGCACTTGAGGGAATTCATTAATGTTTTGTTTTTTCAATTCCACTTCCTTAAGATGATATAGTAGGTTGAATCATATCATAGTAACTCTTCGTCACATGTTTACTCTAGCGGGTTGGTAACTTGGGTAAATGTGGGAGAAGGGCGTTACAAAATCCTTAACTAGTCAACACACTTTATTAACAACATGTCATCCCTGCTGAACCTACCTTAGAAGATTCATATCGAGAACTTAATGTAAACACCGGGAAAGCTGTTGTGGGACAACTCATCATTCATGGCCCACGTCCACCTTTTTTATCTTCGCTTCCCTATCAGACGCTTGGCCTTTTCCCTTTCCACGTCTGCCTATTATATTCATCCTAGTTATTCCTTGAGCATACATCCTTCATTTTTTCTGGGTTTGAGCTCCTAAGCTGATGTGATTATTCACGATTGTCAACATGTTTCTTATCCTAATCAAATTGCAATACCTATCATGTTTGGGTAGTTATCATATTAATGCAGGAAAATGGTAGGCATGCCTGAGATGCAAGGTAAATTAGAATGTGGTTCATTTTTATATGATTTGGGAATTCTCTTGTGTTTAATTATATTTATATATTTCTCCATTCTAATTTTCACTACGAAAAATTCCAAACCCTTTCCATATATACATAAATGCTACATAGGTTGGGACTTTGGCTTGCTTTTATAAGATGTTACGAAAATTTTTGAGCTAATATAAAATCGGATGAAGCAAAGAGAATAATACTAGCTGCTATAAAAAGTGAAGCACATTTTTGGTAGATTTTCATTCTTATTACTGATAATAATAAAAAATTATGATTCCTTGAACATGGGTTATTCCTTCTCTAGATTAACACTCGCTCTAGTTTAAATTTAATAATTTGATGATCTTGATCATATGAAAACTTCATTAAAATACAATTTCCTCATATATTTAATCTCAATCAAAAAGAAGAAGGCACCTCTTGTTGGATAAAATCGGTTTCTTTTAGGTAAATCTCAGTGAATTTTTTCAAGTCTCGTATGCTCATTTCATTCATTACCATTTCTTTTATGCTTTTGTTTCAACCTTGCTTTTAGTATTTTCTGATCTAAATCTTTGGTTTTCCAGGTCTTCAACAATTCCTTTGAAAATCTAGCGCCCCTACTTTATGAGATTTGAAATCCGCTCTCCTAATTTTGCTTGTGCTTTCCTTAGACATAACAGTTATGATGTTGATCAAGTTGCAAATAAGTTAAATGAGGGAGTCACTCAACTTCTAATTTATTTTTCATAAGCCTTGTTTTTATTATAAAATCGTGAAGATGTTTTCCATGCTGGTGAAATTTTGAAACAAGAAAAATTACAAGGGAAGGGACACCTTATTTGACTTCATTTTCCCTCATAACTGTTATCTTGTCTTTGTTTGAATTAAAAGCCTAGTTACCTATAACTCTGCGAGATATAATTCATCAAAATATCAACTTAAGAAAACAAATATTCTTCACTCATATTTGTTCTTTTGTTGAGACATCTTTTGTAAATCGTCTTGTTGAGGTTTTCTTTCAATTTCGGCTTTTCATTCATTTTTTCTTTTCTTTTAGTTTGCATTTTCTTTCTTCTTTTGCAAATTTCGGAGTGTGTCAATTTCACTTTCACTTTGGATTGGTTTTCGTGATATAACCAAGATTTATATGGGATAATTTTTCTTACCCAACATTGTTCGGCATGCATGGAGAATTTTTACTCTGTAAATTTCATGAGTTTTCATTTACGTTAAAGGGACATCTTTATTGAATTCTAATTCCTCTCTCTTTAATTATTTTCCCTTGGAGGAACATTCATCTTTTCCAAGCGATAAAGTTCATATTTCCAAAGAAATCACTGGCTTGAGTCTAACTCAATGAATCTCACCAATCCCTCCACTTTACATAAAAGCCTCTAGATTGACAGCGACAGGGAAAGATGAGAAAGTCAAAATTTTATAAGTAATATATCCATTACCTTTAAAATCCCTTGTACCACCCCGCCCTATTCACCCAATTTCTAAAATAAATTCTATAAATAAATTTTATCAGAAGGGTGGTAAATGAGGGTTGAAAGCACATATATGTGGGAAGCACAAGTAAACTCAGCGGGGTATTGAACGTGCTCACTCGTAATGGAGCTATGTTTGTGTGGTACTAAGACAACTTTGTCGGGGTACTAGACAAGCTCATTGATAGCCAAGTGATATCAACTAAGGGAGATTATTTATATTGATGGATGCATACTTCCTTCAAACTTCATGTATGTACCTCTTTTGTCAGTCACATGAGGTAAATTTAAAATTAAATATTTTCCTAAAAATTTGGATTCATGATTTTAGTCTTAGTGTGTTTCAAGTACTTATCTTTTTAGAACTTACATTGCTTAATCTATTAATCTGGGACCATGGGAAAAGTTTTAATGTTTGAAGGCTTGATGAAATTCATCACTTCAACCTTTTGCTAAGTTTAAACTCATTATATTTTAACCAAAGATAACTTCTTTTTCTCCGTGTTTCGACAATTATTATTGCCACAACAACCCCATAATTTTTCAAACTTATTATAGGGACCCTTTATATAAATTTTTGGTCATATCACTACTTTCAAGCTTTGATTTTGTTAATTTTGCATGATTTTTACTTTTCTTAGTTTTTCACTTTTGATTGTTTCATTTTGTGCGGTTTCTCACCAACTTTTTAATAACTTAAATTTCGTTGAATTTAAAATTACAGTTTGAAAATGGTGTTTGTTCAAATTTTGATTAATTTTCACCACTTAAATTTAAATATATAAAAAATGTATTTTACTTTATTTTATAAATTAAATTAATTTAATATAATTATTTAACTAATTTAAATTAATTAAATTATTTGTAATTAATTTATAAATATTAATTTTTATTATTTAATTAATATTTGATTAATTATTAATTATTAATTATTTAAATTTAACTATCTTAGAGAACCACTGCATCCAAGAATTGTATATATATTATCTGTATCACAAATAAAAACCTATGATAAGAACTTTAATGTAAATATTAAATAATAAATATATAAATCAAAAAATATATAATAAAAATATTCCTCTCGGTGCCATTACCCCGGAGGTTCAAGTTGGGCAAATATTAAAACCTCCTTGGATCCCATTCTTAACATGATGTTATCGTGGGAGGGGTTGTTAGGTTCTTTATATTTAAAAGTGTCGTAGTTTAATTAGATTGTGTTTTTCTTCGGAAATCAAAGAAATTTTGGCAGGGTTTTTTTAAATCAAATTATAAGTGTTAAATTTCAAAATTTCAGATGTTGTAGAAATTTTTGATAGCGTTAAATTTATTTTTACTATCAAAATTATTATTTAAACACTATTTTTGCAAAATTTGTTGAATTTTTCTTGGCCAGATTTCAACTAATTTTGACTGTTCAGACCATTCCTCCACTTCCACCTCCATAAACGACGCAGCAAGATTTTTATTTTCGAACTATGAGAAGTAGGTCCTATTCCCACGTGGGCTTCTTCCCCCGTCATCCATATTACCTCCTCCCAACTCACGTTAACCATATGAATTTGAACCATATTTTTTTTAAAGTTTGATTTGGTTTTTATGTTTTATATAATTTGTTTTATCAAAATTTTTATTATTTAATTTAAAATATGTTTTGTTATGTAGTTTTTTTAATTAGATTTTAAATATAATTAGTTTAATTTCCTTATTTAAATTTAAATTTTATTATATATATATATATATATATATTAAAATTTTAATAAAATTAAAATTTTTATAAAATTGTTCAGAAATATAATTTTTTGTTATTTTAATAGTTTCTATATCAAGAATTCGGAGGGCTCTATTTTGAGTTTTACTCAGCCAAATGAGGCCCCATGATAACTTATTAGAAAGATAAAATCATGCAGAACAATCTGGAAACATTAAATCAAACAAATATAATCAGTGACTATGCTTAAAATTTAGAAGAAGTTTAAGCTCTGAATTTTTGCCAAATAATCAACTTCTAAATTTGTTTTTGAGGAATTTGGTTAGCTAAGGCTCTTGGTTGTTGCAAATTCATTTTATCTTTTCCTCTTGAGCCAAAGAAATCATTACAGAGATCAATAGAAAGCATAAGTTTCATTTATTTTATATATAAAATTAGATTTTAATTTGAGAATTTGTTTTGTCAAATTTGTATTTTAGATTTTGATGTGCAATTTCTATTGGTTTCAATTTTAATTTTAATGATTTTTGGTAGAGAATTTGTTGGAAGGAGATGAAGCAAAGGATTTAGAACAAAGAGATTGCACTAGCAAAGAGAAGGGATTTTGCCAAGCTAAAATCAAAGATTTCAATCATCCTTCCAATAACTTTCTCTTTTTGAAGATTTTTTTTGTAAATTATAAATAATGTTGTTGAGAATGAGGAAGGGGTTCCTGCTTTCTCCAAATTTGATACTCTATGCACTTTTGTAAAGGGAATTTTAGCTGTAGGCATAGAGTAATACTCATATATGAGTGCTTTGGGGATTTTTCTCTCAAGAATTAAGTCGTGTTATTGAACAAAGTTTCTACTACTACTTCTCTTTCCTCTATTACTAGAGTTGATGTTTTTGGGAGAATTGTTGGAGATCCATTGAGAGACAAAGCAAGGGAACCATATTTTATTATTTTTTTCCAAATAATTTTATATCTAAATAACAATTGTATTCTTTTAATGATAGATTTATGCCAATTGTTTCATGTTCTACACTTTTGTTTAATATGAAAATGATTGTTTCTTATATTAGCTATTGATCTATTGATATCATAAATCTATTATTGATTTTCCATTTTCTCTTGTGCTTATTCAAATTTCTAAGTAACTATTTACTCAGAAATTTACCATCTAAAATCGATATTAATTGCCATTAGAATGAGTGAACTTTTTCCTAGTTTTGATGGCTAATCATTCAATATTTTAAATCTCTAAACATAACATATTTTGTAATAATAATATTAGTTGTTTGAACTATTTCAATGATCTGATATTCATCATAAAAGAGGGGTGTAAAAACCCCATTCTTTTAAAGTTACTTTGCTCTTGATTTGGATGAGATCTATATTTTGTCCTAGTCAATATAGGATAGATCATATTTATTTTCTATTACTTGCATTCTATATTAATTTACGTTTTCATTCATTCAGAAATCATTTTTAGAAGTCTCCTCTCACAGGAGCAGTTTTAGGTGTGGTTTCATTGAGCCATTAAATCAGCTTAAGGACTACTTTCTTGCATGTGCATTGCAGGAAGATAGGTTCGATTTCCTCTTCTTGTTGATTGTAAATTAGAAACATCACAAGTCAGCAAGGGGAGTGTGAGGGTAAATGGACCCAATAGAACTACTCAGAACCACAAAATTAAACAGATAAGAGCTTAGTTGGGGCTTTGACTGGTGATCTTCCCAAATGTTGATGAGGTCATTTTTTCCATCAATATTTGCTAGGGAGAAATCAGAGGGAAAAGTATAGAGTGATAATTCTTTGTCAAATTAGGACCATATAGGGGAAAATGTATTAAATAATATTTGATTTTTGTATAGTGCTCTTTTTATATGTCAATCGATTTTAACTATATGTCCTTCTTTATCATTTTTGTAAGGGTTTGAGAATTTGTGTCAATTCTTAAAAAATCTTCGAATTAAATTGATCTTTCTTGGGAAGAATAGCATAGATTTTTTACTATTTGGGTAAGGTATCTAGGTGATAGTTTTAACTCTTTTCAGATGGAAAGAAATTCCTTGATTGGATATCACATCCAAAAAGGTTTATTTCACCCACTGCAAAAATGTGTTTCCTTGGGTTTGATGATATTTTATATTTCTTGCATCTTTCAAATATTTGCTTCATGTGGCATGGGTGATTTTACCTATGTTTGGAGAAAATATTGGTGTCATCCATTTAAATAACCACACTATGTACCAAGAGGCCCCTAAAGGATATATCCATTTCATGTGGAAAGGTAGCACCAACATTAGTCAACAGAAATGGCATCCTCATGTAAGTGTAAGTACCCCACTTGGTGTAAAAGGTGGCCTTGAGCCTATATTCTTGGGAAACCAAGAACTAATTGTATCTAGAATAATTATCCAACAAAAATAACATCTCATATCCCAATACTTGCTAGAGAATCTGCTCCATTAGAGGCACTAGGTAATTATCCTTGTTGAATTTTTTATTGATGCTTTTAAAATCTATGCAGTCTTCTTCACCCTTATTTCTTCCTCACTAGAACCATGTTAGAAACCCATGTTGAGTGTCTTAATTTGAATATGATTCTAGTACCCATCAGCCTCTTAAGCTGCTTTTGCATTAGGGGTTCTAGCATGGGTTAACTTTCTGGAGTTTTTGTTGAAACGGTTTGGCACCATCCTTGATGGGAATGATATGTTGGTTGCTACAAGTATAATAGGTTTTTAGGTGTTTGTATGTCCATGCAAAAACATCTTTATACTTGGTAACAACTGGAAATATGTTAGATTCTCTATCGGTGAGGAGAAGGTACCCATGTTGACAAACTTTACATCCTTTTCAAATCCCACGTTTACTAATTCAAGCCTAAAAGTAGAATTTTTGGTATTGGAATTGGTAGGTGCCCAAGTTTTTTATTGCATATTAAAAGTATTTCTCAAGTAAAATCACCCCTAGATGGATAGGGTTACCCTATTTTCCTATTTCGCTTATTGTTGGTATTTGTCATGATCTTCATCATCAGTGATAATGTCCTTGAATCTCTCAAAGTTTGTTAGGAATTTAGTCACTTGTTCATCATCATTAAACAACTATCATTTAGTGATATTTTATAGGATAGTAGATTTAAAAACTAATTCATAGAAAACCGTGACATAATGGAGTAAATATAGCAATTGCATTTTCCATAGTGTCAACGACAACATTCATTGATCAAATAATGTATGTAATATTAAATTCTTTAAATGATGAAATTAACCTACATACATCTTGCTGGTAACTTTTCATATGTGGAGACAAATGGTGAATAGTATTGTCTACATATCCCATGATTGTTTCTGATTCACCAAAAACTCTCAAACACTCTACCTTTAGGTCAGTGGATTTTTTAAGCCCAAATATGAGTGCTTCATATCCTATGGTGTTATTGTCACATTCAAATTTTTATTGGTAGGATATTATGGTTTTTTTGTATGGATCGATTAAAATTCACCCAATATTATCTCCATCCTACATCTTAGAGCCAGCAAAATAGAAATACCACATGTTAGTATCAAATCCTAACTTATCTAAACTACCACTAATTACATATGAGTTAGTAAAACCACCATTATTTAGATATAATATACAAGATTCATTATGAACAACTTGTGAACATTGAAGGAGATCAAATTAGGTTTCAAATGTGAAGGGATGAGACTGGGAAGTATAAAAACTATGGGTGGTTTCTATAAAATAGTTCTCTAGTAGTGTTTATGCGTCTCTAGTTGTTTTAGTGTATGCTTCATATGAGACTCATTTTTTTCCCATATCTGATTTTTATTTCCTTTGTAGGGTAGCTAGAGGTCAGACCAATTAGTGTCTAAATATCCCTAAAGTTTCTACAACTAGTCCCTACTCAACAATAGACCATATGCCTATGGTATGACCACAATTATGATATTAATTGCTTAATAGAACAAAGAATCAGAGGAGAATCTAATCATGACTTTTTAAAGATTTTCTATTAATTTAACCTATGGCATATCAAGTTGAATGAACTTAGCATTAGTATTTTTTTGAACGATATTAACCTTGTTGCACACAAAATAAGGCATGACATTGGAGGAGGCTCCATAGTCCACCAAACAATTGTGTACATTATGATTGAAAATATCGAAGGTAAGAAGGAAAGTTGGGGTCTGAAATTTTGAATGTGCTTCAATGCTCATAGCATTTACAATGAGCTTGAAAATATATAAGCTACTAGGCATAGTGGCAGGGGTTTTGGTAGAAGTCTTAAGGCTTTTTGCAGGTTTGAACTAAGCAGGAGAGGGTGTAAGGATTTTGGAAGTAGTTATCTTTACTGTGGAAGATTGTATATATTACCCTTGGTTTTCTACATATATTTAATTATATTATATTCCAAGTACTTTCTGCCTAAATAAGCTAAAGGTTCGATATTTCTAGTAGGGGAGGGAGACTAGGCTTTTGAGCAAAAGTTGGGAGTTTTTCTGCAAAAGCTAAGATATAATTTGTGCTCTACATGATAGTGACATTAGTCTTGGTCTTTTTTGTAGCACTAGAGTTATTATTTGGTGCAAAGGTAGTAATTTTCATAAAAAACTAATGGGATAGCAATGGTCTCAATAGGGATTTACCTTTGGTAGGCCAAATAGTTTCAGGCACTGTTTATTTTTTATTTGAGTGGGTTAATTTTCCCCTAGGGATACTTCCCCATTGGTTTAAGTATATGTGACTACCAAATAATTTGATGTAAGTGCCATCTTGGTTGGAAAACCAATTACCGAATGATGCTATTGTTTCTACCTGATTCGTAGAAGGCATTCAAGGATACGAAACACCATCTTCACTATGCATCGATACCCTAATAGACTTGCAACAACCATTTAAGATTGAGACAAATGCCTCTGACTATGTTATTGGTTCAATCCTCACTCAACAAGGAAATTATGTAGCCTATCATAATGAAACACTTTCTAATACTATCTCAAGATGCCCCACCTATGATAAGGATATGTACTCTATTGTGCAAGGCTACCTAAAATGGAAGAATTATATTCTAGCGAAGGAGAAAATCATCCACATTGATCATAGGCCTCTATAATTTATGTAAACACAAGGAAAGTTAAAAAATGACCACCATAAAAAATGGTTTATGTTCCTATAATAATTCCATTTTAACATCAAACACAAGAAGGGTAGCACCAATTATGTCGCAGACTATCTCAGTCAGCCCCCAATTGTGGGACTAACCACATTTCTTAACTCTTATGGGCCCAATACATTTGGGTGGAAACAATTATATAACAATGAATTCGATTTTGCTACCACATACTAGATGATGATGGCATGAAAGCAAGTTTGATACTTCCACCTTCAAGATTCCCTCCTTTTATACCTAGGCCACTTTTGTTTTCCTTCAAGTGAGCATGCCAAGATGATTTGGGAAGCACATTATAGTCGATCAATAGGGAACTTTGGTGTGGAGACGATAATAGCAGTACCTAAAAGTTATTTTTACTATCCAAAGCTTCAAGAGGATGTCTAGCAACATATTAGATTATTCCTTGTCTATGTGATTTCTAAACCAACCATTTAGAGGAATGTGTTGTACACTCCTATCCCTATCCCATACAAGCCCTTGGAGTTAATCTACATTGATTACATGTTAGGTTTTCCACCCACCAATCATGATAATGATTATGCGTTTGTGGTTGTTGACTGCTTATTCAAGATGGCCATTTTGGCACCATGCAGGAAGAGTATCATAGTTGAATCCACTACTAAAATCTTCTTTAAGCATCTTTTAGTTCATTTTTGGCTACTTTAGACCATTATTTCAAATATGGACAATAGTTTCCTTAACACATTTTGGTCTATCCTATGGTATCTCATGGATAACAAGTTGGCCAAATCGACTACCTTTCATCCCCAATCATATGGAAAAATAGAAGTGGTCAAAAATATAATTATGCATATCTTGTGCATGTACAACTCCAAGCATCATCATACATGGGATGAAAGCCTTCCATATGTTCAACATAGCTATAAAATATCCCTCCATAGCTCTATTGGATACAATATTTTTGAGATGTGCTTCGAGTTCTAACCATTGAACCTAATTGATGTAGTTATACTCATTGCATCTTCGCCGACAAAGTCCTCCCATCCCCAGGTTGAGGTAGATAGGGAAGCCAAATTTGTTGAGGAGATCCAACATCTCCAATATAATTCCATGATATCCTGTAGAAAGGCAATGGAAAGTACAAGCAATGACATGACCAACATAGGGTTCCACATAATATTTAGGTTGTTGATGAGGTGTAGTTACATTTACAAAAAGAGTGCCTCACAGGCCTGAATATGAAACTCATAACACTTTGATATGGACCTTACAAAATCACAAAAGAAATGGCAGAAGATTATTATGAATTGAGCATTCCCCATTTCCTTAGCTTACACCCAATGTTTGATTTGGAGTCGCTTCAACCTTATTTTTTACCTATGTTGGACACCTTGAAGGTATCCTAGCAAATGGCACCCATAGAACTCAATCCTAACTAAATTGAAATGGATACCATGGATCATATCATGGACACCAAGATAAAGGATACCCATCATCAACACATACAACTATATCAGGTTGTGAAAGTAGAGAACTTATTCACCCAAGAAAGTGGTTCACTTGAAGCCAAATTCAATAGAAGTTTACCCAATGGGGGGACTTAATTCCATGGATATTGTTGCTTCCTTAGGGGGAATATTGATCTAGGTTTATTTCGGTGGCCACCCCCTATTCTATTGGCTCAAACCACAATTCTCCATCTTGGCATTTTTTCTACATTTTTTTCAGGTACTAAACTTGTAGGGTTGTTTTGAGGACCTAAACAATTTTTTTTTGAGGTGGAAGGGGCCCACCAAATAGCCACAAGATTTATCTTAGGCCCCAGTCAGAATGTGTAATTCTTAGTTATACCTTTCCAATGAGCCAATAAACATGCTAAATAAAGATCATATGCAATAGCTACGCCCTTGGGAAGTTGACCTACCAACCAACCCCATCAGGACCTACAAACCTTTTGGTGTTTCATCTTGTAGGGTGACATTTTGGACCTTTAGGGTTCTTTCTTTAAGTTAAAATTCTATTCTATAGGAATCTTGTAATATCTTTCATGAATGTGCGTAGTCACCAGCTCTCTTTCTGCAAAGAGAGCTACCACCAATCTAGCAAGTGTGTGTTCTATAGTATTTTGTTATTTCATTTATTAATAAAATAGGTTTCTACCACATTATTGTAATATTTTCTATATTTCTCTGTGTGTGTTCCATTTACCTTCCTGCATTTTCATTTCATTCCTTATACACCCTAAATCATAAGGTCATCTCTAATAAAAACAATTATGGTGACTAGTACTATAGAGATGTCAATTAACACTTATTGGATTATTCAAAATCATGAGAAATTGGTCATTTGCAACTAATACTCATGGATATTGGTTATATATTAATGACTTACCTATGTAGATAATCCTAAAATGATATCTCAATTATCGTGATGTAGATGTAGGAAAAGTAAAACTAGTCTTGTTGCCTCAAAACTGATGCCACTGGGGCAATGACCTAAGGACTTTCCCCCATATGAATGGTTGAGGTGCCCCCAGATCTATAGTAGTATGTTGTAGGATTTACAAGACCATGGACCCACATTCTACAATGGTTGAAAACGACTATTGCTAATTATCTAAGATGTAGGAAATTTTAGAATTTCAGGGTGAGTCCTCTTCATACACTAGGGGTGATTTTAGGGGCGAATGTTCGCCCTTTGGTGAAATTAAGGGGTTTTAAATTTTTAGTGGGCGAATATTTTGTATCATAGTACATTTTTACAAATCACCTCAAATAGCCCACCTTATTTTAAGGGAGAGGGTAAAAAAGGTAAATTTAGCCCTTGAAATTAGGAGTTACAACCTTCCATTCGCCCATTTTCAAGAATAGGTTTTACTTAAGTGAATCCATTCGCCCATTTTCAAGAATAGGTTTTATTTAAGTGAATCCTATGGGCCAAATACCATATTTATAAAAGAGGTATGGTAAATTAATAAAAATATAAATAAATGAAAGGTATGGTAAATAAATAAAACATTTTTTATATTTACTCCATAAGTCACCTAGTGTAAACAAATAAAAATATAAGTAAAGTGGAGGTATGGTAAATAAATAAAACATCTTTTTATACTTACTCAAAAGGTATGGTAAATAAATAAAAATATAAATAAACTAGACGTATGGTAAATAAATAAAACCTCTTTTTATATTTAGTCCATAACCCTCGTTCTATTTATGAAGGCTCAAGAAAGAGGTTTTATTTAAGTGAATCCTATGGGCCAAATACCATATTTGTAACAGAGGTATGGTAAATTAATAAAAATATAAATAAACGAGAGGTATGGTAAACAAATAAAACATTTTTTTATATTTACTCCATAAGTCACCTTATATTTACGAACACTCAAAAAATGGGTTATATTTAGGTGAAACCTATGGGCAAAATACTATGGGACAAATACCATGCAAAAAACCATTATTAACCATAATATTAGAATTAATAAAAATAAAATTGGCACATGGTATTGACCCATGGTATTCACCAAAATGGCACATGGTATTGACCCATGGTATTCACCTGGAATGTAGCCTATTTAAATGGGGGAATTAAACCAGCATAGATCCATCTTTACTCTGGATCTACTAACCCCCGAGAGGTATCAAATATCGTGATATGCAAACTAGCATAGAGTGAAAAAATATTTGATCCTCTTGGGGCTTGGTCAAGAGTAAAAATGGATGTTGTAATTTAATGTAGGTTAAACATTTTAGCTTGGTTAAAATAAAAAATAAAATAAAAATCAACTATTAATTTTATTAATTTTTATAAGTTACTAATAGTAATTTTTAAGCTCCAGGTTTATGATAACCCATGGTATTGACCCATGGTAATACCATGGTATTCATGTGAGCATAGACTATTTAAAGGGGAAATTCTATCGTCTTAGATCCATACAAAGTTTTATTATTTAGTGAAAGACTCGCCAAGATCTTACAAGATTTTATAATTGAGTAAAATATTCGCCATGCCTGGTGAGAGATTTGCCAAAAAATTATATATACATATTATATTATTGATAAAATCGCCTTCCATTTTTCCTACATACCATGGAGATTCGCCCATTTATTATATTTATAAATTTAGGGGGGGTTCTTAAAATTTTCCCTGTCATACACCTTTTTTAATTGGTGGTATATATACAAATATCAAGATCACCATAGCCTATTGATCAAACTTTTGAGAGGAATTACTTCTTTTTCCACATGATCTTATTCATGTTAATGTGTTTATTTAATGTGGCATTGTTATGAAACCAGCTCAAGAAAAGATAGAAAAGATAGATCAACGCCTTAGAATTCAGCCTCTTCGAGGGGGCAACCTCCTTTACATTACATAAATGAACAATTCTTGGATGATACAAATGGAAAGACCTCCTTTCTATATATAGGAGTCTAAGGGGTCATAACATAATCAGAGCCGACATAACAATAATAATGTAAGGGCACAATAATAACAATAGTGGGCTTCTATGGGGCACAATAGTAACAATATGGGCACTACATGGGTACATCAATGTAATAAGTGGGTTATACTAATAACAATAAGGGGTTATACTAGTAGTATAGGGGCCTAACATGCCCCTCTCCTTCAAAAAGCAATGTCCTCAATGCTTGAGTAGTTCTTGATGCTTCTGTATAAAATTCTTGTCCTCCCATGTGGAATATTCAGCAGGTAAGTTCTTCCACTTGATGAGATACTCTGAAATTGATCGATTTCGTAGCTGTCGGGTTCTTGTTTCTGTGACTGCTCCAGGTTCCAATATGATTTTTCCTTCCTCTTCAATTTCTGGCAATATTGTTTGAATTGGGATCTTTTGCAACTTTTGAATAAGTGACCATACTTCTTCGTCCCTCTTCCATTCATCCCTTGCTTCATTTATCCAATCTATTTGGATAATATAAATAGCACAAAAAAATGCTTCCACATCCTCATCCTTGAAGAGTCTTCCCATTTGGTAAGGTCGCCATTTTTTAAGTGCATGTAGTATTGCCAACATTTCCTTCTCATAAATAGCTTGCTTGAGATGTAGCAGTAAAAATACCCAATCACCTACATCAAAACATTTTTCACTACGATGTTGATCTACCTGTTGTTTCGTTTGATTTTGCACCGAAGTGGCATTATCCTTTAAAAGTTGGAGAAATTGTTGTTGATGCTCAATGTGATCTTTCACTGCTTGAACCTTTTTCTTCTTGATATGTCCTTCTATCTCTAGAGTTTGAGAAGTGGTAATTTCTTCCAATCCTTTACAAGATATGGTCGGATTCATTTCTTGATGCTCGATGTGATCTTTCACTTCTTGAACATTTTTTTTCTTGATATGTCCTTCTATCTTGATAGTTTGAGGAGTGGTAATTTCAAACAATGAATTACAAGATATGGTTGGATTCATTTCTTCTTTCTCGACGTGATCTTTCACTTCTTGCACCTTTTTCTTCTTGATATGTCCTTCTATCTTGAGAGTTTGAGGAGTGGTAATTCTTGCCAATGCTTTACAAGATATGGTCTGATTCATTTGTTCTTCATCTAGGCTTTGTTCCTGGAGCATATCCTCTTCTTTTGACCTTTCTTGCTCCTTTTCTTCTTCCTCTTCACAATCTATGTAGAATAATTTCTTCTCAGCACACTTATGACCTTTAGTGTATTTGCTATCACAACTATAACAAAGCCCTTTTGCTCTTTTTTCTTCCAATTGTTGTGGTGTCAAGCTTATAGGTTGTGGAAGACTAGGGGCAACTACACTTCCGTCTTTATAGTTGTGAATGGTATGCTTCCTGGTTGCCATAATTTTGCTTTCCATTTTTCTTGCTAACCTGAATGCCTTCTCTAATGAATCGGGTTCCCAAAGGCGAACATCATGTTGGATATTATCCTTTAAAGACCCTATGAACACATCAATCCTATGCTCCTCTGGAATATCTTTTACCCTTATGTTCAATTTTTGGAACTCCTCAATGTGCTCCATTATCAAGGATTATTTTAGGGGCGAATGTTCGCCCTTTGGCGAAATTAAGGGGTTTTAAATTTTTAGTGGGCGAATATTTTGTATCATAGTACATTTTTACAAATAACCTCAAATAGCCCACCTTATTTTAAGGGAGAGGGTAAAAAAGGTAAATTTAGCCCTTGAAATTAGGACTTACAACCTTCCATTCGCCCATTTTCAAGAATAGGTTTTATTTAAGTCAATCCATTCGCCCATTTTCAAGAATAGGTTTTATTTAAGTGAATCCTATGAGCCAAATACCATATTTATAAAAGAGGTATGGTAAACTAATAAAAATATAAATAAATGAGAGGTATGGTAAACAAATAAAACATTTTTTATATTTACTCCATAAGTCACCTTATATACATGTAAGGGTGTAAACAAATAAAAATATAAGTAAAGTGGAGGTATGGTAAATAAATAAAACGTCTTTTTATACTTACTCAAAAGGTATGGTAAATAAATAAAAATATAAATAAACTAGACGTATCGTAAATAAATAAAACCTCTTTTTATATTTAGTGGCTCAAGAAAGAGGTTTTATTTAAGTGAATCCTATGCGCCAAATGCCATATTTGTAAAAGAGGTATGGTAAATTAATAAAAATATAAATAAAACATTTTTTTATATTTATTCCATAAGTCACCTTATATTTACGAACACTCAAAAAATGGGTTATATTTAGGTGAAACCTATGGCAAAAATACTATCGGACAAATACCATGGACTAGATTGTTATTAATACTGTGCAAAAAACCATTATTAACCCTAATATTAGAATTAATAAAAGTAAAAATGACACATGGTATTGACCCATGGTATTCACCAAAATGGCACATGGTATTGACCCATGGTATTCACCTGGAATGTAGCCTATTTAAATGGGGGAATTAAACCAGCATGCAGCCTATGCTAAGATTCACTAGGACTTTACAAAGTTTTGTTATTTAGTGAAAGACTCGCCAAGATCTTACAAGATTTTATAATTGAGTAAAATATTCGCCATGCCTAGTGAGAGATTCGCCAAAAAATTATATATACATATTATATTATTGATAAAATCGCCTTCCATTTTTCCTATATACCATGGAGATTCGCCCATTTATTATATTTATAAATTTAGGGGGGGTTCTTAAAATTTTCCCTGTCCATTATTGAACCCTTTTGTTTGAGACTTATCAATTGGCTAAAAAAAATGTTGCTTTTTGTATCCTCATAATGTGCTATCAATTCTTCTGTAAAAATTGCCAAGTGATAAATTGTTTACGAGAGCAAAGCCATTGATACCATACAAACTGATTTGGTTCCAAATATAAAGTTTCCATATGTACCTTTTGTGTGTTTTGCACATTATTGAGATCGAAGAACTGCTCCATCTGTAATATCCATGTGGCGAGATCCTTGCCATCAAACTTTCTCATATTGATTTTTGGAATATGGTGGGTCTTCGATCCAACATTAGAGTCTATGGAACCATGATTAACATTTCTTTTGTTCACATCATGAGTTTCCTTTACAACCTTTTCACCATTAGTAAGTATTTCTTGTAGAAAATTTGTCAAATCTGTCTTCAAATCTGCCATGTCTGTCTTCAAATCTGTTCTCAAATCTGTCTTCAAATCATCCATCTTAGCTTCCATGCCCTTTATCTTAGATTCCATGCCATTTATCTTAGATTCGACGCCATTTATCTTAGCTTCTGTTAGCTTTTGTGAGCGTGACATTTGTTGCACTTGTTCTTGTAATTTTGATATATCATGTAGCATTTCTTCCTCTTCTTCATGAGTCATGCTAGAGCTTTCAGGTTCCTTACTAGGTGTTTGCATTTTCTTTCCTCGGGGCATCAGTTACCGATAATAATGCTTTACTATGCCCTTTGAATTCCTTCAAACCAAGCTTATGCAAAAATTAAAAAAAAAACTACACACCTTTTTTCACTTTGTAGAAGCCTGATATTGAATCTGATGTATCTCTGTAATTTCGGATCATCCAGTTCTGAAATTTTGACCTATAGTAGCCTTCTGAGTCCTCTTTCCAATGCCACAAGTTTGACCCAAATTGGTTTCTCCAAGGAAGAGTTATACGAAATCTCCCACAGTGACTTGCTTATAGACTAGTTCAGTAGAGAAAACTTGTACGACATGCCACGAGTCATTATTTCGAACTATGGATCTGAAAAATGCATACAAGAAACTACAGTCCGTCCTCTTTATGTACCTTCTTACGAAATTTCAATCCGATCCTCAAAGAGAAAGTTATGACGATTTCCCCAGGTCACCTGTTTTGAATGTAATTCAGGAGTCTGCAAAGAGACCAACTTCCTCAGATAATATCTCCGAAAATATCACGCGAAAAGCTCCGAAATTTGGACCCAAGGTTCAACGCGATTTCTTCTCAAATGGGTTTTTTTGCGACTTCTGAAACGTCACAGAAAAAAAGTTATAGCGAAAATGCCATGATGACCTGTTTGGAGCAGCAAAACCCTAGAATCCAAAGCTCTGATACCAAATGTTATGAAACCAGCTCAAGAAAAGATAGAAAAGATAGATCAACGCCTTAGAATTCAGCCTCTTCGAGGGGGCAACCTCCTTTACATTACATAAATGAACAATTCTTGGATTATACAAATGAAAAGACCTCCTTTCTATATATAGGAGTCTAAGGGATCATAACATAATCAGAGCCGACATAACAATAATAATGTAAGGGCACAATAATAACAATAGTGGGCTTCTATGGGGCACAATAGTAACAATATGGGCACTACATGGGTACATCAATGTAATAAGTGGGTTATACTAATAACAATAAGGGATTACACTAGTAGTGTAGGGGCCTAACAGGCATATACTAATTTAATGTCGGTTTCTAATGATACAATGAATTCATTGAATATCCTAGTAATGTGCACATAAGTAATTAACTAAAATTTTGTTTTAAGAGTCTTACTTGTAAGTTCTAGAGAAAAATAGGATCATTCACATGATAAAATTGATTTAACTATGACACTGCTAGATTTGAATCCAAGGGGATGATCATACATCATATACCTAAAATATCCTAAATTAATAAAGTGTGTATTCACTCATGGAAAGGTGGGAATAAGATAAATAAGGAGTTAATTAAGAATTAGGGAATTATAAACAAAAGGTGTTATGCACATATGGGAGATGAAAGATGGTTCTACACCACAACACAAGAGAACACTCATAGAAGAACTGACTATAACATCACTAGGTGACCACCATGATGCACAATTGAAGCAACTTCTACCAATGTTCCAAATGTTGGAAGGATAAAACCATCTTACCATCTTGAGATCAAAATCACATGCCCACACCTCATGCAATATATGTGGTAACAAGGCCTCCTTTAAAGAAGTAGCCTCAAAAGTTAAAGGCCTTTGGCCTCTTTGAAAACGTGGATTAAACTTCATTGGGACACTTTGAAAGACATGGCTTGATCAACCATCATGCCACTTTAAAGTTGATCAAGCCACTTTAAACGAAACCCCGCTTTTCAAACAAAACCCTTGATTTAATTTGGATATTTTCCCCAACTTCAAGAAAAGTGCTAGCCAAAAATTAAGGGAATAGGGCCATTGATACACCTAGAAATATGTAGATGTAAGTAAGGGAAATCAACATATAAGGCCATTTGACCTATTTCAAATTTATACCCATCTTAATAAACAACAAGGAGAGCATTGGGATTTAGAAGACATCAATTCCAAAGGGAAATGCTCCATGATGGCATTTGCACTTTGATAACGCCAACATGCATGAAATATTGAGTTATTCTTTCCTTCAACAACTTGAAATCGATTCAAAATGTGTAGTGAAATATTGAACCTAATAAGATATTAGGTTTGAATTCCATGAATGGGTGTATATAACTAATGCAACAAAATAAGGAAAACATAAATTCTTATGACCACAAATTGCATTTCTAAATTAAAGTATGAGAAAAATAAAAACGTAACTTCAAAATTATAATAGGAATTCAAAACAAGGATAGAACATTTCTTTTATTGTAGAACACTTCTTGACTACTTATGAGAAATTTACCTCCCAATCATAGGTATTTATCACACATTTTACCCTGCTACTAGACTTGGGTGCAATATTTGACATTGGAATGATGGTCATGATGTTGCAACAATGTTGAGAAAAGGAATTTTCCATCATCAAATAGATCTTGTTGTAATTTCGTTATTAGTTTAGCAATGTTGATTAATCATTGCTCTTTAAATGCATATGAAGAGCCATGCAGATCCATGTGGATGGGCTTCATAAATCTAATTTCCCTTATTGGCATAAGAATATCAACAACTATTCAATGACAAATTAATGTTTCTAGGGGACCATGTGTCAATGTCTTCAATGCCTTAAATGTTAAGTGTCATTGGAATACTAGTGTCTAAGTGATGTTTGTGTTGTGTTACCAATGCCTTAGTGAAGATACATTGATATCAAAGGTGGTTAAGAATCAAAATACCAATATTGGGTGATGTTTGGATTTCCTTGCCCATACCTCTCTAACATCAAACTAGAAACAAAGACATTACTAAGGCATTAGAATTCCAATATGTAATGCGGTTTTAAAAAAATGTTAATTTAAATTTATCAACGGTACTTGGTAATATTTTTTCTCATTTTATGCGTCATGACATGCCTCATTAAATGTAAATCATATGGTTGTTTACCTTAATGCCATCAACCCCTTTCCCATAATTGAATAACATATTTATGAGAATGTGAGGATATAAATAAACTTTTAGTTTCAATTTTAAAATATAAGATAGTTTCAGTTCATCATTGTACTAATATTGAATTAGAAAATTCATCTTAAATCTTGCATGTTAAAAAATGGTAAGAAAATATGATTGTACATACTCATTGATTTAGTACAATTTGTATCCAATAATACTATATACCATCCTATATCTACTAAGTGCCCAGAGGGATCAAATCTCTCAAGTTTCAAACTTCTTTTTTGAATGCAAAACTTGAGTAAATGTTTGCATTTTGAGAGATTTGATCAATCTTGACACTTGATAGATCCACATATAAAATAGATTTAGACTAATTTAATTATTAATAATTATAAATATTTCTTTTATTTTATTTTAATTTATATATAATTTGATCTATACCCTAACATAATATAACATTACATAACATAATCTTACAACATATGATTGATCTGAAGGTGGTCCATTAGAGCCGGCAGCGATAATATCGGAGGAGATTCCCTCGCCTCAATTAAGATGATAATAACAATCTGTCGTTATAAGCATCTTAACGAACATATGGCCTTGTTAAGCATGCTAATCTCATTTTAATGATTTGAAGTAATGGACAAATATGATATTATTTTAGGGAGTTGTTAAGGACTCCTATGGTACTATGTATAATTGATTATATTTTTTTATATTTTAAAATTCATTTGTATTCATGTGATGTTCGATATAAACAAAACTTTTTGCAATTTTAAAGTCATTGCAACAAATAAGTAGGTATATTTTTAATAATGTTATAATTTTAAATCAATTCATTTAATATTTAAAAAAAAAACTACAGTAATGCCCTGATTTTAAACTAATTCACTCAATAAATAATTAGTTAAATGTCACACGCTTGTGAAAATTTATTCATACAACGTTTCCAACTTAGATATAAATATTTCAGCATTTTGTAAACAATATTAATTTTTATCTAGCATTGTGTAAATAGTATTATTCTCTATATAAATATTGATTTGCATGTACTCATTATTTATATGCATCATTAATTTAATTTGTAATTTCTATTCGAATTCTATTGATTCACGAATTCACGATAGAAATTAATAAAAAATTATAAATTTAATTTGAATAATTTAAATTTCAATATTATTTATATCTATTGTTAAAATATTATTCATGTGGTACTGTTTTTAAATTAGTATTTATATTAGATGTTGCAAAAGAAACGCCATAAGGTATAAATTTAAATGGTCATTGAAAATAAAAATTAATAAAGAAAATTGCATGTAAAGCGGAAGATAAAGCTAAATGATTTACATTATCTGAAATTTATAGATAGTATAATGCTTGTAACAAAGATTGGCTCTTAATCTTCTAAGATGTTTTTTAAGTTTCAATAAAAAATTACAAATAGTAGATTATAATGGATGAGGTAAATAAAGAAAAATAACATCATGAAAAATATGATGGTTGTATTTCCACATTTAAAATTGCATCACAACTTTATAAATGATGTTTTATACATAGATTGGACAATTGCATCTATATCCCATATCATAGAGGTTTGCCTTTGTATTCTTACAATCTACCATCAAATAATGTCCGCTAATAAAGATAGAATCATTTGTGATAGTAAACAATGATTCATGGGCCACATCTAGATTGTTTAAAAAACACTCTGAGGGAGGTGAAAACTCCAACAATTTTCTCCCAAATCCAAGGATATTAGTTCACACCCACGCATATGAATGGCCCAGGTTGTGGTGGAAGAAATCCACTACCCTTATCCATTGTGGTTGCCACATGCTCTTCATTCCTCACATTGCAATGGATGAACTCAAATGTATTTCCCAGCTCTGTGATTTTCACATCTTCTCTCAGGTGTTGGGCACCATGTGCTGCAAAGAGATGACATGTTGTCTCTCCAATGCCAATGGTTGCAGCAATGATGATTTCCATCTTGCCTTCAAGCCTGATCATATTTAGCTACATATAAACCATGGATTACTACAGTAGCAAAACCCATCTAAATTATCTAAAATCTCAAATCATGTGAATCCAAAAGCTTCCATAACTAAAATTAAAACTAAATCTGCTTTATGTGTGGGGAGACTGAAATCAAAACAAGATTCAACTTGATATACACCCAAAAAGTTGCAATGTTGAAAAAAATTAAGCCTAGTTTGAGATGAAATCAAAGCAGTGCTTCAAAGAGATGACCTGTAGTATCTCCAATGCCAATTATTGCAGCAATGATGATTTCCATCTTGCTCAAATTCACATTCTCCAATTTGATAGCTTCACAGGGAAAACTTTTACTGCAGCTTAAATTAATGGCCTTTGGTGTTATTGAGGTTCCCTTTATGTTTTTGTGTGAGACATCAGCAATCTTGACATTCATATTAGATTCCTGAACAACCAAAGCCAATATTTACAACAAAGTAAGTTATAAAACTAAATCCAGTCTTAACAGTGAAACCAAAACTGGAAAATAAGCTGCAGAACTTCTATGGTGATATGATACTTCAATCTTAAAGTGCCATACATAAGAAAATAATAATAATAATAATAATAATAATTTAAAAATAAATTAAATAAATAAATAAATCTAGCAATAAAATAAAATAAAGGGAAAATGTTTAGATAGGAGGAGAATGTTGATCACCTCGGAAGTACAACCTACGCAATATTATTGGTCAATGATGATTGGATTCCTTACATTGTCTGGATGAAGGTAGGTTGCTACTTATCGAATATGTTGCAACCACAACTTTATTACTTATATTTGTTGAAGTAACAACTGATTCCAAATGCTTCCATGTCATTTCATACCTTTATTGTGCTCCTTTTGCTTTTTCTTCCTCTTCATGAAACTCACACTAATAGACCTAAAAAAATTTCTATCCATTTCTATAAAACATTTTTCTTAGGGACAACCTGATTTCAATGTTTCTTTGTATTCCTTTCCAAAGAGGGAAAAATAAGTGGCGAAATGACATATTTGTGTTGGCCAAGCAAACTTATAGCTATCAAATCAAAAAATCAAACATCAAACAGGTATGTCTCTTATGGTACTAGAATTTTATTTATAGTCAAGCAAGGATGTCTCTTACTAAGTTTGGTTCAATTTAATGATTGTGACACATTGTTCTCCTAAATGTCCCTAATTACAAGAAATTACTACAGTGGCATATCATATCAAGATATCATTATAGTTTCACATAATTCCATATTAATACTTACTCTATTGTTAACAATGGTATCGGTAATCCATTAAAAATAAATCTATCCGTATACTCAATTGTATATTCATCTTCATAAACAATCAAACAAAAACCTGTGAATGAACTTTAAGCTTATGAGGAAAAATATTCATGCTTTCAACAACTTTTGTTTTTGGTATTTGATTGGTTTCCACATATGGAATTTTCACTTAGTGTTGTTGATGTATGAATCGCAAGTCCAAGCGGAATGTAAAGGCCTACCACTTGCTCTGAAGGTGATCGGAAGCTCTTTGTATGGTTAGCCTCATCCGGCGTGGGAGGGTGCTAAGAACAAGCTCTTAAATGGGGAATCAATTTCATATTATCACAAAGAAGGGCTTCTTAGATTCTTCGAGACCAGTATTGATGCCCTAGACGAGGAAGCACGAGAGTGCTTGTTAGACTTGGGGTCATTTCCAAAGGATAGAAAAATCTCAGTGGATGCATTATTGGATATTTGGGTTTATGTGCAAAAGATGGAGTGGCAAGATGCTTTTGTCATCTTGTTATAAGTTGCAAGAAAAAATCTGTTAAATTTAACAAGCTGCAATCTCAGGTAATCTCCTTCATTTCTAATTATTGTGTGCCCAAGCTCATTTGATCTTGGCTTCCTTTGTCTTATACATTGTGTTGTCTTGGTAATTGGATGTAGTAGGAGCCAAGCAATCAATTATGGCAGTGCCTCTGAGCTGTACTTTTCTCAACATGATGTAATGCAGGATTTGGCCTTATATTTGGCATCCCGAGGTAGCATAACTCGTAGGAAGAGGTATGCCCAAAAAGGAGGACAGTTTCCAACAAAATGGGAGTTTCTCAAGGATCAAGCGTTTGATGCTCAAATTGTTTCCATTCACATAGGTGGGTGATTTTAACAGCGTTGCTTGAAGCATACATAATTTTTTCTAAACATTGGAGTCAAATGAATTGTCACATGCCAACCTTATCCTACATCACATAGGTTGTCACTCTGTGATCTGCATGAAAATATATGTAATGATATATAGGTGTTGATCATTGATTCAAAAGTTCTTAGAAAAGATATGTAATGATTTCATAGGGTGTGCAATAACCTATAATGTTCTAATCTAACTTTGCATCTTTGGTTCACCTATGTAGGTGCAATGGAAGACGATCAATGGTGTGAGATGAATTTTTCTCAAGCAGAGGCTTTGGTTTTACTCTTTTCTACAAGAAAATACTTTCTTCCATCATTTTTGAGTTCTATGAGGAAACTGAAAGTCCTCATAGTGTTTAATTATGGTTACAAGAAAGCCACAGTCAACGGTCTACCAGCCTTATCTTCACTTACTCAGCTTAAGGCTATTCATTTGGAGAAGTTGAATGTGCCCCCACTTCAAGAGCATAGTAAAGTCTTGCAGAACTTGGAGAATCTATCTCTGAGATTATGTGAAGGGCTTGGAAATATGTCTAGGTTCAACAACTTCCATTCAAGCCTAAAGCTTCCCACAATGCAAGATTTTAACTTGGACCACTGTTGTGATTTAGAGGAGTTACCCCCTGGTATCTGTGACACGTCTTCAGTTGAGAAGTGGTCTATCACTAGTTGTCACCTTCTACAAAAGTTGCCTGATGACTTGGGGAAGCTTGGCTCTTTAAGAATGTTAAGCATATATGTGTGCCTAGGTTTGAAAGAGCTTCCAGCGTCTATTGGAAAACTTGGGAAGATGGAATATCTGGAAATTCCACTATGTGAATGCATAAAAGGACTTCCTGAAGAGATAGGACAACTAAAGAAACTCAAGGAACTTGACATGAGAGAGTGCTCCCAATTGAGGAAGCTGCCTAAATCCGTTGGAAGGCTGAGATATCTAAAGCATGTTATCTGCGATGAGAATATTGGACAACAATGGATGTGTTTCAAGAGCTCTGCCATTCCAAAGCTTAGAGTTGAAGTGGTAGATGCACACTTCAGCTTGGATTGGCTAGATGCTTAATATCCTACACAGACAATAAGGAGTTAAATAAGGGGTTTCCTTTTTCACATTGATCTCAATGGAAAGTGTTACCTATGATAATGAATAAGGCACCAAGAATACTACCTAAAGTATTTATCCATGATATTGAATAATGTAACTCAATAAGTCACCAAGAATACTATAAATAATGGGCTTCACTTTGCAAAAAGACGGGCCTTCCAAAATGTAGTTGTAAAAAAGGTATTCTTCTCAATTAATAAAATTATCTATTTTATTTAGTGTGAGTATTTTTCTCTTTCAATGTTTCTAGGATTCATTACTGGGAAGAGGTGATGTTGCTTTAAAGTTCTTCATATTTTTTATTTTTAAACCAATGTCATAAACAACATAAATAGGCATTTTTGCATAAATTTTGTAACCAGCTATGTTTTGTTAACAAACTTTCCAGCTTTCCACCTTATGACTGTGTCATTCCAACTACTTACTTGCCTTTTCTCAGTTTAAAGCATAGTTACCAATTGTGTGCGATTCCAACTACCTGCTTGCCTCTTCTCAATCCAAAGCATAGTTACGAATTTCTAATTTGAATTCAGTGTGATATGAAAAATATTGATTGAAAAATTCACTAACCTTTAGCAAACTTATTCGCCAAAATAATAACATTAATGCTAGATCCAAGAAACATCCCTGCAAGTCCATGGATGCAAATTAAATTACAACCTCTCTTACAAGGTTTTTTTTTGTTTTTTAATCCATTTATCTATCAATAATCTTAAAGTGAAGTCCATGAATGTCAATGTAAATGGCCACTTCTCTTCTCCTTGTTCTAAACCAGGATCTTTGTAATGTTTTGATTTATTTAATGTTTTTCTTTATTTTATGACAACAATAGACATGTTATTCATGTCCCATTAAAATCTAATTATCCACATATTTTAAGGGTGTCTGTAAATTCCTTGGAGTCTTTTCACTGGGCTCTGCAACAGTGTTACTTAGATTGATTGCAGGTTTGATAAATTCCTAATTGGCATTACATTTAAAGTTCACATTCTGAAGTAAATTTGCTTATGTCTTCATTTTCTATGAAAATCCCATATTTATGCACACTGTTGGGATACCGTGACTCGACTTTATCACAAGATTTATTTATTTGTAATACTAGTGGACTGTTATCACAAGGTTTATGAACTTGAGAGTCCAATTTTTATTCCTTGTTGGTTGTCGTCCCCTTTAGAAATTCCATTGTGATATATGTATATATATTTTGTGTTCTTGTTATCTATTAGAGTAGGCATTTAATCTGCAAGTTTTATCTATTTTGAGAGGAATGTTTGCATCTTGCAAAATTTTAAGAGTTTATATATATCTTTTAAGTTAAACTCCAAATTTAATCTTTAAAATTTTATAGAAAATTGAAAATATTTAATATTTTAAGAGAAATGTACTCTTTAGTGGATAAACAGATCCAGAGGAATTAGGACTGAAAATAGCTTACCTAAGGATGACATAGGAGGCCAAAAAGAGGTTGTGCAATGCCACCAAAGTTGCTAAACTTCCACCCTAGGCACCGTTGAATACGTAACCCATTTGAGGGACCACGACAGATGTAGAACCGGCTTAGCTGCAAGCAAACCCCATCCCGCCCTAAATATAAAGAATTTATACAACCATTAGCAGTCTAATAGGGTAAAAAAATTAATACCATATTTAATCTGATTAATAAAGATTGTGGTTAAAATAATACTAAGGGTGGAGGTAAAAACTTAATACCAAGTTCAATAGGCTCGAGTATAAATCGCAATCTTTTAACCATGAAGTGAATCTTGGAGGAAGCTCGACGGGACCTAACTCTCAAAATGGCTTAACTTGTGGGGAAAGATTTACAAAACATGATTCTGGAAATGAAGTGCCTTCCTCAGTCTTGGAAGCCCTTGAATTGCAGAACAACTTGAGGACATACAGGCAGGACACAAAACAGAGAATTAGCCAGATTAAAGAAAACAAGAAAAAGAATGATCAGATACCTAATGTGTAAATCGCTAAAAGATTGCTAAACCATCAATGAAAATTAGGCTTACTCGCATCCTGTGAAACTAGATTCTCGATGGTATTCGGGTAGCATTTGGTAGTAGCAGTGGATAGGCAAGACGCAGAGACCAGTTCACAAACCCCATCCCGCCTTGAATATCAAGAATTTATACAACTGTTAGCAATCTCTTAGGGTAAAAAACCTTAATACCAAATTTAATTGGATTAATAAAGATTCTGGTTAAAATAATGCTAGGAGTGAAGGTAAAAACTTAATACCAGGTAGGTAAAAGCATGTTAATGTGTCTCATTATATGGCAAAAGCAAAAAAGTACTCAAATAAAAAAAGATAAAAATAAAAATAATATAAAAATATCAATTAAATGAGTTGAGTTTCATACTTGTTAATTATAAAAAATAAATGCTAAATTTGTAACAAAGCTAACTCACAATAAATTTTGGTAAAAGCTATAGTGAACCTATTTAATGGGTTTAGAAAATATAAATAATGTTATAAAAAGTAAATACTAAATTTGCAAATAAGTCAACTGATAGTAAATATTGGTAAAACCTATGGTTAATCACTCACAAAATATAAATAACTTTATGTGAAGTTAAATGAAATGCTAAAACTCTTTAAAAATATATATAAGAATAGAAGTAGAATTTCTAAACAAATAATTTTCTATATTATATTTTGACTAATATAAAATACGTTATTATAATCATAATTAAAAAATTTATTATAAAAAATATAAAATATATTTTAAAAATCATCAAAAAATAATTTTAACATTTTGTTATATGTTATTTTCAAATTTCTATTAAAAAAAATTGATTTATTTAACTTGAAAGGGTAGTTTCTTGGGTCACGGTTTTACATATATGAAAATATGATCATTTTTACTAGTATTCTAATAATAATTAAAAAATATGCTTATTTTTTATTTTTAAATTTGTTTAGCAATCTTTAGAATGTTTACAACACATCTCTTAAAGAAATTGGAATTAAAAAACATAAATCAATAGAGAAATGGGGGGTAGCCGTTTTGTCACTACTTAAAAATTTATGTAAAATATTAATGATACCTTTTAAAGAAAATGAATAAATTAGATAAAAATTATATATTAAATTTTAGAAAAAATATGACATGAAATTGAATTTAAATTGACATGTTTTGTCTTCTTTTACCACCACCTAGTTTTTGATGATTTTGTAATTTTAAGAGTAAACATTCCAACTACATTTATTTTTATAAAACTTCTTTGCCACAAAAAGGGTAAAAGTGATACACATTAACATGCTTTTACCCAGGCTCCTGTTCAATAGGCTCGAGTATGAATCGCAGTCTTTTAACCATGAAGTGAATCTTACAGGAAGCTCGATGGAACCTGATTCTCAAACTAACTTAACTTGTGGGGAAAGCTTTATAGAACATGATTCTAGAAATGAAGTGCCTTCCTCAATGTTAGAAGCCTTTGAATTGCAGAGCAACCCAAGACCTGTAGGCAAGACAAGAAACAGAGAATTAGCCAAATTAAAGAAAACAAAAAGAGAATGTTCAGATACCTAATGTGTAAATCGCTAAAAGACTACTAATCCATCAATGAAAATTAGGCTTACTCACACCTTGTGAAATTGGATTGTGGATGGTATTCAGGTAGCAATTGGTAGTAGCAGTGGATAGGAAAGACACAGAGATCGTTTCACTGCAACATCATGGCCAAGAGGCGAGAACTAGCCACCCAGGAGGAAGCCCTAGCTGAGTTAAGGTTTTGCAGTTAGAGGCACCCAGCGGAGCCACCAAACCGAGTTGAAAGAATTTCAAATGGGACTATGGTTATAATAGTGCAAATCAAGATTTATCTGATTTGACAGTTAGTAGTATCTAATGGTGGAAAAACATTTAATCGTCTAACAATGGATCTGACGATTAGGATTATGACAAAAAGGTAGTTGGGGAAGTTGATTTCAGAGGGGAACTCTTGACAGCATAAAAATATGACCAGAATAATCAAAACTTAAAAGCGATATCATCTTCTTCAAAATCATGGGCTCCATCGAGGATCTTTATGGGTAGGTTTTATGATGTTTATGAGCCTTAACTGGAGCATTGGAAAGATAGTGATGGATTCAATTGAGTGAAATTACTGGGTATCATTTTTATTATTTTTAAAATAATTAATTATAAAATTTAAAAATGATATTATTTATTTATAATTTAAAATAATAAAGATTAAATTAAAATTGTATTTATTTATATTTAAATATTTAAAATTTAATATAATAAAAATGTAAATGGTTAAGTGTATGTGTTTTTTTAGTATTTACAAGTTTAAAATTAGAGGTTGTAGGATAGTTATACTTTTATAGATTTTAACAAGTTTTTATGGGATATTGTACATCAATTTAATGTCTAACTTAGTCATAACCTTAAAATTAGATCACTATAATTATTTTTATAAACATTCAAAAACTATATTTTATTTTCAAAATCCTTTTATTTTTACACATTGGATTTTAAACTTTAAAACAATTTTAACTTTTAATAAACAATATTATTTATGTAATCCTATTTATTATTATTATTATTATTATATGATATTAAATAGTTTTGACTCTAAATTTTTATATAATAATATTCTTTATTTATGATTATAAATAAATAATATTATTATTGATATTATAAGGGTAAAATTAATATACTATTATTTTTATAATTATAAATAGATAATATTATAATATTTTTATTGATATTGTAAGGCTGAAATTAATGAAATGATATTGGATAATTTTGATAATGCTTTTTTTATTATGTATTTAGAAAAGTGAGTGTTTGATTATTTAATAATATTCAGGGATATTGTGGATATGATTAATATGCCAACTTTAATTTATTAATTTATTTTAGAAAGATTTCAAGTATTTTATAATTATTTTTATTTTTTATTTTTATTTATTTATAATCTTTATATTAAAATATATTTAAGAAGCAAGCATAAGTATTTTTGTTTTTAATTCATATTTTCTTAGAATGTTTGAAATTGGGGTGACTATTATAATGATAAAAGATATTGAGAGGGGAACCACCACCTTTTCACCTCTTGATGCATTTAAAGGGGGGTGGTTTGCCTTTCTCGAATATGTTGCATGCAACATTTAAATTGGCATATCTACGTGTTCATGAGTGCAAATGTGCTATGTGGAGATTTTTATTTAAAGAGAAATGATTATGCTACTAATCTATAGGTGAGAGTAAAATTTCTTTGGCCTAATTTGATAGTTCTGGCAACTGGTAACGAGGGTCGATAGACATATGGGACGATATCTGATTCTTTATGAATGAATCATCATTGTTTTGCAAAGGGTGCAAGGATGAATTTCTAGTTTTATCTAGTTGAATTCCCTTGTAGAAGGGGGCACCTATTTTGTGGCATGTTGGGAACAAAGTTGCATGGAGGATTCTTGTACAGGGGGTGCTAAGGTTCTAGCAGAGATCTCCTTCACAAGGTTTGTAGTATTTTGAGAAGGTCTAGATGCAGTTGATTACTTCCAACTCTTTTGGATTTTCCTTCAATCATAGTTGGAGTGTTGATGCTTCTTCAACAACCTTCCACCTAGATGTAACATATACCTATTGTCTCGCTCTAAACTAATGAAGTCACCTCCACTTCATCCCTAGTTAGACACGCATTGTACATGTGCAAGGGCCAATTGGTGGTCCAATATTCTATTTGCTTTGTTAATTGTGGTGTTCATAATTGTTTTTACATTTGTGTCACCAATTAGGTTTCGTTGTTGGATTGTGTGGCGGACCCATATTGGATATGGGGTTGTGGCTTATAGGGTCCTGCAAGGTAACGTTGAGAATTTTTTTGGGGCACTATTATTATTTATCATCATGTTGAAATGGAGATGAGATGTGGGAGAGGGCCTGCAAGATGAGGGGGTCATAGCCATCCTAGCCAATTGTGAGCCTAGTCTCAGGCTCAAGTAGCCACAACAAGCTATCATTCAATGACCCCCCATGGTACTAGAGAAGAAATTATTCAGTTAGAGGAGCAAGTGGTTGAGGAACCATCAAGTGTTCTCAGACACATAATTAATTGCAGAGGCATCCACTTGGTTACCTAACCCTAGTCACACTAGGGGAGGAAGGAACCAATGCCTACACTCTATCACTCTGCGTTGACAACTAAAGACTTTGATTGGTCGTGTTCGAAAGGAGAAGCAAGAAGATAGTAATGATAGCATCTCATACCTAAATGATATTCGAAAGATCCAACATCAATAGTGATACTTCCTAGAGACACTGGATATTCACATTGCTCACTTGGAGAGGCATCTCCAATGTGACTCTAAGTCTCTTGGTCTAGTAGGCACCAATGCCCGAGACAAAACTCCCATGACTTCGTTGGACTCATAAGCTCATCTCCTAGTCTATGTTCATTTCGAGTCAATGGTCTATAGTAGCTTTTTGTTATGTCTAGTTTCAGTTATTGTTAATGTTATTATGTTTGCCTAGGTATTGACCAAATTTTGTAATGGCTTGACGATAGATTCTTACTTTCTTAGATTTTAGTCTATCATGAAATATCCGTGATGTAATTTTTGATTTAAAGGTAATACAAAATCAAATTACAAAAGAAAACTCGTTTAAAATTCAATTAAAAAAAAAACAAATAATTCAATTTATAAACAAAATTCTTAAAAAACATGGGATAAATGGTGACAACATTAAATTTAGATTTGAAATTCGAAAAAATATGTTAATAAGAAATGATATATATAACCGTAAATAAAATATTTTAATATTTATATCTAATAAAATATTTTAATATTTATATCTAATAAAATATTTTAATACTAATTTTATAATTTTACGAAAATGTGTTATTTCCTTAGATTAACAAATACATTTCAATATTCATTTATATTATCTAATCTAGTTTGGAATGTTTCTTTATATTCTCATTAGAGGGATATGATGGGCTTAGAATTCTAGCATATTCAAATCTTGAAATGTTCCCCGCAATTGGAAAGATTAAAAGACTCTGCAAGGAATACATGGTTTTCCCAAAGTAAAAGAAAGATAGAAATCCATCCCATGGAAATATTTCGATGGCCTCAAAAGAGCATCCCCTGTCTTTGTTATAGGTGAACGGCTCTCCCTTCATTACATACCAATATATTGCAAGTGCATTCTACTCTACGAGAAGGAACGAAAAATCCATTAGTGATCTATGATGGTATGGATAGTATTTTTTTTGTTGGAGTTTCACTGAAAGGAGTTTCCCTCTTTGTTCTGTTAGGAGAAAACCTTAAGGTTAGAATAGTCCTTCCCATGGCCGCAGCATATATATATATATATATATATTTGGGAATATCAAAAATTTTGTCTCGGAAAAAAACTTTAAGAATTATCATGATTTAAGTGCTATCATAACTTTATATAATCCAAGGATTCACATCCACAAGAATTTGATTCTTCTGGATACATGATAGAGTTGGAGTTAAATTGAATCTTTTTTAATTATATTAAGAGAGAATATATAATTATTTGTTTACTTTGAGCTTATTACGAATTTTGATTAAAAACATTTGTACAAGAAATAAGGAAAATAAGGAAGATGATTACTATTTATTTTACAAAGGAAAGGAAAATAAAAAATTAAAGGAAAAAATGAGTATCAAAGAGAATTTTTAATGTGTGATTAAATATTTAGATAAAATATTAATGAATTTTAGTTCGAACAATTTGTTTCCCCAATTACTTAGGTGTGATTAAATATTTAAATAAAATGTCAATGGATCTCAGTTCAAACAATTTGTTTCCCCAACTCCCTAGGTGCAAGACTTATGAGACATGTAACTAGGTGCATTTATGGCATTGATGAAATAGTTGTATTAGTGTAATAGTGGTCCTTGATCTTTCCAAGTTATTGATTCGATCTAGTGTAATATTGGAAGTCGAAATAGTTATATCTAATTTATTAGTGGCAATTGATCTATCAAAGAGTTATTGATTCAGTATATAATGGTAGTTGAAATAATTGTATCTGGTGCAATAATGGTAGTGGTAGTTGAAATAGTTGTATATGGTATAATAATAACACCGATCTTTAAAAATTATTAATTTACCACAAATTTTTGTTCTAATTAAAATAAATAAATATAATTTAATTTAATCCAAAATTGAACAATTTTATTAAATATAAAAAAAAAAATTATAAATAAATATCATATTTTTATATTAAAATTAAATTGAATTTGAAAAATAAATTTATAATAATAATTAAAAAACAATAAATTCAAATAAAAAATTATCATTTCACATATTTAAATGAGATAAATAACCTTTCTTTAAAAAAAAATCATAATCATCAACCAACCCAGATCACTCAAAACAAAATGGACACTACCCATACACCCAATAAATCCGTTTAGCATTACCTACAAAATCCAAGACTGTACTCTAAGATATTTTGTTTAAATGTCAAGTTTTTTATTACTGGCTTAAATGTAAGTTTTCTATTTCTACTTGCTATTATGATAGTATAAGAAAATGTACCTTGCAGAATTTATGTCAAAGTTTACTATTTTATTTTCATAAATATTTTGACGCTGAAAATTTATGTCTTGTTATGGATTATGGCATTTGCCTCGCCATCAAAGTGTATGGACTTTCCATGATTTTGTATTTTCTTTGCAATTTTAATCAAAGTTTTTGAAAAAAGTTGAATATTTCTATTTTTGGTAAATTCAAACATAATTTCCTAATTTCTTGGAAATCTTATTTTTAATTTTCAATTGGCTCAGCTAGCTCTAATGGGACATAATTCACGTGGTGGAGGGCATTTTATTTTAGGTATTTGTCAGTCAACAATTCATTTTAAAATAGAGTGGTTATTCTACACTAACACTGTTATGTAAATAGAGTAGTTATTTTATACTGACACTATTATGTTTGGCCTTAGTCTATACTAACACTGTTATGTCTGACCTTACTATGCCTGACACTGCTAATCCTGCGATGCCTTACATGTGATGCCTCACACTGCTATTGTACATTATTATTGCTCTACCCAATATTGCAAGTCCCTTAAGTGGGCCGAGGGGTGGGGGTTGAACAATTACGCAGAGGAAGCTTGGTATTCATCACCACTATTCTACATTCCCCACAGATAAATTTAAATGTTTCACACTTCATACCTTATGCAGAGTCTTTTGTGTGTAGAAAGTCCACACTCCCTCACAATGCACACTAAACTTGGTGTGGAGCAATGGACGATGGTTTTATTGTTTTCTTAATCAATATAACATAATTAATAACTCACTTCAAGAAGCACTTCAAAATTTCACTCATATTTAATGTTTTGTAGCACATGTTTTAAGAAACAAATAATAAATAGTTGAAAATACTTATACAATTTTATCTTAAAATCTTTACCAAACAATGAGACTAAAATCCTAGACATCATTTTTATATTCAGTATCTTAAAATTGTACAACATTTTTGGCACATTTTTTAATAAGTGAAATTAATAAATAGTTAAAAATATTTATATAATTTTATCTTAAAAAAATTGTGAGATAGTGAGTCTAAAATCCTAGGCATTTTTTCTATCTTGACAACCTTTAAAATTATGCACCAATTTTGACAAACATTTGGAAAATAAATGTAATCTTTTTTTGATTTGGCTTTAATCATCTTTTCATCTAATGGAAAATTGCTTATCCTCATTATCTTCCGATGAATATTCCATTTATGTAATTTTTTTGAGATTAATGATGAAATGTATTAATGGAGTGACGGTTCAACCGAACCTTAGATTAGAAGTTTGTTCCTGATTTCTAGGGTGTTGTTTCAACTTCCCTAATTGTGTGTGAATTATATATTTCTCATGTAATGATTGTAAGGGTAGAGCGTGTTCTGTAGAGGTAGCCTCCAAGTTGTGTTCCACACCTGTGAGCTACCCACGTTCAATTCAATTAATTTTATTCTTCTATATTTAACAAGGTATCAGAGTTGTTTGGTTGTGTTATATTCTTTCCACGACTAGCTACCCTAGTTAACCGGGGGGTTAGAGGGGGGGCAGAGCCCCCCCCTTCGTTGCGCCAATTGCGCAGCAGGGGGGTCACTGGGGTTTTGAGGGGGGCATGTAGCACCCCCCACCCCCCCCCCTATACAAGGTCTGGGGCAATGCCCTGAGGAAATTTTTTTTGGACCCTATATTAGGTGGGGCGAACCTACCTATGGTTTTGTGCATGTTTTTTGCACATGGTTTTGGGTGCGATGGTTTTTTGTCTATGGTATTGGATGCCTAATGAAAAATCAATCTGGTAGTCCGAGTTTTAGGATCCAGGGGAAAATCTCTATGTATATGTGTTTTATGTGTTATGCTCTCTCATTGTTTATTTTCTTTGTTTTAGAATTCGTATGGAGGTAATTTTTGTATGGGGTTAAAACCTACATTTGGTATCACAGTTGTTTTAGCTTCAAGGGGACGCCTTTGTTGCTGAGGGGTTTCGCTTGGGCCTGTGGTAGACCCTGTTCAGTGGGAGATCTACGAGATTGATTCTGGTGGTGAAAGAAGATAGCGAGCAGTGGAAAGATAGAGATCGAGAAATTCAATGGTCAGAGCTTTGTGTTATGGAAACTCAATATGGAGGATTTGTTGGTGGATAAAGATTGGTGGAACGCGGTAGATCCAGGTACTAAACCAACGGGAGTGTCTGATGAAGAATGGAAGAAGTTGGATTGGAAGGCAAAGAGAACAATACGATTTTGTGTCTCAGATTCAGTATTGCCAAATGTATTATGGGAAGCTACGACAAAGGCTTTGTGGGACAAGTTAAGAACTTTGTACTAATCTAAGTCTCTGGTGAATAAATTGTTCCTATGGAAAAAACTGTATAACCTGAGGATGAAAGATGGAGACTCGGTGACAGAGCATCTGAATGCATTTAATATTGTGGTAGGTCAGTTATTGTCTATTGATATTAAAATTTCAGATAAAGATAAGTGCATTAGTTTGTTGTGTTCTTGACCAGATTCGTGGGATAGTCTGGTTATTGCAATAAGTAGCAATGCAACTGCCTTGCAGTTTGATGAAATAGTCTCATCCTTGTTGACAGAGGAGATGAGACGGAAAAATATGGAGAGCTAGAATGGTGATGCCTTGTCTGTATGAGGACAGTCCCAGAATAGAAACAAAAATAAGTCATCGAGTGGGAGATCTAAATCTCCAGGAAAACCTATAAAGGTGGTGTGTTGGAAATGCGGAAAGGAAGGGCACTACAAATGGGACTGTAAATCTAAAGCTCCTGACAAAGTAAAGGGATCTGATGATGCTCCTTCTGTAGAGGCAAAAACCACCTCAGATGAAGGTGGGGATGTATACTTGGCTTCTTCAAGTACACATGTAGATCACGAGGCATGGTTGATTGAATCACGTGCATCCTTTCACTTCACTCCCCATAGAGAGTGGTTCTGCGAGTATGATAAATATGATGGTGGCGATGTCTTCTTATGGGATGATAAGAAGGCTAGAATCATTGGTTGTGGAAACGTAAAGTTGAAGTTGCAAAGTGGAAGAGTTAGAACACTTTCGGGTGTTCTGCATATTCCTCCATTGGCCAAAAATATGATTTTTGTAAGCAAGCTAGATGATGCAAGTGTAAAAATAGTGTTCGAGAAAGATACCTGCAAGATGGTTCAGGGAGCACTCGTATTGATGCAGGGAGTTCGAATTGGAACTCTGTACAAGCTTCAAGGTATCACTGTTATTGATGGGTGCAATAATTCTGTGGTTCCTAAAAGTGGAGCAGAAAATCTAGTGGTCTCTCGGGAAAAGGCCATGCTATGGCATCAAAGGCTTGGATATATTGGAGATAAGGAGCTTCGAATACTTCATGGTAAAGTTATGGTAGAAGGTATGACTAATAGCTCTCTAGATTTTTATTTCTGTGAAAATTGTGTATACGGGAAGCAGAATCGGGTGAGTTTCCCCTCTCATGGTAAGAGGGCGAAATAGATATTAGAGCTTGTGCACAGTGATGTGTTTGGACCTGTGAAGGTTCCATCACTGGGTAAGTCTGTGTACTATGTATCATTATAGATGAATTCTCAAGGAATACATGGATATATTTCCTCAAGAAAAAATTTAATGTCTTTGACAGGTTTAAAGAATTTAAGGCTCTAGTGGAAAACCAGACAGAGAAGAAGATAAAGGTGTTGATGAAAAATAACGGTGGAGAGTTTTGCAACAAGGAATTTGAATAATTATGTAAGAAGTGTGGTATAGCATGATAGAAGACTACTCCATACACACCTAAGAAAAATGGAGTTGTAGAAAGAATGAACAAGACGTTGATGGAAAGGGCAAGAAGCATGCTCAGTGGTGCCGGGTTAGGACAAGAATTATGGCAGAGGCGGTGTTATAGACATATTTGGGCACTGCAACCCCAATCACATATGTCCATTAACCAAGGGCTCTCAAACCCCTAAAAGTGTTGTTTCATATCATAAAGGATCAAGGTCAACTGATTACATCATTTCCCAGAAGTTCTCCCTGAAAAACTGCTCAGAACTGGTCAAAACTAGACCATACAGACTGCACCATGCTAAGGGTGCGATGCATCTCACCTGCTACACATAGAGGGTGTGATGCATATTGAAAATCCCTTCTGTAGGTTGCGATGAGTGAGAGCAGACAAATGGTAGAGGCAGTTTGCTAGGTGGAAACCCAGAGAATCTTCTAGAAACTGCTCATATGACACTTGCCTCTCTGAATTCGCCCAGGGATGAGTAAGAGATCATAAAATCTCCCAGTGGAACCGAGAACTATCAGTGAAATGACACTAATCAAAATCCCAGAAGCTAACTCACTCTCCTACAAACATCTATATATGGATCCCTCATCCTAGAGATCTAGAGGGTGGAATTTTGTAATTTGTAAGGAAGTGTTGTTGGTTTCTCTTTGAGACATTGTATTGTTGGGTGATCTTGCTTTTTATGAGGTGAAGAGGGCTTTCATGCTAGGAGGATGGCGCTAGATCAGACAGCTTGGTTGTAATCCTCTCTTCTACTACTTCTATCAATAAAGCTATTTGAGCTTTCCTCCATATACTTGCATATCTCTGAATCTTGTATTTGTATATGCATTTGTATGGTTAATGTACATCTTATCCTATATTGTTTATGGTTATAGATCTCTATGCTTTGATGGTATTTTGCTGCTTTGACTCTATAGGTGTTCTTTGAAGCGAGACAAGTGAGAAAGGAGTGGCGAAAGCTCTATCAAGGGAGAGAGGAAACAAGCAAGGAGACTAGTGAAATACTGAGGTTGGTACTCTCTACTTCTCTCTCATCTATCTCTCATAAAGGAAAACACAAGTAACTTTAGTTAGTTTGTTTCTAAGATAGCTACCTATCTTAGTGGGACTAGCAGCTCTAAATGGACACTAGTTTTCTCGATAACAAAATGGCGACTCCGTTGGGGAGCGAATAGTTTGTTTGTTTTTTACTGTTGTTTGCTTTATAAACTACAGATGAAGCTTGAAGTTAAGCCAGCTAGCCTTCAAACTGCTTTTGCTATGCAACTGCAAAGTAGATCAACACTGCTTTAGTCAATCTCCAGGTGGTTTATGAACTGAACATATGACTTGCAAACATCCTAAGTGCCCTAGTGGTAGCTCAAATAACCTCATTAGATCAGCCCCTATACTTTGTGTTTACTGTCTATCATTAACTCAGCCTAAATCCTTGAACTTAGCTGCAAATTGTGTGTGAAAACCGAGCTCAGTCTCATCCTTGGACCATAGCACTGTCTCTCATTGGCAACCTAGATGCATCGCACCTCCCATGTGTTGCAGGTGAGATGCATCCCTGTTTCCCTGTGTTACAGGTGCGATGATTGAGTGAGACTGTTTTTGCCTCCAGATTTTGGTTTTTTCTTCATTGTCTTCAGCTTTATTCAGTAGTTTTGCTGTCTATGATCAGTATATCACTGTTGAAACCTTCTTCCTTTACATTATTCAGCCTCCATTGATAAGGAATTGTGAATTTTTTTTATGTATTTTTCATCATTTACAGTCCTCCTTTGTAAATAGTAGCTTAATTGAACTGTCGTCTTTTGATTTGAAAGTGTCGCAACTGTCGTTTCAGTCAAGAAAAAGAGTGTCGTAAAGTCTTCCTCTTTTAGATAGTCGATTACACTTTTGCCATTGTACTTGATTTTGAAATTATTAGTATTTCGATTGTCGAAAGTAGTTTTAAATTCGAAATCACAAAGTGTCGCCTTAGTCTTCCTTTCGTTTCGAAAAGAGAAAATTGTTAGTAATATTGCTTTGAAAGAAAATAGTTCAGATCTGTGCTTAGTATTCTTTTTTGTCATTCTCACATTATGGGAACTGAAAAAACAAATACATGCATGCGCATTTGCATTTAGACTGCATGCAGAAATTGATTTAGGAAAAGTGTATCTAGTATGTGCTCTCTGCTCTATGTTGAAAGAATTTTATTTCTCTTCCCTTAGTAGCTAGGATTTTCATTGCCAAAAGAAAGTAAACAACTGTTTATCATCTTAGATTGCATATTTAGGAATTGTATATCTACATCACACGGTGAACCTTAAAGGAAAACTTCTTAAGAAAGATCAATTGTAAAATAAACTTCAATGAACATAAAAATGCTTTGGAACCTAATGCACAACATCTAGAAGTCTAGGCTAGAGACGTATTCCAGCATCGTAAAGCCTGGTAACTGTCGTTTTCATCGTAGGTTGGGTGATTCCTCCTCTTTGATACGACAAGTGCCAGTACGGACTTGTGCTCCCATGTACCGTCGAGTATATATTGGGAGAACACAATACGATGATATCCTTTATCCTTAGGAAGCCGTGTCTACCACCCTATCGATTGTAATGCACTAAACACAACATTCGGGAAGATTGACTGTCGTACCTTAAAAATTATTATGTAGTTTTGCAATTGGTTTGGTAATCCCTCTGTCTAGATTTCCAAAGTAGTCACTTTTGTTCCTTTTCAAACTCCTTAAAAATAAAGGTCCATCTGAGCACTTTTCATTTCAGGCTCATTAAAAATTGAAGGCAACTAGAGTCATCTTTAGCTTTTTCTCAACTCTTAAAAATTGAAAAAGCAAGTTGTGTCAAAGCGTCATAAAATTTATTTTAATCAAAATAACATCATTGTTCCCTCGTTGGTCTTAGGTTGAGAAAATGGAGTCCACCAATCAAGGATTTCCCCTTGGGGGGAATCCTAGTCCTTTCTCTTCTTGGGGAGATGTTGGTGCTCCACACATGGCTACACAGTCCCTTCCAGGACTCACAATTGGCCTGCCAGTATGGCTTTTCTTGACCTCTGTCGTTCAAAACACCATAATTTATCAACAATCAAATCAGGAACCAGATGATACTGAAATCCCTCCCCCACCTTCTACTTCATTTGTTTCTCCCTCTCCTTCTTCCTCTTCGCTTGGTGAAGCTAGTAACACTAAAAATCAAGTAACTGAGAAGAAGAAGAAAGGGGAGGAGAAGGAGAAGAAGAAGCCAACAGCGAAAGGGGGCAACCATGCATCGTCTAGCGAAAATCCACACACTGCACCTTCCAAACCTAAATCTCCATGTGTCATTTGCAAGGGAGACCACTATCATCGAGATTGTCCCTGCATCCCACGGATCTTGAGGGATTGGTCTCCCTGCTTACACAATCTGGTTTCTTCAACCTCTCACGATCATGTTGAGAGCACACCATCAACTAGTGAAAAGGAAGTCAATGGATAGAAAGGAAGATCTAAATTTCCTTGTAGACTTTGTGAAGGCAATCATGCCCTCCACCATTGTCCTTTCCTAGATGAAGCTAAAAGAGTCTTGGATAACCGTCCTGCTTCACCGCAGCAACTTCATCTTGGATACAAGAAACTCTTGCAAAGTCCATCGCCAATTGAAAATTTGACGGACACACCTCTATTGTTGGTCGAAGCATCTATCATTGAAGATAAACCCTCTGAGTCCACACCAGACCAAAGTCAACAGGTCGAGACGGCAGTCGACCCAATCTTGTCTTCAGAAGGTCCACTTTCAGATGATACAATCACCAAAGAGAATGAGAACGACACCGTTCAAATTCTTTTTTTAACACAGAATCCGATGAACATGGGGGAAATCTACCCGTTCCTTTACCGCAGGAAGGAAGTTCGTCAGAGATTCATCTGACCGTTTAGTCATTTCCTTTGATTGGAATCTACTAGGCAGACCCCGCCTACCATCTAATGTACCATTATGAATCATAGTACAAACTTACAGAATGATCATGGATGGTACTATCATAGATGAAGGGGCTTCTGTGAGTATCCTTTCCTCAACTGCTTGGAAAGCACTTGGTTCGCCATCGCTTATGCCTGAGATTCGAAATTTGTCAGGCTTCAACAAAGGAACTAGTCGACCGTTAGGGATCCTTCCAAATTTGCCTATAACTTTGAGAAGGAAAACCGTTCATCTAAACGTGATGGTAGTCCAAGGGCCTCTAGATTACAATCTACTCCTTGGGCGTGACTACATTTACAGCATGGGAGCTATTGTTTCCTCACTCTTTCGAGTGATGTGTTTTCCGTATGAAGGCAGAATGGTCCAACTAGTAGACCAGATTTCATTCCCCGGTTCAAACACAGCTACTAGTCAAGTGCCATCCCTAACTGGTCTCTTTGCACAAGGAATGTCTCACCAACCTCCAGTCCGTCCACCTGATGAACGCAAGTGATTCGATGAATGTGACTAAACCAAGGGGGCATGCGCCCTGGTCTGCGTCGGCAGGAAAACCCCAGATATAAGATGTGTTTCCTCGTAGGATATATGACTAGTCTCACACACCCATCCGTTTAGGAAAATGGTATTAGACTGGGAAAGGATTTTCTCATCGAAGGTTATTTTATTGGAAATTCCCACCATTCACCTTTGTCTATTTCGGATAGAACCAAGGAAGTGTTTTTTCTGCAAATGCAGACGAAACGATCTTGCTAATGCAAGAACTTCCGTATGGTAACCTGGAGACTTTACTCTTATTTATACCTGGAGACATGCAAACCTTTTGTACACAAGTGAAAAGCGACCAACGTAACTCTAACCCCATAGTTTTTACTAACTTCAATTGCTTAAGTTAGGTGATTGGTTTGATCAACCATTCACTTTTGCAAGGGCCAAATGGCACCGGCAAAGTAAAGGAGATTGTTTCCCACTAGGAGACTATCCTACCTAACCTTAGTAGTTATTTAGCCCCTAGGATAGTAGTTGCTCATTCCTAGCTTGCATACAAAAGGCTCTGGAGCAAAGTTGTGCATGGGGAAAGCTCCCTAAAAAATGAACCTACTAATGACAGACATCCTATTTATACGACTGGCACAAGCAGGTTTACGCGAAGTTCAAGCTCGTTAAAAAATAAACCTAGCAATGAGCATATGTTCCCCCAGAGTTCAAGCTCATTAAAAAATGAACCCACCTTCAGTAAATAACCTTTACGATTGCATAGCTATCAGCTTTTGAACCTTGGTCGTGTTCTTACCGTCACCTCCATTCTTTTTTAATCGATCATACGCCTCCATTTGATTGTTTACTCTTTTGAGGAACAACTGCAACGAGTGATTCTATCAGCCACCTTCTTTACACTGTCGTGATTGAAAAGTTCTGAACCTTACCTGGAACCAGGTGCTACCCAAAAACATCACTTGTTCCTCAAAAAACGAGTCTCCTTTAAGCTTTTTCTAGAATCGTAAAATATGAAAAGATTGCCGAGCAATTGGCCTCTCCAGCTCGTTAAAGTGATTGGAAGTGCCATCCCTCCTCTTTATTTTAATATTTTTGGACCTGAGGGATCATTACACAAAAAGATCGAGCGTGTGTCTTGTTTGGCTCATTAAAACTATCAAAAATTCATCCCTTTCGTATTATTTTATACTTTTTCGGACTTAAGGGATTAAATTACAAAAAAGGACTACTGGAGTTTCCTTTCTATCTCTTTTTAGACTCTCTAAAATTGAAAAGGATTGAGTTATCTTTGTCGTTAAACTCATTAAAACAATAGCGACAAACTTGTCCATGCAGACAAGAACAAGTTTCACTTTCACTAGGCTTGCTAAAATATAGTGACATCATTGGTTGGTAATTAGGGGATGTCTTTCCATGTTCGACATCAGAACATCTTTTCACATGGATCGACTTGTACTTCAGGCGAAGATTGAACGATTTTGAAGACCTCAGATCTAGTTTCATCCATCTAGGTTGCGATATATTCAGGAAGATAAAGACATCAAATGTACATCATCGCTGCGCAGATAATCATCCAAACTAAGGAATGATGACTCTACCAGAATCATCAGTCTACCACACAAACGATTGTCAGTCCTATGTACATGAAAATGAATTTATAAAGCTGAGCATGGGAATGCCCGCCTCAGCTAGATCATGAAAATATTATGAAGATACTGTATTGTATTGTATCTTATTATAGGTCACCTTCTAGTTCGAAAAACCTCGGATCCTCATGATAAAGCATTTCACCCAACATCAGAAGATTTACGACCTCATGCTTTAGGGGGAAACTGTTATAGAAATATTTGGGCACTGCAACCCCAATCACATATTTCCATTAACCAAGGGCTCTCAAACCCCTAAAAGTGTTGTTTCATACCCTAAAGGATCAAGGTCAACTGATTACATCATTTCCCAGAGGTTCTCCCTAAAAACTTGCGCAGAACTGGTCAAAACTGGACCATACAGACTACTCCATGCTAAGGGTGTGATGCATCTCACCTGCTACACATAGAGGGTGTGATGCATACTGAAAATCCCTTCTGTAGGGTGCGATGAGTGGGAGCAGACAAATGGCAGAGGCAGTTTGCTAGGTGGAAACCCAGATAATCTTCAGGAAACTACTCATATGACACTTGCCTCTCTGAATTCGCCGAGGGATGGGTAAGAGATCATGAACTCTCCAAGTGGAACCAAGAACTATAAGTGAAATGACACTAATCAAAATTGCAGAAGCTGACTCACTCTCCTACAAACATCTATATATGGATCCCTCATCCTAGAGATCCGGCGGCTGGAATTTTGTAATTTGTAAGGAAGTGTTGTTGGTTTCTCTTTGAGACATTGTATTGTTGGGTGATCTTGCTTTTTATGAGGTGAAGAGGGCTTTCATGCTGGGAGGATGGCACTGGATCAGATAGCTTGGTTGTAATCCTCTCTTCTACTACTATCAATAAAGCTATTTGAGTTTTCCTCCATATACTTGTATATCTCTGAATCTTGTATTTGTATAAGAATTTGTATGGTTAATGTACATCTAATCCTATATTGTTTATGGTTATAGATCTCTATGCTTTGATGGTATTTTGCTTCTTTGACTCTACAAGTGTTCTTTGAAGCAGGACAAGTGAGAAAGGAGTGGTGAAATCTCTATCAAGGGAGAGAGGAAACAAGCAAGGAGACTAGCGAAAGACTGAGGTTGGTACTCTTTGCTTCTCTCTCATCTATCTCTCATAAAGGAAAACACAAGTAACTTTAGTTTGTTTGTTTCTAAGATAGGTACACGTCTTAGTGGGACTAGCAACTCTGAATGGACACTAGTTTTCCTGATAACTGGCGGTGGAGACAGAATGTTACCTAGTTAATACATCACCTTCATCAGTGTTGGAGGATAAGACTCCACAAGAGGTATGGACTGGTAGGAAACCCTCTATTTCACATATGAGGGTATTTGGATGTGATGCATATGTACATGTTCCAAAGGAGAAAAGAACAAAGTTGGATAGTAAATATGAAAAGTGCATATTTATTGGGTATAAGGATGGTTTAAAGGGTTATAAGCTTTGGAACCCGGTAATGAGAAAGGTTGTGTCCAACCGAAATGTGGTGTTCAGAGAGGTGAAAAATGTTATTAAACATGAAGTCCCATCAAAGGAACCTGAGAAGATATAGTTTTAGTTAAGGGAGGAAGAATCAAACTCTACAGCAGAAGTGGAATCAGAAGATGAAGAGCCACAAACTCTAGTTGTTAGAAGATAAATTCAAGAAAGAAGGAAGCCAGAAAGGTATGGTCCACCTTCTTTCTATTCAAATTTTTCTTTATCTATTATTGATGATGATCCCAGAACTGTGAAGGAAACAGTAGATTCAGAGGATGGAAAACTCTGGAAAGAGGCCATGGTTGATGAAATAACATCTTTGCACAAAAATGAGGCTTGGGATTTGGTGGAGTTGCCGGCTGGAAGGAAACCCATTGGTGGAAAATGGGTGTTAAAGAAGAAGAGAAATGCAGAAGGAAAGGTGGAGAAATACAATGCTCGGTTGGTAGCCAAATATTATTCCCAAGTGCTCGAAATTGATTTTGGTGATATTTTTTCTCCTGTTTCCAAGGTAGCTTCTATTAGATTACTTTTATCTGTTGCTGTTGCTTTTGATTTTGAGGTAGAATAGATGGATGTGAAGACAGCATTCCTTCAGAGGAATCTGGAAGAGGAGATCTACATGAAGCAACCTGAAGGCTTTGCGGTGAAGGGTAAGAAAGAACTGGTATGCAAGTTAAAGAAGTCTCTGTATGGGTTAAAACAGTCATCAAGGATGTGGTATCAGAAATTTGATACATTTATATGGGGACTTGGCTTCACCAGAAGCAAATCAGATCACTGTGTGTATTTAAATTAATTGGTGACCGTGTTATTTATCTGGTCTTGTATGTGGATGATATGTTGCTGGTTGGAAATGACAAAGAAATTATCCAGGATTTGAAGACCAAATTGTCCTCCAAATTCAACATGAAAGATATTGGTGCTGCAAACTATATTTTGGGCATGGAAATTAAAAGAGATAGGGCAAAGAGGAAGCTTTGGTTAAACTAGAGGAAGTATGTTGAGACAATACTGCAAAGGTTTAATATGCAGGATAGTAAACCTGTGAAGGTTCCTATTCCTGTTAATGTAAAGTTATCTGCTGAACAGTGTCCCGAGACACAAAAAGAGGAAGAGGACATGTACCGTGTTCCATATGCAAGTGCAGTCGGTAGTCTGATGTATGCGATGGTCTATACTAGACCAGACATTGCACATGCAGTGGGAGTATGGAGCAGGTTTATGTCAAAACCAGGGAAGGAGCATTGGACAGCAGTGAAGCAAGTTTTTAGGTATTTGCGTGGCACTAGTGATTATGGTTTGTGCTACCAAGGAAGACCAGGATTGGACAGAGTTTTGGATATTCGTGGCTTTTTTGATGTAGATTGGGCTGGAGATCTGGATCAGAGAAGATCTACAAGTGGGTATGTGTTTAACCTATTTGGAGGTGCTGTCAATTGGATGAGTAAGAAACAATTTGTAGTGGCACTATCAACTACAGAGGCAAAATACATGGCAGCCACTCATGTAAGCAAGGAAGCAGTTTTGTTGCAGAGATTGTATTCAAGTATGGGGTTAGTACAGGGAGCTATAAGGATAGACTGTGACAGCCAAAGTGAAATTTTCTTGGTAAAGAACCCTTCTTACCATTCAAATACAAGGCACATTGATGTTCAATATCACTTTGTGAGGGATATGATAGAAGACAAAAAGGTGTTGCTGGTAAAGGTGGACACTTTGAAGAATATTGCAGATGCATTGATAAAATATGTAAGCTATGAGTTCTCTTTGTGTAGAGAAACAATGGGTGTTGCAGGGCTAGATAAATGACTAAGCTCTCCTATGGCCCCCTGTGGAAAGAAAACAACAAGTGGGAGAATGTTGGGTTGTGTTATATTCTTTCCATGGCTAGCTACCCTAGTTAACCGGGGGGTAAGAGGGGGGGCGGAGCCCCCTCTTCGTTGTGCCAATTGCACAGTGGGGGGTTCACAAGGGGTTTTGAGGGGGCCAGGTAGCCCCCCTCTATGGGGTCTGGGGCAGCACCACGGGGATATTTTTTTTGGACCCTATATTAGGTGGGGCGAACCTACCTATGGTTTTGTGCATGGTTTTTGCACATGGTTTTGAGCACGATGTTTTCCATTCCATGGTATTGGATGCTTCGGCATGCATATATATGTATTGTAACATTGAAATGAACATAATGAAAAATCAATATGGTAGTCTCGGTTTTGGGATCCAGGGGAAAATCTCTCTGTATATGTGTTTTATGTGTTATGCTCTCGCATTGTTTATTTTATGTGTTTTATAATTTGTATGTAGGTAATTTCTGTATGGGGTTGAAACCTACAGGAGCTATAGGGTTGAGGACTACTTGTAACCCTGAGTGGAGGGGTTATAGTGAAGGTTGGGAGGAAGATCTATGTGCTTGGGAGGAAAATCTGGGAGGCGTAGTTTTTAAGGGCAATTGAGCATCGATCAATGTGGGTTCCAATGCCATAGTCACATTGATCCAGTCCTGCCTTATGCATTTTTTATTTTCCTCGCCGACGCGACCCTACTGCAGTTAAAGGGTGTTGTCCAAAAAGGCCCGTTGACCAATAACGTGGCGTCAGTGATTGGCTACGTAAAGAGATTTGCATGCATGCGAACTAGATCTGTGTGAAGAGATATGTTGTGCAACAAGATCAAGGAGATCTTGGCACGAAGAGTGAATTTCTTGCGCGTATGGTCGAGGAGAAGTGGAGACCAATCAGAAGTTTTTTGTTGTTGGTGGATTTGATAAGATCTATTGCTGCAGATTGGTTCCTGCATGTGATCGGGGAGTTGAGATCTGCAACTGCATGAAGTTTGAAACCAACATTAAGTCTGAAAGTTAATTTTAAAAATTTAATTATTATTGTTACTGAAGAAGCTTGTAAAAGAACCTAAGACTTCAACAGGGTAAATACGATCTTGTGAGCTTGAATTCAGTTGGATGTCCCCTTGCATATTTATACTTGAACTTGGAACGCTTCTCATTTTGGTCCGATGTTGCTCCAAAGTGAACCTTTCCGACTGCAAATAAGGTTGAATTGACGAGAGAAAAGTTTTTTTTAATTTAATTCTTTAATTTAAAAAAAGGGGGCTCATTATCTGATAAAGGGGGTGAATTTTTTAAAGAAGTTATTTGGAGTGATATTTAAAAAAAAAAAAGGAGCTCAGCTCAGTTTTAATTGAAGCTTTCATTGAAAGAAAGGATCTAGCATTTGCAATATTTTAAAGATCTGGGGTTGTTTTTTTTTAAGTTGTTGGGGTTGATGTTTTTTTAATTCAAGATGAATAATCAGTTAGCAAAAGCATACCTCAATGAGAATAACAAGTTGGATGGATCCAATTATTTTAATTAGAAATTTAAGTTGTAGACCCTGCTTGAGGGACACAATGCATGGGAAATTGTAACTACTGATGAGGTGAAGCCGAACGTGCTTGTAGGAGGAACAATAGCAACAATCCAAGACTGGGATAAGCGGGAGACTAAGGAGAGAATTATTATGAAATTGTCGGTCAGAGATTGCATTATTCCCCATATCCGTGATTACAAGTCTGCACCAGAAATCTGGAAGATGCTCAAGGATCTTTATGAGGCCAAGAACACCAATCGGTTATTGTTCTTGAAAAGCAATATTCTCTCCTTCAAGATGGAGGAGGATGAGATAGTTGTAGCATTTATTTCGCAGATCAAGGAGCTCAAGAACAATTTGGGTGACATCGGTGAAGTTATGTCAAATATATATTTGGTCACGATTACCATGAATGTTATGACTGACGAGTATCAGATGTTCATCACTGGCTTGAATGCAAGAGAAAAAGCCCCTGTGTTTGAAGAATTGACAGGGATCCTCATGCAAGAGGAGGAAATGCGACTAACTCATAAACCTCAGAGTTCAGATCTGGCCTTAATGGCGAAGAAGAAGCCCTTCAGAGGAAATCCAAATGCAACATAGAAGAGAAGTACAACCCCACAAAGAAAGATACCCCCGCCTCAAGGTACGTCTTTCAATAGAAATGACTATGCAACCAAATGTTTTTATTGTGGTAGAATCGGCCATATAGCCAAATATTGCATGAAGAAAAAGTCGGATGAAGGTCGGTAGAGACATAAACAACATGTAGGTCATTTTTCTGATGAGGAACAGAGTCAGAACCTCGGACTGTTTGTATCTGACTCTACGTTTTCGGCTAAGGATGATGAAGTAGATACCTGGTTTGTGGACTCAAGTGCATCCATCCACATGACAGGGAACAGAGAGTGGTTTGAATACTTCAAAGAGACCAGCACTGGAGCAACCATCTATCTTGGCGATGATAGAGGGTACCAAATCAAAGGTTATGGTAATATTCCTGTTGTTTTTGCCTAATGGAAATATCAGACATATTCATAATGTAATATATGTACCCAGGATAAAAAAGAATCTGATCTCTATCTCTATGATAACTAATCAGAATCTCAAGGTAGAATTTTATAAATCATATTGTGTTATTAAAGACCGGTTGGATCGTATGAAGCCTATTTCATCAGGTATTCGTGTGGGAGGAATATACAAGCTAAATTTCAAAAGTGCACCACATCAGGCATTGACATCATCTGCATGACTACAGTGGACTTATGGCATCAGAGGTTCGGCCATATTAACTTCAATGATCTACTGCTATTACAAAAAAGAGCTATGGTCAAAAGTCTTCCTATTTTACAGCTTGTTAATATTGATTGTGATGCATGTACACTTGGAAAGATGCACAGAGATGAATTTCCTGTGAATGCTGATAGAAGGAGGAGAGATATACTCAAGCTGGTATACACAGATTTATGCGGGCCTATACAGACAAGGTCATTAGGTGGTGCATACTATTTTTTACTGTTTATTGATGACTGTACTAAATTTACTTGGGTTTATTTCCTCAGGAAGAAAAGCCACACTTTTGAATACTTCAAGGAGTTCATAAGTATGTTTGAAAAGAAGACAGGTAAATGCATCAGGATTCTTCGCTCGGATCAATGGGGAGAGTACAAGAAAGCTTGTGTCCTCAAATACTACAAATATCATGGGATACAACAACATTTTACAGTACCCCACACTCCTCAACAGAACGGGGTTGTAGAGAGGAAGAACAGAACCCTTTTGGAGTGTGTTCGTAGTATGTTAGAAGGTAAGAATCTTTCCAATGGTTTTTGGGCTAAAGCAATTAATACTACAGTTATCTAAAGAATAAGAGTCCAACAAGAAGTTTATATTTCAAAACTCCTTTTGAAGATTTATTTGGCTATAAGCCTGCAGTTAAGCATTTGAGATTTTTTGGTTCTAAAGCCTTTGCTCATGTCCCAAAGGAAGATAGAAAGAAATTGGATTCAAAGGCCATCCAATGTACTTTTATTGGGTATTGTAAAGAATTCAAGGCTTACAAACTGTTTAATCCCTCTACTCATAAATTTTTTGCGAGCAGAGATGTAGTGTTTCATGAGTAGGTTAATGATGGAAGCCATGAGAGTGCTAATGAAGAATGGCATGTGCCCTTGCTGGTGGAAGAAGGAATTGATGAATTAGGTGACATCAATGAGCAGCAGCAGCAGTAGAAGCAAAAGGAAGCGGAAGAAGATGATGTAGCTGTCAATCCAAGTCAACAAATGAATGATCGAACAAGATTTGAAGCTACCCCACCACTCAGGAGATTAGGTAGGAATGTTCAATTGCCAACAAGATATAGGGAAAATCCTTTTATAACTAGTATGATGAATGTTGTTGAACCCTCTAGTTATAAAGAAGCCAGTCAATATAGTGAATGTAGGGCTGCTATGGAAGAGGAATATGAGTCAATCCTCAAAAGCAAAAATTGGGATTTAGTTAAACTACCTGAAGGCAAACAACCCATAGGATGCAAATGGTTGTATAAGCCTAAATTTAAAGTAGATGGGCGTATAGATAAATATAAATCTAGGTTGGTTGCAAATGGGTATTCACAACAAGAAGGCATATATTATAATGAAACATTTACCCCTGTAGCTAAACTAAACACAATCAGAATGATAATTGCTTTAGCTACCAAACACCATTGGATGATTCACCAGCTAGATGTTAAATCTGCTTTTTTAAATGGGGACTTAAAAGAAGAATTCTACTTAGTGCAACCTGAGGGGTTTGTCAAATAGGGTAAAGAACATTTAGTTTGCAGGTTGAAGAAAGCGATGTATGGACTAAAATAGGCACCCAAGTCATGGTATGACAAAATTGATTCATTTTTCCTGCAGCATGGTTATAAAAGAAGTAAAAATGACCCTAATCTTTATGCCATGTTTGATAAAGAGGAAATGATTGTTTTGATTTCTTTATATGTAGATGATCCAATCATTACAGGGAATGTTGATAATCTCGTTAAATAAATCAAGGAGCAGATGTCACAAGTCTTTGAGATGGAAGACCTTGGAGAGATACATTATTGTTTGGGTCTGGAAATCTGGAGGGATTTTTTATAAAATTTTCTATCACAAAGTAAGTATATCAGAATCTTAATGGAAAAGTTCAGAATGGATCAGTGCAAAGCTGCAACAATACCTTTACAGCAGAATATAAAACTTCAGAATGATGATGGATCTAAGGAGGTAGATGCGACTTTATATACACAACTGGTTGGGAGTCTAATCTACTTGACTACAACTAGGCCAGATTTGACTTATGAAGTCAATGCATTGAGCCAATTTATGTCAAAGCCCCTTGAAAGCCATTGGGTTGTAGCAAAAGGTGTTTTAAGGTATCTCTAGGGAACCTTAGATTTTGGTATTGTTTATATAATTCATGTGATGTTAAATTGGTAGGTTTTTCAAACTCCGATTGGGCTGGAAATGTAGACGATAGGCGATCCATAATAGAATATGCATTTAGAATTGGATCTGGGATCATTACATGGAGCAGCAAAAAGTAGAGCACAATATCCTTGTCTTCTATGGAAGCTGAATATCAAGCTATGTGTGCAGCAACATGTGAAGCAGTTTGGTTGAGGAGACTTCTCCTTGATGCTGGAGGAGAACAGAAGGTTGCAATAGTGATCAAATGCGACAACCAAAGATCCATCAAACTTGAAAATAATTTAGTATTTCATAAGAACACAAAGCATATTGATACATAGTTTCATTTCGTCGGGGAGAAAGTTTAGTCAAAAGAAATCCACATTGAGTATTGTAATAGTTGTGACAATGTTGTTGATATTTTTACCAAACCTCTTGGTAGAGTCAAGTTTGAATTGTTTAGGGAAGTGTTAGGCATATGTGTGAATCCATTTCTCCATTAAGGGGGAGTGTTGAGATTAATGATGAAATGTATTAATGGAGTGACGGTTCAACTAAACCTTAGATTAGGAGTTTGTTCCTGATTTCTAGGGTGTTGTTTCAACTTCCCTAATTGTGTGTGAATTATATATTTCTCATGTAATGATTGTAAGGGTAGAGCGTGTTTTGCAGAGGCAGTCTCCAAGTGGTGTTCCACACCTGTGAGCTGCCCAGGTTCAATTCAATTAATTTGATTCTTTTGTTTTCAACAATTGTTAATAGTTAAATTAACAAATTTTAAATTTATTCCATTTTTATGCCATCGTGTGTTGCCTCAATTAAATCCAAAAACTATAAGAAGATATTAAATCATTGTGCGGAAGTATCCCCTGTGAGGAATTTCATGTTTCTGTCTTGTGCCGAGCTTTGCTTGTGCTGATATTTTCGCACAGTAAAAATCTCCACACACTTATAACAAATAGTTAATTGCTATAAATTTCATTATGATTCTAAATTTGTGTTGGTAAATGTGTAAGTGGAGGGAAATGTCAAACTCACAATAAATGGTTATTTCAATGCCTTGAGTTTCCTATATTGATTAAAGATGTTTCGACGCAAACAATTGATCTCCTACTTCAAATGAAATATTCATATCATAATTAATTACCTTTAAATTCAATAAAGCTATGGTGTTTCTAGATTATAAGTTTGAAAATGTTAATTTGGAGCATTCCTTTGTGAATTATTTTTATTAACTATCCCTATGACTTATTGCATAATTAAGGTATTAAATTAAAACACATATATAATTAACAATTACCATACAATGAGCTAATTCACAATCAAAACCTCTACACAATGAGTCTTTGAATAATGGTTATCATATCCATCCACTAGAAACTAGTAATGAACTTTACATCTTTACGGAGCTTCGAACAATGAGATAGCGTCAAATCGGTATTATACTTTTGCGGAGCGTAGAGATCCATATAATGAGCTAATTCACAATCAAAACCTCCCCACAATGAGAGTCTAGGCATAATGGTTATCATTAACCTCAAATCAATATTATACCTTTGCAAAGTGTGAATATCCATATAATGAGCTAATTCACAATCAAAACCTCCCCACAATGAGAGTCTCAACATAATGGTTATCATCTCCACTTACTGGAAACTAGTAATGAACTTGACATGGCCTTAACTTATCCTTTATTATGTCTATGCTTGACATTGTTCCTTTATAATGTTTTTTTATTTAGAAAATATAAATAAAACTATATATTCAAATTATTCAAAAGGTAATTGTTTTTTAAATTTCAAAAACATAAGTAAAACTATATGTTCAAATTAAAAACTTATTTATAACTCAATCCATATTTAAACTATATATTCAAATTATTAAAAACATAATTGTAATTCAATGGACATTTATACTATATATTCCAATTATTAAAAACTTAATTGCACAACATGAGTGAATGGGCGGAGTGAGTAGAAAACACATTTTCTTTATGATGTTTTCTAATTTAGAAAACATAAATAAAATTATATATTCAAATAATTAAAAACGTAATTGTTTTTTAATTTTGAAAACAAAAATAAAACTATATATTCAAATTATTAAAAACTTAATTTTAACTCAATCCATATTTCAACTATATATTCAAACTATTATAAATCTAATTACACACTGAGTGAATCAACTTCTCCACACTACTATTGTAAAGAAAACACATTTCTTCCCATAATCAATTTCTCCACATTACCGTTGCAAACGATATCTTTAAAACTATCGCAATTGCCAAAACCATACCCCTCCTCCAAATTTTCATAAAACATTTTATATCAAATAAATTATTGTTGAAGCTTGTGCAGACAAATTTGTACATAAAAGCTTTTTAAAAAGCTAGTGAAAACAACTTTGTACCTAAAGCTTTTTAAAAAGCTTTCCCTAGGTAGAGAGATTTGTAAGAAAGATTTTTGATTTCATTATTCGAAGTTTTTTCCTCACGCCCATTCATTTCTAGTCTATGAAAAGCTTTATGCAAAAAAAATCAATCAAATAATAATAAAGGTAGAAACTATACTACACCTTAACTATTCCCCTTATATTTCAATACCTTTCATTTAACTAATTTTTCTATCAATGGACTTCTTGTGAAGTAATATTTCAAAATTTACTTTATTACCTTTACTGTGTTCATGGCTTAAATTGTTTCTTATACTAAATACGTTGTCACAATGATATTAGTTCATCTTTTACTTAGTTTAGGTTTACAAGAATTTTAAATTCAAACATTATTTATAATGTAAAAGAAAATATAGCTAATATGGGATGTACATTTTTTTTTGGGTCATAGGTAATATTAAAAAATTTACTTGATTATATTTACTGTGGTCATGGCTTTAATTTGTTTGTTATACTAACTATTTTATCACAATGATATTTGTCCATTGTTGGCCGAGTTTAGGTTTATAGGAATTTTAAATTCAAATATTACTGCATATTAAAGTAAAAAAAGTATATAGCTAGTCTCGGATGTACTTCTTTATTATTATTTTTAAAATTATAGGATGTACTTTATTATTGTTTTTTTTTAATTTATGAGTTATTTATATTTTTATTTTAACTATGGAGCAGTGGAATCACCTTTTATTTATGGATAACTTTATATATTAATATAAATTTTATTTTTATTTTAAAAAATAAAATTGCAAATAATATTATAAATAAATAAATAAAATATTATTATTTTTTATTTTAGATATATTAGCTTATATATTATTTTATAGAATAATGACAAAATGATATTTAACTAAGTGTTGTGATATATATTAATATTAAGAACATATGTTATTTTATGAAACTGTATGACTTTAGTTGTCAAGTCTTTTCATGAAAAAAATGGTTAAAATTAAAAAATCTCATATATTAATTTGATGATACTAATTTGATGTTTAGATCTCATATACCAATACTCAAATCTATATTATCTGACTAGTGTAATAAAATATAATATTCCTAAATATTAAAAGTTATATTTATATAAAAGAAACATTAACTTCTATAAAAGAGAATATGTAACAAAAACTCTTCCTTTTAACATCAAACAAATATGTTTTAAGTCATTAGAAAGGAGTACTACCAAAAAAAAAAAACCATAAAATTAGGAATGAAATAAAACAAAAATAACATACACTAATACTAATTTATGTTAAATGTAAGTTTTAATTCGTCCTGATGAAAAATCTTAGATACCAATTAGAAATAAAACACAAATATAAAACCAGTGAAATATCTATAAAAAAACCTTTTATGCACTATGAAAACAAAATCCATAAAAAAAAGCATCGAAAACATTTAAAAATATGTTATTGTAAGTGACAGAAATCAAAATTTATATTTCTCTATAACATCAATTTATCCTTCTTACCCTTTTCATCTACAATACCACTTATTGCATATTGTTTATAACATATGTGATAACAAATAGGATTTTATTTATAAATTTACTACCATTTGATGTGCTTAACAATGTTTATAGGAATTTATAAATAAATAATTGAATTTGAATACTTATTGTATGTTCAGTACCGACAATCTACACTATACAAGTAAGTTTCGGTGTCCATTTACTATAAAATGTGGAAACATGTGCATTGAGGAACCTAGGCAATATGATGTAGAATTATCCTATTATGTTTGTTGAAAGAAAGATGTTTATTTTTTTGGTTGTGGGTCTTTTTTTTCATTGTGTACTAACTTTAGGGTAGAATTTTGAAGGATCCAAATGAATATGCTCAATTTATCTTTCTTACCCTTTTCATCTACAATACCACCTATTGCATAATATTTATAACATATGTGATAACAACAAGGATTTTATTTATAAATTTACTACCATTTGATGTGCTTAACAATGTTTATAGGAATTTATAAATAAATAATTGAATTTGAATACTTATTGTATGTTCAGTACCGACAATCTGCACTACACAAGTAATTTTTGGTGTCCATCTACTGTAAAATGTGGAAACATGTGCATTGAGGAACCCAAGCAATATGATGTAGAATTATCCTAATATGTTTGTTGAAAGAAAGATGTTTATTTTTTTGGTTATGGGTCCTTTTCTTCATTGTGTACTAACTTTAGGGTAGAATTTTGAAGGATCCAAATAAATATGCATTGAACATCATTGTAGTATCTATGAATATATCTTCATTAGTAGGAAAACAATCCATTATTTTGAGATTAGAGTTAGTTAGGTATTTTTTAATAGTTGTTTCTGAGTAGTTTCTTGACATTTTGTTATTTCAATATAATAGTTATGTTTTACAAGTTGGTTCGAGTGGTTAAGGTTCTTGTATATTATAATCAAATTCCAAGAAATTGAATATCATGTTTTATACCTGTATAATATTTATATACATTTGGGTTTGATTCAATTGAGTTTAACATAAGAAATTAGATTGTAATTGTGAAGCTTCATATAGCATATAAAGGTTTTTTTACATTAAATTTTCCCGAGCAATGTTGCTTCATATAACATATTAATAAAGTTTTTTTTACATTAAATTTTCTTTAGCAATGTTTTGGTTTTAAGAATTCAAATTCAAAACCTTATTATTTTGAAGTAAAAGCCTACATCAAATACTAAATTGATGGATTTTAATTTAGTAGATCAATCTTTATTCCTACCATTTTAGATAAGTGTGATTTCCTTAAAAGTTAACTATGGAATTTTGGAAGTTTCTAACCTTACCTTTTTTAGCAATTATTTATGGAAGTTCAAATTTCTCTTTCGTTATTATTTTCATAAATTTCAGCAATTACATTACACTATTTAGATTAGTAATTAATATAATAGAGTTAACATTCCTAGATAATAAAATCCTTTTGATTACAAAAATAATGCAAAACATTTTGAAATCTTTTGAACTCAAGCCCATAACTATCAAAGTGGTACTCTTATGACTTTGGTGTATGTTATCATTGAGATGAGAGGCCCTTCATCATAGCCATTTTCTAGGGTCTAATGTTTGACCTAACCTTTATCAATAATGTTGAAATCTTAGTATTGTATTCTTTAGTTTTTCTTACTATTAACAATGCCTCTTCTAAAGACCCATATATAGAGAATGTGGTTCACCTTTGCATCAAAAGAATTTTTTCATTGTAATAGGGTTTCCATTGTAATTTATCCATGAGATCCTTGAAGTTGTTGAGAAATTCCTTATTACAGATGCAATGAGTTCGGCAAATTTTCTTGACACACAATCTATGCAAAAAGGAGACCATTATAGAGATGGCATCTTGCCACTAGCTTATCCGGGACATTGTCTCAATGTGGTTTGAGAATTAAATTGCATATGGTATAGATATAGGCTATGGATTTATTTATTTTTGTTAATCTTAGTAGGTCCTCCTTTTCTATTAAATTTAATCAGCAAGTTACAACCATCTGAGAGATTTGTTAGGTGGCCTCAATTTTCCCTACGGGAAACCAAGCCTGTTGGACACCTAATAGCATGGAATGTCATCCAAAATTGAAACAGTTTTATCCTTCCTATCCAAGCTATGTAAGACTGTATGTCCATATCTATTTTCCTATTGAACTTCAAACTAACATAATTGTAATTGCAACTGAAAATAAATGTTATCCACATCAAAAACTAATACAAGAGACCTTGGTTCAATGATCCACGTCGTCTGCCGACACAGAATCCACCCATGTTGGGTCTTTGACATTTGACCCCGGAAGCTCATATGTTGGAAAGATGCAAGGAAAATGTTTCTCAATCCACTAGAGGTGACCATCTTGTTTCTGCAATGGAAACATGATTTTCTGAAATTCCCTTTTGTATTATGGGAATGTATGGCCTGCGGCATCCATGTTCAAGGCAATTTGTTCCAGGGCCTTGCCCGGGATTCCTATCATTGACCAATAAAGGAAGAGGGTGTGTTTGATAGGCTAGGGATTTATGGATATAGAGGTCAAAAGTATTAAGGATATAGTGAGTTTTAGGAATTTTCAGGTTTTCTAATCCCTGCGATACTATAAACTAGATGGGCGATGGTGTGATAAACTAATTATGTTAACAATATGGACTAGTTGACCTTTAATCAAAACAAAAAGAGTTATTCCTTAAGAAAATGGATCTATAACATCTCTATTAAATCCATTCCAATCCTTTCCAAAATAAATATATAAGTGAACCAAGATTCTATTTAGGCTTTTCATTGACATATCAAGGTCATATAGCTCATGGCAAACTTCAATAGATAGTTGGGATTATTTTCCTATGGTACATAGTCACACTAGTAGTAACCCTTATCTTTCTAGCACTCAACCATGTTAAAATCCCCATAGATAAGCCAATTTTTGTGAATAAGCACATTTTTCATCCACCAAAAAACTGTTACACATTATCCTAGGTCATTAGAGGCATTCATATTAGAAAATCCTAATAACCCTTCCATTAAGTTAATAAAAATACTAACAATTCTCTAGGATGGTTAGAAACTTAATCGAAAACCATGTTGCCAAAGTGTGGAGAGAATATTAGTAATGTTATATTTTCCCTCAAAATTATTAGAACAAAAGTGCTTAGCGCCTATTCCAACAATTGATAGGGAAGTATGAAGTAAGAACCCTATAGTTTTGTCTTCTTTTAAAAAATAGAATATCTATCCCACCCAAGGATGTCAACATTTATTGGATAGTGTATTTTCTACCAAGTTTTTTAAAGCCTCAAAAATTCCATAAAGTCACATTTAGTAAAAAACCATGGGATCTTGTATTTCTTCTCCAATATTCTCAAGGTCTTGGAGAACATGGAAGGAATTTGTTATAAGAGATGAGTTCCATAAAAAATCAAGAGTTACTTGTTATGGTCATTTTTTGTGGTATTTACAATCTGAAAACACATTACATTCCTATGGGTGAAGAAATAGTGGAGGAGAGTGTGGTATTCACCCACCACTTCCATGAATCATGATGTTAGAGATGTTTTATTGCTTACCTTAGTGACCAATGGACTAGTAGTATATCTACAATGGTGTTCTTAGTTATCAAATCCTTCGATGGAATGAACTTTGGATTTACTCCTCCTTTGTCTTTCCAAAAAGGTTTGGTCTAGAAACCTTCCCATAAAATAATTGCATGCTAACATTTATGTCAAATAGGTCATCAATGCCCCCTAGCTTTATTTTTCTATCAATTCTATATCATCGCATCTATGATTACGCACTTATGACGTATGCTAACAATAGGAGAATTTGTGATTACTCACTTATGATCTAAGTCAACCTAAGGTGAATTTGTGATTATCCACTTATGATTTAAGTAATCCCAAGTGGCCACCTTAGGTTGACTTAAGTCATAAGTGGGCAATCATAGATGCAATGATCTAACATTTATAGTGAAATAAAGTGGGGTAACATTGATGTAGGAGATTGGTTAGAGGTAAATTCAATTACTAATCATATTCAACATAAAATATTTGATGTCCTTAAATATGTTAACCCTAACACAAACACTAATTTGAGATCCAAAATGGAAAATTTTCTCAATTTTATGGAACACAAATTCCCTTATAGGGGCTACAATATTCTCCAAAGCTTTCCAACATTCCTTATGGAGGATTGTGAAATCCACTCATATTGGGAAGCTAATTAGGCATCATTTTTAGCTAAGGAATCATGGATCAAGTGGGGGAAAACTACTAAGATATTTTTATAGATCCAAAGGTTGCATGGTGTGATTTTATATGCACAAGTTAAGTCATTCAGAAAAAGAAACTTTTTGTTAGAGTATAACTATGGGTGTAAAGCCATTTTCATGGCTCCCACACTTTAATCTAGCTCTCGATGGCTAACTCAAGAGTTCTTACCCTATGAGGTACCATGGTATGGAGCTTGTCCTAAATAAGTTACATAAATCAAAATATTCAAAGTTATAGAATTCAATATGGGTCATAGCTCATGATACACTATTCTCACAATATTCTACAGAGCCTTCCATGCCATGTCTAATCTCCAAACCCCAAAACTAATAAGGACATATTTAGAAAATAGAAAGGTTGCAATTGAATATAATATCCAAGTTTTGGTTAAGGAAAATAGATTGCACAATGAGCCTACAATTACATTAAAACTTCCCAAAGTATCATAATCCTCATACCATAGCTCTAGTTCTCAAAAACTTTAACCTCCACCCTCTTGGATATTTTTATTTTCTTTTTTAAGATTATGATAATAATGTTTATAATTTTTGGAAGCTTATTTTTATAGTTTTTGGAGTTTTAAATTTTAATTTTGAAAGTTTTGGGTTTAGTTTTAATATGTATTTTGAAGTTTGAAGGGAAATGAAAAATAATGGCTATAAATAATATGGAAACAACAATAACAAGATACATAGAAACTTATCTAGCATTTTGGCATGCATTTATAGTGTGAGGGTTGTAAAATTCACCGTCAAGTGGTATTAAGGAGGTTACAGGGTCAAGTTAATGGGAAGCCCTCTCATTTTCTCATGGGAGAGTCTATGTATTAGCCTAAACTATGAAATATCCTATAGGGGTTCTATTTTGGGTTTTCAAAATGTATAAGCCCTTATTTGATTTTTTAGAATATTATATTCTAAGAATTTGTTGAACTCTTGGCTAAGAATATTTTTAACTCTTGGCCAAGAGTTGACAAGACTCTTTAATTCTCTATTGTAGTTTCTCTAAGCCAAGCAAACTCTTAGTACAGAGATATTAAGTCATGAAAAATTATTGGCCAAGAGATTTTGAAATGTTTTGGCTAGGAAATATTACTTCCATACAAGATTCCTTTTAATTTTGGATAAGATTTTTTGTTCATTGAGATAACAATTGAGATTTTGGAGTGTATGAAATCTCCATGAAACTCTTGCCAAAAATTGTTACCCTCATGGGTGAAAGCATGAAGATGGGTTACACTTTTGGGCCAAATGTGGAGATGAAATTTTAAGTTTTTCCTCTTTTATCGAATTGCAAACCTCAAATTCATATAAGAATTGTGAATTTTGGTTCAGATTAAAAAGACAATATGTGGAGAATTATGTTTTTGTCCTAATGATATTTTTTGTAAAAAAAAGTTGTGTCATATAATCTATCAATTTTCTATTAAATGCAATATATGTCCTTGCAAATTTTCAAAAAACTTAAGAGGTATGTGTGTGTTTACGTAGCATAACTTTGTCTAAAATGTGTAATATATATATATATACACACACACACACACGAAGAGAACTTAGTTTTTCATATTAAAAATGTAGTTTTTTATGCAAAATTATATTTTTTAATTAATTTTCAAAGTTGGCAAAGTAATATTTCAATGGCATTTTGGAGACACATGTGTTCACGTAAGATTTTCTTTTTCAACTCTTTAAATAAATTGAAAAACCAAGAGTACCATTTTGAATAGGACTCGTAAACGAAGATAGTCGTATTTTTTGAAATTTTTCATTGTGTATATTTTATGCTATTGATTTTTTATTCATCACCTTTTAAATTGTTCAAAAAATTTCCAAACATTAGGCTTAAAAGAAATTAGATAAAAAATATCATATGAATTCAAAAATGTCAAACTCATATTTCTTTGGATAGAGGTTCCTTTGTCAATCCAACATGATCAACTCCGCCACATAAGGAAAAAAATTTCCTTGAGTCCACTAGGGTACAAAATGGTGCTGTGAAGAAATCTCCATAAGATGAGCTAAAACTCTATTTTTAGGCCCTTAACAACTCAATCGATCCAACGCTTAAAATGCTCGAACCAGTATTTGAAATTCAAATATTCAAATTTTAAATAGCTCGATTGAGGGTTTAAGAAACCCTCGATCAAGCCTTTAAAGTGGTTAAACAGATCAAGCCTATCATAATTATCAATACTTGTCTTTAAGCAAAGTTTTGATTTTATCTATAACATATTTTTATACTTAATTTTTTTTATAATTTTTTGATGTTGAAATTTTTAATAAAAATAAATAAAATTATAATAAATAAAAACAACAAATTAAACTACACTAAATTTTATAATATTATTATTTTAAAAATAATTTCATGCCCACATTTAAATCTAGATTACTCAAATTCAAATTATTCAAATAATGTTTTAAAATTTATGATTTCCTTATGTTTTTATTAATTTAAAATATATATTGCACTAGTAAAAAAATAAAAAAAATAAAATATATATATATATATATATATATATATATATATATATATATATATATATATATATATATATAGATATATCTATATCTATATATATATATATATATATATATATATATATATATATATATATATATATATATATATACTTTGCTCTTATGCAGACTAAGGACATAATTGAATGCAATCACATTATAGGCCGTGAGAGATATATTTTGCACTTGTGCAGACTAAGTATAGAATTGAGTGCAATCACATTACAGGTTGCGAGAGATTTATAACTAGAATTGAGTGCAATCACATTAAAGGTTGTAAGAGATTTATAACTGCGGATACCTATTACAACTACATTAAATATTAATGCACTTTTTTTTCCTAAACAATTGGATATTACTACACACACATATATAAGTTTGATCTTAATAGATACATGATTATATATTACTGCACTTATTTTTTTCTTGAACAGGTGGATATTACTGCACACACACACAGATATATATGTTTGTTTTAATAGATATGATTATGCTTATTTTTTTCTTGAACAAGTGGATATTACTGCAGACACACACACACACACATATGTTTGTTTTAATAGCTATGATTATGACCGATGGAATTACGTTTATTAACTCTTCGGTGATTTTATAAAATATCCAATAAACTCTTCAGTGATTTTATAAAATATCCATTTCCAGTAGCCTCAAATTCATATTTTTGAGTTACACTTTTTCATATAAAAAATATAATATTTATTAAAATCAAATTGATAAATTTACTTATATTATTATTTAAATTATAGTTATAATAAATTTATAATTTCAATTATAACATTGAAAATTTAAGTCATAGTAAAAATTAATTTTTAGGTTATTAAATTATAAATATAATAATATTACAATTTCAATTGCAAGTGGGATAGAATCATTTTTCAAATATATACAACACTAAAAATGTAATGAGAAATTAATCCACACCATTGTTAATTACCTATTCAAATGTAATTAGTAATTAAATTAGGTTTTTTTAAACTATCAAATACTTACAATTTTAAAGTTTGCATATCGTTATTGATAATTACATAAATTTTAAAATTTCGAGCTTTAAGGCTTGATTGAGGAGCTCTTAACCTGGGGTTACCCATGAACTCGATCGAGGGTTTGTTTAAATGCCTGATTGAGCTATTTTTAAGCACCTCAATAGCTCCATTGAACATCCTTTTTTCACCAAAACACATCCTCATTTCGATAAAAAATGTAATCCAGCTCCCTGCGTTCACCTCCATTCATGTTTTAACCCTCACATATTCTCAAATCTCCCTTCACAATTAAGACAATATTAAACATGTAAACATAGCATCACGTGGTTTCTGCTTTGGCATAGGAGATTGAGTCAAATTATTTTAACTCAATGCCAAAAATCAATGCCATTAAAAAACTTGATAATTGTTATGAAGAAATTAATCACAATAACTATGCATAATCATCAACTAATATGAATAAGGATTAGGAAAATAATCGCAAATAATACATATGTTTGTGAGATACCCATCACATTTACACATGTAAACACCACTTCCATTATGAACCATATTACTTATTCCTACATTTACAACAATGCCTCTGAGAGTGTGGTCTACTCCCATTGATACCTATATAACTATCATATCCATCGTATTTTAAGCAATAATATTCTCTAATAGTCTTTCCTAAATGAATCTTTAGCATAGGACTATTAATCATAAGTTACAAATCCTTTTTCTTTATCATTATTTTCAACTTATTAGTCCCTGCCTCCGGCATAGCAGGGACTATAGCATTCGATCGAACGTTTGACTGCTTATTAATTCATCAGTTGACCCGTTTTTTTAGGTTTTTTGTATTTTAAAAGTTATTTTAAACATTTTGCTTGCGTAGATATACAAAGTGTTTTTATCCAAAGTTCATTTCCTAAATGAAAATCCTTCTTTGTCTATTTTGTTATATCCAAAGTAACTTTCGCTTCCTATATGTTGCCACTACCATTTTCTTGGATGCCACCTGTTCTTGTTACAAGCTTACAAGCTTACACTTGTCACTTCTGGCTACCAGGATTGTTTACACGCAATAAGCAATACATTATTCGGCACTGTTCTTTCAAATGCAAATTCAACCCAAATTCAACCCGAGGATGAGACAAGCCACAAACTCAGCCCAAGTACTCGTAATCTTCAGCAGACTAGATAAATTCATGTGATGGTAGGAGTGGCAGCAATGGAGGAGTGGAAAAAATGCAGACTCCTTTCATCTGCCCCTGCACCATAGAAGACAAAGCAAGCAAGGTAAGCAACACGAGAACCAGTACAAATATAAAAATTATTTGATACAACATTTCTTGTTTTAGTGAATAAGCTAGAATCTCTATCAATATACATAATTTGGATAAGAGTCTTATACCAGACTTTCAGACTGACCTACCCAGGAGTTGCTCTTTCCATCTTCGCAAGCTCTCGTCCTCCTAACAAGTCATATCATATCATTTTTTCGTCGATTAAGATTTATTTGTAATTTCAAATGCTAAAGAAAAGAATGCATGAAACAACATTTTGGGATGCAGAGTGTAATCATAAGTTTAGTAAGGGTTTTCTGGAATGTTAAAATGTACAATTGGGATAATTGGAGCATTTTATAAATTTTCGAGGACGATTGAATTTATTTATGTATTTTCAAAACAAAAATCTACAATCTTTTAAAAAAAATTCACTAATTTTTTTCGAAAATCCTAACATTCAAAAATCCACAATCTCTGAACAATTTTCAGATATTAAATAATAAAAATCCACAATCTCAGAATAATTTTCATTGCCGCAATGTTTGGAAAAAAGCAGAAAAGAAAATTATTATACTTGGTCTTTCTCGAGCTGTTTCTTGAGGGGCAAAAGCGGTTCGAGCTGTTCCTTATGGGGAAGACGCGGTCCGAGGAGAAAATCTTCTCCAACTTTAGCATCGTACTTCTCTTCTTCATCCGTCTCATAATGCAAAGACTCGTCGAACTGTCTCCATAACTTTTCATCACTGTGATCATCTTCTGACAGACAGGCCTCGCCCACTTCCTCCACTATTTCTTTTATTTCGCCCAACTCTGACTTGAAACCATTGTAAACCTCCGACTTGTTGTGCGAGCCTGTCAAAATAGACATGGTTGACATCCACTAAATATCTACTCCTCGTGGAAAAACTGAATAACTAACTACTAAGAATAGAACAAGATGACAACTCTTCACAGAAAAAACACAAGGTGACTAACAAGAACCAAAATGGAATGGACATTAAACTCCATAGCCCCTTCAACGAAATTTCTTTGCTAAACCTCGATCGCATACACCCCTGAGTACTTCCACGCAGTTTGCTTCACCGTCAGGCCTTTGGGAACAGGAGCCATAACTATATATTATACAATAATCGACTCAAAGACTTGAGTTCTTGACCTCGAAAGAATCAAAACGCAGCAACAACAGACTCTGAACCGCTACTGTAACCAAATACACTATACCCGCTAACGTGGGTGCCTATCAAACCCAACAAGTGCCGGAGCTTCAAAACAAAACAGAAAACGAATATTCCTGCCACTCCTTCCCAAATGGACTCTTCATAATGCAGACAGTTATACCCACTAATGTGGGTGCCTATCAAACCCAACAAGTGCCGGAGCTTCAAAACAAAACAAAAAATGAAGATTCTTGGCACTCCCTCCAAAATGGACTCTTCATAATGTAGACAACTGGAGTTGCATGCACTGCCCCACATCATTTTCCATTTATTATATTTCTTACTTTATTTTTTATTAATATTATTTTCCAATTTTGAATGAGCCTTGGTGAGTTGATTATGAATTCATTCATTTAATTTAATAATGGCTAATTCTTTAAAATAAAAAACTTTGTTGTTTGTCCAAATGCGAGTTGATTATGAATTCATTCATTTCATTTAATAATAGCTAATTCTTAAAAATAAAAGACCCTGTTGTTTGTCCAGATGCGACTATTCCAGCTTGAACCTTGCTCATGCTTCATTGTTACAATCCATGAATCCGAAATAATGAGAACTCTTCGAAACAAAAACAATTTTAAAAAATTGTTGTCTGTTGAATCCAAAGAGAAATAAAAAATCCCCCTACATACCTCCAAAGCCATGTGCAAAATGGCACTTATCACCAAAATTACAGTTCCGAGAATTCCCCGAGTTCACGCAAAGCTTAGTCTTCCAGTTAGGAGGCCTGGTAGAAGAAGCCGCTCTCACCACAGCCGCGTTATTAAACTGACCTTGTTCCGTATCATGCAGAAAATTGCACCTCTCTCTGTAAGGACAATTGCCCCCCAAAAAGAACTTACACGGCCTGGTCTTGTGAAATCTCTACAAATTCACCGATCCGACGATGTTTGACCCCCAACCCCCAAATGCAGTTTGCCTTCGGAGCTCCTCCACACCGTGTGCAAAGCTACAATTGTCGTTGAAGGTGCACGTCCCGGCATCGAACCTCGCACAGAGCTTGGTCTTCTGTAGGGAACCCGTGGCAGAGGGGCGAGGCCTGGGAATACCTCCTGCCTGCAGATTCGGAGAGCCGAATGGGAAAGCAGGCTGGAGAGGCGGGGCTTCGATGGTTTTCACTCTTTTCTGTGGCAATTCCGAGGGTAAATTGAGCTGGTGAGCCATACCCATCAAAGCTTGTTGAGATCCCTTCACTACTTCCTTCTTGCCTTTAATCGTCTCTCACCTTTTCCGTCTACCTAGACAAGAGTTTGAGACTAGCTTAGCAAAGGCTTTTCGAATGTCTAAAGTCATTATTCATTGAAGTATCCTTGGATAAAACTTCAAATGATTTGGAATCGCTGGCAGAATCAACACATGTTGAAGAATCAGAGAATTGTCCTCATGTGTTGGAGGCGATGGTGATGAATTGGGGATGAATTTTCTGTTGAAGGATAAGAGGCTCCATAGGATGTGCATGTAGCAAATGCATGCCATCGGGTTGCTACAGAGACAGTTACTCGAGATCTATGTGTAATCTTTGCAGCTCCCAAATGGAAAATCAATGAAATATCAAAGTGCCTCTTCTTTGTGTTGTCCAAACTACATCCATATTGCAGTTTGGGCTATCGCAAAGGTAAAACCAATATAACCCATGGCACTTGCCTGTGCCATGACAATTGTTCACTGAAAAGGATGGGGATTTCTTGGTAAGCAATATGTATCCTTCCATGAACTGTAATGTCTTGTTTAAAATGAATGCTTGGGCGCACTTTTTTATTGGGTTTAATAGTTTTGTTAAATGATGTTAGACTACATTCCTGAAGTTATATTATTCATTAATGTGACAGGTTGCTATAGTAGCTCCAAATGTCCCAGCAACCTATGAAATGCATTTCGGAGTTCCAATGGTAGGGGCAGTGCTCAACACTCTAAATATTAGACATGATGCACATACAATGTCTTTTATTTTGAGGCATTCAGAAGCTAAGGTGGTCTTTGTGCATTACCAATTCTTGGAAGTTACAAAAGCGGCAGTAAGGATTCTTTCACAGGTGAAAAAGGAATTACCATTAATGATTGTGATTCATGAATTGGACAAGTATAGAGTATCTTTGAATGATGATCATGAAGGTGTTCTGGACTATGAAAAGCTTTTGGCAAGTCGAGATCCTAATTTTGAGACTCGCTGGTCTCTTGCATGCAAACAAACAAAACCTCTAGCAAACAATTGATGACAATAATGCAAATTCTTTATGAAACATTCCTGGCAGGGACTACCGTTGCATGCAACCCTTGTTTTTATAGTTACTAAAGAATTTAAAATTCATTATTATAGGAATGAACCATGTGATTGCTTACTTGGATGAATAATTATTTTCAACTTGCTATTATAGTTAGCAAATAATTCAAGATTCATTATTACATATGTAATTGTGATGGTGGTAATTGTGATGGTCATTGTAATTTAAAAGATTAAATAGAAACTCAACTTCTTGATGTAATTAGCAAATAATTCAAGATTCATTATTATAGATGTAATTGTGATGGTGGTAAAGGGAAAAACCTTTTTCATTGTAATTTAAAAGATTAAATAGAAATTCCTTAATTTCTTGATGTAAATTATTTAACTAATTACAACAATCACAACATGGATCAATATCAAATGACGCCTCAGTGATTCCCTTTATGTATCTCCATCAGGTTACATAAGGCATTTGAGAGCGGTGCTAAAATTATATGAAAAAAGTAAGAGTTCAGTGGTTACTATATGCATTCCTCCATCTTTGCACCTTGCCAACCGAGAGTACAACTCTATTTTGAACACATTAAAATGTTATAAAAAAAATTGCATCATTTGGATATTAACATGGAATCCTTTTCAAAGATAAACTCTCATAGGAAGGGGCGGTGTGGGATGATATCTATTTTGAAAAATGTAAGGATTAAGATTGATCTAGGATTAAGATTGATCGGAGAAAACTGATATAATCATTCTTATACTAAAATATTCAAAAAAAGATTTCATGGGTACAGAAATTAGAAGGATTTCATGGTCATTAGGGTATTTGTAATTTATGACAAATAAGTTTCTCCACTCTCATTAGGAAGGGTCATGCTTTCATAAGCGATCGAGTGATGGTCTAATGGGATTGCTTGTTTTCTTGGGGCGGTGTGGGATGATATTTGTTTTGGAAAATGTAAGGATTAATATTGAAAGGAGAAAACAGATATAATCATGCTTATATTGAAAGATTCAAATAAAAACTTCATAGGTAATTAGAAGGAGGGTTTTCATGGTGGTTAGGGTTTCTGTACTGATTCATGACAAATAAGTTTTTCCACTCTCATTAGGAAGGGTAAGGCTTTCATAAGCAATCAAGTGATGGTCCAATGGGATTGCTTGTTTTCTTGGTGGCTAGATATCCTGTAAGCATGTGGCATGGCTAGAATTTCCCCTTTTTATTTTAATTATGTTTTTGTTCTTTTTGTTTACCTCTTTATGAATCATTTATTTGGGGGCTCACAAAAAACTCTTAAGTGCAAATTTTTAGTAGATTATATAGCTCCATGTTCCGTCTTTTTTTTTTAGTTAAATGGTCGGAGACTCGGAGCTTTTGGGTCAAGGCGAAGGGTTGTAAGGAGCAGTTCCAGCGGACATCTCCCAAATTGTTAATGACCTTGCAGGAAAACAGTGCCTTATTGATTTTTCTCTCAATCGATTCCAGTCTCTATTGGAATCTTCATGGATTCTGTTAATGATAGGGGAATATATGGAAAGTTTGGATGGGTCTATGAATAGAGTTGGGTTACACTTTTTGGAAAATAAAGGGCATGTTTTGGTGAAAAAAGGGAGCTAAATTGAGTCATTTTAAGCACTCGATCGAGCATTTTTTAAGCACTTGATCGAGTTGCTTAAGGGCTTACAGATAGCTTGATCCTGGGTTTTGAAAAATCCTCAATCGAGCTCCTTTGTAACCCGAATTAGCATAGGAGCTCGATCGAGCTACAAGCTTAGTCGAGCTCTAGGGCTCGATTAAGCCTCTATTTTTCTTTAAAATTCAAAGTTGCGGTCTACACAAGTCATTGTATGTAGACCGCACAGCTTGTAACTGCTCGTCCGAGGGTTTGGGAGATGGAGGAGCTCGATCCAATTGCACAGTGAGCCCACCAACATCCCCTAAGATCAAACCAACCATTGTCTAGAGGCCAAGGTAGGTTTCCAATCATTTTTCTCTATTTGAATTATTTTTTCTTGCAAAATAAATAAATTAATTTGAAATGGAAACCCACCATACAAAAACCATGAAAACCAAAAAAAACCACCAAGAAAACCCTTGAAAAACCAAAAAAAAACCTAGGAAACCACAAAAAAAACATCAAGAAACCCTTGAAAGCAAAAAATCTACCTCGAAAACCGCAAAAAACCACCAAGAAAACTGTTGAAAACCACTAGAAAAACTAGATAATTTAGGTTTTAAATGTTTTTCATTTCATTGTATAAATTTTCAATAATTGCAATGGTAACATGTTTATTATGATTTTTTATATGGTAGAAACTTCATTTTCTAATTATTTTATGTTTTGAATTTTTTTCTTAAAAATTTTGATTTTTTGTTATTTTAAATGCATTTTAAATTTCGAACAAATTTGACAAAAAATAAGCTATAAAAAACTCCAAAACATAAAACAAGTAAACTATAACCAATCAATAAACAAATTATGAGCTTAAGATTGGCATAAATTATGAGCTTAAGATATGATGATGATGATGGTGGTGGTGGTTAACGTCCACTGAGACCAAATTGGTCTATCAGACCTATAATTTTCTTAGTTTTTAAATATCTGGCTCCTCGTCTTTCTTGGCGAGATTGGTGTTGTAGCTTTCTTTTTTTTCTCTACAGTCTTCCAACTTCCTTTATCTTGCATCTCCTTCATCTCTTCTGGTTCTTGGGACATTGATGTCTTAGCTTTGCAATCTATTGTGTTCATCCTTTTGAAGATAGTCGAAGAAGAAGTTTGGTCTAGGAGATCTGCTTTGATGTTAAATGAAGATTTATTTTGTGCAGTATTCAAATCCTCATAACTATTGATTTGTTGGGCGAGGCTTTCTCCCTGCTTGTCTTGAGAGTTGTTTCTTTCTTGCCCGATTTCTTGTGATTCAAAGTTTTCTCTAGAGTATACATAATGAAAATGGTTTCTCATGGTGAACCTCTATTTATCAAATAATATATTTTACTTCATTTAACAAAACATATGCAAAAAAAAAAACAAAACAAAACAAAAACAAAAAAAAACTCCAAAACATAAAACAACCAAACTATAACCAATAAATAAACAAATTATCAACTTAAGATTGACATAATGAATATGGTTGCTCATAATGAACATCTATTTATCAAATAATAATTTTTAAATATATTTTTTTAATAATAAATATAGTGGAGTTAGCTTTAACAAATTAATTACTTAAATAAAATATTATGTAAGTTAAAAGTCCAAAAAAAAAAATTGCTATTTAATTAAATTTTATTAACAATAATGGTATATATATATATATATATATATATATATATATATATAACACTAGAAACTATAACTTGACATTTAACATTACAAAATATGTGTGTGTGTAATTATATATATTTAATATAACATATAATCATATATATATATATATAATAATGAGTGCTATGTTAGGTTATATATATATATATATATATATATATATATATATATATATAGATATATATATATAGTTAGATAGTATAATTATATATATAATTATATAACTATATAACATAAAGTTAAATATATAATTATATTTTTATGTAACATGGCTATAAATAATTATCGATATAGATCCATCTTAATCATGGATCTAGCAAGAGCCGAAGAATCTTTTGAGGTGCAAACCTCTTTTAGAGTGCAAAACTTGAATAAAAAGTTTGCACCTCAGCCACTTGTATTTTTTCATTGTTTAAGTTGTATTTTTGAATATAGATAAAATGGATTCAACGTCTCCAAAATTTATTTGAGCATAAAATAGAGTCTACTTAAAATGTTTAAACATAGTATTTTTTTTCTTTATATAATGTATATATAGTTTCCTTTTTATATACTTTTAACTGTTTTATTTCTCTCTTGGGCTTAAAATAGTGAGTTTACTTAAAATATTTAAACATAGATTTTTTTCTTCTTTTTCTTTTCAATTATATATATATATATATATATATATATATTGTTAATTCATATGGAGATCAAAACATTTTATTTATGGTTGAGAGTGAGAATGAAATATTTTTACCATTTCTCGTTGGTATGGTCAATGAGAGTGATACTATTAGTGTTTTATAACACTTTTACCCAAATTTACCAGCTTGTTAGGGTAAACATGAGATTAGTGTCACTATGGCATGACCTGAACTCCAAATTCAAATTATGGAAGTGGGGCTGACACACTGACACTTACAGACATCCTACATGGACTACAGACCACCTAGGAGCTGAAGAAACACTCCAAGCGGTCAATCCCTAAGCTGGAACCTTTTTTCTCATACCTAACACCCCAACCACATGCATAACAAGGCAAGGGTGTTGTTATAGGCCTCCAACTGCGCGCATAGGCTTGCTTCCATGTGGTTATGGCCTAATTTCCACTATTTTGTGTCAGCAGTCCCGATATTTGAGCCACTTTTCTAGGCTAGCCTCTAGACCACTGCCCAGAACTTCCTATAACTTTCCATAATCACATTTGACATGATATAAAATATAAACATTCAAAATTGAATCTGAAAATTGACCCAGACTACCTAGAACACACTAGACATTTTGTCAAACATATGGAAAATATGTAAGCTATAGGTCGTGAATGCATATATAATCATAAAGTGATAGTCTTCATATAAGAATCACTAAGAAGGCTCCAATAACTCTCTAAATAGCTGCAAAAAGACTTGTTAGTCCATGCATTCATCAACCGTTCCGTAGCTTATCAAAACATGTCAAGAGCCATAGATATAATACATCATATAACTAGCATATAACCATCATAGAAACCATGGAAAATTAGCCATAACATCACCATCATAATCAATACAAATTCCCATAGATCACAATAGGAAAATATCTCATATTAACATGTGAAAATTCCAAAAAAGTCTGGGACTTCGACATACCACCCATCTATAAATTGGGTTTAACCAAACCTCTCTTTCATCCAATCACCCTCGCGCCATATTCCAAGCATGAATGTTGGATCTCATGGAATAAGCCAAATCAGGGCTTGTAGAGACCAAACCACTTCAACCCTAAACCACAGTGATTCCACCTCTACAGTCCAGAAATCACTAACATCAACCAAGTCTGTCTCTACCCAAGTTTTCTAGGGCTCTAGGAATTAGTAACTCAACCCACAGCCTTCTAGGGCTCCATAGCGTTTGTTCCAACTGCATATCCAAGAACTAGTAACTCAACCCACCAAGGGCTCTAGAGTGTTTGTCCCAACCAATGGCTCCAGTAACTAGTAACTCAACCCAAGTTGTTATGGGGCTTCTAGTGATTTTTTCCAACCCACAGCCATAAGGAATCTGAGCAACAACTAGAAAAATAAGCGGAATAAACCTGCAATACCATTGTTATCCAAGAAATGGCAAGGCAAGGCTAAAACCCACTGTCAAACTAGGAAAATCTCCATGTCAATGATAGAACATAAATAGAGACTCACATGCATATACCATGCATCTATAAGTCAACAAGGAAATCACACATGCAACTTGTTACCTGCAATGGAATCCAGTTGTATTTGTTGATCCAATTGTTTCCTTGTGTTTTCCTACTTTCCTTTGCCTTCTTTCGCCAATCCAAGTGAATTCCCAATTGCTCCAAGAATGTTCCAATATTTATCTACGTGTGCAAGAGTATGAGATAATGAGAGAGAAAAAAATTAATTGACAAAGGCTCAAACTAACAAAATATGTGAAGTGATCCTCAAAATCATATTTATCGTTGAAGACTCTATTTTTCTTCATTTTCCTTCAGTTTTCCTCTAATTTCCCTTGCATTCAAATATGGGTCTCTTCACCTTCATTCTCTCCTATTTTCTTTTATATTCATAATTAAATTTCAATTATTGTCTTTTTGCCTTTGTTAATGCCTTTGCCAATTTCCATAGTCATTGATTAATCACAATTGATGCCCACTAAATTGTTTTTCCCAACATTCATCTTAGAATACATGTTCCATGACCTTGCTCTTATTTTATTTACATGGAAAATAAACTAGGGATTGTTACATAATATATATGTTATTATGCTTCTAGTTTGCTATGTGTGTGTGTGTGTGTGTTAAATTATGCTTATGATTTTCATAACCTTAGCAAGGTTAAGCTAAGGATCATAGTGAAAGATCAATCCCTCCATGGGACGATGCTATAGTCAATATCACACTAGAGGATGTTAGGGCCCAACATACATGAATCACACGAGAGTTGGATAAAATCTATGCTAGTTCACCTACTAGGCTTAGTTTATCTTTGATATTCCATAGCATCGATAAGTTGATCGAGATATACTAGAGCGTAGGCCCACAGAGTTGCCTCCTACATTCTATACAGAGAATTAGGAGGCAGGAGGTTAGAAGACCACATACTTGGAAGGAAGTGAAAGAAACCAATAAGGACATTAGTGTTTGTGGGGAGTTGTCCAACATCCCTTTGGAGTGTCGTGCTAGACATCAAGTTACGATTCCACTAAGATATTTTAAGAATTTTTAGGCAGCCCATTTTTCTTATGATCGATTCATTGGAGCTTGGGGCAAGTTCTCCCACCATGACCAGGTCCCCATTTACTTTTAAAAGCATATATATGCATATTTCATGGTACATATGAGGTCGAATTACACTGATGTCAGATATAAATTTTAAGGACCCGGCTTGGGACGTACATATGATCTTTACAGGGATCGTAGGGACCCTAGGAATGTACCACCACCTCCAATATTGTTACCACTACCAACTCGGAGCATGGTATTATTAACAGAGCTAGAGGAGTCATTGTAGCTCAACATTAAGACTAGGGTTACCATTGCAGATAACATGCAAATGACATTGGCCAATGCACATGTCACATTCCGTGGACCTGCCAGTTCCATTATATGATGATTCATATCTCGTGAGTCTACCCATTGACCAGATTTTGTCATATGCATGTATGTGTCATGATGCCATCAGTGACACTTGGAGGGTGCACGACCCACATGACATAGACCAAGTACATATATATGAAAATTTTGATGGCTATCATCAAATTATACATAATGCTTTATATTAATTTTAGTTCATATTTATTGCATCTATATTAATAATTTCATGATACATGCAGACACAACCCAACTACACAGATGAGCTTCTAAGGTCATTTGAGGGGGCAGTTGATCGGTTAGACCAACCTCCACCAATGCATGTTTCCATGGATTCTCCTCCACCTCCACCTCATAACGCTCATGTGGATAAGAGTCACTATGTAGAGCCACATGGACTAGAAATTGAGGTAAATTTTTTTATTTTTAAGATTTCAAATTTTTCTTCTCTTAAGTCACATGCATGCTAATTAATTCGTATACTAGTTATAATATATCTTGGCCACTATGTACACAGACACATATGTAGAGTGTTTTCGATGTTGCAATTATGTGGACACATGAGTGGGATGTTGAGTATAGAGGCATTGATGATGTGGGTCCATCGATACATGCCTCAATATTTGAGCCATAAGCAGTGGAGCACCAAACCTAGGTTAATCATACCCCCATCCTACATGACTTTAATTTGGACTTGAGTGGGGTTAGTAGATTCATATATATAATTAAATGTGGTTCAAAATCATTTATTTCCACATTGTTTATTTTGTATAAATAATGATCTAATTACTTTGAATTTGAATGTGTTATATTGCAATACCATATTATATATGATTTCTTTGTGCAATGATACTCACATAGGAGTTCTAGTGGTACTTAAAGTGGATAGTTTGTATATTTATAGGCCCATTTCATAGAGCACATTAAACATGTGATACAAACTTTGTATATTTTCATACATGTATAGTTTATGGATTTACATGAACATTATTTCAATTTATGGATGCTTATTATTTCAGTTTTTGGATGTTCATGTAACATTTGTAATTCGTATATATTTTCATATGGACAATTTATTGATACATTCATTATTTCAATTTATGGATGTTTATTAATCTTTTTTATGGATGTTCATTAATTTTCAATTTATGGATTTGTTAATTATTTCACTAGTTTAATATATATATATATATCTTTTATTAAAAGAAAGTAACAATTTTGATTTCTAGTTTCATAGGCCAAGAAAATAAGTACAATCTTACTATGATGCAAGTCACTTTGATACTTAAAATGAACTAAAATATATCATGGTTGAATTAGAAAAACACAAATAGGATTGAAATAAGTTTTAAATTCAATTTTAAAAGATGTCATGTAAATAAAAAATATTTTTTGTTCAATTTTATTTCTTTTGAGGTCACCTACAAGAGCTTAGTCATAACATGATATTTAAGTCATATGTATTGGAATTTAATATACCAAAAAACAATTAATAATATATGTTTCTATAATTTTATACATAATTTTATGAACTTTCCTAAATTTACTTGGTTATCTCAAGGTTCAATTAAAAAACACAAATCAAATTGAAATAAGTTTTATTCAATTTTATTTCTTTTGAGGTCATCTACAAGAGCTTAGTCATAACATGATATAAGTACAATCTTATTGTGATGCAAATCATTTAAAATGAACTAAAATATATCACGTATCAATTTAATATTGAACATGGAAAGAATTACAAACATGCTTCATATTGGCTTGTTTAAAGTGTCTCTTAGTGCAATCAACATGTTATTACAATGATTTTAAAAATAAATTATTTGAATTCTAAAGCCATTCATATTATAATTTCAAAAATCTATAATATGCAAAATTTTGCGACCCACCCATATACCATTGCATGGCCAACTCTTTTAAGTATATTTCAATCAATTCTTTATCTCAAGGTTCAATTAAAAAACCAAAATAGGATTGAAATAAATTTTATTCAAATTTAATAGATGTCTTGTAAAAAACACATAAACTTCATTCAAATTTATTTCTTTTGAGGTCGTCTACAAGAGCTTGGTTATAACGTGATATAAGTAAAATCTTACTATGGTGCAAGTCACTTTGGTACTTAAAATGAACTAAAATATATCATGTATCAATTTAATATTTAGCATAGAAAGAATTACAAATATGCTTCATATTGGCTTGTAGAAAGTGTCTTCTAGTGCAATCAATATGTATGTTATTACAATTCAATTTAAAAACAAAAAAATATTTGAATTCTAAATTCATCCATATTATAATAAAAAAATCTATATATGAAAAATTTTGTGACCCACCCATATACCATTGTATGGTCAATTTTTTTAATTATTTCAATCAATTTCTTATCTCAAGGTTCAATTAAAAAAAATCAAATAAGATTGAAATATTATTCAATTTTAAAAGATGTCAAGTGTAAACAAAACATAAATTTTATTCAATATTATTTCTTTTGAGATTATCTACAAGAACTTAATCATATAAATCAATCGTATTGGAATTTAATATAGGTCAAAAAATAAAATATGATAACATTTCTTTAATTTTATATAATGTTATCAACTTTCCTAAATTGACTTAGTTATCCAAGTATTTCAATCAATTCCTTATGATTGAAATAAATTTTATTTTATTTTAAAATATGTCAAGATGTAAACTGTAAATAAGTTTTATTAGATTTTATTTATTTTGAGGTTATCTACAAGAGATTTTATGTGTGTGTATGTGTGTTTCACTTTTTATAATCCAATATGAAGCACATGTGTGTAACTTCTTCCATGTTTTATATCAAACTCACACATTCCATTTATTAATAACATAAAATTATTTTAATGTTGTCCATATCTTAGATCTCGCTGAATTTCTATTTTAAGTAAAATAATATTATATCAACTTGGTTAAATTATTAATGGATTAAATTTTAGATATTTCTTGATTCTAAATCTATGGGGTTCACGTATGGATCTTATCCCTAAAAATAAAATATCCTTGAAATTTGGAAAACATTATTTTTACAAATCCTTGATCGAGCTCAATAGCTCGATCAAGCCTGATAGATCGATCAACCCCTGGTTAACCACATAAATGGCTCGATCAAGGGTTTCTTAAATCCTCGATCAAGCTATTTGAATTTATAATTTAAGCGCTTGATTGATCATTTTAAGCGCTTAATCGTGCTTTTGATATCCTAAAAACCACAATTTTAGCACCCCTTCTCCAAATTTATCTACGACACCATTTTGTACCCTGGTGGACTTAGAGAAACAATTGTCCTTAAGTGGCGGAATTGATCATGTTGGATTCATGAAGAAATTCTCTATCCAATGGCATATGAGTTTGACGTTTTCGAATTCATATAATATTTTTCATCTAAATTATTTTAAACATAATGCTTGAAATAAATAACCTAAAATAAACACAACAGATAGATTTCAAAAAATGTCATTATTTTCATTTATGAGTCCTCTTCAAAAGGATAATATTGGTTTTTCAATTTATTTAAATAATTGGAAAAAAAGCTACATGAACACGTGTCTGCAAAATGCAATTGAAATATTCCTTTTCCAACTTCGAAAAATAATAAAAATATATATTTTTTCATAAAAAAATAAATTTTAATATGAATAACATAATTCTCTCCGTGTAGATCATGCTCATATAAAGATTTTTTTAAAATTACACATTTTAGACTAAGTTTTGCTAAGTGAACACACACATACCTCTTAAGATGTGTGAAATTTGCAAGGACAAGAATTTCATTTAATGGAAAATTAACAAATTATATGACACTAAAATATTTTGCAAAAAATATCATTAGGACAACAACATAATTCTCCACAAATTGTTTTTTTACTCTAAAATCAAAATTCACAATGTTTATATGAATTTTGAGGGCTTCAATTTGATAAAAGAGTAAAATTTTGAAATTTCATCGCCACATTTGGCCCAAATATGTAACCCATATTCATGCATTCACCCTGTTTTGAATTAAAATATGGGTCATTCATTATAGGCACCTTTTTGGGTATCAGGAGAGGGAGGAGAGGGGATTGAAAAAAAATGTTCAAGGGAGAAAGAAAAACAAAAGTGTGCCCAGAAATCCTGCAAGGCACTTTCAACCATGGAGGAGCTAGCTCTTGGGTTGGATCTGAACATGGAAAAAGTTGAATCTCTTTCAAAGTAGACTCTACTAGGAAAATTCAGTTATATTTCTCTAATTGATGAGAAGATCATATCTTGGGTAAAATAATTCTAGAAGCCTCTGGTGGGCTACACCCCAGTCGTAAGTATTCTAGTAAATAAATGGATTCACTTCTATTTACTGCAGGAATCTGACCTAGATTTGATCCTAAGCATGACTTTGGTCATCGACAGAGGAACCTTGTGGCTTTAGAGATGGCACCTGACATTTTTTCCTAGAACTAAAGAGAAAACTTGAAAAAACCTATAGGTTATGCTTCCCGGCTTCCCACTGGAGTTTTGGTCAAAAAAGGTTTTCATAAGCATCACAAACTCTTTGGGTAGATTTGTATTTCTGGAGGAATCTTCCTTGAGAGCGCTAGATAAAAGCCTTGTGTGGGTCCTTGTAGAGATGTATGCCTCAGAGGGTCTTCTAGGGGCTTTCAAAATCATGTTGGGGGACAAAACTATCTTGCAACCACTTGACATCTAAAATACCCCATTCGAGTGTTTGAATTGCAAATGAGTGGGGCATTTGGAATCTCATAAATTGTGTCTCTTTCAAGAATTCAAATATCATTGTGCTCCTACATTCCTCCAAGATAGTGTCTCATTTTAGGGAACATCCTTTGGATCAAAGAAGGAAAAAATTGAGAAGGATCATTTTCCTTTGCATCTCTAAGAATCTTCTGGTAGGTTTCTTTGATGGAGTCACTCAATAATACAAATGTGGATTGGGGGGATAGATTAAATTAACAAGGAACAAATTAATTCACTTCAAAATTGACTTAGGATTTTGAACAAAAACAAAAGATGAGCTTATTGCCATTTGGGCTCTTTTGTTCCTAGCCTCTCAAAATAATATAAATTGCATTCAAATTTCACGAGACTCCAAATGTTTTATCAATTGGTTAGTTAGAAAATCCCAACTGGAGGTTTTGAATCTATTTGATTAGAAAATCAAAATTGAAGAAATAAGGAAACAATTTCTGGAGATCAGTTTCTTCCACATCTAAAGGGAGCTAAACTCATTGGCAAACCTACTATCCAAATAAGTCATCAATCTAGAGTTGGGTTACATCTACTATAAAGAGAGGATTGGAAACAAAATTCAAAGTTCACATTGGGTGCCCATAGGCTAGAAGAACCCTATGTTATATCTCTGGCCTTTGAAAGGCATCCTTGCTCTCAGTCTACAGTTTTCAAATTTTCGTAGCAAAAGTCAGATTTTACTTTATATTAGAGACTACTATTCCTACAGACCACTTTAAAAGTTAGCTTCAGAGCTCAAGAGTCTTTTATCATAGAAAAAATTCCAGAAAAATATGTATTTCTTTGTTTCTATTTTAAATGAGCAGTTAGATAGTTTGAGATTTGTATTTAGTTGCAATTAGTATTTCCCCAACAACATCAGTCCTCTATAGAGTTGCTCTATTTTGACAATCACTTGTAAAAGGAGAAAAAAATCAGACTAGATCATACTTACATGTAATTTTTTTATTCAAAAGAATGGAAAAAAAGTTCCTTTTTTTTCTCTAAGAAAAAGAAAATAAAAAGGGAATAGAACCAAAAAAAAAAAAGAACATAAAAAAACATGTCTTACGATTCTTTTCCTGAAAATATATTTTAATAATACATATTATGAGAATCTAAAATTGTGTTATATATCTATATGTTTGTAGCTTCAATATTGAATGTAAATTTTTTATTAATAAATTTTACAAACTCAATATCTATCACTTACTATTATAGTGAAATTTATTTCCAAAATTGTATGCCAAACTACTTGCTCAATAATTTCCTATAAGGGTCAATCAACTAAAATAAAGGATTAATAACCCCTATTGTAGACTATTCCTTCCACCATTATCAAAATCTCTTTTAAAATGAGGGGTTTTTTTTCATAAGAAAAAATTACAAACTTTCATTAATAAACAAAAGTAGTTACATTTTTCAATATACTGATGTCCTCATTATCCATAATTTAGCATAAAGGCTCTCCTAACAGAGAAAGCAACAGAACTTCAAGATGAAACTAACATCACAAAAAAGCACAAAATGTATAGTGGCATAAATGGTATCCAAGACAAACTAGAGGGAGTTAAATTCCATTACAAGAAAGGCTTGCTTCCTTATCCAATAGATCTGAAACCCTATGAACAAGCTAACCAAAATACCTCTATCAAATTAGAATTGCGTTGAATACAAAAAAAAAGCATAATGAGACATCCAAAACCAGTGAGGGATAAACTGACTCCACCACTAGAATGTGAAGACCCCATAATAGCCAGAAAAACCATCAAAAACAAAATGTAATTGATTTCTCTAGGCAGAACAAATGTACCTCTTCTTGACAGAATTTCACCCAAAGAATTATGCTCTCTATAAGTGTGGATGAAAGAGATGTGCATGAAAAATTTCGACAGGGCACTGATTTACTACATCCATAGATATAAAGATGGCGTCCCAAACAAGCGTTGCACCTGATCCCATTAGATTACTAATTTCGAATCACCAACAATAACAATCTCCTAAATTTCTTACCAGGCACAATATGTAAGAACCCCAAAGAGCCATCATTTCAGCCCTGTTCTCAGTACCGGTGCCCCCCTCCCCCATCCCCCTCCCTCCCAAACTAGTTGAATTGATATGATTGTCTAGGCATCAACACTATCTGTACCCCACATACACATTCCCCTCTCAAAGAAGCCCCATCAAATTATCCCACTTGCGAATTCATCCCTATATCCTTATAGACACTAATTCTTTGATTTGGCTTAGGCCTCTTGGTCCAATTTCTAGAAAGAAAACCACAATGTTCATACTAGATATTTTCTCATATAGGGTAACGTTGTGATGAGGACAAGATTCTGGGGTGAACCAAAATCCCATTTCCCCAATAAATCGTCCTTGAGTCCTATGGGTTATGGACCCACGAAGCCTCTCAGAAACGCTTCTCTCGTTCTTCATCCACACACGAACTTCCTTCTCAAAGTTATTAGTTGTTGTTGCTTTAGCTGCGGATTCTTGCTGCCGCTCTTATCAATCAGATATCGGCCTTCTCAACATGATTGCGTAGCACCTCCCACTGATCCAACAACAATGGAATACCTTTCTTTCTAGTCAGCTGCTTCCCGTCCTTTGTGTAAAACTCACGAATATCCACAAAAATCTTTCCTTGCCACATTCTTACAGAAACTTTGTGATTCCTCGATAACTCGCAAATCTCGATTGCACCATTATCATCCGGGACAAAATTCTTCTTGTCTTTTTTCTTCACAGGAGACTTGCCATCGCCCTCAGAATCATCAATCCCGATGTAGTCATCCTTTCGCTTCCCCCATTTCGACATCTTCATCGGCCAAACTGTTGTAACCACACCAAAACCTACCGACTGAGAATGATAATTGGTCAATACAGCCACTCGGCCGTTCCCATGCCCGCGTTCTCGCTGTCAGTCACAACATTGCCGGAAGAGCCTTTGGATTTCACGTCTCGGTTTTGGAGCAACAGGGCTTCCCGCAAGCAGTGCACACCAGATTAAGTACAGCTACAGTCGATTCATAAAAATTGGTGTGGCCAGTTAGTTCAGCATGCTCTTGGGCTTCCTGTACACTTCTTAGTTGGTGCCCGCAGTCCCCACACATTAGTGTAAGACCCGCCATGACCACCGACTCTTCAAGGTGTCCATAAATTTCGATCCTAGAACTTATTACTTTGTTGTGCTTTACTTCAGAGAATTAGAGGCTTCTCTGCCCATCTATCATGGCTCCAAAAAACAAAACAAAACGCTGGCAAACAATACACAGACACAAGTTCACATAAAACGCATTTTTATTATGTACAAAATCAATTACAAAATTAATGCATCTCAGCCTTAATCAAGAATTCTCTAGCAACTACATTTTTCCCTTTCTCACACGCACAGGGTTCTTCTCCTCCCTTTCTTGATTCACTAATGAATCCTTAAGTTCTTGTTATACATACATTCAGTTTTAACTGATTTTTGTAACTAAAATTAGTTCATTAACCGAATCAGGTTCTTCTCCTTTCTTTCTTGATTCACTAATGAATCCTTAAGTTCTTGTTATACATACATTCAGTTTTAACTGATTTTTTTAACTAAAATTAATTCATTAACCGAATATTGTTCAAGGTTGGCTTGGTTGTCCATGTGGTTTTCCAAGTGTCTTCTTTCTCTAATTTTTTTTCACTGAGGTGTCCGAATGCTCCTGCATCAGACTCCCGAGGTACAAAAATTATGACCTCCTGGTCATATGCTCCCGAGGGACAAAAGAAAAAATTATGAACTCCTGGTCATATTCGTTTCCTTGTTCTTAGCAATTCTACCCACTATTTCACTTCTTCAGTGGAACTGCCTCATGTGAGCTGCAACCAAACCTCTGCAATACCAAGTCCTCCCTGCTACCAGATGCCTTACCAAGCTTCTCTCCTGAGCTTAGTCTTTTGGCATCCCTCTGGTTCTTTCCTCTTGAACCCATTGTGCACTCCTACCCCAGGTTTGCTGCAATCTTCTCACCTTCACAAAATAAAATAAAAAATTACAAACTTACAAATCTTCAACAAAACTGTACCTCTTCTTTCTTCACATGCAAAAACTCCTCTCCGCAGGAAATATTTTCCCGCTCTGATACCACTTGATGAGGACGAGATTCTGGGGTGAACCAAAATCCCATTTCCCCAATAAATCATCCTTGAGGCCTATGGGTTATGGGCCCACGAAGCCTCTCAGAAACGCTTCTCTCATTCTTCATCCACACACGAACTTCCTTCTCAAAGTTATTAGTTGTTGTTGCTTCAGCTGCGGATTCTTGTTGCCGCTCTTATCCATTAGATATCGGCCTTCTCAACATGATTGCGCAGCACCTCCCACTGATCCAACGACAATGAAATACCTTTCTTTCCAGGCAGCTGCTTCCCTTCCTTCGTGTAAAACTCACGAATATCCACAAAAATCTTTCCTTGCCACATTCTTATAGAAACTTTGCGATTCCTCGATAACTCGCAAATCTCGTTTGCACCACTGTCATCCAGGACAAAATTCTTCTTGCCTTTCTTCTTCACAGGAGACTCGCCATCGCCCTCAGAATCATTAGTCCCGACATAGTCATTCTTTCGCTTCCCCCATTTCGACATATTTGTCGGCCAAACTGTTGTAACCACACCAAAACCTACTGACCGAGAATGACGATTGGTCAATACAGCCGCTCGGCTGTTCCCATGCCCACGTTCTCGCTATCAGTCACAACATTGCCGGAAGAGCCTTTGGCTTTCACGTCTCGATTTTGGAGCGGCAGGGCTTCCCGCAGGCAGTGCACACCAGATTAAGCACAGCTTCAGTCGATTCATAAAAATTGGCGTGGCTAGTTAGTTCAGCATGCTCTTGGGCTTCCTGTACACTTCTTAGTTGGTGCCCGCAGTCCCCACACATTAGCGAAAGACCCGCCATGACCACCGACTCTTCAAGGTGTCCACAGATTTTGATCCTAGAACTTATTCCTTTGTTGTGCTTTACTTCAGAGAATCAGAGGCTTCTTTGCCCATCGATCATGGCTCCAAAAAACAAAACAAAACGCTAGCAAACAATACATAGACACAAGTTCACATAAAACACATTTTTATTATGTACAAACTCAATTACAAATTAAGGCATCTCAGCCTTAATCAAGAATTCTCCAGCAACTACATTTTTCCCTTTCTCACATGCACAGGGTTCTTCTCCTCCCTTTCTTGATTCACTAATGAATCCTTAAGTTCTTGTTATACATACATTCAGTTTTATCTAATTTTTTTAACTAAAATTAGTTCATTAACCAAATCAGGTTCTTCTCCTCCCTTTCTTGATTCACTAATGAATCCTTAAGTTCTTGTTATACATACATTCAGTTTTAACTGATTTTATTAACTAAAATTAGTTCATTAACCGAATCTTGTTCAAGGTTGGCCTGGTTGTCCCTGTGGTTGTCTAAGTGTCTTATTTCTCTAATTTTTTTCCACTGAGGTGTCCGGATGCTCCTGCATCACATTGTCAAATATTCTAGCGTTTTTTCTCCTTTAGATTCCCTAGAAGATGTACAATGGTAGTTCCCTATATTCACGTTGATCCTCAATCCATTGAGATAGGCAGTAACAGATGGAGGATCTATCCACCACAATTAATTTTGAGGGACTTGGAAACCTCTTTCTAAACCGAAACAACAAAGGAGCATGTATGAAAAAGGTGATCGACATCTTCGTTCACTCCTCTGCACAAAGAACAAATCTCAGGCCCTTGTAAACCTCTCCTGGAGAGGTTATCCCATGTAAGTATCCAATTATGGAAAACTAACCATACAAAATATTTAATTTTTAATGGAGTTTCCCATCTCCACATTTGAGTCATCCATGAATCAATGTTGTTAATCCTTATCCTAAGAGATGAATGAATATATTTCTTTGACAAATATGTTACATACAAACTCGCACCCACCCCATACCAATTGGCCATCCTTCTTAATCAACGTGATACCTGCATGGTAAAGTTTGCATCGGTATTTCTCCCATTTGGCATCTAAAGACACCGAAAGTCCAAGGTCCTTGGAATGCGACCAACTTGAAAGAGATAGAATAAAGTTGTGTTGGCCCCTAATGTGTTCCAAAAAGTATAACCCAAAATTGTTAAGGCGTTGTAAAATTGGAACAGATAAAATGTGATCTCCTGCAAGGCCTTTGATAACATTGAGACCGATAGTGATCTTATCGCCCCTTACCACCTCCCATCGTAAATTACCGCATATCAAGGCTTGGCCTTCATCAAACTACACCACATGAATGAAGCAGTCTTCTTTTTTGGAGCTCCAACTCTTATGCATGCCTCCAAATTTCGATTGTTGAGGTATTTCTCCCTAATTATTTTTTGCCATATTCTTGCTCCTTTGAAAGCTCTCCATATGTTCTTTACAAGAAACTCCTAATTGGAGTGTTATGTATCGCTAATAGGTGAAATCATGAAAATGGGTTACACTTTTGGGCCAAATGTGGCGATGAAATTTCAAGTTTTTCATCTTTTATTGAATTGAAGCCCTCAAAATTCATATAAGCACTGTGAATTTTGATTCAGAGTAAAAATACAAATTGTGGATAATTTTATTGTTGTCCTAATGATATTTTTTGCAAAAATATTTAGTGTTGTATAATATGTCAATTTTCCATTAAACGAAATGGTTTTCCTTGCAAATTTCCACACATCTTAAGAGATATGTGTGTGTTCGCGTGGCATAAATTAGTCTAAAATGTGTAGTTTTTAAAAAATATTTATATATAAGCATGATCTACACAGAGAGAATTAATTTTTCATATTAAAAATTTATTATTTTATGCAAAAATATATTTTTTATTATTTTTCGAAGTTGGCGAAGTAATATTTCAATTTCATTTTACAAACACATGTGTTCACATAAGGTTTTTTTTAACTATTTAACTAAATTGAAAAAAAAAAAGTACCCTTTTGAAGAGGACTCGTAAACGAAGATAGTGGTATTTTTTGAAATTTTTTCACTATGCATATTTTACGATACTGATTTTTTATTCAACCTCTTTAAAACAATTCAAAAAAAAATCAAGCATTGTGTTTAAAAGAAATTATATGAAAAATACAACATGAATTTGAAAATTCCAAAATCATATGCCATTGGATAGAGGATTCCTTCATGAATCCTACGTGATCAACTCCGCCAGAGGACAAATTTAGCCCTACGTCCACTTGGGTACAAAATGGAGTTAAAGGGAACTTTGCAGAGGGGGTGCTGAAATTGCTGATTTTAGGACTTAAGAGGCTCAATTGAGGGCTTAAAGTGGTTGATCGAGCCATTCACATGCTTAAAAATAACTTGATCAAGTGTTATAGCTCGATCGAGCCTTTATAAAAAAAATTGAGTAATCTAAAATTATACTTTTAATTCATCTTAAAATTCCAAACTTTATTAGATTTTTTGTTATAATGTCATGTAAAAACCTTATTAAATTTAATATTAATATTAAAAAATATTATTTTTATTATATTAAATTAAATGATAAAATGATATTAATATATTTTAATGTCATTATTAAATTTATAAATTTTGGATTAATATAATATTATTAACTTTAATATAATATAAAATTTCTTATATTATAATATATACTAGCACAACCACATTAATAAATGTGGTTGATATACGCCATAGGCATCAACAAAAGAGTCATTAACACAAAAATAGTCATACAAACTGACTCAATATATATGTTATTAATTTTATTTAACCTAATTTTTTTTTATAAATATAACATAATAAAATATATAATATTTTTAAAATCTTGAAATAATCATAACCTAAAGCTACCTTTAAAGAAATAAAACCTAAACAGTTTCAATTGGAAGACATGAAGCGCTCTATGTATCTTTGATGTCGCTGGAATATTAATATTTTGGAAAATTTTAGATAATATTCCCATAGAAAATTATTGTTTTCCCTCCAAGGGAATGCACAACACACGTTTGAAATGTTTCATTTTAAATATATATTATTAAAAAAAAAATTGTACGACATCAATATATATATATATATATATATATATATATATATATATATATATATATATATATATATATATATATATATATATATATAGATAGATAGATAGATAGATAGATAGATAGATAGATAGATATATCTAATCAACGTATTTTAAAATTTATGAAATATAGAGTGAGAGAGAGTGGGAGATAAGGGTAAGAGAGAAGGTGGGGGGACACAAATATGGAGAGTGGGAGAGGAGGAGAGAGTCTCCAAGAAAGAGAGGAAACTCAAGAGATGGAGTTGGAGGAAAATATAAGGAAGGAAGAAGTTCAAGACATATAGAGAGAGAAAGGTGGAAAGTGAGAGAGGGCGAGTGACAAGGGATAGATGGAGAGAGTGTGTGTATGTTTAGGGGTGAGATAGAAAGACAAAGGAGGACTCTAGATGGAGAGAAGGGGGTGAGAGAATGAGAGAGGGAGGGAGATAGTCAACATAATTGCATGACAAAGATGGAGAGAGATAGAGTGAGTGAGTGAGTGACGTGGGGGAGAGACAAAGGGAGGTGGGAAAGAAAGGAATAGAGAGAGGACTTGAGAGGGATAGGGAGGCAGAGATGGAGTTGCAGGAAGGAGAGAGGGAGGTAAGAAGAAAGAAATATAGAGAGAGGGAGTGGCAAGGGAGATGGAGAGAGAGAGAGGAAGTGACAACAGAGATGGAGAGAGAGTGAGAGAGGAGAGTAGGAGGGAGGAGAGATATAAGGGTAGACAAAGGGAGAGAAGAGGAATAGAGAGAGAGAGGGATAGGTGGAGGATGGGATATATTGATAGATATGGAGAAACAGGGTGATATAGAGATATGAAGAAGGAGAGATAGAGGGAGATAGAGATATAGATGGAAGGGGGAGAGAGGGAAGAAGAGAAATTCCCATCATATTTGAGTTTTAAAAAATTGAACAAAACTTAAATTTCCATCATAAGGAATTGATTGAAATACTTGGATAAGTACTTGTAAATTTAGGAAAGTTGATATAATTATATAAAATTATAGAAATGTTGCCATATATTGTTATTTAGCTTTTATATTAAATTTTAATACGATTGACTTATATCATGTTATGACTAAACTCTTGTAGATAATATCAACAAAAAAATGTTAAATAAAACCTATTTGTTGTTTACATGAAATCTTTTAACATTAAATTTGAATAAATCTTATTTCAATCATATTTGTGTTTTGTAGTTGAACCTTGAAATAAGATATTTATTGAAATACTTAAAAAAGTTGTCCATGCAATGGTATATGGGTGGGTCACAAAAAAAATCATAACATATATATATATATATATATATATATATATATATATATATATATATATATATATATATAACGAATGACTTTATAATTCAAATAATTTATTTTTAAAATTGAATTGCAATAAAATACATGTTGGTGGCACTGAAAGACACTTTCTACAAGCCAATATGAAGCATGATTGAAATTATTTACATGTTCAATATTAAATGATACATGATATATTTTAGTTCATTTTAAGTATCAAAGTGACTTGCATCATAACGTTTTAAATTGTACTTATTTTCTTAGTCTATGAAACTCGAAATCAAAATGGAACATATATTTTACTAATAAAAGTTATAGTATATAGAAAAATTATTAAATTGGCAAAATAGTTTTAACAGATCCATTTAAACTTCAAAAATTAATGAGCATCCATAAACAAGATTAATACAAATCCCTAAACGGAAATAGTGAAAACTTGTATCAATGAACTATCCATATGAAAATATATACAAATTACAAATATCACATGAACATTCATAAAATATACAAACTATGACACTCCGAGTACGACCAAAACTCCTATGTGAGTTTTGTCATGCAAGGTAATTGTCCATAAGCTGGTACTGCAATATAACACATTCAAATTCAAACTAATTAGATCATTATTTGTACAAAATAAAATAACATGGAAATAAATTATATTGAACCGCATTTTTAATTACATATATATATGAATCTACTAACCTCATTCGAGTTCAAATGAAAGTCCAATAGGATGGGGGTCGGATCATGAATCTGGATTTGGTGCTCCTCTATTGTGGCTCGATGATTGGAGCCTACATCGATGGACTTGCATTATCAGTGCCTCTAAACCTAGAATCCCACTCATGTATCCAGATAATAGTGGCATCAAAGACACTTTGCATATGGGCCTATGTACACAATGGAAAGGACAAATAATAATTAGTCTACAAACTAATTAGCATATTTATGTAACTTAAAAAAAGAAAATGTTGAAATCTTAGGAATAAACAACTTTACCTCAATTGTTGGTCCATGTGGTTGTACATACTGCCTCTCCTCCACATTAGTGAAAACATATAAGGTGGAGGTGGAGGTGGAGGAGAATCCATGGAAATGTGATATGGTCGAAGATGCCCTAGCTAATCAACTACCCCCTAGGATGACCTCTTAAGCTCATCCATGTATATGAGATGTGTCTACATGTTATCATGAACTTATTAATATAAATTATGCAATTTAATATGGACTAGAAATTTTAATATAAATAATTATGCATAATTTGACAATAAGAGTTAAACGTTTCGTATATATATGTACTTGTTTTGTGTCATGTGGGTCATGCACCCTCAAAGTCTCATGAATGGCATCAAGATAAATACATGTATGTGTCAAAAGCTGATAAAAGGATAAAATCGCGAGAAATGCATCATCATATAAGGGCACTGGTGGGTCACGAGGCGTTGGTGGTGATCTCCTATGCAATGAAACATGCGCACTAGCCAATAACGCATGCATGTTTTCTGCAATAGTCTCCTGCATCTCACCACCGAGTTGCGACAACTCCTCTAGCTCTCCAGGTAATATCAAGCTCCGATACATTAGTGGAAAGAATCTTGGAGCTGGTGGTACATGCTCAAGGTCCTTACGATCCCCTTCACGCTCATAGGTATGTCCCATGACGGTACCATAAAATTGAGATCCAGTATCAGTGTAATTTGGCCTCATATGTAACACAAACTCTCCATATGAATGTTTAGCAAAATAAATGGCGACCTGGTCATGGTTGGGGAATTGGCCCCAAGCTCCAATGAATTTATCGTACACGAAAGGGGTTGCAAGAACATTACTAAAACATTTCAGTGGGATCATACCTTTATGTCTAGCAGGGAGATATAGAGGGATGTCAAAAAACTCCCCCCAAACATCAATGTCCTTGGTGGCCTCTTTCATCGCCTCCCAAGAATCTAGGCCTCTAACCTCATGCCTCCTGACCCTATGTATGAATTTTAATATGTGGCTATATGGGCCCGACCTCTGGTATGTCTCAATCAACCTAGTCATGGTATCCATTATCAAAGATAATGTGAGACAAGTCTGTGAATTGTCAGGGATATTCTTTATGTTACCTATGATCTATGTATGATGGGTCATAACATCCTCTAATGTGATCTGATCTGGAGCATCATCCCACTGAAGAGACCGATGTTGCACTCTGATCCTCAACTTCTACCTACTGATGACCTGTAAATCATAAACATAATTTAACATATATATAATTAACAAACTAAAATCATATCAACATATACATTAAATTCTAACACATCAAAACAATTTAAAAATTAAAGACAATTTCAAGACATAAACACATAAAATTTAAAGAGGATTTAAAATTGTAGGAGGTGTACCTCAAATGGGAAAAGAAGGTACACTGGATGTAGCATGGTCATCGACAGAGACAAAAACACTACCTCTGACACTTTGACTAATGTTGGAAATAGGCTCTACAATGGGAACATGAACTCTCGGTGGGCTATGTGATCTATCATGAGCCTGCCCACGTATAACATAACCTCTCGCACTACGATGGCCTGCAGTTGGGGTGCGTATATGAGATGCCTCAACATATTACATATAATACATATAAACTAATCCAAGAAAAAAATGTTGACCAAAAAACCATTTCTAAACTCAAGCAAAATAATCTACCCTGAATTCCTAAACTTTAGAGTCCATTTTTTGATAATTTATCAACCAAAGTACATTGAGTTCCATGTAAACATAATCAAAATAAGTGATCAAATCTGCCCTCATATTTTTTGTCTTTTCTAAATAATGCATTTTATTCATAATGCATAAATATGTAAATATATATGTAAAAGTTTGAAATAAACCTATTTACAAAACTAATAAAACTTCATGCCAATCAAATACTACAATAGACTTTACTTTCTTAATGTTTGACTTTGACACATGGCATGTAGTAAGTGCAAGCACATGAAAACAATGTTTTTTTGTACAACACACTACATAATGAAACAATATGGTACAAATTAGAAAATTGAGTCTAAATGTTTTGATTTACTAGACCAAATGCATTTTTCATGATGGATTTAATGTATCTATAAATAATGCAATATTGAAACATGAATTTATATATATGCATGTTATGTTTTAAGTATTTATGCTATGTTAAATTTTATAGTTATATTATGTTATAGTTATGCACAATGTACATGTTACATTATGTTATGCTATATATATATATATATATATATAATATGTCAAATAACTTTATATTATAATACATAGTTATAGAATTTACTTATGTTATATATAAATATAAGACCATAATATATAGTTATATAATATTATAATATAACAGTTAAATTATATATCTAGTTATATAAATTTTATGTTATGAACTATCTAGTTAGTTATAGTTACATGTTTTGTTTTGTTTTGTGTTATGTATATATATGAAATTTTAAATGTTAAATAACATGTTAGGTTACATGTAAAATATTTATGGAAATTATATATATATATATATATATATAATATGTTATAACTTTATAATCTAGTTAAATATATAGTTAAAATTACATAATTATGAAATAGGTATAGTTATATTACATGATATGTTATATATGTGTTAGGTTAAATAATTTTATGTTATACACATAAAATAATTATATAGTTTGATGTTATAATTTTATGTTATGAACTAAATAATTATAGAATTATGTTATGTTATCAATTATTTATAGATAGAGAAAGAGAGAGAAAAAAAAAAATAATTATGTGATGTTATATAAATAAGTTATAATTTTATTAAATATATATAATTATATAGTAATTATGTTATGAATTATTGTTATGGTTATGTTGTAACATATACATAATTTTATGTTATGTTAAATAGTTGTAAAACTATATTATGTTATATATTTTATATATACAACTATAATATATAGCTATATAATGTTATAGTTAAATAATACTTAAATATATATATATATATATAATACTTTATATATATATATATATATATATATATATATATATATATAATACTTTTTTTATTTTTAACTTTAAAGATTAATATTTTATTTTTAAAACTAGAATAGTATTATATTTATTATTAAAAAAGTATTTCAAATATAAATTAAGTTAAATTTAAAATAATAAAATAAAGTGAAATTTCTTATTTTATAAATAGAGGTTTATTATGAATAACTATATTCATCATGTCAATCTCAAGTTCCTAATTTACTTATTGGTTATAGTTTCATGGTTTTATGTTTTAAAGTATATTGTTTTGTCAAATTTGCTAGAAATTTGAAATGCATTTCAAGTAACAAAAAAATAAAAAAATAAAAACAATTGAAAATTTATTTAACAAAATTCTAAAAGAAAAATTTTAAAACCTAAAATAATTAGAAAAAATTGTTTAAATTACCATTCAAAATCAGAAAATATGCATTTAATACACAAAACATTGCAAGTAAGAAACAAATTTAAAACCTAAATTACAGGTGGTTTCAAAGTGTTTTCTAAGTTGCTTTGAAAGGTTTTTTTATGGTTTTTTAGATTGGTTTTGTGTTTTTCTAAGTTGTTTTGAAGGATTTTTTATGGTTTTCTTGTTAGGTTTGTGATTTTCTAAGCTTTTTTCAAGGGTTTTTTTGTGACTTTTGTAGTTTTGTATGGTTTTTTTTTTTTAATTATTTGGTTTTCATGGTTTTTGTACATGGTTGTTTTTTTTATAATTACTTATTTGTTATATTTTGCAAAAAAAAAAAAAATGGACAAAGGATAAAGTACCTACCTTCGTTTGAGCCTCTGCGATGTTAGTGGGGTGGTTGGCGAGATTGATTTAAACGCTTCACTGCTCTCTAACTACTTCAATAACATCAATCAAACTACTCTTAAACTCTCAGTTGAACTCTGGCGGTATGTGAAAATGGTGTGCGCAGACCGCAAGAGCAGTGTATATAAAAAAGGGGGTTGATTGAGCCCTAAAGCTCGATAAAGCACTATAGCTCGATCAAGTGTTATAGCTTGATCAATAGTTAGTTTTTAAACCTTGATCAAACTACCTTTTTAGCGCCCACGGAACTCGATGGAGCACTTAAAAAAGGCTCGATCAATCATTGTTTTTCCACCCAAATATGCCCTCTTTTACCAAAAAATGTAACCCAACTCTATGCTTTCGCCCTAATACCTCAACCCCCAATCACCTCACTCCGACGTATTAATAAGTTAAATTTCTTGGTTTTCCCACTGCCACTCCAGGAAAATTTGGCTATAATGGAATTGATCGTTTTGATGACAGCTCGAAAGAGATTAAACAAGTGCATACAATAAACAAAAATGCCTTACAAAACAACTTTTATAATAATCAGTCTTTCGCCTAAGGATAACCACTTGCGTTCCCATAGAATTAACTACTTCTCAATTTTTTTGATGAACTAGTCTCAATCCAAAATCTCATAATTGTTGAGCTTCAAATGAAATCCCAAGTATCTAAAGCCTTTATCCATCAATTTGACTTTCACCTCAGAGAAATTTGCAATCGCTAACATTGCCTCTTGATCACTCCCTCAGAAACTAATTCTAATTTTTCTTTTTTCATGATAAGCCCAGAAGTTTCCCCAAATTTAGATAGAATTAAGTGGAAAGCCCTCCATGCCCATGAGAGTTGTGGTGTGAGGAATTTGATTTTTTTCACAAAACAACGATTAATAAATTATTAAACCATTAATTTCATTTATATAAAATATTTATAAAATACTCTAAAATTCACAACTTACCTAAAATTTATATTTTTTTTTACAATTTAAAATAATACTTCAACCTAATTAAATTTAATTAACTTCTCGTATCTTTATATATTTATTCACAACAAAGCATTTTCATCATTTAAAGACAAACATGTTTTCAATTTTTGAACTTAGACTTCTGTGATCCATAATAATTATTATAACATCTTTCGGAAGAAATCACATAAGAGAGATTCTCGTCGATGTGTTTCTAACCACCCAGTGTGGTTCATCTTCAGGACAAGCTGAGGAATTTGATTTAGACATTTAGATAAATAGATGTAGAGAACTGCTAACTAGCCGTTATGGATAACAGCTAGTGTGGTTCATCTTCAGGACAAGATGAGGAATTCGATCCTATCATTTAGATAAATAGATGTAGAGAACTGCTAACTAGCTGTTAGGGATAACAGCTAGTGTGGTTCATCTTCAGGACAGGATGAGGAATTCGATCCAGGCATTTAGATAAATAGATGTAGAGAACTGCTAACTAGCCGTTAGGGATAACAACTAGTTTGACTGAAAGTAGGAAATAGAAAAGGTTAATGACCAAAAAGGTAGGGAGAGAAATAAAATGGTTATTATTATTTTTTTTGGATAAATTAATGATGTATAAAGTTATAATTTAGAAAAATAATAACGCTTTATAACTCAATTAATTAATATAATATTAAAAAATAATTTTAAGAGTCATAAGTTGGATACTATCAATAAATGATATTCTAAAATGTATTAATATTTTAATCTTATTCATATAATTATTAATTAGTATTCGATGGTCAATGTTATAAAACTATATAATAAAATCATATTGAATAGGGAAAAAAATAAAAAGGGATTTTATCACAAGGTTAAAGGAAACTAATTAAGGAAAATAAATTACTAAATAAAAAAGAGGTTAAATAAAAAAATAATATATAAAAATGATAAACACCTTATATAACCTCATTAATGAATATAATATAATATTAAATATCCTCATTAATGGAAAAAATTACGAAAATATTAAAAATTATTCATAAAAAATATATTAATCTATAAGAAAATATTTTAGTAAGAAACTACACGGATCAAGTTTCTGTTGATACTCCAATGATCCTTTTTATTTAAATTAACAAGTCTCTTTTCAATCTCTAAAGCTTTTTTCAATTTACAATAATGAAAATAATAAATCATCACAATAACCTGCGAAGACAAAAAAAACTCTTACTAACAGGGCATTTCCCATTATTAAAGACAAACAAAACAAAACAAGAAAAACAAAACAAAAAGGGAGAGAATTATGTTTGACGCTTTAAATTGTGAACTTTGAGAATTTTGACATGAAAGATGTGACATATAACGGAATAATGATGTCCGTATGTGTGACTGCGGCAAACGTACCCATCCTTCATGTAACGCGGGCAGCGGAATGCGACTCGCATTCAAGTTACCGTGCACCTAACTTCTCACCATTTTTCTCGCTCTCACAGCCACGGAATTCGTTCCTTGCAATACAAACAAGAAAAGCTGGCCAAACAGCAATAATGGGAGGCGGGTGTGTTGAGAGATACTCTTGAACAAAAAATAATTGGAGGATTATGTGTCTCACTCGTTATCATTCTGCATCTTCTTGTAATCGAGTGCAACAATGTGAATTCTGGGTTGTTGAGAGGATTTAATGATAATTTTGTTAGCGAAGTTTCAGGTGTATTATAATATAACTATATTATAATACGTTGAAAATGTACTTTTTAAATTTTTCTTTAAACAAACCAGTTATTTCCAAAATATTAAATTTTGATCTTAACAAATCACTTCAATCACCAATATAACTTATCCTACAAACAAAAATGAGTAGATTTACATTTATTTCCTATTATTATTATTTTCGATAAATTCTTAAAACCCCTCGTTTTAAAAATTTTATTTTATTTTTGGAATTTCATTGCAATTTTCATTTAAAATTAAAAATTTCAAAACAATTGGAAAAATTTAACAAATATACATAAATTCAAATTTCCGTTACGACGGCATTTTAGTCAAACGCACTAATCCACTGCTCAAAGCCGTCGACAATATGATGATTGTTGCCATTGAAAATAATCCTCCCCGAGAATGATTTATAATTTTAGGACTTAATATAAATCAATAAATTATATTGTGTAATTTTAATTTAGTTTATAATTATATTAGCATTTGCATTTTATGTTGCAAAGGAAACGTCGTAAGGTATAGAGTGGGGAAGAATAGCGACATGTGAATGGACATTGTTGATCGCAAGGGTGGATGATAATGTGTATTCTGAAAATGGATATTTTGTTATGGTCAACCTAATGCATTCATTAATTAGATGACAACAAAAAAGTTTCGGGCCCAAGCTGAACCAACACAAATCTTTTCTACAAGATTGAAATTGCCTAAATGATTCCTCAATCAATGGGGAAATAACCGTTTCCCTCTTCTAATACCTAAAATACATTGTAGGAGACCAATTTTTCAAGTAACCTAATATAACTAGCAATTGGCCCAAAAGGTGCAAAGAGAGGCTGATAGAAATGTTAAATTGAAAGAATTGTATTTTGGTTCAAAATAATAAATATTATAATAATTCAATCATTCAAACTAAACCTAGTCAATAAATTGCCCAAAAAAAATAAATCCTTAAATCAAAATTATACAAATCATCATTCAAACTAAACCTAGTCAATAAATTGCCTAAAATAAAATAAATCCTTAATCAAAATTATACAAATTATTATTCTTCATTTCTCTCAATTATTTATATAATAAAATCCAATCAATCATTCAAAATTGGGCACATCGGGGCAGGCCAGTCCGCTTTGCGCACAATAAAACTCACTGGGCTTTCAGACCCATAGGTTGAGATTGAGCCCCCGCCTTGCCCACAATAAAACTCATTGGGCTTTCAAACCCATAGGTTGAGATTGCACCCTAGCCTGTTGCTGTTGGTTTCGCTGGTAATTCAAAGGTCTTCGAATAGCATTATGTGTGGCTCATGACGATGAATGGCATAGTGCACCCATCCACGAGACTGCTGAACTCCAATGACTCGCCATTCGTTCTGGACCAAAAAGAATATCAATTTGGTTAAAATTATTATATGTTTATAATAATAAAAATAAAATATAAAACAAACAAACAGCATTAAAAATGGCATTTGAAAACAAATTAGGTGTTGATCACCACATTGGGAAGTTGGCAAAACAGATGCTTTTGCAATAAAAATAGCATTTGAGAACAAAAATGCGGTGCTTACCTCATTGAGAAGTCGGTTCTTGGAAAGCAATTTGGCAGTTTCCGGAGGGAGAACCACATGTCTGGGGATGATACATAACGCCAAATCATTAAAATAATCCATTTGGGTGAAATAAAACCCTAATTACAGATATTCAACTCACCACGTATGTGACGCCATCGGTGTGCAAGGATTGGTCTTCTTTGCCATACGTGCCTTGGGCAATACGCTCCTCCATGTCATTACAATGAGGTCCATATTACATAAACAATTAGTATACGTGGCCTCTGTCAAGGATGTATGTGCTCCCTGTCTCTGTGAAAAGGAGCAGAAGCTGCTTAGCAAATTCAATCATGCATTTTCATACTTTCAGTCACCTTTTTTCGAATGAATAATTTTTTTTTCCTTTTTCTTCGTTTGCGAACAATTAGTGTGAACAAACATTACTGCAATTTCAAACATTTTAATCTCTAAAAAACGCATTGAGATATCATTTCTTTATCCAGGGCAAACATTTATGTCTCATGATTTTTATAGTGTGCATAACATACCCATTTATTTTGGCAATGTTTTTACCTTTTTTAAGATAGAAAAGATTCAAAACATGTACCTGAGAAAAATTCTATTTCTTGCTCTATCTCTGCAAAATTATATATATCAGTCAAACTCAATTCTTCCAGCCTCTGAGGCATTCTTTATATATCCGGATATTTGCACCTCTGGAAAATTTTAAGCGAGTTTTGAGTTATTTGTTTTCCATTGTTTGTGTTTCAATTAATTTTGTCAATTTTCCAATGCAACTCCCTTCAAGCAGGTCTAAAAACAAAGGCTTGTCCAACAAAGAACGAAAAGCTCAAAATTGGATGCAGGGTCTGCCCCTAGCTTAAGGCCTATTCTACAACTAAGAATACATGTTAATTCATGATCGGCATCACTAACACTGTTTGATAGTGTTGATAAACTCACTGGGCTTTCAGACCCATAAGTTGAGATTGAGCCCCAGCCTGTTGCTGCTGGTTTTGCTGGTAATTCAAAGGTCTTCTCAATAACATGATGTGTGGCTCAGCACGATGAATGGCATAGTGCACCCATCCATGAGACTGCTGAACTCCAATGGCTCACCATTCGTTGTGGACCAAAAAGAATATCAATTTGGTTAAAATTATTAATATGTTTCTAATAATAAAAATAAAAACAAAACAAAAAAATAGATTATCGCATTAAAAATGGCATTTGAAAACAAATTAGGTGCTGATTACCACATTGGGAAGTTGGCAAAACAGATGCATTTGCATTAAAAATGGCATTTGAAAACAAATTCGCTGCTGATTACCACATTGGGAAGTTGGCAAAACAGATGCATTTGCATTACAAATAGCATTTGAGAACAAAAATGCGGTGCTTACTTCATTGAGAAGTCGGTTCTTGGGAAGCAATTTGGCAGTTTCCAGAGGGAGAACCACACGTCTGGAGATGACACATAATGCTCAATCATCAAAATAATCCATTTGGGTGAAATAAAACCCTAATTACAGATATTCAACTCACCACCTAGACAGCCAGCAATCAAGCATACCCACACTCAAAGATAAAACTATAAATATCTCAAAGAAACTTTGATATGCATTATCTCAAAGAAACTTTGATATGCATCTGATTGTAACTGACCAAAAGCAGTTATCGGGCATTTATTTAATATATGCCCAAACTTCCACGAAATGATTTGCAATGTAAGAACAACGTGGACACATCTTCTCCTTCTCTGCATTTATTTAATTACCTGGCGTACAAAGTAGACAGAATACCAGTACCTGGAGATGAGATATTCCCATCAAGGTTAGGCAAAGGAATTTGCATAGAAGACAATTTACCACCAGAAGTGGAAACATCCTGCTCTGTTGGTTGATCCTCAGGGCTCTTCCGCTTTAGATCATTTGTTCCCGTATTATATAATAATTGAAATAAAAAAGATCTTAGTCCACATTAATAAACCGAACAATTTTTCTGCAACCAACACATGAATCTACAGGTCTAGACATTTGCAGAATTTGTTGCATGGGACGCTGTAAAATACACTGAATATCAGTACCTGGAGAAGAGATATTCCCGTCAAGGTTAGGCAGATGAATTTGCATTTGGTCTGAAATTCTTTCTCTGACTCAAAATTCGAACAAATGCAGCGAGACTTAATAATATATTTTTTCTTGCTCATAAAATTGCAAGTCTGGCTACATGAAAAAAAAATGAGGGTTATGTCAAAATGTTTAAGTATCTTTTGTTCCAAAACCAAGTTTTTCACATTTCCTTGCACATTATAGTGTGAGCCTTCCAGGTTAATCCTTGGGCACAGAACACCTAACACCTCCTTCAAAGATCCAAGATTAACATGCATTCTCACGAATCATTATAATCTTTACTCATGGTTTCTCATGCAAAGGTGGGAACTCTATTTGTTTTAAAATGGTTTAAACTCCACTTTTTATTCATATGATGAGCACTATCATATTTTAGTCAAAGAAATATGTATTTTTCCTTGCCAAATATTTAGTGAGGGGTTACTTAATTTTGAATTCAGTTTTTCATTCATTAAAATTTTAATTAAGATTAATAAGGGTTTGTTACATGATTTTTATTAGTAAAACCCTAAAATCGTGAATATCTAACCTAACCCTCATCCATGGGAGCCTTAGAGATTGCATTGTCCTAGGAAAAAAACTATGTGACGCCATCGATGTGCAAGGATTGGTCTTCTTTGCCATACGTGCCTTGGGAAATACGCTCCTCCATGTCATTACAATGAGGTCCATATTACATAAACAATTAGTATACGTGGCCTCTGTCAAGGATGTATGTGCTCCCTGTCTTTGTGAAAAGGACCAGAAGCTGCTTAGCAAATTCAATCATGCATTTTCATACTTTCAGTAACCTTTTTTCGAATGAATAATTTTTTTTTCCTTTTTCTTCGTTTGCGGACAATTAGTGTGAACAAACATTACTGCAATTTCAAACATTTTAATCTCTAAAAAACGCATTGAGATATCATTTCTTTATCCAGGGAAAACATTTATGTCTCATGATTTTTATAGTGTGCATAACATACCCATTTATTTTGGCAATGTTTTTACTTTTTTTAAGATAGAAAAGATTCAAAACATGTACCTGAGCAAAATTCTATTTCTTGTTGTCTCTGCAAAATTATATATATAAGTCAAACTCGATTCTTCCAGCCTCTAAGGCATTCTTTATATATCCAGATATTTGCACCTCTGGAAAATTTTAAGAGAGTTTTGAGTTATTTGTTTTTCATTGTTTGTGTTTGAATTAATTTTGTCGATCTTCCAATGCAACTCCCTTCAAGCAGGTCTAAAAACAAAGGCATGTCCAACATAGAATGAAAAGCTCAAAATTGGATGCAGGGTCTGCCACTGGCTTAAGGCCTATTCTACGACTAAGAATACATGTTAATTCATGATAGGCATCACTAACACGGTTTCTATCAGACCCATAAGTTGAGATTGAGCCCCAGCCTGTTGCTGCTGGTTTTGCTGGTAATTCAAAGGTCTTCTTAATAACATGATGCTCAGGACGATGAATGGCATAGTGCACCCATCCACGAGACTGCTGAACTCCAAAGGCTTGTCATTCGTTCTGGACCAAAAAGAATATCAAATTGGTTAAAATTATTAATATGTTTATAATAATAAAAATATAAAATAAAACAAACAAACAGATTATCGCATTAAAAATGAGGGTTATGTCAAAATGTTTAAGTATCTTTTGTTCCAGAATCAAGTTTTTCACTGTCTCCTTGCACATTATAGTGTGAGCCTTCCAGGTTAATCCTTGGGCACAGAACACCGAACACCTCCTTCAAAGATCCAAGATTAACATGCATTCTCACGAATCATTATAATCTTTACTCATGGTTTCTCATGCAAAGGTGGGAACTCTATTTGTTTTAAAATGGTTTAAACTCCACTTTTGCTCATACGATGAGCACTATCATATTTTAGTCAAAGAAATATGTATTTTTCCTTGCAAAATATTTAGTGAGGGGTTACTTAATTTTGAAGTCAGTTTTTCATTCATTGAAATTTTAATTAAGATTAATAAGGGTTTGTTACATGATTTTTATTAGCAAAACCCTAAAATCGTGAATATCTAACCTAACCCTCATCCATGGGAGCCTTTGAGACTACGTTGTCCTGGGAAAAAAACCATGTGATGCCATCGATGTGCAAGGATTGGTCTTCTTTGCCATACTTGCCTTGGGCAATACGCTCCTCCATGTCATTACAATGAGGTCCATATTACATAAACAATTAGTATACGTGGCCTCTGTCAAGGATGTATGTGCTCCCTGTCTCTGTTAAAAGGAGCAGAAGCTGCTTAGCAAATTCAATCATGCATTTTCATACTTTCAGTAACCTTTTTTCGTATGAATATTTTCTTTTCCTTTTTCTTCGTTTGCGGACAATTAGTGTGAACAAACATTAATGCAATTTCAAACATTTTAATCTCTAAAAAACGCATTGAGATATCATTTCTTTATCCAGGGCAAACATTTATGTCTCATGATTTTTAAGTGTGCATAACATACCCATCTATTTTGGCAATGTTTTTACTTTTTTTAAGATAGAAAAGATTCAAAACATGTACCTGAGCAAAATTCTATTTCTTGCTCTGTCTCTGCAAAATTATATATATATGTCAAACTCGATTCTTCCAGCCTTTGAGGCATTGTTTATATATCTAGATATTTGCACCTCTGGAAAATTTTAAGAGAGTTTTGAGTTATTTGTTTTTCACTGTTTATGTTTGAATTAATTTTGTCGATCTTCCAATGCAACTCCCTTCAAGCAAGTCTAAAAACAAAGGCTTGTCCAACAAAGAATGAAAAGCTCAAAATTGGAGGCAGGGTCTGCCCCTGGCTTGAGGCCTATTCTACGATTAAGAATACATGTTAATTCATGACAGGCATCACTAACACGGTTTGATAGTATTGATAAACTCACTGGGCTTTCAGACCCATAGGTTGAGATTGAGCCCCAGCCTGTTGCTCCTGGTTTTGCTGGTAATTCAAAGGTCTTCTGAATAACATGATGTCTGGCTCAGGATGATGAATGGCATAGTGCACCCATCCACGAGACTGCTAAACTCCAATGGCTCGCCATTCGTTCTGGACCAAAAAGAATATCAATTTGGTTAAAATTATTAATATGTTTATATTAATAAAAATAAAAATAAAACAAACAAACAGATTATCGCATTGAAAATGGCATTTGAAAACAAATTAGGTGTTGATTACCACATTGGAAAGTTGGCAAAACAGATGCATTTGCATTAAAAATGGCATTTGAAAACAAATTAGCTTTCATTGTGAAGTTGGCAAAACAGTTGCATTTGCATTAAAAATAGCATTTGAGAACAAAAATGCAGTGCTTACTTCATTGAGAAGTCGGTTCTTGGGAAGCAATTTGGCAATTTCCGGAGGGAGAACCACATGTGTGGAGATGACACATAATGCCCAATCATCAAAATAATCCATTTGGGTGAAATAAAACCCTAATTACAGATATTCAACTCACCACCTAGACAACCAGCGATCAAGCATACCCACACTCAAAGATAAAACTATAAATATCTCAAAAAAACTTTGATATGCATTATCTCAAAGAAACTTTGATATGCATCTGATTGTAACTGACCAAAAGCAGTTATCGGGCATTTATTTAATATATGTCCAAACTTCCAGGAAATGATTTGCAATGTAAGAACAACGTGGACACATCGTCTCCTTCTCTGCATTTATTTAATTACCTGGCCTGCAAAGAAGACTGAATACCAGTACCTGGAGAAGAGATATTCCCATCAAGGTTAGGCAGAGGAATTTGCATAGAAGACAATTTAGCACCAGAAGTGGAAACATCCTACTCTGTTCATTGATCCTCGGGGCTTTTCCGCTTTCGATCATTTGTTCCTCTATTACATCATAATTGCAATAAAAAGGATCTTAGTCCACATTAATAAACCAAACAATTTTTCTGCAGCCAACACATGAATCTACAGGTCTAGACATTTGCAGAATTTGTTGCATGGGACGCTGTAAAATATACTGAATACCAGTACCTGGAGAAGAGATATTCCCATCAAGGTTAGGAAGAGGAATTTGCATTTTGGTCTGAAATTCTCTCTGACTCAGAATTCGAACAAACGCACCGAGACTTAATAATATATTTTTTCTTGCTCATAAAATTGCAAGTCTGGTTGCATGAAAAAAAATAAGGTTTATGTCAAAATGTTTAAGTATCTTTTGTTCCAGAATCAAGTTTTTCACTTTGTCTCCTTGCACATTATAGTGTGAGCCTTCCAGGTTAATCCTTGGGCACAAAACACCTAACACCTCCTTCAAAGATCCAAGATTAACATGCATTCTCACGAATCATTATAATCTTTACTCATGGTTTCTCATGCAAAGGTGGGAACTCTATTTGTTTTAAAATGGTTTAAACTCCACTTTTATTCATACGATGAGCACTATCATATTTTAGTCAAAGAAATATGTATTTTTCCTTGCCAAATATTTAGTGAGGGGTTACTTAATTTTGAAGTCATTTTTTCATTCATTAAAATTTTAATTAAGATTAATAAGGGTTTGTTACATGATTTTTATTAGTAAAATCCTAAAATCGTGAATATCTAACCTAACTCTCAATGGGAGCCTTTGAGACTGCGTTGTGCTGGGAAAACAATTATGTGGTGCCATCGGTGTGCAAGGATTGGTCTTCTTTTCCATACGTGCCTTGGGAAATACGCTCCTCCATGTCATTACAATGAGGTCCATATTACGTAAACAATTAGTATATCATTAAAATTTTAATTAATATTAATAAGGGTTTGTTACATGATTTTTATTAGTAAAATCCTAAAATCGTGAATATCTAACCTAACTCTCATCCATGGGAGCCTTTGAGACTGCGTTGTCCTGGGAAAAATATTATGTGGTGCCATCGGTGTGCAAGGATTGGTCTTATTTTCCATACGTGCCTTGGGAAATACGCTCCTCCATGTCATTACAATGAGGTCCATATTACGTAAACAATTAGTATACGTGGCCTCTGTCAAGGATGTATGTGCTCCCTCTCTCTGTGAAAAGGAGCAGAAGCTGCTTAGCAAATTCAATCATGCATTTTCATACTTTCAGTAACCTTTTTTCGAATGAATAATTTCTTTTTCCTTTTTCTTCTTTTGCGAACGATTAGTGTGAACAAACATTACTGTAATTTCAAACATTTTAATCTCTGAAAAACGCATTGTGATATCATTTCTTTATCCAGGGCAACCATTTATGTCTCATGATTTTTATAGTGTGCATAACATACCCATTTATTTTGGCAATGTTTTTACTTTTTTTTTAAGATAGAAAAGATTCAAAACATGTACCTAAGCAAAATTATATTTCTTTTTGTCTCTGCAAAATTATATATATAAGTCAAACTCGATTCTTCCAGCCTCTGAGGCATTGTTTATATATCAAGATATTTGCACCTCTGGAAAATTTTAAGAGAGTTTTGAGTTATTTGTTTTTCATTGTTTGTGTTTGAATTAATTTTGTCGATCTTCCAATGCAACTCCCTTCAAGCAGGTCTAAAAACAAAGGCTTGTCCAACAAAGAATGAAAAGCTCAAAATTGGATGCAGGGTCTGCCCCTGGCTTGAGGCCTATTCTACGACTAAGAATACATGTTAATTCATGACAAGCATCACTAACACGGTTTGATAGTGTTGATAAACTCACTGGGCTTTCAGACCCATAAGTTGAGATTGAGCCCCAGCCTGTTGCTGCTGGTTTTGCTGGTAATTCAAAGGTCTTTTGAATACCATGATGTGTGGCTCAGGACGATGAATGGCGGCATAGTGCACCCATCCACGAGACTGCTAAACTCCAATGGCTCACCATTTGTTCTGGACCAAAAATAATATCAATTTGGTTAAAATTATTAATATGTTTATAATAATAAAAATATAAAATAAAACAAACCAATATATTATTGCATTAAAAATGGCATTTGAAAACAAATTAGGTGCTGATTACCACATTGGGAAGTTGGCAAAACAGATAAATTTGCATTAAAAATGGCATTTGAAAACAAATTAGTTGTTGATTACCACATTGGGAAGTTGGAAAAACAGATGCATTTGCATTAAACATAACATTTAAGAACAAAAATGCGGTGCTTACTTCATTGAGAAGTCGGTTCTTGGGAAGCAATTTGGCAGTTTCCGGAGAGAGAACCACATGTCTGGAGATTACACATAACCCCCAATCATCAAAATAATCCATTTCGGTGAAATAAAACCCTAATTACAGATATTCAACTCACCAACTAGACAGCCAGCAATCAAGCATACCCACACTCAAAGATAAAACTATAAATATCTCAAAGAAACTTTGATATGCATTATCTCAAAGAAACTTTGATATGCATCTCATTGTAATTGACCAAAAGCAGTTATCGGGCATTTATTTAATATATGACCAAACTTCCAGGAAATGATTTGTAATGTAACAACTCATCGTCTCCTTCTCTGCATTTATTTAATTACATGGCTTGCAAAGTAGACTGAATACCAGTGCCTGGAGAAGAGATATTCCCATCAAGGTTAGGCAGAGGAATTTGCATAGAAGACAATTTACCACCAGAAGTGGAAACATCCTACTCTGTTGGTTGATCCTCGAGGCTCTTCTGCTTTCAATCATTTGTTCCTGTATTACATCATAATTGCAATAAAAATTATCTTAGTTCACATTAATAAACCGAACAACTTTTCTGCAGCAAACACATGAATCTACAGGTCTAGACATTTGCAGAATTTGTTGCCTGGGACGCTGTAAAATATACTGAATACCAATACCTCGAGAAGAGATATTCCCATCAAGGTTAGGCAGAGGAATTTGAATTTGGTCTGAAATTCTTTCTCTGACTCAGAATTCGAACAAATGCACCGAGACTTAATAATATTTTTTTTCTTGCTCATAAAATTGCAAGTCTGGCTGCATGAAAAAAAATGAGGGTTATGTCAAAATGTTTAAGTATCTTTTGTTCCAGAATCAAGTTTTTCACTTTGTCTCCTTGCACATTATAGTGTGAGCCTTCCAGGTTAATCCTTGGGCACAAAACACCTAACACCTCCTTCAAAGATTCAAGATTAACATGAATTCTCACGAATCATTATAATCTTTACTCATGGTTTCTCATGCAAAGGTGGGAACTCTATTTGTTTTAAAATGGTTTAAACTCCACTTTTATTCATACGATGAGCACTATCATATTTTAGTCAAAGAAATATGTATTTTTCCTTGCCAAATATTTAGTGAGGGTTTACTTAATTTTGAAGTCAGTTTTTCTTGAATAACCTTTTTTCGAATGAATAATTTCTTTTTTCTTTTTCTTCTTTTGCGGACGATTAGTGTGAACAAACATTACTGCAATTTCAAACATTTTAATCTCTGAAAAATGCATTGTGATATCATTTCTTTATCCAGGGAAAACATTTATGTCTCATGATTTTTATAGTGTGCATAACATACCCATTTATTTTGGCAATGTTTTTATTTTTTTTAAGATAGAAAAGATTCAAAACATGTACCTGAGCAAAATTATATTTCTTGCTCTATCTCTGCAAAATTATATATATAAGTCAAACTCGATTCTTCCAGCCTCTGAGGCATTGTTTATATATCAAGATATTTGCACCTTTGGAAAATTTTAAGAGAGTTTTGAGTTATTTGTTTTTCATTGTTTGTGTTTGAATTAATTTTGTTGATCTTCCAATGCAACTCCCTTCAAGCAGGTCTAAAAACAAAGGCTTGTCCAACAAAGAATGAAAAGCTCAAAATTGGATGCAGGGTCTGCCCCTGGCTTGAGGCCTATTCTATGACTAAGAATACATGTTAATTCATGACAAGCATCACTAACACGGTTTGATAGTGTTGATAAACTCACAGGACTTTCAGACCCATAAGTTGAGATTGAGCCCCAGCCTGTTGCTGCTGGTTTTGCTGGTAATTCAAAGGTCTTTTGAATACCATGATGTGTGGCTCAGGACGATGAATGGCAGCATAGTGCACCCATCCACGAGACTGCTAAACTCCAATGGCTCACCATTTGTTCAGGACCAAAAATAATATCAATTTGGTTAAAATTATTAATATGTTTATAATAATAAAAATATAAAATAAAACAAACCAACAGATTATTGCATTAAAAATGGAATTTGAAAACAAATTAGGTGTTGATTACCACATTGGGAAGTTGGCAAAACAGATAAATTTGCATTAAAAATGGCATTTGAAAACAAGTTAGCTACTGATTACCACATTGGGAAGTTGGCAAAACAGATGCATTTGCATTAAACATAACATTTAAGAACAAAAATGCGGTGCTTACTTCATTGAGAAGTCGGTTCTTGGGAAGCAATTTGGCAGTTTCCGGAGGGAGAACCACATGTCTGGAGATGACACATAACCCCCAATCATCAAAATAATCCATTTGGGTGAAATAAAACCCTAATTACAGATATTCAACTCACCACCTAGACAGCCAGCAATCAAGCATACCCACACTCAAAGATAAAACTATAAATATCTCAAAGAAACTTTGATATGCATTATCTCAAAGAAACTTTGATATGCATCTCATTGTAACTGACCAAAAGCAGTTATCGGGCATTTATTTAATATATGTCCAAACTTCCAGGAAATGATTTGTAATGTAAGAACACATCATCTCCTTCTCTGCATTTATTTAATTACCTGGCCTGCAAAGTAGACTGAATACCAGTGCCTGGAGAAGAGATATTCCCATCAAGGTTAGGCAGAGGAATTTGCATAGAAGACAATTTACCACCAGAAGTGGAAACATCCTACTCTGTTGGTTGATCCTCGAGGCTCTTCCGCTTTTGATCATTTGTTCCTATATTACATCATAATTGCAATAAAAATTATCTTAGTTCACATTAATAAACCGAACAACTTTTCTACAGCCAACACATGAATCTACAGGTCTAGACATTTGCAGAATTTGTTGCCTGGGACGCTGTAAAATACACTGAATACTAGTACCTCGAGAAGAGATATTCCCATCAAGGTTAGGCAGAGGAATTTTCATTTGGTCTGAAATTCTTTCTCTGACTCAGAATTCGAACAAATGCACCGAGACTTAATAATATTTTTTTTCTTGCTCACAAAATTGCAAGTCTGGCTGTATGAAAAAAAATGAGGGTTATGTCAAAATGTTCAAGTAGCTTTTGTTCCAGAATCAAGTTTTTCACTTTGTCTCCTTGCACATTATAGTGTGAGCCTTCCAGGTTAATCCTTGGGCACAAAACACCTAACACCTCCTTCAAAGATCCAAGATTAACATGAATTCTCACGAATCATTATAATCTTTACTCATGGTTTCTCATGCAAAGGTGGGAACTCTATTTGTTTTAAAATGGTTTAAACTCCACTTTTATTCATACGATGAGCACTATCATATTTTAGTCAAAGAAATATGTATTTTTCCTTGCCAAATATTTAGTGAGGGGTTACTTAATTTTGAAGTCAGTTTTTCATTCATTAACATTTTAATTAAGATTAATAAGGGTTTGTTACATGATTTTTATTAGTAAAACCCTAAAATCGTGAATATCTAACCTAACCCTCATCCATGGGAGCCTTTGAGACTGCGTTGTCCTGGAAAAAAACCATGTGACGCCATCGGTGTGCAAGGATTTGTCTTCTTTGCCATACTTGCCTTGGGCAATACGCTCCTCCATGTCATTACAATGAGGTCCATATTACATAAACAATTAGTATACATGGCCTCTGTCAAGGATGTATGTGCTCCCTGTCTCTGTTAAAAGGAGCAGAAGCTGCTTAGCAAATTCAATCATGCATTTTCATACTTTCAGTAACCTTTTTTCGTATGAATATTTTCTTTTCCTTTTTCTTAGTTTGCGGACAATTAGTGTGAACAAACATCACTGCGATTTCAAACATTTTAATCTCTAAAAAACGCATTGAGATATCATTTCTTTATCCAGGAAAAACATTTATGTCTGATGATTTTTATAGTGTGCATAAACATACCCATTTATTTTGGCAATGCTTTTACTTTTGTTAAGATAGAAAAGATTCAAAACATGTACCTGAGCAAAATTCTACCGTGATCAATTCAAAGCCTCAAATACATAAATTTAAAAAGGCTTTTTGTAGATAGAAAAAATGTGGGTAAAGGGTTAGTTAATGCCAACCTGGAGGATAACAGACAGGTCGAATTCCGCCCTGAGAACTTGAAATGCCCTGCAAACAGCGGTGGAAAGCTCTGATAAAACCTTTGAACAGAAAATTAGTGAGCAAGAACCTAAGTTGGGTGAATGAGATGGCGTGTAAAAGGTCGAAATGACGAACTCTTAACGAGGAATAAGCTAAACAGCTCGCAAGGGTAGACGGAATACAACAGGAGAATGACAGGAAAACTGCTTTTAATCATTCGGCTTCCCATTCAATTCGACACTGAGAACTCTGGTCCACTGCGATTTGCTCAAGGAACAATCTTTGAATTGCAAGAACCGAGAAGCACGGAACACGCTTCTTCATTAACCGTTTTCATAACAGTTTTGAATCAACGATCGAACTTCGTTCAATCGTCTAACACCACAAATCCATGGTCGACAATAGGACACGGCGTCGGCTGGGGCAATTCACTTCAAAGGGAAACGCCTTACGGCGTAATTATTTTTTTGTTAATTAGTTAAGTTGAGAGGCTTATTTTCGCAGTTCCGTATGATGTGTAACATTGTTTGTCCGTCATCAAAGTTGGAATTTTGCTCATTTTTGTAAAAAAAAATTAAAAAAAAAATTTGCACGCGAAGAGATTGGATCCTTCTTGGCTCATGTTAGATCTGTATTTAAGATGGATCTATGCTAGTTATTAGAACAGTGGTGAAATATCTCTATCCATCTCCATTTTAGCTCCACTCGACTCATGTTGTCACTTAACGGAGGAGACGTATGAGTAACTGGATTATCTTTTTTTCAAATGGTGGAAGTTTCTCACACATTAAGTCATCTAATAAGATTAATAGTTGCAATGTAGCGTAGTCCCTGATAATTAATTGATTAAGACTATGTCTCTTTGTGCGGAGCTCGCTTTTTGTTGTTATTCAAGAATGTATGCATTTTCGCAACCTACCATTATTTTCACGTTGACACTTTGATCTATTGTTATTTCTGCAATATGCCATTATTTCACATAGCTTTCTTCCGCATCTCTATATGTCATATAATGAAAACCATCTTAGCATAGTTTTGTACGCATTTCTCCACTCCAAAGAATTTTTGGAATGTGCATAATGAAAGCTTTATCCGCATCTCTGCGTTTTGAATGTGCACATTTCCGCAATCTACCATTTTGTCATTATTCGACAATGGTCGCATTTCTGCAATCTACCGTTATTTCCATGTCCACACCTCAATCCCACACAACGAAAGCCACATTCACGTAGCTTTCCTCTGCACCTTTGTATCTCTTATAATGAAAGGCATCTTCATGTAGTTTTACTCCACACATTTATACATCGCATAATGAAATCCATCTTTGCATAGCTTCGTTCAGACTTTCGTACTTGGCAGAATTTCCACAGTGTGCACAATGAAAGTTTTGTATGCATCTCCGTATTTCCACAATCTATCATTATTTCTGTGTGTGCACCTCCATATTCAGCACATTGAATGTCACCTTCGCATAGCTTTCCTTCGTATCTTCATAACTCATATAATTAAATCCATTTTCGCATAGCTTCGTCCACACTTCCACATTCCACAGAATTAGTGCACACAATGAAATCTTTATTCACATATATGCATTCTACATAATGTCTTATTAAGGCTATTTCTCTTTATTAACTCAAGAATTAGTGCAGATGTTTATCCGATTAACACACGTCACTATTATAGGGGAAAATGGAAGCATGTTGTCCATATCATTTGTACACGTCAAACTATATACTGATAGAACCAATGATTACCAGTAAACATTATTGCTTATAATATATTATATCACGTAATATTTGTAATAATAACATGTAATGTGCAAAGTGTTGAAAGCATTTAGTACCAAAGCATGCGAAAAAGAAAAAGTGTATAGGGCAACCATAATGAAAAAATTGTGTCGAGACAGAAATGTTCACGAAGAAGTGGGAACCTACAGTGATGGATATTAACTATGGCGCAGACAATTTCACGCTCAATATTGAAGAATTAATTTAGGCTTAGCAGTATTATTAATATCTATTCAGTAAATTGATGCGCCATCATGCCATTGCTCAAGTGCTTAATAGAATTTACTCTTATCCATTGTGTAATGATTAGGGACTGCAAAAATATTAATAAAATTGTATCTATCGATATTATAAAATAGTCTTTTGTCGTTTATTCAGTGAATCGACGCGTAATAGCACATCGTTCGAGTGCCTAATAGCATTTATTGTTTATAAACAATTTAGGAGTATGCACAAATTTTTGTAACCAATATCCTTCATAACAAATTGAAACGATGTGTGGATCTCCTTTGCACACTTATATTCGCATATTTCTTCCGCACAATGGAAGCTTCCTCCACATCTGTGCACTCCGCACATGTATAATGATTATTTGTTGTAAACATATCAAGAAGATTCTATTTATAGATATTGTTAACTAATCTTTTCGGCATTTATTCAGCGTATTGATGCGTGACCAACACACTTGTAAACAAGTCAAGAAAGTGCACAGAGCTTTGTAGCCAATATCTATTATAGCAGATTGAAACAATATGTTTCGCACACTTTTTGTGCACATTGCCTCGTTTGTTGGCGATGTTTTGGCGATATCGGATATAAAAAAAATAATCAATACGTAATCAAGACATCCTTCAAGTGCTTAATAGCATAACAAAATAATAATTAAGGCTTAATCCTACCATAAACCAAAGCTCCCTTGATGGCTAATGTAATCATTTATTCGATGAATCATCAGGAAATCAAGATATTGTTTCAATGCTTAATAACATTCACTCTGACACGCTGTGTAATGATTACTTCTTGTTAACAAATCAAGAAGATCATATGCATCAATACTATAAAATGGTCTTATCAGCAATTATTCAGTGAATCCACGGAAAACATGGCCCTGCAATTAGTATGCATTCTAGCAGAGTGGAAGGATGCGCGGAAGAACAATATATGCAACAGAACATTTGTTTTCTATCTTTTGACAACTCCTCATATGTTATCCATCTGTACATATAAACTTTTTTCAATGCAGATTAGCAAAAAAAAAAATTAATTAAGGTAGAATTCTATGATTAACAAATCTATTTTCATATCTTAATCGCAAGTACTATTGAAATCATAAGTGTTTTTAGCATAGAAATGGTAAAACCATTATATATTTAGAGTTTATGCGAATTCAAGCCTATTGAATTTTAGTAACGATTCTTGTTTATTTGTGCAATACAGATTTGCCATGTTTTTATGTTGTTTAGAGTAAGAATAAATTGTAACGGGTTCCTCTTGTCTAAAGGTTGTCCAGGTCATAATGAATAAGGGAACACATACGAATGAAATATGGACCCTTTTTCAGAATCTAGAAATGAAATGGACGACAAATTTTAAGTATTATTGTTTCAGCGTTGCAGAAAACAACATGGCACAGTATACGTCACTCAATAAACCCATAGTCTTTACAATACCAAATAGTAAAGTTCAGTATACAAAAAGGAATGAAGTAGCAAGTCCAATTGACATTTCTGAGAAACTCATAGCTTATAGATGTACATTTATGGTAAGAGCATTTATAGTATTGTTCATCTTGTATGCTTAGTTAGCATCTTGTTGTGAATGAGGACGATGGAGAAGTTGAGAGACCTATGTAATGCAATACAAAAAGAGGAAATTATTTCTAATTATAGTTTTTCCAGTGCTCAAAGATAATAGCCATTAAAAATAAGAAATTAGAAAATGGGGTGACAACAGCTCCACGATTTGTTATGAAAAATATGTAAACATGTCTAAAGGACTGTGTATGAGATTTTTGCTTAGTTAGGTTATGTACATATGAAACGAGCTTTCTGAAATAATGTAACCATGATCATCGCTTCAACAATATTGCCTTAGAAGAAATGTGGGTGGATATGTAGCTTCTAAATCGGTTACTTAAACAAAGTCACATTGAATACAATAAAGAATCAACTATTATTTGTCCGAATTGCAGGAAATACGGGCTTTGTTCTGATTGCATGTAATCTAGTTACTAAAACTAATTTTGCTATTTGTATTTTTGTCAATATTGAAATTTGAAATGATTGTAGAAATTATATAATATTTATGTATCAATTGTGTTTTTTCCGTTGAAATTGTTTCCATAACTATTGAAAGGAATGCAACTCACAGAGTACGTAGATTTATTATGCATATTCAGCCTTGAAAATATAAAACTGATAAAACAAGTGTAGTTTTGTTATTGGATTTTGGCAAATTGAAAAGAATGTCGAAATGTACGAATGAATGCATGAATAGTTTTAAAAACATCTTTATTTCTGTATCTAAATCAATTTATTTAATCAAAGAAATAAATAGTTTCATAAATTGTATTACTAAACTTTGCAAAAAACCCAAAACATCTAAATGATATGTTAGGCACTCTGTCTTCCGAAAATTCTAATGTAACACATACATTTCATTATTAGATATGTGAAAGACGCTTTGATTGTGAACAAGAAGATTTGATTGTGGACATAATTTTTTTATTATGCGGAGTGTAGAGTGCGAAGGTACGAAAGAAAATGATCTATAATATTGCTTGGTATTTGTTCAATATAAATTTATGGGCTTTGCACAATGTATAAATTTGCACATTTTTTTTTCACATATTGTATCAATGGTAGCAATGGCAAGAGATGATATGAAACTCTGAATGTTCCATTATAATTGTAAGACAAATTGTTGGGAATCCGCATGTGCATAGTGCGGGGGTGTGGAGATGCCATTCATTGTGCACAGTGCGGAGGTGTGGAGGCAAAAATAACAACAGATGACAAAAATGGTTGTTGAAACTAATCATTCTCGGATAATGGCAAAACATGAACCCTGAATTGCTTTAATTAATTAATCTTGCATCTCTGCCCTCCACAAATTGCAATATGAAGCATAACCATTTCATTATTAGCCATTAGGATCTGAAAATATATTTGTTAATCATAGGATTAAGCCTCAATTAAGTTTTTAATAAATGGTAATCCATGCTTTGAAAATATATGTGCAGAGGGGTAATGTATACGAAGTGTTAAAAAGAGGCAACAAAGGTTCTATTGCACATATTGTTCTTCTGCACATTTTTCCAGTCTGCTAGAATGGATATTGGTTGCGGAGCCATGTTTATGTGTGCATTTTTTGAATACATGTTGAAAACACTATTTTATATTATCGATTGATTTGTTAAAAAGTAGTAATAATTATACAATGTGTTAGAGTAAATTCTATTGAGCACTAGAACAATCTCTTGATTATGTGTTGATTCACTGAATAAATGCTTATGTTAACTAGAAAGGGAAATAAAAAAATACACAAATTAAGTTAGGGAAATATTTTCTAGCGATGGATTACAGTCTTGTGGGCCATCATTTTTGGTTTTAGTTTGAGATTTCCTCCTCCTTTGTAAGAATAATACTATTTTCTTTTTTCCCTCCATCACAAGTGTTTCTTTGCATGGAGTAGGGGGAGGGGAGGGTAGATCCCTAGCCTCCTTTGCCTCTTGGTCCATGCTTCTCTATTTCATTTGGGAGTTGATGTCTCTGAATTTTCTTCGATGGGCGTCACAGTTTTTTGTAGGTCTTCATCTACGGTGTGGTTTTTTTTATTGGGTGGTCATGGGGTATTTCCCAGTGCCATCTTCTAACTTGTTTTGCTCTGGTCCTATGTAGTTGTTTCACTTCCATTAGAGAGAGGTGTCGAATCCTTCCCTTGGGCCATGGGGCCTCTTCTTTTTTCTATTATCGGGGGTATTTTTTGGGCTCTTGCATTCCTCTTCTCGGCAACAACTCTTACCTAGATGGATCTCTTTTTGGTTATCATGGTCATTGTTTAGACATTATGGATCCTTTTCCTTTTTAGTTTCTACAAGCGACTTCCCTCTGAAGTTGGCGATCGGGTTTTCCGTTATTTTCTTGGGTGTTGATGACTTTTTCTTCTCTGCAATGACTCCTTTGTGGCTTTCCAATGAATTCTTATCAGCCCACTATTTCTTGGTTTTGTTGACAAGATTTTTGAATGTAATGGCTACCTATTGTTGGGCTTCTTGCGTAGTTTTTCATGGGGTTTTCATTGGGCCTGCATGCCATATATATTGGTTTTATATCGAACTTTTACAGGTCAAGATTGCACACACACTATATTAGGGTCCAACCCTAACCCCTTTATTTATGTAATAAGCCCAAGGGGCCTTGTTAGATTCATAGTTAGTTATTTGAGTCAATAAATATTGTAAGCGGTTATTCGCATTAATAATAATTGTAAGTGGTTGACCCGCATTATAGAAAAAGGGACCACAATTAGTTATAAACGGGTTATAGTTAATAAATAAAGTGGTTAACCTGAGTTATGCAAGGAACCACTAATAGTTAGGGTTTTGGATGCCATAAATCTATAAATAGTATTATATAGCAAGGGAACAAGCATTGAATTTTATTGTAAATGAGATCTGCTCTATTGGAGGTTTCCCCCTCGAAGAGGCAAGTGAACATTGTATTATGCTTCTGAATAATAAATATCTTTGCAACTTGTCTCAATTCATGTGATACTTCTGTGCTTCTGGCAATATTGTTTCATATTTCTATCATTTTGTTATTCTCGCAAGTCAAGTGCATAAAAAGTGGTATCATAGCACTTTCAAGGGCTAGTTGTACCTCCAATATTGGCAGAAATTTGTTTTAGGCTAGAGACGTGTTTTGACATCTTTAAACCATAGGATATGTCGTTGAGTGCATAAACCTACGGATTTGGGGAGGCATGCACACATGAACTACAAGAGATGTTCACACTTGTTGGACTCCCTTGTAACCCACTTGTGGGTACCCCTTCAATTAGTAGTGCATTAGAAAGAACCACGCACAAACTACACTTCCACATACCCTTGGGAATGTCGAAAGCCCCCCCTGGGGTAACCTAAAACCTAACCTGACATAATTCATTGACCATCTTGTTGCTACAGTACATTGAGAACAACACTCAGGGAGATTACTAGCACATAAAATAGGGTAGTTGGGTTGTACGACTAAGGGTACGGTCAATCCTCCTTAGTTAGCGCTCTAAAATATTGGGTCGAGTACTTCTATTGGACCCATGCATATATCACAATCTGTAGCACCTGAAACTCCTTTGTGACCATAGTTCCTTCATCTATCTAAAAATTACCCCCTACCTTTTCAACTAGATTAGATCCAACAGTTGGGGTTTGGCCATTGTTGTCCAGATCAGATCCAGAAATTGGGGTTTTGTCATCATCGTACAGATAAGATTCAACAGTTGGGGTTTTCATAGTGCAGATCAGACTCTTTGTGTAGAGATGGTTTTGGCCATTATAGTCTAGATCATATTTTCGTATAACGTTTTCAAGTTCCGATACTTTGGGTTTTCTGCTACTACAATCCAACCCTAATTTTCGTAGGATACTTAGTTGTATCAAGAATTTTAGTTTTTGGCCACCACAATATTGATTAACTCAGAGTAAAACTCCTTTCAGAGTAGAAAAAAAGAAATTGAGACCATCACAGGATGCTTGCAAGAGACCTATCCCATAATATTCAGGATGATGAGTTAATCTCAGTGATAACATTCACCAGTAAGCCCCAATTTTCATGCGGTCCAATTTTTTTTCGTACACAACTTCAAGTGACCCACATCACTAGACTCCTAAGCTTTCCCTCTTCCTAACCATACTAATCCTAAGTAAGCTCAAAATTTGATTGGGGCTAGTGTATGCAGAGAACTAGGTCTCAAGTTATGGCTATAGAGAAAGTCGAAGCCCTCGAGAAAAATTTCAATGACTTACAAGCATCCCTTAATGAAAAACTCACACAAGTATTGGAAGCCCTGAGGATGTCTCGCGAACCCATGAGGGAAGAACACAGTGTTTACGCACATGCAAAAGGAGAATCCAACCATCACATTCATTTCCATGGAGGTCACCAATATTCAAGCCATCGGACACCTAAGTTGGACATGTACAAATTTGATGTCTCTAACCCAGTAGTATGGGTGGAACTAATGGAACAATATTTCCACCTTAATAATATCTAGGATGGCGAAACTAAACTACATGTGGGAACTCTTTACCTGGACCAAGAGCAATGAGAGTGGTGGCAATGGCATTAGAAATACTATCCAAGGAGGTCAACTTGGAACATGTTCTCAAAAGTCATTTGTGACCTCTTTGATCGGGAATATCACTTTCTCAATCATCTCACTAAGCAGGAAAACAGGTACAATACGAGACTATATTGTAGCATTTGAAAAATTGGTCATCTGGACTGAAGGACTAAGAGATGCCTTTTACTTGGAATGTTTCACGAGTCGCCTAAAGGAAGCCATCCAAGCCCATGTCAGAATGCATCACCCAGCTACTTGGTTGGAAGCATGCAGCAAGGCCTTAGAGGTAGAAGTTGATTTAAATTCCCAATCCAATCATCCAAATTTCATAGCATAGACATGTCCCACCCCAACTACGGGCCCCACCCAAACACTTAAGGTTCAAAAGGTGTCACCGGCAGAAATGGTCGAAACGAGGAAACAAGGACTTTGTTATTACTGTGATGAAAAATACTCCTTGTGACATAAATGCAAGGAACCAATCTTTTTTCAAATTGACGCTACTAAAAATATCTCTAGTGATAAAGCTCCATCCATTGAAGTGCCTAAGGAGGAAGAGAGTGAAACCCTAGCAGCCCCAGACATTGATACTACAGTTACGCCAGATGAGACAGTTCTCTCACTCCATGCCCTTGCCAACATTTCTTCTCCCACGACTCTCAAAATATGAGGTTTTCTTAAACATCGACTGGTAGTGGTGTTGATTGATAATGCAAGCATGAATAACCATTTCCATAAGAGAGTAGCAGAAGCCATTTATTGTTTTTTAGGGCGGTATCTAATTTCCAAGTCCTTATCGCTAAAGGGGGGACCATGAAATGTGAAGGACATTGTGAAAATATTAAGCTTCAAATGGGGGATTATCACCCCAAAAATCACATGTTTTCCATTGAAATGGGCAATTGTGACATTTTCCTGGGTGTTGAATGGATTCCCGCACTGGTCCCTATCAAAATGGACTTCCAAGAGAAATATATGATCTTTAAGTAGAACGACCACACTCATACACTACGAGGACTCAAGGTAGGTGCTCCTACTATCATCATCTCGCATCGAAAGGAGAAGCTTTTAAAAAAGGGCCATCATGGGATTGTAGCGTAATTTAATGCCATACATGTCATTGAATACACTCCTTCTAACCTTTATCTCCATATGCAACCGGTATTGGATCTCCACCAATGGCTCTTTGACAAACCTGAGGAGCTCCCACCCTCTAGGGGTGAACATGGTCATAGCATCCCTTTGCTCTTGGGTAACCAACTACCAAATGTTTGCCCCTATCGATATCATTTTGCACAAAAGAATGAAATTGTAAAAATCATCAAGGAACTCCTCAAATCTTGTGTTATTCGTCCCAACACCAGCTCATATTCATCTCCATTGGTCATTGTTTTAAATAAATACTATGAATGGCACATGTGTTCCGACTTTCAAGCCCTTAACAAGCTCACTATCAAGGAAAAAATTTATATTCTAGTAGTTGATGATCTCCCTGATGAATTGCATGGTGCCAAATTTTTTACCAAGATGGACCTCCACTTGAGCTATCACCAAATATGGATGAAGGAAGTTAACATTCCCAAGACATCCTTTTTAACTCATGAAGGCCATTATAAATTCTTGGTCATGCCATTTGGTCTTTGTAATAACCCATCCACTTTTTAGAGCCTCATGAACAACCTTCAGAAACCATATCTCAGAAAATTTGTCCTGGTCGTTTTCAATGACATTCTCATCTACAGAATAACATGGGACACAGACCTTCAGCATGTTGATCATGTATTGCAACTAATCCAAGATCACAAATTATTTACCAAATTATCCAAGTGTTCCTTTGGCATGGTAGAAGTAGAGTACTTGGGACACATTATGGGTCGTGAAGGAGTGAAGTTTAATCCAAATAAGATTTAGGCAATGCAATATTGGCCCCAACCAAATATCTTGAAGCGTTTGAGGGAATTTTTGGGTATCACTGGTTATTATCACAAATTTGTCAGCAATTATGGATGCATTTCCCAACCCCTCACTAATCTTCTCAAGAAAAAATCATTTCTTTGGACTGACGCAACTCAGTAAGCCTTCTTGGCTTTCAAATAGGCCATGTCCTCCACTCCAGTATTGGACTTACCATACTTCACAAAACCTTTTTTGACTGAATTTAATGCTTCTGGTATGGGCATTGGCGCAATGTTAATGCAGGAAGGTAGACTATTGGCTTTTACCAGTCAACAACTCAGTGGAAAACATCTAGGTCAATCTACATATGAGAAAGAAATGATGGCCATCTTACATGCAGTAGAAACTTGGCAACCATACTTATTGGGGTGTCATTTCCAAATCTACATTGACCATCATAGCCTAAAATATTTCCTAGAGCAGCATCTATCGTCACCACAACAAAATAAATGGCTCAAAAAAATGTTGGGATATGATTATGAAATAATTTACAAGAAGGGACATGACAATGTAGTGCTTGATGCCTTATCATGCCAATTTGAGGAAGATGAAATCATGTTATCCCTCTCTCTACCCATACCAAATTGGATTGAAGCAACATGTCATGAATGGTTCTCCCACCCCTCTCTATCCTGGCTCATTAACAGATTATGAGGAGATCCTAATTCCTAAGAGGATTACTCTTAGAAGGATGAGTTTCTTCATTATAGGGATCAGGTAGTCCAATCCCTAGCCTCCACCGTCAAACCCCACATCTTCGAAGAGTTGCACTCCTCTCCAATTGTTGGACATTCAAGATTTTAGAAGACTTATGCACGAGCACGCTGCTCTTTCTTTTGGACCAAAATGAAGCATGACATTATTACTTCTGTAGCTGAATGTGAAGTATGCTAGCACAACAAAGGGGAAACGATCAAGCTACTAGGAACCTTGCAGGCCTTTCCATTCCCTACTTCCATCTAAACAGATGTTTCCATGGATTTCATTATAGGTCTCCCAGAGTCAGGCAACAAATCAATCATCATGGTGGTTATTGATAGACTTTCTAAATATTTTCATTTTTTCATTCTACTGCACCCATTTACCCCAACATCGGTGGCTCGAGTTTTCATGGACCCAATATTCAAACTGCATGGAATGCCGACTTCCATTATGTCTGATCGAGACCTCATTTTCACTAGCAACTTTTGGTAAGAATTTTTCAAGCTACAGGGCATGCAACTCCAACTGAGTATATCTTATCATCCACAAATCGATGGTCAAATAGATGAAGTAAACAAATGTTTGGAGAACTATTTGTGGTGCTTCACTTCAGACAAGTAGCATCAATGGGTACAGTGGTTTCCTTTATTTGAATGGTGGTATAATACTAATTATCATGAAGCCACCAAGATGATGCCATATGAGGCAGTGTATGGCCAATGCCCACCTTCTCCAGCTTCTTGTATCCTTGAATCTTCCAAAGTACACAAATTTAATCAACTCCTGCAAAATTGTACTGCCATGAGCACTCATCTCAAACATAATCTACATCAAGCTCAGAATCAAATGAAGCAACAGGTCGACCAACACTGTCAAAGAGGTCATTTCAAGTAGGCGATCAGGTGTTCCTACGACTCCAACCTTATAATAAGACATCTCTCAAAGAAAAGGGTTACCAGAAACTACTACCAAAATTTTATGGGCCTTATCAGGTACTTCTACGTATAGGAGTGGTCCCTTACAAACTGGCTCTGCCAACTACTTCAAAAATCCACCTAGTGTTCCATGTATCCTACCTCAAGAAATTTGTGGGGAACAACTGCAAGGTCCAAAAAAGTTTTCCAAAATTAGATGAGGAAGTTTCACTTTGGCTCTAACCTGAATAGGTCCTTGATAATCACGAAAGATATCGTTGTGGCTACACGATCAAGGAATTTCTCGTTAAGTGGAAAGACACCTCTCCAAAAGATACGACATGGCAACCAACCACTATTTTTCACCAATTTCTGCAGCCTCAGCCTTTAGGACGAGGCTTTTTGTGATGGGGGAGGTCATGTTAGGGTCCAAACCTGCCCCCTTTATTTATGTAATAATCCCAAGGGGCCTCATCAGAGTCATAGTTAGTTAGTTAAGTCAATAAATCTCGTAAGCAGTTATCTGCATTAATAATAATTGTAAGTGATTGATCCTCATTATAGAAAAAGGGACCACAATTAGTTATAAATGGGTCATAGTTAATAAATAAAGTCGTTAACCCGTGTTATGTAAGGGACCACTAGTAGTTAGGGTTTTGGATGTCATAAAGTTATAAATAGTCTTAGATAGCAAGGGAAGAAGCATCGAGATTTATTGTAATTGAGCACTTCTATGTTGGAGGTTGCCCCCTCGAAGAGGCAATTGAACATTGTATTATGCTTCTGAATAATAAAATGGCTTTGCGGCTTGTCTCAATTCATGTGATATTTCTATGTTTCTGGAAATATTGTTTCATATTTTTGGCATTCTGTTATTCTCGTAGGTCTAGTTCATAACACATTATGTGCATGTACATAATGTAATTTTTATTTTCATTAATAGAAATTACATTTTTTTTCTCTAGACAAAAAAAAAAAGTTAGGGAAATATTTTTTGGTTTGTGGAAAGATGGGGAAATAAGTTTTTATAGCCAGAGTAGAGTAACATCTAAATAAATGGTGATCTAAATTGACGTAGGATATATCTAATGGATTAAAGAGAGGTATATAGATACATGTTACCCATAGGAATTAAAAGTTACTTATTAAAAAAATATGATTATATGTTATTATGTTGTTTTTGAATTCGATAACGAGGTAAGGTGGAACACTTTTATGCTCTGGTTTCAATATTTTTTGATATTATTAGTTGGTATTATGTAGCTTTTTTTTTGCATTCTATGACTGTAACAGCCCTGGTGAAAATTCCATGTAATAAAAGTAAATAAAGGAAAATAATAACCACGGATGATGGGACACTTTGTTATAGACATTTTTGTGCCTTACAGCATGAAGCATGAAATGTCAATAATCTGAGGGATCCAAAGTCCCTAAACATGTTGTTCCTACCCCTAGAGGAACAAGGTCAGCAAACCACAGCACTGAATATCAGTTCTCCACCTGAAAACACTCAAAAACAAGCTAATTCTGGATAATGTCAACTGCTCCACTTTGTACCTGCGCTGAATTTCAACTTTAATGAAGGCTACCTGCGCTGGGCGAGATTGGCCAAGTGGCACAGTCATTCCTCAAGGTGTCAATGCCCAGGAAGCTTCCAAAATGACACTTGGATCAGGGAATTCGCCTTGTGATGAGTAAGAGGGTCTAGATCTCCAAGTGGAAGCAAGAACCTCCAAGTGGACTCAAGAACTGAAGAATAACTGAAGTGGGAGAGGACACTAGTCAGCTTCATGCCAGCCTCAAGCTGACTCATCCTTTCTCCAAAACTCCTATATATAGAGCTCTCTCATGAGGTCTAGGGGGGCTGGAATCTTGTGAATGTAAGGAAGTGCTGTTGGTTTGAGTATAGAACTATTGGGTGATTTGCTTGAAGGAGGTGAAGAGGAGATTTCTATCTGCTGGGAGGTGTTGCTGGATTGGGCCTCTTATGGTTGTAACACTCTCGGAACTTTACTTCTTCCATTAATAAAGCATTTGAGGTTCTTCTATATGCATGTGTCTCAATGGCGTATTGATACTTGTATATTTGATTTATTCTAATCCTTGAATCAATTATGACTGTATGCTTCTCGTAGTTTCCCTTTCTTGTTATTTTGCAGGATCTTGGTGTAGCTGGGCCAGTGAAAGAGCAAGGAGCTGGGAGCAAGCAGCAAAGAGAGAAGATTGGATCAATCATTAGCGGAAGACAACGGTTAGTGGATCTCTTTCTCCCCTCTCTTACATCTCATAAAGAAGTAATCTTGAATAGCTTTGCTTTGATTGTTGCTGAGGTACTATCACCCTTAGAGTGGGATAGGGTCATTCCGTATTGGATACTTTTCCCAACAACAAATTGGCGACTCCGCTGGGGAACGTATCTTGTTGGTTGTTTGTGTTTTTGCTATTCATTTCATAAACAAAGGGAGTACCGAATCGAACTGCATTTGGATCTTTCAAATGCAAAGTAGAGGGCAGTTACTCTAGCTTAGTTTCTAGGCAAGTTTATGATTTGAAGAGCTGAGCCACAAGGACTCTAATGAGCTCTTAGTGATAGATTTTCATCCTCCTTTTCATCCCTTAGTGTGTACTTGACTGATAGCTTCTGATTTGGCCAAAAACTGTGAATTTTTTAGCAATCTGTGACCCGGAAACCAAGAGAAACGAAAGTTTCGTTCTTCAGTGCAGGCTGTGTGAAGGCTATCTGCATTTCAGCGCAGTTCCCGAAGGGGCTACCTGCGCTGAATGTCAAACTGACAGTGTACCACCTGCGCTGAACCAGTCTTGCCTTGTGCTACTGGGGTTTCCTGTTGTTTCTTGCCCTGTTTTCACCCTTGTTTTTGCAGCCAGTTACCAGTCAATGTACCTATCTGAAACCAACTTTCCTTGCCACTATTCCGCCTCGGTTGTATAAAGAAACTGTATTTGTTCTTTGTGTATTTCTTATATCATTTGCAGTTTCCCATAACGAAAGTGAACTAGTCTTGCTGTGGCCTCTTAGATCTAGACCTGTGATAAGTGTCGTTTTGATCTTAAGAGTTAGTTTATTTGTTGTTCATAGCTGATTGAGATTTTGCTTTCGTCATATAGTTTGAATTTATATATTTCTAGTGTCGAAACAAGTAAATCTTAAGGTGTCTTTTGATTTTGGACAAGCTTGTTTGCTTTCGCTTGAAATTGAATTTGAAATTATACAACAGCTTTCTTTTTGTATTGCATCAACATTAAGGAAGAGAAAAGAAATACCTGCATTTTGCATTTTGCATTTGATAAGTTTGTATGTTGATTTAGGGAAAAAGTGCATTAGTGTGTGCTCTTTGATCTGTGTGGAAAGATTTTGTCTCTCTTTTCCCTCACTAGTTGAGATTTTCATAAGTCGAAAAGATTGAAAAAGCTTGCTTCTCATCTTAGACTGCATTTAGGAATTTGTATCAAAACATCTCGTGGTGAACCTTGAAAGGCAAACTTTAAAAAGATCAACTTAAAATATATTGAATGAACCTAACAACGCTTTGAAACATAACGCAAACACATAGAGGTCTAAGCTAGAGACGTGTTCCGGCGTCGTTAAACGTAGTGACTGTCGATCTCGACGAAGGTGGGTGATTCCTCCTGAGAGTCGGTGGCACTAATACGGACTTGTGCTCCCACGTACCGTCGCGTATATATTGGGAGACCCCTATAGGCATATATCTTTTATCCAGAGGAAGCCGTGTCGGCCGCCCTACTGATCGCAATGCAGTGAACACAGCATTCACGAAGATCGACCACCCGTACCGTAAAACGTATTCTGTGGTTTTGCGAAAGGTTTGGCACACCCTCTGCCTAGATCTCCAGAGCAGTTTCTTTTGGCCTTTTTCAAACTCTATAACTGAAAAAGTCCAACCGAGCATTTGTCACTTCGGGCTCGTTAATACATCGAAGGAGACTAGAGTCATCTTTAGCTTTTTCTCGACTCTTAAAAAGTGAAAAAGCAAGTTGTGTCTAAAAGCGTCTAATAAATTCATTCAATTCGGAAACACAAATTTCCCCTTTTAATATTTTAGTTGATCGAGTAATCCGCAATCGTGGAAGAAAGTCAATTGAAACCCCGTCATTCGCGGAGACTTACGAGTCAACCGTCTTTGTCTCCAGAATCGAAAACAGTACGGACAAAGCGAACTCGTTTAACCGGTTCAAAATCTCCTATAAAAGTTAGAACAAGTGTTCCAACTGCATCTGAGGTTCCGGTTACTCCAAACATTTCTGGAAACCCTGCCTCTATTGAAGAAGTTCAACAGCCACAGAAGGACAGTAATACTGATCCTGGTCTGGGGGCAAATACTTGTATAACTGAACCAGTTCCATCTGTAACCGGTCCAGAGAGTTTTGTTCCTCAAACAACTGTAGCTGTCGAAGCAACCACTTCTTCGGCACCAGAAATATTTTACGGACCTGACGGTCTTCCTCTTCCACCGGGTTTGATTGCGATAGAGGAAATTGCAGAGGATCCGCAAGCAAGTACTCCAACTCATTTTGGAGTCGGGGTCACTCTATTTCCTTCATCTGAAGTTAATCCACCACAAGTGGAAGTTCCTGTAGAATCGCTAGGCAATCTATTGGATAGACTTAAAATGTTTGAACAACCGTCATCATCTAGGACTGTGTCAAATGACACAGCGACAGCAGAAGCCCCTGCCGTCATTCCGACAATGTTTGCCGGCATACCAGCTGTCCCAACTAGCTCACAACAGCTAGAAGGAGTCCACCAAGGGACTATTTCGACAGTATGTTCTGTTCCAGTTTGTTCATCCGGAGTAATACCCAGTAACTCTTATGTTGAAACTCGCCAAATTGACCCATTTGGAGGTCAATCTGGGCCATCAATTCCCTTTAGTTCTGGATTGATACCGTATGGGGGGCAGTATGCCCTTTCATTACCCCCTCCGGGAGGGTACCCATACGTGAGTTCACAACAATGTTCAGGTTATACTGGAATTGTGTCAAGTAGTTGGGTACCTATGCTACCTCAACAACCAAGGGTTGTATATTCTATGCAACAGTGTGTACCTACGACGAACATCCCAACCACACCGGCTATTGTAACAGTGTCACAAGTTCAAGCGATACCTGTTGCATGCCAACCTCAGATTTCTTAGGTTGTAATGCAACAGCCACTTGATCATGGGTCACAACCACAATCGCCAACTGGTGGGGCGACACAAGTCCAAACGGGTACAATTACCCCACACCTTGGTCCAACGGTTAGCATAGCACAACAAAACATGGCGTCACAACCATGGCTTGTGCAATACCAACGACCGCAATTCCAACAGGTGTACCAAGGTTCTGAGCAGCAAATCTTTGCGAACAGTGGACAACCGTATATCCAAAACGGTCAAAATCAACCACTTTACAGTGGTCAAGTCCACCAACCGTATCAGTCATACCAACATCAATTACATTATGCTGGTATGCAATGGCCCACTGCTCAAGCGATTCCATCGTACCCTGGTTACGCTTCGCCTAACCTGAATCAACAGTTACCATTCGTGGCAACTTTAGAGTTACCTGATCTACACCGGTTAACCAACGATCCGATTACTTATGCCCCTTGGTGGCAAGCGATTCCTCATAAACTTCCATCTGACATTCCTAAATTCAATGGAAATCCAGGTGAAGACCCATCGAATCACGTGATGACTTTTCATCTATGGTGTTCGTCCAACACCCTAAACAACGATTCGATAAGGCTTCGCCTTTTTCAGAGGACATTGACAGGTCCAGCGGCTAAATGGTATATTGAATTGCCAAGAGCCTCTTTCGACAATTTTAGTTCCCTAGCCACGAATTTCTTAACCCATTTTCAATTACCGATAAGGTTTGAAACGGGAACAGAAATATTAACCAACTTCAAGCAGACAACTGCCACCCATATATCTGATCATATACATGAGTGGCGTCGTCGTCGTAGGATGGTGAAAACATATGTTCCCGATCAGCTATTAGCTAAGTGGTTTATAAAGTCGTTACTTCCTGCTATAACGGAAGATGTGGCGAAGGGGGGAGTCGTAACAGAGGAGCAAGTGATTGCTCGTGCACAGTATTTGGACTTAGTTTATACTCAGTCCGGCACACTCTATGACAAAATACCTGACGCCCCTAGACCAGAATTTTCAATTCCTCCCCCTCCTAAATCAAATAGTGACTCTCTTGCCGGTGACGGTGTGATTGGCACGGCAAACACGAAATCGATAAAGGCTTCGTCGAAGAAAGCCCGTAAGAATTCAGATCAAAATGCAAAAGAAGAAATTCTTGCTTCGGAAGTAAATGCCATATCGGAAGATAAAGGCAAAGAAACCAATCAACCAGGAAGCAAGAAGAAGCAAAACAAAGGAAAGAAGAAGAAACAGGGTGAGTCATCCCCTGGAAAAAATTCTTCAAACCCTCCTGGCAAAGGGAAACAAAATTATCCATGTCTAATATGTGATGATAAGGATCATGGCACAAAGAATTGCCCATTCAAAGCTGAGTTAAAGAGGTTCTTTAAAAGTTCCCAAACCTCAGCTGTGTTAACTGATCCATTTCCCAACCCAGGTCAAAATCTGGTTGATAGTGGAAATGCTTCCCCGTCGCAAGTCCTTATGTTGTCGGTTTCAAAACAGCAAAATGATGCTTTGATTTCAACAAGGAACAAAGATTATGGGAATCCTCAGCTGTCGAACGAAAAAGGTAAAGATCAACCAAGTAGTTCGACAACAACTTCGACAGAAGTTGTAACGCCCACCATCCCTGAATTAACAATAAAACCGCCAAAGGGTGTAGTTCACAAGTCGACATTTAATCCTCACGCCAGAGCGGCGCAGCATTATAATATAGTGGAAGATTTGGCCCAATCGCCATCCGTTATGTCGACTCTGGAAGTACTACAAAATTGTCCATCCCAAAGGCAGGCATTATTATCAGCAATTGGTGGGGTTGATCCCAAGGATTCCAATCTTGTATCCTTTGATCACAAGGGATATGATCCTCAGTTACCAGCTCAGCTAGCTTTCCTTATTCAAGTGAAAGCACTCAACAAAACTGTTCACAGAACAATAATTGATGAGGGAGCCTCGACATGCATTATGTCGATGAGCTGCTGGAAAACTTTGGGATCTCCAACCTTGTCTCGATCATCGACGACATTAAAAGCTTTCGACGGAAGGACTTATACCCCTTATGGTATTCTTAATAACTTGAAAGTTGAACTAGGAGGAAAAACAGTAGAAATTGATGTTGAAGTCATCGATGGAAATCTTGACTATAACATCTCACTGGGTAGACCATGGATTTATGCCATGGCAGCTGTTGTGTCGACTTATTTTAGGAAGATCGCATTCCCGTTTGAAGGAGGGATTACGATCGTTGACCAACAGAATTTCCTCGCTAATGGTTCACAAGTTACAGGAAGCATTCCCATGGTCCATGAGAGCAACCATTCAATTCAAGATATCGGAGTAGGATTATTGAAAGACCCCACATTGATGGGAACTTTCACGCTACCACCTCCTATTTATATGGGAAATATACCGTTTTTAGCAACCTGCAACATGATATCTTCCACGAAGGTCGACATGGATCGTTCAATGGTTTTTCCCCCAAGCCCTTTAGAAATATTGTAGCAATCAATGTTTCAAGCATGGGAGGCGAACCCAAATCAACGCTCGTCAAGCGTTTGGGTAGATAGGTCTAGAGAATATGGTACCTCATTAGATCCTTGGTCGAAAGTACATGGGACTGACGAAGGAATCTTACAATCAATGATGATTGAGGGGGCACCATGGAATGATCACCACCATCGTTCCCTTCTTCCGGAATACGAAGAAGATACTCAAAGTGACCTCTATCACCCTTCAGTTTTTGAATTCCTAACAAATACTGTAAACACGGTGGATTCCGAGCGAAACCTATCCAATATTGAAGAGACTATAGCCATAAATATCTCGACTAAAACAGATGTTGTAGAGAATATTTATGTCGGCAAAGGTTGTTCCCCTTCAGAACTGGAAATATATAACACTCTTTTTCGCGAATTTAGAGATGTCTTTGCTTGGTCATATGATGAAATGCCAGGAATTGACTCGAGTATCGTTGAACATGAAATTAAAATGTATCCTGATGTCAAACCAGTAAGACAACGGCTTCGACAGGTACACCCCAAGAAAGCCGCTGCCATTAAGGCAGAAGTTGAAAAACTTCTCCATGCTGGATTCATCTACCCGGTTCCTCTAACCGATTGGGTATCGAATATTGTCCCTGTTATGAAGAAACAAGGGACAATTAGAGTGTGTGTCGATTATAGGGATGTAAACCAAGCTTGTCCAAAGGACAACTACCCTACACCCTTCATCGACGAGATAATTGATGAATGTGCTGGATGTGAAATCTTTTCATTTATGGATGGATTTTCCGGGTATAATCAAATAAATATCCGCCCACAGGACCAGTCAAAGACTGCATTTATTTGTCCGTGGGGCACGTTCGCTTATCGAAAATTACCCTTTGGTTTAAAGAACGCAGGGGCGACGTTTCAGAGGGCAATGAATTATGCCTTCCATGACATCAAGAACATTGTTCAACCTTATCTCGACGATCTTCCGTGTCATTCGCGAAAGCGGACTGATCATCCGCAGCATTTAAGAGCGATATTTCTACGTTTTCGACACTACAAGATAAGACTCAATCCACACAAATGTGTGTTTTGCGTCGGTTCTGGTCGTTTACTTGGCTTTGTAGTCTCTAAGGATGGGATTCGTCTCGACCCCTGTAAGGTTCAGGCAATCATTAATTTGCCTCCACCTTCAAATTTGCTTCAGATTCAGAAACTCCAAGGGAAAGCAAACTTTCTGAGGAGGTTCATTCCGAATTACGCAGAACTTGCTAAGGGTTATGTACCTTTTGTCTGGGACCAGGTGGCGCAAGCTTCCTTTGATGCTCTGAAAGATTGTCTAGTAAAAGCATCATTAATGTACGCCCCGGACTATCAAAGAGATTTTAACCTGTATCTGGCTGCAGCGGATACAACCATTGCAATGGTTTTAGTTCAAGAAGTCGATGGAATTGAACATCCTATCTATTATTTAAGTAAAAACTTAAATGATACGGAAAGTAAATATTATTATGTTGAAAAACTAGCGCTTGCAGCTGTTCAAGCGATTCAAAGGTTTCGACATTATGTCCTCTTTCGGAAAACTACCATCTTGTCAGATTGCAACCCCATGACTTATATACTGTCGCGACAGTTGCTGGGGGGCAAATATTCAAAATGGATAGCAATCCTTCAAGAGTTTGATCTGGAATTTGTGAAATCCAAATCAAAGAAGGCTCTAGTTTTCGCAGAATTATTGTGCGATCTCCCATCATTGTCCAACGATGAAACATCGGAAGAGTCAATCGTGGACGAAAGTTTGTTTCTCATATCTGTAAGCGATGAGTGGTATGGAGATATCATAGTTTATCTCCAAACCCAAAAATTCAGGCCTAACACCTCTCACTCCGAACAAAAACGTGTACGATACCAAGCAAAAGACTACATGATCGTCGGTGATACACTTTACCGTCGCAGTGTCGATACAGTTCTGAGGAGGTGCCTTACCCATGAGGAGGCCGAAAAAGCCCTGAATGAGTGCCATTCAGGCGCGTGTGGGGGGCATCAATCTGGATTTGCAACAACACAAAAAATCTTACGAGCAGGATACTTCTGGCCAACTATGTTCAAAGATTGCATAACCGCAGTCAGAAGTTGCCATGCTTGTCAAATTTTTGATAGCAAAACCAGACGACCACCCGCACCTTTACAGCCAATAGTTGCTGTTGGGCCCTTCGCCAAGTGGGGCATCGATTTCATGCAATGTAACCCCACCTCGACCGGGGGGCATGGGTATATTATAGTCGTCATTGACTATTTTACCAAATGGGCCGAGGCGATGCCTACATTGGATAACACTAGTGAAACAGCTGCCCTTTTCTTTTTCAATCATGTAGTCGCCAGGTTCGGCGTACCACAGGCTATAGTTACAGATCATGGGTCGCATTTTCGCAATCACATGATGGTCAAATTAGCTGCCAAGCTAGGGCTATCTCACAACAGCTCTACCCCATATTATCCACAAGCCAACGAACAAGTTGAGGCAATCAACAAGGTCCTGAAGCGTATGTTGCAAAGGATGATTGGGGTTCATAAAAGAAGGTGGCACCTAATCCTGTACTCAGCCTTGTGGGCTTACCGAACCTCGGTAAAGAACATAACCGGGTTCACACGTTTTCAACTGGTGTATGGCCTGGAAGCAGTCTTGCCAATCCAGTGCGAAATTTCGTCGCTTAAACTCGCAATCGATCTTCTCCCCGGAACTTCAGAAGAAGAGGCTCGTTTCTTGGAACTAATCCAATTGGATGAAACCCGTCATGATGCCGCTTTGGCTAACGTAGCTCATAAGAAACGAGTCAAGGCTCAGTTTGACAAAAATGTCAAACCCCGTGTCTTCTCAGAAGGTGACTTGGTCTTGCTTTATGACCAAGAATCCGATAAATTGGGAGCAGGTAAATTCAAGTCCTTATGGATGGGCCCCTATATTGTTAAAAGGGTGTTAACAAAAGGAGCCTACGAGTTAATGGATTACGACGGAATTCCACTGGCGCAGCCCCGCAACGGGCTATACCTCAAGCGTTACTATGCTTAAATAGTAACCTGCATGCTTTTGTTGTATTTTGTTTTCGCTAAAGTATTTGTTCTGGTTGAGTGATCCACCTTTTAAATTTGCTACAGATGTCGAACCTTTTGGAGACATGTGTTGGATATGCCGACGGGGCGAGTCGTAGTTCGCGGAACCTATCTTCCGCAGCCTGGGCCATTTTTTATCCAAGCGGCGAGTTAGTAAGTTTCAGAGGTGTATGTATTGGGCAATCAACGAATAACATCACTGAGTATAGCGCGTTGATAAAACTACTCTATGATGCCATCACACGTGGCATACGCCGACTAATTGTCAGGCTAGACTCACAGCCCGTAATACTACAACTCAATGGTATATATTCTGTTCGCAATCCAGCTATTTATCGCATGTTCCTAAGGGTTAAGATCTTGGAAAGACGATTTGATTCAATTCAATATCAACATATTTCAAGAAACTTAAACAAATTAACTGACTCATTAGCAAACTATGTGTTAGATAGACATTTGCAACATTTATAAAAAGGACAAATCATCAACGATTGTACATATGGATCACATAAATCAACCAGAATAAAACTCGAAAATCAAAATATATATAAGCTGTTTATATAGTTCATACATAATGTTCTGTAACCAAGACAAAATTGGTCATATGACCTAAAAACTCAAAAAGATGCTAGGGGGCACCCTAGCCTAGTGGTGCTCATGATAGTACGTCATGGCCTGTGCAATCATGCGCAAGAGACGAGTCCATCGTCTAGGCACGCCGATAGTATGCCGCGGCAACTGTAAAGGTAACTCGTCAATCTGTACATCTGGAAGACCGCGAGTAAGGCTCTCAACCTGCTCCTGCACAGCTGTAAGGGTCTCAGTATCGTCAAGATCGCGAAGAATAGCTCTCCTAGCAGGCTCCACTGTCGGGGCAGCAACTGGCGGTCTCGGACGAACTGCTGGACGAACTGGACCAACATCTGCATGCACCCAAGAGTATGATTAAAAGTCTTGATAGAATAAAGCACAACAACATTATAAATAAGAACAGTAAACAGTAATATGGTCAAAGAGTTTACCAATGGCGCCCCATTGTTCGCCATCCGGTAGCACCAAATCCTGATCACCTCGGAAATCCATACCCACATATGGATACTCGGAGAAGACCATCTCCTGGCGCTCGAACCACCTGAAGAAGGCTTCAGTAAAAGTAATCTGAGGTTGACCAGCATGTCTAGACATGTGATCAACCCACCTCTGCATGCGTGGCTCGGTCGGAGAAGGCAAGTCAAGTATGATGTACTGAGGCTGCATCAGTGGGATTTTCTCCAAGGCAAAGGCAGTCAGAATAGAACCAAATCCAAAGTTCTTCAGCTTCCTGTCCTTTACCTTGGTCAATTGAATTTTCATCTGAACAAGTAATGCATCACACCAGTTGAATACTTTCGGTTGGAGACACTCCAAGGCGTGCTGCATATAAGATCTGTTGGCAACATGTAGAGCTGCGCTGCCGGCCATCCTACCAATAGTGTACAGAATGGACCTGAGAGCCCGATCAGTAATCTCACGGATAACAATCTTGTCGTCTCTGCTCGGCTGAGAACCTTCCCTGCAATACTGGCGGACATAATCTCTGGTGGAATCGGTCCCCCGGGCCGTACCTGACAAGGAAATGGGGGCACCTCGTCTTGACAATCCAGTCAAGAAGTACATGTCCTCTATGGTCAAGGGGATGGACTTTCCCCTAATCTGGAATACTTGGTTAACAGGATCCCAAGCATCAAGCATATACTGCAGCAAAGTAATCTGTGCTCTCATGCTAGAGATACGGAAAAACTTCAGCAGGCCACAGTTCCGCAACGCGTTCACCGTGACAGGGTCATGGAGGGCAATCATGTCCTCCTCTTCATGTTCTCATTCTCGCCATGTAAGGGACATTTTGTTCAAAGTTCCCTGCAAAGCAAACAAAGAGAAGGAGTAAGTTCCTGATTTTGATGAAAAACTGGCGAAAAATCATCAAAAAATGACCTGAAAACTCAGTTTTCTGAGCCCAACGCAGGCAGAAGGTGTCCCTCCTGCGCTGAAGGTCAGGCTGCCTTAAGGCAGCTTGACATTCAGCGCAGGTTTCGAAAGGGGAACCTGCGCTGAAGTTAGGGCGATTTTGCAAAACCCCTGGGGCTCAGAAACACTGAAAAACAGGCCTAAAACTGGAAAATGAAACCATGAAAAGAAAGAGCTAGGGTTTAGCTCCTACCTGGTCCAGACGGCGCCGAAAATCGTCCGCAGAATCTCCCGGAATCAACTGGTGAAAATCAAAAGGAAAGAGGCACCTCCAGAGCTCCAACAAACCAAATGCAAATGAAATGGTAAATGAGAGGTAAAAACACCTTTTAATGGCTTTTTACGCAGTTCAAAGTGAAATATTAGGGTTGTAATCTCATTTTCATGCAAATATTATTCATTTCTAACAAAGTTTGTTGCAGCAATTGAAAATGCAGTACTATACTTGAAGAGAGAAAAGCTAGTAATGGTAAAAAAATCAAAATTTGACCATATAATCGAGCAGTTTTACCGCGGAATTTATGCTCGTTAAAAAATAGAAAAGCGAAGATCCGAGCAGTTTTAACGCGGAATTCATGCTCGTTAAAAAATAAACATAAGCATTGAGCAGTGTTTTTGCGCATTCAAGCTCATTAAAAAATGAACCCATCTTGGTAAATAACCACTGTGATCGTAAATTTATTAGCCATAAAAAGCCTTGGTCGTGTTTGCACCCGCCACCTCCATTCCATTTTGCCAATCGTTCACCTCCATATGATTGTTTACCTATTTTGAGGAACAGCTGCGAAGAGTGATTTCACCTAGCCATCCTTGTGACACTGCCGTGATTGGAAAATTCCAACATGTACCTGGAATCTGCTGCTATCCCTGTTTATCACTTGTTCCTCAAAAGACGAGTCTTCTTTGAGCTTTTTTCTCCTGACTCGTAAAATATGAAAAGTTTGCCGAGTTTTGGCCTTCCAGCTCGTTAAAGTGACCGGAAGAGCTATCCCTCCCGTAGATTTTAATCTTTTTGGACCCGAGGGATTATTGCACAAAAAGGTCGAGCGCTTGTTTTATTCGGCTCGTTAAAGTTATCAAAAACTCATCCCTTCTGTATTGTTTTATACTTTTTCGGACTTAAGGGATTAGATGACGAAAAAGGAATTTTGGAGTTAACTTTTTGTACCTTTTCAGACTCTCTAAAAATGAAAAGGACCGAGTTTTCCTTGTCGTTAGACTCGTTAAAATGATTAAATAGCGATAAACTTGTCTTTAGACGAGAACGAGTTTCCCTATCGCTAGGCTCGTTAAAACATAGCGATGGGCTTGCCCGAAGGGCAGGTTATAGAACAAGCATATGTTATCCTCCTCAAGCTTGACAAAAATAAAGAGGTACTGGTCAGAAATGACTGGGGAAAAATTGGGAGAACCTCAAAGCTTTAATGGTAGCAAGTCGCTCTTGAACATGACACTTTGTCCTCCGTATCACATCGGGTTGGGTTGTTTCATTCACCGGTCTCATCACCATGGTCTTCGCCAAACCATCCACATTTGGGGTAATGCTACCGATCCATCGCATCAGTGTCGTTATATGTTCAAGAGATGTTGTTCAGAAAGAGTCAACCGTGTCCCATCCACTGCCATACGTTATCCTTCATCCACCCATGATTGCCACCCTGAATCATATTTCACAGATTGTTTTCACCTCCACTAAAATCATTAGCTCCGTTCCGTGTCACTGATGTGGGATTCATTAAGGCCCTCCTTTGACGGATCGTTTCTTGTCGACTTCAGCTCATTATCCAAGAAGTTGATCTAGGAACACCCCCCTCAGTACTTTGAAGCTTGCATGCCTCAATGGCAAGTTTCTCACTTCCGGCGACAGGAGTATCCAATACGGAATGACCCTATCCCACTCTAAGGGTGATAGTACCTCAGCAACACACTTATTCCACGCTAAATTTTGGGAAAAATCCTAGTGATGGGGATATCTTGTGATTGTTTATGGCTAAGGAAATTGACAAAGGCAATGGATAAGGATTTGTAAAGGCTAAATGGCATTTTTGGCACAATTATTTATGAAAATAACGAAAATTGGGAGAAAAGGGAGGTGAAAGGTCACAGGTTGCATGTGAGGAGGAAATTGAAGGAAAATAATGGAAAATGAAGAAAATAGAGGCCTCAATCATAAAAAGGCTTCTAAGGATCAGTTGGTAATCTTTTGTCAGTTCCTTTTTGGAGCTCTCTCATTATTCTCTCTCTCTATCTCTCATACTCTTGGAGACTTAGAGTTTTCTTGGAGCTCTCTTTAAGGGTGTGGCATACTTGGATTTTTGGAGCAAGAAGGCAAAGGAAGAGCAAGAAAGCGCAAGGGGGCATCAGGATCAGCAGATACATCATATCTTCTTGTAGGTACCAAGTTGCATGTACGTTTCCTTCACTAGTTTTGGCAGGCATGGCATATGCATGTGGATTTTTGGTTCTGATCTATCATTGGCATGGAGGATGGCCGAGATTGGTGGTGGATTGCCTAGCCTTGCCATTTTCTAGATAGCTATGATGATTGTCGGTTTACTTTCATTGTTTGTTTTTGGTTGGTTCTCATGTTTCCTTAGCTTGGGTTGAGTTATTTGTATTGGAAGCCCTGGTTGGGCAAACACTCTAGAAGCTCTGTAACAGCTTGGGTTGAGTTACTAGTCCTGGAAACCTTGGTTGGACAAATGCTCTGGAAGCCCTTGGAGGGTTCAGTTACTAGTCTTGGAAGCCCTAGCTGGACAAACACTCTAGAAGCCCTGAATAAGTTGTACGTTGAGTTACTAGTCATGGAAGCCCTGGTTGGAAAAACGCTCTAGAAGCCCTAGAAGGCTTGGATGGAGACCAATTTGATGATGGTTTTGGTGATGTCTGACCGTGAGGTGGAATCACTATTTGATGGGTTGAGGTGGATGGCCTTTGGAAGCCTTGGATTAGTTTTTATTGATGTGTTTTATGAGATCCCACATTCATGCTTAGAATATGGCATGGGGGTGAATGGCTAAAGAGAGAGTTGGCTTAGCTATTCTATGGTTGGGTGGAACGTGGAAGTCCCATCCCGTGTTTGGATTTTTCATCATTAATGAAAGGTTATTTCTCCTTGTATTTCTATGAGTCTTTTGGTGGATTTGTATGTGGTCTATACGGTTATAAATTCATGAGTATTTATCTCCCTATTGTGTTGGTTATGTATGTGTTTTATGACAACATCCATGTATGGATTTCATCATGTTTTTACTTGTAATTGAATGATAAATGTATATATGACTTAATGGATGGAATTGCAGTTGATGTCTTGAGGCATCAATCGTTATTAGTGATTCTAAGATAAGTATGATACCCATATGATACCTGTATATTACACATTTACAATATGTTTGACAAAATGTCGGTCATGGCTAGTAGGGGTCCAATCAAGGTCTTGAACAAGTATTTGCTTTAGTACTTTCATTTCCATGTTATTTTATTAATTTGGAGATATGGTTCAATTCTCGGCAATGACCTGGGATTTGGACCTGAAAAAGTGGATCAAATCCCAAATTCGTTGGCAGAGCACTGAGAGTTTTGGTCTCTGGTCACTAGCAGGTAAGCCTGTGAGAGCAAATTTGGGTTTCTGGTCACACTCATGCCTATAGCATGGGAGAGACTGAACCTTAAGTTGTCCAAAATCTCAGTGGGACCCCAGGACAAGCTATCTAAAGTATTTGACTAGTTCTTGAGGGTCCTATAGCTGATGATTAATATATGTATGGTGTGTTTCTATTGATTCCACTTCCTTAACGTAACTTAGGAGGTCGAATCATCTCATAGTGGCCTCTCGTTGCATATTTACCCTGACTAGCTGGTTGATTGGGTAGATGTGGGAGGAGGGTGTTACAGAGTGGTATCAGAACATGGCTCACCCCTCAGACTGGATGGTCTATGTTTTGGTCTTGCATGCATGTTAGTTGCATGTGTGTCTCTCACCCTTGCATTCCATGTGCTTGTTACATTTGCATGATGTTTTTCATGGTTGCAGTGATGTCGTCATGTGAAATTTGAGGTGTGATTGTGGAATGCATCGTTGTGAGTGTATAACTGGTTACATGTCGATTTATGTCGCTTACATGTATCGTTGTAGTATGTTTGGTTACATTCTTGTATGCTTGGTTGCATGTATCATTCTTGCAGGTTTGATTTCAAGTATTGTTCATTCATGCTTGGTCATATGTATTTATGCATATGTGTGGATGGTTATGCATCGCTTATGCATGTTCATGTTTGCATGTGGTCAAGTGTATAGTGATGTAACGATGGTGGTTTTCATGCATGAGGTCATGGTGTGTGTTGTTGTTGAGGTCATGCATTGATGACTGGACCCTAGATAGAATGGTGGTTGCATGGTCATATGATTATGTTTTATGTTTCTATATGTTGTCATGATTATGTTATACATGTATCACGTTGATTTGTTGATATTGCATAAAATGTACCATCCTTGAGCTATACTAAGGTACATTGGTTTATTGTAATTTGGTTTAGCTGACATGATACACCTTGTAGGAAGAAATAACAAATGGCTAGCAAGATGGTTGACTACAAATTCTCTCCCCATGAATCAAAAGAGCAGTATGGTGTTGGGAACTCTTCCAACTTGGCAGTGACACTAAGAAATTTAAAGGAAGGAATAAGGAGTTGTAAGGCAAATAATGACATAATCATACAGGCACAGGAAAATTTTGCATAGGTAAATGCAGTCATACTTCAGAACTTGTCAGAATTGTAGCAATAGGGACCGCTTCGGATCATCCATGAGCAGGAGAATAGAACTAATGGGGAATATGGTAGTAGATCTCATGGTAGTCACTGATTATATAGAGATGACACAATCAGAGATGGCAGATTGTTGGACACTCTGGATAGGAGAATGGATAGACATAGGTATGATTCTAGTTCTGATCCAGATAAGCACTATGATCATCATTGGTATCATCCTTACAGGAAGAAAATAAAAGCCACATACTTTTGATGGAGTGGTAAAAAAATCGAAATATTTAGAGGGATTGTTGCTAGGCATGAAGAAGCTCTTCAGATTGCATGACTATTCAGAGAACATGAAAGCTAGAGTGGCTACATTCAGTCTCAAAGGAAAAGCAGACATTTGGTGGGAAGACATGAAGAATGTCAGAGGTATAAATGAGGAATATTTGACTTGGAGTGAGTTTGAGCGACTATTCAAGAAGAAGTATTTGTCAAAAAGATACTTTGATGACCGGGCGAAAGAATTCTATGAGCTAAAGATGGGATCCATGACAGATGATCAGTAAACTAGTAGATTTTTGAAGTTGTTGAGGTATTTTCCTTACCTCAAGAAGGAGAAGGCCAACATTCAGAGATTCATTAGTGGATTACCGATTGCATTCAAAGGTATGATTGAGTTTGATGAGCCTAGATCATTGGAGGAGTCCATCTGAAAACTAAAGAATTGCTATGAACAATCAAAGCAGAGAATTGAGACTAAGACAAGCTGGAAAGGTAATGCAAAGAAAAAAGGAAAATGGGACAAGAAGCGAGTACAACCACAGGACACAGGTAACAAGGAGAATGTTGCACCACCTAATAATTTCAATACATCAGATAGAGGACAAGGATTCTGGTCAGGAGAACAGAACAAGGAGACAAGTTGGAAGTCTATATAGTGTTGGACTCTTGGCAAGGATCATCACAGGAGAGATTAATTGCAAAATCAAGGTGGTATACCTCAGATATACAGTGCACAGGAGGCACGGACCATTGGGGATGTTGGTCAGAGTGTTCCACGTATGTATGCAACAGTGGACAACATGCATGCAGAACACCATTCATCTATCATTGAGATGGATGGTAAGCTTTGTGATCAAGTTATTTATATTTTGATTGACCTTGGATCTAATTATAGTTATGTTAGTCCTCAATTGGTGGATATGTGTGGCTTGAGTAAGGAATTTCATGCAGAGTATTGGTTAGTGCAATTGGATATAGGTACGAAGAAATGAATTCATCATTGGGTAAGATCTTGTGCATTTAACTTTAATGGTATGCATGTTGGATTAGTGAGTCCTGACCTAGGTTCAGAGTTAATTGTGCCAAAAAAATCCCTACACTAGTGGCCCTTTTGGCATCAACCTATGGAGCGTGGACTGAAGTCTCACCTGAAGTAGCATGGGGGGATGTTGGAACCAAGTTTCTGCACCCAGAGATCAGTGTGATGTCGTTTTGTTCCCTAGATCTGCCTTCATGCAAATCAATAAGCCCTTATGTCTTATTGATGTAACTTCCTTTAATCAGCCTCTAGACCTCTGCGAAGGTCTATGATTAGCTTTCATAGACCCTGAACAAGAGAATTAGCTACTTATGTGTCTCATAGATTACTCTTAACCCAGTATTTACTCAGATCTACTTAAGTGTTTGATATTTTTAACATACAACGATATAGTCTTCGTGTAAGCATTTAACATTAATTGCATTCAGATAACAGTGTAGAACAAGTAAAGTCGCGCATCAATACAACATTATTTCATAAACCCACCATTCATCACAGCATAAAGCGCATTATAACAGAAGTAAATGGATAAACATTAGAATTTTTGTAATAATATTCTTTATTGATAATCAGTTAAGCTTATAGACTCAAGACTTCCCTATGCACTCAGCTGCAGGGGTTTGCGCACTCAGTTACGGACTCTACTCTAGGCCTTTGCGCACTCAGTTTCAGAGCCTTTCTTCTACCTTTTGTGCTAACTTAGACTCCTTCTGTCATACCCATAGAAAACTTCTCCTCTTCTATTCCTATGCCTTAGACTCTCTAAGACACACTTATTTATACAATCCCATGGTCCGTGGACCATGGGTAGATCTTCAAAATCTGACTCAAGTTACTTAAAGGAGGGTAAAACGCTTTTTGACTCTTTAATTAACTATGTGCTCCTCAACCACAATTTGTAGAGTCCTTACATATTTATACATTAAAACTTGGGCTTTTGCCCCAAAATTGACCTAGGGGACCCCATCCCAATAGGACCCCAACACAAAGATCATGACTCGCCCTCGAGTCACTCGGCTGGCGCAGAGATCTTGTTGTGAAGATCCCCCAACTCCACTTATGCAACCACTACTTCAGTCACGCTCTACCTGGCTGCCTGCTTGACTTGTTCAACCAGCTGCTATGTGGCTGGTCTTGCATTATCCTTCTTAATCTTCTACTGTGTACTCTGCAAGTTTGCCAACTTTTCATGTATGTTGGCCGAGACTATGTAGGCTTCATCCAACCAAGGCCCCAACTTGGCCTTAAGGACTGCCTCTTTCTTCTGCACTACTTCCACTTATGTAAGGAGCTACTTAGCCTCCTGTAGCTTGGTGAGGATCTGTGATGTAGCAACGATGCGCTCTGTCACCCCTACTTCGTCATATTGCCACTGGAGATCGTATACCTATGTATTTAATATCTGCAGGGTGGGATCTTCCTGCAGGGTCATCACTACTTCCATAGCCTACTAAAACATTGCGGTGCAGTCCATAACCGCAGCATCCACCGTAGCGACTCCATCCTTAACAGTGGCTTCACATTGTTCCCTAACCTCTGGCGGGGTTGAACTCTGTGACTTCATCTCTAGTTCAGTGATTTTCATGTTCAGTTCAAACTAAACTCTGGCCACCTCTGCCTTGGCATCACACACACCTGCAACAAGTTTTTTGATGATGGCCTCCAACTGTGCTTCCTTAGGTATGTGCAACTTTGGCAGTGTCTTGCATGCTTTTGCCACCATGGTCGCTAACTGAGTGCTCTACACCTGTATGGTTTCTTTTTGTTTCAAGGCCTATGTCTTCTCAATGAACATCTGCTCATTGTTCACTCGATATTCGCTTGTGAGACTGAGGGCACACCACTCCTGTGCTCATAGCTCTACCGTCACACTTATATGCATAATGTGAAGATACTCATTGGGGAGCTCGGCAAGGTTGAGGCCAATGTTCTTTAGAGAACTCACGATGACCTTGTCATCAGCTGCCTCTGCACTCAATGATCCTTCTGGTAGCATAACTGCCCACAGGTCCAGTGATCTGACCATCTTTCTTGCCTAACTAGTCCTGGGTGCCTAGCTCGTTAGTGCAGTGCTTACCTGTTCTGTGTTGACCTGGATCCTGCTGGTTTGGATCTATAGCTTGCGCAAATCCTTTTGGATAGTACTTAGCGCCTGTTGTTTCTGCTGTTCGAACTGTTGCAACAATTCCACTGTGGTATTGCACACCTTATCTCCAATCTCATCGAGATCACCTTCTGTTAGTGTGATCGGATCCAGCGATGCTTTTGTCGCTTTCGACTTCTTCCGACGCCCCTCCTTCTGCTAATCCCTGTACCTTTTTACCTGAAAGGGAGTGCTCTGTCCTTCCTCACTGCCACCACCCTGCTCTGACTGCTCCTCCTCCTCTATTTGGGGTGAAGGGGACTTACCACCCCGCTCAGAGTTGCGCTCTTTTTGTTCGACCTGCTGCTTCGAAAAGCGCTCCTTTTCTAGTTTAGCCTTCTCCTCAACCTATTTCCTTCACTTCTCGACCAACTGCTGGAACGCCTGCTTCGTTGCTTCCTTCTTTTTCTTCTCCGTGTATTTTCTGGTGCCTGCGTCGAGATTGGATGGAGAATGCCAATCTACCGACCAACGCTTGATATTTTCCTAGATGGTGTCGTCCGTGGCCAAGTAAGGCAGCTCAAACCATTTTTGTTGCGGATCCTTCCACAGCTGGATGTACATGTGATGGAAGTCAGCTTTAAACTCCACGTACTCTGATAATTATTTCAACACAGTTAAAAACAATCATGGCTTCTGGTTGATGGCCATGAGTAGGCTCACCTCCATCAACACCCAGAAAACTTTGGTCTCTGTGACCTGTGTAGTGTCCTTTGTGGCCCAAAGGGAGGCAAACTAGGTAGCCTCCAACAATCCTTTCTCCAAGGGAGGAAACTGACTATCCTCCGGCAGGTCCTAAGCCACTAGCACGATGGAGAGCAACAACCATGCGTAGTGGAAGGTTTTTCTCTCATCTTGAGACTCACGAAAATTTGCAAGGAACTTGCTATAGAGGTACTGCGACCAATTGAACTACACTCCCTTCACATAATGTGCAACCAATGAAATTACGGGCACAGAACCTCATCTGCGTGGCATTTTCTCATGACCTTTCCAGATAAGATCCGTGTAGCAATTTTCACTGCGGGTCAGTGATAGATGTGATGGAGTACCCGCGCAGCTTTTTAACCATCTTTAACTTTTCCTTCCTCTTCTCTGCCAGGTCGTGCATACTTGTCTTTCCACCAAACTCCTTGGCCGGATTCGAGCCTAAGTGCGGTAATAGAGTGATCTGATGGATCAACATATCTATAATCGGGATTGGCATGCTCAGCCACAAACATCTATCATGCACCAAGGTCAGAAATTTCTTGATACAAATGAGGTTGATGTTGGAGTGGTGGTAGTGGGGCACCCATAATAGGTTCAACAACCCTGATTGATTCACTCTGCGAATCCACTTGACTGGCTCCAACATGGTGACACTGGATTCCTTGTAATATACCCTCTTCATATAATTCTCCATTGCAAGGTGGGGGAACCTCTCGTGGTCTGCCAAATCCCATTCTTCCAATTTTAAATTGGGAATCCATGCCAAGCGTGGACCTTCAAAGGTGATGCCTTCTGGCAGGAGGGGCGTTTTAGGAGGAATTTCCCTCCGTCTGGTTCTTTGGTTATCTTCACTTTTCCCTTATACAGAGGGATATAATTCAGCAACTTGGAGATAGGCTCCACGCCCTCAGCATCTATATCCTTCATGCCCTATTCAGCCTCCAAATCTACCACTTTCCCCTTATCCTTCGTCGGTTGTTTATCTTTCTTCTCAGCCTAGGTAACAGAGAGCTTCCTCGATGACTTGTGCACTAACATTGGCCTCTTCTGCTTATCTTTCTTAGGCTTGGGGGCTTCTCTCACTGGTGTAGGCTTTAGCCGAGGTGACCTCGGCATTGTAGGCACAGCAGCTAGAGCCTCCATGCTCACAACCTCTGGGGTAGCTCCCTCAGAGGTGATAGTTCCTCCAGTGCCTGCATTTTTTCCTGGTCCAAACATCGTGCTAAGAATAAATTGCTGGGTATCCTTAGGTAACCTGTCAAACACAGAGCTCATGACTAAATATGTGAAAACCTGAGGATTCATAAACAATGGACACCGCAGCTCAAAAATCCTAAGGATGTAAAGTGTTCTTTGTTGGATGGCCAAACGTAATTTATAGCCGAATTCAAATTCAAATTCGACCATTCCCCCCAAAATCCATCCATAAGTGTTGATTTGATGGTAGATATCCAAATATTTCAGCCTTAAATGCCTTAAATTCCACCCCCCCTCTTAACCATCTCCTAGCAGTCAAATCATGAACAATGACTATAACGGTGATTTTCTAGCTGTGCTGCGTGGCATCTTTCCTCATAGTGCAGCTCCCTTCGCGCGCCTCCTGATACTATGACATTATGCTTTTTCATGCAGCCCCTCTGTCGTGTAGCTCTACAAACTAGGCAGTGTAGTTCATAGTCCCACACTCCCTTATAGTTGCCTGGAGCAATAAGATTGTCCTGCCATCATGTAGTCATTGGGTCGGATCCCTAGTGTATGGCTTCAACTGGCTTCCATTTACTTTTCCCATAAATGGTTCTCCATTCAAATTTGCAAGCTGAATTGTGCCGCCATCTGTAATCTCCTTGACGACATATGGCCCCAACTAGTGCATCTGAAACTTTCCCGGAAACTAATTGTACTTGCTATCATATAATAAAACTAAGTGATTTACCTTGAAGGTGCACAGTTTGATGTGCCGATCATGCCAAGATTTTTCGCGTTCCTTCTGAACCTTCTGATGGAATCCAGCCAGAAACCTATATCCTCGAGCTCCATTAGTTGCACTAGTCATTCTTCTAAGGCTTTGCGGTCTGCCATTCTGTGAAAGTCGCTATGCGTAAACTCGGTGCGATATATTCCATCAGCATTACAGCCTCGACACCATAAACCAATCAAAAAGGTTTCTGACCCGTTAGCTTTTTGCAAGTAGTTTTGTATGCCCATAATACCACTGGTACATGCACGTCCCAATCATTCTGTTGCGGATTGGAAATCTTCATCAGCTCATTCTCTAAGATATTATTGAAAGCCTCAACTATTCCATTGGCTTGAGGATAATATGGTGTACTTTTCTGATGGTAAACCTAGAACTCTTTTGTTAATGCGTTGATCGTCTCATTGAGAAAATGTGTACTGTGATCACTCGTCAATACCTTTGGGAAAACAAACCTAGTCAACACATATTCAAACAAAAGCTTTGCAGATGTTTCCCCTGTACAATCTTTCACGGGTTGTGGCTCCGCCCATCTGGTCAAATACTCTATCGCGGTGTTGATACCCGTTTTCTTACCTAGGGTTTGAATCGGTCCTAGAAAATAAATTGCCCATTTCTCAAATGGTTTCAATGACACCTACGGATTCAGCAGTAGCTCGTCCCTCCACGATAGCCTGCCTGTCCTCTCACATGCATCACATGCCCTAAAATATGCTTTAGAATCCTTATGCAGCGTCGGCCACCACAAGCCAGCGCACAAAACCTTCTGTGTTGTTGCTTTCCCTGCATAATGTCTTCTCACCGCTCCTCCATGAGCTTCAACGAATATACTATTTCTTTCAAAATCAGGCACATATCATCGAAGTATCTCATATGATCCCATATTATACAAATGGCTAGCAATTATTGAGAAATAATTCGCGCACACCACCAACTCTTCCTTCTTTTAACTGGATTATCCTTCTGGAGTCATTCCTATAGTCAAGAAGTGGATAATATCTACAAAGTGATTATCTGCTATGCCACTGCGAAGAGCTGCACGTCAGGCATCCCTTCCTCCAAATTAGTAGGTTATTCTCCTGTTTCAATGCATGACATATGGTCTGGCCCTACATTCAACCTTCCTGGCTTCACAATTACCTCAAAATCATATTCTTGAAACAACAACAACCATCTGCATATTTTCTCCCCCAACATAGGCTTATTGACTAGGTACTTCAAGGCAGAGTGGTCTGTATACATCTTGAAATGTCTACCCAACAAATAGTGCCTAAACTTTTGGGGCGCGTACACCATAGCCAATCCCTCGCGCTATGTTGTGGAGTAATTCTTCTCATCTTTTGACAATTTTCTACTTGCAAATGCCATAGGATGATCCAATTCTCCTTCACCAGCCTGTGTCAGCACTTCTCCCAGCGCAATAAACGAGGCATCCACATGCACGTGGAATTCCTTCTTCCAGTCTGGCAATACTAGGATCAGTACAGTAACCATTTTCTCCTTAAAGACATCCAGACTGTGCTGACATTATTCGTTCCAACAAAATGTAGCATCCTTCTTTAGCAACTTTTTGATGGGCACGGTAATCTGAGCATAATCCTTGATGAACTTTCGATGATACCCAGTGTGGCCCAGCATTGCACGCAGTTGTTTAACACTCCTTGGGGCTTCCAAATTGATTATTACCACGATCTTGGCAAGGTCCACCATCGGTCCTTGGTTGCATACCACATGACCCAGCAAAATCCCAAAGCGGACACAAAACAAGAACTTCTTCAGGTTCAGCACAATTTGATACCTTCGGCACGTATCCAAAGTTAAGCACACATTATCTACATGGCGCTTGACTAGCACAAACACTATCCAGTCATCGAAATAGACCTCCAAGAATTTGAGAATGAACTCCTTGAACGCCATGATGACTACGTGAGAGAATATTGCCAATGCATTCTTGAGTCTAAATGACATTACTGTATACTGGAACAATCCCATTCCATCGCGAAGATTGTCTTACTCCTATCCTCTAGCGCGATCTTAATCTGATGGTACCCAGAGAACCCATCAGTGAATGAATATGCTTCATGTCCTCCCACATTGTCTAGTACTTCATCAGTAAACGGTGTCGGAAAGGGATCATGGACACAGGCATCATTAAGCTTTCTGAGATCTACGTAAATCCTTATTTTGTCCTTCTGCTTCTTTTTCTGAACTACCATTGGACTCACCCAATCAGACTCCTCCATGGGTTCAATAATACCTGCTTCAAGCATCTTGTCCAACTCCAAGCAGACCTTTTCCTTGTATTTGGGATTAAGGCAATATGGCCTTTGCTTAACAGGCTTCGCATCTGGTTTCAGAGTTATTTTCATCACTCCTAAATCGCCTATGATTCCTTTAAAGTCTGAAAATTTTGAAGGGAAAAAATCCTGATTTTCGCGAAGCAACTCAGTGAATTTATCTACTCTAGCATCATCCTAGTAATCCCTAATCTTTGCAAACTTCGGCTCCACCTCTGTGCCAATTTTTACTTGCCTAGTTTTCAATGGTGCGGTGATGTCTGGATTCTCTATCTATGGTCCCTCAACTTCACGGTGGCCTTTTGTTTCTTGGATGTTAATATTCCTTGGATCCTCATCCTCGGCTTTAGCAGTCATGTTATAGCATTCTAGTGCATGGTGCAGCTGGGTGCTCCAATCTGGTTGAATCAATTCCAAAGGATCCTACAGGATTCGGAATATTGCTTCCTTAACCTCCTATAGTGACTCATCAATGCTTTCAAACTCGTCTTCAAAGTTGAATGTTCTCACGAACCCTTCTCTTAAGAAATCCCACTCCGCGGTGTCATGGCAGAGCTCTATCTCCAAATACCAATTCATAGGGATTATGTTGTCACACGGAATCTGTCAAGGGTGCGGACACGACTGACCTTCCTAGAAGTCTAAGACGTTCTAATGACAAACAAGACAAAATGGAGTGATCTTTCTCTAAATACACCTTTTACAACATGAAAACTACAAGTGTTTAGGCTTACCTTATTCCAAAACGCTGTTGTTGAAGTCCGTTCTTGACGATCCGGATGAGCTCCTCCTTCAAGTCAATTCCTGCAACCACAAACAATCAAACAATTACCAAGCACTTGCATTTCATATAATAAAACATATATTCAACATGCAGACCAAGGAACACATGAAATAACTCATTAACACAAGCTATTGAGAAAAATAAACCAGTTTGTATTAATAACGAAACAAAGAAACTCTTACAACCTGGCCTTGGTGTTGTGCAAGTTCCTCCCAGGGTCCATCAAGGGTTTTCCTCTACTTTGACAAAGCTCACCCTCTCCCAAGTAGAATCAAGTGAAGACAATCTCTCCTCACAAAGGCTCTAATGGAAGACCTAAATCCTGCAGCATTTACCCAAAGAAAATGTATAGCTCCAACCTCCTCTCCTTCTGGCTCAATGCCTTTATTTATAGTGCTGTAAAGAGGTTATTCAGGTCCACTATCAATGGGATCATCCCCCTCTTTGGGTGGGATAGCTCCCTTATTGATGGGATAAGTTCCCCCTTAATAGAGATACATGAACCAACTGGAGGCGCATCCATTTCATCAAACCGACCTCTAGAATGTTCTAGAAGTAACCACAAGTAACTTTTTCAAGATAAAACTCACGCATTTTGCCTTTTACAGAGGGACGCACCTGTCCCTTAACATACAGAGCGTCCATGGACGCAGATTTTGTGAACATGGTCAGCGTCCCCGCAGGTAAGGCTAGAGAGAACCTGCGACCCCAGAGATAAACATAGTTTTTACAAGACTTTCTCTCTTCTTTGAGTTTGAGATGGATAACAGAGGCATAAGACTTGCCTAAGAGGGTAGCATGACTGTTGATTTGAGCCATACTAACTGTAAGTAGTCAAGGTGACATTTTTTAGTGTAACAGATTGCCCCCTAAAGTGCGAAGCCTGGAATAGAATAGGGTTTTGTAATTCTAGGAAGGGTGAAGCGCTTTATCATTTCAAGGATTGCCTTGTGGATGGCCTGGTTGGAACCTGCAATTTTCAACACAAAATACATGGATAAGATTATATCATCACTGAGGTAGGCATTCCCATACTCAGATTCAAAACTTTAACTAATGGACTAACTATTCTGATACAGGAATGATCTTGCAGTACATCATTTTAATAGACTTTTGTAGACACAGTATGGACGCAGCCATCTGTTTATGATTAGTCTACATAGATAATGAATACAAAACTCCTCGCAGCCTGGATGGTAGAAACTAGATCCAGGGTCTTCACTTCTACTTCCCGAATTGGTACGATTCTAGCCATGTGATTAAATGATTCGATGTCGAACATGGTAGAAACCACTTGATTACCAGTCAATGATGTAAACTGTTAACAAGCGTGAGAGAAACCACCAGTAATGTCAATGGTTCTCAAAGTACCAAGCACAACCCGTGAAATGTGAATAGATGTTTTGATGTCGAACACTTCACGGAATCCTCTGATCGAAAGTCAATGATGTAAACTGACGTCAAAGGCGAGAAACCTGCCATTGATGCATGCAGACTTCAAGGTACTGTCGATTCCTAAGTCATCTTTCTAGATAATGTGTCGATGTCGATAGAAAGCGACCCGTTGCAGGCAAGCCCGCAACACGAAATCATTGTTCAAGTTGAAGAAATGTTGCTGTAAGGACTGACTCAGGGATGGTCAAATGGATGACAAGTATTTTGCAGATGAAAGTTTTGCTTGCAGACCTCTTGAACACATAACGACACAACAGATGGCTTGGTGACGAATAACTCAAAGTTAATCCCCGAAACCCGGTTAAAGACTTTCAAAGTGATTTGGTCAACTGTGAGGTAAAAGATTTCCCAACCCAGGTGAATGAAAAGTGTCGTGTTCAAGAGTGGTAATAAAGTTTCTTCTGAGACAAAAGGTGACAAACAGGTTCATTCTTCTCTCTTTTCCCCCACCATTTCTGGCAAGTACCTCTTTATTTTTAACAAGCTTGAGGAGGATAACATATGCTTGATTATAAGCTCATCCTTCGGACGAGTCCAACCTAGTTTAAATTCGAACCCTAGGAAGGAGTGGTTCGTTCCTGTTTGTAATTGAACAGGTCCTCTACTGTAAAATTTTAACGAGCCCAGTATAGGAGAAACTCGGCGTTTTTCAATTTTAGAGAGTCTGAAAAAACTAAAGGAGACTCCACGTTGAACTTTTTCGTATATTTGTGTCCCTCAAGCCCGAAAAAGTATAAAATAATACCTGGGGGAACCGCTTGATCTTGCGACCAAGGAGTACTTTCATAATAGTGTCGTTGACCTGAAAAGTAAAAAGCGATCAAGGACACGTCGTTTTATTTCCTTATCGAGTTCGAAACGACAAAAACCCGGCAATCTTTTCCTGATTTTGCGGTCAGAAAAGAGCTAAAAGGGGACCGTCTTTTAATTCCGTTTTAACGAGTGAAAAAGAAACACTCGGCGATCTTTTCATGTTTTAGGAGTCAGAAAAGGGCTTAAAAGATGACTCTGATATTTTTGTTTGTGAAAAATTACAATTTCCCTCGAAATCCCTTTGTCCTGCACAAAAGCAACACATTACTCATACCTGTTTAAAATAGGCAAAAATACATTCAAAAACATCTTTTCATGGTAAAAAATGAACTAATTCATCCAAAAAACCTATAAAAAGACCTTTTACCATATCATTTTTACCGTTTCACTGTTGAGGTTGAAAAAGGAGCTTTTGACAAGAAACTTCCCGTGGTCGCTGCGGAAAATCTGACCGTCGGAATCGAACGCCGTCTCATCCAGGTATTTTACACATCCTACTCTGCATTTCTATCCGTTTAGAATTAATTTTTAGGTCTTAGTTTCATTTTTTGGGGGGGTTTTGGTTTTGGAATGCGCCTCTCGGCGGACGCAGGTGCCCTTCGGGTGACCTGCGTCCCCCGACTTTTTCTCATACGGGAAAACGGTCGGAAGACGCAGCCCGCCTTCAGGCCAGATGCGTCCGGGCGCCCTGTGCTACAAAGCCGGGGTGCGTCCTCCGAGAAACGCGCATTTCAAAACCCCAACTCTCTCAAAAAACCACCAAAAATTCCCAAATCAATTTCTAATTGCTATTTTTGATATGCAGGGCATTAATCATGTTAGACTGGAGAGAAAGAGAGCATGTAGAGGAAGATGAAGCTGCAATAAATCATCAACCTTCCCTGGATGCCCTAAGAGCATGCGGATTATACAAATATTGGACCATACCGGGCATGAGGGGCCAGGTAAGATTCTTGGAATGGCTGGTTGAGCGATGGAACGTACAAGAACAATGCTTTTACATAGGAGGGCACCAGCTCGAGATAGAGCCCTCGGATGTATACTTTCTCACTGGCTTGCCAAACAGAGGTGAGCAACTCAGTCTTGCGGGGACTAGGCCGGGTGGCCAATCCCTTGATAGTCTCCGCGAGGATTGGTGCACACGTGGGGCTCACCATTCAAAAGGCATAGAGATAAAACACATCACTCTACCGGAACTCAAAGTCATAGCGTTCACGGTTACCAGAATTTGCGGCGCGGCCGCTTTACACATTGCTTCCGGATCCCAAATGCGGATGGCAATTGACTGTTACCAAGGCACCATTTTCAACTGGTGTGAAGCTGTGTCGGCTCATATGAAGAGCCAACTGACCAAGGCAAAGAACGGACGACTAAAGACTTTTGGATATGGGCCTATAGTCGTGAGCTTTGCCTTGGAGAGAATTCCAATGCTGATCCCTCAGCAACTCACTGTTGATATCTTGGGTCCCCAGCAGCCAAAGCTGATACGATGGGTTGCGGTGATGGCCCGGCATCCTGACGAGGGCGCGACAGTAGTTCGATTCTCAGATAGTTATTTTGACTGGTTAGAGGGCCAGCTTTTTGTGATACAGGACTTTCCGTATGCCGGAATGGATTTCAGAGGTGATCCGGACATGGTTCTTCCACAGGGAGAACAATGGGACGACAGAGGTACTTTTTATTTTCACAAGTTTTCTAGTTATGTATTTTTTGTATTTTTTATATATATCGTCTCAAAATTAATAGTAAACTTTTTCAAAATGCAGATGTTGGTCCACAGCGTCCAGCCAACCTCCGGCCTTATGATAGACTACATCCAGCTGCACCGGTACCGGCCCCACAGGATGCGACAACAGAAGTACTAGCTGAGTTGGAGCATGATCTAGAGCGTCTCACGGCAGATATACCTGAGACTACTATGGACGACATTCCTATCAGGCTTCAGCGCTTCGTAGTCGCGGTCCCTGGACCGTTTAGGAGATTTTTGCGTAAGGTAGCCCGCGCAGTGGTGTCGTACAGAGAGCACCACCAGTGATTGACTAGTCACTTTTGTAGTCACATGTGACATTTTTGACTTTTTGTACTATCATTTTGCCGATCATAAGGTGTTTTAAACCTATGATCGAAGACGATGTATATATTTTTTGACACACTTCTATCTATATATATCACTATTACCGGCTTATCTTGTTTAACATATGTGATGAAATGTTTTTAAATTTACTTGCATGATTATCGTAAATGTCTGTCCAACATTCGAGAAGCAATTGCATCTGCTAATGTATTCAAAGACCTTGGAATATGTTGATATTCAATGTAATCAAATTCACGTTCCAAGAGACGCACTCTCAAAAACAACCTTAATAACACAGGATTTCTAATGGCATAAACTCTATTAAGCTGTAATACAACAAGTTCAGAATCTAACCTCACTATCAAACGTCGAATTCCAAATGAAATAGATTCGGATAATAATTCAACCACTGCACTGTATTCTGCAATGTTATTCGTTGTTTGACCGAGGCTTACCCCATGCATAGAAACTAACTCGTCAGAGGGCGAATAGATAACCCAAGCTGCGGAAGAGATATTCCGTGTATTACGACAAGCACCATCAGCAAATCCAATGTATGTTTGGAGAGGCGTCGACATCTACAATATCAAGAGTAAAACCAAGATAAGCCAGAATAATGACGAAAAACCACACTCGCTAAGCTAAGCACACTGACTAAACTAACACACTTGCTAGCTAGAAAGAAAATCTAACCTATCTAAAAATTTCTCCATACCCATCATTTTAAGCATAATACCTCTTTAGGTAAAGTCCATTTCTGGGTTTACCCAAAGAGTCCCCATCAAAATCAACTAACTCATAAGCCCCTTTTGCTAGCTTTCGCTTTACAATGTAGGGCCCATGCCACATGGGAACGAATTTTCCGGCACCTAGCTTATCGTTAGCTTGATCATATAATAGTACTAGGTCTCCTTCCGAAAAACTTCGAGGGGTTACATTTTTATCGTACTGAGCTTTCATTCGTTTCGCGTGAGTCTCGATAGCTAAAGTAGCGTCACGTCGAGTCTCATCTAATTTAGCCAAGTATAATAACCGTTTCTCCTCTTCGGAAGTAGCTGGAAGTAATTCGACAGCCATTTGAAGTGATGGGATTTCGCATTCAATAGGTAACACAGCTTCTAAGCCATAAACTAGCTGGAAAGGGGTGAAACCTGTTGAATTTTTCACTGAAGTTCGATATGCCCATAGCGCCGAAAATAACATGTTATGCCAATTCGTTCGATGGATACCAATGATCCGTCGAATCATGATGACTAGAACTTTGTTGATTGACTCAACCAAACCGTTGGCTTGCGGATAATAAGGAGTAGAGCTATCGTGGCGCAAACCAAGCTGGCTTGTAAGCTCAGTCATCATGACGTTTCGAAAATGGCTCCCATGGTCAGTAATGATTGCTTGTGGGACACCAAACCTAGTTATGATATGATTGAATACGAAAACTGCAGCTGTCTTGCCGCTTGCGTCGAATGTAGGCATCGCCTCGGCCCATTTTGTAAAATAATCAACCGCGAGGATGATATACGCATGCCCCCCGGCCGAGTGAGGGTTACAAGTAATAAAGTCAATGCCCCATTTGGCGAATGGACCAGCGGCAATTATAGGGTGGAGAGGAGCAGGTGGAGCGCGCATCTTTCGATCAAACACTTGACAGTTGTGGCATGTTCTGACAGCAAGGATACAATCTTTAAACATAGACGGCCAGAAATAGCCAGCGCGCAACACCTTCTGAGCTGTGGCATACCCAGACATATGACCGCCACATGCTCCAGAGTGACAATCATTCAAAACTCTCTCAGCCTCTTCGTGAGTTAAACAACGTCGAAAAACTAAGTCTGCCCCCCGGCGATAAAGTGTATCTCCAATAATTCTGTATTGCTGGGATCGAAACCGAATTTTTCGACGGTCTTCCTTGGAAGCTTCAGGCCGAAAGGTTTGGGTTTGGAGATAGATGATTATATCCCCATACCACGGATCTAAAGTGCTAATAAGAAACAAAGATTCGTCCGCAATGGACTCCTCTGCCACAGTCTCTGTGTCAGCACTCGGGAAATCACACATCAATTCCGCAAAAACTAAAGATTTCTTAGACTTGGACTTCTCGAACTCCAAGTCGAACTCTTGCAGGATAACAATCCATTTAGAGTACTTGCCCCCTAGCAGTTGTTTTGTCAAAATATAAATCATAGGGTTGCAATCCGAAATAACTGTAGTCTTGCGGAGAAGAATGTAGTGACGAAAACGCTGGACAGCTTGAACGGCTGCCAGGGCCAATTTCTCCACATGCGAATATTTTAACTCAGTGGGATTTAAGGTTCTACTAAGATAATATATCACATGCTCTGCTTTGAATTCATCTTCTTGAACTAACACCATTCCAATGGTGGAATGCGAAGCTGCGAGGTATAAGAAGTAGTCCTGGTTGTAGTTGGGAGGATGCAATAACGGTGCATGGGTCAACGCGTGTTTCAGTGCATCAAAAGATTGTTGGGCAATCTCGTCCCAAAAGAATTGTGCGTTCTGTTTCAACAACCGTGTAAAACCTTTAGTGACCTCGGCGTAGTTTGGGATGAATCGGCGTAAAAAGTTCGCTTTCCCTTGCAAACTTTGGAGTTGGCGCAAACTCGAAGGAGGAGGCAATTTGATGATAGCCTCGACTTTCGAGGGATCGACGCGAATGCCGGCTTTTGAAACAACAAATCCCAGCAATCGACCTGTTTCTATACAGAAAACACACTTGTGGGGATTCAACCGAATTCGATAATGCCTACACCTCATAAAGATTGCTCGTAGGTGGACAAGGTGATCAGCTCGTTGTAAAGAATGAGCAGGCAAATCATCGAGATAGGGTTGCACAATGTGCTTGATGTCATGAAATGCATAAGACATTGCCCGTTGAAAAGTGGCCCCGGCATTCTTAAGTCCAAAAGGTAATTTGCAATAAGCAAATGTCCCCCATGGACAAATGAATGCCGTTTTTGGTTGGTCGGCAGGTAGAATATTGATTTGATTATAGCCTGAGAAACCATCCATGAAGGAAAACATCTCACTTCCGGCACAATCATCAATAATTTGATCGATATAAGGCGTAGGATAGTTGTCTTTTGGACAAGCTCGATTGATATCCCTATAGTCGATACAGATTCTTATTGTTCCTTGTTTTTTATTGACGGGAACAATATTCGATACCCAATCCGTTAACGGGATCGGATAAATGAAACCTGCTTTCAACAGCTTTTCGACTTCTGCTTTAATCGCAGCCGCTTTTCGAGGGTGAATCTGACGCAACCGTTGCCGAATGGGTTTAGCATCCGGGTAGGTTTTGATTTCATGAACAACAATGGCAGGATCAATTCCCGGCATTTCCTCGTAAGACCAGGCAAACACGTCGCGGAATTCTTGGAATAGGGCCTTGTAAGTTTGGATTTCTTCTTCAGTACATGCGGCACCTATATGAATGTTCTCCTCGATTCCGGGCTTCACTGAAATATCAATGGGAATAGTACGAGAAATATTCCCTAAATTCAGCTCTGAATCAGAATGTTTCGTTGGATCCTGAGCGTCTTTGACATATTCAGCGGTAAAGATAGATGAAAAATCATTTTCAAATGCATCATCCTTAGGTAAAAACGAAGATCTGTGATGGAGATCTTCCCATGGTAGATCATCTACACTTAGGATTTCGCGAAGTTGTTCGTCAGATGACACTTCTTCGGGAAACGTTATCCGTTCTAAGGGTGAGGTGAAAAGTGACTCTTCACTGACCACATTCATTTGGTCGGTTTCGGTTGAATGAAAGTCGGTAAAAGACATAAGAGCTTCATAAGCAATCTCATACGGACTCAACGGCATAACATCACCGAGTGAGTCTAGCTCAGAGTCAGAGGGAACATACCAAGGATCATCATAAATAATGTTTTCTGACGTGATCATATGAATTGTTGCAAACGAAGGGTCTGCATTGAGTGGAGGGAGAGGAAAAGTTCCCAGTAAACCGGAATCCTTAACTAAACCTACACCAATGTCCCTATAAGGGATTGTCGTTTTACCAACATGCTGGATAGTTTCTGAAGAGGTTGGGTCGGATGAAAAGTATGTCAGCTGATCAATAGTCACGATCTTACCGTTATGTGGAAACTTAATGACTCTGAAGACCGATGAAACGACCGCTGTCATAGCATATGACCAACTTCGACCCAAAAGAAGGTTGTAGTCTAGAGGGGCATCAACCACTTCCACATCCAGACTAACGGTTTTACCTTCGACCCCTATAGGCAATTCTTGTAGAATACCAAACGGACGGAACCCACGGCCATCAAAGGCCTTAAGGATGGTGGGGGATTGGTTCAACGAAGGAGAACCAAGCGATCTCCAACATTGAATCGACATAATACACGTAGAAGCTCCCTCATCAATCACAGTCCGATGAATAGGCCTGTTTTTGACTATCACTGGAATTTGGAAAGCCATTTGATGGGGGAGACGCGGTGTACTACTTTCTAGATCAAAGATCATTAGGTTCGGGTCCTGAACATCGACAGCTCCAATAGCCGACAAAAGCAATTTTCGTTGCGCTGGACATGATTGCAGCACTTCGAGTGCCGACATTGCTGAAGGTGAAACAGCTAAGTCTTCAACAATGTTGTAATTCTGGGCTGCTCTCGCATGTGGATTGAAAGCAGACCTTCGAAGTACACCCTTGGCGGGCGGCTTAATCACTAAGTCTGGGTTAGGTTTTTCGATCTGTAGTGGATCGGAACCAGGAGCTGAGGTTGATGGGTTAGAGTGAGAAGATTCTGCTTCCTTACCATCAACAGGAGCCTTACTACCATAATCTTGCGATCGAGTCGCAATCCTGACATGAGACATCATCAAAATGGGTTCTTCACTGGCATTCGAAGAAGAACCTATCATCTTATTCTCCTGCTCTGGAAATGGATTTTTTAACACAGCAGGAGTGGGAGAACCTTTGACTATTTTCACTACCTCGGCCCGATGAGGGCAGTCTCTCGTAAAATGATCTTCTTCACAAATAAGACAAGGATATCGAGGTTTGCGTTTTTCGTCATTGGTTTCCGACTTTTCCGTTTTCTCCTTTGGAGCCTTGTCTGCTTTAGCCTTCTTCTTTCCTTTCTTCTTTCCACCGTTTTTTGATTTGGCCGTAGATGACTCTACAGCGTGAATGTCGGCGGTAAGTTCAGGAGGAGAAGACTCTCCTGTCGGAGAATCAGGCAAAGTGATAATTGGAGTATTGGAGGCCTTGGAAGACTTCTTCTTACTCTTCGTAGTCACGATACCAATCATACCATCAGCGGCATGAGATCCCGAAGGAGCAGCAGCGATTTGGTTTGACTTTGGAAGATCCGGAATTTTCTCGTGTAACGTACCCGACTGAGTGTAAACTAAGTCAAGGTATTGTGCCTGAGCAATGACTTGCTCCTCAGTAACTACTCCGGCCTTAGCTACATCTTCAGTAATTCTTGGTAATAATGATTTGACAAACCATTCAGCTAAGATTTGGTCCGGGATAAAAACTTTCACTAATCTTCTTCGACGTCTCCACTCATGAATGTGATCAGAAATGTACGTGGATGTCGATTGTTTTAGCGAAGTTAATAATTCTGTACCATTATCGTATCTGACTGGTAACTGAAAATGAGTTAAGAACGAGGTAGCTAACTGGCTAAAGTTGTAAAAAGAGGCCCGTGGTAACTCAATGTACCACTTGGCTGCGAGACCAATGAGTGTACGCTGGAAAAGACGTAAGCGGATGGAATCATCTGAGATGGAATTTGATGCACACCAGAGGTGGTAAGTCATCACGTGATTAGACGGATCCTCTCCAGACTTACCTTCGAACTTGGGTATATCGCTGGGCAACTTATTTGGCATTGGCGGCCAGAACTGAAGATATTGAATTGGATCGTTCGTTAGGCGCGTCAAGTCGGGTAAATCTAAAGTCGCAATAAACGGTAACTGCCGGTTAGGATCTCTAAAACTCTGAGTCACAATACCAGCCCCAGGAGGAGGATATCCAGGATAACTAGGAACAGGAGTCGCATTTGGGATATTATATCCTCCTGGAAAACCAGGATTAACCGGACCGTACTGGGGTTGCTGAGGTGGTTGATAAGTGTACCCAGGATACGGTTGATACTGGTAAACCGGTTGTTGGGCAGCTTGCCCAGGTTGATACTGTCCCTGGTACGGAGGTTGAACAAATTGAGGTTGAGTAGTAACAACCGTACTTGTACCAGGTTGGCCTACAGGCATCTGGACTGTGGTTTGAACCGTGGGTCCAGACAACGGTACAGATGTCTGAGGAGTGGTTACAGGGACAGTAGAAACCGGAGCTGCCGATACTCCAGAAGTAAGCATGGTAGATGAAGCGGTAGTTGCTGCAGCCGTGTGAGGTGGAGTACCAGGTGCAATTGGCGGCTGAGTAACTACAGAAGTTACAGGGGTCTGAACACTTGACTGGACAGGTTGCGGTTGCTGGGGTGGACCAGGAACTGCAGGTTGTCCTGCTTGAGGTACCGACTGTATACTTGGTTGCGACATCTGTTGACCCTGTGACGGATCCCATGTTAACATTCCAGGGTATTGACTCGTAACAGGTTGAGGATACTGAGATCCATAGCCGTATTGAGGATAGGGTTGATAACTGTAAGGTGCAGTCCCATATGATTGCCCTTGAGGTGGTTGATAACCTTGACCAGGGTATTGACCCGTAGGTTGATAACCTTGAGGTAAATACGAATACTGGGGTTGACCTTGACCTTGAGGTTGGTATCCTTGAGGTTGATACCCTTGGGGTTGATACCCTTGGGGTTGCCATCCTTGAGGTTGCCATCCTTGAGGTTGATATTGATACTGAGGTTGACTTTGGGGTACATATTGAGGCTGGGGTTGATACCCTTGGGGTTGATACCCTTGAGGTTGCCCCCCAGTCACGAATGAAGTACCTTGAGGTTGCCCCCCAGGCATTAACGAAGGTTGCCCCCCAGGCGGTAATTGGCCACCTTGAGGTTGGTTAATGGGAGTTGAACCTGACATCATATAAACATCACCTATACTCAATGGTACATTACCACTGTTTCCAACTAATAACCCATGATCAACAGGTTGAGGAGATGCTCCCGCAAAGGTACCAGAAAGTGATTGATACCCAGTAGGAACAGAAGGACCGCCATGTAAAAATGATTCAGGACTTTGTGAAAACACAGATGACTGACCAGACATATTTACAGGAGAATGAATTCCTCTAGGTGGAACCGGAGTACGAGGTGTAGAAAAACCTACTGAGTTGTCTAAAAAATTGGTTAATGCAAGGTACCAAGATTCACTTCTAGGAGGACTGTAAAAGATGGATTCACGCTCCCTTAGATCAAGGGTAATTAGATCTTCAGAATCAGAAACGCCTATTTCTTCCTCTGGAACAAGTTCTTCTATAGCAATTAATCCAACAGGAAGATTTTCGGTGATAATTCTTTCTATTCTTGGTGAATCAGGAACACTAGGAGTTGGAGTAACAGGTTCGGAAATTTCAGGTTCTTCGCCTGTTTCACTGGCAGATGAAAAACTACCAGCAAGCTCGGAAACTGTAACAGCTTCGGGATTGTAACCTGTTTCTAAACTTTGGTAATCTGGATGGACTACCAAGGAAAACTCTCCTTCTTCAGGTGATCCTACTCTACTGCCACTAGGAGGAGTTACAAGGACCTTTAACCCTTCTAAATGAACCGGAATGTCTTCAGGAGATTCACCCCGCGATTTACGGAGTTTTCTTAACAAATCTATTCCGGAAACAATCTCAGGAGACTTGCCCCGAAGTCTACGGGACTGTCTCGGTAATTCCGCCACAATTAAAGATTTTAACTACAACACACGAAAACAAAGTAAAAATTTCAAATCAAACCACCTAAAGTCTTCTAAAGAAGCAAACAAATTTGAAGCACACGCCTAAATAATCTAGAGCGTCAAACCACACACAAACAGTAGTCTTCCGGACCAAAAGCGCTAGTTGGTGATTAGGCCCAACCTCGCAGGATTCAGTACAGAAATGGTGGGTGGAACAGTTACCCCGGCAACCTGCTTAATGAATAGACTGGACCAAGTTCCTCCACTTTAACCGTCTCGAAGTGAAGCGAACCCCCCAGAAAATCCAAGTGAGTATAACCGACGTCTGCTCCAGGTACAGTGGGACCTTCCCTCCACCGTCACCTTGGGTAGAATCCTAGATATTATGGCCACTAAGGTTACCAATCACAACAATTACACCTGGGGGAACAGTCTAAACTCCGACAGCACGCAAGGGCAGAGTAGCAAGCTCCAATCCCCTTACCGGCTCCTTGACAACAATCCAAGGTTTACCGATAAGTGACCCCTGGCTCCTCGACAATGGTTAATCCGAGGTTTACCGTTTGTAATACGTACTGCCTGGCGTCGTTCCCAACGAGGGAGGAATGATCCCCTCACTGGTTCGGACACGAGCTCGTGCTTCTCCTTTAAGAGGAGCTTTCCCAGAATGTAACTGAAACAATTGGATTTGTTCTACTCAAGATAGACTATCTGTTTGGTTTTGTAGTCTTGGAGAGTTAAGTACTCACCTACTCCAAGACCCTAGCCTAAGCTATGTTGGTGCTTCAGAGCCCTAGAAAAATAAAGATTACTAGATTGATTTTAATTTAAGCGTTACTTTTAAGGTTGTTTCTTAAGTCAAAAGGTGATGGAAGTGAAACCAGTGGTGTGTTGACTCGACTCGAAACCACTACAAAATGCACCTAGAATGATTTATCCACTACTTTACTTTTTCGATGAATTGCTTAACTAAAAAGTTGAGAGAATGCAATCTTTATAAAAGCAACTTCTTAATTGAAGACAATCAAAGAAACAATTCGTTTGTCTTTTCCAAGCATAAAAACATAACCTCTCTTTACATGCACGAAAAAACTCTTTTCTTCTTTTGAAAACAAAAAGCTACTTGAAACAAGACTTTTTAAGAAGATGTTTTTGTATTTTTCTTTTAACAAATAAATCTAATGTAACCAAAAATCAATCTTAACAACTCTTAAAATCTATGAAAATGCACTCATAAGCAAACTAAAGGCAAATTTACTCTAAGCAATCTTAACGAGGCCAAAACTAACAATGATTATTTCTAAGGTGTTTTACTTGATCACAATCAAATCAAGGACTAGCTTATTGCAGAATCAAAAACTAGCCAAAACAAAACTCTAATCTTTTTGTTCTTTTTGTAAAATGGAAATCAATACTTTATAAACAAGCAATTCGAAATTTGACCCAAAACAACTCAAATGGCAAGTTGCTCACAAAAGGAGACTTTACGACAGGCCCGACTTCTAAGAAGGTTGACTAACCAGAGAGATCTAAGGCTGGACAACTTTCTACTATCAAAGTCACTACAAAGCCTTTCCAAAAATCAAACCCTAGTCTAAACTTCGTTGAAAACCACTAAAACACTCAAAGCTCACAAAACTAGTTCAGGTGAAAATTCTTGACAGGGTACTAAAGGATTGGGCAGAAAACACTAAGGAAAAACAAAATCTAAAAGCAATTTAAAGCAAAAATGGAATTTTCTTAAAGTTTACAGGAAGACGCAGGCAACCCGTTGTCACAGGTGCGGCCCCGCTCTGTGCAGACGGCAACAGCGCGTCCAAAGACGCACTGTGCAGTACTAAGAGGGTGCGTCCTTCTGGAAAAATGAAGAAAAACCAAATCTAACTAAATCTAAAGCTAAGCCACCCAAATACTAATTCTCACAGTCAAAAACCAGAAAATAAAAATGATTTTCTCAAAGCAAAGTTCATATAAAGGAAAAGACTCTCTCATTAATGGATTCCCCAGCGGAGTCGCCAATTTGTCACACGGAATCTGTCAAGGGTGCGGACACGACTGACCTTCCTAGAAGTCTAAGACGTTCTAATGACAAACAAGACAAAATGGAGTGATCTTTCTCTAAATACACCTTTTACAACATGAAAACTACAAGTGTTTAGGCTTACCTTATTCCAAAACGCTGTTGTTGAAGTCCGTTCTTGACGATCCGGATGAGCTCCTCCTTCAAGTCAATTCCTGCAACCACAAACAATCAAACAATTACCAAGCACTTGCATTTCATATAATAAAACATATATTCAACATGCAGACCAAGGAACACATGAAATAACTCATTAACACAAGCTATTGAGAAAAATAAACCAGTTTGTATTAATAACGAAACAAAGAAACTCTTACAACCTGGCCTTGGTGTTGTGCAAGTTCCTCCCAGGGTCCATCAAGGGTTTTCCTCTACTTTGACAAAGCTCACCCTCTCCCAAGTAGAATCAAGTGAAGACAATCTCTCCTCACAAAGGCTCTAATGGAAGACCTAAATCCTGCAGCATTTACCCAAAGAAAATGTATAGCTCCAACCTCCTCTCCTTCTGGCTCAATGCCTTTATTTATAGTGCTGTAAAGAGGTTATTCAGGTCCACTATCAATGGGATCATCCCCCTCTTTGGGTGGGATAGCTCCCTTATTGATGGGATAAGTTCCCCCTTAATAGAGATACATGAACCAACTGGAGGCGCATCCATTTCATCAAACCGACCTCTAGAATGTTCTAGAAGTAACCACAAGTAACTTTTTCAAGATAAAACTCGCGCATTTTGCCTTTTACAGAGGGACGCACCTGTCCCTTAACATACAGAGCGTCCATGGACGCAGATTTTGTGAACATGGTCAGCGTCCCCGCAGGTAAGGCTAGAGAGAACCTGCGACCCCAGAGATAAACATAGTTTTTACAAGACTTTCTCTCTTCTTTGAGTTTGAGATGGATAACAGAGGCATAAGACTTGCCTACGAGGGTAGCATGACTGTTGATTTGAGCCATACTAGCTGTAAGTAGTCAAGGTGACATTTTTTAGTGTAACATATGTCCAGAGTGTGACATAATAAATGCACCCATTCTAGTTGCGGCTATGTTCCATAAACTTGATTCCATTTAGCCAAGTGATCGCACAGATCATTCCTCCCATTATACTTCTCTATTACCCATACTTTAGGCTGACCAAACTGCATTCTCATCATCCTTCTATAATCGCTCCACTCATCAAAGTTGTCTTTGTGTGTACCCCACCACCGAGCAGGCGTAGCGCACAGTGCCCAGTCCAACGCTTGAAAACCATAATCCTCTGGAAATTCTCTTTCAAAATCATCCAAAAATTTATTCACGTCAATTAAACCATCATAATAAGGAAAATTCATTACCTCCGACGACACACAGCATAGCGATTTGGTCATCATGTTGCAGTGCAATGTGGATACTTCATGCAACCTATTTTGCCAATGTTCCAACTCTTCGTCTAAATCAGAAGTACAGGAAATTTCACAATCCTATACAATTCATCCATCAATTGTTGGATTATCTCAGTCTTGGTCTCACGCTGTGATTTTATAGATCTGATCCAAATCATCATCACTCTCCTCATAGTCACAAACCGGTTTAGTATAGCGCGGTCCTTCTGTAGGGTCCAATGGTACTACAATGCGGAGTGATTTCCTTTCAAATGACATTGTCTGCTTCTTCAAATTGATGACCCCATTCATATCGATAGCCCAATCAATTCCTAAGAGCGCGGGGTATGGATTTCTATCATCAACAATCTCTATTACTTCAAAATCAGCCAGCATGCTCGCAGCTTCTATATCTATGGTGACCCCCTGTAATAAGCCCATGGGGATAATATTATGTTGGTTCACCATCCTCAGTTGAATCGAATACCACTGCAGCACAGGTCTCCCCATCCTCTCCCAAGTTTTCTTAGGAAATAAGTTCGCGTCAAGCCCCAAATCCAGACTAACCTCGTCCATCTCGTAGTCTCCTATTTACACGATAAGCCTCATCTCATGCCTTTTCCTTGCCTTATGCTTACCGATCTTTCTAACTACGCAGGGTCCATCAAAAGAATTATCCTTACTGTCACATCCGTTGATCAACTCTTGTAGCCCTTCTACAACCTTTGTTGTCACGCAATATTTTCATACAAGTCTCCAAGAATGTGGTAAGCATAGAGCAGTCAACCTTTGTAGGCGCACTAGTATCTAATAGTTTGTTCTAACTTCCTAAGGTAGAGGCCTCACCCAAGCTTTTCTTTGCTTCCATGAATGTTTCCTTCACATGCTCTAGATCAAACCCAACCTCCTTTTCTGGAGCCTTGCAGACCCACTCAATTTCTTCAGGTCGTTTCCCTTTATCATCAGCAGTCATCATTCTGCTTTGCAGCATAATATTCGCATTGGGATCCTCTTCACGAGGCTCGACCCTCATCATCTATAAATTTTTGGTAGGCTTCTGGGGTTGCGCCTTCTTCTCCTGCATTTTAGCTATCAATATAGGGAATTCTTCTATTGCATGGTCAAACTGAGTGCAATATCGACATGACGGGCATGTCTGGTTTGTACACTCTCGTGCGTAGTGTCTTGGCATTTCGCAGTTATAGAAAATAACTTGCCCTCGACCTCTCCCATGTCCTCCTCCTCCTCGGCCTCGTCCACACCCCTGACATCCTCTGTGCGTTCCCCCAGTGCCCTGATCCAGAGGTTTAGTTTCTGCTTGCATTCAATACGTAGGCATCCTCTCGATCATTAATTCATAGCTTCAACAGTGGTGCTCATCATGGCCTACCAATTTGTAGAAATCGCAGAACAATTGTTTTGGTGTCTGTACAAACTTTTGCAACAAATGAAAATTGTTTGTTACATGTTTTCTGGCTACTTTAAAAATAGCGCACCATAATGTGGGTCCCACACTTGGTCCTATTGGAGCTTCTTGCCTTAGTGGCATTGGCCCTCCCCTGTAATATAGTACACGAAGACATGGCAGTGATCTTTAAAATGCCCATGGCTTTTACACTTGAGATACCAAACTTCTTCGTGCAACTCTGGTCGAGCCGCTTTTTCCTTTTTCAAGCTCTGCAACTCCTAGAAAAGGTTCTGCAACTCCTCGTGGATCTATTCAACCCCCAAAGAAGCGTCTTGAATAGGCGTTTCATGTAATCTCATTGCAATTTCTAGGGCTTCCACCTGAGTTCCTATCTTTTGCTGTGATAAAGCAACCCTTAGGTGGGGCAGGAGCGAGGTTACAAACCATTAGTGGTGTTGACTATCTATGAGATTCATATTAGCTTCGTGGATCTGGCACTTCAATCTTTGATCTAATTCCCAGAGCATTTCACCGGGCTTCATCATGATTTCCTTGAATCCAATCATTGATCGCGATTTAGACTTAGGCTTACTGAATTCTTTGTTCAGAGCGGTTTGAGTGTCTACTAATGATGCCAACGGGTTATTGGTGCAGTACTTAATGTACCATGTCAGTGTGTGATCCTACAAAGCGGTAACCAACTCTGCCTTCATTATAATATCATCTGTAATTTGTTTTGTTTTCCACACAACCTTCGGAACAAACCAAAACTGATCTGGATCCTCACATCATAAGCCATTGAAAACTAGCAACTTCATTGTATTCGACATGTTGACCAATGGCGGAGGTGGTGGCGGTGTGGGTGAAGGTGTATGTTGTGGAGGTGAAGGTGGGGGTGGTGTGGGCAGATGAGGTATCTGTGGAAAAACCTGCCTTATCAACTCGACAATGCTTTGCGGTGAAGTCTGTGCTACTCCCTCGTCGTCACTTGAAGGAGGTCCAATCAATGGACTATATTCAGGACTTGTTCTCCCTTGATTTCTAAAACTTCGTTCGCTTCGCGTACATCCAAACATCAAGGTAATGGCATAACCCACTTTTCACACAACAACATCTTAATCCAAGTATTCAAATATCTTAAATACTTACCTCATGGCCCCTTGAAGAATCGTTGCTCTGCTTCATTGTAATTGATTGAGGTATCAACCACGAACTCTGTAACAAATCCTCCAATGACTCGATCGATCCAGTGATCAACTGCGCACGTGATCTTATCTTCAGAAGCTTCCAACCTTCGCACGAGCTCTGGGGTCCACACTATCAGACCGTCAAGCCTCCACCTTCCTTGGTCATCTGCCAATTTAGCGATCCACTCATATAGTTCAATCGGGAAGGTGCAGAAGAAGATCCCCTGCATTTCTGTGTCAAATATTTCTCCAACCACTGTTCTTTTGTCAAGTGTGGCTTCTTGTTTTCTTGCACTGCGAATTCGTGGATCTTTCTATCCAACCACTTGTAAATTTCCTTTTTGGTCATATTCTAGTGATGCGATATCAAACATCTCTTTATGCAGATCCCGGTCCTAGCAACGAAACCATTTGTTGGCTCAGTGGGTCCTAACCCAGGTTCAGAGTTAGTTGTGCCAAACAAATCCCTACACTACTGGCCCTTTGATGAGCCTCATAAATGGGTAATTATATGGGCTCATTTTACCTCCTAACCTAGTCAAATCAACCATTTTCTTAGCTTATTGTATGATTTTCTGATTATATTTATGCTTATAGGGTGAGTTGAGTTAGTTATTATGCCATGTGGTCTAACATGTATTTAATGTAGATTATTGATGGATTTCGAGGTCAAAGTCAAGGATCTAGTGACCAAACTGCAGTAATAACTTGAAGTAGACAAAGGAGAGGACTTATAGGAGGGAATCCCCCTCATTTATTGCTCCTCACTTTAAATTCCCCTTCATTCAGCTCGGAGTACAAGTAACCGAATCATGCACTAGAAGGCAACCGAGCAAGTGGAAGATGATTGAGAGTTATCTTGAGTTTTGGGAGCCAAGCCTCCCTGATATTAAGGAAGTTCTTGGTAGCTTCAGATGTATAAGTAGAGAGGCCTAGGGCCTCACTAGGGTTGGATTTTTTTTGCTTGTGTAAACTCTGCTCAAATTTCGAGCTTATTATTTTGTGACAGTTTCACATAATCTTGCTATTTTTTTGATAATGAAGATGGAATCCTTTTTGATTTAGCATTGAGTTACCTCAGAGGTTTGAAGCTCTTGGGTTAGGGCCCAATCCAAGCAGCCATGCTTCTCTTTACTTGAATTTGTATGCCTTACTTCAATTAGTAGATTAGTTTTTTGTTAAATGTATTTTCCTTATGGTTAAGAATAGGTTGCTTTTGATGATTTAGTAGTTTTCTTCCATTTGTTCTTTCTATAGTAGGTTAAGCAGAGATTAGAAAAGATTCAAAAGGCTAGAAATAGTGACTTGGCCTCTCTTCCTCCCTCTGGGACCATGATTTGAGGCAAAGACTCTCTTGCTGCCCCAAAAACATAGATTTTCCTCATTCCTAGGACTTCTAGTGTTTGCAGCTCTTTAGTAGGTTGATAGTCCAGTTTTTCTTTGCTTTAGATCTCCTTTATCATGTTCACTTCCTGATTTGAAATAGTCCTCTTTCATGCTTTCCTTTCTTGCATCATTTCTCAGTATTTCCTTTCATACATCATAGTTTAGACCATTTTTATGCAAAACTTTGTTTTCCTAGGATGCACTCATTTCATTTGTTGCTTGATTTTCTTGGTTGACTGTCAATTTCTATGTAACAGATCTCTTCCAGCAGTAGTCCATCTTACCAACAATCACACCCTCCATCTGACCCATGCCCTACAGGTCTCCCAAACCTCACCTCAATTCTACCCTAGTTTCCTTTATTTTCCATAGAACTTCTTCCTCTCTCCTTGAGCAAACCCAATCATCTTTCTCTCTCCTGGTGGTTCATGGTAGACCTTAGGCATTCTAACACCTCATCCCAACCTTCAACCACCTTTTCTACCCGCTCTCACACCATCAAAACAGCGAAAATTGCTCTTGGCCTCCTCCTGTAGGCCTCCTGTAGTTTTCCTGTTTTCCTCCTATAGTTTCTCTGTGTCCTCCTGTAGTTTTTCCTATAGGCTTTATTTTGAAGGCCGAGTGTGGGAAAAGCCTCCAGAAGGCCACCTAAGACCTCCTAGGACCCATCCACGCCATCCTACATCCTCCCAACCTCCAAAACCGCCCTCTAACACCACCTGTTTGTTGCCACACTCACACACAATAAATTAGATGCATGATTAAATTCACATAAAAACACATAAAAATTCAAAAATATGTTTTTCTGGTTATTTACTTCCAGAAATAGCATGGTTAGATGTTGTTTAATTCCTTGAGTACGTAATGGTATTTCTTTCATGGTTTTCATATTGTTTTTGGCAGAAGCAGAATTGGCTTGTTAATTAGGCTTTACTAGGTTTTGCTTTACATCCCAGTCTTTCTCCTTTCTGCAGTTAGAATAGCATCTGTACAGTAATATTTCTTTCCTTTCATCACACATAGAGCTTCTTCTAAAATCTATAGAAGTTTTCTTGAGCTCCTAGTGATCTTGCGCCGGCTAACCAAGTGACAACCTGCAGTGAAAACTAGTACTTGTGCATACGACACCGACGCTTCCAAGTTTGTTATGAACTACTGGGTTCATAAAAGTAAAGTTGGAAGCCCAAGACTTGCAGCATTCTTGCTGCAATACTGGCACTCACCACCCTTTCAGCAACAATCTATGAAGCACAGACTAAAGACTCACCCGAAGCAGTATGGGGGGGTGCTGGAACCAAGTTTCTGCACCCAAAGATCAACGTGATGTCGTTTTTTGCCCTAGATCTGCCTTTGCACAGATCGATAAGTCCTTATGGCTTATCGATGTAACTTCATTTAATCAACCTCTAGACCTCCACGAAGGTCTACGACTGGCTTTCACAGACCTTGAATAGAAGAATTAGATACTTAAGCGCGTCCTAGATTACTCTTAGCCCATTATTTACTCAGATCTACTTAAGTGTTCGATATTTTTAACATACAACGATATAATCTTCGCGTAAGCATTTAACATTAATTGCGTTCAGATAATAGTGTAGAACAAGTAAAGTCGTGCATAAATACAACATTATTTCATAAACCCATCATTCATCATAGCATAAAGTGCATTATAACATAAGTAAATGGATAAAAACCAGAATTCCTATAATAATATTCTTTATTAATAATTAGTTAATCCTACAGACTCAAGACTTCCCTGCGCACTCATCTGCAGGGGTCTATGCACTCATCTATGGACTCTACTCTAGGCCTATGCACACTCAGTTGCAAAGCCTTTCTTCTACCTTCTGCGCTAACTTAGACTCCTTCTATCGTACTCATAGACAACTCCTCCTCTTCTATTCCTATGCCTTAGACTCTTTAAGACACACCTATTTAGAAAATCCCATGGTCCGCTGACCATGGGTAGATCATCAAAAGCTTACTCAACTTACATAAAAGAGGGTAAAACCATTTTTGACTCTTTAATTAACTATGCGCTCCGTGAGCACAATTTGCAGAGACTTTACATATTTATACATAAAAACTTGGGCTTTTGCCCCAAAACTTGGCCTTTTTCCCCAGAATCGACCCAGGGGACCCCATCCCAATAATGCCTGCCATAGCACATTTGAATGTATTACTGTTGGGATCATACAGCATGTTGTTTGGAATGGACTGGTTGTATCTTCATAGAACCAAGGTAGACTGTTATGACAAAGCCATTGAGTGTGTTGACGATAATGGAGAACCAAACATCTTACAAGGAAAGAGGAAAGCCACATCAATTAGGATCATGAGAGTTATGAAAGAAAAGCGTAGTTGCAGGAAAGGGTGTAAGCTATTCGCAGTGCACATTTCTATTAATAAGGGTAAGGAAGTTGAGGATATAGATGTGTTGAGCAGGTACCCAATTCTATAGAAGTTCAAGGATGTGTTTCTTGAGGAAATTAGAGAGTTGCAACCTCACAGGGAAGTAAACTTTTCTATTGAGTTAGTGTCAGGGGCATGTCCAGCATCAAAAGCACCTTACAAGATGAGCACAGCTGAGTTGGTTGAGTTAAACTTATAGTTGAAGGAAATGTTGGACAAGGGATACATTAGGCCGAGTATATCACCATGGGGCGCACCAATATTGTTTATTAAGAAGAAATATGGTACTCCCAAATTATGCATTGACTACAGGTAGTTGAAAAAAGTGGCTATCAAGAATAGGTACCCTTTGCCAAAGATTAATGGCTTGTTTGATCAGTTGAAGGGAGGAACAATATTCTCAAATATTGATATGAGATCTGGATACAATTAGGTATGCATCAACCAGGAATACATTTACAAGACTACGTTCTGCACTAGGTATGGGCATTATGAGTTCATTGTTGCTCCATTTGGATTAACTAATTCTCTAGATATATTCATGTGCTTGATGAATAGTGTGTTTCATCCATACGTGGATAAGTTTTTTATTGTGTTTGTTAATGATATACTAGTATAATCTAAAAATGAGGAAGAGCATGTCGAGCATTTAGCAACAATGTTAAGGTTGTTGAGGGAGTATCATTTGTATTCTAAGCTTTCAGACTGAGGTACACTACTTGGGCCATGTTGTCACTAAGGAAGAAATTACAATAGATCCATAGAAGATAAGGGTCATCATGGAGTGGGTAAATCCTAAAAGTGTGGATGAGGTAAGATCTTTCATGGGCCTAACGGGATATTACAAGAGGTCCATCAATAACTTCTCGCAGATTTCTTATCCCATCACATAATTGCAAAGGAAAGGAAATAAGTTTGAATGGACAAAGGGGTGTGAGGCTAGCTTTGAGCAGCTTAAGTAGTTGTTGACACATGCACCAGTGTTATAGATTACGAATCCGGACAAAGAGTTTGTAGTATGCACAGATGCTTGCAAGAGAGGACTTGGTGGAGTCCTTATGTAGGATGGACAGGTGGTATGTTATGAGTCCTGGAAACTAAACAAGTGCGAGCAAAACTACTTAGCACATGAAATTGAGTTATTAGCGATCATACATGCATTGAATATGTGAAGACACTATCTTCACGGCAGGAGATTTCTATATATGAGTGATCATATTGGATTGAGGTACTTGTTTGACCAGCCAAATCTAAACGCTAGGTAGGCTAGATGGTTGCCCATGATTAGTGAGTTTGATTTTGAGATCTGATATATCAAAGTTAAAGAGAAAAGAGTGGTAGATGGTCTTAGCATATGAAATAGGTAAATCACTTAGGAGCTATGAGCTCCTACTGGACAAATCTATAGGATAAGATCTTGCAGGCAGGTTAGCACGATGTCAGATATATTGATATTGTGCATAGGTTATAGCAGAGTATAGGTACAGGTATAGGTGATGTATAGGTATAGGAAGTGGTATAGGTACAGGTACACGTATAGGTAGTGGTAAAGGTTCAGGTCCACAGGATGTGGATTATTTCTTTAAAACAGATGGATTGGTCAAGTTCAGAGATAGGATATATGTGTCGAATAATAATGATCTCAAGAAGGTGAGCTTGAGGGAGGTTCATGCGAAACCTTATTCAAGTCACCCAGGTTACTAGAAGACACTAACAGTAGTGAAGAGATTTTACTATTGGCCGAATTTGAAGAGAGATGTAGCAGAGTTCGTGGCTAGATGTTTTGATTGTTAGCAAGTGAAAGAAGAATGCAAACATCCATGTGGACTGCTACAGTCTATCATGATTCTAGAGTGGAAATGGAAGGTCATTTCCATGGAATTCATCACAGGGTTGCCAAAGACAGTGAGACAGCATGACCCCATGATGGTTATTGTGGACAGGTTGACGAAGGTTGCACATTTCATTCCAGTGTAGTCTACATTCTCAGCTAGCAATGTAGCACAGGTATTCATCAGAGATGTGGTTAGGCTGCGTGGAGTTCCAAATAATATTGTGTCAGACAGGGATGTGAAGTTCACTTCCAAGTTTTGGAAAAAGTTATTTGCATGTTTGGGCACATAGTTGGACTTCAGCACAGCTTATCATCTATACATAAATGGACAGACAGAGAGGGCAAAGGATATTAGAGGACATCTTGAGAATGTATGTGATGCATCAATAGCGGAATTGGGAAGAGTATTTCCATTTCATAGATTTCGCATACAACAACGGTTATCAGGAGTCATTGAGGATGAGTCCTTTTGAGGCATTGAATGGGCGGAGTTGTAACACTCCCATCAATTGGAGTGATCTGGTTAACAAGGTGTTGATTGGACTATATATGTTCGGAGACATGGAATAGGAAATACATGTAATCAAGAAGAATCTAAAGGCAGCATAGGATATGCAGAAGAGTTATGTAGATAGGAATAGGTTGTTCAAGGAATTCCAAGTTGGGGAATAGGTGTACTTATGCATCAAACCGAAGAGGAGCTCGGATTGGATCATGTGCCAAGATGGCACCACAATTTTGTGGATCCTTCAGTATCACTTAGAGGATTGGGCCAATAGCCTATAGACTTGCACTGCCTCCAACAGTGAAATTCCATGATGTTTTCCATGTATCATTACTTAAGAAGTATGTTAAGGATGTTGATAATGTGATTGACTAGTCTGTACTGCAGGTGGAACCAAATGGAGAATTCCAGCCGGAGCCTCAGTGTATATTGAAAAGAAAAGGTGTTCATGCTTTGGAACCAAGAAATCGATTAAGTAAAGTGCAATGTACACATGGGAGGTGGAAGATCACATGCGGGTTATGTATCCTTCCTTGTTTTCTAGTTGAGGCAAAGCAACTTCGATATGGTGGCTTGGTATATGCTTTATGGTGGTTTGATATGTGCTTTATGGTGGTTTGATATATGCTTTATGGTGGTTTGATATATGCTTTATAATGGTTTGGTATATGCTACATGATGTTTTGATATATGCTTAGATATGGTGTTTAGTATATGTTGTGATATATGCTTTGGTATATGATTTTATATATGTTTTTGGTATATATTTTTGGTAATGTTGCTATATGTACACATTTATATGGATGTACATATTGCCATGAGATATGTTATAAATCTCCACTATGTGGTATGGGTGTTATGTCATTATGATTATGTTGTCATGTTACTATATTATCTTGTGGGTCTGTTATCATGATGTTATGATGTCATGTGGATTGGCACTCAGCAGGATGATCATTGTAAATATTATAATGAGTTGTGTTATAAATCTCCACTATGCGGTATGTTGTCATGATGTTTTGTTTTGAGAAAAAAATTCATTGTAAATAATGCATCGAGATATGTTATAAAGCTCCATGAGAAGTATGTCTTCTTTCAACAGGTTGTTGAGGTATGTGTGTGATTGAACACCGAGGATGGTGGTCCCCAAGGGGGAGGATTTTGTAACATACCTGGTGAAAATTCCATGTACTAAAAGTAAATAAAGGTAAAATAATAACCACGGATGATGGGAAAATTATTCCAAGCTGAATGTTGGGAAAAATCATAGTGATGGGGATCACTTTTGATTGTTTATAGCTAAGGAAATTGGAAAAGGAAATGGCTAAGGCTTTGTAAAGGCTAAATGGAATTTTTGGCACAATTATCTATGATAATAACGGAAATTAGGAGAAATGGGAGGTGAAAGGTCATAGGTTGCATGTGAGGAAGTAATTGAAGGAAACTAATGGAAAATGAAGAAAATAAAGACCTCATTCATAAAATGGATTCTGAGGATCAATTTGTAACCTTTTGTCATTTTAGTTTTGGAGCTCTCTCATTATTCTCTCTCTCTCATACTCTTGGTGACTTAGAGTTTTCTTGGAGCACTCTTGGAGGGTGTGGCATACTTGGATTTTTGGAGCAAGAAGGCAAAAGAAGAGTAGGAAAGCGCAAGAGGGCATTCGGATCAATAGCTACATCAGACTTGCTTGCAGGTGCAGAGTTGCATATATGTTTCCTTCACTAGTTTTGGCATGCATGGAATATGCATGTGGATTTTTGGTTGTGATTTGTCATTGGCATGGAGGATGGTCGGGATTGAAAGCGAATTGCCTAACCTTTCCATTTCCTGGATAACCACAGTGATTGAGGGTTTGCTTTCATTGTATTTTTTTTTTGTTGGTTCTCATGTTTCCTTAGCTTGGTTTGAGTTATTAGTCTTGTAAACCCTGATTGGACAAATGCTCTAGAAGCACTGTAACAACTTGGGTTGAGTTACTAGTCCTGGAAGCCTTGGTTGGACAAACGATCTGGAATCCCATGGTGGGTTGAGTTACTAGACCTAGAAGCCCTGGTTAGACAAATGTTCTGGAAGCCTTGAATAAGTTTTGGGTTGAATTTCTAGTCCTGGAAGATTTGGTTGGAAAAACGTTGGGAAGCCCTAAATAAGTTGTGGGTTGAGTTACTAGTCCTGGAAGCCTTGGTTTGAAAAATGATCTGGAAGCCCTGGAAGACTTGGATGGAAACTAATCTGATGATGGTTTTGATGATGTCCGGTCATGAGGTGGAATCATTGTTTGATGGGTTGAGGTGGATGGACTCTGGAAGACCTGGATGAGTTTCGATTGATGTGTTCTATGATATCCCACATTCATGCTTGGAATATGGGATGGGGGTGAATGGATAAAGAGAGATTTGGCTTAGCCATTCTACAGTCGAGTAGAACGTGGAAGTCCCATCCCATGTTTGGATTTTGCATCATTAATGAAAGGTTATTTCTCCTTATATTTCTATGAGTATTTTGATGGATTTTTTATGTGGTCTATATGGTTGTACTTTCATGAGTATTTCTCTCCCTATTATTATGGTTATGTATGTGTTTTATGACAGCAGCCATGTATGCCTTTCATCATGTTTTTAATTGTAATTGAATGATCAATGTATCTATGACCTAATGGATGGAATGGTAGTTGATTTGTTGAGGCATCAATGGTTCTTAGTGATTCTCAGCTAAGTATGAGACCTCTATCCTCATAATTGTTAATTACACCTGTGGATTACACATTTGCAATATCTTTGACAAAATTCCGATCATGGCTAGTAGGGGTCCAGTCAAGGTCTTGAACAAGTATTTTATTTAGTACTGTCATTTCCATGTTATTTTACTGATCTAAACAGATGGTTCAATTTTGGTATTGACATGGCCTCTAGGCCTGAAAAAGTGGCTCAAATTTGAGAGTCGTTGGCACAACACTAACAATTTTGGTCTCTAGTCGCTGGCAGGCAAGCTTGTGAGACTGACTTTGAGTTTCTGGTCGCACTCATGCCTATAGCATGGGAGCGACTGAGCCTTAAATTGTCGAAAATCTCAGTGGGACCCCAAGGCAAGTTGTCTAAAGTTTTTGACTACTTCCTGAGGGTCCCGTGGCTGATGATTAATGTCTGTATGGTGTGTTTTTGTCGGTTCCACTTCCTTAACATGATTTACGATGTAAAATCATATCATAGTGGCCTCTCGTCGCATGTTTACCCTGGCTAGTTGGTTGCTTGGGTAGATATGGGAGGAGGGTGTTACAATGACTATTTGTTAAAAAGACAATTTCATTTGGGACTAGGTCCTGGTTCATTGCAGCGCAAGTCTAGGTGGGTTGTTGTTGTTATGAGTTGGGTTTTTATTATGTTTAATATAAAAGGTTTCATTAGTTTATAATCCCATCCATAGAATTATTTTATTTGAGTCTCTTTTGTTTTTTGGTGAAATACAAGATGCCACGAGAATGAGACAAAGTAATGCATGGAGTTGTTGAATGAGTAGACTCAATTCATCATCACCTGGAGAGAATTGTTCAAGGGGAGGCTATAAATCCTACCCCTATCAATAGACCTTATTTTAACAACCCTACATTCTATCAAAATAACTTTGGTAATGAGCTTGAATACCACAGGATGCTTCTAGAACAACTAGTAAGAAATAGACATGATGACCAGAATACGATCATCTCATTCATGAATGATCTTCAACGCAACTAGCTGTAGATGCATGATCTACAAAGGGATCGGGACTGTTTACAAGGAAAAACAAATTGCTTTGAAGGTAGATTGGATCTCATGGAGAAACATGTACACTTTGAGTTTCATCTTTCATCATCAGCAGGTTCAGGACCATAGAATCATGTTTGATAACTAACCCTCATAGTTAATAGTTTTTGGGTATGTACTGATCTTAAAAGTTTTATGGATCTATGTTTATTTTCCTCTTCCATGCTAGATCAGGAAGAGGAACAAGTCCTACCTTTTGTGGAGGATTTGGTACCAGATGCTCAAGCCGAGTTGATAGAAGATATCATTTTGCATAATAAGTCTAGAACTATAAGACATGGGAAACATGACCTTTAGAAGATTGGGTTGAATGGACAACTTCCGGTAAAAGCTAAATGGTACACCAAAGACAAGGTGGAGGAAAACTTTCCTCACCTCATTCTGTAGAATCTTTTAGAGACAAAAACCCTCCCAAAATGAGGAGGTGTGATCCAAATTGGATCATTATATTTTTTTTTCATCCATATCATTGCTTTTAGAGTGGAAAAAGTGGAGGAATCAGCCCACGGGACCAATTTTATCGACGGGGCCTAGTTTGGCAAATCACGGTCTAAGACCTTTTTGGAACATTTTGAGGCATCGAGTGACATTTTTTTGGGGGGGAACTTTTCTTATTTAGTATTGCAACATTTTTTCATATTCTACACATAGATACCTTTCTAACGATGCAAGAATTGTGACAATGAGAGTTTGTATACAAAAGTTATGCCACTCAGAAGTTTACCTTCTTGTTTTCACCACCATAATTCAAGAGGATACCACATCAACCCCCATTATAAATGGAAAAGGGGATATCCCCATGATTATGATGAAGAAGACTCTAGAAGAGTCCATATTGTAACTTTATTTAAGGGTTTAGGTAGTCAAACCTAACCAACAGTAGGTTATTGAGCTATGTTATAACGAGACCACTAGGAGGAAAAGGGTTTCAATCCTTTTCTAGTGCATTTGTTCCATATATGAGCAAAAATAACCAAAATGGATAGGAGGTAGAGAACATAGAGGGAATTTGTGCATTGTAGTAGTCCACGGGCCACAAGCCATACTTCTTTGTACTCACAACCATTTTGTATTCAAAGAAAGAGAGCAAAGTGACCTCACATCTCGCTAGGCTTTCTCCCAAAAGGGTTTCCAAGGTCATATATTTTTCCAAATTGTGGTTTGTGAGTTTTTATTTCATTGTTCTCTATTTTATGAATAATCTTAATTTTCATTTACATTCAATTAACAATAATCTACATATCCAAAAATCTAAAGAGAAATAAAACCCTAATAGTATAGATTTCAAATTTTTAAATATTGTTTTATCATATTTGTTGTGACGAAATGTCTAGTGAAATATCCACGACAATTTACGGATCACAAAATAAAACCACTGACATAGTAAAAAAAAATGTAAGCACCAACATAAGTGAGGATATAATTTATCTATCCATATGATGCATGGCATCGCATCTAATATTCATATTTTGAACATATCCCAATCCTACTTAATTATGGGAGTCACATTGATTCTATATCTCATTAGAAAAAGTATAAATTGTAGTATATATTGAGGACTTTTTTTAAGGGTGATAATTTTATCAACACACTATAAAATCAATGAAGAGACACTACTAATATTATAGGTCTACAATCTAAAATGGGTTATTGTTTTTAATTTAATGTAAAAATTTATGATTTGGATGTTCCTAAGGTCCCTAGAAACATTTAACTAAATGAAATTAGTCATCAAGGCCACCAAGTATGTAATTCAATTGGCAATATTGATTATTCAATTTATTTATCAACCACACAAAAATTTGTAAAAGAGTGGGATGTCTAGAGAATAATTCTTAATGCATAAGTTTGATGATAATAAAAATTATGTCACCTTCTCCTTAGATTTCTCAATAATCCCACCCAAAATGTTGTTCCAGGCATTAATTATACAAAGGATATGTTTCCATGGTCTTGAGTTTTGGATGAGGTAAGAAGAAAGAGACTTATGGGGCATTCTCAAAATATTTGCAAAGTATCATCACATTGTTATCAATGTTGCTACAAACAAGAAGAATAAAGTGAAAAGTTGTTATATCAAAAGATGCATAGAATCGAGAAAATGGGATTGATCATTTTATTGAACAAAGAAGTGAAATTTTGATAATACTATATTATAATTCTCATTGTTGTAATTACAATATTTTTTTTCTATGATGTTAACAAGCGTCATTTTGTACATATTCATATTTAAACGTAATTAAGAACATACAAGGTAGAAAAAATTTCAAGGTTAAAATATCTTTTAATCTCAAACATAATCATTAAACAGCTTTATATGAAAAAAGAAAAAATATGAATTATCTTTATGATGAGCTTGACAAAACAATTACAAGATTATTGGATTGTTAAGAGATTTACATTCAGTTCCTAGATATGTGTTTTATTCCCGTTATCAATTATGTTAGTGGGGATGTAATGAATTACATAGTGAGTGGTTGGGAGGCCTACTAATGTGCTGAAATAATAAGCATAATAGATATCACAGTTTTAACTATGACGTTATAAAATTTAATGAACAAACACATAGTGTTATGAATTTAACAAAATAACTATGAATCAACATGTTTGACACTATTAATGAAATGGAATATGTGAAAATCGAAAAAGAGAGGTGACATTATTTCTCCGGGTTTGCTCAATATCTATTGTTACTCCTCAAAATTGGCATTCACCCACTCATTTGTAATTAATGTTACTAACAATCTCCTAATGCCATTACAATTTACGTCCATCACTATGACCAATTGTTTAACTTTTAGGCCACATGACATACCAATGCATCTTTTACTCCTCGCACTAAGCATAATATAACAAAATTTGTAAATAAATATGAGAAAGAGATGATTTTAAAGCTAGAGGATGGAATTGTGACCCTTATGATATACATATTGATGAGCCTCATCATCGACTATACAATTTCAACTTTGAAGAGGGTTGCCTTCTAGGGAAAAAAACCATAACAAAACTTTTTCAGTTAGATCTATGACCTAATGTTGAACGATCCAGATTGGCTATGAAATTACAGTATTTTACAAGGCAAATTTTCCAAAAACTTTTCTTTGGGGGTGTTGCTCCTAAAATCTCTCACTATGGGGGGGGAGAAGGGTGCTCCATAAAAGTGTTGTTGCCCCATCCCCAGATCCCCATCGCAACAATTATATGGGGGCAAGCCATATCCCCCGAATTAGGAAATGGGACGCAAATACGGATAATTATGCAAATAATATAACACATATCCAACATTTTGCTCCATGTATGAAATAATATTGTTTACATAAAAATATTGCATGAATTCCTTAATTTGTTTTTAAATCATTTCTATTAAGACATTGGCCTAGAACATGGTTAAATGAAGAACTATTTTCCAAAAATGATGAAACAAAAGGAGCCCAAATATCTTCTAGCAAAATCTCTTCATTAATTTGAGAAGAATGCATGGGAGATTAAAATTATGTTGTTCAAAATTTCTCTTCATTTCCAATAGTATTTCATTTGCTCGAATTTTAAGTTTAGATGTGACAAAAAATGGTGGGTTTCTTGCAAAGTTCTCTTCATTTCCTATAGCATTTCATTTGCTCCAATTGGCAACAATTATATGGGGGCAAGCCATATCCCCCGAATTAGGAAATGGGACGCAAATACGGATAATTATGCAAACAATATAACACATACCCAACATTTTTCTCCATGTATGAAATAATATTGTTTACATAAAAATATTGCATGAATTCCTTAATTTGTTTTTAAATCATTTCTATTAAGACATTGGCCTAGAACATGGTTAAATGATGAACTATTTTCCAAAAATGATGAAACAAAAGGAGCCCAAATATCTTCTAGCAAAATCTCTTCATTAATTTGAGAAGAATACATGGGAGATTAAAATTATGTTGTTCAAAATTTCTCTTCATTTCCAATAGTATTTCATTTGCTCGAATTTTAAGTTTAGATGTGACAAAAAATGGTGGGTTTCTTGCAAAGTTCTCTTCATTTCCTATAGCATTTCATTTGCTCCAATTGGAAGTTTTTAGGTGACAAAAAATGGAGGGTTTATTGCAAGAAGCAAAAAAAAATTGACTTATCAGATGTTACAACAGGGTCATGAAATGTTTTCAATATAGAAATAGAATAAAAAATAATTATGAGCTCACAATTTCATTTTACCCATAATTTTTTTTTAAGGATTGCAATTTTATTGAATTTAGATTCCAAAGGTGCAAAGTTATGCCCCTATGATGTTTTCTAAGATTTTCTCTCTCAACATGTTAGAAACAAAGTCTATGTGGCATTTATACAACCCATTGTCCTCCCATGTACCATCATCTTTGGGTGCATACTTATTGATGCATTTTCCTCATGTTTCATCTTTGTTTTGGATTAGTAGTTGTTTTATTCATAATCCATAAGTGAATTAGAGGCTAACTTTTGTTCACACATAAACATTTTAATAATTTGACATATGGCATTGAGGTGAACATCATATCTCATTGAATTATTTTAGTATTTGAACATATTACATTGGATAATACTTTCTCCTTGTGACACGCACTATCTACCATCCCCCTCTTGTCCTATATTGCATCCTATGAAAACTTCAATTCATGTGTCATGAGTCACTTGATTTTCATTCCTTGTGCCAACGACTCTATACAAATCATTATTTCATAAGGGAAGATTATTGGGGATGTGATAAGCCTTTCTATTGGGCCTTTAAATTTTTCATAAGTAGCGATAAAAATTAAACCTTTCCTAGCCCTTTCTAACCCTTCCAGGGGGCTAAAACTTGTCCTAGAAGGGTAGTTCAAAAAACACCCTTTAAAAATTTGTAAAATTTGTAAATCACTTGTCATTTTTGAATTGTAACAAATATTATAAATTGTCAAACTAAAGGTCAAATTTTCAATAACCCATCAATTTCCTCACTTCCAATTCCTGGTTAGTTAATTAACATTGATTCATTACACAATACTTGCCTTTGGCATCTAAAGACTGAAATAATCTCTATTTTATTTGGCTCTTATTTATTTCCTAATATGGTGTACCCTTCCACAATGGTAAACACACCACATAGCTTAAACTTTGATAAATATCCTACCATTGAATTGGTGTATGAACTATTTTATGTTTGATTTAATGAAAACTTTTGAAAGATGCTTGGACACCTTGTCTTTAGGAATCCACACTTCAATTCATGTGTTATGAGCACTGTTAATTATACTTCACAATATGGGACTTAGAATCACTTTTAATTTACATACTTAAAGTTCTTGAATCTCACACTCACCACAATGTGATTTACTTTGTTATCTTTGCCTTGAACACTTTCCACAATGCCATTTTCTTTTTCATATTTGGATCCATTCTTGGCTTTGTAAAAGTCAAATAATCAGTCATAGTTATGGATGTAAATTTTAAAGACATTTGGAGATTATTAGTAATATTAATTACAAGGAATAGGTGAAATCCAATTTTTAGGAGTAACAATAGATATTGAGCAAACCCGAAGAAATAATGGTGCCTCTATTTTTCGATTTTCACATATTCCATTTCATTAATAGTGTTAAACATGTTGATTCATAGTTATTTTGTTAAATTCATAAAGCAAGGAGAGATTATAGGAGGTTTTCCACCTCCTTAACTCCTCCAATCAAAGAAAGATCACCACTCTATCTCTCACCAACTCGAGTTCATTTGCAGCCAAGCCAGTGCAGTTCAAGGAGAATCTAGATTCACCTTTCTCGAGTCTAGGAGACAAACATCTCTATTTTCTAGGGAGTTTTTGGTAGTTACCCTTTTGTATCAATAAACATGTTAAGGAACTCATTAGGATTCAATTTTTTTTGTAACTAAGAGTCTATTGAGCTCAAGTACTTGTGACTGCTATTTTTTATGATGTATTTGACATTTCTGGAATGATAATAAGTTTCATTTTGATCCATTAGTGAGTTAGTACATAGGGTTGATGCTCTTGGGTTTAGGCCCAACCCCAGTAGCTTAGGTCCTTCTTATGTATTTATACTTCTTTTTTAGAATGTTTGATTAGTTTTTTCATTTTAGTAGAGTATAGTTCCTCAAAAAGTCTTTGAATGTGCCCTCCATCTCATCTCTCTCATGGGAGTATGATTAGAGGACTACACCATCACAATTCAAAAATATTGTGTGATTTTTTGTTTATGCTTTCTTGGAAAATTATACATTTGTTATCTTCCTTTACATATGATTTTTGTAGCTTAGAAGTTAATTCATTGCGTAGATCAAGTTCTTACCATCAGTTAAATAGTTTCCAAATTCAACTCATCCTTTCCACCATTGATTGTAATATATTGTAAATGAAAAGAAGAATAGGTGCATGTGATGTTGCAGGATTATTGGATCTGCATGCAAGGGATCTTTTCACCACATCCATACAGGACTTCTCCACTCCCTTTTGATGAATGCCAACCAATTTTCTTGATCTAATTTTTTATGTCACTGTGAGTAGCCCTCTTAGCCTAAAGCTGGTCTTCCTAAAGTGTTGGGTTTGGCTAGGGGTGTTGGCTACCTTCCATACATTTCTCACAACCTTGATCCATCTTGCCATCATTTTATTCCATCATCCTTACCCTCCAAACCCTTTCATAAAACTTCATGCAGCATTTCAGGACTTCCTGGAGCAATACAGGAATCCTATAGCAACTTCCTATAACACACCTATAGCAGCCTGTTTTACCCTTGTTTTGACCTGTAATTCTAGTATAGCTTAGTCTAGACGTAGGATGACCCCTCAACTTAGACTCCATGATCATAGGTACTACCTAATCATTCCCTCCATTCATTTTCCTTTACTACAAGAGAAAATAACATTAGTTTCTTCATTACAGATTTAGAAATTAGGACATTACTTAATCTGCAAGTGTGAGTTAGATAAATGATGTTTTAATTCTTGATTTGTGAATTGGTAGGATAATATTATGTTTTCAAGTGAATCTGATAGCTAGATGATTGAATGCAATTAGGGTAGTTTCCTTTCTACAAATAGCATAATTCTTGTGTTCTTTCATTAATGGAATTAGTAGCATTTACAAGTTAGAGTTGAAAATCATTTACTTTCTTTGCACTAGGACTAGCTTTTGAATTATGATTTCAGTAGTTAATCCCCTTTAGTTCAGTAGAATAATGGTCTTGGAGCCCTAATGATCAAACGACCTAGTTGAAGGTGGCATGAGTAGAATTCCATCTACTATTTATATAGCATTGTCACCTCAAAGTTTGTACGAACCCCAGGTTGATAAATAGAGATGAGGAGCCTCTGGGAGTTGCAGCACTCTTGGTGTAATACTAGGGCTCACCACATTTTAGCATCTTTGTTGGGGAGGTGTCTAGGTAGATGTTGTTTAAGATTTTCTTTCTGTTTTGCATTCAATTTGGAAAAAATCATATAAAAGAAGAAGAAAAAAATCTTTCGTGCCTCATATGAGTAGAGCCATTCTAGGAAAATTCTTGCGAAATAGCCCCAAACCATCAAATAGTCAACCTCACTCTTTTTTAGTGACTTTCAACTTCCCTCTCTAACTACAGGGGAGTTAGAAGACCCCTTAGGTGAACAACCTGAGATATTTGAAGAACCTATTAGGGAAAAAGAAGATCCCATTCAACATACCCACACCATGGCTGACAATAGGAATGAAGAGGTTTTCCCTATCATAGAATTTAATGGAGATGCTAGGATGAATAATATAAGCCTTTCTGCCCTTCCTCACTTCCATGGCTTAACCTCTAAGTACCCTACTAATTTTATGTTTGAGTTTGTTGTTGTCTGTAGGCCTTATGAGTATACCTCTGATGACCAGAAGCTGAATTGTTTCCCATCTACCCTTAAGGATGCAGCCTTGTGATGGTTCATGGGTCTACCTGGGGATAACATCACTACATGGGCTCAAATGCAGCAAGCCTGTAACAACAAGTACAGGGACTATTGTAGGTTCACAAACACCAAAGAGGAAATATTTAGAATGACTCTTGGACCTAATGAATCTGTGGAATACTATGAGGAAAGATTCCATCTCAGTTATAGGAGGGTCAAATGCACCCTTGATTCTGAATCACTCAAGTTAGTCCTTCTCCGAGGAATCAGCGAGGACATAAAGGAAACCCTGAACATGCTGTTTGGGGGAGACATCTATCAGCTACCTTATGAAAACATCAAAACAGTTTTCAAAAACCATTTTAGGGTTGTTAGGAAGAAGGGCAGGGCTAGTCAAGATTTGGTCAATTCCTCTCCCTCCACAACATCCATCAAGAATGAAATTGGAAACATGTTGGAGGAATTTAAAATTGAAATGTTGCATACATTTTCTCTGCAAACGTATACCATCCAGGCCAAGAGGAGAGAAGAGGAAGCAAAGAGGGCCTTAGCTATCTTTTTCCCTATATGCACTAGAAGGCACCCCAGAAATTTATGTCCTTAAATTTTATAGAGGTCTACACAGTCTTTGAGGGAAACTATGCCACAGATAAGTGTCCTTCTTTTCATGGGTTGCAAGTTGTATGCCAAGGGGCAGAAGATGGGGCTAAGAAACTCTATTTCATCAATCAAAGGAGGCGTCAAGAACCTCGACCATACTAGCAGGGCATGCAAGGTGCATCATACTCTTATTACCATCCCAACTAGAATGCACCCTTGCCACCTTGGTACTCTTCCATTCATCCATCATGGTCCACACCTCCTTCTTGGCCTTATGCACCCTAGTATCCTCCCCAACCTGTTAGTTGACCATTTCATCCATATACTTCTCCACATCCTCAATGGAATAACTCATCACAAGGGTGGAGGCCTCAACTCAACCAACCCCCTGCTTTACTGCCTCCACCTCCATATCAACCACATCTCACTCATCTTGCTCCACCCAAGCAACCTCAGATGCCTTCTAAACCCAATTTGAATTCAAATAACAAGATGTTACAATAGGTCTATAGTGGAGAGACATCTACCCTGCCTATGCTGTGGATATTCAAGAAATCAACCTAAGGTCTAGAAGAGTGCCCCCAAATAACCATCCTCCATCTCCACTTGAGGAGCTTGAAGAGGAAAAGAAAGAGAGTAGACCTAAAATAAATCCACCTCCTTTTCCTGAGAGATTGATCCATCCTAACCAGCACACCCCATAAGAGACTAAACTTCTCGGAGAATTGAAGAACCTGTGTGTTAAAATTCCCCTCCTCCAAGCTATCAAGGATGTTCCCATCTACAATAATCTTATCAGAGAGAAATGCTTCAAACATCCTAGGAGGAGAAAGAAACCCCTACCATCAATGTTATTGGTCAATTATCTAATTTGATGTTGGGGAGAGTGATTTTCCCAAAATATCTAGATCTTGGAAGTCATGTGGTAGATGTGCACATTGATGGCATCATTGTCCCTCACACCTTGATTGATCTTGGGGTTGCCATCAATGTGATGACTAAAGAAACCATTTTAAATCTAAACCTCCAATTATCCTTGAGAAAGACCACTACAGTGGTGCAACTTGCATATAGGTTCGCAGTAGCTGCTGAGGGAGTTGTTGAGGATATAATGGTCTCTATTGACTCCTAGGAGTATCCTACTAACTTCCTAGTTCTCCAACTCAAAACCAAATTTAATGGTTATCCTCTCATCCTTGGAATACCATGGCTAGCCACTTCTGATGCTTACATAAGTTGTAGGTCTATGAACATGACCATTAATAATGGGAATTTGTCCAAATAGCTGGCATTTTACCCTCCTGCTCAGCCATCCATTGAGCATTACTTACCCCTATGGTTGGAGGAGGAGGAGGAAGATGAAGTGTATCATACAACATCCCATCCAATATGTACCCTATAGGCTATTATAGGAGGGGGGGAACCTGATGAAGATGACCTCATTGACCAAATCCTCCAAAACCAACCCCCCAATACCATGCCTCTTGACAAGCTTGTGAAGGAATATAAGGGTAATCCTTGGACTGAGTTATGCCTAGTGGACCCAAGTCCTACGCATGTTAAAATTGAATAATTTGGTCCATCTAGAACCTTGAATATTAACCCCTCTCTCTCAGCCAACCAAGAAGCGAAGTTGTGCAAAATGTTGAGAGAGTACATAGATGCCTTTGCTTGGAGCTATAAAGAAATGAAAGGGGTGCATCCTTTGGTTTTTCCTCATCACATATACATCAAGGAGGGATACAAACTTGTGCACCAACCTCGAAGGAGAATGAACCCATCCCTCAAAGACATAGTAAATGAATAATTGAAAAAGTTGTTGGATGCAATTTTAATATACCCCATCTCAGATAGTGAGTGGGTGTCCCCTCTAGTTTATTCCCAAATAAGAATGGGAAGTGGAGGTTCTTTGTGGATTACAGAGAGCTTAACAAAGACACCAAGAAAGATCATTTCCCTTTACCTTTAATTGATCAATTTTGAGATGTTATTGCAGGGAATAAGTTATTCTCTTTCCTAGATGGATTCAATGGTTACAATCAGATCCAGGTCAACCCTTAGGACCAAGAAAAAACTAGATTCACTTGTCCTTGGGTTACCTTTTCTTTTAGGGTCCTTCCTTCCAGATTATGTAATGCCACTGTCAATTTTCAAAGGGAAGTTCTGAGCATCTTTGTTGAGATGGTCCATGACTCTATAGAGATCTACATGGATGATTTCATTCCCTATGGGTGTGGCTTCCTAGAGGCTCTCTCTAACCTGGGGAAAGTTATGAAGAAGTGCATTGAAAGGAACCTCTCATTTAGTCCTGAGAAGTGTAAAGTATTAATGAATGCAGACACTTTCCTTGGCCATTCAATATCTCAGGAGGGAATACAAGTGGACCCAAACAAAATTGCCATCATAAAAAGGATCCCTACTCCTCAAAAGCAGAGGGATGTTAGGAGTTTCTTGGGCTTAGTTGGATACTATAGGAGGTTTATCGAGGTCTTAAGAAAATTAGCCTCGCCATTGTTTGGATTGTTGGCCAAAGACTCAAAATTCTGCTGGACAGATTGCTGCCAAGAGGCCCTAGAGATCTTGAAAGACAAATTAACTATTGCACCCATACTTAAAGGCCCAAACTAGACTCTTCCTTTCCATATCCATGTTGATGCATCAAACAAATCTATAGGGTTAGCTTTAGGCCAAATAGAAGATAAGTTACCCTATGCCATTTAATTCATTAGTAAAAATATGTCTAAGCCTGAATTGAACTACACTATAACTAAGAAATAACTCCTTGTTGTTGAACACTCTTTGAACAAGTTCAAACACTACATCACTGGATACCAAACTTTTGTGCATACTAACCGTGCAACTATCAAATACTTGATGAACAAGCTTAATGTGAATTTTAGAATCATTAGATGGCTACTATTGTTAGATTTGTTTGATTTAACTATCATTCACAAGAAAAGAAATTACAGATTTTCTGTCTAGGCTTGCTTTACCTATAGGTGATGAAGGGATGGTTGATGATCAGCTTCTATATGAGAAACTTATTTTCTATCTCGGTGCTCTCTCTATGGTTTTCTGACATATTCAACTACCTAGTTGTTGTAAAAGTTATTCCAAATCTGTCATCCAAGGAGAAGAGCATAATTGTAACGAAGAGCACCCCTTTCACTTGGATTGGGGGAAATATATTCAAGTTGGGACCACATCAGATCTTGAGGAGATGTGCCAGGGAAGAGGAATTCTTTTACATCCTCTCAGCCTGTCATGATGGGCCCTGTGGAGGTCACTTTACTACCAATATGTAAGAAGATATACCAGCAAATGTGATCAGTGCCAGAGGATGGGGAAACCTACACCCAAGGATGTAATTATCCTACAACGCAAGTGGCTTTGGATCCATTTGACAAGTGGGGCATTGATTTCATTGGGCCAATTGATCCACCATCAGGGTAGAAAAAGTACATCATTGTGTGCACTAATTATTTGACAAAGTGGGTTGAGACAAAGGTTGTCAATGGAGCAACATAGGAGAAAGTGGATAAGTTCTTAAGGGATAATGTGTTCTACAAAATTGGGTACCCAAAGATATAGTCACGGGATCAGGGAGCTCAATTCACTTCACATCTGATCAAAAATCTATTAAGGCAATATCATATCAAGCACAGAAAATATATTTCCTATCATCCTCGGGCTAATGGACAAGTAAAGGGAAAAAATAGGTCATTAGAGGGCATCCTCACCAAGATTGTGAGCAGAAGAAAGAAGTATTGGGCAAACATATTAGTGGAGGCCACTTGGGCCTATAACACAACTTAGAAAATGATTACTGGTTTTACCCCATATGATTTGGTATCTGGAAAGAAAGCTTTGTTCTGTATTGGGTTTGAGTACAATACTTTGAGAATGGTAGCCCAACTGGATTTAGATGTCACCAAAGAATAGCAGGAGAGGCTACTCCAATTAAATGGCTTGGATGAATTCATAATGCAAGCCTTCCTACACACCGAGGTTATCCAATTGCAGAGGAAGGTTTAGCATGATAGGCACATCAAGGACAAAGTTTACAATAAAGGGATTGGGCCTTACTAGATGACTCTAGGTTCTAGGATTTCAAAGCAAAATTGATGACAATATGTTTATTCCCATACCTAATAGAGAAACGCCATGACAATGGAGTTGTTCAAATCAAGACCATTGATTAGGAAGGGATTCCCTCACTTGTCAATGGCTAGAGATTGAGTGTATATAGAAAGCCTATGTCCAAGGAAGAATTCATCAACACCATCAGCAGATAGGTTAATGTGATTGGAATTGTCATAGCTTCCAAGCCACAACATTCCCGGTTACTGTTTTTTTGTGGAAAAAAGGAAAAAAGAAAAATACAATAAAAGGCCTAGATGAAAACCTCTATGAGGCATCTGAGGCCAAATCTTAGCTTGAAAACCTCCCTGAGTCAATCCAAGAGTAAATAAAAATAATAAAAATAAAGATCCCTTAGGGAAAACCTCTATTGAGGTGCTCAGGGCAGGCATACAAGTTGAAAACCTCTTCTGAGGCAACTTGTGTGTCTCTCTCAAAAAACAAAAAATGAAAAGAAAAGAAAAACAAAGGAGAATGTCGGGATTTGGATCCACAACATATATGTTAATATTTTTTGTCATTTTGCAGGTTTGAGGATAGTGGCAAATTCCAGAGCTACAAGGCCAACATCCTCAAGATTCCATCCACTTCTCCCCCCATCCACTCCATATCCTCCATCCAAACCCATGTCCTCACCACTCTCCATCATCCTAGTGGCTCAAAAATCAAATTTTAGCCCCTCTTTGGATTGCTACAAGAAGACTGTAATTGCTATAGGAAGATCATGTAGCACTACAGGAGGATCTTGAAAAACTACAGGTAAAGGATCTGAATGAGAATACCACCAAGAATGACCTTGCCAAAGGTAAATGAGTTTCTCCCACCTTGATCCACCACCCATCCATCATTCATACATCCCAGTTCACAAGAAAAGCCAATATCTTTCAAAACTAACCCTCCACTCTGTCTCATCCTAAAAATTGCTTGAAAAACACAGAGAACATTCCCTCCATTTTCACAACCCTACAACACTCAATTAGAGCCCTAACATCATCCTCCAATCCCTCTACACCCTTTCTCATCACTCCCATGCAGTTGAAATACCTTGGAAGAGAAGAAAAGGGCTACTACAGGACTCCCTTGTAGCAGCCTATGCAACCATTACAAAAAAGCCATAATCCTAGTTTTTTCCTTCCATCAAGTAGAAGGGGCAATACCAACTCATGAGGCATGCTTCCAATCCAAGCAGGACTCTCCAGCAGTAGTAGCAACAACACCTAGGACATCAACAAAGGACCTGCACACATAGCAACAACAACAATCAAATACCATGAGGAGCAAAGAAGATATACACAAGAACAGAAAAAACACAGCAAGACAACTCCCTTGGTGACAATACAAAGGTCCAACACTCCAGCATGCACACCCCTACATTAGTCAATCACGAGGTAGGCACAGGTATGGCATCCTCTCATATCCTTGATCTAGGTGGATGTTGGTGGCCACCCACCTATCCCATCTGGACCCCCACAACTGTCCCTTTCAGTTTTTTCAGTTTCCTAAATTGTAGCGCAGTTTACTATTTTTAGCAGTTTTTCGAGTCCTGAACTTCCGGAGCCGTTTTGAGGCCCTAAACGACATTTTTTGGGAAATCTGGGGGCAACATGGGTCCATGGACCGATGTTGCCCTACCCAAAGTGGTAGTGCTCGGATATATCTTTCTAACGAGCTATTGTACGCGTCAAACAGAGATTGTATGCCAAAGTTACGACCTCGGGAAGTTGATGTACCAATTTACCCAAACGGGGCCCACAGTTTGGCGTTTCATCTTCTAGGGTTAGGTTTTGGAATGTTAAGGGTTTTCCATTGTTTCCCAACAATAAATAGGCCTTCGAGCCTCATTGTAACACAGTTCAGAGGCATGTAGCCACCACATCTCATCTTAGAGATAAGCTACCATCGCCCAAGCTGGTTTATTTCCATTACTATTTGTAAGCATATTTCAATATTTTACATTAATGAAATGAAGTATTATTTCCACTGCATATCTGTGTTTATGGTTATCTCTGTAATTTTTTGCATTCCTGTTTAAGTCCAGATCAGTGGTATCAGAGCGGTCTACTTTTTCTCTGTTTTTCTTTGCATGTCCCCAACGAGGTCGGGATATAAGGAGTTAGGGCTTGAATTGGTCGAACCTTTGCAAGACCACCCTCGCAAATCCCGACACCCTCCCATGGTAGATGAAAAGAAAGACGAGGGGGCAGGAGATCCTATCAAAATCTTGCTCGAAGTAGCCCTCGAGCGGCAAAGGAACGCAATGATGGATAGCTTTGTGTAGATCCTTCAGCGACTACCCAAAGGCGATGCATCGGCTTCCAACAGCTACTCTGGAAACGCCACACCGTTTAAGGTACAAGTTAATTTTGAAATCCCCATATTCGAGGGTCAAATAGACGCAGATGCCGTAGATAAATGGTTAAATCTGCTAGAGGGTTATTTTTATGTTCATGAATGTTCAAGTCGGGAAAAGATTGTTTTCGCTCTTCTCAAAGCAACCCCCCACGTCAAGGATTGGTGGGAAACCTACTGCGAGCAGAAGGATGAAAGTACAAGCTCACTATTTTCAGCCGCATCCACTTGGAATGACTTCCAGGATGCCATCAAGGAGCAGTACTACCCTGTCAAAAGCTATGAGGACAAATACATCAAATGGACCACACTGCGGCAAGGATGAGACCAAGATGTGCTGGAGTTCACAAACATTTTTCATACCCTTCGCACACAGTTGGGTATCAAATATAATGAGCTACATCTGGTACTCAAATACCACGGCTGCCTACATAGATACATCCAGGAAGAAATGGAGTTCCTAAACATCTCCTCGCTCGGCACGGCATACCGATACGCTGTCAAAATCGAGCAAAAGTTCAAACAGAAGAAGCGAGACTTTGGATCTGCAAATCCGAAGCCCAAAAGACAAAGCTAAGCTAAGGTGACCCAAGACAACCCTTCGAAGCCGCAAGAAAAGAAAAACACCATGAAGCTGAAGAAGGACACAGGAAAGTGGTGTGAGTTCCACAAGAGTCCCACTCATAACACAAGTGAGTGTCGGACCAAGCAGTCTCTGGTGGCCGAGTTGAAGGCTTCCGAATCAGATGCATGGTCCGACCCTGAGCCAGAACCTGACAAGGGGAATGGCAAAGGGATGCAGATCATTGATGCGGAGCCTAGCGCCATTGTTGCCACCGCCAAGATCCATAAAAATGAGCCCGAAGATCCAGAGGAGGGGGAAAGTCTTTTCCACTCACAGATGCGGGTGAAGGGTTCATCGCTGCAATTCATTGTCAACAGTGGCAGCCAAAAGAACCTCATTTCAGCAGAGGTCGTGAAGCGGTTGGGCCTACCGACTACACCACACCCACAGCGGTACAGTATCGGGTGGCTCCATGAAGGACGAGATCTCAAAGTTCGCCAGCAGTGCCGCCTTCCCTACAGCATCAAGCCCTTCACAGATGAGGTATTGTGTGATGTTACACCACTGGATGTTTGCGATGTACTATTAGGCCAGCCATACTTGTGGAGGTGACATGCTGTGTATGAGTCAAGGCCTTGCACTGTCATTATTTCTTTGGATAATTAATTATACAGGATACCGGAGGTAGCCCCACCTACCGCCACCTCTTTGATCACTGCCAAGAAATGAAGCAAGCTCATCTCCCAGACTAGGAAATTCATTTTCTGTCTGGTTCGCTCCCAAAGTAAGGGGAAGATCGTTGCTACATCCATGACCCCCGCACAGGATTCCTCCACACAGCAGCAACAACAAAGAGATACGGTCATGAAAGAACACATGAACAACTTCTCCTCACCCACAGGGGTACCACACAAGTTTCATGTGGGCAACAAAGTTTGGTTACATCTGCAGAAAGAACGCCTTACATGAACCCATCAGAAACTCAAACCACTCCGACATTGTTCTTACATTAGTACCAAGGCTACGGGAAACAATGCTTGGAAGCACAACATTCCTCCATTCCTTCACTTGCACTGAGTGTTCAATGTGGACTGTCGTCGACCATGCTTCCCACCATTTCTGGACACATCAGAGATTGCAGAACAGCTCACCAAAGACCCAGCTCAGCAGAAGCTTCCTCATCTCAGGGAGGAACTCAATGCAATGGGGACCATTGCTTCCTAAGGGGGGAGGAATGATCCAGGTGGATGTTGGTGGCCACCCACCTATCCCATCTAGACCCCCACAACTGTCCCTTTTAGTTTTTTCAGTTTCCTAAATTGTAGCGCAGTTTACTATTTTTAGCATTTTTTCGGGTCCTGAACTTCCGGAGCCGTTTTGAGGCCCTAAATGACGTTTTTGGGAAACCTGGGGGCAACATGGGTCTCAGATAGATCTCGGATAGTGCTCGGATAGATCTTTCTAACAACTATTGTACGCGTCAAACGGAGATTGTATGCCAAAGTTACGACCCCAGGAAGTTGATGTACCAATTTACCCAAACGGGGCCCACAGTTTGGTGTTTCATCTTCTAGGGTTTGGTTTTGGAATGTTAAGGGTTTTCCATTGTTTCCCAACAATAAATAGGCCTTCTAGCCTCATTGTAACACAGTGCAAAACAGTTCAGAGGCATGTAACCACCACATCTCTTCTCAGAGATAAGCTACCATCGCCTTAGTTGGTTTATTTCCATTACTATTTGTAAGCATATTTCAGTATTTTACATTAATGAAATGAAGTATTATTTCCACTGAATATCTATGTTTATGGTTATCTTTGTTATTTGTTGCATTCCTGTTTAAGTCCGGATCAATCCTCCCTATGAGTAAATAATGAAAAATGTATGAATGTCAAGAAGAGGTATTTTTATAAGTTGGAGGTGGCCAGTTAACTTAGCCACCCTCGGTCAATGAACAAAAAGTGATTTATAAGCCCTAATGCAACATGAAGGTGTCACATCACTCAAGATTATATCACAAAGAGTGGGTGGTTATTACGAGGAATGAGGGAATGATTACTCCAAGTGGGGACAACGATCCAAAAGAGGAAATCTCGTGCCTCTGCCAAGTCATCACAACACTCCGAGCCCTAGCCAAAAATAGCATATAATGTACCGAGGCTTGAATTCTCTTGCATCTACACTCATTTCAAAAATAGGTAAGGTAAGGATTGTTTCAGGTAGAATCACCCTAGGGTCTTGGGTTAGGAACCCCAACAAAGAGGAGGGCATACAACATAAAGAGACACACAAACAAGTAGTCCTAACACTTAAATAGTTAAACTTGGTACTGAAGGTCTTACCCATAGATCCTACGTTTGAAGTCATTCCCATAGGGTTCAAACCCTCTGCTTCTTCCTTGCTCTTTAAGACTTGTAATTCATTCAAATCAAATCATATACACCAAAAATAACTAAAAGCATGTTCAAGATATCAAGGTTAGATCATATGAGAATGTAAGAAAATAAGCATTAACGTGAGATTTTATAAGTAAATCATGACATAAATTAATGCATAAAGACCATAATCATCACGAACAAGACAGCTTATCATTATTAATGTAAGCTAAAGAAAATATAGAAGAATTGCAACCTGAGTCATCCGCTAGGTCCAAGCGAAATCGTCCTCCGGATCCGTCCTGCCCAGGCCTCAGCAATCCTCCTCCATAATTATACACAAGGATGTAATGAAGGGATGATGAAAATTTCAAGAAGGAAATAGGGGTTTCCTATGTCTAGGAGTGCAAAAGGAACAAGGATATCTTCATACTTGATCAGGGATGTAATCTGTTATCACTCAGGTTTTCCTTAGAAGTTATTGAAAAAAGGAAAGGATCTAAGGTAACTACAAACCAACTTTTAGGCTTGGGTGGTATCCCACCTAAGTCCAGAGAGGGCTCTCTATTTATGATTTAGCTATGTTTGAGAAGATTTTAGGCTAGTATTAATGTTCAGTGAGGTTGTTTTGTTTGAGAGTGGTGGAGTTCTAAAACAAATGGGAAAACTAGGCTTTTAGGCCATTGCGCTATGGATTCAATCAGGGATAATTCACTGGATTAAGTCAAATTGTTGAGGTATGAGTTCAACAGGTGGGATAGCAGAATAAAAACAAACTTTGGGGCTTGAATGGGTGATTGTTTTACTCAAAACTAGAGGGCAATCAAGAATCCTCAAGTTAGGATTAGAATGAGGAAAGTAGGATAGGTCAACTAGCAGAGGGAAATTAAGAATCCTATACCACGGACTTATTAGAGAAAATCCACAGGGATAGAGGAGCAGTTAAGAATTCCTTTATTGAGATAGTTTAGAAGAAAACATAGAAATGGTAGATTGTTGATAGTAGAGAGAAATAAAGCTAATTCTGATATACTTTGACTATTTTACCATTTAGATTTAAGATGCATGAAACATTGAAACATATAGAAAGCACATAAAATCACAAGGATAGAATACTTATTTGTAATTATATTGCACGGGAATCTGATGAAATGTCCTCAACTTTCATTCCTTTTCCAGCAAAAATCCAAATTTGAGTACAAAATCTTTCTCAACTTGATAGCATAGATTTACAAAGATGTTATAGAATCCACCCACAATACTTCGAATGGAGAAGTATTTATACAAAAATTACATCAAAAATATCTCATAACCACATGAGACTTATTATAGGGAATACAAAATATCTTTTACAAAAAGATAGAGACAGATGGAAAACAGATTGATGTTGTTCCTTTATTTATGAACGAGCTAGAGGTTGAAACTTGGATTTGCCTCTTGCTGTTGCTTTAGTAATTGTGTGTTGGATCTTTGCTTACTTTCTCCTACTGATAATCTTTACCTGTTCCTGATACTCTTTACCTTTTTACCAACCTTTACCTCAATAAATATTTTCTACTTACCTCAGAGTTACCATAGTAAATTATAGGATATCGGTCATATTTGTCCACCATTCTTCATTTGGTATCTTCATCCTCATCAATTTCCTGTATATTTCGTAAGCTTCAGTGTGCTTAGCAAAATTGGGCTGAATGGTAAACAGGTGTTTCACTTCATGCTCAATATAGAAAAAAAATTTGAAACCATCATACAACACTTTTCCTGTAGGTAGTGCTTTCACTATGGAAGAGTTGGCTTGATTTCTGGCTTGTTTGTGTAGTGTTTCAATGTAGTCATCATGATTCATCAGCTTGTCGTTTATGACTAGTGGGCTTGGAAGTCCTTTATCTCTTAGAATGTCATATTTTAACATAAAATCATCTATGTCCTCTTGAATACTTTGACATCTTTTTTCCAGGTTAAGCATTAAGTTATTTTTAATAAGAACTTTCTTAATTTCAAGGATAGTAGCAGTTCGATCCTCGATATCCCATTGTTCCAGCTAGTGCTTGCTTTTGCTATTCAAGAAGTTGATCAATTGGGTTGCCTCTTCAGGTTTCTCTCCCAATTCTTCCCTGGTCTTCTGTATAGCCTCTGTAGCTAGTTTAACTAACTCAGTTTGTTCAAAAATGATCTAGATAGAAGACCAAATATCATTGATGGAATCAATGATATTGGTCCATAAAATATCTCTAATATCTCTCAAAGGCTTTTCCAATGTTAAGTCCTTCTCTAATGTTTTGATTCTTTCAGTCATCCTTCTATTTTTTCTCTCTTCTTCAGTGTAATTAATTTGTGATAGCTCATAATTGTTTTCCAAGCTAGTAACCATTTATTTTAGTTTCTTTATTTTAGTTGCTTGGATTTTCATTTCCTCCATGGGATTTATTAAGTCCTCTGTTTGCCTTGTTGAAGTTACTATTGCTTCTGGTGTACTTGATGCTGTTGTTACTGGCAGACTTGTTGCTAGGGGAATGTTGGTGCCAAAGATGTTGGAATAGTAGATGGCACTACTGTAGAAATTATGGGTATTACAGTCTGAGGAATGGTGGTCAGCTCGCCCTGTTTAGACTACAAATATTTTTCTAGTTCTTGCTCTGTTTCTTTCAACTACTCATTCAACTTAAGGACTAAGTCCATAAGTTCTTCCTCGTTTTGTTTCTCAATTACTTCTGCAGTTTGTGGATGTAGGAGGGGAGGGAGTTTGAGTTGTTTCCTGAGTGCAGCAACGTTATCATTATTTTTCTTTATCAATCTTTCAGCTGCTTTAATATCTTTGGGTTCATGTCCCAACTCAATCACTGGGTCTTCTAATGTTTTTATCCTGGTGTCCTTAGCCTGAGAAGAGGCTTTTTCCAACTGTAACTGTGTTGTAGTATTACTTAGAGAATTCTGCAACTGATGTGTAGTGATGGCTTTACTGGTCAATGTGGAATAGACCATCTCACCCGTTTGCTTATGGAGCTCAATTTGATCAATTGGGTGGATGTCTCTGGCAAGAACTTCAAAATTTGTTTTTATGTAATCAGCCATGGACTTTGGTTGTTATATTGTTGGCTTCAAAAAGCTCATCTGCATCTTTCCCTCTTTGATGTCAAAGGCTGACATCAACCTTGTCTGATTTGTAGGAGCCATTTTCGGATATTGGGCATAGGTTTGAGCTTTGAGTTTCTCATTCCTAGCCTTAATATCTTTGTACTTTTCTTTCAAATCCTGGCTTTGGTCTAAAGCTGTCCTTAGTGATGAAACTTATACACTTGGTTGCCTGCTTAGTGCCTGTGTTTGAGAGGTAAATGGTGGCTCCCCTGCTAGTGTTGTTTGCAATGTGTCACTTCTTGTCTCTTCATATTCCTGCTCGGACACAGGATTCAGTCTCTACCTCTTCACATATACCTGGTCCAATGGCACTGTAGAGGAGCTAGTCTCATTCCTACTTCTTTTTTGAATTCACTCCTCATTAAGAGGGGTCTGCAATACTGGAGGCTTGCCCACATTTATATCAGTCTAGGTCAACTCCCCAGAAATTCTCTGTGACCCTGAATCTTTTCCCTGTCATGAAGTCTTTGGTTGTCCTGATATTTATGCACTATGCTCCTGTGTTGGTCTCTGTGAATATTCTACAGGCACCTGTACAAAGGAATCCATATCAAGACTTCTTTCCAAATCTCTCATAACATTATCTAGTTCAACTTGTGTACTATCTTGTTCTATAAGTGTTCCCTCCACCCATTCATTTTCATTTGCATACAGTTCTATCTCTGGAATTCTATGATGGATGTAGGGGGGTAGTTTAGGCTTCTTCCTTCTTTCACAGATGAATCTATGAGGATCATAAGGCCAGATGAAACTCTTTTTCAATCTCAATCTCTCAAGGATTTCCTCTACCTCTTTCCCTACTTTTCTGTTGTTGCAAATAAATGGGCCTAGGTGATCCTTTATCCTTAGCTAAGCTTTCTTCTTAGCCTTCATAAAGTGGATTTCATCAGAATTGATCATTTGTCTATAATACTCCAGGGAAAATAATCGCATGGGGAGGTATTTGGGCAGTTTAAAGGGAGGCAGCTCACACCAATAAATCCTGATCTCAGTATGGTTTTGGTATAAGTACCAATCCCCAACCTTGTATTGCTTGGATAACTGGAGAATTCTCTTAATATCATCATTGATTCTGGGAGGGGGACTTCCTCTCAACATGGTAGTAACTGGATGCACAAATTGATCAATAAAATTTGTATAAGGATGGGGAGAAGAAGGCGAATAATGAAAAATGGAAGTCCAGAAGATGACTGACCTAGGGTTCCCTCTAGTGTCAAGCTTTTGTACAGAGAAAGGGAATTTATCAGTTTGGTAATAGAGGAAAAGAAGATATAGGACTGAATAATATTTAAATACTCTCTCATTCTCTAATCTCATGAATTGGTCATGCATCTTATCAGCAATGAATGCAGCATAGTCAATTTTGGCTATAGGAGGTTGGCCAGGGGTGAAAACAGACATGTAGGCAAAGGTAATTTCATCTAGATACTCATTAGTGGTAAAACCCAAAATGCAAGCAAACATGGTGACAATATCCCTGCCCAGACCTGTAAAGGCGCATGACATGTAAGGAGGGGGTCTTTTGATTTGTATTTTTCTTCCATGAAAGTCTGGCTGACTTGGTTAATTTCAGAACTAAACAGCCTTGAAGACTTTTCAAGTAAATCGGCAATGGAAAGGGGAGTGAGGTCTTGGCCAAGCTGTAATTGCAACATTTCATTTATAGACTCAGCTGTAATGGTGAAAATGACTTCTAGTCAGGGGACGTTACAGCTCTCATATTGGGGTTGTAGTTTGCATGCCATTGGTGGACAATATCTGGGAAAATATGGACAGTGGGGAATTGATATTTAGGTAGGTTTGATTCCCAAAGACCTATTTTATCAACATTATTTAGATAATTGTCCTGAAAATTGCAATATAGCTTCAAGGGGGTTTCATCAAAAGTAAGGTTCTTGATTTGAAAATCTCTATTGGCCAAGGGAAGGTGGTCCAAATCCTTGTGGGGAGTAGTGATTGGCGTGACATTTAGGGCGATAGGAGCTTCCATCCTTGGTTCTTGTGTATTCAAGGAAGAAAGTTGGGGTTTTCAAGGTTTTCAGATAAAACAGGTGCTTGGGGAAACCTTGGGGCTAAGAAACAACTTAATTGTACTGGATTACTTGAGTTTAGAATAATTTGATGGAGGTTCCAGTACAAAAACAGGGTTTCTGAGAAGGAAATGTGGTAAATACCTGGTTATGATTGACTGAAGGGACAAATGGTTGTGGTGAATGCTTTGTTGGGTGCGCACAGTAGTCTGCAGTGGCCTGGAGTTCAACGACTGATGGTGGTTGGCGGTTGGGAGTAAGTTGTTGGTCTGGACGTACTCTGTGCGTGCATGGAAGGAAGAAGTTTCTTTTCTTAGTAAAAAGGGAAAACAATGAATATTTTTGTTTTATGCACAAAGTCAATGACTTTTGGCAGGTGAATGGGAAAACCACAGTTGGTGTCAACTAACCGATGGGACACTTTGTCGTTTAGCGGGGGCGGTAAGCGGGATCGATCGCACCGCTTTTGGGAAGTTGTTGGTTTTGGCAGAGAGTCGTGCGATGCCACAAATTGAATGACAGGTAGCTGCTTTAACATCTTTGGGATCATGTCCCAACTCAATCACCAGGTCTTCTAATGTTTTTATCCTAGTGTCCTTAGCCTAAGAAGAGGATTTTTCCAACTGTAACTGTGTTGTAGTATTACTCAAAGAATTCTGCAACTGATGTGCAATGATGGCTTTACTGGTCAATGTGGAATAGACCATCTCACCCGTTTGCTTATGGAGCTCAATCTAATCAATTGGGTGGATGTCTCTCGCAAGAACTTCAAAATTTGTTTTTATGTAATCAACCATGGACTTTGGTTGTTGTACTGTTGGCTTTGAAAAGCTCATTTGCATCTTTCCCTCTTTGATGTCTAAGGCTAACATCAACCTTGTCTATTTTGTAGGAGCCATTTTCAGATATTGGGCATAGGTTTGAGCTTTGAGTTTTGTCGCGGAGAATGAGTCGATCTTGCGGACAAGATAGACCTTCCTAGAATCTAAAGAAGACCTAACGACAAGCAAACCAACCAGACACTATCTTTCTCTAAATATGCTTCAATTAACAATAGTAAACAAAGGTTCTTAGGGCCTACCTTTGGTCCAATGCAAGCTTGTGGATGCCCTCGCTCCTTTGATCCAAATGAGCTCCTTTTCGCGAATCTGCAAACACAAACAAGGCAAACACATTAAATAGCACCTGAAAAACCAATTGCATAAAACATATTTAACATGAAAGTCAAGGAGTCCATGAAACAAATAACATAAGATACTTGTTGAGAAAAATGAGTTTGATTGTATTAATTCAAAAGAAGAAGAACCTTACAACCTTTGCCTTGACGTTGTACAAGCTCCTCCCAAGGTCCAACAAGATGCCTCCTCTACTTTGACAAGTTTCACTCACTCTCCAATAGAACCAAGAGGTATGTGATCTCTCCTCTCAAGCTCAACCAAAGAGTCTCAATTTCACCAGCATTTACCCTCAAAATGTTCAGCTTCTAACCTCCCTAGTCCTCACCCCAATGCCTGTATTTATAGTGCAATGGAGGGAAGTTACTAGGTCCTCCTTCAAAGGGATAAAGCCCTCCTTCAAAGGGATAGCTCCTTTAGTCAAGGGATTAGCTCCTTCTCTTTTGGGATGCATGAACCACCTCAGAGCGAACAATCCACGTCAAAATTCCTTCTAGAAAACTCTAGAATTAACCTAAAGTGAGTTTTTTAAGATAAAAATTGCGCCTTTTGACTTTCACAGGGGTCCGCACCTACACCGTTAGGAACAGAGCGGGTAGGTACGCAGCTATTGTACACAGAAGGTGCGGGACCGCAGGTGACCATGAGAGAAAGTGCGGAACCAGAGTTACATTGATTTTTAATGTCTTTCTCCCACTTCCAAAGCTTGATTTGAAGAGCTGAGGTTCTAGACTTGTTTTAGGAGGATAGTACAAGTGATGATAGACCCATACTGACTGCAAATAATCATGGTGACGATATTTTTGTGTAACAGATTGCCCCCTAAAGTGCAAAGTCTGTAGTAGATGAGGATTTCATTCATCATATAGGAAGAGTGAAGTACTTTATCATTTCGAGGATTATCTTATGGAGAGCCCGGTCGGAACCTGTAAAAACATTCAATGCAAGATATATATATGAGATCATATCATCGCTGAGGTAGGCATTCCCATACTCAGATCAAAACTAACTAGAAATCTATCTACTGCTCTGATATAGGAATGATCTTGTAAAACATCATAAGTATAGACTCGTGTGAACACAGTATGGACGCAGCCATCTTTTATGAATAGTCCACAACATAATGAATACAAAATTCCTCGCAGCCTGGATGGTGGAAACTAGATCCAGGGTCTTCATTTCTACTTCCCGAAACAGTACGATTCTATCCATGCGAATAAATGTGTTGATGTCGAACATGGTAGAAACCACTTGATTACCAGTCAATGATGTAAACTGTTAACAAGTGTGAGAGAAACCACCAGTGATGTCAATGGCTCTCAAAGTACCCAGTACAATCCATGAGATGTGAGTAAATGTGTTGATGTCGAACATATCATGGAATCCTTTGATCGAAAGTCAATGATGTAAACTGTCGTCAAAGGCGAGAAACCTGCCATTGAGGCATGCAGATCTCAAGGTACTGACGATCTCTAGATCATCTTTCTAGATAATGAGCTGAAGTTGATAGAAAGCGATCAGTTGCAGGCAAGCCCACAACACGAAATCATAGATCAAGTTGAAGAAATTTTGTTGCAAGGACTGACTCAGGGATGGTCAAGATGGATGACAGATATTTTGCAAATGAATGGCTTATTGGCAGTGACCTCTTGAACACATAACGACATGACAGATGGCTTGGTGACAATTGACCCAAACTTAATACCCAGAAACTGGCTAAAGACTTTCAATGTGGTTTGATCAACTGTTAGGCAAAGGATTTCCCAACCCAGGTGAATAAAAGTTTCGTGTTCAAGAGGGGTTACAAAGTATGACAAGCAGACTCATTTTTCTCTCTTTTCCCCCACCATTTCTGGCAAGTACCTCTTTATTTTTGACAAGCTTGAGGAGGATAACATTTGCTTCATTATAAGCTCATCCTTCGGATGAGTCCAACTTAGTTTAAGTTCGAACCCTAAGAAGGAGTGGTTCGTTCCTGTTTGTAATTGAACAGGTCCTTTACTGTGAAACTTTAACAAGTCCAGTATAGGAGAAACTCGGTGTTTTTCAATTTTAGAGAGTCTGAAAAAACTTAAGAAAACTCCAGGGTTGACCTTTTTCGTAAATTTGTGTCTCCCAAGCCCGAAAAAGTATAAAATAATACTTGAGAGAACCGCTTGATCTTTTACGACCAAGGAGTACTTTTCGTTATTAGTGTCATTGACCCGAAAAAGTAAAAAAAGCGATCAACGACACGTCGTTTTATAACCAATATCGAATTTGAAACGACAAAAATCCGACAATCTTTTCATGTTTTTTACGGTCGGAAAAGAGCTGTAAGTGGACCGTCTTTTAATTCCGTTTTAACGAGTGTAAAAGAAACACCCGGCAATCTTTTCATATTTTAGGAGTCAGAAAAGGGCTTAAAGATGACTCTACTTGTTTTTTTTCGTTGAAAATGATAGATTTTGCCTGAATAATCCTGTATTCTGCACAAAGACACAAACATTACTCATACCTATTTAAAATGGATAAAAGCGTTGCAAAATACCTTTTCAAAGTGAAACATAAACAAATTTGCGATTTACTTACTCAAAAAACTTATAAAAAGGGCTTTTGTCAATTCATTTTTACCGTTCGAGTTTGGGTGAGAAAATAGTGCTTTTGCTTAGAAAACTTCCCGTGAAGATTGTGGAAAATCCAACCGTCAGAATCGAGCTCCGTCTTCTCCAGGTAATCCACATCACCTTACTCTTCATTTTCAACTGTTTAGTTTTTTTATTTAGCCCCTCATTTTGTTTTTTGGGAGAGTTTTTAGGCGCAAAACCCGCGCGCGGGGGTCTGCAGGTTTACCATTGCGGACCCGCGGACCCCGACTTTTTCTCCATTGGGAAAAAGCTCGGGGTCCGCACCTTCCGTGTAGACAAAGTGCGGACCCACACACTGTGTCTAATGTGGAGGGTGCGTACCCCACCGCAAGGGTTTTGAACCCAAAATTTCTCAAAAATGGACCAATCAAAAAGTTTTGTAGCAATCTAATTAATCTTTATTCTTGATGCAGAGAATATATCATGCTAGATTGGCGAGAATGGGAGCATGAGGACGTGGATACCGCCGCATGGAATCATCAGCCTTCACTTGATGCTTTAAGAGCGTGCGGACTGTACAAATTCTGGACCATTCCTGGCATGAGGGCTCAGGTAGATTTCTCACAGTGACTGGTTGACAGGTGGAGCGTACAGGACCAGTGTTTTTTCATTGGCGGACACCAGCTCGAAATCGAGCTGGAGGACATTTATTTCTTGACTGGTTTGCCTAAGAGAGGCGAGGACTTGACTCTATTCGGGACTAGGCCAGGTGGCCAGTCTGTCGATAGCCTCCGACTAGAGTACTGCAACAGCCAGGCTAAAGACAAAGGGATAGACATAAAGACCATATCCCGTCCTGAGCTCATGGTGATTGCGTTTACTGTCACCAGACTTTGCGGAGCTGCCGCATTACATGTTGCCACCGGATCCCAGATGCGTATGGCAGTTGATTGCTTTCAAGGCACCATCTTCAACTAGTGCAATGCTGTGCTGGCCAATGTGAAAGGCCAACTGACCAGGGCCAAGAGCGAACGACTAAAGACCTTTGGTTATAGGGCTTTGGCCGTGAGTTTTGACCTGGAGAGGGTTCCTATGCTGATCCCACATCATCTTACTGTTGGAGTTGGACTTCCTCGAGAGCCCAAACTGATGCGATGGGTCGCAGTCATGGCCCGTCACCCGGACGAGAGGACAGAGGTTGCTCGGTTCAAACCTGAGTATTTCCAATGGTTGGAAAACTAGGTTTTTTGCATTCAGGACTTCCCTTATGCTGGGATAGATTTCCGTGGTGACCCAGACATGGCTCTTCCACTAGGAGAGCAGTGGGACGAGTCAGGTAAAATCCTTTTCAACTTTCCTTATTAAAAAAAAAATTATATTTTTCATCGTCTCAAAACTGATAGTAAAAATTTTGAATGCAGATGTGGGTCCACAGCGACCAGCCGCTCTCCGGCCTTTCAAGAGAAGGCAACCGGTTGCACCCGCGCCAGCCCCACAGGATGAATCAGCAGAGGTTTTGGCCGAGTTGGAGAGTCATCTTGAGCGCTTGACAGGAGATATTCCTGAGACTACTATCGACGACATTCCTCGTCGACTTCAACGCTATGTGATTGGAGTCCCGGGACCTTTTAGGAGGTTCCTTTGTAAGGTGGCTCGGGCAGTGGTTTCTTATAGACATCATCACCAGTGATAGGATGATCGCCTTTCGTTGGCACATGTGACATTTTTGTTTATTGTACTTATCATTTTTGCCGATCATAAGGTGCTTTTCAACCTATGATCGAAGACGATGTATTTTTTGACACACTCCTATATATATATATCATTATTGCCGGCTTATCTTGTTAAACATGTGTGATGAAATGTTTTTAAATTTACATGTATGATTATTGCAAATGTCTACTTAACATTCGAGAAGCAATTGCATCTGCTAATGTATTTAGAGATCTTGGAATATGTTGATATTCAATATAATCAAATTCACGTTCCAAGAGACGCACTCTCAAAAATAATCTCAGTAACACTGGATTTCTAATGGCATACACTCTATTAAGTTGTAATACAACGAGTTCAGAATCTAACCTCACTATCAAACTCTGAATCCCAAATGAAATAGATTCAGATAATAACTCAATCACTGCACTATACTCGGCAATGTTGTTTGTTGTTTGACCGAGGCTTACCCCATGCATAGAAACTAACTCGTCAAAGGGCGAATAGATAACCCAAGCTGCGGAAGAAATGTTCCATGTACTACGACAAGCACCATCAGCAAATCCAATGTATGTTTGGAGAGGCATCGACATCTGCAATATCAAGAGTAAAACCAAGATAAGCCAGAATAATGACGAAAAACACTCTCTAAGCTAAGCACACTTTTTAAACTAAAACACACTTGCTAGAAAGAAAAACTAACCTAACTAAAAATCTCCATACCCATTCTTTTAAGCATAGTACCTCTTCAAGTAAAGGCCATTTCTGGGTTTACCCAAAGAGTCCCCATCAAAGTCTACCAATTCATAAGCCCCTTTGGCTAGCTTTCGCTTGACAACATAGGGCCCATGCCACATAGGAACGAATTTTCCAGCACCTAACTTATCGTTAGCTTGATCATACAATAACACTAGGTCTCCTTCCGAAAAATTTCGAGGGGTCACATTTCGATCATACTGAGCTTTCATACGTTTTGCGTGAGTCTCGATTGCCAATGCAGCATCACGTCGATTCTCATCTAATTGAGCTAAGTATAATAACCGCTTTTCCTCTTCGGAAGTAGCTGGAAGTAACTCGATGGCCATTTGCAGTGACGGGATTTCGCATTCAATGGGTAGCACAGCTTCTAAACCATAAACTAGTTGGAAAGGAGTGAACCCTGTTGATGTTTTCATTGAGGTTCGGTACGCCCAAAGCGCTGAAAATAGCATGTTGTGCCAATTCGACCGATGAATGCCAATGATTCGTTGGATCATGATAACTAAAACTTTGTTGATGGACTCAACCAGACCGTTAGCTTGTGGATAATAAGGAGTTGAGCTATCATGACGCAAGCCAAGCTGGCCTGTAAGTTCTGTCATCATAACATTTCGAAAATGGCGCCCATGATCAGTGATTATCACTTGCGGGACACCAAACCTAGCAATTATATGATTGAACATGAAAATTGCAGTTGTCTTGCCGTCTGCTTCGAATGTAGGCATCGCCTCGGCCCACTTAGTAAAATAATCTACCGCTAGGATGATATACGCATGCCCCCCGGCCGAGTGAGGGTTACATGTAATAAAATCGATACCCCATTTAGAAAAAGGACCAACGGCAATTATAGGGTGGAGAGGAGCAGGTGGAGCGCGCATCTTTCGATCAAACACTTGACAGTTGTGGCATTTTCGGACCGCAGTAATACAATCTTTAAACAAGGACGGCCAGAAGTAGCCAGCGCGCAATATCTTTTGGGTTGTGGCATACCCAGACATATGACCGCCACATGCCCCAGAGTGACAGTCATTTAGAACCCTTTCAGCTTCTTCGTGAGTTAAGCAACGTCGAAAAATAGAGTCCGCCCCACGACGATAAAGAGTATCTCCAATAATTTTGAATTGTTGGGAGTGGAACCGAATTTTTCGACGTTCCGACCTTGAAATTTCTGGCCGAAAGGATTGGGTCTGGAGATAGACGATGATATCCCCATACCACGGATCCAAAGTACTGATTAGAAACAAGGATTCGTCCGCAATGGGCTCCTCCGCCACAGTTTCCGTGTCAGCATGCGGGAAGTCACACATTAACTCCGCGAAAACTAAAGATTTCTTAGACTTGGATTTCTCAAATTCCAAATCGAACTCCTGCAGGATAACGATCCATTTAGAGTACTTGCCCCCTAGCAATTGTTTGGTCAAGATGTAGATCATAGGGTTGCAATCCGAAATGACTGTAGTTTTACGTAGTAAAATGTAGTGACGAAAACGTTGGACAGCTTGAACGACTGCTAATGCCAATTTCTCCACATGTGAGTATTTTAGCTCAGTGGGATTTAACGTTCGACTAAGGTAATATATCACATGTTCCATTCCGAATTCATCTTCCTGAACTAAGACCATTCCAATGGTGGAATGGGAGGCGGCGAGATACAAAAAGTAATCCTGGTTGTAGTTGGGAGGATGCAACAACGGTGCATGGGTCAATGCGCGTTTGAGTGCATCAAAAGATTTCTGAGCTATCTCATCCCAAGAGAATTGAGTATTTTGTTTCAACAACCATGTAAAACCCTTTGTAACCTCGGCGTAGTTAGGAATGAATCGTCGTAAAAAGTTTGCTTTCCCCTGCAAACTTTGGAGTTGGCAAAGACTCGAAGGAGGAGGCAAATTGATAATAGCTTCGACCTTCGAGGGATCAACGCGAATGTCGGTTTTCGAAACTACAAATCCCAGCAATCGACCCGTTTCTATACAGAAGACACATTTGTGTGGGTTCAACCGAATACGATAATGCCTACACCTCATAAATATTGCTCGTAAGTGGACGAGGTGATCAGATCGATGTAGTGAATGAGCAGGCAAGTCATTGAGATAGGGTTGCACAATGTGCTTGATGTCATGAAACGCATAAGACATCGCCCTCTGAAAAGTTGCTCCGGCATTCTTAAGCCCAAAAGGTAATTTGCAATAAGCAAATGTCCCCCATGGACAAATAAAAGCCGTTTTTGGTTGATCGGCAGGTAGAATGTTGATTTGATTGTATCCGGAAAAACCGTCCATAAAGGAAAATATCTCGCTGCCGGCACAATCATCAATGATTTGATCGATATAAGGAGTTGGGTAGTTGTCCTTTGGACAAGCTCGATTAATGTCCCTATAGTCGATGCATATTCTTATTGTTCCCTGTTTTTTGTTAACCGGAACAATATTCGATACCCAATCCGTTAACAGGATCGGATAAATGAAACCCGCTTTCAATAGTTTTTCAACTTCTGCTTTAATTGCAGCAGCTTTTCGTGGGTGAATCTGACGCAAACGTTGCCGGACGGGTTTAGCATCCGGGTAAGTCTTGATCTCATGAACAACAATCGCGGGATCAATTCCTGGCATTTCCTCATAGGACCAGGCAAACACGTCGCATAATTCTTGAAATAGGGCCTTATATAATTGGATTTCGTCATCTGTACACGAGGCACCTATATGAATGTTCTCAACAATTCCGGGCTTAACCGAAATGTCAATGGGAATAGTTCGAGAGATGTTCCCCAAATTTAACTCTGAATCGGGATGTTTCATTGGATTCTGAGGTTCCTTGACATATTCAGTCGTAAATATTGATGAGAAATCATTTTCAAAATGATCATCCTCAGGTAAAAGCGAAGATCTGTGATGGAGATCTTCTCATGGTAAATCATCTACACATAGGATTTCACGAATTTGCTCATCAGAGTGAACAAGTTCAGAAAACGTAGTTAAATCCGAGGTTGATGTGAAAAGTGATTCCTCACGGACCACATTCATTAAGTCTTTTTCGGTTGAACACGGGTCGGCAAAAGACTGCACAGCTTCATAGGCCATTTCATATGGACTCAAAGGCATGGAATTACCAAATGAGTCTATTTCAGATTCAGAAGGAACGATCCAAGGATCGTCATAAAAAATAGTGTCTGATGTAATCATATGAATAGTTGCAAATGAAGATGATGCGTTGATTGGAGGAAAAGGAAAAGTTCCCAGTAAACTGGCATCTTTAACTAATCCTACTCCAACATCCTTATATGGGATAGTCGTTTTACCAACATGTTGGATACTCTCCGAAGAGGCTGGGTCGGATGAAAAGTAAGCCAGCTAGTCTATTTTTACGATCTTTCCATTATGTGGAAACTTTATGACTCTAAAGACCGATGAAACGACCGCTGTCATAGCGTAAGACCAACTTCGACCCAAGAGAAGGTTGTAGTCTAGAGGGGCATCAACCACCTCCACATCTAGACTAATGGTTTTTCCTTCAACCCCTATAGGCAAATCCTGTAGAATGCCAAAAGGATGAAACCCACGGCCATCAAAGGCCTTAAGAATTGTCGGGGATTGATTTAGTGAAGGAGAACCAAGCGATCTCCAACATTGTATCGACATAATACACGTTGAGGCTCCCTCATCAATTACAGTCCGATGAATAGGCCTGTTTTTTACTATCACTGGAATCTGGAAAGCCATTTGATGAGGCAAACGCGGTGTACTATTTTCTAGATCAAAGATTATTAGGTTCGGGTCCTGAACATCAACAGCTCCTATAGCCGACAAAAGTAATTTGCGTTGTGCTGGGCATGATTGCAGCACTTCCAAAGCCAACATTGCTGAAGGTGAAACAGCTAAATCCTCAACAATGTTATAATTTTGAGCCGCTCTCGCATGTGGATTGAAAGCTGACCTTCGAAGTACACCCTTGGCGGGCGGTTTAATTACTAAGTCTGGATTAGGTTTCTCGATCTGTAGTGGATCGGAACCAGGAGCTTAGGTTGATGGATTAGAATGAGAAGATTCTGCTTCTTTGCCATCAACAGGACTTTTACTGCCATAACCTTGTGATCGAGTTGCAATCCTTACATGGGACATCATCAATATGGGTTCTTCATTGGCACTCGAGGAAGAACCTATCATCTTGCTATCTTGATTTGGAAATGGATCCTTCAAAACAGCAGGAGTTTGGGAACCTTTGACGATATTCGCAACCTCTGCTCGATGAGGGCAGTCTCTTGTGAAATGTTATTCATCACAAATGAGACACGGATAACAAGGTTTGCACTTTTCATCATTGGATTCCGCCTTTTCAGGTTTCTCCTTTGAATTTTTGTCCGTTTTATTCTTCTTCTTTCCTTTCTTCTTCCCGCCAGATTTTGATTTAGCTGTAGATGATTCTACAACGTGAACATCGGGGGAAACCTCTGCAGAAGAATCTCCTGTCGGGGAATCAGGCAAGGTTATGATAGGAGAAGAATTATTGGAAGACTTCTTCTTACTTTTAGTGTTAGCTGTACCAATCATACCGTCAGCGGCATGAGATCCCGAAGGAGCTGCAGTGATTTGATTCGACTTGGGAAGATCGGGGATCTTTTCGTGTAACGTACCTGACTGAGTATAGACCAAGTCAAGGTACTGTGCTTGAGAAATCACTTGCTCCTCAGTAACAACTCCAGCTTTAGCAACATCTTCAGTGATCCTTGGCAACAAAGATTTTACAAACCATTCAGCCAAGATTTGATCCGGAATGAATACCTTCACTAAACGTCGTCGACATCTCCACTCATGAATGTGATCTGAAATATACGTGGATGTCGATTGTTTTAGCGAAGTTAACAATTCTGTGCCATTGTCATATCGGACTGGCAACTGGAAATGAGTTAAAAACGAGGTAGCTAACTGACTAAAATTATAAAAAGTGCCTCGCGGTAACTCAATGTACCACTTGGCCGTGAGACCAATTAGAGTGTGCTGGAAAAGTCTAAGATGGATCGAATCATCTGTGATGGAGTTAGACGCACACCAGAGGTGGTAAGTCATCACATGGTTCGACGGGTCCTCTCCAGATTTACCTTCGAACTTGGGAATGTCACTGGGCAACTTATTCGGCATTGGCGGCCAAAACGGAAGATAATTAATTGGATCGTTCGTTAGGCGCAACAAATCGGGTAAGTCCAAAGTTGCGATAAACGGTAACTGCCGATTAGGATCCCTAAAACTCTGGGTCATGAGACCAGCCCCAGGAGGAGGATATCCAGGATAACTAGGAATGAGAATCGCGTTCGGGATATTGTATCCTCCTGGAAAACCAGGATTAACCGGACCGTACTGGGGTTGTTGAGGTTGTTGATAAGTGTACCCAGGATACGGTTGATACTGATAAACTGGCTGCTGGACAGCAGGGCCGAATTGGTATTGTCCCTGGTACGGTTGATAAGTGAATTGTGGTTGACTTGTGACAACCGTACTTAAACCAGGTTGTCCTACAGGCATCTGAACCGTAGTTTGAATCATGGATCCAGACGGTGGTAAATATGTCTGAGGAGTAGATACAGGAACAGTAGAAACCGGAGCTGTCGATACTCCAGAAGTAGGTGGGGTAGATTGAACAGATGTTGCGGCAGTTGCAGCAATTGTTTGAGATGGGGTACGAGGCGCAGTAGGCCCAGACTGAGAAACTACCGAAGGTACAGAAGTTTGAATATTAGACTGGACTGGTTGCTGGGGAGAACCAGAAACTAAGGGTTGTCCAATTTGAGATGACAACTGTACATTTGGCTGCAACACCTGTTGAGTTTGCGATGGATCCCACACTATGTTCATTCCGGGGCACTGACCCATAACAGGTTGAGAATATTGAGGACCATAACCGGGTTGAGGGTATGTTTGATAATTGAAAGGTACATTTCCTGTCCCTTGAACATAAGATTGACCTTGGGGTAGTTGGAAACCTTGGTTTGAGTACTGACCTTGGGGTAGATACCCCTGTGGCACGTACTGATACTAAGGTTGACCTTGAGGTATAAATTGATACTAGGGTTGACCTTGGTGAGCTCCAGTATTGTAGCAATAATGCTACAACTCCTGGGGCTTCCTGTCTCTTAATTTTATCAACCCGGTAGTTCGTACAAACTTGGAAGCGGCGGTGCTGTATGCACAAGTACTAGCTCTTGTCGCAGCTGTCACTTGGTCAGCTGGCACAAGTCCGCTAGGGCTCAAGCCAACTTCTATATGCTCTCAGAAGAAGCTTTATGAGTGATGGACGAAAGCTATCTCGAAGGAAGCTAACCTACTTTGCAAAAAGGAAACTGAAAGCCAAAAGAAACACAAACCCTAGCAAACCCTAATTCTACCAACTAGTCCTACTGATGCAAGAATGAGAATGCAAACTACGAGAAGAGATGCCATTACTTCTAGGAAGGTAAAATGCATGTGTCTACGTTATCACTATCTGAAGAAAACATCTTTTTGTATTTTTGACTAAGTTGTTGAAATTAGCATGCATGTGCTTCTAACTAGTTTTCCACTGTACAGGGATGGATCAAGGGATGAAATGCTTTGGGAAAGGTTGGGATGGTACAGAGAGGGTCTAAGGGATACCTGACATTCTCTCTGAGAGTTTCACAAAGTTTGGATGACATGCAACCGTGTTTATGGACCTCTACAGGAAGTCTGCAGGGGTTTCTACAAGATAGTCCTGTAGGTCTTCTACAGGATGTTCTGTGATTCTTCTACAGGATGTTTACGAATTGGATTTTTGAGGATGGATGATTGATGGAAGATGCATGGATGGTTATGGAGGTAGGATGGGGGTCTGAAGTGACCTAGGAACTGATGGATGGAGTGATGAGATGATAGGTGGAAGGCTGACTTGGCTTGAAGGTAGTTGAGACAACAATGGGGAAGAAGGTAAGGTTACTTGGCAAAAGAGAAGATGGGAGATGAGGGAACAGACTTGGTGATGGAGTAGCTGATCTGAACGAGGCTTCAAATGAACGAGGAGGTGATGAAGGTGATAGAGATGCCCTGCACAATGCTTATTCAAACAAATCAATGAATTCTTGCAAACAAACCAAGTCCTAGCTAACTCAATCCAACTGTTAATGAATGAGTAAACAGCAGCCTTGTTTGAAAAGAGAACCATATACATCACATGAGAAAGAACATGCCAAAAGATCTAAATGCATACAAACTCCTACCAATCTATTATAAACATGAGAAGCTACTTGAACCATCACAAGAAACCTAAGTAACAAAGCACGAATTAAATCTAAAGAGCAGATTTTTATTTCAAAAACGCAGCAAACACATAAAGATACACAAGGGAGGTACTGGGCGCTTGAGATGGGCCCAACCCCAAGAACTACAGCCTCCCAAGAGCGATTTAGAGCTGGTGCAAAGCTGGATCCATCTTTATTAATCAAGAAATGAAAAGTACATCAAAACTGTCCATAAGGAGAGCTTGAGAATGAGCTGAAAGCAAAGCTAATCCATGGCCTAAATTCGAACTACAAGCTAGCTAACTAATGGCTACAACAAAATGACTAACTAGCTACAAAAATGACTACCAACTAGCTAACCCAAAATGACTAACTGAAATGAGGTCTTAAGCACTCTTATTTATACAATTTGAGGACCCAACAGTCCTCCTAAAAGTTAGGGACTTGGCTGCCCAAAACTTGTAGTTAACAGCAGTCCAACTTGACTTGCTTGGCTGCCCAAAACTTGTAGTTAACAGCAGTCCAACTTGACTTGCTTGGCTGCCCTTGAGCTCATTGATTTGGTGGCCTTTGAACTCCGAGCTGATGGTGGAGAATTCGAGGTAAGGGTCCATAAATGAGGGGGACACCTTCCTACAAATCCTCTAGCTTGTTCTCCCACGAATTTGGCTGCCAAGTGCTCATTAAGACCTTCAATTTTGTCTCCAAGTTGACCAACAAGGCTACACAAAGCACCCATTAGACTTGTTGGCATAATGACTAACCAAATTCACTCTATTAACATAAAAATAATCAAAAACATGCAATAAACAAATGAGAATGGTGGACTAAGTCAAATTAGGAGGTTGAATGAGCCCAAATAATTGTACATTTTTGGGGCTCATCAGACCTTGAGGTACATATTGAGTCTGAGGTTGACCTTGAGGAACGTATTGTACCGTAGGCACGTACTATCCTTGAGGTTGCCCCCCAAATGCAAATTGTGTACCTTGAGGTTGTCCTCAAGGCGTTAATTGAGGTTGCCCCCCAGATGCAAACTGTGTACCTTGAGGTTGTCCTCCAGGCGTTAATTGAGGCTGCCCCCCAGGCGGTAACTGGCCACCTTGAGGTTGAGAATTGGGAATAGAACCTGACATCATAAGAATGTCTTCTACGCTCAACAGCTTTGCGCCATTGCTTCCAGTGAATAACCCTTGTTCAATGGGTTGAGGAGATGCTCCCGAAAAAATATCAGAAAGTGACTAATACCCAGAGGGAACAGAAGGACCGCCGTACAAAAAAGATTCAGGCAATTTAGTAAACATGGACGACTGACCTGACATATTTACGGGAGTATAAAAACCTCTAGGATGATAAGGAGCACGAGGTGGTGAAAAACTTAACACTGAGTTTTCCAAATAATTAGTCAAAGAAAGATACCAAGTAGTACTCCTAGGTGGACTGTAAAAAATTGATTCACGCTCCCTTAGATCAATAACAGGTTGATTTTCAGGGATAAGGATGCCTACTTCTTCTTCCGGAGCAAGTTCTTCAATAGCTATCAAACCAGAAGGAAGATTTTCGGTGATTACTCTTTCTACCCTAGGTGAATTAGGACCACAAGAAGTTGGAGAGACAAACCTCGATGTTGGAGTAACAGGTTCAGATATCTCAAGTTCTTCGCCTATATCACTAGTAGATCAAAAGCTACCAGCAAGTTCGGAAACCGAAATAGCTTCAGGATTATAACCTGTTTCTAGAGTTTGGTAATCAGGATTTACAACCAACGAAGACTCTCCCTCTTCAGGTGACCCAACTTTACTGCCACTAGGAGTTACGAGGACTTTCAAGCCTTCAATATGGCTTAGGACTTCTTCAGGAGGTTGGCCCCGAAGTCTACGGGACTTCCTCAGTAAATCAGCCACGGTTACAAACTCAGGAGACTGGCCCTGAAGTCTACGGGACTGTCTTGGTAATTCAGCCACAGTTAAAAACTTTTAACTACTTCACACGCAAACAAAGTAAAATCTCAATGAAAAACACCTAAAGCCTCTAAAGAACCAAACAAATTTGAATCACACGCCTAAACAATCTAGAGATCAAACACACACAAACAGTAACTTTCCGGACTGAAAACACTAGTTGGTGATGAAATCCAACGTCGCAGAATTCAGTACAGAAATGGCGGTTGGAACAGTAATCCCGGAAACCTGCTTAATGAATAGACTGGACCAAGTTCCTCCACTTTAACCGTCTCGAGTGAAGTGAACCCCCCAGAAAATCCAAGTGAGTCTAGCCGACGTCTGCTCCAGGTACAGTGGGATCTTCCCACCACTGTCACCTTAGGAAGAATCCTAAAGAATATGGTCACTAAGGCTACCAACTGAGACAAATACATCTGGGGGAACAGTCTACGATCCGATACGCACGCAAGGGCAGAGTAGCAAGCTCAATCCCCTTGAAGGCTCCTTGACATAATCCAAGGTTTACCAACAAGTGACCCCAGGCTCCTCGACAATGGTTAATCCGAGGTTTACCATTTTTAATACGTGAATATCTGGCGTCGTTCCCAATGAGGAAGGATTGATTCCCACACTGGTTCAGACACGATCTCGTGCTTCTCCTTTAAGAGGAGCTTTCCCAGAGCATAAATGCAACAATTGGATTTCTTCCTACCACAAGATACAGCTACTTGTTTGTTTTTACTGTCTTGGAGAGTTAATTACTCTCCTACTCCAAGACACTAGCCTAAGCTAAGTTGGTGTATCAGAGCCCTAGAAATAAAATGTTACTAGGTGAATTTTACTTTAAGCGTTAATTTTAGTGGTTGTTATTTAAGTCAAGAGGTGGCGGAGAATAAACTCGTGGTGTAAAGACTCGACTCGAAATCACTAAAAAGATGCACCTAGGATGATTTAAACAATCTTTTCTCTTCGATGAACTTCTAAACTTAAGAAAGAGTTTGAGAAATGCAACTACTTTGTAAACACAAATCTTTCTCAATTAAACAAATTAAAAGAAGAGCTTTTCCTTTCCAAAGCACTCAAAACGAGACAACTAGCTATTTCACACAAATTTCCCTTTTCTTTTCAAAACAAACAATCACTACAAACAACAAACTTTTCCAAAAGAGATTTTTTTTTTATATTTTGTAAAAAAGACACTCAAAACTAATGAAAATGTCTAACTTTGAGAGCTACAAACTATAAAAAGCTACTTGAAGTTAAAGCCTACTAAAAGTCTTTTTGAGGATGTTTTACTTAGCTAAATGTGAGCTAAGGACTAATTTATGCAGAATCACAATTAGTCAAAAAACAACCAATCTTTCGTTTTCTTTTTGTAAAAATGAAAATTCCAAACTTTCAACTACAAGCTTTTCGAAATTTTGAAATGAGAAAACTCAAAGCGAATTCCTCAACAAGGGGAGATTTCATAAATGGTCAGACTCACAAGAAGACCAGTAGACACCAAGGTAATCTGAGGTCCCTAGGGCTTCTAAGCTCAGAGCCACTACACAACCAAAACGAAAAACAAACCCAACAAGCAAAATTCCTAGGAATTCCACCTAAAACCCTAATGCTAATGAAATTAAACCAAGGAAAGTTTTTGACAGGGAACAAGCAGGTCTAGGCAATGGCTAAAACTTATGAACAAATCCTAAACTGATAAAAAAGAGGAAAATTTGAAATTCTTCAAATTTTTGACAGGGTACGCAGGCAACCTGTTTACACAGGTGCGTCTACGCTCTGTGCACAAAGCAAAAGTGCGTACAAGTATGCACTGTGCTTAACTCAGAGGGTGCGTACCTCTCCCAAAACTATGAAAAATGAAAACTAACTCAAAATTAACTAAATACTGCCAATCCCACAATCATCAAGTCAAAAACAGAAACAGAAAATACAGTTTCTCAGGTCAAAGTATAGACAAAGAAAACAATCAAGTTCCCCAGTATGGTCGCCATTCTGTCGCGCGGAATGAGTCGATCTTGCAGACAAGATAGACCTTCCTAGAATCTAAAGAAGACCTAACGACAAGCAAACCAACCAGACACTATCTTTCTCTAAATATGCTTCAATTAACAATAGCAAACAAAGGTTTTTAGGGCCTACCTTTGGTCCAATGCAAGCTTGTGGATGCCCTCGCTCCTTTGATCCAAATGAGCTCCTTTTCGCGAATCTGCAAACACAAACAAGGCAAACACATTAAATAGCACTTGAAAAACCAATTGCATAAAACATATTTAACATGAAAGTCAAGGAGTCCATGAAACAAATAACATAAGATACTTGTTGAGAAAAATGAGTTTGATTGTATTAATTCAAAAGAAGAAGAACCTTACAACCTTTGCCTTGACGCTGTACAAGCTCCTCCCAGGGTCCAACAAGATGTCTCCTCTACTTTGACAAGTTTCACTCACTCTCCAATAGAACCAAGAGGTATGTGATCTCTCCTCTCAAGCTCAACCAAAGAGTCTCAATTTCACCATGTTCAGCTTCTAACCTCCCTAGTCTTCACCCCAATGCCTGTATTTATAGTGCAATGGAGAGAAGTTACTAGGTCCTCCTTCAAAGGGATAAAGCCCTCCTTCAAAGGGATAGCTCCTTTAGTCAAGGGATTCGCTCCTTCTCTTTTGGGATGCATGAACCACCTCAGAGCGAACAATCCACGTCAAAATTCCTTCTAGAAAACTCTAGAATTAACCCAAAGTGAGTTTTTTAAGATAAAAATTGCGCCTTTTTACTTTCACAGGGGTCCGCACTTGCACCGTTAGGAATAGAGCGGGTAGGTACGCAGCTATTGTACACAGAAGGTGCGGGACCGCAGGTGAACATGAGAGAAAGTGCGGAACCAGAGTTACATTGATTTTTAATGTCTTTCTCCCACTTCCAAAGCTTGATTTGAAGAGCTGAGGTTCTAGACTTGTTTTAGGAGGACAGTACAAGTGATGATAGACCCATACTGACTACAAATAATCATGGTGACAATATTTTTGTGTAACAAGTTTCTCATTCCTAGCCTTAATCTCTTTGTACTTTTCTTTCAAATCCTGGCTCTGGTCTGAAGCTGTCCTTAGTGATGACACTTCTACACTTGGCTGCCTACTTAGTGCCTGTGTTTGAGAAGTAGATGGTGTCTCCCCTACTAGTGTTTTATGCACTGTTTCACTTCTTGTCTCTTCATATTCCTGCTCAGAAAGAGGATTCAATCTCTGCCTCTTCACATATACCTGGTCCAATGGCACTGTAGAGGGGCTAGTCTCATTCCTACTTCTTTTTTGAATTCACTCCTCATTAAGAGGGGTCTGCAATACCGGAGGTTTGCCCATGTTTGTATCAGTCTGGGTCAACTCCTCAGAAATGCTCTATCACCCTAAATCTTTTCCCTGTCCTGAAGTCTCTGGTTGTCTTGATGTTTATGCACTACACTCCTGTGTTGGTTTTTGTGAAGATTCTCCAGGAACCTGTACAAAGGAATCCAGGTCAAGTCTTCTTTCCAAATCTTTCATAACATTTTCTACTTCAACTTGTGTACTATCTTGTTCTATAAGTGTTCCCTCCACCCATTCATTTTCATTTGCATATTGTTCTATCTCTGGAATTCTATGATGGATGTAGGGGGATAGTTTATGCTTCTACCTTCTGTCGCATATGAAACTATGAGGATCATAAGGCCAGATGAAACTCTTTTTCAATCTCAATCTCTCCAGGATTTCCTCTGCCTCTTTCCCTACTTTTCTATTGTTGCAAATAAATGGGCCTAGGTGATCGTTTATCCTTAGCTGAGCTTTCTTCATATCCTTTATAAAGTGGATTTCATCAAGATTGATCATTTGCCTGTAATACTCCAAGGCAAATAAAAGCATGGGGAGGTATTTGGGCAGTTTAATGGGAGGAAGCTCACACCGATAAATTCTGATCTCGGTATGGTTCTGGTATAAGTACCAGTCCCCAACCTTGTATTGCTTGGATAACTGGAGAATTCTCTTAATATCATCACTGATTCTAGGAGGGGGACTTCCTCTTAACATGGTAGTAACTAGATGCACAAACTGATCAATAAAATCTATATAAGGATGGGGAGAAGAAGGCGAATAATGAAAAATGGAAGTCCAGAAGATGACTGACCTAGGGTTCCCTCTGGTATCAAGCTTTTGTATAGAGAAAGGTAATTTATAAGTTTGGTAATAGAGGAAAATATGATACAGGACTGAAGAATATTTAAATACTCTCTCGTTCTCTAATCTCATGAATTTTTCATGCATCTTATCAGCAATGCATGCAACATAGTCAAATTTGGTTGCAGGAGGTTGGCCAGGGGTGAAAACAATGTAGGCAAAGGTCATTTCATCTACATACTCATTAGTGGTAAAACCCAGAATGCAAGCAAACATGGTGACAATATCCCTGCCCATACCAGTAAAGGCGCGTGACATGTAAGGAGGGGCGTCTTTTGATCTGTATTTTTCTTCCATGAAAGTCTGACTAACTTGGTTAATTTCGGAACTAGGCAATCTTGAATATTTTTCAAGTAGATCGGCAATGGAAAGGGGAGTGAGGTCCTGGCCAGGTTGTAATTGCAACATTTCATTTATAGACTTAGCTGTAATGGTGAAAAGGACTTTCTGGTCAGGGGACATTACAACTCTCATATTGGGGTCATAGTTTGCATGCCATTGGTGGACAATATTTGGGAAAATATGGACAGTGGGGAATTGATATTTAGGTAGGTTTGATTCCCAAATGCCTATTTTATTAGCATTGTTAAGATAATTGTCTCGATACTTGCAGTATAGCTTCAAGGGGGTTTCATCAAAAGTAAGGTCCTTAATTTGAAAATCTCTATCAGCCAAGGGAAGGTGGTCCAAATCCCTATGGGGAGTAGTGATTGGCGTGACATTTAGGGCGACAGGAACTTCCATCCTTGGTTCTTGTGTATTCAAGGAAGAAAGTTTGGGTTTTCAAGGTTTTCATATAAAATAGGTGCTTGGGGAAGCCTTGGGGCTAAGAAACAGCTTAATTGTACTGGATTACTTGAGTTTAGAATAATTTGATGGAGGTTCCAGTACAAAAATAGGGTTTCTGAGAAGGAAATGCGGTAAATACCTGGTTATGATTGACTAAAGGGACAAATGGTTGTGGTGAATGCTTTGTTGGGTGCGCACAGTAGTCTGCAGTGGCCTGGAGTTTAGCGACTTATGGTGGTTGGCGGTTAGGAGTAAGTTGCTGGTCTGGATGTACTCTATGCATGCATGGAAGGCAGAATTTTATTTTCTCGATAAAAAGGGAAAACAATGAATATTTTTGTTTTATGCACAAAGTCAATGACTTTTGGCGGGTGAATGGGAAAAAGACAGTTGTTGTCAACTAACCGATGGGACACTTTGTCGTTTAGCGGAGGCGGTAAGCGGGATCGATCGCACCACTTTTGGGAAGTTGGTGGTTTTGGCAAAGGGTCGCGCGATGCCACAAATTGAATGACACGTAGCATCGGTGAAAAGTCAAAATAGCTTGTATCGGGTGGTTAACGTTCGACCAAAAGGCCCGCACGATATGAGCGAGAGTCATTGGATGAGGGAAGGCAGATCGTGTGGTAGTCAACAACGAAAAGTGTTAGGGAGTTAATGGAGGGGGCCCGATGGCATAATCAACATAATTAAATGACTTTAATTATATCGGGGATGATTGTATTGGTGGAGAGGCTATTAATTAATCTAGGTGACTAATTAATCCCTTTTTAACACATCGGGGGTTTTGGCTCTTAATTAATCGCAGTTCGATTAATTAATCCAACTTAATTAACTTTATTATGGTTTATTTTTCAAACCATCGGGACGGGATATTTATTTATTTTGGTATTTTTATTAATAATATGGGAAAGGGTAATTTGTTTCGGGAGTTAAATAAATAATAAGAATTAAGAGTTAATATGACCATGGAAAAGAAAATGCGCTAAGTAAATGTTTCCAAAAATACATTCATCATCCAACATTATGACTTAGGCTAAAATGTGTTTGGGGGTTTTTTATAAAGAACCATTTATTTTCCTAAGTAAAAGAGTGATTTTAGCCTGGGAAAGGGATTTGAAGGGAATGAATGAATTATGGAGGGGGTGAATTTTGATGAAGGGCTTTAGCACTTAGGCCTTACAAGTTATTGGGCCGAGGGTCCAGTCCCTCCAGAAGTCAGAGAAATGCTCTAAACCCCTTTAACTTTCAGATTTTTGGTGCCTTTAGTACTTATGGGAAATTAGTAAAATTTAGGGGAAAAATGAGTGAGGAGGTTAATTAGTTTGACTTTTGTCTATGATGTAAATGTCTTCATTGTCATCCATATCTTTAAGTGCTTTTGATGATGAAAGTATATGACTTGATATTTGGATAATCATTCATCATACATAATTCTGCAACCATTCATCTACTTACCCTACCTACTTATCCTACCATTTTTTCTTCTTTTATTAGGGTGCACTTAAACTGGCAAACCCTTATCAAAACCTTTTCTTTTCTTTTACAATGGAAATTTGTCTAAGTCTATCCTTATTACATCCAAGGGCTCAGATTAAACTATTGAGCTCCTTTTATTCACTCTACCTATCTACTTATCTGCCAAGATTAAACAGTTTGGTCAAATTTTATTCTCTATCTCTAAGCATGAAATTCAAAACATGGAATAACCAAGATTAAACTATTTGGTTACCATGGATTGTGGCATAAGTAACAAGTTGCACACAATCATTTATACAAAAAGTGAAATAGTAGTGGCATTTTGACTAGCACACTTTCATGGTCTTTTTATTTTTCTTGGGGTTCATTTTTATTTTTTTTCTGACATTTTCATTATTTTTTTCCTTTTATTCTTTTTCTAGGACATACCCTCTTTACATTTTTTAATTTTTGATTTTGAATATGGAAAACATTTGCAACAAGCAAAGGTATGTACATATTTCAGAGCTAAACCAAGTCAATCATGATATATGACACCTATTGGTATAGGAACATAACATAATCAACTATAATATCAATATCTAAATCTTCCTCCTCCTTTAGCCCTTCCCTTGGAAATTTATTTATACTTCTCCAAATTAGTTTTTTCCGTTGGTAAACAGTTGGGCCACAGGATATAGTAGGTGGGTATCCGATCAAACCCGTAAACCCCACCAGAATTAAGGGAGATTATATTTTTTTAATGTTTTAAAGCATATACACGGGTTGGGTATAGGATAACCCGCATGTACACGTGCTTTAGATAGGGCATAATCGCGTATGGTATTTAAAACATTATTTTTTAGAGAATGGACCAAGTCTGGTAGGGAAGGGTTGCCCTAGGCCATATCATAGAGCATCAAATCTACCAAGGGTGGTAAATGGTGCTATAACAAGGACGATTCTAGAGAGCCATCGAGGAGAGTCAAACCCTAGTTTTCGATTTCTACAAGAGGAAGTTACAAGAAACCCGATAAATTGCTACAGGAAGCCTCAAAGGGTGAAATAACATTTCCAAGGGTTGATTTGGTCTCCAATTATCCTTTTCTTAGGCCATGTGGTAAAAGTAAGTTCACCCTCTCATTTATCTGTCCATAACTTGTATGTTGTTGCACCCTAAAGTCCATAGGAAATATCAGTTAGATTGCGGATTGTAAGAATTTTGTTGGCTATAGATTAGAGGGAATATATAAAATTGTAAACAAATAAAGGTTCCAATCCTCTACTTCCATCGAATTATACATCAGAGCTATTACAGGAGTTAATCCTCCTTCACCTAGTTGAAAATAGAGGAAAGAGATGGGAGGGGGGTTCAATAGAAGGGAACCTACAGACACTAAAAGAATTCATCTTCACCCTCTTGTATTAGAATTTTTTCAAAAACATCATTGGTTAGGATTCTGTTAACTACTAAAAGGATATGATGATGACATTACATATGAATTTGCAATGGCCCTAAACTCTCAGACGGGAGTCAGTGCCGCCACTGTGATTAGGGGATTAGATATTTCAATCAATCATGACCTAATTAGCAGGGTGAAAACCCTTCCCCTAGGGATCCAATGGAGAATACAAGACAAGACCAGTAGTGCCATTGCCTAAAATATCTTCTTCACTACTAATGAAAAACCTATTGAAGACAAAAAGGAGTTAGGAGGGAAAGCCTACCCTATCTCTGGGATGAGGTGGCCTACCAAATCCTAAAATATATCTCCTTTGAAGGAAGGCTGAGTGTAGTCTATGGCTACCATTTTATATTACTCCATGAACTAAGGTTTCAAGCAGAATTTCCCCAAGCCCAAAGACTCAATGTACCATATTTCCTCCTACAATCCATTTGGGACATGAGCGGAAAGGTGAGAGAGGGAAAGAACCAACACATAGGCCACCATGGCCTCATCAAACTAATAGTGGTAGATGATTTTAATAAACTAAGGATCTCATTCATTTGGTCCAAATTCATGGATACGGATAGAGAGGCCTTCATAGACACTCAAACCCTCACACTAGGTGAGACCCCAGCCTTTAGTGTTGGAGGAAGAGAAGGGAAAGAAGGAGAAGAGGCAAAGGAAGAAGAGGAAAGAGAAGAGACAAAGGAAGAAGAGGAAAGAGAGACAGCGGTAGAGAAAATAGAGGAAGACCTAGAGGCAGAAGTAGAGAAAGAGAAATATGAATAAGAAGAGAAGGAACAACAGGAAAAACCAAGCCCTGAGAAAATTAATACATCTAGAGAAGAAGGGGTATCTCCAGAGCAAACAAGCTTGTATCCAGGACCAACTGAAAAAGAGGTAGCTACCACCTTAGCTACCTTGAGCACACCAGTCAAACCCAAGAAGAAAAGGCAAAGGAAAACTCCCCTCTATTTTAAAAGTAGAAAAAGCACTAGGATTAAGCAAGGAAGACCTCAAACTCCCACAAAGGCCCCTACTACAATTGAAGAGTCCCCAAGTAAAAAAGAGGAGGTAGGGCCCACTGAAAGGAAAGTTGAGGAGGTCACCTCTCTAGAAACCATATCAAAGACTCATATAGCATATATAAGGAGGCCCACAACTAGATCAACCTCCTTTAAATAGCCCAAGACACCTACCACACTCCAACAAAAAGGAAAATGGAATCTACAAGAAAAACATAGCATGCTACAAGAAAAGTAGTGTGTGCTACAAGAGGAAAAGAAGGTGCTACAGGAAGAGTAGAATGAGCAACAGGAGGGGGCATCTTCCCCAAAATCATTTGAGAAGGATTTCCCAGAGCTACAGGAACCTATTCCATAGCCTAGTTTGAGCTCCTATTATAAATTCATTGAAGGAGGAAGAGTTATTCCAAAAAAAATTGCAATCCCACTTTTCTTTGAACTTGAAGTAGAAAGAGGAAGAACCCATAGATGGATGCAGATTGCTAAATCCAAAAAGGTGGAAGATGTGGGCCTCATGGAAGAGAAGGTACTTGAAATGGGCAAGGAATTAAGTGAATTAAGGGAGAAAGAGTCCACAACGAGAGAATAGATGCAGGAAAAAATAGATGGTTAAGGAAGAAATTGCAAGAGAAGGAAACCCAACTGACCACAATAGAAAGCCTCTCCATGGAGGCACTACAGTGTAGAAATCCATCCAAGTTTTATGCACTCTTTCTCAAAGATTAATGGATGTGGTTCCAAATCAAGACCTTAGCACAACATGGATCCATGCCATTTCAGGACTACAAACAATTCATTGAATTGTGTGACCAAAGTACCATAAAAGACAATCAAATTGGTTGAGTTCTACATGCATAACCTCACCTTGAAAGATATGAATGTTTTGGATCCTAATGCAAAGTTGGGGGACTTGCAACTGATGGCCCTTGCATCTTGGATGACTCGTGAGGAGGCCAGAGCTGATGAGGTATAGAAAGTAATGGCAAAGGAAGAAAAAGAACCACTCTATGTCAGGGCAGAGAAAATAAACCCAATGGTTGTAATTAGTACTCACAACATCATCTCCAATGATTTTGATCTATCACCTAGATACTTTGCCACCCAAGAGCAGGCCATCTCACATTTTGAAGACACACTAAGGTTGTGAGGAAATAAAGCCAGCAAGCATTCCAAAGAAGATTGAATGCCATACCCCACAGTCTCCATATCAGGGAGTATCATTCTCCTGAAATGTTGAGGAACGCATTGGAAAGGAAACCCTTGTACAAAAGGCTCGTGCAAAGATGAAAATTCAATTGGATTGGACTCAAGCTCAGTCCACCTTTACTACTAGGTCCACAGGAAGGAAGGAATGAAGAAGAGGAAAGGAAATACTAGATGAGCATAGAGAATGGTGCAGGCTTCAATCCTCAAGAAAACACACCATCTACATAACCTTGGGATGTCAGAGAGGCCACTAGGGCCATGAAAGACATGTACATAGATGACTGAGATTCTTAGAGGATGCGCAACACTTTCAATAGGGGGTGATGATGAGGCTCATCAATAGGTATATCATAAGGGTCAAAACTCTATCCTCCAGCTTTAAAATCATCTCTTTCTCACATTTATTTACAAATTTTGTTATATTATGCTTAGTGTGAGGATTAAAATATGTGTTGTTATGTCATGTGGCATAATATGTCTTAAATGTGGTAATTGGAGCAATTTTGAGATAATTTGAGTGCAAAGCTCGAAGTAGACAACAGGGAGAGATTCTAGGAGGTTTTCCACCTCCTTAACTCCTCCAATCAGTCAAAGATCACCACTCTATCTCTCATCAACTTGAGGTCATTGGCAACCAAGCCGGTCAAGGTCATTAGCAAACAAGCCAATGTGGTTCAATGAATATCTAGATCCACCTTTCTCAAGTTTGGGAGACAAACAACTCTATTTTCAAGGGAGTTATTGTTAGATACATTTTTTTATAAATAAACATGCTAAGGAACTCATTAGGATTCAAATTTTTGTTGTAGCTAAGAGGATATTGAGCTCAAGCACTTGTGACTGTTATTTTTGATGATGTATTTGAAATTTTTGGAATGATAATGAGAAGTTTCATTTTCATCCATCATTGAGTTAGTCCAGAGGGCAGAAGCTCTTGGGTTTGGGCCCAACCCTAGTAGCTTAGGTCCTCTTATGTATTTATACTTATTTTTTAGAATGTTTGATTAGTTGTTGCATTTCAGTAGAGTATAGTTCCTCAAAAAATCTGTGACTGTGGCCTCTATCTCATCTCTCTCATGGGAGCATGATTAGAGGACTCCACCATCACAACCCAAAAACATTGTGTGATTTCTTGTTTATGATTTATTGGAAAAGTCTACATTTTTTATCTTGCTTTACATATGATTGTTGTAGATTAGAAGTGAATTAATTGGATAGATTAAGTTCTTAGCATCAATTAGTTAGTTTCCAAATTCAACTCATCCTTTCCACCATTGATTGTAATATTTTGCAAATGAAAAGAAGAACAGGTGCATGTGATGTTGCAAGACTGTTGGATCTGCAGGAAAGGGATCTTTTCACCACCTCCATCCAGGACTTCTCCACTCTCTTTTGATGAATTCCAACCAATGTTCATGATCTTTGTTTTTAGGTCATCGTGAGCAATCCTCTTAGCCAAAAGTTGGCCTTCTTGAAGTGTTGGGTTTGGCTAGGGGTGTTGGTCACCTTCCATATGTTTCCCACAACCTTCATCCATCTTGCCATCACTTTATCCCATCATCCTTACCCTCCCAACCCTCTCAGAAAACTTCCAGTAGCATTTCAAGACTTCTTGTAGCAATACAGGAATCCTGTAGTAGTAGCCTGTTTTGCCCATGTTTTGACCTATAATGCTAGCGTAGCTTAGTTAGGAGTAGGTTGACCCCTCAACTTGGACTCCATGTTCAAAGCTACCACCTAAGTGATTCCCTCCATTCCTTTTCCTTTACTGCAAGAGAAAATAGCATCAGTTTCGTCATTACAGATTTGGCAATTACGACATTACTTAATCTGCAAGTGTGAGTTAGATAAATTATGCTTGAATTCTTGAGTTGTGAATTCATAGGATAATCTTGTTTTTTCAATTGAATATGATAGCTAAATGTGTTGGTTTTTGTTATATTCCTTCCACGACTAGCTACCCTAGTTAACCGGGGGGTTATGGGGGGTGGAGCGCCCCCTTCATTGCACCAATTGCGCAGCTGGGGGTCACAGGAGGGGCAGCAGGCCCCCCTGTCTAGGGGATTTGATGGGGAAGGGTATCCCCCATCTACGAGGTCTGGGGCAGTGCCCCAGGGAAATTTTTTTGGGACCCTATATTATGTGAGACGAACCTACCTATGGTTTTGTGCATGGTTTTAGCACATGGTTTTGGGCGCGATGGTTTTTCGGTCCATGGTATTGGATGCTTCGGCATGTATATATATGTATTGTAACATTGAAAGGAACATAATGAAAAATCAAGCTAGTAGTCTCGATTTTGGGATCCAGGGGAAAATCTCTATTTATATGTGTTTTATGTGTTATGCAGGTAATTTTTGTACAGGGTTAAAACCTACATTTGGTATTGGAGATGTTTTGGCTTCAAGGGGATGTATTTGTTGCTGAGGGGTTTCGCTCGGGCCTATGGTAGACCCTGTTTAGTGGGAGATCTATGGGATCGATTCTGGTGGTGAAAGAAGATGGCAAACAATGGAAAGATAGAGATCGATAAATTTCATGGTCAGAGTTTTGAGTTGTGGAAACTCAAGATGGAGGATCCGCTGGTGGACAAAGATCAATGGATCGCGGTGGATACGGGTACTAAACCAACAGGAGTGTCTGATGAAGAATGGAAGAAGTTGGATCGGAAGACAAAGAGCACAATACGATTATGTGTCTCAGATTCAGTATTGTTGAATGTATCAGGGGAAGCTATTGTGAAGGCTTTGCGGGACAAGTTAGGTACTTTGTACCAATCTAAGTCTCTAGTGAATAAACTGTTCCTATGGAAAAAGATGTATAACCTTAGGATGAAAGATGGAGGCTCAGTGATAGAGCATCTGAATGCATTTAATACTATGGTAAGTTAGTTATTATCTGTTGATATTAAAATTTCAGATGAAGATAAGTGCATCAGTTTGTTGTGTTCTCTACCAGATTTGTGGGATAGTCTGGTTATTGCAATAAGTAGCAATGAAACTGCCTTGTAGTTTGATGAAATAGTCTCATCCTTGTTGATGGAGAAGATGAGATGGAAAAATATGGAGAACCAGAATGGTGATGCCTTGCCTATATGAGGACAGTCCCAGAACAGAAACAAAAATAATTCATCCAGTGGGAGATCTAAATCTCCAGGAAAACCTATAAAGGTGGTGTGCTAGAAATGCGGAAAGGAAGGGCACTGCAAAAGGGACTGTAAATCTAAATCTCCCAAGAAAGGAAAGGGATCTTATGATTCTCCTTTTGCAAAGGCGAAAACAACCTCAAATGAAGGTGGGGATGTGTACTTGGCTTCTTCAAGTACACATGTAGATCATGAGGCATGGTCGATTGACTCAGGTGCATCCTTTCACTTCACTCCCCATAGAGAGTGGTTCTACGAGTATGAGAACTATGATGGTGGTGATGTCTTCTTAGGGGATGAAAAGAAGGCTAAAATCCTTGGTCGTGGAAAAGTAAAGTTGAAGTTGCAAGGTAGAAGGGTTAGAACACTTCTGGGTGTTTTGCATATTCCTGCATTGGACAAAAATATGATTTTTGTAAGCAAGATGGATGACGCAGGTGTAAAAAAATTGATCAAGAAACATACCTGCAAGATGGTTCATGGAGCACTGGTATTAATGCGGGGATTTTGGATTGGAACTCTGTACAAGCTGCAAGGTAGCACTTTTGTTGATGGGTGCAATAGTTTTGTGGTTCCTGAAAAATAGAGCAGAAAATCTAGTGGTATCTGGAGAAAATATCATGCTATGGAATCGAAGGCTTGGACATATTGGAGAGAAGGGCCTTCGAATACTTCATGGTAAAGGTATGGTAGAAGGTATGAATAATATTTGTCTAAATTTTGATTTCTATGAAAATTGTGTATATGGGAAGAAGAATCGGGTGAGTTTCCCCTTTGGTGATAAGAGGGAAAAACAAATATTAGAGCTTGTGCACAGTGATGTGTTTGGACCTGTGAAGGTTCCATCACATGGTAAGTCTGTATACTATGTATCATTCATAGATGACTTCTCAAGGAATACATGGATATATTTCTTCAAGAATAAATCTGAAGTCTTTGACAGGTTTAAAGAATTTAAGGCTCTAGTGGAAAACCAAACAAAGAAGAAGATAAAGGTGTTGAGGACAGATAATGGTGGAGAATTTTGCAACGAGGAATTTGAACAATTCTGTAAGAAGTGTGGTACAGCATGAAAAAAGACTACTCCATACACACCTGAAAAAAATGAAGTTGCTGAAAGAATGAACAAGACGTTGATGGAAAGGGCAAGAAGCATACTCAGTGGTGTTGGGTTAGGACAGGAATTCTAGGCAAAGGCGGTGGAGACAACATGTTACATGGTCAACAAGTCACCTTCATCAACGTTGGAGGATAAGTCTCCATAAGAGGTGTGGACTAGTAAGAAACCTTCTCTTTCACATTTGAGGGTATTTGGATGTGATGCATATGTACACGTTCCAAAGGAGAAAAGAACCAAGTTGGATAGTAAATCTGAAAAGTGCATCTTTATTGGGTATAAGGATGGTTTAAAGGGTTATAAGCTTTGGAACCTAGTAACAAGGAAGGTTGTGTACAGCCAAGATGTTGTGTTCAGAGAGGTGAAAGATGTTATTAAACATGAAGAAAACCAAAGGAACCTGAGAAGATAGAGTTTGATATTAAGGAGGAAGAATGAGACTCTACAACATAAGAGGAATCAGAAGATGAAGAGACACAAACTCTGGGTGTGAGAAGATTAGTTTGAGAAAGAAGGAAGCCAAAAAGGTTTAGTCCATCTGCTTTCTGTTCAAATTTTTCTTTATCTATTACTGATGATGATCACAAAACTGTGAAGGAAGCAGTATATTCAGAGGATGGAAAACTCTGGAAAGAGGCCATGGTTGATGAAATGCCATCTTTGCACAAAAATGAGGCTTGGGATCCGGTGGAGTTGCCAGCTGGAATGAAACCCATTGGCAGAAAATGGGTGATCAATAAGAAGACAAATGCAGAAGGAAAGGTGGAGAAATACAAATCTCGGTTGGTAGCAAAAGGCTATTCCCAGGTTCCGGGAATTGATTTTGGTGATATTTTTTCTCCTGTTGCCAAGGTAGCTTCTATTAGATTACCTTTATCTGTTGTTGTTGCTTTTGATTTTGAGGTAGAACAGATGGATGCGAAGACAACATTTCTTCATGGGGACCTAGAAGAAGAGATCTACATGAAGCAACTTGAATTTTTTGCGGTGAAGGGTAAGAAAGAACTGGTATGCAATTTAAAAAAGTCTTTGTGCGGGTTAAAACAATCACCAAGGATGTGGTATCATAAATTTGATACATTTATAAGGGAACTTGGCTTCACCAGAAGCAAATTAGATCATTATGTATATTTTAAATTAATTGGTGACCGTGTTATTTATCTGGTCTTGTATGTGGATGATATGTTGCTGGTTGGAAATGACAAAGAAATTATGTAGGATTTGAAGATCCAATTGTCCTCCAAATTCGACATGAAATATCTTAGTGTTGCAAACTATATTTTGGGCATGGAAATTAAAAGAGATCAGGCAAAGAGGAAGCTCTGGTTAAACTAGAGGAAGTATGTTGAGACAATATTGTAGAGGTTTAATATGCAGGATAGTAAACTGGTGAAGGTTCCTATTCCTATTGGTGTAAAGTTATCTGCTGAACAATGTCCCAAGACACAAGAAGAGGAATAGGACATGTCCCATGTTCCATATGCAAGTGCAGTCGGTAGCCTGATGTATGCGATGGTCTGTACTAGACCAGACATTGCACATGTAGTGGGAGTATTGAGCAGGTTTATGTCAAAACTAGGAAAGGAGCATTGGACAACAGTGAAGTGGGTTTTCAGGTATTTGCGTGGCACTAGTGATTATGGTTTGTGCTATCAAGGAAGACCAGGATTGGACAGAGTTTTGGATATCCATGGCTTTGTTGATGCAAACTGGGCTCGAGATCTAGATTAGAGAAGATCTACAAGTGGGTATGTGTTTAACCTATTTGGAGGTGCAATCAGTTGGATGAGTAAGAAACAATCTGTAGTGTTATTATCAACTATAGAGGCAGAATACATGGCAGCCACTCATGCAAGCAAGGAAGCAGTTTGGTTGCAGAGATTGTGTTCAAGTATGGGGTTAGTGCAGGGAGCTATAAGAATAGACTGTGACAGCCAAAGTGAAATTTTCTTGGCAAAGAACCCTGCTTACCATTCAAAGACAAAGCACATTGATGTTCAATATCACTTTGTGAGGGATATGATAGAAGACAAAAAGGTGTTTCTGGTAAAGGTGGACACTTTGAAGAATACTGAAGATGCATTGACAAAATATATGAGCTCTGAGAAGTTTTCTTGGTGTAGAGAAACAATGGGAATTGTAGGGCTCGATAAATGACTAATCTCTATTGTGGCTCCTTGTGGAAAGAAAACAACAAGTGGGAGAATGTTGGGTTGTGTTATATTCTTTCCACGACTAGCTACCCTAGTTAACCGAGGGGTTAGAGAGGGGTGCATCCCCCCTTTGTTGCATCGATTGCGTAGCGGGGGGGGTCATAGGAGGGGTGGAAGGCCCCCTTGTCTAGGGGGTTTGAGGGGGGCAGGTAGCCCCCTTCTACGGTGCTACCCCGGGGAAAAAAATTTTGGACCCTATATTAGGTATGACGAACCTACCTATGCTTTTGTGCATGGTTTTAGCACATGGTTTTGGGCGCAATGGTTTTTTGGTCCATGGTATTGGATGCTTAGGCATGTATATATATGTATTGTAACATTGAAAGGAACATAATGAAAAATCAAGCTAGTAGTCCCCGTTTTTGGATCCAGGGGAAAATCTCTATGTATATGTGTTTTATGTGTTATGCAGGTAATTTCTATACGGGGTTAAAACATACAAGATGATTGAATGCAATTAGGGTAGTTTCCTTTCTGCAGATAGCATAATTATTGTGTTCTTTCATTAATTTAATTAGTAGCATTTACAAGTTAGATTTGTAAAGAAATTACTTTATCTACACTAGGAGTAATTTTTGAATTATGATTTTAGTAGTTAAACCCCTTTAGTTCAGTAGAAGAATGGTTTTGGAGCCATAATGATCAAATGACCTAGTTGAGAGTGGCATGAGTAGAATTCCATCTATTGTGTATATATCACTGCCACCTCGAACTTTGTACGAACCTCGGGTTGATAAATAGATTTTAGGAGCCTCTAGGAGTTGCAGTACTCTTGGTGCAATACCGGCTGCAATACTGGGGCTCACCAATTGATATGTATTCATTGAGAGATATTGAAAAATGTTTGTTACGGTTTTCTGGTTTTGAGTTTCCTGTGTGTTAATGCGTGTTTGTCATTACATCATTTTTGTTTTAATTACGAATCTATTTGCAACAAATTAATTATACAAGGTTAAAACCTGCACAAGATGTATGCTCCTTGTACTGACGAGTTTCAATAACAAGAAAGAGGCAAAAAAATCAATTTTAAAACCTTTGGTACCAATAAGGGGAACATTTATTTCAACAGAATATCACATCAAATACGGGGAGAGTATGCCTTGACGTTGTGTGACTATGAACTTGCACATTAAATTTATCGATTGTTACCTAATTGTTGGAATAATCACTACACCTCTATGGAATCCATAATTGCCACCTTTGGGATCTTAGTTACAAGTTTGGAAAGTTTTCTAACACCTGCAGGTTTTGGTGTAATAGCAAACCTCTTCACTAGTCACTACAAAATTGACGAGGCTTGGAAGTGTTATGCAGTTGTCGAGAAAATGATTGGACTTTCACTATTTAGGCTGGATCAATCAAGAAAGGAGGTAGATTATTTTATGAAAACAATTTTAAGAGTTATCAAGTGCCTCAGGTCAAAGATATGCTACAAGATGTGAACTTTGGTGGCCAGAATTGCAGAAAGAAAGGGGAAATTCAAGGAGGATGCAAATATTTATTTTTGTATCTCTAGTAAGGAAAAAAGTTTGTTTGCAAGAAATCGCTACAGTAATATGGACAATGGAAACATGCCATTAGAGAATATGCGAGTGTTCTTCTTGTGTTTGAAGGCAATGGATGGAACCCTATCAGAGACGATGTTCATTTTAATCTCAGAAGGTGCTATATTGTTCTTAGGAAGTCAAACCTACATATTCAAAATTTAATGCAATTAATTACATGTACTCATGTTGTAGCGGCTACAACACCCTCCAAAATTTCGCCTTAGCTTCATTTTGGAGCCTACCTAACAACCATCCTTAACAGCATGTCTTGCACTATCCAGTTACATATGCTTCAATTGATTTTTAGTGGCTTATCAACTTGTGTCTGCTAGCTTGTTTGCCTCCCACCCGCAAGCTAACATTCTGGAACTTGATCATTTTCTGATTGTTTTGCAACTTGGAAAATTATGCAAAACTAGAGGGGAATTAGCCTTTCTCTCCATAATTGCACAGACCATCTAGGCTGCCTGCTGCTCTCCAGAAATGCATAGAACAAGCAAGCATCCTTCCCTCTAGAAATTGCTCAGAGCAGCACATCACTGGGCTTGCTCTCAAAATTTGTACAGTTCTAGCTAACAGCCATGGCTTTAGTCTAGAAACTGCATAGAGCCTTAGGGGCATCCAAACCAGCTCAGCCAAGAAACTGTGCAAAATTCACTCCAAGGTTTGCAATCTATTGCATGTGCTCCCAATTTGACCAGTTCCCTCCAAGACTGAGAAATCTTGATTTGCATGCATGGGTTACTTTTCCCAAGAAATCAAAAAAGGAAAAAGAAAAAAGCATCCCTATATTTTAGGGATCCATTTTAGCAGCTGGAGGTTACATGCAAAAGTCGTTTTAGAAACCTCCCGCTAAGTGTCGCTTTTTCCTAGATTGGTGGCATGCGCATCATAAGCCTTGATCTTATCAAAACTATTTATTTGACACTTCAGAGCTAATTCCTCACTTCGATCTTGGAGCATTGGCATCCCACATTGCCTCTAGGAGCATTTAGCACTCTCAACTTAATTTTTTCTGGGAAAGTCTGCTTTTCATGTGTTTAGCTGCTTTTCTGTCACTTTTTGTATTTTGGTTTGTGTTGTTTTCTTGGTTTTGTTGAATGTTTGCTTTTGTTTTAGTGCATGTTAGCTTGTGGAAGAATTGTTTCAATTTTTCCATTGCATCTCATTGTTGTCGCATGCATTTCACTGTTTCTGCACTAACGATCGTCGTTGCGGCGACTCGCTTCAAACACTTACTTGTTTTCTCATTTTCAGAATCTTTCACTCACTATCTCCATGCATGATCATTCACTCTTGTCTACACTTATCTTTGTCATGCATTCAGTCTTTACATGTTTTCAGTCAGTCGTCGGTGGGTTTGGGTTGCCTTGGCTCGGACCTTGCCTTGCCGGGATTGCACTACACATTTATGAGAGTGAAGGCTTTGTATTCCTCCTAGAAATTGGGCAAATATTTCCCAACACTAGCCTCCAGGATTTCTCTACGTAATTCTGAGAGGTAGTTCCCTGTTGGCCCTAGAATTGCGTAAATGCATTTGACTGGGTTGTAGTCATTATTGACTGAAACTATGCATTGTACAGTTTTAGTCCTTGGTGAGCCAAGCTGGACTATGCTTTGCGCAGTTTCAGTAGTCAACTATCCCACTAATAGTCCAGGTTGTGCTTTACACATTTTTTACAGTCAGCCTCCCAGTGAAAATTGTGCAAATCTTCTAGTCAGTCACCTAGGTGTGTTGCATGTCAGTCCTCAAGTTTCTTTTGGTTTTCAACTGACAAATTTCGTGCCATGAGTGTTTCTCTATCTCCAGGTATCACAGGTTTTCATCTCTCTCAGAAGTACAGGTACAATGGCTTCCAAGGGAGAAGGGTCAAAGGACATCGTTGAAAGTGAAACTGGAGATGTAGTTGACGAAGTGTCTATGAGCTTTCCCATCTATGAAGACACTAAGTTGTTCATAGATAGGGAGCTCAAGATGAAATGGTTGTACATCAATGACACCTTTTCAGGCACATTTGAGGAGAATTCTGGAAGACTGCAGGGTCTATGTCAACATACACAAGTTTGGCGTATACCAGATTGCATTCAGGTATCCTATATTTCCATGCACGAACATGATCCACTGGATTGTCTCGCATAATGATCCAGAGACAATGGTGTTGAGTAGTGTCAGTGGAACAGAACTTGCTACCTTCAGGGAAAAGGAATTTTAGGAGATGTATCACTTGCCGCAACCGGTGATCACGATGGATACACCCTTCACTAGACCCAGCAGTAGTGCAAACTCAAGAGACATCTTGAAGAGTTGGGTGAAAGAGTCATCCAAGTTCAGGACAACACCCAACCAAGTGTACAAGACAAGGAGACATCGAAAGACATATTAGCTCTTGGTCATCCTCGCATGTCTCTTATGTAGCCAAGAGAGCACAGAGACCTTCCTGTAGAGTTGGTTGATTGTGTTTGATCAACTGGAGATCGAAGGAAAACCTTTCAAGTGGTCCGACATGTTGGCTCTAGGGTTGAAGGAACAAGTGATAGAAGCCTAGCATCCACCCAAGGGTCAGCAAGAAAATATATTCATGTCTAGTTACATACTTGATATAGTCTGTGCCCGTCAGAAGTTCCTAGGTTTGGGTTGGGCATGGACACCTTCAGAAACCTTCGTGCACACTTATTGCAGGTTGTTCTTCGAAGGCAGCTTCTGTGGAGCTATAATACATCTATCAGACCATTTTTTCACCCCAGTATACAGAATGATATTTGAGCAAGATCCACCTTGCATGTCGCAGGAAGCAATGGAGGCATTGGTTGACATAGCAGATTGGTATGCCTCACCCCTTGGCACCTTCATACAGATGTACAACGCGGAGAAGGATCTACATGTTTTACTGAAGTTTTCCATGGATAAGTTGGTCATGTAAGAAGTGTTATATCACATCTTGACAGGGTTGTCAGCGAGACTACATAAGAAGAAGAAGGCAACTTGGCCCGCTCTTCCTTTGTGGATCGGGTTGTATGAGATCTAGAATCTCAAGCATGTTGAGGCTGAGACGGAGGAATTCAAGAGATTCACCTTCAGCACTAGAAGTTTCAATCTATATGACCCGCATTACTTAGTGAAGGACCATTGTGCAAGAGTGCATCACCCTTGGATCCACGGGGCATGTCATTGGCCTGAGGAAGACCCATGTAGATATTGTTATCACTTCTCAATGCTCAATGAACCAGTCATCATAGATGTAGATTATTTAGCAAAGTAGAAGGCAGCAGCATCCCAGAGAGATGCATCATCAGTAGCAGCAGAGGGAAGCAGACATGTGCTTGACAAAGGCAAGAGGAGGTTGCAGATAGCGGAAAGGTGGAGAAAAGTTGCAAGTTCAAAGAAGATCCACTTGTGTTGAGAGAAACTTTTGAGATTGAGGCTAAGAGGCAACAACGTGATAGAAGGATCATGCAAAGGAAAAGAGAGAAGGAGATGTTGGAGGAAGAAAAAAAGGAGTTGTAGGAGTTGCAACAACAACTCTGGGAAGAACAAGAGTTGCGCAGAAGAGAGAAGGAAGCGCAGCAAGAACATGAACAGCAGGAGGCGCAGCATGTACATAATGATGAAACTGCACCCATATAGTGTATTGATTCATCTGAATAGTTGGCACATAGTAGACAGGGTGAGCAGTCGCAGAAGATGGACTTTGCCCAAGAGATTGAACAAATGTTAGAGAAGATGGACACGGACATTGTTCAGCCCGAGTTAGATTAGGACATTGACCTCATGCCTCAAAACGAAGAGGTCATCCCACCAGCTTCACTAGATCCGGAAGTAGAGAAATTCCCAAGCAATCAAGGGGACACAAAAATGCTTGAATACCATCCAGAAACGGAGATGCAAAACATATCATTCGACTAGTCACAACACAGAGTTGTGTAGTCGCACAGAGTGTACACTCCGGATGTCCACGTATCTCCTGCATAGTTTGAAGAACAAGTGATCGTGTCCAATGTGCACAGACTTCCAACTGCATTGGCTGATGTGACCAAAGCATATGCTAAAGCCACTAGCTCGAGTATTAGATTCTTGATAGTAGAGAACGAACGCATGGCTAAGGAGTTATAAGAAGCCAAGTAGGGAGAAGAGCAAGTCACAGCATCCGCTAGAGCAGAGTTGAGGAGATTGATACTAGATGAAGTATCGTCTCTCGAGACAGTCATACAGAATTTTTACTTTAGATTCATCACTGTGCATAATTCAGTTGTCCATCTCAATAATTGGCAGCAGCGTTGTGCTAGGAGAGAATGCATCTTGTCAAATCTACACATTGTTGTCGATCACATGAAGATATGGACAATGAGGTACAATGGAGACCCATTGCAATTTTGAAAGATCATTAAGCCAAAGGTGGTAGAGCTTAAGGCATGCATCCGGAGTCAAATCTGAAGCTATGAGGAACTCCTGCAACTCATCACCAGTTTGCAGGCTTCACATGCACGAGTGTTAAGGAGCATGGATGTCATTGTGCACACGCATGTGATCCCATCCATTGGCACACTCATTGAGGCAAAGTCCAATAACCAAGTGCAATTGGAGTTGGACATGTACTTTAATCAATTGATGCACGTAGCCACCGACATATACTTGCATATGAGCATAGACACTATGCATCAGTATATTGCTAGTCTGGATGCACTCAAGACTATGATGGGCATGTTATCTAATGAGTTGGACAGAGGTTCCAAATCATTGTACTCAGATGCAACGGAGGCAAGAGTTTGTTTTCAGAAGGATGTCACCACAGAGCACGTGGACACCATCATAGAATACCAAGCTTGGCATCTGTTTACCGCCATCGATCATCACAAGGATGTCAAAGAGTTAGTCTTACCACAGCTATCCGAGTCTTAGTGGCATCTTGCATGGCTTACTCAAGCCTATTTTGTCTCACATGGGTACATGTGCAGATTTTAAACATGTTGTAAAAGTGAAAGACCAAGGGTCAATAGTAGAATGTAATAGTCATGTAGTAGTTGAAGAGTCATTAGGGTAGGCGAAGAGTCACAAAGAGCAATGTCAAGGGTCACCCCACCCTTTTCTATTTATAGAACCTCATAACTCATTGTATAGGCTTTTGGGAGCCAAGCATCCTATAGGTGTAACTTCGAGAAAGCTTGGAGTGTATTGTAACGAGCCTTGATTTCTCCACAATGCAAATCTAGTACATCTCTTTGGAGGAGTAGGCGGCAGTGATTGTAATGTTACACTAGCGGGGCTAGTGGAAGTTATGGTTGTATGTATGATTGGATCTTTCACTCTTTTAATATAACAAAGCCAACACGTTTCATGCATATGTTGTTATTGTAGTTCAATTATCCTGGTTACTTTAATGATGTATGTAGACGTTATTTGCGCATGTATGTATGGACTATTCTGTATGTGTTTGTATGAATGTTATCAAAGCTTTTTTTTGGTATAACCCATCACTTTGGATCATCGTCTATCCTGCTTTCCATATCATGGTGTCTTTCTGCTTGTGTGTTCCCTTTCAAGCTGTGTGTTATCACAAGTTTCTAAGGGGCGCACTCACTCCCCCTTTCATGTGTTACAACCTTTCATGCACCTTTCTTGACTTTCTACAAGGTCACACCCTTGCTACCAACAAGGACATCTTACTTACCTCTACATGCAACTGCAGTCAAGGAGATACTGTACGACCCACTGCTGGGACTCCTACTCCAAATGGTCTGAGGTCTAGTTGCGACTTCATACCGGGGAGATCCCATGACATGTTGGCGGGTCCATCATCATCAACATTTCTGGTGTTAGAAGAAGGGCTAGATGACAAGCTAAGTCCTCACATCCTGTTTTGAATCTTCGTATATCTATCATGGATATCATTGTAGTTAACCCTCTGCGATGTCTATCCAATGCACATTCCTTTGAAATCACGAAGGAGTTTTTTTATCACTTGTCTGAAATCATGTATGATGGTGAAGGTGAAGTGGCCTGGCCTAAGCACTTACATGACTTCCTTGCATTCTTGGAGGATGCGGAAGAGTTTGATGAAGTAGAGGTCAACATGTTGCTTGCAACCACACTTCGCAAATCCCCACAATGATGGTGCTGCAACCTACCTCACAATTGTGTGCACTCATTTAAGCACTTCAGTGATCTAATCAAATCTATTTTCCATCATTTTGATCCTGAAGCTCTTGACAAAAAAATGTTAAAACCATGGAAGGCCCCGCATGAATCGCCTATGTAATTTTGGCAGCGCTTCCATTTACTTATGTTTGAAGCTCCGAAAAGTCAGATGAAATTCCAATATCTCATGGACAGATTTGAATATTGCCTTACCAAATCACTATGTCCCAAAATGAAGTTGAAGTTCAAACCCCACTCAGCATACTTCGGTGATGGAGATGTGAAATCACAAACAAACACAATCATTGTCACAAGTGACTGTCTCCCTTCCCCTCATCAAATAGCTCCACGCCCGCAGAGTGATGTGGGAGAAAGTGCACACACGTTTGTTCAACTATCACACCCTCCCACCATCGCCATTCTTAATTTATGCGCAGATTTGGTTGGGAAGCCCATGGGTTGTCATACACACCTGCTACCTCAACCTTCGTCTTTGCATTCGCCTGATCCTCCTAATTTTCACTGTCTTGTGTTCTCCGTTCTAAACTCTACACCTATTGTGAACGAGGATCAAGCCATCGATGAAGTTGATGTTGCACAACCAACCTGCATTGTCATTTGATGAGTATGACTGGGGATCTGAACATCAACCCGCGGTGAAGGATGACCTCGTTTTGTCCATGACTCCTCTGTTTTTTCCTGACATCTTTTGTGATTTTTCTATCTCTACTTTTCCTTGTGTAAATTCATCCATGGATGCATCTACTTCTGATCATTCGCAGAACACACCCAATTTTAGTACATCATTTGACAGTGGAGAGGAAAAATTATTCATTGAAAATCCACTTGATTTTTCATCTGCCTTTTCCGAAAACGCAAAGGGCAAACATTCTTACTTCTCATCTACCCCTCTATTTGATTTATCAAATCATGAGGATGTCGATGAACTCATTGATTTTTCTAATCGTAGTTGTCGTGATCTATTTACTCCCATATTCAATCACGATGTTGATTCTATCATTGTTGATATTTCAAAGCCACATGTTTATGATGATCTATCTGCCGAGGAAATTGAAACCCCGCAGGTTGTCGAGGCACTTCAGCCCGAGCTGATGGTTATGTTAGGCCCTCGCTGTCATGAGGTTAGTTTCATTTACGATCAGGAAATTCTTGAAATACCCAAGGCTCCTCATCACTCGTCTGTATGCATTGAAAATCAATCCAACACACAAATTTCGCTTCCTCCACTCGAATCACATGATCCCATCGCTCATGCATTGGGGGAATCTTAAACAACAAGTACACTTGTGAAATTTAATTTATCTCTTTTTCTCATGTTTTCGTGCATGTCACAGTCAAGAGAGTGCATATTCTTAACATCTACACACAGTGTATCACAACACCATGGTAAGTCCACAGAGTGCATGTCATGCACTTTCACTTTTTTCTATTATGTGGACACATTTAAACTCGGAGTGTGTTTGTATTCATTGTTATATCTTTCATGTTTGTTGGTTTGTTGGACTATGTTTTTTGTGAACCATGCCTTCACCAACATGGGTCGACCAATGCACCGGTGGCTGCATTGGAAATATCGCTTCACATGAGTAGACCCATGCACCATTAGCTTAGGAGTAGGAGTAGTGTTTGCTTTTGTCTTGTCTCCTTGCATGCCTATTTTATTTCTTGCTTTGTTTGTTTGTTTTCTTTCCTGCTTTCTTTTCTTACTTTCTTTTCTTTCGCATTTACTTCTTCTCTTTTCTCTTTTGTTTGTTTGTTTGTTTACGCTTGTAGGTTAGTTTCACATGAAACCATGTATGACTCTTGAAACAAGAAAGGTAAAGTACAAGAGGACTTGTACAACTATCAATACTTGGTTATCTATTGTCCTCTCTATTTATGTAGAACTTGTTTTCTTCAGTCAATAATACACCAATGGAAAATACATTATGTTTGCAACGAGTCTTCATGAAAAATAAATGTTTGTGCACTAACTAGTACCAACTACTCTAGTCGGTTGTTTTGGGTTAACCCTTGTCAACTCATTCAAGCAAAGTAAGGTGAGGGGGAAAACCTTAACAAGTACGTCAGAGGTATCTATAAAATAATTCTATGAAGGAACAACCTTGTCTACTCTCAATAGTTAGGATCCCTCTTCCACCTCTAAAATAAATAAGTGCCTATGCACAGTTCTCGAAAAAAATGCAAAAATAAAAATGTGTAAAAAATTGAAAAAAATGAATAGGGTGAAAGAAGAGAAAGGCTTTCTGTGCAGAGAGGTGATGAAAGTAACTCTGTCGGGGTACTGACTAGGCTCGTTGGCAGCAGAGCGATGCTTGTATTCTTGCGTGACTCCGCCAGGGTACTATCCAGGCCTGTTGGCAATGAAGCAACACCAAAGATGAAACTTAAACTCTGACAATCATACTACTTGTGCACCAATATACCCCTCATCCCCAATCAAAACAACTAATTTTACTTGGCTTGGAATGTGTGTTGACTGATCAAGAGCATGGCAGGTGCTACATCTTTCAATCAAGCTAGTGTGGAAACCAAGACGATCTAAGAATCAAACAATACTTCCGGAGGAGTTAGACTTTCTTTTCACAGAACAAGTTACATTCAAAGCGTTGGAGTTCTATCAGTGTTTCACCAAGTGTTATAGCAGCTACAACACCCTCCAAAATTTTTCCTTAGCTTCTTTTTGGAGCCTCCCTACCAACCATCCTTAGTATCATGTCTTGCGCTGTCCAGATACATATGCTTCATTGAGTTTCAGTGGCTTATCAACTTGTGTCTGCTAGCTTGTTTTCCTCCCACCCACAAGCTGGAATTCTGAAACTTGGTCATTTTCTAGTTGTTGTGCTCACTTGGAAAATTGCACAAAACTAGAGTGGAACCAACCTTCCTCTCCAGAATTGTGCAAACCATCTAGGTAGTCTGTTGCTCTCCAAAAATGCACAGAGAAAGCAGGAAGACTTCCCTCTGGAAATTGTGCAGAGCAGCCCACCACTGGGCTTGCTCTTAAAATTTGTGCAGTTTTGGCTGACAACCAGGGCTTCAGTCCAAAAACTACATAGGGCTTGAGGGACAACTGGACCATCTCAGCCCGGAAACTGTGCAAAAGTCACTCCAAGGCTTGCAGTCTATTGTATGTGCTCCCAAGTTGACCGGTTCCCTCCAGGACTAAGCAATATTGATTTGCATGCATGGGTTGCTTTTCCCGAAAAGGAAGAAAAGAAAAAAGCTAAAAGCATCCCTAGATTTTAGGGATCCATGTTTAGCAGCTGGAGGTTACATGCAAAAGTCATTTTAGAAACCTCCCGCCAAGTGTTTCTTTTTCCTAGAATGGTGGCATGCACGTCATAAGCCTCAATCTTATAAAAACTATTTATTCGATGATTCAAGCTCATTCCTCACTTCGATATTGGAGCTTTGGCATCCCACATCGCCTCTAGGAGAATTTTGCACACTCAGCTCAACTTTGTGCAGGTAAGTCTGTGTTTCATATGTTTTGTTGCTTTTTTGTCACTTGTTGTATTTCAGTGTGTGCGAGCGTTGTTTGCTTGGTTTTTTTGAATGCTTGTTGTCATTTTAATGCATGTTAGCTTGTAGAAGCACTGTTTCAATTTTTGCATTGCATCTCACTGTTGTCGCATGCATGACATTGTTTCTGCACTTATGGTCGTTGTTGCGGCAACTCGCTTCACACACTTACTTGTTTTCCTGTTTTCTATAGAGCTTTAACCTTCTTGCCAGACTATTTCTCTACCAGTGCTTTGAACTCACAAAACTTTGTGAAAGTTTGATCCTTTTTCTGCATAAAAAATACCATCATTTACAATAATAGTCATCAACAAATATAACATAAAACCTGTGTTTGGCCGTGGATGTTGTCGATAATGGTCCACACACATCTTAATGGACTCTCTCTAGAATAGACTCTACTCAACTATCTCTATCTCCAAAGGAAGACTTGATGTATTTTCCTAAAGTACAACCCTTGCATGTATCAACTTGCTCATGCGTACCTTTGGGAAGATTGTTAGAGATTTGTTGCAATATCTTCAAAGCCTCATGATGCAAGTGGCCCAATCGCCTGTGCCACAACTCACCAACGTCTTGGCTCAACATCTTTTCCGCTTTTGAACTCAACGCAACACAATCCTCTACCTCTATCTTATAGAGATTCTGAACTTGAATCCCTATATTCTTTACTTGACCCGTGGCTATGTGTCGAAGGAATGCTTTTCCTTTTGAAAAGATCACATCATAGCCTATATCCTCAAACATGGCAAAAGATACCAATTTCTTCGTTAATCTGGGCACATGTATAACATTCTTCAAGGTGAGTGGCACCGCATGCTCCCTCTGAAAATTAGTAGTGCCCACACCAATAACACTATACTTACCGTCATCACCCATCTCAATATGCATCTTGAGATCTTTCTCCTCTAGTTCACTAAATAACTCTTTGTCTCCAGTCATGTGGAATGAAGCTCCATTGTCTAAGTACTAGACACTTCCCATCATTGAAGACACCATGCATGCAATGAGAGAAAAGCCCAATTCAAATTGTGAGGCCAAGGCCTCACCCACCACTCCTCTTGAGGACTTCTTTTTGGACTTCTTCAATGGACAATTTGTAGAAAATTGACCCATCTTGTGATAATGAAATCATTTAACTTTTGTCATGTCCTTCTTCTTACCTCCATGATAAGAATCTGATTTGGAATGGGAAAGTTTACCTTTCCCCTTCCTCGCCTTAATCTCTAAGGCACAGTTCTCTTCATCGTCAGTCTTTGATGAAGAGCCATCCTTAGTATTCCTCCTGATCTCATCCTACATCAAATCTGACCATAGTCATTCCCAATTTGGTAGCTTCTCCCTACCATTGATAGATTCTTGATAACTATGTCAACTCTTTAGGAGTCCAAGAAGAGAAAGGCTCACCATATCCTCCTCGGAAACCATGATTCCAACACTTCCAAGTTCATCCCAACGTTGAGTGAACTTGGTCAAGTAATTTGGAATCATCTCACCTTTATCCATCTTGATTTTATGAAATTTATTCTTCAATGCCAACTTCCTTTGATCACTACTATTCTGATACAAGTTCGTCAATGTTTTCCACATAGCATGCGGGGTTTCCTTTCCATGGAGACTTGAGACAATATGATCTCAAACTCCCTCAAATATTATCCACCTTGCCTTCACCACACACTTCTTTCACTCGGCCAAGTTTTGTGCATTAGTAGTTGTTGGCTTAGGAATTGCTTGTTCAACAAATTCCTTCAAGCCATTGTCCTCTAGCACAACCTCCATCTTATCCCTCCTGGGTATGAAATTCGAGCTACCTTCCAAGGCATACTCAAGCCTCAACCCATGGAATGCCATCTAGCGATCTTGAAGTATGTATTGCAAATTCGACTTTCACCTGTTACCCAGAAACTGAAAACCCTAAAATCTCCTCTAGAGAGCTGATTTTAAATCAGTGATATCTCCCTCATCCGAACTCTGATTCGGCAGATTTTATTTTTTAATTTGAGTATATTTTCCCAAGGAATCCAGATCTGCAATTTTTTTTTGAAAATTTTTCACATAAATTCTCATATATGCTCTTCAAACTCTCGGCCCAAAAAATAATCTTGCTCCGATACCATGTAGAAAATCATGTACATTCACAAGCTAATGCAATTTGCTAAAGCAAGAGAAAATAATCTGCTTCTACTCTTTACAGCAAAAGCCCATAAACATCAAGAAAACAATACTCAATAGAGCAAGAGAATCAAAGTCACATAACACAATAAATATCCGGGGAAATCCACAACTCAAAACCCCACTATTTGTTTTGTATTAATCCGGAAAATCAAGATGAAATTACAATGATTGTTCTCTCAAGAACAATCCCAGCAGTCAGCAAATTCAATCTCCAACTCATAAGCAAGCTCAAGGCCAAATATTAGCCTCTTCACAAGCTCTCCAAGTCTCTATTACAATATGTAATTCCTATGAAGGATAGCTTGTATTTAAAGGGAAATAAATCCTCTAAAAATAGCGCAATCCCTCAAGGATCAGTTCCTGATTGCATGCATTATTAATGCAACTCAGAAAAATCTAAAACAAATAGTACATTGTCCCTGCACTCTAGTCTCAATTGGGTCTTTCGCATTATCGGCATGCATGATTTTCTGGTGAGTAAATATTCAATTAACTATAGTAGCACTAGTGGAGTTCATTAGTGTCACCATTGACTGTTAACTCACTATTGGTTCTCTCAATCAGTTTGAGAACTAATTTAACTGAATTAACTCATGAAACTGAGTCTTCTATTTTACAACCCACAATTAACTCACATTGGACTCCTAAAAAGTAGGGAGAACATATACATGACTTCCAAAAGACTTCCAACTCGAATTTCCTAAGTTAATTAAGTTTAATAAACATAATTTAACTATTTTAAGTTGCTATGAGAATAGAATTCGAATTTAATTCACGGTTTAATTCATGGAAAAATTAAATTGGATTTTCTTGTTTCCATTTCTCAACATCTTGCACTCATTGTTTGCATGCATGATCATTCACTCTTGTAGGCACTCAGCTTCGCCATGCATTCATCCTTTACATGTTTTCAGTCCCCCGTCAGCGGGTTTGGGATGACTTGGCCCAGACCCTGCATTTCCCGACTTGCACTACGCATTTCTAAGAGTGAAGGCTTTTATTTCCTCCCAGAAATTGCACAGATATTTCCCAACACTAGCCTCCAGGCTTGCTCTACGCAAATCTGAGAGGCAGTGTCCTGCTGGCCCCCAGAATTGCGCAAATGCATTTGACTGGGTTGCAGTGATCACTGACTGAAACTGTGCATTGTGCAGTTTCAGTCCTCAACAGGAGAAGTTGGATTATGCTTTACATAGCTTCAGAAGTCAACCAGCCCACTGACAACCCAAACTGTGCTTTGCACAGTTTTGACAGTCACTCTCCCAGCCTCGCAGTGAAAATTGCACAAATCTTCTAGTCAGTCACCCAGGTGTGTTGCATGTCAGTCCTCAAATTTATTTTGGTTTTAAACTCACAGATTTCTTTCCATAAGTGTTTCTTTATCTCTAGGTATCACAGGTGTTCGTTCGTCTCTCAACAGTACAGGTACAATGGCTTCCAAGAGAGCAGGGTCAAAGGACACCATTGAGAGTGCAATTGGAGATGCAGTTGAGCAAGTGTCTATGAGCTTGCCCATCTATGAAGACACTAAGTTGTTCATAGACAAGGAGATCAAGATGAAATGGCAGGACATCAATGACACCTTTTCAGGCACATTTGAGGAGAATCTGGAAGACCGCAGGGTCTATGTCAACATACACAAGTCTGGCTTATACCAGATTGCATGCAGGTATCCTGCATTTCCATGCGCGGACATGATCCACTGGATTGTCTCGCATACTAATCTAGAGACAATGGTGTTGAGAAGTGTTAGTGGAACCGAACTTGCTACCTTCAGTGAAACTGACTTTTAGGAGATGCGTCACTTTCTACAGCCGGTGATCACGATGGATACACCCTTCACTAGCCCCAGCACCAATGCAAACTCAAGATACATCTTGAAGAGCTAGATGAAAGAGTCGTCCAAGTTCAGGAAAACATCCAAATAAGTGTACAATACAAGGATACTGTGGAAGGCATATCAGCTCTTGGTCATCTTCGCATGTCGCTTATATGGCCAAGAGAGCACATAGACCTTGCCACAGAGTTGGGTGATTGTGTTGGATCAACTGGCAAGTGAAGGAAAACCTTTCAAGTGGTCTGACATGTTGGCTCTCGGTTGAAGGAACAAGTGACAGAAGCCCAAAATCCTCTCTAGGGTTAGCAAGCAAATCTATTCATGTCTGCTTACATAATTCATGCAGTTTGTGCCCATCAGCAGTTCCCGGGCTTGGGTTGGGCATAGACACCTTTAGAAACCTCTGTGCACACTTATTGCAAGTTGTTATCTGAATGCATCTTCCATGGAGTTATCATACATCTATCAGACCACTTCGTCACCCCGATATACATAATTATCTTGGAGCAGGATCCACCTTGCATCTTGCAGGTAGTGATAGAGGCATTGGTTGACATAGCGGATTGGAATGCCTCACCGCTTGGCACCTTCATATGGATGTACAACGTGGAGAAGGATCCGCATGTTTTTCTGAAGTTTTCCATGGATAACTCAGTCATGAAATAATTTTCATATCACATCTCGACATGGTTATTAGTGACACTGCATAGGAAGAAGAATGCACCTTGACCTGCTCTTCCTTTGCGGATCGGGTTGTATGAGATCTGGAATCTCAAGCATGTTAAGGTCGAGATGCGGGTGTTGCGTTGTGTTATATTCTTTCCACAACTAGCCCATGTAGTTAACAGGGGGGTTAGAGGGGGGGTGAAGCCCCCCTTCGTTGCATCGATTGCGCAACGGGGGGGTCACAGGCAAGTTTGTGGGGGGGTTAGCCCCCCTCTACAGGGTTCGGGGCAGCACCCGGGAAAAAAAAATTGGACCCTATATTAGGTTGGGCAGAACTACCTATTGTTTTGTGCATGGTTTTCGCACATGGTTTTGGACGTGATGGTTTTTAGTCCATGGTTTTGGACGCAATGGTTTTCAATCCATGGTATTGGATGCTTCGGCATGTATAAATATGTATTGTAACATTGAAAGGAATATAAAGAAAAATCAAGCTAGTATTCTCGGTTTTGGGATCCAGGGGAAAATCTCTGTGTATATGTGTTTTATGTGTTATGCTCTTACATTGTTTATTTTCTGTGTTTTAGAATTCGTATGCAGGTAATTTTTGTACGGGGTTAAAAGCTACAACAGGAATTCAAGAGATTCACCTTCAACACCAACAGTTTCAATCTGTATGACTCACATTTCTTAGTGAAGGACCATTATGTGATAGTGCATCACCCTTAGATCCACGGGATGTGTCGTTGGCCTAAGGAAGACCCATGGATATACTATTATCACTTCTCAAGGCTCAATGAACTGGTCATCATAGTTGTAGAGTGGTTAACAAAGCAGAAGGAAGCAACATCCCAGTGAGAAGCATCATCAGCACCAGCAGAGGGCAGCAGACCTGTGCTTTACAAAGGCAAGAGGAAGGTTTCAGATAGTGTAGAGGTGGAGAAAAGCTGCAAGATCAAAGAAGACCCACTTGTGTTGAGAGAATATTTGTAGATTGAGGTTAAGAGGCAACAACATGACAGAAGGATCGCACAAAGGCAAAGAGAGAATAAGTTGGAGGAAGCAGAAAAGGAGTTGCATGAGTTGAATCAGCAACTCTGGGAAGAACAAGAGTTGTGCAGAAGAGAGAAGGAAGCGCAGTAGGGATAGGAACAACAAGAGGCGCAGCATGCACATACTAATGAAACTGTGCCCATACAGGTTATTGATTCATCCGAATAGCTGGCACATAGTAGACAAGGTGAGCAGTCGCATGAGCAGGACTTTTCTCAAGAGATTGAACAGATGTTAGAGTAGATGGACACAGACATGGTTCAGCTCGAGTTATATCAGGACACTGACTTCATATCTCAGAACCAAGAGGTCACCCCACCGGCTTCACCAGATCCAGAAGCAGAGCAAGTCCCAAGCGATCAAGGGGACATAGAAATCCTTAAAGACAATCCAGAAGCGAAGATGCAAAATATATCATTTGACGAGTCACAACACAGAGTTGTGTAGTCACGCAGAGTGCACACTTTGGATGTCCATGTATCTCCTGCGTAGTTTTAAGAATGAGTGATCGTGTCCGATGTGCGCAAACATCCAGCTGCATTGGTCGATGCGACCAGAGCATATGCCAAAGCCACTAGCTCGAGTGTTATATTCTTGATAGTTGAGAACAAGTGCATGGCTAAGGAGTTACAGGGGGCCAAGCAGGGAGGAGAGAAAGTCATAGCATCCTCTAGATTAGAGTTAAGGAGAGCGATACTATATGAAGTATCATCTCTCGAGATATTCATGCAGAAGTTGTACTTCAGATTCGTCAGTGTGCATAAGTCCATTGCCCATCTCAACATTTGGCAGCAACACTGTGCTAGGAGAGCACGCATCTTGTCAAATCTACACAATTTCGTCGATCACATGCATATATGGACAATGAGGTACAAGGGAGCCTCATTGCACTTACCAAAGATGATGAAGCCAAAGGTGGCAGAGTTGAAGTCACACATCCGGAGCCAGATCTGGAACTATGAGGAACTCTCGCAGCTCATCACCAGTTTGTAGGCTTCACATGCATGAGTGTTCAGGAGCATGGATTTCATTGTGTGCAAGCATGCGATCCCATCCATTGGCACACTCATCGAGGTGAATTCAAAGAACCAAGTTCGACTAGAGCTGGACATGTACTTTGATCAGTTGATGTGCATAGCCACCAAGGCAGACTTGCAGATGAGCACAAACACTATGCATCAGTATGTTGTTGGTTCGATTGCACTCAAGACTATGATGTGCATGTTATCTGACGAGTTGGATAGAGGTGCCAAATCAGTGTACCCAGATGCAACCAAGGCAAGAGTTCGTTTTCATAAGGATGTCACCACAGAGCAGGCGGACACCATCATAAACTACCAAGCTTGGCATCAGTTTTCCACCATTGATCATCACGAGGATGTTGAAGAGTTAGTCTTCCCACAGTTGTCCAAGTCTCAATGACATCTTGCATGGCTTACTCAAGTCTATTTTGTCTTACATGGGTACATGTGCATATTGTAAACATGTTGTAAAAGTGAAAGACCAAGTGTCAATAGTAGAATGTAACAGTCATGTAGTAGTTGAAGAGTCACAAAGGGGAATTTCAAGGGTCACCCCACCCTTTTCTATTTATAGAACCTCATAACTCATTGTACAGGCTTTTGGGATCCAAGCTTCCTATAGGTGTAACTTAGAGAAAGCTTGGAGTGTATTGTAACGAGCCTTGGCTTCTCCACAGTGCAGAGCTAGTACATCTCTTTGGAGGAGCAGGCGGCAGTGACTGTAATGTTCCACTATCGGGGCTAGTAGAATTCATTGTCTTATGTATGACTTTCACTCTTTTAATATAACAGAGCCAGCATGTTTCATGCATATGTTGTTATTGTAGTTCGGCTATCCTGGTTACTTTAATGGTGTATGTAGTTGTTATTTAGGCATTTTTGTATGGATTGTTCCGTATTTGTTGGTATGAATCTTATCAAAGCATGTTGTTGGTATAACCCATTACTTTGAATCGTCGATTATCCTACTCTCCATCTCGTGGTGTCTTTCTTCTCGTGTGTTCCCTTTCAAGCTGCGTGCTATCACAGGTTTCTAAGGCGTGCACTCACTCCCCTTTCGTCTATTAGAGCCTCTCATGCACCTTGACTTGTTGTAAGGTCACACCCTTGCTACCAACAAGGACATCTTACTTACCTCTATGCATAACCGCAGTGAAGGCGATACCGTACCACCCTTTTTTGGGACTCCTACTCCAAATGGTTTGAGGTCTAGTTGGGATTTCTTATCGGGGAGATCCCCTGACATGTTGGCGGGTCCAGCACCGTCAAAAATTCATCAATCCACAATAACTCAAGAAATGTTTAAGGGAGATTTTCGGGCTACAACCAGCATTAAGCCACGAGTCAAAAGAGCCCACGATATGATCCTACAGTTGCATATTATGCATGTCCTATCAAAAGAACCCGAGGCAAAAATAATACTCAACTATATATATTTTCTGTAATAAATAGCAGCGAGCAGCCAGTTGTACGGTTTTTGCATCTAATGCATCAATCTCACTCTAGAAAAAATATTTTCCAAACTTGGGGTACAAGGGATGCTCAATCTTGTAAGCATTGGAATATGGTATTGATCACAATATTGAATTTTTGGTGGGGGTTTGGTCTACATCGAATCGCATCAAAATAAGTATCGAGAGGCCTTCAAAGTTTTAGTTTTTACTAGTAAAAAGAGAAAGTTTTAGTGTTCATGTTTCTCAGATATGGCACCTTAGAAGATTTTTTCTATAAGGAACGATTCCAGTAAGGAGACCTTGCACAGAGGATGTAATAAGAGTTGCAAGTTTTATAACCGTTTATAGATTTTCTATAACAAGCCCATTGTTTCCAAAGGACTAATTGTTACAGGATTTCCTCTAGTGACCTACCATTCCCCAAATTATTACGGGAGTTCATCAGTTTGCATATGGGTGCTATTCCAAGATCAAATTGGTCGCATGGGTTTTGTTTCGAATAGTAACAAAAGGGTTTGTTTGAGGGTGGAAAAGGGTTTGTTTTATGGTGGATATGGTACCATCAAGAATCCTTTGGAACCCAAAATCCTAAAGTTTGACAATTGTAATCTAAATTTCCAAAATTTCTACCCGGTTTTTTTTTAAATTCTATCAAAATTTTCATTATTTTAGAAACAAACTCATCAACTAAGGCGTTTTTTATTTAGTCAATACCAACTCTATCACAAAGGTGGTGAGCTCTTGGTCAAAGATCTTGTTAATGTTAGCTAAATGAAAGAATCCAAGTGAAAAGATTCTAAGTGGAAAAGGAATTTCATGCGACATGTCATGATTATGAAGAATAAAGTTAACCATCAATTTCCCATCGATCCTCTTTTTCTCAACAACCAACTAGCAAAGATGTGTATATTTTTTTGTACCTTCGTAATGATGTGTATACTTTTTTGCACCTTTTGTAAGTTGTTCAATATCCAACTATATCCAAAAGATAAGATATTTGGCATTATCTTATATGATGTATGGAAATTATTATAAAATGAGCTAGAAATGAATGTTAAAAAGGGAGATAATTTTTGGGAGCAATATTATGTTTTTGTAAATAAGCAAAGGGTATATTATCTGTAATTTTCTCATTAAATCATCCATCATGGATTTACCTCTTTTTTAATTAACTATGTTTTTGTAAATAAGGCAAGGGGTTTTTTTATATAATTTTTTAATCAAGGCATCTATCTATTGGATTCACCTCTTTTTTAATGCATAGCTTTGTTTTCTCTCTATTTTCAGGTTTAAGCTTATTATGCCTTCATATCTTTTCTTTCTATATGTTATTGCAATCTAGTGCCTTCATATCTTTTCTTTATATATGTTATTTCATTTTGGCAGTTTTAGACCATGGTCTTATGTGTTCAAGATTAATAGAAGATAGTTGATGATATGAAGCTATCATTTATTCTTTATATTTTGTATAAAATATGTGTGCAAGAGCATAGTATGGCAAAATAATTTCAATTAATGACCTTTTTTGTACCTTCATAACACATTTTCAAAATTATTTTCATATTAAACTACAATTTATTTCATTTGTTGGATTTACTTATTAATGCCCACCAGTTCATTTTTCCTCATCTCATGTTTGTTGTGATTTCCTTACTCACTTTTGTGCTTGAGGTTTATTGTTTTCCTTAATCTTATTCCACCTTTCATTCTCAATTATTGTGCTCTACTAGATAAGACTCCATGCCCAATGGAAAGGCCTCTAGTTTGAAAACTTTGTATTATTTTATCTCAATCTATTTTTATTTGTATGCAGCCTTGTTTATCATCCATTTCTACTCTAATGTTGGCATTATGAGCTTAAATTTGCAAACTACTACTTAGTGGCAGTACGTTATGCGTTATTATTAATATTTGAGAGCTAGCCCCTCTATCCCAAGATCCATATTGAGGCCTAAAGTGGTTTGAGTTGCCTTCACATAGTTCATAAGTAACTAGGAACATCTCAAGAAACACCAAACCCCATCTATTAATAATATCTAATGGTTTGGGTCTGTTACAAATACATTGAATTATGCTTTGATGTTAGCCTTCAAAAATATTTTGATCCTCAAGATTATGAAGAAGCTAAAGGAAATTAAAAATGGAAAAAGGCTACGCAAGCCAAACATTGAAGAATCAAAGATGGGCTCTCACAAAGCTTCCTCTAAGAAAGAAATCCAAAGTCTACAAATGAGTCCATGAGGTCAAATATAAATCAGGTGGAACACCACTAACCAACATAAAAGTAACACTAGTTGCAAAGGGCTTTTCTTAGAAGGAATGGATTAACTATGAGGAGACATTTTCTCCTACTACAAAATAGTACATTCCACTTGGTTTTAGCCATGAAAACTTAGTTTCACTAAAAAAACATCAAAGAGATGTGAAGAGAGCCTTCCTCAATGGTGATTAAGAAGAAAACTATGCATGTACACATAACATGTATTTCAAGTTCTAGGAAAATAATAGTTAGTATGAAAATTGAAGAAATATCTTTATGGGTTGAAGTAAGGTATCAGGTTATGGTACATCGAAGTTCATAGATAGTTGGGAAAACAAAGATTCAAAAGGTGTCATTCTAACCCCAATCTCTATATCAAAAGAGAGAATATAAATTGAATTATTTTGGTAACATATCTTGATGACATCGTCTGTATAACTAGCAAGGAAAGAGTGGTTGTAAAGGTTAAATCAAATTTATGTTTAATCTTTGTTGAATAATCTAGGGCAATTAGGTGTAGTGTGATTCTTCGTTACTTGATAACAATTTGTGGAGTCTTTTTACTTTTTCATGTTAGCTTAATATTCTTCTTATTATTAATAATACATGTGTGTGCACTTCATCAAAATGCTATCAAAACATAAGAACAAGAACACAAGATGTTGGCTCTCTGCCAGGGCCAAAACCTCTCTTCTCTTGAGAGGAAAACCCTTTAGCAAGTTTCTCTTATTGAGAACTATTATTGACTAATGCCAAACCCTAGACCCCTGACTAGGATATCCTCCAAGCACAAGTCAATTCCTTCCTTTGTTTTGCTCTTTGTTCCCGGCACATAGACTTCCTCCTTCCAGCACTTTGCTTCCCAGCACTTCATCCTCCTTCTTCGATCTTTGTCTAGAGATAGTTCTTGCTCATGTGAGCTTCTTGATGTGATATGCTTCCTTTTTACTTAGAGATGATATTCACTCATGAAGACACCCTTTCCTTGATCCAATAGGGTCTTCTTGAGATAGGTCAAACTAGTGTAACTGAACAACAGCCCTAGTTTAGCTATGTGTAGTAGGAACCCTAGAGAATTAGGGCTCTTTTTCCTTTGCTATAGATAGAAACTCCTTCACTTGACTTGGGAGGCTTTGTAGACTTGATATTTCACCCAAACAATGATAATTCATGAACTGCTCTCTAGCTATTGTTATGTCGTAGATTTTCCTCATTATTCCTCGCATGTGTGACTGTTTCTATTCCTAGAAAGAGTCCCTTACACTTTGATCTTCTTCCTTCTTTCTTTGCTTGTCTTGGGGACCCTTAGACTTGTCTTTCGCCTTCACTTTCTCGGCTTCTACCTTCTCTGATTTCATAGCTTTATTGATGACGTTGAGAGGGAGTGGACAACCTCTATATATAGAGAATCGTCCCTTATTTACTCTGACTTGTGGCCAACTAGTTGTCCTTAGGCCGACTTAACTATTTCTTCATTATTTTCTTTGCTTTGCTTCTTGAGGAGGACATTGCTGCATGGAGAGGACTTGCACTTGACTTGTAGGTATTCCTTTGACCTTTATACTATTTTATACATAGTTTAACATGCCCTTAAGGTCTTCAATATTTTCTTTTGACTATTTGACTCACCTATAGCACTTTAACTTGTGTTAGAACTATTTCAATGAGAAAGAAACTCTTTGAAATATATTCTAAAAATAATATTTCTTTTCTTGAATAAATACAAATATCAAAAGTACATTTATGAACACTGAACCTAGTTACATTTCCTTCAACACTCCCTCTTAACTAGGGAGGTATTCATATAGCATTACAAGGTGTTTGGCTAATATCAATCTTGAAGAATTCACATAAGAGAAACCAGATTTTGCATTCCATCTATGATAGCATCATAATAACGAACATTGTTTCCACAACAAGGCCTTGACTAACAACTCTATCTCTCAATAGATCAGAGCACAATGTTGGCGAGACAAATGACTTATAGACACCTTTGTCATTGTCTCTCTAGGTACATACCCACCCGGGTGTTTACTGAGTATGACCTTCTAGGACTACTCTTGTCTTGGGCTCCCAGCCCTCAAAGAATATTGCTCCTCTTGCCTACTCTTTTCTTGGATGCCCTACACATCCTCAAAGAGTAACAGATGTCAGATGATTACCCAATCCTCCCATTCTTTCTTCCCAAGTGAAGACAAGAATGTTGTGTCTATCTTGTGTCTACATTTCCATTCATGGCCTTCATCTAGAATTACGGTTGTTAATCCTGGTCTAGTTCATGACCCATGAAATGGAAAAACACAATTTTCACTCCTTTATAGCAGGGGTGATCCAAAACTCCCTCTTGATCAGGGACATGTTAGAGCTCCCTCTTAACTAGGGACTCTTTCATTCATCAACAATTTTTCTTCGTGAGTCCTTCGGCTGCTTGATCTCTTTCCTTTCTTTGATGTTATGAAGTCTTTGTTCGAACTTCTTCTAGGTAGGGCACCATCCATCAATCACTTCCTTTCTAGTTTGTCATGTCATTGCTTCCTTTGTGGAAAGTGTCTTCCTTTCCTTACATCAGGTTTTCTTGTCAACTGGATACTCCTTTTTCATCTATCGATGCTTCAGAATGCTCTTCTCTTGGATGCTTCGTTGTACTTGTTTATTTACATGCTTCGACCTAGTAGCCCATCATGACTTCATCTTGATATTGCTTTCAACATTGCTTTTTCTTTTGCTAGATGGCGTATTCATCACGACATTTTTGTAGAGTAGAATTAGTTATTTGCATCTTTTATATCTCCAAGGCCTTAATAGGTGTCAAGGGTCCTTCCTATTTGTTAGCGTTGTCCTGCCTTATTTCAGGAGATATCTTCAAAGTATCTTGTCAAATAGTGATTCTCGGTGATCATGGTGTTCTTCACATGATTGATCTCTTTCTTCATTTGATTCTTCTTAGATAGATGGGTCAACCATCTTATGCTTCTTGTGAGAGCATTTCTTCATTGCTTGCTTCTTGGACTAGTCAACATTTCTTCTTGCTTCTTAGTCAGCAATCTTATACTCCTTATGTGAGCATATTCTTTTGTTGACCTTCATTGCATTGTAGTACATGCCTTCGAGAATGTCCTTGGTGAAAGATATTCTTTCATACTTGATCATGTTATATAACTATTCCCATGACTAAATAATATACAAATGATAACATGACTAAACTTTCATGCATACATACCTCATCTTGATTCTCCTTTAATCATCTTAGCTTCATTTGGTTGTCCTTGGTGTGGCCCTTCTTGCTTCATCTTAGCTTGCCTGCATATCATCATTTTCTTGAATCCCATGAATGGGATTCCCAATGAGACATCTGCTTCTTATTCATGAATCTTATTTTGAAGATTCCATCATAAGATCTTGAAGACCCTTACCCTGTAAATGTTTCGTTCCTTTTGATGATGGAGGTCTTCTAAGATTCTTATTCATGATCAATTTTATGTCATAGTGGATGAGGTCCTATTATAGGTATAATCCTTCTACATGAATATCTTGAGATATACCTATCATGCTCCCATATTCTAGAAGATATTTCTAACCATGTATTTTGTTCTCATTATAAATTCTACTTCTTCATGAGTATCTAGAACTCTATTTACTTCATGCTTCTAGATTTTGTAAGATATTTATAGCCATGCAATTTTATTTTATTCCTACATGCTCCTATCCTACTCAAAACCTTGAAAGAAGACTTGAAGTAAGGAGTTTGACTTAGCCATAGTAGAGATCCTTCTTTCACCTCTTGAGTCATGTGAGCTTCTTCCCTCTTTCTTTTGTTGTTGTTGTCCTTCTTAAGCTTAGGACAATTTCTTTTGTAGTGTCCATATTCTTGACATCCATAGCATTGGATTTTGGACATGTCTTTGTTATTTGTTCTTCGTGGACCAAATTTTCCAAATTTACCATTTCTCTTGGCCATGGTAGCAGATGCTTTCTCCTTTGATCCCATGTCTTCCTTTTCCTTAAGTCTAGTTTCCTCTGTCTTGCATAAAGACCACATTTCATAGAGTGTGGTTGCTTCCTTCTTGGAATATATGCGAGATGTGAATTTTCCCCAATCCTTAGGTAGAGCATTGAGTACTACAGTTGTCATCTCTCTATCAAACATGACTTCCCCAAGCTCTTGAAGTTGATCTCTCATTTCAGATATTTTCATGAAGTAGGGAGCTATTCCTTCCTTTGTTATCTTCATCTTGTACACTTCATTCCTTAGAGATATTACTTCTTTGATTGTGGATACCGAAAATAGCTCTACTAGCTTATCATAAATTTCTTTTGATGTTTCAAATTTGGATACCTAAGGAATGAGAGAGTCTTTGGTTGATTCTATCAGAATCCTTTGATCTCTTGTCTCATCCTTATTGTACTTAGCTAAGGCTTGAGTTTGTTCCTTAGCAAGGATAGCGATATTCCCTTTGACATGTTCTAGAAGTTCATTATCCTTGAGAAGTAAATCAGTCATCTTCTTCCATGCAATAAAGTTATTGGTACCTACCAATTTATTGATTTATTTGCAAAAAGACATTGATGTATATTCAAAAGGGGACATGTACATACTTGATAGATTTTGAGATGTAGTGGATTTTCTTTCTCCTTGAAGACTTGGTGGCTTGCCTTCCTAGGATCTTTATGTTCTTAAAGTTGCCTTCTCCAAGTGGACTTTCTTAATGATGAGATTTGTTTGATGACTTGTAGCTTGTAGGTCATGCTTCAATCTGCTCTTCTTTGTAGGTGCCTTTATGTAAAGCTCTTCTTCATGCTATGTAGTCTTCCTTGGTGAATGTTAGGTGATTGCCCTTATTTTCCTTGAGTAGATTTGGCTTGATGCTTCAACCTTGTAGATGACTTTCCTTAATGAGTGTTCTTGAGTTGCCCTTTCCTTGATGTGTCACCTTAGCTCTGATACCATGTTGAAGAATTTAGGCAATTAGGTGTAGTATGATTCTTCGTTACTTAATAACAATTTGTGGAGTCTTTTTACTTTTTCTTGTTAGCTTAATATTCTTCTTGTTATTATTAATGCATGTGTGTGTACTTCATCAGACTATTATCAAAACATAAGAACAAGAACACAAGATGTTGGCTAGGGCCAAAACCTCTCTTCTCTTGAGAGGAAAAACCTTTAGTAAGTTTCTCTTATTGAGACTTCTTATTGATTAATGCCAAACCCTAGACCCCTGACTAGGATATCCTCCAAGCACAAGTCAAGTCCTTCTTCTTTATGCTCTTTGTTCCTGGCACATAGACTTCCTCCTTCCTGGCACTTTGCTTCCCAACACTTTGTCCTCCTTCTTCGATCTTTGTCTAGAGATAGTTCTTGCTCATGTGAGCTTCTTGATGTGATATGCTTCCTTTTTACTTAGAGATGATCTTCACTCATGAAGACACCCTTTCCTTGATCCAATGAGGTTCTTCTTGAGATAGGTTTGCAAACTGGTGTAACTGAACAACAGCCCTAGTTTAGCTATGTGTAGTAGGAACCCTAGAGAATTAGGGCTCTTTTTCCTTCGCTATAGATAGAGACTCCTTCGCTTGACTTGGGAGGCTTTGTAGACTTGATCTTTCACCCAAACAATGATAATTCATGAACTGCTCTCTAGTTGTTATTATGCTGCAGATTTGCCTTATTGTTCCTCGCACGTGTGACTGTTTCTAGCCCTAGAAACAGTCCCTTACACTTCGGTCTTCTTCCTTCTTTCTTTGCTTGTCTTGGGGACCCTTAGACTCGTCTTTCACCTTCACTTTCTCGGCTTCTACCTTTGTTGATTTTAGAGCTTGATTGATGATGTTGAGAGGGAGTGGACATCCTCTATATATAGAGGATTGTTCCTCCTTTAGGCCGACTTGACTATTTCTTCATTATTTTCTTTGTTTTGATTCTTGAGGAGGACGTTGTTGCATGGAGAGGACTTGCACTTGACTTGGAGGTATTCCTTTGACCTTTATACTATTTTATACATAGTGTAACATGCCCTTAAGGTCTTCAATATTTTCTTTTGGCTATTTGACTCACCTATAACACTTTAACTTGTGCTAGACCTATTTCAATTAACAAGAAACTCATTGACATATATTATAAAAATAATATTTCTTTTCTTGAATAAATACTAATATCAAAAGTACATTTATGAAGACCGAACCTAGTTACATTTCCTTCAACAATCTTGACATGATAGATTTAGGCCTCCTACATTATTGTTAAGGTTTAGAGGTTTGACAAACAAACAATCATATTTAAAGTGCACAAATAAAATATGCAAAAAGTTTGTTAGATAGTTTCAAGATGGAAGATTATAAAATATCATCTGCACCTATGGAGAAAGCATCAAAATGTTATACAAACACTTATTTAAAGGTAGTGAATGAATCAACCTATAAGAAATTAGCAAGTAACTTGATCTATCATACAACCACTAGACTAGGCCTAAGATATACAATGAGATATATCTTCCAGTTTATGTAATATCCATAAACAAATACTAGATAACAATAAAGAGTTTTTTTTGGTATTTACAAGAAACATTGAATTTTGGCATTCTACGAGGGAAAAGAAATAAGGCTTATTTGTGTGGCTATTCAAACATGAATTGGCTAGGATCCTTGGATGATAGGAAGGTGAAAACAAGTTGTGTTTTGTCGTGGGACAAAGACAAGTTACTAGATTAACAAGAAACAACATGCAATTTCACTTTCCTCTACAAATGCAAAATATAAATCAACAAGAAAAGGGGCATGTTAAACACCATGGCATAAAAGTAGCATGACCTTTTTATGTGATAATCAAGGAATTCTCAAACTAAGAAAATGACCCCTTCTTCCATGATAAAACCAAAAATATTAATGTGCATTGTCATTTCATTTAACAATTTGTAGAAGATGGAAAAGTAAAGCTAAAATATTGCCCAACTTAGTACTAGATTGTAGGCACTTTCACTAAGTCTTTTGGCCTAGATAAATCTCACAATGTAAATATGAACTCGGTATAGTTTCCAAAATGACCATTAAAGCAATAGATTAGACATATTTAGATAATAGTAATCATATTAACTATTATGTTTATTAATAAATTTATCTTTTGTCTTGGTGTAAATCACATATTAGTGTTATATTAATGAATTAAGGTATATTTAAATCCTTTAGAGTTTATGTACATAGGTTTTATGTCATTCCTTTAATATAAAAGGACATGCTCTAATCCATAAACTCCCGTGGATATTCCAATGGACAGTTCGTCACAATAAATATGATAATATTATATTTAAAATCTGAGATTCTACACTATTACAGTTTATTAAACGTTAAGATTTGTGGATTTAACTGTAATTAGTGCATGCATAAAAATGGAAATTATACAGTAAAGTAGAGAACTACAAAATAAGTTCACACACACATAAGACACAAGATATGCTCTCTAAGAAACCCTTTCGGTAAAAAACCCAGTGAGAAGGTGAGGTTGCTTCGCTCTCTTTCTTTGTCTAGAAATATGGCTACAGGTACAAAGTAGTAATGCTTGTGGCTCATGGGCTACTACAGTGCACAAATCCTCTATGTGTGCTCTACCTCCTATCTCTCCTGGCTATCTTTGCTCAATTATTGAACAAAATGCTCTCGAAAGAATGGAATGTCTCTTCCTCCTAGTGGTCTGGTTATAACAAAGCGTGATAGCCTACTAGTGGTTAAGTTTGACTACATCAACTCTTAACTAGAGTTACAATATAGACTCTTCTAGAGTCTTTTACATCACAAACACGTGGCTAGTACATTTTCCATGAATAATGGGGGCTGATGCGACATCCTCCCAAACTATAGGTGTGAAAACAGGAAGGCCAACTTCTGAGTGGCATAACTTTTACATACGGACACCGATTGACACGCTTCTTGCACCGTTGGAAAGGTCTCAGTGTGTAGAATAACATAAGAAGATATGGCGCTAAAGCGGCAAATTTTACCCCCAAAAAGTGGTTTAAAATGCTCCCGAAAGGTTTCAGACCCCGTTTCACCAAACTGGGTCCTGCCGATAAAAACGATCCCATGAGTTGATTCCTCCACTTTTTCCAGTCCAAATGCATCAAGATGGATGACAAACAATATAATGATAAAATTCGGATCATGCTCTCTCCATTTTAATATACAATAAGTATTTCTCTTCCAAATTCTTTCATGTTCTTGGTTTCTTTTTATTATAGTTGTCTATCGTTTCAACCATGTGAACAAAAAGTAGTTAACAAAATCTATATAAATCTTATAAAGGCAAAAGATAGGAGTTGAAAAAACTACCAAGAGAAAAAAACTTGGAAACAAATAGAATGAAAGAGTTCAAAAAGGATTGAAGTAGAGGAAGGATGATTGAGGTAAAATGGGAGGAAAAGATTTAAAATGATGAGGATCATGCAAGAGGAAAGCTAAGCATGCATGAGGAAAGAAGAGTTCAAGTTTAACAAAAACTATGATAGTTACTTATAATTGAAATTTGATCATAAAAATATGCTTTTAATTACTTTGCCTATTAATTTCCGCGATGATTTTATTATCTCTAATAAGATAGAAAGTGTAATAAAATAATGCTATTATCATTTATTGTATTTACAAGAGCAATTCCCTGATGCCAATAGACAACTTTGTAAAACATTTCTAATCTCTAATAAAATAGAAAGTGCAATAAGATATCATTATTGTCATTTATTATATTTATTATATTTACCAAAGAAATTCTCGACATATATATAGACAACTCTGTAAAACATAATGGGTCATTGGGAAAGAAGGGTACATTGGGAGTTGCTAAGAAATAAATTCACACTTGCACCATGCTTAGTAATAATATTTCAAAAAATAAACAATAAACAATCTTATTCCAAATTAGCTTTTATAATTTCCCTTTTGTTTTCTTAAACATTGTTTTATGTTATTTGTATATGATTCAATTTGTGTAAGATTAATTTATAAGTAGAAATGGTGAATATGTGAATGGTAAATATCATCATGAAGCTGGAGTCCAGCTATTTATTAAAATAGATGACTTTCCCATACTTAAAAGTGTCTAATTAATAATGATATTTAACAAATTACATGGCTACATTATATGTGATTATTGCAAAATTTGTAAATATGAATTTTTTGAAATATAAAGAAAGTAGATAAATGATAGTGATTTAACTTTGAAAATATTAATTAAAAAAATTATATTAATGATATTTTAAACTTAATAAATAATTTAAATTAAATTTAAATAAATACATTATAAGGAAAAAATTAAAAATTTATACTTATGATATTTTGATTTTATAAAAATAACTAAATTCAAATTTCTTTTGAAACTAACATATATCTAACCGATATTAATTATATTTGTTTTATATAATAACATCAGATTTTAAAAAAATTTAAATAGTTTTGGAATAAATTTGAGAAATAAAAAATTTGGCAAAAATCTTGAAAACACAACTCTAAAAATAAACACTTTAAAATCCAACTATATATCTTTTAATAAAATTTAAAAAACAAAAAATTATATAATATATATCTTTGCGGATAAATTCACCAAGTTGTGTACAGCTCATCATCATCATTGATTATCTATCATTATAACCATAAATTGCAATAGTTAATTTTCGCTTTAAAATTATTTAATTTTTAATAATAATATATTTATGAATAAAATCAAACCTATAAAAAAAGTGTGCTATTCAAACTTTCAACCCACGTAACAAGATAGACAAAATTTCAAACTTTGTATAAAACAAAACCTGTGTAATCCTTTCTCTTACATCTTTTTAAGTCCAGAATTATATGATTTGACATTTAACTTAGGTTGCAAATTATCCAATTGTATTTTATCAAATTTAAAAGGGAAAGAAAAATCACATGCAAAAATTTGACTCAAATAAGGTGTTGATAGTGTCATCGCCACACTATGATGGCAACGCATCTCTGTCATGATTTACTCTGTAGTGGATGTTCTAGGTGTACACTTCCCTCCATAACTTTTAACTTTCCCTTTCCCATTCCCATGGTGTTGCTACATCAGCGGCACAGAGAAGGGGTTTTACGACAAGCGATGCCATAAAAAGTTGGTATAGGACAAGTAATGGCGTAAAAGCCAAAGGAAGTACAGGACAGGTGACAGTTTAAAAGCTGTAAAATATTAAAAAAATTTCATAGTATCCATGGAATGAGTTTTGGAGAAATATCTTTTCCATATCCTCGGCATAATTTTATTCCAATCAAATGTAAATTTATATTAATGAAATGTTTATTAATATTTATGATTTCACCAGTGTTTATTAAGTAATGTTTTGTTTAATATTTATGATTTCACCAGTGTTTATTAAGTAATGTTTTGTTTATAATTTAAGTAATATTTTTTTATAAAAATTATTTAAGAGAAATTTTGACCAACATTTTTCGAACCAACCAATATAGATCATCATAAAACTAAATTTATTTATGATTTATTAAACACTATGTTCTCTATTCTTTTAACTTTACCACAATCGATTAACATGTTACTTTACAGAAATAAGTTCTGATTAAAAAAATTGAAAACTAAACACATATAATACCAGTTACAAAACTTTCTCAATCACTCAAACGAAACACACATGTAATACTTACAAAATTATCTCATCACTCAAATTAAACACACATGTAATACTTGTTAAAAAAATTCATGTAATACTTGTTACAAAATACACATGTAATACTCACTAAAAAATTTCATGTAATACTTGTTACAAAATTTTGATTCATAAAAGGAAGAGGCTTTATGAAATCATGTTTGGTGATAACTTTGGAATTGACCTAACTACTGGGAAGGATAGGGTATTACAGGTAGAAGATTTGTTTGGTAGAATTTGTATCCAATGCAAAACGGTAATTCATGGAAATTTAGGGAGTCTGACCTACTTTCTCTATAGCTTTTACGTTCGTGTTGCACAGTGATGCAAATTATTGAGATACGGAAATAGTTGATACAATGGTGCTGCACAGCGATGCAGAATGTGCAGATGGAAAAATAACTCACATCAATGGGATAATTCCACCAATCACTTCACATAGGTCACTGTAAGCAACCCAGTTTAAGTGATTGAACTATCTGCTTCTTAGTTTTGGATAATAAACAGAGACTGGTAATCCTGTGGTGGAAGGATTTTCTCTCTGGTTACAAATTTAAATTCTTAAAAAACGAATAAAGAGTCACTAATCTTGTGGCAAAAGTAACTTCTTTTGGGTCACAAATCTAAAAAAGCTCAAAAAATTCAGACATTGATCAGATTCCACCACGTTCCCACACCAAACTTAACTTCTTATTAATGCAATCAGTCATAATATTGGTTCGTCTTCTGAAAAGACTATGGCAAAGGCACGGGTAACTCCTATACAGTATCCAAAGATGGAGCTGTAATGTTGGAAAAAGAGAGCAGACCTGAAATAAGCATTCACTCTTCCTGTGTTGAAAAATATGGTACAGTTAGCTATACAGAGCATCAACTCTGGAGAAGTTCCAGAAGGAAATTAGATTATAATAAAATTTACAAGCTCCTCCACTGCACAACATGCAGAGGTGCCCATACATTAGATTAGTTGAAGGGGAAAAGCTTCAATGACACACTGTCTCAGAACAGGAATGCTGGTAATTCTGCACTATTGCAGCTATAAAATCATAGATAGATCATCAATTACAGCTGTTGAAGAAATAACTTGGAACTGTAAACTAAAGAAACATACACGGGTAGAATAATATATTCACAGAACAAAAGTTAAATCAAAAGAACAGAGCTCTAGCTTCAGCAGACACGAAAGACCAAGCTGTTTTTACAACAGACTATCGGTACGAGCAGGCAACCTCCTGAAGAAATTGAGAGGAGCAGAAGGAAGCCTGTAGCGGAACCTGGGATGGCGCAGGAGATACAGAACAAAAACCACTGCGATTACCTGGAAGGGCGTGGTATAGAGAACTATGGCAGCTATCAAGCAAAATATGACAAATATGGTAGTCGCTCGTGGATCTCTCCAGCTCAGAAGATTTTGAAGTCTTTCTCCCTGAGTAGCCATATCTCCCACCACGGTCTGTATTCGCCCAGCAACGCTCCTGAGCCGATCGTATCGCATTCTCACAATGTCAGAGGCTTTGCTAGTGGGGAATGTGTCGAATTCTTCATCCAGTTCGTCTGGGTGAACCTGTTCGGCGTGGGAGAGGCGTGTGTCCATATGGGGTGGGTGCCGTGGACGGAATCGATATTGCCATATCCCAATCAGGAACATGTAGAGGAAGACTGTAGGAAGAATGAGTTCTGGGTACCAGATGAGAATCAAGAAGAGGATGTGCACTAGGACAGTGGTTACAGGGTTTTTCCAGAGGCATATATCGTTGAACCATCGCCCTACCGCTGTGAGAGCAGCCAGGACATTCATTATGCGGAAGAAATTTGCCTTACTGCGGCGCATGCTCCACATATGTGAATCCACATCCAGCATATACTCCACCACTTCTCGCCTCAGGCTCGGCTCGGCTCGGCTCAGCCGCATTGCCACTATCTGCATTGCCTGGTATCTCAGACCTTCAAGCTGTGTTACAGAAAGGGGATGAAGGTAATGCATCTTGGGCAGCAATGGCTGTGTGTAAATCTGCATCATGTTCATCAGAGACGAACAGGAGAACCGAACAGCCAGATGAAGCTCGCCCATCTTTTTGACCCCTGAGGGATGAAGCACCAATAGAGGGTAGGCATGTGTGTAAACGCGATCTGTTTGGAGAGTTGAAAGGCGGATTCGAACCTTGCCGATCCGGGCATCTTTCACAGATGCTGAAGACTTTTCGCCCCCTTGAAGATGGCAATTGTCAAAAACACCAACAGTGATTACTGTACAGGGATCAAAAACTTCCCAGGTATATTGCTCATTCCATTTGGGACTTGAGGAATCAATCACAGTCCTGGTACGAACCCATTTCTGTCCATATTTTGCAACGCAGTAAGCATCCGTTGTTCCTCGCCCATCTTTGGTCTTCATGGGAAGCAAGTTCTGAGCGCTCAAGATCCCAACCTGCAAAATACCAATGTAAGGCTTCCAGAGATGCTTGTGGGTCGGCCTCAGATCGCTACTGTAATGAGTAGACTCGTCCAGGACATGATAGCCCCCATCTAAAGACAATCTCAGATAAATTCTACTGGCAAACTTCACTTCTTTCTTCTTCGGCTCCCCCTCGGCCGCAGCAACAGCAGGCTTCTCAAGGCTATACCAACGGGGATTCACAGTCTTATGATCCAGTCGTTTGTCTATGATATTCAGAGGAATTATTACTCTCCCCATAATTTCTTCCTTATTCGGCCCCAAACGATCCTCAACCGTGAGAATCAAATGATCCTCGAATGGCTCTGCTGCCACAAAAAGCAACTCCTCGTTCCAGAAAGGACTCATGTTTCGACTGGGCACAGCCGGCTTTGTCTTCATCATCTGATTTCCCAACTGAACCTTGACATGAAAATCAGGAAACTTAGTCTTGTCACTGGGGATCAAATCCTGAGCTTCTATCACATTCACCCTCACATACCACAATTTGGGCGAAAGATAGACCTTGGATCGAGTATTCACAAGCCCATCCGAGTGCACTGCTGCTGCGTCCGAGTGCCATGCCTCTGAAAATGCTTCGTCCGCCTGAGTGCCCAACCAGACAGCCAGCATTAACTCACCCTTCACCTTCCCTTCCCCCTTCTTGTCCTCAAGCCGATACCACTGAGGCGCAAGAGGACTATCAGGCGGCACTCTGATGGGCACTTCGAGCAGATCAAAGGTAACCCGCCCGATAAAATCATCTTTCACAAAATCCTTATCTTTCACCACAACCTCCAACATTGAGGTCGGGGTCCGCTCTTTTGAAAAGGCAAAAACCTGGTTCCAAACTGGATTGGTCGTCTTCTCGAAATGTTTCGTGGCTCCCTTGTAATTCCCCACCTTGACCTCAACAAAAGGGTCACAGCTCCCACCAATGTCCTTGGCGGGGAGATCTTTGGCCTTCACGACCCGAACATACAGATACTGCATATGCTCTACCAGATCATAAGTGCTGCCTGTCTTATCTCGAATCGTGGTTCCTACACCACCACCACCAAGCTGAGGATAAGTTTGCTTCAGTGCAAACTCCATCGGCGGCCCGTGGCCGGGTCCGGCAACAGAACCCATACCAGGACCATGACTACTCATATGCATCACTGCAGGCCTCACTTCCAATTTCTTCTCCTGCACGGACTTCGCCGGTGCCTGAGCCGCCTGAGCTGCCTGATGCATTACATTCGTAACGACGCTTGGTTTACCTACAACTTCTTTCTTCACCTTCTCATCAGAAATCTTCTTCTCTTCCTTGGATTCTTTATTCCCCTTTCCCTCATTGTTCTCCTTCCCCTCTTTCCCATCCTTAACTGTACCCTCTCCACCAGATGAGTTGCTGTTGCTGTTGCTCTTACCATTGCCATTGCCAGCGCCGCCACCACCACCACCGCCTCCATCTTTGTCATTGACAGTATAAACTTTCAGCCCAATGTCCCCCTTTATGAGCGAGAACAAACTCCTTTTCTCGAGCGGGAACCTCTGCAAACTCTCCTCCCCCTGCTTCACAATGCTGCTCCCGTGAATCCGAACCTTGCCCAGAAAATTATTACGGCGGTTGTCCTTCCTCACATTATACACATAAATGTCCACAGTCTGATAAGGGAGGTTCCTGGGCTCAGTGACAGAAAACACCAATTTTTCATTCCAATGTGGATTCAGATCCTTCTCTATAGTACGTGTTCGAGACCGCTGGCTATCATAATCTACCTCCACAAACGCGCTCGTCGATCCCTGCCCATCCTTGGGCATCAAATTGCTGGCGTCCGCCACCTCCACCACCAGCTTCTGCTTACTCATGTTGCATAACAGAAATCTCTGCACCTTCCCCGCCTCGCCACGCCTTCAACGAACCAATTCTGGCCTGCTTAACAGGATCCTAGGAGGAAACTTAAAGCCCACTTGTGTAAACCCCATGAAGAAGTGAAGAGGACAGGTCCGGGTTGGGGCCCTAAGGACAGGGTAGGGTCCGAGTCCCTGTTGCCAGGGAAGGTTAACAGGACAGGGGCTCGACACAATTGAATGAATAGGAAGGAACATGGACATAGATACATGATGACGCTCACTGTTGGAAATTGGAATTTGCCCTGACCTCTACGGTTCTACCCCATTGTTTTTCATAGTATGCCCTCTGCTGTACCCGTCTCATTTGTCTAATACCACGCCCTATCCCCTGTCGCTTTCAAATAAGCATCCCAAGCGGTAACTGCAAGTTGAGATGGATAAACTTGGTTTGCCAGTGTAATCCTCTAAAATGACTTTAAAAATTTAAAAAGTCATTTAGGGTAAACGGGAGAAATTCAAAAAAACATAAAATATTTGGCTTGGTTTTTCATACCACCTCTATCAACATTTTCTTTTTCCAACCTTCAATAACGACGTTTAAAAACATAAATCGATGACGAAAAACGACAATCATAAAATAAGGGGTTACAAATTGTGCATTCCATCTCTCCGAAAATAAATGGGTTTCAAACTGTGTCTTTCAGTTACCCAAATTAAATGGGTTTCATTTAATTTAATTTAATTTAATTTATAATACTTGCGCCATGTATGCACTCAATTCTTCTTTGATTCCATGCGTATATATTTTTGTTTATACTAATTATTCAATTTAAAATTTAAAATTTATTTTTTTGTATTTTTTATTATTATTTAAATTTATTTATTTGTAATGTGATTGATTGAAATGATCTCATGATTAAATGTTTAATAAAAAAAATTATTAATTACTAATTTTTTATTTTTTATTATTTTTTATTTAACTTTTTTATTTTTTATTTTTTATTTTTTTATTTTATAAATTTTTTTTCCATCTTTTCAAGTTATTATTATATTACAAACATATTTTAATAAATTATAACAAATTATATATATTAATAAAAAACAAAAGATATATATTTTAAATTGTATATATGTTAATATAAACGATATTAGTTAATTGTTTTATTTTTGTGTTTATTGTTTTTTAATTTAATTAAGTTATATTTAAGCTACACGTACTAGCTATTATGTAGTTTTTGTTAATTGTTTAATTTATGTGAAATTAAAAATTTATAATATTGAAGTTGTAAACATGGCATAAGTTTAGAAATGGAAAAACTATTTGGAAACTCATGATTTTATCTTTTAGATTGTGTATAATGAAGAATATTCTACCATTGATATATTTTTATGTGAATAAGTGTGTTTATTTTGGAATGGAGCTTCTAAAATTTTAGTTTTATTATCAATAATTATCAAATGGATTGTAGTGTTTTAATCTCCACTAAATATTCTAGAATATACATAGTAGTATACACAAATCAAAGGTTGAGATTTCTCCAAACTTGTTATGTTATTTTTGCTCTTTTAATTAAATTGATTATTAAAAAATGTCATATAAGTGTCATATGAAGTGAATTGTGGTTTTTTTGAGCATGCCGTATTGATAAGTCATAATATGTTTCACTTAGCAAAGATGGAATTATTATCTAAGCCGAAGAAGCAGGGTGGCTGGGGTCTCCTGAATATGTCTCCTTTTGGGAGAGCTCTCCTTTGTAAATCTCTTATCAGAGGTATTTTTGGTAAAAGTCAGTGGAGCAGATTAATAAATCAAAAATATCTTAAAGGGAGGAATATGGCTTTCTGGTTCAGAAGGAAGTCGTTGGGAATCAGGGCTGGCTCCATCATTTGGCAAAGCTTCAGGAAGCTTCAATCCTTCTTCTTAGGTCAGCTTAAATGGACGCTCTCATCCGGCTCCAACGTTTTTATCGGCCTCGATCCAACTCAGCTAAATCTTGAATTGTTGATTTCTCCAGATTTAGTTCTCTTTTTCCATTCAAAAGGCCTCTTTACTTGGAACAAGTTAATCCATTCCTGGTCTTCTCAAGTTCCTGTTTGGAAGAGCGCAGAAGATCTTTCCATCCCTCAGTCTCTCCGTCCCTCTTGGGATTTGGCTGTCATCGGTTTCTCCAGCAAAGGAAGAATGCAATCGGGCTATGTAGATGCGCTCATCTGGTCCCTTGAGAAGCCTGCTATGCAAACTACTGTTAAAGAATTATATGCAGCTCTCTCCTCGCTCCGGCAGCCTCCCTCGCCTTTCTTTCCTCCCCCTTTCTGGAAAGCCTCCTGCCCTCTCAAGATGATCTTATTCTCCTGGCTTCTGTTCTCAAATAGGAATCTCTCTTGGGAGGTTTTGCAAAGGAAAGGCTGGCAGGGGCCGAGCCAATGCCAGATGTGTCGCAACAGTGTTGAATCCAACTTGCATATGTTCTTCCATTGTGGCGCTTCCTCCTCAATCTGGTATGTTCTGTCCTCAATCTATGGCTTTTCTCTCAGAGTTTTTCCTTCTGTTCAGGATGCCTTCGTCTGGTGGAGTGCGCAGCGTCCTGTTTGGCGCTCTCTTTTCATCATTACCTGCTGGTTCCTTTGGAAGTGGAGGAACGTCCACATTTTCCAGAATTCTTCTCTGCCACTTGACTCTATTTTGACAAAAATCCTGGGATACTTGCCTTCTGAGGATTAACTTCGATCTTGGTATTATGGATGATTTCTGTATTTTGAATTCAGATCCGGATGGCTCTTTCTTTCTAAAGTCTTTGTAGTGCCACGCACTCATAACTTTTGGTTTTCTCTAAGATCCACGCATTGCTTATCCTGGACAGCAACAGTTTTTCTGTTCATTTTGCTCCAAGGCCTCATGCCTTCGTTTGTATCTGGATTTTTATATACTCTTTATATAAATCATGAAGCTTTTCTTTCAAAAAAAAGTCATAATATTGGCCCATGATATTGCGCAAAGTTTATTTATTGAGCCGAGAGGCTCATTTTACAGCCTAGTATGATGTGTAAAGTTGTCCGAGAGACTCATTTTACAGCCTAGTATGATGTGTAAAGTTGTCCGTAAGTGATCAAAGTTGAAATTGAAAAAAAAAAAAAAAAATCTATAAAATCTATAAATAAATAAATAACTATACAAAACATTTAAATAATGTCGACTCATAAAAAAATTTGCACAAGAAATTGGATCTCTCTCCGCTGGTGTTAGATTTGTATTTAAAATAGATCTATGCTGGTAGATTAATAATCTCCATAGTAAGTGGAGATAGATGAATTTTGTTTTTGTCCCATATTTTTTTAAATATATATAATTTTATAATGAGGTAAGTATTTTGATGTTTATTATGGATTGATGGCTATTAGGATTTACTAACAATTTAATATATATGGTTGTATTTATTTATTTTTGAAGGAATGAAAAATTTAGAAATCATATTTTAAAACAAATCATGTTTTCAATTTTTTTTTTGACATTTTTAATTGATTTTTTTAAAAATTGATAGAAATTATTTAAATTTTTAGAAAATGAAAATTTTAGAAATCATATTTCTAAACAAACTATCAAAAATATTTTCAATTTTTTTAATATTTCTAATTGAACTTTTTCTAAATTATTTTAAAATAAAACTGTAATTTATATAATTTAAATGTCTAACAAAAATCTTTCAAAAAACTAGATCTTTTTATACAATAAAAACTCATTTTAAATAATAAACTCAAAAAAATTATTACCCACAAATATTAAAACACCTACTGGGTGGATTGGGCTGTATTAAATTCCATGGACAATTCTGAACAATATGTTTTCCAGATTTCATCGAGTGAGAGCCTGGCGCCAGTTTTGACAATGACTGATTAAGGATATTTCCAGATTGTTTAGGTGAAGAAGAATATTTTTAAATTATTAAATGTGAATTATTTATAATTTTAAAAAATAAAAAATTTAGAAATTTTATTTTAAAATGTTTCACTTAACTGGATTTTAGTTGATTTTTTCAAAACAGAGTATTTGGAAAATAATCCTGAATTTTATAACATACATATTTTAAATTTTATGGATTTTTTTTCCAGAAATATAAAGGAGTTGTTTATAGTGCAATTTTTTGGAGTTTCTAGCGCTGGAATCTTATGGAAAATTTTGAGATGAAATCTTGATTTATGTTATTTAAACTAGTTTTTTGACTATATATATAGATTCAGCACCATGAAAAACTCCTAAGACACTTTTATTGTGCAGGGTTACACATCAAATTTGTGATTTCAATGAATTCCTTTATATTTTTGAGAAATTACATTGGAGAAAACCCACTAAAAAAACTTCCAAAAAAATCGCACTAAAAACAATATAAAATTCGGTAAAAAAATTGTCCCCCTGTTCTGACCCCACAAGGGTAAAAACGTCTACTGCCTTCACGTATCATATTCCATCGACGATTCCGAACAAATACGTTTCCAGATTTCATGAAGTGCGTGAGAGCCGGGGCAGCGCCAGTTTTGACAACGACTGCGCGACGAATCAACCATGGAAAAAGGTTGAATATTCAGAAAGAGGCCATGAATTTGACGAAGGACAGACTCCTCCACCGAAGGTGGGACCCAATTTTGCTTCCCTACCTGATCTGTCATGTCCTTTGAATATACGTGGATCGCATCAAATATATCAATTCATCGCAGCTCAGAGCGTCTCGAGGTGAACAAGTGCGCACCACGTGTACTCGCAAGCCGCCCCCGCCTGGGCACCCCTGGACCTTCTGACTGAACCCACGTTTTCCCCTGGCGCGGCTTTTGACACACTTTCTTGTCATGTAAAAGCCCGAATCTGACGGCACTCTTTTCTCTCCGTCAGACATGACAGAATCCCTCTGGATTTTTAATATCAGTCCACAGACGGCGGGTGACACAGCTTGAAAATCCATGGCGGGAAATGGAATCCAAGGCCGCTTCCATATCCATTTTCTTCGAAATTCCACTCTTATTATCTTTGGGACTATGACTAATTGAATTTGTCCAGCTTTTACTTTCTTAGCACTACAAGTGGCCTGCCCTCCACCAAATTTAGAGTATCCGGGCCAAAAAACCCCATTCTGACCCCCCCCAAGTCCTTATCGTTGCAGAGAGCACACAGTAAAAAGAAAATGGATGCCGACATTTCAATTTTTCATCAAAACATCACTTTTACTGTAACAAAATCCTTCCTAAAAAGACTCATATTGTTCATAGGATGAGATGGATTGCAAATCTGAACTTTAAAAGATGAACCCTTAGGAAGGCCGTGGTCAAAGATGATGATGGCATTTATGTTTTCTGCAACTTATTGCGTGTTTTACTGACCCTCTTTGCATTGCACCTTTATCCAGCCCCAACTCATCTTTACAAATGCACCAGTCTTACATGGTCACGCATTATTGCGAAAATGATTTTTCTTTGGTAACCCATGAAAAAGTTAATGAGTAGCAGAAGTCTGTATACTTCAGTATTAAGCGCAAGATTGAGTACAGGTTTACTAATCATTGCAGTCATAGAAGTGGGTTGCACTTCACAACGTAGGGTACATGAGATGTGCAATTTCCAATAAACATTATTCGGATCTCGTTGAGTTGAGTGGGTGGAGGAGATCTAATTATTATTTTAAATAGTGGAAAATTTATTATAATTTAGCTGTTAAATCGGTAGTAAGATGGTTATTATTTATTGTTATCGGTAAATGTGGATTGATTCTTCGCATTATTTTGTTAAATCGGTAGTAAGATGGTTATTATTTATTGTTATTGGCAAATGTGGATTGATTCTTCGCATTATTTAGCTAATGGTCTTTTAGCTAAACAAAAGCATAAGTTCTTATAGCTAAACAAAAGCATAAGTTCTTAGACAAATTTTTAGCTAAACAAAAACAATTTTAACACAAAATCCATACCCAAAAATAAAAGATAAAAAATATGATTATGTTTAAACTGGTCTAATTAATTAAATATTTTTTTGCAATTTTTTAAGTTGATTTTTGAATTGATTTTATATAAAAATAAAATAAGAAATTTGTAATTTTAAATAATTAAATTTATATAATTAAAATGTTTTTAATTTTCACAACATTACATTTATATTACATTTAAAAATATAATATAAATAATAAAATATTATTATTGTGTTAACCCATTAAAAAAACAGTGAAAATCATTTTCTTAAAATACTATTGTGAGAATGCTTATTACTTATCCAAATTAAATATTTGATTTTTACTATTATTTTATTTTAGTTCACATTAATTGTATTAAGTTATTTAATTTTTATTTTTAAATATATAAAATAATTTATAAATGATTTATTTATATAAATAATAATAACAACATTAAACTAGTATTAAAAATAGCCATTAATTATAACTATATTAATTTTATTTTGACATTAAACCATGAGCGAGATGTTTCAATATTGTGAATCAATGCCTTTCACAAAATTTTTGGTTCTTAGTTAGTTAACTAATATTCTAGTTTTTGCAGTTCAATGAGGGAGATGTCTCAATATTGTGAATCAATCCCTTCATTACAAAGTTTTGGGTTCTTAGTTAGTTGACTAATATTCTAGTTTTTGGAATTTTGGATTTAGGATAGCTTTGTTTATTTTAATTTATTCTATTTGGAATTTAGAATTTAGAATTGGCTTCCTTTATTTTAATTTGTTAATGTGTTTATATTTTTTCTTTTATATTGGTTTAGGGTATAATATTTTTGTTTTTAGAATTTTGGATTTAGAATTAATTTTTTATATTTTATTATTAATTTGTTTGTATTTATTATTTATAATTATAATATATATATATATATATATATATATATATATATATATATTATATAATATTATGAATTTTTTTTAAAAAAGGGAGAGAGGGAGCGAAGTGGAGAGAGAAAGAGAGGGAGATGAAGCTAGAGGAAAAGAGGTAGATATGGAGAGAGAGCGTGTATGTTTGGGGGTGAGATAGAAAGAGAGAATAAGAAAGAGACACATAAATATAAATATAGATATTATATAGTATTATATAACAAGTCTAGATCCATCTTAACCCCACATCTACATCCATCTTAACCCCACATCTATGTAGCGTTCAAATATATCAAGGTGCAAACATTTTCTAAGTTTTGCACGCGAAAAAGAGGTTTGCACCTCCGCAGAAAAGATGTTTGCACCTCAAGAGATTTGATCCCTCTTGGAGCTTCACAGATTCGGGATTAAGATGGACTCTCGAAGCTTCATAGATCCGGGATTAAGATGGATCTAAGTTGGTTTATTATTAATGTGTTTGTATTTATTATATTTTTTTGTTTGATATATTTATTGTAAAATATTATGAATGATTCTAAATTTTGTCTAAATAATAATAAAGATAATAATTGAAAATTAGTATAAATTCATTTTAATGCTATGCACATTATTTTTACTAGAATAAAACAAAAAAATTATGGGAATTAAAGATATAACTGTAATGCAAAGTCTAAATTATAGATTGAGTCTACTTAACTGGATGTGGTCTCATTTGCTCTCCATTAAGGGCTAACTACCTCATTGACTCTACTCCCAACCATCTATTTCTCTCCCATTTGCTCTACATTAAGGGCTAACTACCTCATTGACTCTACTCCCAACCATCTATTTCTCTCCAACATCATTTCTGTTAATGAATTTTGTTATACTTTCCAAAAAAAAATCCCTAAAATGGACTATGAATCTCTGACATGCAAATTTGGCATCTCCATTATTTGCAATTATGTTGTAAAATGTAGGATATAACAATGCATTTATGTTAATGAATTTTGTTATACTTTCCAAAAAAAATCCCTAAAATAGATTATGAATCACTGACATGCAAATTTGGCATCTCCATTATTTGCAAATATGTTGTACAATGTAGGATATAACAATGCTCAATTTCCACCTCCCCATTTCCACATACTCAGCATAACCTTTCCTCCAAAAACTCCTTGGGTTGTTCTCATTTCCTTGCTTCACATCTCAACTTGCATAAGCTTGTTTTTAGTTGATATATTTTCTACTTTTCATATCATAGAATGTTAAATTTCAAATAGCTTTTCACTTTAAACTCTTCTTTGTTAAAATAGTTGATATAGTATTGTCATTTTCTTTTGATGTGTTTTCTCCTCTCTTCCATTACTATTCTTGTACATGATTTTCTAGGGCTTTTTTAACCATTAAGCATCTCTTTTCTTCTATATCCCACTCTTCAAACCATTTTTTTGCATTGTTGGATATACGTTTTCTTTCTCCTTTTCAACTTATCTTAGTAGATTTTAATCAAATGACGTCCATGTCCATGAATGCCATTCTCTATATTTATATAATCAATTTTCTCATTGCCTCCAATTCTATTATTTATCTTCTTGCTTAAGGCTTTATCAAAGCATATATTTTACATTTGTTCCTTCTTACTCTTTTGTAGCTTGTGATCAGGTGTTTTTACATATTCAAATTGGTTCCATTTGTTTATGGATATATTTGGTCCCCCATCATTCATAACCACAAAGGAGTATTGCAATTATGAACATTTGAAAGAAGGAGCATAATGTTTACCAATCCCAAGCTTCTATTGTTTTATTTATATTTTTTATTAAGAATGTTTTCCACCCTCGTTGCAGGTATTTTCCTTATGGATGCTTTCCAACTTAGCTTTTCTTTGAAATCTAGTCCCAAATATTTGTAATTTTGGGTCATCTCTAATGGTTCACCTTCAAAGTTGGTTTGTATTTTATTTCAAGTGAAAATACTACTATCATAGTTTGCCCCATATTCATGTTCCTCCCAAGCTTCTTACAAAAATATTTGAAGGCATCCAACTAATATTATAGGTTACACAATGTCCGAGTTGTTAATGTCACATCATTTGCATAAAATAATTTTTTTAGAAAGCCCTTGCTATGTTCAACTATCGTCTACCCTCCTTGTTTATACATTACTCAAGATTATCTATGTAGAGATTGAATAGTGCAAGTAAGAGGAAGCAACCTTGTTTCACCTCAATGTCATTATTGAATCTCTCCAAAAGAACATTTGTACTTCTAAATTTAGCCTTTAATTTCACATATAAAATGTGTATTGTTTATCTCCAACCATTTGGGACCTGTAATTCTAGCCACCTCCCTCATAGATTCTCCCTTGGGTTGGCTTCAAAGGTGTTTTGAAATTGAGAAACAACACCATATTCCTTCACCTACATAGTCCCAAGTCTTTTATATTATACATAAGTATGAGCCAATGATCAATGGTGGAGTGCTTTTGTGGGAGATCATCACGTACTTTGTGTAGAAATTATGATGTAGATTTGCAAGTGCTCATGAAGTTTTAATCAAAATCACAAGACACAAACATACTCTACTACTCTGCAGACATTAATTCATAATCCAGAACAAAAATATCAGACATGAAATCAAAATTCACACATATGCAAATAGTATTTTTCCCGAGGAAAGCAAACTGCTAAAAACCTCAATGTTTGCTTGCATTAATCTGATGAATAGAGATGTATTACAATTGCTTTTCTCAATTGAGCACAACCTATAAGTGCATAACCTATCTCTTTGGTCACTGAGAAGATCTAACCCAGACTTAGTCAATTTCTGCCTCTGCTTGAGCCCCTATTTTCTTGCACAATTCCTGAGGAAATAAGCCCCTATTAATTAGGAATTTCCTTCAAAATGCTTGTGAAATTCCTCATATTTGATCACCTGATCTCATGCAACACCTATACACTCAACTAGTTTACAATTGTTGGTTAACTACCTTGGAAACTCCACCACAACTGGGAAACTTGTATTATTTGCATGCATGAGCTAATTATTAGTCAATTGATCAATTAACTAGGTGATCTCTAATTTTGACTGATGTCCCACTACTTAATTGACCACCACCTAGTTCTATTAATAATTAGAACTAGTTTAATTGATTACAATTGAAATTAACTCGACCTAGGCTCCTAAAAATTAGGAATCACTACATACAAATGAACTTCATGCCCCTAACTTGAATAAACTTAGGTAATTGAGTGACAAGAGCCATGTCACCTCAGTTAACTCCTCCAAGTTATTTTCTGATGTGGATTTTTGAATTTTCCCAATTTAATCAAAGGCAAAATTAAATTGAGAATGTCTTGCTACATTTTTCAACACTCCCTCTCGGCAAGAAAGGGATTTTCAACCACCCCTATCCAACACCTATGGAATGTACTGCATGCAACAACTCTCACTATTGTTCTTTCTACTGCAACATTTACAACTGAGATGCATCCAAAAAAAATTGAATCAACTATGTCTGCAAATGTTTACTGGGAAAATTGTGTTGTTGTTGACTCTGCTACTTAGCCTCCTGCTCTTCTGTCAACACTCATATGCACTCCTTAGTATCTAACTGACATTGATTCTCCTGTTACTGAATACTGTGGGCCCTTATAGCAAGGTAATGATCCATGAGGAGAATGCCTCAATGGACCCTGCCCAAATTTTTGCAACTCTTGGACTAAGGATCTGCATCGCCCCACCTCACTCTTGGACGTGTAGCTGCATGCATGGCGAAATCTGATTTACTCATATTGTTGTTTCTACTGCTCTGTTGTTGCTTCTACACTGTTGCTGCAACCACTATAATAATGAGTCTGATCTCTGTAGATCCTGAAGTACTGGCTTCCATAGGGATGCTCCCTCTTGAACTAGATTCCCTCTGAATTTCGATCTCCTTGTGGAAAATCTCGTTGCTACTCAATCTACCAATATCAATGATCACAACTCCTTTTGTGTCACTAAACATTGGCTCACTAATCTATTCCACTACCAGACTTCTAACTCCATTAAGAAGTCTGCACATAGGGTCTTCTGGATCTGCCTTGAACTAGGGCTCCATAACTTGCCTCCTAACATCTCATTAGTTATTCAATAATCATTGTGCATGTGGACTTCAATCACTAGTTTCTAATGTGAATCCAACTCTGATACCATGTAGAAATTATGATTTATATCTACAACTGCTCATGAAGTTTTAATCAAAATCATAAGACACAAACCTACTCTACTACTCTGCGGACATTAATTCACAATTTAGAACAAAAATCTCAGACATGCAATAAGAAATCACACACATGCAAAAAGAATTTTTCTCGAGGAAAGCAAACTGCTAAAAACCCCAATGTCTGCTTGCATTAATCTGATGAATAGATATGTATTACAATTGCTCTGCTCAACTGAGCACAACCTATAAGTGCATAACCTATCTCTCTGCTCACTGAGAAGCTCTAACCTAGAATTAGTCAATTTTTGCCTCTACTTGAGCCCCTATTTTATTGAGAAATTCCTGAGGAAATAGGCCCCTATTAATTAGGAGTTTCCTCCAAAATGCTTGCGCAATTCCTCAGTGTTGATCACCTGACCTCATGCAACACCTGTACACTCAACTAATTTACAATTGTTGGTTAACTGCCTTGGAAACTCCACCACAACTGGGAAATTTGTATTCTTTGCATGCATGAGCTAATTATTAGTTGATTGATCAGTTAACTAGATGATCTCTAAGTTATATTGATGTCCCACTACTTAACTAGCCACCAACTAGTTCTATTAATAGTTAGAACTAGTTTAATTTATTACAACTAAAATTAACTCAACCTAGGCTCCTAAAATTTAGGAATCACTACATACAATTGAACTTCGTGCCCCTAACTCGAATTAACTTAGTTAACTTAGTGACAAAATCCATGTCATCTTAGTTAACTTCTTCAAGTTGTCTACTGATGTGTAATTTCGAAATTTCTCGATTTAATCAAGGTAAAATCAAATTGAGAATGTCTTGCTGCATTTTTCAACACTTTGGTTAAGTTTTGTCCTTCTCCTTTTCCCCTTTGCTCACTTTTTTCTCTACAATCTGTCACTATGAGCTTGGAAAACATTAGTTGTTCATGATGCCTTTGCAAATTGTCATGTTGTTTTTGTTTCCCCGTTTCATTTGGACACAATGAGGTTTTATTGTCTTATTTTTTGGAAACCTATCTTTGAGTAGTTTAATGAGTAGGGTTGTAATACATGTACTTTGGGGGTTTCCTTCCTCATTTCAAGTATTCTACTTGCAATGCTTCAATGTCTTTTTCTTTCCTTAATGACAAATTTTTATATGTTTCTGCACATCTTCTTTTATGAACATCTCTTCCTTTAGATTTCTAGTGATTTCTTTTTATTTGTTGGGACTTCATATAGAATTTTCACATTAGATAACTATTGCGCTAGAATACATGTTTTTGGGTTTGTGATTCCCTCCAAAAGGGTTTTGGGTTTTCCTTTGCCATCTTTGACATTTCTTATGTCTTAAACCTTACTGTTATGAAACCATCTCACAAAAAGATAGAAAAGATAGATGAACGCCTTATAAATAAGCCTCTTCTAGGGGGCAACCTCCTTTACATTACAAAAATGAACAATTCTTAGATCATACCAATGACAAGACCTCCTTTCTATATATAGGAGTCTAAGGGGTCATAATATAATCAGAGCTGACATAACAATAATAATGTAAGGGCACAGTAATAACAATAGTGGGCTTCTATGGGGCACAATAATAACAATATGGGGACTACATGGGCACAACAATATAATAAGGGGGTTGTAATAATAACAATAAGGGGTTACACTAGTAGTATAGGGACCTAGCACTTACAAATTTACATTTCCCATATTAATAGTCTACGTATATAGAGTAATATTATAGAGTAATATTACCCTTGCTCTTGTTTCTCATTTACAATGTGCCCTTCCAACATTACACTCTTCATTGAATGGGTTCATTAGAAAATTATTTGGCATTGCCCTTCCTTCCCCTACTTTCTTAACTTTGTAGTGTTCCAATGTTATTTGGGTTGTCTATATTATATATGTTGTTTCATTCAGTTTATTCATGAAAATCAATTGGCAATTGATTCTTTCAATTTGTGGTTTAAATATTTATGCACTTATTGCAACAATTGGTAATTTTTTGTTGTATTTATTGTTGGGATGTTGTCACCCCAACCTCCTTTTGTCCAATTAAGCTCCAAGAACATCCAATCATGGTCCGATGACATCTCATCATGGAAATTGTAGATCATCATGTAAGTTGATTTCTTGCATATTATGTTTATTGAAATTATTATGCAATCTGCGACACTTTGATTGTTGTGTGTGTGACATGTGCCTTCCTCCCAACTCTTTAGACTATTTAAATTTATTGCATATAATATTGTTATATGTTGCACAACTACAAAATTTCTTTGCACAAGTGTGTGACTTCCTTATTGAAGTAGATGAGATGTGTTTAATATATAGATGTGGATAAATCTTGTTAACATGCGTTTCAAGCAATGCAAGATTTAATTCGGTAAATATTGTTGTTGGCAAAGATTGTATAACGCCCACATGGATGCACTATAATGTCACAAAATCATACAAATATGTTCCATTCAAATCATCAATGTTATGACTTGTCTTAAAGTCTAAATGTACCTTTATCCATGTATACAACATATAAATATTAGATAAAAATCATGTAGCTTCAATTCTCGAATAAATAATATTTAATTGGCATTATAATGCATATGTTTAAATTATTATTAATAATAATAAAATAAATAATTTGAAAAAATATAAATTAATTTTAATTTAAGTTTAGCAACATATTACACTGCTTCAATTCCATTAAAATAAAATAATCAATTAAAATTTTGAGTTTTCATATTATATTATATATATATATAATCCAATAATGCTCCTCATAGTTTTAATACCACTTATTAAACAAAACTTAAATATCTATTAACACAAATTACTCAAACACTTAACAATCTCAATAATAATCAGTTAAATTAACTCCTTAAACTCTTTTATCTTCAAATTTATTAAAACATATTTAAAAATATAATTCCCACTTATTAAAACATATTAAAAATATAGTTCACACTTTATTACTATGAAAATAAGTCATAACCCAACCTTATTATCTGAAAATATATATTAACCCAACCTTATTATCTGAAAATATATATTGTCCCACACTATGGCGTCTTTCTCGCATAGTAGTAATGTTAGAAACGTACGCCTTCCCTGGCATCTTTGCCACCTAGTCAAATACGTTAATACTGCCACACAACATGGCATCTTTTTCCACCTTGGTAGTAGACTAATAGACGTACCCTCCATATAAAGTAAAATTTTTGAAGAAGTGTGGTTTTAAATTATCGAATTTACATAATCTTAATATTCTTAATCTTTCGTGACATTATAATTATATTTATATTTATATTTAAAAATATAATTTAAATAACAAAATATTATTATTTTATTAAAAATTATGTTAATGATTTTTAATAAAAAAATTAAAATTCATGAAAATGCTTATTAGTTATTCAAGTAAAACAAATATAAATATTTAACTATTTACTATCATCTTATTTTATTTGATATTGATTTTATTAAATTATTAAATTACTGTTTTTAAACATAAAAAATTATAATAAATTTATTCATTTAGATAATAATAACATTGCAATAAAGCGGAATCAGAAAGCGGATTGCTTGTCAAAGGAGGGTCTTCACCTCGGCTCAAGTTCATGGTCCTTGAAGGTTTCCACTGGCTAGGAGTCCTATTCCATTCAGGACTTCTGCATTCCGGGTTTTCAGCCTACTTTCTATCTGTCCTTATGATCTGTTTCTGGTTTCTCTTTTTTGATTTTCTGTCCTTATGATCTGTTTTTGGTTTCTCTTTTTTGATTTTCCTGGTATCTGTCGGATTACATATGGCTTTTTTCTATCTGTCCTTATGATCTGTTTCTGGTTTCTCTTTTTTGATTTTCTGTCCTTATGATCTGTTTCTGGTTTCTCTTTTTTGATTTTCCTGTGGGATTACATATGGCTTTTTATATCTCTGATTTCTCTCCCAGGTGGCGCTTGAGGTATCCTTGCATCTGTGTATCTATGAGCTTTGGCAATATGCCCAGAAGAAACTCTCCTCTGCTTTTTGTCCTATGCTTCTCTAATTTTCATAATATGTACCATCTGGAACTGTTATACAAACTCAATATAATACAATTTAGCTTTTTCTTTCTGAAAAAAATTGCAATAACTAAATTAATTATAATTAAATTAATTTTGTTCGAATTAAATCACGAGGGAGATGTCTCTTTTGTTCCCAGTTATGTAATTTTTTTTGGAGTCTTGAATTTAAAATTAGTTATTTTATTTTAATTTATTAATGTGTTTATATATATATATATATATATATATTTGGTGTAATGTAATTTACAGAGGAAATGACTTTTTTATTATCAGAATTTCAATTAAGATTGTGATTTTTTTATTGTTCAAAATATATTTTTGAATACATAAATGGATTCAACACCCTAAAAATCTATGAAAAACTCAAATTCTACAAATTAAACAACATAAACTCAACCAAAAACGTACCACATTAGATGGTTCTAAACTTCCACCAAAAACTCATGATGTGATTAATCCGAACAAATTTATCAAAAACATAAACTCAAGTTTTTAAAATTCTTTTTCTAATTTTAGTTAAAATTAACTAGGAAAAATGCTCTGAAAAAGACCATTTCGTATATAAGTTAGACTACAACTATTTTTTTAACAATATTATGAATCATTCTAAATTTTGTTAAAACCCAATATAAATTCATTTTAATGTTATGCATATTATTTTTTAAAGAATAAAGTAATAAATTATGAAAATTAAAAATAACACTATAATGTAAATTTTACATTTTAAATTAGGTATAAATAATTGGATTTGGTCTCATTTCCTTAAGGGTTAAGTATCTCATTTACTCTACTTTAAACCATCTACTTCTTTTCAACTTCATTTTTCAATGAATTTTGTTATACTTTCCACATTTCTTTCCTAAAATGGATTATGTGTCTCTAATATGCAAATTTGACATCTCCATGATTTGCAAATATGTTGTACAACGTAGGAAATAGCAATGGTCAATTTCCACCTCCCCATTTCCACATACTCTCCATAAAGTTTCCTCCAACAACTCCTTTGGTTGTTCTCATCTCCTTGCTTCACTTCTCAATTTGCATAAGTTTGTTTTTAGTTGAGATATTTGCTACTTTTCATATTATAGAATGTTAAATTTTAAGTAGTTTTGCATTTTAAACTCCTCTTCTTTGTTAAAGTAGTTGATATAGTATTATTGTTTTCTTTTGGTGTGTTTTCTCCTCATTTCTCTTAGTATTCTTGTACATGATTTTTAAGAGCTTTTCTAACCATTAAGCATCATTTTTCTTCTATATCCCATTCTCAAACCATTTTTTTGCATTGTTGGATCCATGTTTTATTTCTCCTTTTCAATTTATCTTAGTTGATTTTAATCGAATCACGTCCATGTCTGTACATGCCATTCTCTATATTTACATAATCAATTTTCTCATCACCTCCAATTATATTACTTATCTTCTTGTTTAAGTCTTTATCAAAGTGTATATTTTACATGTGTTCCTTCTTACTTTGAGGTAGCTTGCTATCATGTGTTTTTACACATTCAAATTAGTTCAATTTTTTTATGGATATCTTTTGTCTCCCATCATTCATAACCACAAAGGAGTATTGGGCTTATGAACATTTGAAATAAGGAGTATAATGCTTACCAATCCTAAGTGTCTGTTGTTTTATATATATAGTGCAGTAAGAATGTTTTCCATCCTCATTGCAGGTATTTTCCTTGTGTATGCTTCCCAACTTAGCTTCTGATTGAAATCTAGTCCCAAATATTTGTAGTTTTGGGTCATCTCTAATGGCTCACCTTCAAGGTTGGTTTTCAACGTTGGTTTGTAGTTGTTATATTCCATTTTCAGGAGAAAATACTACTATCATATCTTTTCGCATATTCATGTTCTGGGCCAATCTCCTTACAAAAAGACTTTAAGGAATGCAAGTCATATTGTAGGTTACACAGTGTCCTAATTGTTAGTGTCACATCATTTGCATAAAATAAACTTTTTTAGAAAATACTTGCTATGTTCAACTATCCTCTACCCTCCTTGTTTATACATTCCTGGAGCTTATCTATGTAGAGATTGAATAATGCAAGCAAGAGGAAGCAACCTTGTTTCGCCTCAATGTCGTTATTGAATCTCTTCAAAACAACAACTACAATTCTAATTTTAGCCTTTACTTACATATATAACATGCGTATTGTTTCTCTTGAACCATTTGGGACCCCTAATTGTAGCAACCTCTCTCATAGTTTCTCCCTAGGGTTGGCATCAAAGGTGTTTTTTAAATTAAGTAAACAATACCATAGTCCTTCGCCTATGTTGTCCCGAGTCTTTTATATTATGCCTAAGTATGAGCCATTGGTCAATGGTGGAGTAATTTTGTGGGAGATCATCTTGTACTTTGGTTCTTTTGTCCTTCTCCTTTGGTTCTTTTGTCCTTCTCCTTTGCCCTTTTGCTCACTTTTTTTTTTTCTAGAATCTCTCCTATGAGCTTGGCAAGCACTAGGTTGATCATGATAGCTTTGTAAATTATCATGTTGTTTTTGTTTCCTCATTTCATTTGGACATAATGAGATTTTATTGCTTTATTTCTTGGAAACCCATCTTTGAATAGTTTCATGAGTAGGGTTGTTATACATTTACTTGGGGATTTCCTTCCTCGTTTCAAGTAATCTAGTTGCAATGTTTCAATGTCTTTTTCGTTTCCTAATGTCATCTTTTTAAATAGTTTATGTACATCTTCTTCTGTGAGCATATCTTCCTTTATAGTTTTAGTGGTTTCTTTTTCTTTGTTGGGATTTCATATAGATTTTTCACATGATATAACCATTGTGCTAGAATACATGCTTTTGGGTTTGTGATTAACTCCAAAAGGATTTTGGGTTTTGGGTTTTCTTTTGCCATCTTTGACATTTCTTATGTCTTAAACCTCATACATTTACATTTTCCATATTCATAGTCAATGTATATAAAGTGATATTTTTCTTGCTCTTGTTTCTCATTTACATTGTGCCCTTGCCACCTTACACTCTTTGTTGACTAGGTTCATTGGACAATTATTTGGCATTGCCCTTCCTTCCCTAGTTTCTTAATTTTGTAGTGTTCCAATGTTATTTGGGTTGTCTATAATATCTATGTTATTTCATTGGGTTTATTCATGAAACTCAATTGGAATTGATTCTTTCAATTTGAGCTTTAAGATTTATGCATGTATTGCAACAATTTCTACTTTTTGGTGGTCTTTATTGTTGGGATGTTATCACACAAACCTCCATTTTGTCCAATTAAGCTCGAGGAACAACCAATCATGGTTTGATGGCATCTCATCATGGAAATTATAGATCATCATGTAAGTTGCTATCTTGCATATTATGTTTGTTGAAATTATTATGCAAATGCTACACTTTGATTGTTACGTGTGTGACATGTGCCTTCCCCCAACTCTTTAGACTATTTAAAGTTATTGCATATAATATCGTTATATGTTGCACAAGTATAGAATTTCTTTGCAGAAGTGTGTGACTTCCTTATTAAACTAGATGAGATGTGTTTAATATATGGATGTGGATAAATGTTGTCAATATGGGTTTTAAGCAATACAATATTTAAATTGGCAAAATATTGTTGTTGTTGGCAAAGATAGTACAACATCTACATAGATGTGCTATAATATCACAAAATCACACAAATGTGTTCCATGCATATTATCAATGTTATGGTGTGTGTCAAACGCTAGATGTACCTTCATCGATATATACAACATGCAAATGTTGGATAGAAATCAGATAGCTTCAAGGCTCCAATAAATAATGCTTAGCCAACATTGTAATGCATATATTTAAATTGAAATGAAATAATAATAATAATAATAAAACTCTTTTAATTAGAACTCTTTTAAGTAGCAATATATTACACTTGTTTAATATTTTCATAATCACAAAAATGAAACTATCTTAGTTTAAATTAACAAATATTAATTTTTTTTGACAAAAATTAATACTAAATCCATCGTGATAAAATAATGAAATAAAATTTTGAATTTTCAATATAAAAATTATATTTGACTCCTCCTTTTTTTAACTTTTAGAAAAATCCAATAATACTACAGACACTTTTAAACCACATTCTTAATACACTTTACTCAGCAAAATCTGAATTAAATATCTATTAACATAAAATTAATCAAATACTTAACAACATCAATAATAATAAATTAAATAAACTCTTTAAACTCTTTTGTCTTCAAATTTCATTAAAACATATTACAATTATAATTCACTCTGCATAACCCCAACCTTATTATCTGAAAATATATATTGTCCCACACCATGGCATCTTTCTCACATAGTAATAATGTTAGAGAGGTACGTCTTTCCTCGCATCTTTTCCGCCTAGTAAAATGCGTTAATATTGCCACACAACCTGGCATCTTTCCCACCTAGGTAATAGAGTAACAGACGTACCCTCCAAAATGGCATCTTCTCGAAACTAATAAAAGGATGACATCAAACACTTGTTAAAATAAGATAATGTGTGCTAAAAATTATATGAGGAATTTATATGATATACATAGCCTACAACATATTAAATGGCATACCATTTATCTTTAACGTGAAAGTGTATACGAAAATTATAGGCAAACAACAGTTTTTTTTTTTTTTGAGGTATGGGAAATGGTATTAAACTTTGAATTGGTACTTCTTTTTTATAAGCAGTTGGTATTCCTTTTTAATGGGGAATAATAGTATTACATTTTGATTTTTGATGGATGGGAAATGTTATTAAGGTATTTTTTTTAATAAAAAGACACTATTTCTTTTTAATGGGGAGTATTTATTGAAGTGGATGAAAATATATGAAATACAATATTTAATTATGGATTTTTTTTTTATTAAGTTTATTTTGCAATTTCATAATACGTATTGTAAGATTGAGTGCATTGTGTGTGATTTGAAGATGTGGTGGTTAATTTATGATTAGGTATTTGTGGTATTAAATTTTAAATTTGTAATCCAGTTTTAAGTGAGAGCGTTGGTGTAAGTGGAAATATCACCCCTTTAAATATGTTTAATAAAATGTTCACGTGATCTTTTGACTAAGCATATGCTATGACCCATTATAGGCCCTTTAGCGGTGAGTGTGTTGTGTGTAATTAGAAAAGTCAACTCTCAATCCTTGATTAGAGGATGGTAATAATAAAATCTTGAATTAGGATTCTTGATTAGAGGATGGTAATAATAAATTTTGAATTAGATTCTCTTTTAAAAAGGGAAGTATTTGTTGAAGTGAACATGTCATCCCAGGAAGGTTATAGTAAATAAAACACTTATGTTTAGGGAAGGACGGTTAATCAAGTCTACATTGCAGCCCCATCACGGGCCTTGTCAAAGTGAGTGTGTTATGTGTGATTGGAAGAGAACACTTTATTCCCAATTGTGGGGTGGTGACACTAGTCTTGAATTGGTATTCTCATTTTTAAGGGGAAGTATTGGGTCAAGTGTGTGTTGTCTTACTAAAGGTAAAACAATTAAAAGACATATATTTGAAATCGTTGGAGGTCTCGTGACCAAGCTTGGGTTGTAGCCCCATCATAGGTTGTCTAATGGTGAATGTGTTGTGTGTGATTGGAAGGGGTGACTCTTAGTCTCTAATTAGGAGCTAATTATACTAAACATTGAATTAGTATTTCACTTTTTAAAAGAGCATTTTCCCTAATTGCTGTACTACCGTGTTGAAAACATAGCAAATAAAATATTCATGTCCTAATCCATAAAAAACTCTAGACCAAGCTTGAGTTATACCCTTATTGTAAACTATGTAAGAATAAGTGCAATGTGTAAGATTATAAGTAACCACCCTTAATTAAAGTATAAATTATACACCTTTGCTCTTTAATTAGCAAATAGAAATACTTAACCTTAAAATGGTGTTCCCTCTTTTGGAGAAGAACAACTCAAATAGATATGTCATCTCACTAAAGACAAAATATATAAAATATTTAAAACGAAATTGTGTATATAACATATTTATTATAAATGATGTTACATTTTCATTGCAAAACTATATTTACTACATAAAATATTTAAAACAAAATTGTGTATAAATATGTAACATATTTATTACGCCGTAAGTCATTCCCCTATGAGAAGAACTCCCCTAGTTGCCACATTGCATCTGTCTACACTATTGGATAGAGTGTTAGACGATTGGAATAGGGTACCGTCGAATTGAGACCATTTCAACGAAATAACATTTGATAACCTCTCAACCCGTTGGTGTTAACCATATTGGTGGTCTTTCACTGCTCGAAGCCTGGTGGTCTCCACCATTTTTCTCTACATACTGGGAAAATAAGTATCCACCTTTTTTCTCCACACAGTGGGCAAAAAATTCAGGCACAAGAGCTCCACTACTTTTCTCCACACAGTGGGCAAAGAATTCGGGCACAAGAGCTCCGTCGCGACAACTGAGTGAGAGAAAACATTCCAAGAAGTGGTAAGGGTTTTAAAGCTCGACGAGCTGGGATAGCAAGAAAACAACAGGTAAACCCTTACTAGTTTTTCTCATTTGTAATTTCGCCTTATTGTTCTTATTTGACTACCCTATTTGATTTTCAATCCGGGAATTCTGTATGCAGGTCGGCCTTTACCATAGCCATGGTGATCCCCAATTTTTGAAACCCCATTAAGGAGGCACTCATCATCATCACGCCATTATAATAAGCTTCATTCCACCATGGTGTAAGGCTAACCAGATCTTTATTTTTTTCTACCCTTGAGCTTCCTAATGCTTCACAGACTTTTATCTTTCTTTCTGTTCACAGGTTGGTCTTTCATCGCGTTTTGAAACCACAAACATAAGCAATTTCTCTACATGTCAAGCATCAAATTTCTACATTGTTGGTGGTTGTGTTGAAGAAGCATGTGCACCAGTTGCGTGTATTTTAGCTGCAACAACAATAAGGTTTTCATTCAAGACAAAACCTGATATAGTCAACAAGAAGTATACTATCTTGCTGGAAGATGTAGGTCTTCTTCTTTTGGATTTATCGAAAAGAAGAAACCATAAGCATGCTTATGATGCAAAATCCTTACAATTAGAAGGGCATGTGAAGATTGCTGGAGAGGCAATACTGAACTTTGATGTTGAAATTAAATTCGAGGACAACTTGCTTTGGGAAGTTAACTATACAAATGGTCATATTTTCCCGAGTACTTGCCATGACACAACTGCAACCCTTAGCCGCTTGGTTGTGCAACTTCAACTACTTTTTGTACCTAATTATGAAGAGTTAGTTCACTTGAGGTGAGCAACAATTTTTTGGCTGAGATATCCAAAATTTACATTAGTAGTGTTGTATTTCCCTTAAACAAGGATTATTTGGACAACCATCATCTTTCTGAAGTCACACCAGTTGGGTTTATGAAAGGCATCAATTTGCCTTTGAAAGGCGTAGAGACTGGTGGAATTTCTGGCCTTGGAAATGTTTCAGAGATTGTTGTGGGAAATTAGGTGGAGGATATTTGTCAAAACCATCTTCATAAGCTACTAAAAGGGGTTGCTCCAATCTGGGATTTAGTTGCGCTTGCTAAATTGTTTTCTCTTTCGGTTAATCATTATAGAAAAGATCATCGTTTACTAAAGAGCCTACTGAAAGAGGTACTTGCGTCAATCTGAGCATCTCACTCGAAGTTGTAGGATGTGGAGATAATTTTGTAGCAGCAACATAATTTTGGTAAGTAAACAAAATTGACGGTTGAGTACATGGGCAATTTTCTTTAGTAATGTGCTCGATTAATCAATTCAGGTTTTATGTATTCTACAAAAGATATATGTACATTTTTCTACAACAGATATATGTACAATTTTCTTAACATAATAATGTGCTTGAGTGATTAGTTAGGGCTTCATGTCTTTTATATAACACACAAAACACATAGGGAAAAACAATTTGCCAGGAAAATTGCTTAATTCAACTAAAATAAGATGATACAACCTTGTTTTCTAGTTGCACTATTTATGTTGTTTTAAGATATAAAAATAAATATTGATTTATTAACATATGTCCAAGGAAAACTAGGGCACAATAATATATCTTATTATCTTAGCTATATATTTTTGTTGTTGTGCTAAATCAAACTCTGCAAATTGAACAGACCCCACAAATAGTTTCTTTAAAGTCAAAGTCATATAATCCACATGTCAGATATGGAGCAGCCTTGGAAGTGGTTCTATTGTGGAGACACAACATTAAGTGAAGCCATTTTGCTGCTGGAACCATTTGTTAGAGTCAGTATTTGCATACTGCCATCAGTGATAAAAAATCCTCTTTTCATATCATTTTAAGGGTCCCACTCAGAAATTTTTTATCATTCCACTAGGTCATGCAAAAAATTAGTCACTGATGGTAGTCCTAGTTCAAAAACATCACTCTTCCCTAAATGTGATTACTTGCTGGCATAGTTTCATATCTTGTTGATTGTACATCATTCATAAAGTTATTTTTATCATGCCATTTGTATCAATCATGACAGTCATTTTCATCATGGTCACAACCATTCAAAGTCTCCATTAGGTCTTAGGGTTTCCAAGGTCCACTAAAACACCATCTCCTGCATAAAATACCAACAAGTGAGGGAGTAATAATAAACAAGATTTCATCAGCAAAATAGTTTGTAATTTGAATATTCAAGCAAATATGTAATTTTATGGTTTTAATATGTAATAATTCTCATGGTTCCAAGTGTTGTAAGTTCAAAGTTCCATCATCCAAAAGGAAGAGTTTCAAAGTCATTATGTTTCCAAATCCACCAAGAAGATCAAATCAGAAGATCAAGTCCAAAGGTAAATTGTAAAAGACAAGTCAAGTTTGAGAAAGAAAAAGTGGGTCCCAAGACTAATTTTGAAAATATAAACAAGGTATAAAGGCCATCAAAGACCAAGGGAAGGCTCATTTGCACTCTTATCCATCGATATCTCACTCACCTACACTCCATCTACCTCCCTTGACCTTTTCCCATGCCCATTCCTCTCATTTCCCTCTCCTAGGGTTTTGAGGGCATTTTTCTTGGTTTCATGACCTCCATGGTTAAATAATCAACAAAAATTGTATCCTGATGCTCTTACACCTTCCCCTATCCTTAATATACCTTCCTAAACACTTCCCATCACTCCTATCCCTCAAAATCATCATTTTTCTACAAACCCTAGCCTATTGCTACGCTTTTGACACTTTTCTAGACTAGGCATGTGTTTTTCCCTTTTGGACCCCTTCCCCTCACTCAATCCTTGAAATTCTAGTTTCCCCTACTTCCTAACATCCCTCCCTACCTCCCAAAATTTTCCTAAGAATTTAGAAGCCCCCTATCCCCTTTATTTCCCTTCATTCCTATAAATTTCCCAAATCCCCTGTTTTGCCTACACTAAACCCTAATTTCCTCTCCCACTGAGCTAGGGTTTGCTATGGAATCAGAGACATCTGAGTAGAGGAGGCATAAGGGAGGTAATCTCAACAAGTATGATGCCATTCCAAACTCATAGACATCATATCTCCATCATTTTTCAAGAAGTCATTCCAAGGGACAAATCATTTGCCACACATAGGGTCGATTTTTCTTCAAACTATGTTTCAGACCAAACAAGGATGAATTTGGCAAATGTGAGAGAGGTTTTTGTCCATCATAGGCCAAGGATGAAAAAAATCCTTCACTTTTTACACAAGTTTCATGGTTTTAGAGAAATGTCAAAAATACAGTTGCTACAAGAGAGTTGCTGCACTTCTGGAGTGACTTTGGAAAAATCCCTTTTTCTTCTATCTGGAGTGTCCAAATGACTTTCTTGATGAGTAAAATGATAAATAGACAAAAATATATTTCCCATGATCTATCATGGACTCAATTTGGAGTTGATTAAGACCTCCAAAATTTTCCTGCAAAAGAACACTTCATTTTTGCACCCAGGTTGTTGCGCGTTTACCAGTCTTGGGAGATTGACATTTTGACAAAGAAAATGACCTTCAAATTGAAAACTAAAAGTATATATGGAAATTAGACTCGAATGGTTTTCTAACGAGCTATCTTGGAGAAAATTTCGACACCAGGAAGGCCTCCAAAAGCAGCCCTGAATAGGTTGTTGCACGTTTGACACTGTGAGGGCGCTCTTGATAGTGAAATGGTCAAACACGCAACACCTTGGACGTTGCGCTTTTGTTTGGAGCATCCAATGAGAAAATGGTCAGCATTTTTGGATTCAGAATGATGAGGACATGCACCCTGTATTTTTTCTAAGAATTTGGAGCAAAACTGGTCAGCCAAAAGGGTCAAAAACTACCAAAAAATAAGCTTTCTACCTCTTTTCTAGCTTGGTCGCTAAGCGTTTGAGCAGTCATGGTAGATTGAAATTTTGGAGGGGTAAATGAAGCCCATTTTGAAAACCAAGGGAAGTTTTGGAAACTAGACAAGATAAGCTTTCCAATGAGCTATCCTGGGCTAGATTTAGACATCAGGAAGGTGGTCAAAAGTCATCTTGAAGAGGACGCTGCGTGTTTGACTAGGGTTGTTGCGCGTTTACTAGGGTCACTGCGTGTTTGACAGTTTTCCACAATTTTCATTGTTTCATTCCAGGTTGAATTTTATCTATGGGAAATTCAAGTTTTACCTATGTAATTGATCTAGATGATGTAATTATCATGTTTTTACTTTTACCTAGGGTAGATACATCAGTTAGATGGCCTATGTGGCATGTAATGAATCAGTTTGCTAGAGTGAGGGATGAGTCACTTTGACCACCCTACACTCCAGCTATCAGTTCAGCCTTTCTTGCAACTGCTCCTCCACTCATGGATTTGACCCTTGATGCCTAGGATGAGTTGGTTGTTGGCCTATATTATGTATTTTCTCAGTCATTTTACAGGTTGGACTCAGTTGGATGCTTATGCTTTGAGTAGACATCATTTTGTATCAGTTTTAGCAGGAGATTAATGAAAAATTGCAGTTATTTATTTGGGGTACATGTGATATGATGTTCAGTTCAGTTTTCTCTATTGTGATCATATGTTAATATTTTTTTTTTGTACTTCATCAATCATTTCATTGCTTTTAAGTGGATGTTTTCAAGTTGATAGGTAGAACCCATAATATTTATGCTCTGTTTTGGGAAAATATTCATAGTCTATGTTTTCTTCAGTTTAGGAAGAATCCATGTTGCTTACATGCTCTTTCTAGCTCCTCATCTGTCTTGAATCACCTCACCCATCAAACCCTAGAGTGTTGAGCCTTGTGCCTACCTTGCCCCATTGAAACCTTGCCATTTTGACCTAATTTCCTTGCCCTAACTGTCTGGATCCTCCTGATCCAAAAAAACCCTTCAAAATCAAATCAAACCTTGTGCTGCTATACCTAGCCTAATATCATTTTCTTGATCCAATCATCTTGGTTGAGATCCTTACAGAGAGAGCCCTCTCCTGGCCTAGTAGGGCTAGCTACTTGGCTAAGAGTGGTTTGTGGTTACCTTGGCATTACCTTCCTTCAGCCCGAGGTTCAATCCAAGTGTTAACATAGTGGTGACCATACTGGGGAAGAGGTGACAGATCTTCTCTGGGAAAGATCATCAAAGTTCAGATCTGATTGTTGATGGTGAACAACGGTCAGATGCATGCGAAGGCTGAAATCATTCACCTGGCGACTCCAGTGTCAAAAAATCCCAAGGTTCAGAATTTTTACGGCAACTCCACTCTTCAAGAACCAATGGCTTGAAGAATTTCTTGGTGAATTCATTGTTATCCAAATGGATTCGTTTGCTCAAAGGTATGCTCCCATGAGCCGAGATCACATTCTAGGTTTCCCAAATAAAATTCCTAAGGTAGATTGGAAAAGGAATTTGCCTATGTTTAAAGATGATGATAAGAATGATGTTGCTTTACATCTGGTTAGATTTCACATGCATACTAGCAAGTTGAAGGTTGATTTTTGAAGACTACTTGATGAAAATATTCATTGCCACTCTGGATGGTGAAGCCTGATCTTGGTATGAAACTTTACCGCCTGCTTGTATTTACTGTTTAAGGATTTTCATACCATGTTATTTGAAAGGTATAAAGAATTTTGTCCATCCTTAATATTAGTTTAGAATTGTTGTAAACATGTTTATAGTTTTATTGAAAATCTTGAGAAAGTTTATGAATATGATAACTTCATAGCCAATGAGATCATGGAAGCTCTGTATGAAAATCCATTTCAGCAGCATAAAGAGAGCTTAGAGGATACTTATCAAGATGATCAGGAAAATTTGCAGTAGGTTCAAGATCTTAGTACAATTGAAAATGATGGAAGACAAGGTCTTATTTCAGATCTACTCATAGCAGAAGACAGTATGCAGGAAAATCAAGTTCCAATTTCAGATTGTGATAAAGTCAAGTTGGCTATTTCAGATCTAGATTCAGATCATGATGATGAAAAAATCAGTGAAGCCTTCTCTGATTTTTCCCTTCAACAACAATCTCAAAAAGCCAGTCACTTCGATACACAAGATCATAGTCAGCATACAATAGCTTCCTCTTTGCTTGAAGATGAAGGAATTTTGCATCTTGATAGTCAATAGGAAACACATGAAATGAATCAACAATCTGATGAAAATTTATATACTCCTTTTCTTGAAATTAATGAAGATATTCAACATCCTTGTCAAAATTTAGGAGGGAAAGAAGATAATTATTGTTTTAGCAAAAGAAAACAAAAAGTACTATCTCCTTTGTCTGAAGATGAGATAGATCAACTCTTGAAAGGTCATGTTACAGCCCAAGACAATGCAAGTTTGCATTGTTCACGTAGTCAAGAAGGTGTTAGTGAAGCTTCTTCGACTTTTGAAAATGAGTACAGTCTTGAAATTAGATTTATAGATCAGTGAATAGATATTGTTTTCTTTCATGAAGATGATAGGGCTATCGTGTTTGATAATCTTGAAGAATGTTTTCTGTTTAAGAATGACTTAGACTATGAAATTGAGGAGTATGAGCCCGAGAGAGATAGTATGCCAGAAATCGAGTCAAAATTTCTCATGCTCAAGGAATTTACAACCAACACTCAGATAGCAGAAGCTTATACTTTTCTATGCCTTCCTATCAATCAACAACCAACTGTTCTTTTAGATCAGAATGAAGGGAGTACTTGTATTTTTGCTATTGGATCTCAAGACAAGGTAATGCCTCAGGATTTTCAAGATCCCTTCGACAATCTTTTGCAAGCATTGGAGAAGATGAACGTTGTCTGGTTTGTTAGAATAAGCCTTGGTTTCAGTTGTTATTGTGAGTTGCCTACATGTACATCGTTCTGCCTGCTCGAGGAAAGTGAGAGCAGAATTTCAGTAGGTAGCCATTTGTTGGATTGGTTACATTGGAAGTCTCACTTCACATGAGTGTACATGTTTCTTCAGTAGGCAGGTGGTTGTCATCAGTATTTGAAGCCCTCAAATCTCGATGGTCAGTTACCATTAATAAGTTTTGTAAGTACTTGTTTATGTTAAGTAAGTCTTGAGTCATTTTTTTCAGTCAATTTCAAGTCAGTTTCGAGTCAGTTTGTGTCATTTGAAGTTGTCAGCGTTTAGTCATGCATATCAATTTAAGTTTTTGACCGTATTGGCCCACATGGTTAGGCACTTGGTCTACTGTGTTCTTGACACCTCCAAGGAGCTGCCATCCCCAATAAGGCCGATGTTAGAGTCACTATTTGCATACTGCCATCAGTGATCAAAAATCCTTTTTCATATCATTTTAAGGGTCCCACTTAGAAATTTTTTATCATTCCACTAGGTCATGCAAAAAATTAGTCACTGATGGTAGTCATAGTTCAAAAACATCACTCTTCCCTAAATGTGATTACTTGATGACATAGTTTCATATCTTGTTGACTGTACATCATTCATAAAGTTATTTTTATCATGCCATTTGTATCAATCATGATAGTCATTTTCATCATGGTCACAACCAGTCTAAGTCTCCATTAGGTCTTAGGGTTTCCAAGGTCCACTAAAACACCATCTCTTGCATAAAAGACCAGTAAGTGAGGGAGTAAGAATAAACAAGATTTCATCAACAAAATAGTTTGTAATTTGAATATTCAAGCAAATATGTAATTTTATGGTTTTAATATGTAATAATTCTCATGGTTCCAAGTGTTGTAAATTCAAAGTTCCATCATCCAAAAGGAAGAGTTTCAAAGTCATTATGTTTCCAAATCCACCAAGAAGATCAAACCAGAAGATCAAGTCCAAAGGTAGATTGTAAAAGACAAGTAAAGTTTGATAAAGAAAAAGTGGGTCCCAAGACTAATTTTGAAAATGTAAACAAGGTATAAAGGCCATCAAAGACCAAGGGAAGGCTCATTTTCACTCTTATCGATCGATATCTCACTCACCTACACTCCATCTACCTCCCTTGACCTTTTTGTTGGCATTATGATTCAGGTGTTGTCCTTGATGGCAAACTCATTCAGGTGGTAAATCAAGAAGGACGCAGGAAATATGTTCAGCAAGTGCGTCCCCGCAGGTATACCATACAGAACCCGCGTCCAGGGACGCAGGCCAGCCGTTCAGGAGGTGCGTCCGCCCAGTGCACACATTTCAAGGCAGAGAAAAGCACGTGGGGGTTTCTTGTGTGGTATCTAGCCGACGGTTTTTTTGTGTTTCTATGGTGTCGGCTCGTGGTATTGTTCCACGCCTTGGGGAGAAGCTTGCCTATATAAAGCAAAGGAGTTCATTTGGATTAAGCATCATCTTGGTTGAATATCTCTTGGTGAGATCTAGTCCAAATCTATAAGGGCGAATCTTCTAATGGACTACGATCTATATGGCGCATGATCAGATCTGTGGATCTAAGTGTTTGGGTTGGTTCTGAAGTCCTCTTATCTTCTATATCTGAAGGGACGCAGATTCAGTGAAGGGAAAGTGCGTCGGGACGCAGTACAGTAAAGGCTCAGGTGCGTCTCTGAGGCAAAGGGCGCGGCGCGACTGTGGTATTGGGTGCGTCTCTGAAGCGAAAGACGCGGCGCGATAGTGTTTCTGTGTGCGTCGGTCGCAGAAAAGCAATGAGGAACAGTGCGTCTGCACGCAGAACAGCATAAGGTACACTGCGTCCAGTCGCAGGCCACAGAAAGAAAATATGCGTCCCTGTCTTAAGATGATCTGTTGACTGTATATTTCTGTTCATAAGGTGTTCTGGGTTGTTTCTGTAATTACTGATCTGATATCTGTCGTAGACTGTATCTGTTGTATACTTGTTGATCATTTGATTCTTCATGAAAAGAAGTAGGGGGTTGTAGCTCCCTTCCAGGAGAGTCTGGAAAACGAGAGAGAGTTGTAGCTCTCTGCAGGTTGCAGCCTGCGTACTGGTAAAGGACTGCACCAGTACAAAATCATTGTAAAAAGAATTTCTTGAAAGAAGATAGAGACATATTGCAGCAGGTGGTTTTTCTCCCGCATTGGGTTTCCACCTTACATCTTGTGTTCTTTGGTGTGACTGTCTATTTTCTTTATTCATGCTCATTGTTTTATGGTACTGATATACAAGAATATTTCAAAAGAATCAAATAAGGAAGATTTGGTAAATTGCTAGATAATACTGATTCACCCCCCCTCTCAGTATTATTTCCAACAATTGGTATCAGAGCAGGTCCTTCTGAAAAGCTTGATCGCTTGAAGGTAGATCGTTCATCATGAGAAACTACGAGAGAGAAGCATCAATCAGGCCACCCGTCTTCGATGGGACAAACTTCAATTATTGGAAGGTAAGAGTTACTGCATATCTTCAATCTCTTGGTACAGAAGTTTGGAACATTGTAGAATCAGGCTATGCCTTTCCTTCAGCTACTCCTACAGATCCAGCTGAGAAAAAGCAGTATGAAACAAATGCAAAAGCAGTCAGTACTCTATTAGGAAGTATATCCCAAACAGAGTTCATGAAGGTCATGCACTTCAAATCAGCAAAAGAGATATGGGACAAAATGATCACTAGCTATGAAGGAGATGAACAGGTAAAAGAAGCTAAACTTCAAACTCTCAGGATTCAATATGAGACTCTCAAGATGTATAATGATGAAAGTGTGGCTAATTATTTTCTTCGGGTAGATGAGATTGTTAATTGTATGAAAAATTTGGGTGAAGAAATAAAAGAGACTATAGTAGTTCAAAAGATTCTAAGATCTTTATCCCCCAAGTTTGAATCTAAAGTATCTGCAGTAGAAGAAAAGGAAAATCTCCGTGTTCTCACTATGTCTCAGCTACATGGAATTCTAACTGCTTATGAAATGAGAAAGGGAGGCCCATCAGACAGAAGGGAAGCTGCTTTTAAAGCATCAGGCAAAGAAGATCACTATGAAGCAAGTCATGTTCCAGAAGAAGAGGAAGAAGAATCAAATTTTGTCAGAAATCTTCAAAGGGGTTCTGGAAGGTTCAGAGGTAAGCTACCTTTCAAATGCTTTGCTTGTGGAAGAGTAGGTCATTATGCTGCAAAATGCTCTTATAAGGATAAAGGAAAGGAACCAGTTAGATGGAACAAGAAACAGAGTGCAAATAAGAAAAGCTACTACACCCATGAAGATAGTGATGGCTTATCAAACAGTGATGAAGATGAACAAGGTAACAAATACAGATTGTTAATGGCATTTGAAGATGATGATTATGAGGATGCTGTAGATGTGGATAACCTTTATGATGAAATTACTAGACTCAAGAGATGTATAGAAGAAAAGAACATGATTATTGATACTCTACAATTTCAAATTGATGAAAAGGAAAAACATCTTGAAAAATTAGAAGGTGAAATTGTTGGTCTTAGAAAAGAAATTGAGAAAACAAAAACTATCAATCTCAAGTTTGTCAAAGGATCTGAAACTTTGAATGAGATTATCAGTGTGCAGCGGTCTCCACTAAATAAGACAGGTCTGGGCTATAATGGAGAAACTTCTCAAGCATCCACTTCAAAAAGTTATCTTGATGCAGCAAGAAGAAATGAGCAAGAGCACAAGGAAGATCATCAGGTAAAGCAGGGACAAACGTCAAACAGAAACTATCAGGGGCAATCCAGCTTAAGGGTGAACAAAAGCCACAACCAGCCACAGGTAAAATCTTCCCAATTTGGTTCAAGGATAGATGAAAATAGAAATTACAATCAGTTGGCTGGTAGATTCAATAATCGCAGAAGCTTCTTCAATGGACAATGCTTTTCTTGCCATAACTTTGGTCACAAAGCAGCTCAATGTGTTGCGTATAAAACAATCATGACTAGGGAAGCTCAAAAACAAAGAAGTATGACAGGGATTACAAAAAGGACCTATAACAACTTTTCAGCTCTTGAAAATGAAGTTGAATGCTCTATTTGCAATAATTTTGGACATGAAGACTTTGAATGCAGAAGCAGGTTTCCGGAAAGAAAGGTACAAGAACAAAAAAAAGAACAAGCCTCAGGCACCAAAACATGGAAAATAAAGGAACCTCAAACAGAAAGATGTGGGATAGCATTCTATGCAGAAGGACAAGAAAATCTATGGTACATTGACAGTGGATGTTCAAAGCATATGACAGGTGATAAAGAAAAACTTGAATCTTATTCTAATTTAGAAAAAGGAAAGAAAGTCTCTTTTGGAAATGATACTCCTGCAACTATAAAAGGAAAAGGTATTGCTCCTTTAAAAGAAGATGTTAAGGCTGGAAATGTTTTGTTTGTTGATGGACTAAAGCATAATCTTCTAAGTGTAAGCCAAATGTGTGATCAAAGAACCGAGGTTATATTCAGATCAAATGGATGTCTTGTTCGTGATCTTGATACAGGTAAAACAGTTCTCAAAGGAAAAAGAACTCCAAATAATCTATACATATTTGATGAAGGACAACAACAATGCTATCTAAGCAAGGATGAAGAGCACTGGTTATGGCATCGAAGGTTGGGACATCTAAGCTTCTCACAAATAAGGAAAGCTTGCAAATATCAGGCAGTTCGCGATCTTCCAGATATCAAAATTCCTGACAACACCATATGCAGATCATGTCAGTTTGGAAAACAAACCAGAACTAACTTTCCAGAGAAAGAAGGATCAGCCAGCATGCCTCTTGAGCTAGTACATACAGATGTATGTGGACCATTCAGAAAAAGAACACCTAGAGGAGAGGAATACTTGATATTATTTATTGACGATTTCTCCAGGTTTGTTTGGTTAGGACTTATGAAGCACAAAGATGAAGCTTTCGAAAAATTCAAATCCTTCAAAGCTTTGGTTGAAAATGAATCAGGTCACAAAATTAAGTGCCTCAGATCCGACAGAGGTGGAGAATTTACTTCAAATGAATTTTTCGATTTCTGTGATGAACATGGGATAAGGAGAGAATTTTCTACAGCTAGAACTCCTCAGCAAAATGGAGTAGTGGAAAGAATGAACAGAACAATTCAGCAAATGGCTCGTGCTATGCTTGATGAATCAGGAACTCCTGCAACCTTCTGGGGTGAAGCTGCACATGCGGCAGTTATTATTCTCAACAAGACAAATGTCCGAGTGAACAGCACTCAAACTCCTCATGAGCTCTGGAGTGGTAAAACTCCTTCGGTAAAGCACTTCAAAATCTTTGGGAGCAAATGCTATATCAAGAATACTGAGGAGCAGCTTGGCAAACTTGATCCTAGAGCAGATGAAGGAATTCTTCTTGGCTACTCTCCACATAGCAAAGCATACAAATGCTACAATAAAAGACTTGGCAGAATTGTTGACAGCATTGATGTAGTGGTTGATGAGAAAGGATACATTCCTAGGCAAATACATCGTGAAGACATTGAAGAAGATGAAAGCTACCCTCAAAGACAGAATGATGAAGAAGAAGAACCGCAAGAACAATCTCAAGACGGACCTCACGAAGAAGCAGAAGAAAGAACAAGAATAGAAGAAAAGACTCCATCCAGATATGTTCAAAAGAACCATCCAGAATCTCAGATCATGGGACAAAAAGAAGCAGGTATACAAACTAGAAGAACAGTTGCAGAAGCTTCAAGTTATTTGGCATTACTCTCCTCTACTGAACCACAAAATGTGAAAGAGGCATGCAAAGATGAATGTTGGGTGAAAGCAATGGATGAAGAACTTGAGCAAATCGAAAAGAACAACACTTGGGAGCTGGTTCCTAGACCAAAGGATAAGAATGTTATCGGAACAAAATGGGTTTTCAAAAATAAATTGAATGAAAATGGAGAAGTAATTAGAAACAAAGCCAGACTTGTTTGTAAAGGGTATGCACAGCAAGAAGGAATAGACTTTGAAGAAACTTTTGCTCCTGTTGCAAGACTTGAGGCCATTCGAATGTTTCTTGCTCTCTCAAGTTGTCAGAACTTCAAAGTATTTCAAATGGATGTGAAATCAGCCTTTCTGAATGGAGACTTGGATGAAGAAGTGTACATTGAACAGCCAGATGGTTTCATTCTTGGAAACGATCCAAATCTTGTATGCCGATTAAAAAAGGCTCTCTATGGTCTCAAACAAGCTCCAAGGGCTTGGTACTACCGGTTGGACAAATATCTTCATCAACAAGGTTTTTCAAAAGGTTCAGCAGATAGCAATCTTTATATAAAAGTTGAAAATGACAAATTACTAATACTTGTTGTGTATGTAGATGACATTATTTTTGGCAGTAATGAAGAAGCTATGAGTCAAAGTTTTGCCTCGGTCATGCAGAAAGAATTTGAGATGTCCTTGCTAGGAGAACTGACATACTTCCTTGGTTTGCAAATCCAACAAAAGAAAGGAGGAATCCTTTTATCTCAAACCAAGTATCTCAAGCAGATCTTGAAGAAATATGGCATGGAAGATGCAAAACCAGTATGTACACCCATGGTCACAGGATGTAGTCTCAGTGCAAATGATGAATCTGCAGCAGTACATCAACCAACCTACAGATCTATGATTGGAAGTCTACTATATTTGACAGGTACCCGACCAGACATCATGCATGCAGTTGGAATAGTTGGAAGATTTCAGGCAAATCCAAAGGAGACTCATCTTCAAGCAGTGAAGAGAATCTTCAAATATCTTCAAGGGACTCAAAATTATGGCCTATGGTATCCTAGAGATACAGATCTCACTCTTCATGCTTATACAGATGCAGATTGGGCCGGAAGCGTGGATGACAGGAAAAGCACAAGTGGTGGTGCATTCTTTATGGGTTCCAGACTGGTATCTTGGTTCAGCAAGAAACAGAGTTCAATTGCCTTGTCTACAGCTGAAGCGGAATATGTTGCTGCCGCATCTTGTTGCACCCAACTTCTTTGGATGATGCAGACTTTGCAGGATTATCAAATCACTTGTACACCTCCTATTCCTATCTTATGTGACAACACAAGTGCAATCAGCATCTCAAAGAATCCGGTTATGCATTCAAAAACCAAGCACATACCAATCAAGTACCATTTTCTCCGGGAACAAGTACTTGAACAGAAGGTCAAGTTGGAGTATGTTCCTTCTAAGGAACAAGTTGCTGATATTTTCACCAAACCGTTGCCCAGGGACACTTTTGAATACCTCAGGCAAAAGCTGGGGGTTGTTGATGCATCATCTCACTGTTGATCATCTTCCTATTGATGGTATAGGCTCAGGGGGAGCACATAATGCATTGTTGGCATTATGGAGAAGGAGATCTTGGAAATAGCTGCAATATGTCTCTATCTCCTTCATGATGGATTTCTGGTTACAGATCTGGAGAAGCATGAGCATAGGGGGAGCATACCCTTTGCCCTTGATGTCAAAGGGGGAGAATGATGACGCTGAAGATTATGTGGTTGCCATCAAGTCCAAAGGGGGAGTTTGTTGGCATTATGATTCAGGTGTTGTCCTTGATGGCAAACTCATTCAGGTGGTAAATCAAGAAGGACGCAGGAAATATGTTCAGCAAGTGCGTCCCCGCAGGTATACCATACAGAACCCGCGTCCAGGGACGCAGGCCAGCCGTTCAGGAGGTGCGTCCGCCCAGTGCACACATTTCAAGGCAGAGAAAAGCACGTGGGGGTTTCTTGTGTGGTATCTAGCCGACGGTTTTTTTGTGTTTCTATGGTGTCGGCTCGTGGTATTGTTCCACGCCTTGGGGAGAAGCTTGCCTATATAAAGCAAAGGAGTTCATTTGGATTAAGCATCATCTTGGTTGAATATCTCTTGGTGAGATCTAGTCCAAATCTATAAGGGCGAATCTTCTAATGGACTACGATCTATATGGCGCATGATCAGATCTGTGGATCTAAGTGTTTGGGTTGGTTCTGAAGTCCTCTTATCTTCTATATCTGAAGGGACGCAGATTCAGTGAAGGGAAAGTGCGCCGGGACGCAGTACAGTAAAGGCTCAGGTGCGTCTCTGAGGCAAAGGGCGCGGCGCGACTGTGGTATTGGGTGCGTCTCTGAAGCGAAAGACGCGGCGCGATAGTGTTTCTGTGTGCGTCGGTCGCAGAAAAGCAAAGAGGAACAGTGCGTCTGCACGCAGAACAGCATAAGGTACACTGCGTCCAGTCGCAGGCCACAGAAAGAAAATATGCGTCCCTGTCTTAAGATGATCTGTTGACTGTATATTTCTGTTCATAAGGTGTTCTGGGTTGTTTCTGTAATTACTGATCTGATATCTGTCGTAGACTGTATCTGTTGTATACTTGTTGATCATTTGATTCTTCATGAAAAGAAGTAGGGGGTTGTAGCTCCCTTCCAGGAGAGTCTGGAAAACGAGAGAGAGTTGTAGCTCTCTGCAGGTTGCAGCCTGCGTACTGGTAAAGGACTGCACCAGTACAAAATCATTGTAAAAAGAATTTCTTGAAAGAAGATAGAGACATATTGCAGCAGGTGGTTTTTCTCCCGCATTGGGTTTCCACCTTACATCTTGTGTTCTTTGGTGTGACTGTCTATTTTCTTTATTCATGCTCATTGTTTTATGGTACTGATATACAAGAATATTTCAAAAGAATCAAATAAGGAAGATTTGGTAAATTGCTAGATAATACTGATTCACCCCCCCTCTCAGTATTATTTCCAACACTTTTCCCATGCCCATTCCTCTCATTTCCCTCTCCTAGGGTTTTGAGGGCATTTTTCTTGGTTTCATGACCTCCATGGTTAAATCATCAACAAAACTTGTATCCTGATTCTCTTACACCTTCCCCTATCCTTAATATACCTTCCTAAACACTTCCCATCACTCCTATCCCTCAAAATCATCATTTTTCTACAAACCCTAGCCTATTGTTATGCTTTTGACACTTTTCTAGACTAGGCCCGTGTTTTGCCCTTTTGGACCCCTTCCCCTCACTAAATCCTTGAAATTATAGTTTCCCATACTTCCTAACATCCCTCCCTACCTCCCAAAATTTTCCTAAGAATTTAGAAGCCCCCTATCCCCTTTATTTCCCTTCATTCCTATAAATTTCCCAAATCCCCTGTTTTGCCTACACTAAACCCTAATTTCCTCTCCCACTGAGCTAGGGTTGGCTATGGAATCAGAGACATATGAGTAGAGGAGGAATAAGGGAGGTAATTTCAACAAGTATGAGGCCATTCCAAACTCATAGACATCATGTCTCCATCATTTTTCAAGAAGTCATTCCAAGGGACAAATCATTTGCCACACATAGGGTCGGTTTTTCTTCAAACTATGTTTCAGACCAAATAGGGATGAATTTGGCAAAAGTGAGAGAGGTTTTTTTCCATCATAGGCCAAGGATGAAAAATTCCTTCACTTTTTACATAGGTGTCATGGTTTTAGAGAAATGTCAAAAATACAGTTGTTACAAGAGAGTTGTTACACTTCTGGAGTGACTTTTGAAAAAATACTTTTTATTCTATCTGGAGTGTCCAAATGACTTACTTGATGTGTAAAATGATAAATAGACAAAATTATATTTCCAATGAGCTATCATGCACTCAATTTCGAGTTGAGTAAGACCTCTAAAAGAACACTTCATTTTTGCACCTGGGTCGCTGCGCATTTACGAGTCTTGGAAGATTGGAATTTTGACAGGGAAAGTGACCTTCAAATTGAAAACTAAAAGTATATATGGAAATTAGACTCGAAGGGATTTCCAACGAGATATCTTGGAGCAAATTGGGACACCGGGAAGGCCTCCAAAAGCAGCCCTGAATAGGTCATTGTTGTTTGACATTGTGAGGGCGCTCTTGACAGTGAAATAGTCAAACACGCAACACCTTGGTGCTTTTCTTTGGAGCATCCATTGAGAAAATGGTAAGAATTTTTGGATTCAGAATGATGAGGACATGCACCTTGTACTTTTGCTAAGAATTTGGAGCAAAACTGGTCAGCGAAAAGGGTCAAAAACTACCAAAAAATAACCTTTCTGCCTCTTTTCTGGCTTGGTCGCTGTGCGTTTGAGCAATCTTGGGAGATTGCAATTTTGGACAGGTAAATGAAGCCCATTTTGAAAATCAAGGGAAATTTTGGAAACTAGACATTATAATATTTCCAATGAGCTATACTAGGCTAGGTTTGGACAGAGGGAAGGCGGTCAAAAGTCATCTTGAAGAGGATGTTGCACGTTTGACTAGGGTCGTTGCGCATTTATCAGGGTCACTGCGCATTTGGCAGTTTTCCACAATTTTCACTGTTTCATTCCAGGTTGACTTTTATCTATGGGAAATTCAAGTTTTACCTTTTTAATTGATCTAGATGATGTAATTATGATGTTTTTACTTTTACCTAGGGTAGATACATTAGTTAGATGGCCTATGTAGCATGTAATGAATCAGTTTGCTAGAGTGAGGGATGAGTCACATTGACCACCCTACACTCCAGCTATCAGTTCATCCTTTCTTGTAACTGCTCCTCCACTCATGGATTCGACCCCTGATGCCTAGTATCAGTTGGTTGTTGGCTTATATTATGTATTTTCTCAGTCATTTTACAGGTTGGACTCAGTTAGATGCTTATGCTTTGAATATACATCATTTTGTATCAGTTTTAGCAGGAGATTAATGAAAAATTGCAGATATTTCTTTGGGATCCATGTGGTATGATGTTAACTTCAATTTTCTCTATTTTGATCATATGTTAAAATGTTTTTTGTACTTCATCAATCATTTCATTGCTTTTAAGTGGATGTTTTCAAGTTGATAGGCAGAACCCATAATATTTATGCTCTGTTATGGGAAAATATTCATAGTATATGTTTTCTTCACTTTAGGAAGAATCCATGTTGCTTACATGCTCTTTCTAGCTCCTCACCTATTTTGAATCACCTCACCCATCAAACCCTAGAGTGCTGAGCCTTGTGCCTACTTTGCCCCATCGAAACCTTGCAATTTTGACCTAATTTCCTTGCCCTAACTGTCTGGCTCCTCTTGATCCAACAAAACCCTTCAAAATCAAATCAAACCTTGTGCTACTATACCTAGCTTAATATTATTTTCTTGATCCAGTCATCTTGGCTGAGATCCTTATGGAGAGAGCCCTCTACTAGCCTAGTAGGGTTAGCTACTTGGCTAAGCATGGTTTGTGGTTACCCTGGCATTGCCTTCCTTCGGCCCGAGGTTCAATCCAGGTGCTAACACCATTAACATCAAATGTGGTAGATTTTGTTCGTCAAGGTGCCCTTATATCCATAGCTATGGTTATGTGCAAACAAATGAGGCACGTGAATCTCGTGGTAGGTAGCTTTAGGTATGCTATTATACAATGTTGTAAGATTTTATTTAGAAAAAAAAGTGTTCATTGTTGCCATTGTAGTTGCACTTTTATTGTTAAATTAATTTGGACAAGGGCTGCAATGAGTGGCACACCACCGTCTAGAAGAGATAGCCACACTTTCTCATCATGGAAGAACAAAATTATAGTCTTGCCTATGGAGGATGCATCAGACTCTTATTTGTTTAATGTCAATGTCCTTGATGCATATACACTTATTTGGAAATAGCTAAACACAACTGGCCAGATATTAGCACCTCGGGCGGGCCATCCAATAGTATCCCTTAGAGAGAATTTGTTTGTGTTTGTTGGACTTACTGATGATTGTAATTTATTTGACAATCTTCACATGCTAAACATAGAGACATGAATGTGGACCAAGGTAACAACCACAAGTCAAGGACCATCTGCTAGTTTCTTTATTGTTGGAGATTGTTTGGATTACAAGAGAGGCATTCTCATATTCATAGGAGGGTGAAATGAAAAGTTGGAGGCCCTGAATGACATGTATTATTTGGATGCATAAATGAAAATGGAAAATGGACAAGATGAGAAAAATCCAGAGAAATTTTCTTTAAAGAAGGAGTTGAAAAGAAAGCGTCAAGGGCACCATGTCTCTTCAAATGATCCTAAGAAGGAGAGAGATACACCTAAGTTTGATGTAAAGCCTAGAAACAACTTGTCCATAACCCCTCCAACTAACATTCCTGCTGGTCAAGTCAAACCTTCTGTGTACACTTTCAAGCCCGTTGAAGAGAAGATATTTGAAGCAAAAATAACAGATGTGTTTCATTATGGATACACTATTTAATCACACATTGAAGGGAAGCCTTTGCGTGGGTTATTTTTCTCCTATAAACCTGGCTTTGCTCATGTTGTACATGCTTATCTCACCAGGAAGAAACTCACCTCAGAAGAAAGTTCTATGAAATTGAGTGAAACATGAAAGCCTAAATTAAAGATTGTTCGTGCAATTAAGCAATCTATGAAGAGAGTAGAAGATGGGTAGGCAAACTCTATTATGGATGTAGAATCTCTTGCACAAGGGACTGTGAACTTAGTGAACTTGAATTTGTATATGCCTTTGATTTAGAAGGTTTTGTGTCTGTCCTCTGCTGATTTATCGATAATAAGAAACCATAAACATGCTTATGATGTAGAACACTTACAATCAGAAGGGTATGTGAAGATTGCTGGAGAGACAATACTGAACTTCGATGTTGAAATGAACTGCCAGGACATCTTGCTTTGGGAAGTTAAATGTACAAATGGTCATATTTTCCTAGGTACTTTCCATGAAAAAACTACAACTCTTAGCCACTTGGTTGTAGCTTCAACTACTTTTTGTAACTAGTTATGAAGAGTTTGTTGCTCATTTACAAATAAGGCGAGATAGCTAGAAGAAGGTTAGTTCACTTGAGGTGAATAGAAAAGTTTTTGCTAAGATATCCAAAATTTACAGTAGTAGTGTTGTATTTCCCTTAAACAAGGATTATTTGAACAACCATCATCCTTCTGAATTCACACCAGTTGGGTTTATTAAAGGCATTGTGGAGTCTTCCTTTTGTTCTGGAGACCTTCAAGAGAAGCCTCAAAATGAGGAGGGTATAGATGCTACATTGAATAGTCAGTCCCATTTTTTGTTTAGTGAAATTGAATTTTTTGATGACTTTGATTTAGAAGGTTTTGTGTCTACATCAGTCTGTGTTGTAGATCCTACAGTAATGGAAAGAGAATCTTCTCAGCCTACATCCATTTTTCAAGCAAATGATATGAAAGATTTTCCTGAATGGTTCCACATGTCACAAATATTTGAAAGCAAACAATTAATGGTTGGAGTATCAGCTAGCCTGCCCAATAAAAGAATTGTGGCAATATATGGAGATGGTTTGGATGAAAAGGGTGAATGTTATGAGGGTGGTGTGTCTACTTCTATCTGTGTTGTAGATGCTTGTTGTAGTGGTTACAACCACCCTCCAAAATTTTTCCTTTGCTTCATTTTGGAGCCTCCCTACCAACCATCCTTAGCAACATGTCTTGCATAGTCAAGTGCATAGGCTTCATTGATTTCTTAGCATCTTGCTAGCTCGTGCATGTTAGTTTTCTTCACTCCCCTCATAGGTTGCCATTCTGGACTTGGGCTAGTTGCTGGCTGAGTAGCTCCCTCAGAAAATTGCGTAATTCTGGAGGGGAACCAACCTTCCCCCCAGAAATTGTGCAAATTTTCTAGATAGACTATTGAGCTCCAAAATTGTGTATAACAGTCAAATCTGCTTCCTTGGAAAATCTGCTCAATCTGGCCCAACACTCCTAGAAATTGCACAAATCTACAGGCCAGCTTGCTGGGCTCAGAAATTGCACAATACTGTCAAACAATCTTCCTTGGGAAAAATGCGAAATCTGGCCCAACACTGTAGCTCAGCCCAGAAATTGCGCAATTCTGGGTAGCAATCACCTGCTCCTCCTAGAAATTGTGCAATCCCTCTGGGACAACCAACCCAATTCCTCTCAGAAATTGCACAAATCCCTTTCTCAGTCAAGCAGGTTGTTACATGTGCCTTCAGATCGACCCATTCCCTCCGATTCTGAGCACAAGTGATTTGCATGCATGGTCTACTCTTCCTGAAATAACAAAAGGTAGCATGCAAAAGGCATCCCTAGATCTAGGGATCTGTTTTTAGCAGTTGGAGGTTACATGCAAAGCTCATTTTAGAACCCCCTTGCTAAGTGTCTCTTTTTCCTAGATTTGTGGCATGCACATTATAACATTGATCTTATCAAAATTCATGAACCAGGTGCTGCAGAGCTCATTCCTCACATTGATCTTGTAGCACTGACACCCCACATCACATCGAGGAGTCTTTGGCACTTTCAACTTAGTTGTTTGAGGGTAAGTCTGCTTTTCATGTCTTGCGCTGTGTTTCTGTCACTTTTTGTGTTTTGCTTTGTGTAAGTGATGTCTGTTTGATTCAATTAGCACTTGCTATTGTTTTGATGTATGTTAGCTTGTAGAAGCATCGTTTTAGTTTTCATTCGCATCTCACTACTGTCGCATGCATGACATTATTTTTGCACCAACGGTCGCTGTTGCGGCGACCCACTTCACACACATGCATGTTTTCCTGTTTTCTGAATCCAACACTTGCTGTTTTTATGTATGATCATTCACTCTTGTTTACACTTAGTATCACCATGCATTCAAACTTCTCATGTTTTTAGTTGCTCGTCAGCGGGTCTGGGCCGCCTTAGCCTAGACCTTGCCTTTCCTAGCTAGAATTGAGCATTTCTGGAAGTGAATGCTCTCCCTTCCCTCTAGAAATTTTTCTAGCCTGGCCCAGCACTAACCTCGAGGCTGGTATTGCACAATTATAGGAGGCAGTGCCTTGCTGGCCCCAGAAACTGGCAATGTAGCTTGCTGGTTTGCATGACACTGCAAACTAAAATTGTGCATTGTGTAGTTTCAGTCCTCAGCAGGCCAGGATGGACTGTGCATTGTGTAGTTCCAGCATTCCATTAGCCTCCTGACAGCATAGACTGTGCCTTGCACAGTTTTGGCAATCAGTCTCCCAGCCTCCCCGTGAAAATTGTGCAATCTTCACAGACAATCACACAAGTATGTTGCATGTCAGTTGTCCAATTTGTTTTGGTTTTGAAATGACAGATTTCTTCCATGACTATTGCTATGTATCACAGGTGTTCTTTTGCCTCTCAACAACATAGGTACAATGGCTTCCAGGAGAGTAGAGTCAAAGACACCATTGATAGCGCAACTGGGGATGCAGTCGATCAAGTGTCTATGAACTTCCCTATCTATGAAGACATCAAGTTGTTCTTGGACAAGGATATCAAGATGAAATGGAAGAGGCATCACAATGAGCAACACCATCAACAGCAGTAGAAGGTAGCACACCTGCATGCGACAAATGTAGGAGGAAGGTTGTTGAAAACTTAGAGGCAGAGCAAGGTTGCAAGTTCAAGCAGATCCAATTGTGATGAAAGTAACTTTGGAGATTGAGGCTATGAGGTGACAACGTGACAAGAGGATTGCGTGGAGGCAGGGAGAGAAACACAGACAAAGTTGTAGCAGGAACAAGTATAGCTGGAGGCGCAACATCACAGACTGATGAAACTGTTCCCATACAGGTTATAGACCCAACCCAACAGCTGGCACAAATCAGACAGGGTGAGAAGTGTCGTCGATCGAATGCAAGGTTGTTCAGGATCATGGATGTCATTGTACATACACATGCTATCCCACCCATTTGGCACACTCATCGAGGCAAAGATAAGAAACAAATCCGATTGGAGCTGACCATGTATTTCGACAAGTTGATGTGCATGGTCACCATCACACACTTGGAGATCAACACAGACATTATGCATCTGTATGTTGCTGGTCCAGCTACACTCAAGACGATGATGCGCATGTTATCAGACGAGTTGGACAGAGCAACCGTATCAATGTACCTGGATGCAATGAAGGAAAGAGTTCGCTTACGGTAGGATGTCGCCATTGAGCACGCAGACATCATCACGGAAGACCAAGATTTGCATCATTTCACCATTTTCAACCATCATGAGGATGTCGAAGAGCTGGTCCTCCCATAGTTTTTCGAGTCTTAGTGATGCCTTGCATGGCTTGCTCAAGCCTATTTTGTCTCACATGGGTACATGTGAAGATTGTATGTAACGTCTTGTAAAGTGGAAGTCCAAGTGTCGATAGTTGAATGTAACAATCATAGAGTAGTTGAAGAGTCATGAGGGTAGGTGAATAGTCACAAAGGGGAATGTCAAGGGTCACCCCACCCTTTGCTATTTATATTACCTCATAACTCATTGTATAGGCTTTTTATCAGCCAAGCTTCCGATAGCAGTATCTTAGAGAAAGTTTGGAGAGTATTGTAACAAGCCTTGGTTTCTCCATAGTGCAAAGCTAGTACATCTCTTTGGAGGAGCAGGCAGAAATCTGTAACATTCCGCTATCGGGACTAGTGGTTGGTCATGGTTGTACTGTATGATTGGAACTTTCACTTCTTAATATAACAGAGCCAACACATTTCATGTATATGTTTTTATTGTATTTCAACTATCTTGTTTACTCTAATGATATATGTATCTGTTTGCTTACACATGCATGTATGGACTCTTTCTGTATAAGTATGTATGAATATTATTGAGATGTGTTGTTGGTTTAACCATCACTTTGGATTGTTAGCTTACTTTCTCTCCAGTTTGTGATACATCTTTGCTCGTGTGTTCCCTTCCAAGCCGCGTGCTTCCATAAGTTTCCAAGGGGCACAGTCACCTCACTTTGTGTGTGTTAGAACTGTTCATGCACCTTCCTTGGCTTGTTGCATGTGTCACACCCTTTCTACCAAAAAGGACATCCTGCTTGCCTCTACACACAACCGTGGTCAAGGTGATATTGTATGACCTACTGTTGGGACTCCTACACCAAACAGTCTGAGGTCTAGTTGGGACTTCTTACTAGGGAGATCCCCTAACATGTTGGCGGATCCAACATCGTCAACATTTTGGCGCTAGAAGGAGGGCCAGATGAAAATTTGAATCCTCATCATCTATTTTGAATCTTCACACATCTATCATGGATTGTATCAGACTCATTCCTCTACGATGTTTTTTGCATGCCGAACCTCTCAACATCACAAGGGAGTTTTCTGATCTCTTGTTCAAATTCACGTATGATGGTGAAGGCGAAGTAGCCTAGCTTGAGTAATTAGAAGACTTATATGCATTCCTTTACAATGTAGACGAATTCTATGCAGAAGAGTTCATCCTTCTGCTTGCATACACACTTCAAGAATCCCCACAACGGTGGAGTGTGCCTCCTGACAGTGTGCACTCACTTGAGCAGTTTTGTGATCTCATTGAATCTACTTTCCATCATTTTGATCCAGAAACTCTTGACCAAAAACTGTTACAACAACGGAAGGCCCCGCATGAATCACCTATGGAATTTTGGGACCGCTTCTGTGTGTTGTAGTTTCAAGCTTTGAAAAATCAGATGAAATTCTAGTATCTCATGGACAAATTTGAGTATTGCCTTACCAAATCTGTCAATCCTAAAATGAAGTTCAAGCCTAAGCCTCGCTTAGCATACTTAGGTGATGGAGCTGTGCAATCACAGACAGACACGGTTGCTGTCACAAGTGACTGTCCGCCGTCCCCTCATCAAACAGCTCCACCACTGCAGAGTGATGTGGGAGAACATGCACACACATCCGTTCAACGGTCACATCCTCCCAATATCACTTGCTAATCCCATGGGTTGTGACATGTATTTCGTGCCTCAACCTCCACCTTTGTATTCTGAGGATTCTCCAAATTGCATTGTCTTATGTTCTTCCGTTCCAGACTCTACAACTGTTGTGAACAAGGATCAAGACATTGAGAGAGTTGGTGTTGCATAACCAACCTGCATTATCATTCACAAAGAGTATGAATGAGAACTTGCGCATCAATCCTCGGCGAAGGATGAATCCATTCTGTCTGAGCCTCCTCCATGTTTTACTGACATCTTTGGTGATTCTTCCATCCCTGATTTCGCATGTGTATCTCCATCTACAAATGCACCCATTGTTGATCATTTATAAAACATACTGGATGTTAGTCCATCATCCGACAATAGAGAGGATAAATCATTCTTGGAAATCCACTTGATTTTTCAACAGCTTTTTCTGGAAATGCAGAGGGTGAACATTCTTGCTTCTCATCTACCCCTCTGTGCAATTCATCAAATCATGAGGATGCTGACAAACATCCTGAATTTTCTGATCTTGGTTGTCGTGATCTCTCTACTTCTTTATCGGATCACGATGTTGGTTCAATTGTTGTTAATATGTCTAAGACACTGGTCTATGATGATCTATCTGTTGACAAAGTCTAAAACCTGCAAACTGTCAAGGCACTTCAGCTCGAGATGATGGTTATGTCAGGCCCTCGCTGTCCTGAGGTTGGTTTCACTTCCGATCAGGAAATTGTTCAAACACCCATGGATCCTCATCACTCATATGTACGCACTGAAGATCAATCCACTTATATTTCTCTTCCTCCACTCGAACTTCACGATCCCATCGCTCATGCATTCAAGGAATCCTACACAACAAGCACACTTGTACAACGTAAGTGGTCTATATTTCTGACATTTTCTTGCATGTCATAGTGAGGAGATTTTTTATGCTTAACATATGCACACAGTATAGCACAACACCATGGCGAGTCCACAAAGTACAAGTCATGTGCTTTCACTCACTTGTTTTCTGTGGACACACTTAAGCCCAGAGTGTGTTTGTCTTCATTGTTGTGTCTTTCATGTTTGCTGATTCACACAACTGTGTTGTTCATGAACCATGCCTTCACCAATATGGGTCGACCAATGTGCCCGTGGCTGCATTGGAAGTATCACTTCATGTGAGCAGACCCATGCACCGTTAGCTTAGGAGTAGGAGTAGTGTTTACTTTTGGTTTGTTTTCTTGCCTGGATGTTTTCTTCTTTCTTTGCATGTTTGTTTGTTTGCTTACTCGCTTTGCTTACGCATTTACTTCTTCTTCTACTTTGTTTTGTGTTTGTTTGATTGTTTCTGTTCGTAGGTTAGTTTCACATGAAACCATGCATGAATCTTGAAACAAGCTGGGTAAAGTACAAGAGGACTTGTGTAGTTATCAATACTTGGTTATCTGTTGTCTTGCCTCTATATGAAGAACTTGTTATCTTCAACCCATGATACACCAATGGAAAATATGTACTGTTCAAAGTGAACCTTGGTGAAAACAAAACTCTTGCGCGCTAACTAGTGTCACCTACTCTAGTTGGTTGTTTTTGCATTAATCCTTGTCAGCTCGGTCAAGTAGAGTAAGGTGAGGGGGAAAACCTTAACAAGCATGTTAGAGGTATATATATCTATATATATATATATATATATATATATATATATATATATATATATAAGATACTTCTCTGAAGGAACAACCTCTTCTGCTCTCAATAAGTTAGGATCCCTCTTCCGCCTCTAAAATCAATAAGTGCTATGCATAATTATGAAAATGAAAATGTGAAAATTTTCGAAAAAATGAAAAATGAATAAGGCGAAAGAAGAGAAAGGCTTCCTGTGTAGAGAGGTGATGCAAGTAACTCCGTTGGGGTACTGACCACGCTTGCTGGCAGCGGAGCGATGCTTGTGTTCCTACGTGACTCCGCTGGGGTACTATCCAGGCTTGCTGACAGTGGAGCAACACCAGAGATGAAACTAAAAATCTGATGACCATACAACTTGTGCACCAATATACTCCTCATCCCTAATTGAAACAACTGTGTTGGCTTGGCTTAGAATGTGTTCCGATTGACCAAGAGCTTGGAAGATGCTACATCTTACAATCAAGCAAGTGTGGAAACCAAGATGAACAGAGAACTGAAAAATACTTCCAGAGGTGTTAGACTTTCTTTTCACGAACAAGGTCCATTCAGAGAGATGGAGTTCTACCAGTGGGTCGCCAAGTGTTGTAGTGGCTACAACCACCCTCCAAAATTTTTCATTTGCTTTGTTTTGGAGCCTCCTTACCAACCATCCTTAGCAGCATGTCTTGCACTATCAAGTACATAGGCTTCATTGATTTATCAACAGCTTGCCAACCTGTGCCACGAGGGCTTCACTCAATGAACCTATGACATATCACGTGCGTTCATGGCATATTAAACAATACCCTTAATTTGACTACATATTGGAAAATACCTCTAAAAATCACATTATTTAACCCCCTACCAATACAAACCCAATACACCTTCTCAATTTAAAAACCCCTACTTTCACTAGATATTGTAGGTATCCATTTTTTCATTAACATTTTTTATACCCCTTTATATTTTTTCATTAACTTTGGACTCCATTTTTTATACCTACTAATATAAAAACCCTCATCCCCTATATATCCCCCAATATATTATGCCATTTTTTCCTCAGTAAATATCCTCCAATATGAACCCACGTGCTATGGTATTGCTCCCAAAGTGAAGCCCCTGTGGCCTGTGCATGTCATTTTGCTTCACTCCCCTCATAAGCTGCCATTTCAGACTTGGGCTAGTTGCTGGCTGAGCATCTTCCTCAGAAAATTGCGCAATTCTAGAGGGGAACCAGCCTTCCCCCCAAAAATTGGGCAAATATGCTGGACAGGCTGTTGAGCTCCAAAATTGTGTAGAAGAGTGAGACATGCTTCCTTGGAAAAACTGCGCAATCTGGCCCAGCACTATAGCTCAGCCCATAAATTGTGGAAATTTGCTGGCCAGCCTGCTGGGCTTAGAAATTACGCAATATTGTCAAACAATCTTCCTTGGGAAAACTGCGCAATCTGACCTAACACTGTAGCTCAGCGCAAAAATTGCACAATTCTGGGCAGCAGTCACTTGCTCCTCCCAGAAATTGCACAATCCCTCTAGGACAGCCAGTCTAGTTCCTTTCAGAAACTGCAAAAATCCCTTTCTCAGTTAAGTAGGTTGTTGCATGTGCCTTTAGGTTGACTGGTTCCCTCTGGGATCGAGCAAAACTGATTTGCATGCATGGGCTTCTTTTCCTGAAATAGCAAAAGTCAGCATGCAAAAGGAATCCCTAGATCTAGGGATCTATTTTTAGTAGCTGGAGGTTACATGCAAAGCTCATTTTAGAAACCTCTCACCAAGTGTTGCTTTTTCCTAGATTTGTGGCATGCACGTCACAACTCCGATCTTATCAAAACTCATGCACCAGATGCTGTAGAGCTCATTCCTCACAACGATCTTGTAGCTCTACCATCACACATCACATCGAGGAGCCTTCGACACTTTCAACTTAGTTATTTCATGGTAAGTCTGCTTTTCATGTCTTGCTGCGTTTTTTTCGTTTTTGTGTTTCGCTTTATGTAAGTGTTGTTTGCTTGATTTCAATGAGTGCTTGTTGTCATTTTGATGTATGTTAGCTTGTAGAAGCACCGTTTCAGTTTTCGTTTGCATCTCACTGCTGTCACATGCATGACACTATTTTTGCACCAACGGTTGCCATTGCGGCGACCCGCTTCACACACATGCATGTTTTCCCATTTTCTGAATCTTGCACTTGTTGTTTGCATGCATTATCATTCAATCTTGTTTACACTCAGTATCACCATGCATTCAGACTTCTCATGTTTTTAGTCGCCCATCGGCGGGTCTGGGCCACCTTAGCTCGGACATTGCCTTTCCTGGCTAGAATTGCACATTTTTGGAAGTGAAGGCTCTGCCTTCCCTCCAAAAATTGTGCAAGTCTGACCCAACTTTGACCTCTAGGCTTGAATTGCAAAATTATGGGAGGCAGTGCCTTGCTGGCCTAGAAACTACGCAATGTAGTTTGTTGGTTTGCATGTCATTGCTAACTGAAATTGCACATTGCGCAGTTTCAGTCCTCAGTAGGCTAGGATGGACTATTCATTACTCAATTCCAATAGTCTGTCAGCCTCCTGATAGCTCAGAATGTGCCTTGTGCAATTTTGGAAGTTAGTCTCCCAACCTCTCAGTGAAAATTGCACAATCTTCACAGACAATCACACAGGTATGTTGCATGTTGGTTGTCCAATTTGTTTTGGTTTTAAACTGACAGATTGAGTGCCATGAGTGTTTCTGTGTCTCTAGGTATCACAAGTGTTCATATGCCTCTCAGGAGCACAGGTACAATGGCTTCCATGAGAGCAGAGTCAAAGACACCATTGACAACTCAATTGGGGATGCAGTCGATCAAGTGTCTATGAACTTGCCTATCTATGAAGACATCAATTTGTTCACGGAAAAAGATATCAAGATGAAATGGCAGTGACATCATAGTGAGAAGCACCATCAACATCAATAGAAGGTAGCACACCTACGTGTGAAAAATGCAAGAGGAAGGTTGTTGATAGTGCAGAGGCGGAGCAAGGTTGCAAGTTCAAGAAGATCCACTTGTGATGAAAGAAGATTTGGAGATTGAGGTTATGAGGTGACAACATTCCAAGAGGATTTCGCGGAGGCAGGGAGAGAAATAGAGACATATTTGCAGTAGGAACAGGTATAGCAGGAGGCGCAACATCCACAGACTGATGAAATTGCACCCATACAGGTTATAGACCCAGCCCAACAGCTAGCACAGATCATACAGGGTGGGTAGTGTCATCGATCGCATGCAAGGGTGTTTAGGAGAATGGATGTCATTGTGCACACACATGCAATCCCACCCATTTGGCACACTCACTAAGGCGAAGACAAGAAGCAAGTATGACTGGAGTTGACCATGTATTTTGACAAGTTGATGCGCATGGTCACCAGCACACACTTGGATATCAACACAGATACTATGCATCAGTATGCTTTTGGTCCAGCTGCACTCAAGATGATGATGCACATGTTATAAGATGAGTTGGACAGAGGAGCCATATCAATGTACCTAGATGCAACAGAGGCAAGAGATTGCTTACAACAGGATGTCACCATTGAGTGCGCAGACACCATCATGGAAGACCAAGCTTGGCATCATTTCGCCACTGTCGACCATCATGAGGATGTCGAAGAGCTGGTCCTCCCACAATTGTTCGAGTCTTAGTGATGCCTTGCATGACTTGCTCAAGCCTATTTTGTCTCACATGGGTACATGTGTAGATTGTATGTAACGTCTAGTAAAGTGGAAGTCCAAGTGTCGATAGTTGAATGTAACAGTCATAGAGTAGTTGAAGAGTCATGAGGGTAGGTGAACATTTAGAAAGGGGAATGTCAAGGGTCACCCCATTGTTTGCTATTTATAGTACCTCATAACTCATTATAGAGGATTTTGGTCAGCCAAGCTTCCGATATGAGTATCTTAGAGAAAGCTTGGAGAGTATTGTAATGAGCCTTGGCTTCTCCACAGTGTAGAGCTAGTACATCTCTTTGGAGGAGCAGGTGGCAGTGACTGTAACATTCCACTATCGGGACTAGTGGTTGGTCATGGTTGTATTGTATGATTGGAACTTTCACTTCTTAATATAATAGAGCCAACACATTTCATGCATATGTTGTTATTGTATTTCAACTATCTTGTTTACTCTAATGATATATGTATTTGTTTGCTTACGCATGCATGTATGGACTCTTTCTATATAAGTATGTATGAATCTTACTGAGATGTGATGTTGGTTTAACCATCACTTTGGATTGTTAGCTTACTTTCTTTCCAGTTTGTGATGCATCTTTTCTCGTGTGTTCCCTTCCAAGCCGCGTGCTTCCACAGGTTTCCAAGGGGCGCACTCACCTCACTTTCTGTGTGTTAGAACTGTTCATGCACCTTCCTTGGCTTGGTGAGCATGTCACACCCTTGCTACCAATAAGGGCATCCTGCTTGCCTCTGCGTGCAACTGTGGTCAAGGTGATATCGTACGATCCACTACTGGGACTCCTACACCAAATAGTCTGAGGTCTAGTTAGGACTTCTTACCAGGGAGATCCCTTGACATGTTGGCGGCTCCAGCACCGTCAATAATGCTACAATGAAAGAAAGTGTACCTTCTAAGCCTACATCAAATGCTCACGTAGATAATATGAAATATTTTCGTGAATCAATCCCCATGTCATAAAGATTTGAAAGAAAATAATTGAAGGTTGGAGAATCACCTTGACTTAGTAAAATATCTATGGTAACAGATGAAGATGTTCTAGATGGAAAGGGTGGATGGTACGAGAGAAACCCCTTGAGAATCTTGGAAAATCATGTATCAGACATTAAAATAATACAAAGAAAAGTGAAAGGGTCTCATGGGAGCCCTGGAAATTCCTCTTGGTCGGGCAAAGACATTCAACCAGTTGGGTGAATTTTACTCACTAAATTTGGGGTCACCTGGAATATGTATGTAGGCTCGGATTGGTATGACCACAAAATTCAAGGTGAAACAATGAGAAATGCATGTTCACTATTTGAAGTTGGGTTGCAAGGAATGAATGCTCAGTATGATGCGTTCCTTGAGGTTGGTTGGCTTTATGCATCAAAACTTGCCATGTCAATACAAGACTTGGGGATTTTAGATCACAGTGAACGTGCTCCTTAGAAAAGGGTTTTACATGACTATCATTCAAGAAAGAATCCCAGAGATTCCACTACAAAAGCATTGAAACTAATGGTAGAATCTGTAACGCCTAATCCTTCAATTACTCTCAAAGAATATCGGGTGGTCATGAAGTTGCTTCCTTTACGGTTACATCTTGACCAGAGACAACTTAATTTATTTATTAAATTATTTTCTAAAAAATGATTGTCCAGGGATTTAAGTGTAGAGGAAGAGATTCTACTTCCATTAATTCAGAAATGTGAAATATATCCATTAAATATCCATGTGGATTATGTTCCTCGTCGAGTGAATGTGGTTTCCCTACGGGAGGGGATTTACTTTGAGTTTCTCAATTTATTTTCTTGGAAGGGCTTTAATTTTCATATGAAAGGCATAGAGACTGGTGGAATCTCTGGTCTGGGCAATGTTTTAGAGATTTTTGTGGGGAATTGGGTGGAGGATATTTCCATCTTCATAAGCTGCTAAAAGGGGTTTCTCTATTCCGAGCTTTAGTTGCATGTGCTAAATTATTTTCTCTTTCGGCTAATCATTATAGAAAAGATCATTGTTTACTGAAGAGCCTACTAAAAGAGGTGCTTGCATTAGTCTGAGCATCTCAATCGAAGTTGTAGGATGTGGAGATAATTTTGTAGTAGCAGCATAATTTTGGTAAGTAAAAAAAATTGAGGGTGGAGTACATGGAAAGTTTTCTTTAGTAATGTGCTCGATTAATCAATTCAGGTTTTATGTATTGTACAATAGATATATGTACAATTTTCTTAACATAATAATGTGCTTGAGTGATTAATTAGGGCTTCATGTTTTCTATATAACACACAAAACACACATAGAAAAACATTTTGCTAGGAAAATTGCTTAATTAAACTAAAATAAGATGATACAACTTTGTTTTCTAGATTGCATTGTTTATGTTGTTTTAACATATAAAAATAAATATTGATTTATTAGCATATGTCCAAGCAAAACTTGGACAAAATAATATATCTTATTATCTTAGCTATCTATTTTTATTGCTATGTTAAATCAAACTCTGCGAATTTAACAGACACCACGAATAGTTTCTTTATTGTTTGAGTTGTATAATCCACATGTCCTATATGGAGCAGCCTTGGCAATGGGTCTATTGTACATACACAACATTAAGTGAGGCCATTTTGTTGCTGGAACCCTTAACATCAAATGTGGTAGATTTTGTTCGTCAAGGTGCCCTTATAGCCATGGCTATGGTTATGTTCAAACAAATGAGGCACGTGAACCTCATGGTAGGTAGCTTTAGCTATGCTATTATACAATGTTGTAAGCTTTTATTTAGCAAAAAATGTTCATTGTTTCAATTGTTGTTGCACTTCTATTGTTAACTTAATTTGGACAAGGGCCACAGCTAGTGGTACAACACTGTCTCGAAGAGACACCACACTTCCTCGTCATTGAAGAACAAAATCATAGTCTTGGGTGGGGAGGATGCATCAGACTCTTATTTGTTTGATGTAGATGTCCTTGATGCAGATACACTTGTGTGGAAAGAGCTCAACACAACTGGCCAAATATTAGCACCTTGGGCAGGCCATGCAACAATATCCCTTGGAAAGAATTTGTTTGTGTTTGGTGGATTTACTGATGATCGTGATTTATTTGATGATCTTCACATTCTAAACATAGAGATGTAGGGGTGATTTTAGGGGCGAATGTTCGCCCTTTGGCGAAATTAAGGGGTTTTAAATTTTTAGTGGGCGAATATTTTGTATCATAGTACATTTTTACAAATCACCTCAAATAGCCCACCTTATTTTAAGGGAGAGGGTAAAAAAGGTAAATTTAGCCCTTGAAATTAGGAGTTACAACCTTCCATTCGCCCATTTTCAAGAATAGGTTTTATTTAAGTGAATCCATTCGCCCATTTTCAAGAATAGGTTTTATTTAAGTGAATCCTATGCGCCAAAGGCCCAAATACCATATTTATAAAAGAGGTATGGTAAATTAATAAAAATATAAATAAATGAGAGGTATGGTAAATAAATAAAGCATTTTTTTATATTTACTCCATAAGTCACCTTATATACATGCAAGGGTGTAAACAAATAAAAATATAAGTAAAGTGGAGGTATGGTAAATAAATAAAACGTCTTTTTATACTTACTCAAAAGGTATGGTAAATAAATAAAAATATAAATAAACTAGACGCATGGTAAATAAATAAAACCTGTTTTTATATTTAGTCCATAACCCTCGTTCTATTTATGAAGGCTCAAGAAAGAGGTTTTATTTAAGTGAATCCTATGGGCCAAATACCATATTTGTAAAAGAGGTATGGTAAATTAATAAAAGGTATGGTAAATTAATAAAAATATAAATAAGCGAGAGGTATGGTAAACAAATAAAACATTTTTTTATATTTACTCCATAAGTCACCTTGTATTTATGAATGGTATGGTAAATTAATAAAAATATAAATAAACGAGAGGTATGGTAAACAAACAAAACATTTTTTTATATTTACTCCATAAGTCACCTTATATTTATACTATGGGACAAGTACCATGGACTAGATTGTTATTAATACCATGCAAAAAAACATTATTAACCCTAATATTAGTATTAATAAAAATAAAAATGGCACATGGTATTGACCCATGGTATTCACCAAAATGGCACATGGTATTGACCCATGGTATTCACCAAAATGGCACATGGTATTGACCCATGGTATTCACCAAAATGGCACATGGTATTGACCCATGGTATTCACTTGGAATGTAGCCTATTTAAATGGGGGAATTAAACCAGCATAGATCCATCTTTTCTCTGGATCTACTAACCCCCAAGAGGTATCAAATATCGTGATATGCAAACTAGCATAGAGTGAAAAAATATTTGATCCGATCAAGAGTAAAAATGGATGTTGTAATTTAATGTATGTTAAACATTTTAGCTTGGTTAAAATAAAAATAAAATAAAAATCAACTATTAATTTTATTAATTTTTATAAATTACTAATAGTAATTTTTAAGCTCCAGGTTTATGATAACCCATGGTATTGACCCATGGTATTCATGTGAGCATAGACTATTTAAAGGGGAAATTCTATCTTAGATCCATCTTAATTCTGGGTCTACCAAGTGCTCAGAGGGATAAATAGATTTCACCCCCCTAAGAGCGGTAGATGTGGAGTTAAGATGGATATAGGTTGGTTTTTATGATAATGAAGATATTAAATAGACTTAGGAAATTATATTGTAAAAACATCTTAAGGTGAATGGTTAAAGCATAGACATTGGACAAGTATATCTGTATACTTCTGTTTTAAACTAAAACAAATCCAGGGCTAAAAGGAATGGATTGATTGCACTAGTCATCCTTCTATAACTTTCCAACATATGCTGGAGTAAACAGATTGTAATTTGGGTAATTTTTCTAATTGCAAACAGGAACATACTTGTGTATTGGCAGGGTGGTTACGAGGTCCCTAGAAGTGGAGTAAACAGATTGTAATTTGGGTAATTTTTCTAATTGCAAATAGGAACATATTTCTGTATTGGCAGGGTGGTTACGAGGTCCCTAGAAGTGATGAATTTGAATTTTTCTTGGTTTTATATATAGTATTAGTTTTTTTCTCATGCTTTCTGTGAATGGCACGGGTGAATTTTATCCTACACCCACTAGGTTATCGATATGTAATTTCGGTAATTTTGATTTCAAAAGATATTTTAAAGGAATGCAATGATTTCATTTGTGTATTCAATAAACACAAGATTTTATAATTGAGTAAAATATTCGCCATGCCTGGTGAGAGATTCGCCAAAAAATTATATATACATATCATATTATTGATAAAATCGCCTTCCATTTTTCCTATATACCATGGAGATTCGCCCATTTATTATACATGTAAATTTAGGGGGCGGTTCTTAAAATTTTCCCTGTAGAGATGGGAGTGTGGACCAAGGTAGCAACCACAAGTCAAGGACCATATGCTAGATTCTTTATTGCTGGAGATTGTTTGGATTTCAAGAAAGGCATTCTCATATTCATAGGAGGGTGCAATGAAAACTTGGAGGCCCTGTATGAAATGTATTATTTGGATACATAAATGAAAATGGAAAATGGACAACATGAGCAAAATCCATAGAAATTTTCTTTAAGGAAGGAGTTGAAAAGAAAGTGTCAAGAGAGACATGTCTCTTCAAATGATGCCGAGAAGGAGAGAGATACATCTAAGCGGGATGCCCAAAAAGAAACATCTTGTCCAGAACCCCACCAACTAACATTCCTGCTAGTCAAGACAAACCTTCTGTGTACAATTCAAGCCCATTGAAGAGAATATATTTGAAGCAAAAATAACTGATGTGTTTCATTATGGATACACTATTGAATCAAATATTGAAGGGAAGCCTTTGCATGGGTTATTATTCTCCTATAAACCTGGCTTTGTTCATGTTGTACATGCTTATCTCACTAGGAAGAAACTGGCCTCAGAAGCAACTGCTATGAAATCAAGTGAAACACGAAAGCCTAAATTAAAGATTGCTCGTGCAATTAAGCAATCTGTGAAGAGAGCAGAAGATGGGCAGGAAAACTCTGTTATGGATGTAGAATCTCCTACATAATGGATTGTGGATGAAAAGGCCAATAAGATGCTTGCATATGCACATGCTACTCAACATGAAAATATAGGTATTGTTGGTTACTTATGTTTGAACTTTGAAAAGTCTTTCATGTGAAAATATCATTTGAAGATTTATTTTTCCTTGACTTATTATAATTAATTCGAGGAAATCCTGCACACATTCAAGCCATGCTTCTATATACCATGCCTGATAGGGAATAATATAAAAAACATGAAGAAAAGATAACAGTATTAGTATAACATATGAAAGGAATGACTACATAGATGCTGAGAAAACCCATCTAACAGAGCATAGTCTCTTCTCCATGTCATACATTAACTACCAGGGAGATTTCTTGAGCACCAGTCTTCATAGAAAAGTATGGATTTGGAGAGAGCATCTCTATAGTTACAGGAAGCTCCATGGAACTCAAGCTTTGGGTGCTTGGAGTTCTCATAGCTCTCTATAGTATAATTTTTTCTTAATCTTTCTGATCATCAGGAAATCGATCCATGTTGTGAGGGCCTCCCACCACAGCTCCCATCAAGATGTTGGGATTGTGTTTATTGCAAATCTCATGATCTTCACAGGAATTGACTTGTTAATAAAACTATGGGGAAGTCCAATGAAGTACAAGTAAGATGTCTCTTCTGAATGTTAGATTTCATAGTCCAATGCATGAAAAAAAAAATCTACAACAGTGAGAACTAAAATAAAACCAACTGTCTATAAACACCCAACTCGAGTTTTTGAATCTCTTTGGATCCTTACTAAAAAATAAGTTTTAGTTCAACTGGGTCCTATTTATAAGGAAAAGAAGAATACAAACTCTTATCCACATTGCGAATATTAAGGATAGAACACAACACAGTTGGGACTAATGCAAATTAATTCCAAACACCAAAACTCCAAAGCATTACTAAAATGAAATGGAATCTTTCCCCTAAAGATTTATGGGATGAATATAGAACACTTTCTTCTTTTAAATGACACTAAGAAAATCCAATAAACCAAATAAATTTTTAAAACTTAAGCATGTATGCATCTATATACCATGACCTATAGGGAATACTATAAAAAACATGAAGAAAATATGGCAGTAGTAGTATAACACATGAAATGAATGACTGCATACATGTTGGGAAAACCCATATGACAGAGCAGAGTCTTTTCTCCAAGTATGCATACATGCTGAGAAAACCCTTCTCTAAGTCGGCACACATGCTGAGAAAACCCATTTGACAGAGCAGAGTGTCTTCTCCAAATCATATGTTGACTACTAGGGATCTTGCCTGAGCGTTGGCATTCATAGAAAAATATGGCTTTGGAGAGAGCACCTCTACAACTATGGGAAGCTCCATGGAACTTGGTCTTTGGTGCTTGGAGTGCTGATAGCTCTCAATAATATAATTTCATTGTAATCATTTTGGTCATCAAGAAATTGATCCATACTAGTCGGGCCTCCCAACATATCTCCCACCAAGATGTTGGGATTGGGTGCATTGTTGTACAGAGATTGGAAGCCTGCGTTGCATGGAATGGGCTGAGGATGATTTGCCTTGCAGGGAAGAGAAGAGCCTCTGTGATGAATACGTTTTGGATAGTGGGAACCATATCCAACCATGTATGACATCTTGAGAGGATTATCCCCCAATATGTAATCAACCTTCATTGAAAAACAAAAACACGGGATTGAATCAAACCCCATATACCAATAACTGGATTAAAAGGTTAGAAAAATTAATTAGTGGGTTTCTATGAATCTATACCTGGTGTTTTGCAATAGTTCTTAGTCTCTTTGGACTAAAATTCATTGACCCACAAGTTACTACTTGTTTGGAGGAGCTCAAGTATTTAGCATAAGTGAAGAGCAAGAAGGAAGAAGATGTAACATATTGCAAATTTCTATAAGGCATTGTGTAAAGAATCCCTCCTGCTTACACAAGAATATACCCAAAGTTCGAATGAAATAAAATGCTTAGGCAAGAGCATGTATACCCTTCAAAACTAGTGGAAAAAACAGAGACCTGGAGTATATTTAGCATGGGAATAAGATACTCCAGGGAGAAGAGAGCAGATATAATTGTCAGCATATCCTTTGTAGTCATGAAGTAACTTCACTTTTTGTAGCAAGAACTCTTACACACATTCAAACCATCAATCTATATACCATGGCCTATAGGGAATATTATAAAAAAACATGAAGAAAAGATAACAGTAGTAGTATAACACATGAAAGGAATGACTGCATACATGTTGAAAAAACCCATCTGACAAAGCAGAGTCTCTTCTCCAAGTCATACGTTGACTTCCAGGGAGCTTGCATCTGACAAAGATCTGGCCCTTGAAATATCATTAACTATCTATGGAAGAGAATAAGAGGTTGAAAAGCTTATAGAGCAAATGAATCGTGATTAGGATCTAATTCTATGCTATGGTGGGATTTATGCTTTGGCCCTCCCATACAGGGGCACATCCAATAACAAATCCATTTGTTGTCTTTTGCACTTTGTTGCTTATAATGTTAGTGATGATGTGAGAAGAAATGCAGTGCTAGCACTTGGATTTGTTTTATACTCCAAACCTGAGAAGGTTTATGTGCTATCTTACAGTGTACCATGTTTTTATTACTAAATCAATTGGACTTGATTTGTTATAAATTTTTTGCTACAACTTGTTGGAGCATTTGGCTCAATATTTTAAGAGTAATATCAAGGGGTCAATGTATGCTCTCTTGGTCCTTTATACTGGTACTAAATCAAGCTCTGCAAATTTAACAAACCCCACGAATAGTTTCTTTACTGTCTAATTCATATAATCCACATGTTAGATATGGAGCAGCCTTGGCAGTGGGTCTATTGTACATACACAACATTAAGTGAGGTCGTTTTGTTGCTAGAACCATTAACATCAAATGTGGTAGATTTTGTTCGTCAAGGTGCCCTTATTATAGCCATGGCTATGGTTCTATGTAAACAAATGAGGCACATGAACCTTAGTTTGCTTCAGGTATGCTATTATGCAATGTTGTAAGATTTTATTTGGCAAACAAATGTTCATTTTTGCCATTGTAGTTGCATTTCTATTGTTAATTTTTAATGAAAAGTTTCCAATTGAAATAATAACTTCTAAATGTTTGAATTTAAAGGTAGAATTATATCATATAGAGACTGATGGTGCTATTATATTGCATTCAAACTCCAGGTTTTTCCATAATAGATCTTTCTTTTTATTACCCTGTCATCATTTTTATTTCATACTTTTGGCGTCAACTTGAGAAGATCGTTCTTGACAAGCATGAAGATGCCATGAGCAAGATGGGTGCAATTTTAGCTTCTAGTATTTTAGATGCAGGTGGTCAGAATGTCTTAATTAAGGTGGCATCCAGGACTAAGCATGACAACATCACTGTTGTTGTTGGTATGGCAGTGTTTACTCAATTTTGGTATTGGTATCCACTTGTATATTTTTCTGAGCCTCCCTTTTGCAACTACTGCTTTGACTGGGCTCAATTATGCACTGAAGGTCCCAAAATTTCATATTATCTAGCACTACGGAAGCACTTCAAAAGTTGTGTCCAAGAAAAGTACCTTCAACATTCTCATTTTTGTCCTCATAGGGTGATCATAAGCCTGTTTTCCAAGTCTTTATATTGTTCTTTGTCATGGTAATAAATGTTGATTGAATGATCTTGGACATTGTCAATATATCATTTTGAAACACTATAATGTTGTGCAGAGATTGCATCAATTTTACAAGACACTTCAAGCTACTAGTTCCTTTTCTATTGCCTTACATAAGAATTTTGACATTGAAAATTATATTAACATTTCTAAACGTTAAATAGTATTTACTATAACATAATTTAATAAAAACTTAATTATCTTCAAATTAATTAAAATTGTGAATATAAATATTAACAAAAACACCAAAATCTATTTTTTCAAGAAAAAAAAATTTATATCTTGTTATTCATTGAAATCGAAGATACCTTACAAAAAACTTTTGACTGATCAAGTCTTGGACAACTACAAGATACATAGTCAGTATTTTGCACATGGACTAAATAGACCAATTCCAATAGCTATCATCTCTCAAACCAACAAAATAGCTGAATACTATATTAAAACAGTTATCAACAGAGACTCAACTGCCAAAATAACCAATTTCAACAAAGTATCTGCGATGACACAATTTATGATTTTCTATTGAAGTTAGAAACTAGAGAAATGATAGAAAATAGAGGAAACAGTGAAGTAAAAGACACATTTCTTCAAGAAAAAGACCACAGATAGGCACTGAAAAAGGATTTCAAAAAATTTGTAAGAGATAGGAGAAAATGTTGTCCCTATTTCTCCATTCCTCTAGTTGGATTGTTCATGTTTTTAGAAGAAGTCCTTGCTTTGAAATTCCATCTGCCACCATATTTTGTTCCCTGTTAACATGACAGAAAGATAAATAATGAAATTGTTGAATTATCTTCACTACTTTGGACTTCCAATATGAAAGATTTAAAACTTATAACTCAAACTTCCTGCTCATCCAATCTACAATGCATTTGAAGTCTCCCCCAACCAAAAGTATTGATAGATTAAAAATATTTTGCAATGGAAAGAAGAGCCCATGATGTAATGAGTTTCGCTTTTGTGTTGGTCCCCTGACCAATCCCTAGGAAACCTTTCAGACAATGATTATAAGATATTTTGATGATGAAACCACCTCCACATTGACCCCTTTGAGAGGCACCATCGAAAAGATCAATAGGAATATTATTGTTGATGATAGGGAAGGTTGCCACTCTTATCTGTTTAGGTCTGTCCTTTGGAGGATATTCTCTGAAAAAGGAAACCACTTTGGTTGTGGTTTGCAACATGCAGGGGGAGATATTTTCAAATATTTTCCTATTTCTCAATTTCCAAAGATCCCAAGTAATGAAGATTGGAAGGGTTTGAGCCTTCTTATTTCTATTGACCCAATAGAACAAACAATCATCAAAAGAGTTGTAGTTTCCAGAAATTGAAAACCTGGTCGCTGTAAGGACATTCTCCCATATTTCTTTGGAAACCCTACAATTGATAAACAAGTGATCAATACTCTGCTCATTAGAAAAGCATAGATGACAAGAGTTACGACCACAAAAACCCATTTTATGCAAGTTTTCCTAGGTCATAACTTTGTTCTCAAGAACCAACCATGCAAAATTTTTAAGCTTAAGTGGTAGGTTCCACTTCAAAATTTTGGATGACCTCCATTTTGGAGCAGAAGGGAACAACAAAGATGAAATATCCTCATAAGTAGATCTAGCCTCCACTTTCTCTGATGCATTGTTTCAAGGCCTAAACTAGCTTATCCTCTTCCTGCGAGAGGACAACTCCATTTTGTGAAATGGTTTTTATAAATGTTTCCATTCAACAACATGATTCCCTTGTAGATAAATATTTGATGAGGTAAGCCAATGATCTTGGGAGTGGCTGAAGGGAATGTGTTGTTTGATTGAGTGAGGAGATAAAGACCTTTGAAATTTAGGCGATCCACTAGAGATTGGGAGAGAAAACATGAAGATTATCCCCCTAAGAAAGGGTCTTTGTGAATTTTGATTTGCAAACCATTTTCTACCTTCCATATCAAACATTTAAAAAACCATTTAAAATATGAAATCAACCCCCTCCACACTAGAGATCCTGAATGTGTTGATTTAGAAACAAAATTTTGAATCCAGTCCACCAAGGATGCCTTTTTGATGTACTTATATTTTATCACCTGGCTCCAAAGAACATTTCTAAATAAATCCCCCCAAAGGTTTTTTAAATTTAAAGCTTTCCCAAACCAACATATATTTTTTATTTCCCATTAGCCCATGTTTTTCGGCCTCAAAAAGGACTCCCAACTAGCAAGGTGGAGTTTTTCCTTTTCTTTCCTACCCAACCATAAAAATTTTAACATTCTTTGTTTGATTCTAGAAAGATTAAAAGAGGGGACTTGACCAATAAATTGGAATGCTTTCAAGAACTGACTTGAAAAGAACCATGCACCCTCCTAAGGACAACCACCTATAGCACCAACGTCTAATTTTCTATTCCACTTTCCTGACCAGCCATAGCCAATCCTCTTTCTTATAATATTTTGGCTTTAGCCAAAAGCCTAGATATTTAAGACCAGAGTCTAGATCTTCCACTTTTCATGGGAAAAATTCCATTATCTAAGGCAGGATAGAGGCTTCTAAGTTATGCTGGAGGAAAATAGATTTACTATAATAAGCACATTATCAACAAAGAGTGAGTAATAATCCTTTTAAAGGCCAACCATTCTTCCACTGATCCTTCCCCCATAATAAGCACATCATCAACAAAGAGAAAGTGAGTAATAAGTTGAGAAGAAGACGCTTTAATTCCTTTAATCCTTCCTTCCCTTTTTTCTTTAAGGATCATTCTTCTTAGGCCTTTGAGTATCGACATAAAAATAAGGGGGGACAAGGGACAACCCTGTTTGAGGCCCCTTGAGCAATGGAAAAACTCAGTAGGATAACCATTGATTAGAACAACAAAATTTTCTGAAGTGACACAGACCATGATCCAGTTGGTGACTAAATACCATAGATTTATATGAGTCAGAAGTAGCATGAGAAAGTCCTAGTTAACACTGACATAATATTTTACCAAATCCATTTTAAAAATTAGGGCCTTTATATTTTTACTTTAATATAATGTAGGTATTCCTAGGCTATCCCAATTGCCTCATGAATCTGCCTTCCTGGAAGAAAACCAAATTGTTCTAATGAGATGACCTCAAACAACTTATCCTTCAATCCATTGGCTATAGTTTTTGATATGATTTTGTATATAAGGATACAGAGAGATATCGACCTGAATAGGTCAGAAGATAAGGTTTTTGAGGATTTAGGAATGAAGGCTAAATGGGAGGCATTGAAACCTCTATTGAACCTGCCCTTAATTCTATATTACTCCACAACTTTTAGCACGTATCCTCTAATTAAATCAAAGAAATGAGAGAAGAATTTGGTTAACCACCCATCAGGCCCAAGGCTTTTATATTTAGCATATAATTTTAGAGTATTCTCCAGCTTATCTAGAGAAACTTGTCTATTGATATGATGAGCCTCCTCCATAGAGAAAAAAACAAGGGAAATTCTGAATGACCTGTAATTGATTTAATAAATTATTTATTGTAGGTTGCTTGAAATGAGAGGAGAAGTGGGTCCCAACTTCCCTCTTAAGGTCATCTTGGGAAGAAATAACATTTCCATTAACATCATGTTGTTGTTGCAACAACGACCCTCCAATTTTTTTTCCTTAGTCAATTTTGGAGCCTAGATGAACTGTTGTTTCAAGCTATCTTGTGTCATCTTGCTATTTGTTCATGTTTTTATAAGTGTCAATCATCCTTGCACATTCTCAAGTGTCCCTTTTCCTCTTAGGTAAAAGTTTCTGAAGTGTTGTCTTCTTATCTTTGAATGTTCTTGCATCTTATTTATAAAGATAGGAAAAGCACTAACTTTTATTTGACTTAGTGTTAAATTTACTTCACTCAACATGCATGTCACACAAAAGCATGAAAGCACAACTTTTTCTCCTAGATAAAGTGAACTCCCTAATCTTAGTTCTTACACAAACACTGCTGGAGGAAATTGCACCCTCCTAAGCTTGAGCACACTTCAATCTCTCAGTGGGGCACACTTCCTTCTCTTAGTCAAGAACACTCTTTGTCCACAACGAGAGTGCACTCCTTGCCCATAAGGAGAGTGCAATCCTTGTTAACAAAGATTGCACCCTCCTTGTCCTCAACTGCAATGCACTTCTTGTCAACAAAATATGTGTCCTCTTGTTTCTCATGCATGTTCTCTTCCTTCTTTGCATGCTAAGTGCATTCCTATAAAATAGGGGCCCTATCCACTTAATGTAACTAACTCACTCATCAATCGACAAGTGGCGATCATGCATTAACTTTCTTTGCATGTGAATTCTTTTATAAGTTTCCTAATTCATCATTCATTCTCATAATCATTGTTCACTCTAGGTTGAGTGCATATTCTCACCATAAGGAGCTTCTTATTCAATCTTAGTCACAAGTGCATGGATTCTTGGTAATTTTTGCAATGTGTCACTTTTGTTTGCTTTTGTTTTGTTTAGAGGTGCTTTTGTTTTCCTTAGCGACGTTTCAATATGTTTTCACATATTAAGTGCCATTTTAATCTAAAATTCCTCTTACAAGTGTCATTTCTATCTACTCTTCACATTCCATGACCTTTCACCTTCCAGTCATGATTGGGACCAAATATATAAACACTTTCAACCCTTTTATTTCTTTGTTACTATCTTCTTTTACTTGATGTTGGCCTTCACTTAACATTTTTGAGCTTTCTTTTGGCTAGAGTGCACTTTTGAAAAACATAAACCCTTTATGATCACAAATTGCGCCCAACAGAAGAGGCTCTCTTCCAAGAGTGCACAACACACTTTCAATCAATAGTCGGGCATTCTTGTCCACTGTAACCATGCCCTGCACCCTCACTAACTCTCCTTGGTGCACTGAGCACTTTCAAGCAGTAGTGTGTCAATCCTTCCTCACTATGCCTGCACCCTATGCCCAAGTAGTCTCTCTCTCTCTCTCACAAGAGCACATGGCACAGTCTTAAGCCTCATATAGGCCTTGTTTGCTCATTTTTATCCTAACATGTGTCTTCTCTCTTTTCCTTGGCGTAGTGCACACTTCTAGTGGCTAATCAAGCCACCCTATCTCACTTTGATAGGTTTATGCTTCTAGCTTTCCCAATTTTCCCTTAATCACTATCTTTTGAATAGTTTGCATGTGATAGTTAGGGGATTTCTTGAAACTAATTGTTGTTCGCCATGAGTGATTTTCCACTTGCTGGTGTTACGAACACAAAACAAATTTATCTCTCATCATCTGCTGATACAATGCCTCCTACCACTCAACAAGCCACTTCAAAGGAAACTTCAGAAGCTAGTACTGAGGAGGTAGTGGAAATTACTAAGCCAACTGTCCCTATCCTTTCAGACACACAATGCTTCATTGATAAATACTTGAAGGTCTCATGGAAGGACATAAAAGATGATTTCATGCAAAAGCAATTCCCAGAGAACTTGGAAGATAGGGAAGTGTACATAAATATCAAGAGGTCCAAGATACATAGAGTTGCATTCAGATTCCCAATGATGTGTTATGTAAAAGATATCAAATGGATATTATTACACATGGGTAGCAAGAATTTGATGCTTAGTAGTGAAAGTGGGAATGATATTTCCACTTACCATCCGCATGACATACATTCTTATTACAATATGGTAACTCCCAAGCAGTATGTGAACACACAATTTTATGCAACTTGGGAAAATATCAATACCAAGGAAGTTATCAAATCCTAGTGCCAAGAGCCTGCAAAATTTTTCTAGAGACCAAGTGCAATTTATTAGGCCAAATATTTGATGAAGGTTTATCAGTATCTCATAGAAATGTGTTGCAGACTACATGGATGGAAGAATTCATAATACTTCGAGGAGAATTGGATTTACTTGCTCAAACTGGTTGTCTTAGGACATAAAGTTTTCAACAGGGCCAATATCCTCTCCCATGAACTACAACTCAATATACAATAGACCAAGACAACATTACAAGCTAAAGAATCACCAAATTTTTACATTTCTACTTATCTAGTAGATGGGATCTGCACCCATTATGAGTTTATAGGGATGAAACAAAACTAGACCCCTCAAGGGAGGTTACCTATCTACTTTCATTGCAGACTGTTATCAGAAGCCAATATTTGAGGAGTATATACATAATTGGTTGAGAATTTCTTTGCAGTTATCTATAAGATGATCTTTGAGATTGAACCTCCTTGCATGACATATCAAGAAAAGGAGGAACTTTATGAGATTGCTGACTGGTTTGCTTCACCATAGGGCACATACAACAGATGTTTCATGTGTTAGACAAACCCTAATCCTATGTCGAGGTATGTGACCAATAAGGTGGTCTTATAGGAGGTAGCCTATCAGTTAAACAATGGTTTTCTTGCACACTTCCATAAGAAGAATAAGTCCCCTTGGCCCTCTTTTCCCTTACAAGTTGGACTTTATGAGCTAAAGAGCCTTAAGGAGGTTGAGGCTAAAATTGAAGAACTTAGGCATCTTCATTTCACAATAATGATTTTTCATAGATATGATTCCAAGAATGTTTGCAGGAAACATTATACCAAGATACAATATACCTGTCCGTATGTACCTATGACTATCCAAGAAGATGAAAAAATCAAGAATTGGTACAATGCATTGAGGAAGAATCAATTATGAGATGAGGTAGGTCCCTCCCAGGTTCCATAGGTACCATATGTACAAATGGAGGATGTTCAGTAGGAAGTAACTTCCCAAGTAAACACTATAGCACCCATAAAGAGGCCAAAGCATGGTCTAGTGGCAAACAGTAGTAGAAAGTTCAAAGTTGATCCTATGTGAAAAGGTGAAATTGAGGTAGAGTAGCAAGAAAAACAAAAGGAGGAGGAGCGCTTATAGAAAGAAGAATAAGAAAATAAGAAGAAATATGACTTGTTGAAGCAAAAAGAAGAAGAGGAAAGGAGAAGAGAAAAAGTAGAGGAACAACAAAAGTAGCCGCAGGAAGAAGAAATGAAGAACATACATGAGGAAGAGATATTGGGGGAGGAAGATATGACCCATGAAATGGAAGAAGAGTTGGAGGGCGAGGATGTTATTGAACCAATTTTAGATGAACCCAACACTTAATCAAAACCTCCTCTCACTGGTGGCCTGTAAAATTTCCTGCAAATTCTCTACAAATCTACCTCTGAGATCTATGTAGAAAATCTGACTATATATTAACTTGACAATGCAATATATAAAAAAAATACTATAATCTACTTCTACTATCAAACTTGCGGAAGCTTAAAGATCGAGCTGAATCAGAGCTGAACACATATAACCATAAGAAGAAGAATCAATACACATGAAACACAGAAAATACTCAGGGGAAAGCCTCAACTAAAAAACCCCACTATCTATATTATCATACTAGGTGGAAATACATCAGAATTACACAAAGCCTTATCTCTCACAGCTAGCCAGCTCTTAGTACAATCCTCCCAGATGCTCACAGGTAAACAAGGCTTCTCCTAAACCTCCTCTGCCCTCCAAGCCTCCTATTTCCTTGCGCAATGACCTTTGGGATGATCTCCTTCACCCAGTGTAACACTGCTCTCACACACTGCTCTAACACACTTTCAAAACTGTGCAATCCTCACGGAACCTTACCTTGACTGCATGGATGAGTTTCCTTTATAGGAAAACACATGCAACTGATAGTAACCTGTCCTTGACATTTAGCTCACCTGGGTCTTTCTCAAAACAGACATGCATGAGTTTCTGATGAGGGAATATTCAATTATCTGGAGTACACTAGTTGAGTGCATGCATGCATCAACTGACTGATAACTCACAATTAGTTCCTCAAACAGTTTGGAACTAATTTAACTAGACTTAACTCAGGAAACTGAGCTAACTAATTACAACTCAAATATAACTCAATCTTATCTCCTTAACTAAGGGATAATCTCCTTAATTTAAGGGATAACTCTTGCATGACTGCATAAATACTCCTAACTTGAATTTCTCCAACTAATTAATCCATGATGAATTAATTAATTAATTCCAAGTAGCTGGTGAGACTAAATCGAATTTAATTCACAATTTTAATTCAAGGAAAAATTAAAATTGGAATATTCTGGATTCCATTTTTATCATTTCTTGTTGCTATTTTCAACACTCCCTCTCAACAAGAAATGAATTCAATTCCATCCCAATCGTGAACCTTTGGAATGTTATGCATGCAACACTTCTCTCTAGTGTTATTGCTCCAACAACTCCAGAAACAAAAAAAATATCCAACCTGAATCAGTATGATGCATCTGTCATCAAAGTCTCTGACTGCTATTGCCTCTGTCAACTAAAAACTTTACTCATCGACTGACTCTGCCTTTTTTCACTTTTGTCAATCCTTCTTTGCGCTCTTCAGTATCTGATTGCTCTAGCCTCTGTCACTTTGATCTCTGACTGCATCAATCCCGCTAATTCCTCCCGCTACTATGTACTTTTGGCTCCCATAGCAAGGTACGATCCATGAGATAAAACCTCTCAATGGACCCTGCCCAATTTCAGCCGTCATGAGACTATCACTCCACATCGCCCCACCTCACACTTGGAGATATGGCTACATGTGATCCCTCTGCCCACTTCTCCAATTGTGGCTCCTCCACAATTATCTGAGACTTCTTCTAGGACTGCATGTTGAGAGGTAATTTACTCTCCCTCTCAACCACCAAGTCTCTAACATTTGCCTTGCTCCTCAAGGCTTTGCATGCATCTTTAACCTTAAAAGCATACATGTTCTTGACTCATAAACCGATCTGTTTCACCTGTCTCGTGGTGATGTGTCTAAGGAATGCCTTTCCTTTACTGAAGACAACATCGTAGCCTTTGTCCACTAACATCGTGACCGATACCAAGTTCTTCTTCAGTCCAGGTACATACTTCACATCTGTCAAGGTGATAGAAGCTCCATGCTCCCTCTGAAAAGCAACCGTTCCCACTCCTGAAACACTATACCTTCCATCGTCACCCATTTCTATGCACATCTTGAGGTCTTTCTCCTCCAAAGCACTGAATAAACTTTTATCGTGGTCATGTGGAATGAGGCTCCACTGTCAAGATACCAACCACAACCCATCATCGATGACACCATGCATGCGATGAGGGTGAAGTCCATCTCGAACTGAGAGGTTAATGCCTCACCTTCCGATCCTTCTGAGGATCCCTTCTTGGACTTCTTCGATGGGAAATTAGTCGCATAATGACCCATATTGCGACAATTAAAGCATCTCACTTTAGACTTGTCAACCTTCTTCCCTCTAGGAGAAGAATTCGATTTGGAATGGGACGCCTTCCCCTTCCCTTTCCTTACCTTACTTGCTAAAGATAGATTTTCTTCATCATCATCCTTGGATGAAGAACCATCTCGAGTGCTCCTCTTGATCTCCTCCTGCATGATATCCGACTATAGTCGTTCCCAATCTGGGAGTTTCTCCCTTCCATTCAGAGAGTCCTGGTAGCTATTCGAGCTCTTTGGAAGGTGAAGGAGAGGGAGGCTTACCATATCATCATCAACATTAGTTATTCCCACACTTCCAACCTCATCTTTGCAAGTGGTGAGCTTGTTTAGATATGTGGAAATACTATCACCGTTCTCCATCTTGATTCTTCGAAACTTATCCTTGAGCGCCAATTTCCTCTGGTTGCTACTGTTCTGGTAGAGGTCCTTCAATTTCTTCCACATTGAATATGGAGTATCCTTCACATGGAGACTCGAGACAATATGGTCTCGAACTCCTTCAAGGATGATCCATCTCGCCCTCGCCACACACTTCTTCCATTCAGCCAACTCTTGTGCATTAGTTGAACATGGCTTTGGGATGATCAATAAAATCCTTCAAGCCGTTGTCTTCTAATACGGCCTCCATGCGATATTTCAATGCTATGTAATTAGAGCTGCCTTACAAGGCATACTTGAGTCTCAAGCCATAGAATGCCATTGGCCAACCTTGAAGTATGATAAGGATTCAATTTGAACCTACAACCCCGAACTTCAAACTTCGAATTCTCTTCTCCGTATACTGTTCACAGCTCCAATAATCTCAGCTCTGGTACCATGTAGAATTTCTTGCAAATTCTCTACAAATCTACCTCTGAGATCTATGTAGAAAATATGACTGTAGATTAACTCGATAATGCAATGTACCAAAGCAAAATACTATATTATACTTCTACTATCAAACTTGTAGAAGCTTAAAGATCAAGCTGAATCAGAGCTGAACACATATAACCATAAGAAGAAGAATCAATACACATGAAACACAGAAAATACTCAAGGGAAAGCCTCAGCTAAAAAACCCACTATCTGTGTTGTCATAAAAGGTGGAAATTCATCAGAATTACACAAAGCCTTAGCTCTCACAGCTATCCAGCTCTCAGTACAATCCTCCTGGATGCTCACAGACAAACAATGCTTCTCACAAACCTTCTCCTCTTCCCTCCAAGCCTCCTACTTTCTTGTGCAGTTACCTCTGGGATGATCTCCTTCACCCAGTGTAACACTGCTCTCACACACTTGTCTAACACACTGTCAAAATTGCGCAATCCTCAAGGAACCTTACCTTTACTGCATGGATGAGTTTCCTTTATAGGAAAACACATGCAACTGATAGTAACTTGTCCTTGACATTTAGCTCAACTAGGTCTTTCTCAGAACAGACATGCATGAGTTTCTGATGAGGGAATCTTCAGTTATCTGGAGTACACTGGTTGAGTGTATGCATGCATCAACTGAATGATAACTCACAATTAGTTCCTCAAATAGTTTGGAACTGATTTAACTCAGTAAACTGAGCTAACTAATTACAACTCAAATATAACTCAATCTTATCTCCTTAATTAAGGGACAATCTCCTTAATTTAAGGGATAACTGTTGCATGATTGCAGAAAGACTTCTAGCTTGAATTTCTCCAACTAATTAAGCCATAATGAATTAATTAATTAATTCCAAGTAGCTGGTGAGACTAAATTCGAATTTAATTCAAGGACAAATTAAAATTGGAATATTCTGGATTCTATTTTTATCATTTCTTGTTGCTATTTTCAACATGGCCATCTTCCATTTAGTGAAATGGGAAGTTTTCCTCCACTTAACGACAAGATCATGGATGTATTTAGTCTCACCTTTGACCAGCTAAAGAAGAGGATTGAAGGTGAAGGTACTTTCCCACTGGTCCTATTAATCTATCTCCATATCCACAAAAAAGTTGATGACATCTAATACTAGGAGAAATCCCTGAGAAGTCATGGCATTGAATTTGGATTTTGCAACATCAACAAAATATAATACATAATATCTTATGAGTAAAATGCACAATTGAAAAAATAGCTAGTTGCCGAAAACAATAAGTTGATCACCTTTCTGCAGAGAATCAACATTTGTCTTCTACCAGTATCAACATGATGGAGCTATAGTTAGCCATAATTGAAGAATTGAAGACGATGAACCATGAAGAAACTATAAAGTGATATGATTCTCTTACATGAGGTGATGGCACCCCTGGTTGTAATTAAGAAGAAATCTAAAGAGATCTTGAAGGTTATAAAGGTTACAAGAAGAGTTGTAGATTTGATGCATGATTGGGGAATCGATTATCATAATGTTCCTAAGCAGTGATTTAAGAAATATAGATTGACTACTAAGGTGGACAGAGCACAATTAAGACTTCATACTCATAACTACACCCACCTTAGTGAACAAGCAACCAACACCATAACTACTTATGTTCGACTACATAGTGGTTTAGAGTCCTTGGAATAGAAACATAAAATTCCTTCTGTGGGTTCACTTGGAGAAATAAGAAGCAAGGATGTCATCATGTAGGAGATAAAATAGTTTATTGAAAAAATCAAGCAAGCAACAAATCAAGAAGGCTTGGAGATCACCAAGAACACTATTCTACAATATGCAATTGGGTCAACTAAAGTTCACATGAAATTATCTTGGATGTGGAATAACATACAATCAAACTCCAAATCCATATTATCAGATGCATTGGAGGTGAAGATGCGATATACATAGTTAAAGTTATTGCTACAGAGTTAAGAGCATGGAACTCTTACATCACAAATTAACTCCATGCTCAAGCTATTGATTTGTCTCTTTCTCCTACATGAGGAATGTTTTGTCTTATTATATATTTGTCCTATATAACCACCATTTCGATGTAATTTGTCTTTTATGAATAAAAGTCCATTCTAAAATAATTCCAAGAGACACATGTGGAATGTGAAGAGTCACATATAAGTCCATAGGATGTGGAAGGAAAAGAGTCACGAGGAAGCTAAAAGGTCATTAACATTTGTTATAAATAATCTCTCATAACTCAAACAAAGGGCTTGAGATTTTAGAGTTTTGGCCTTGGATTCTCTAGTTGTGCATGTGGGAGAAGATAATTCTTGTGGAGAAGAAAGTTGTAGCTTCATGTTCCACTATTGGAGCTAGTGTCTCATCAATGTAACAATGTACTTGGATCTTTCATTAATTATCATAAGCTCTTGGAGCCAACACTCTTTCATGCATGTATCGTAAATGTTGTAAGACTATTCTTTAGATGTTTGTGGTATATGTACTGTTATGCATACTAAAGATAATGAACTATTTCATTAATTTAGCTATGAATATTATGAATGGGTGTTGTTTTGTGTTTATATGGTCGTGGTTATCTTGTGAACTAATTTGCAGTTTAATCATTTGTTCTTTCTCAATTGCTCTCACATGTCTCTCTTAGGATAGTACTAATACTTTCCTATTAGAAGTTCGTCTCTTATCTCTCTCATGTGGAAGCTCCTTTTACACCTTACACTTGATGCCTCATAAAGCTTACATACTTACTACCCAAAATTTATGTGCATGATCTCTAGTGTATGTTTTGTAGCCAAGGAATTCCTTTAAAATCATTTGCAGTGGTGGTCAGACCTTATATTTGGATGGTGCTCCTACACAAAATGGTGTGAGGTCTAATTGGGAATTCACATCAGGGAGACCCCCCATATGTTGGCGGAATCCAACATTGTCAACACATCCTGAATATCCCATATGGCATTGTTTACTTTTCTAAAACTAGCATATCTATGGAAGAATTTATTATTTCCATCTTCATTGGAAATCCAATTTTTCCTGCTTTTTGTTGTCCAAGATTCTTATTTAACCTTATGATTTGAATTTTTCTCAGATGAAGGTTACAGAGATGGATTTTGATTTCATTCGAAAAGGAATACTTAAAGAGAGAGAGAGACTGAAGTGTTTGTACTCCTGTTCAATGGATTTCAAGGTCTACATTCAAAGCTATCTTCTTCTCTTTTTCCCATTTGATTACTAATTTCTTTAACTCATTAAACTTAAAAGAAATATTTTCCATATCCAAAAAATATTTTGGATCTCCAAGATTTTTCCTGCTAGTCCTAACTAGCATATTGAAGGACTTATCCTTAAGCCAAACATGATTAAATTTGAAGGGATAAAGAGATCTCTGCTCCCAAAGGTCCAATTCGAGAAAGATAGGCATGTGATCAAAATTACATCTAGGACTATCCAAGATCTAAATTTACTAATGAATGAGGCTATATTTTCTACCATAAGGAAATGATTAAGTCTTTTTGTTACACCTTCAAGACCCACCCTACCATTCCTCCAAGTTGGAGAAAGAGGGGAAGGGCGAATTTCAATCAAATTCACTTCTTGAAACAAATTAGAGAAATAATGCTCCAATGGGTCTATCCTAACCTTGCTCCCCCAAATTTCGTTAGCAAAGATTGCTAGATTTAGGTCTCCAACTAGAATAAAATTGTTACAACCTAGGATACCTTTCTGCTAGAAAGAATCCTAGGAAATCCTCCTATCATTATACGGTCCATAACAGTTTACCATGGTAATCGCACTAGCTAGCCCTCTTAGAGTCCCTTCAAGAATAATGCTCACATTTTATTAGAAAGCTTCCAAGGAAGCTTGGTTTGGGTCCCATATAACAACTAACCCTCTAGACAAGCCATCAATGTCTATCGCACAAACACAACACCTCGATCAAATTTTAGAAAAAAACTCAGATTTAAAAATGGACACCATAGTTTCCTGTAAAAAAATTAATAAAGCCCTATGAGATTCTATTAGCTTCTTGAGGGAATAATATTTGGAGCTCCCCCCTACTCCTATGATGTTTAAGGACAACAAAATCATTTATACCGACCACAAGAGGGTTGCTTCTCTTTAAGGGCCCAAGAAGAGGAGGCTTCAACTGAGGGGAGTTGAACTGGAATGGAAACCCGAGAAGAACCATCTCTGGCCAAATATTTTTTATTGGCTTTTATTTTTCTCACCATCACATTAGTTGAAGAAACTACTAGGAGATTAGATGAGGACTAGGCCAACGTTGAGGAGTTCAGGATTGGTATGGTGGTGGCTTTCAAGATATCCTTGTAGGATGAAAGCGATGAAGGAATAACCTTTACAGGGGTCTTGATCTCAGGAGAATTCAAAGGGGAAGAAGATAAGATCATGGGAGGGAGGGGATTTTTATCCAAAGTCACGCAATAGGATGTGTGACCTCCTTTAAGACAATCATTAGAAAAGGTCAATGCTAAAGGTCAAGTGACTAGGGGAGCTTGACCATGAGATGAGTCCAGGAGAACTTGACCCATAGATGAAGGTAAAAAAATTAGGGGGGGGACTCATGGGTTGAAATATATACATAAATACTATATAAAAGAAGAGACCGACTCAGAACACCTTTTTTCCACCGGATTCAACCCCGAGACAGAAATAGATTTCTTGAAAAGACTAACTCCCGAAGAGGAAAGGACATTATTTTTAATTCAGAAGAAACTAGGCTCATCAAACATAAAATATATTCAAGAGATAAGGAAGAAATTAAATAATCCTAGATAGGGGCTACCTGAAGAGAGTAAACATTTGTGGAATTCACTTCCTGTTGTGAATCATTGAATTAAGCGTCAGATCCCAGTTTTTCCGTAACAAGATCAAAGAGTTGAGAAGAAGTTCCTTAATTTCTTAAGGAATATCCATAAGAAAAATAAGTCCCTGACTACTTAGATGCTACATTTTTATTGTCTATCCCATCAAATGTGGCTTCAACCTACTTCCTCAAAGTTGCTTGCTTCACCTTCCTGTGCAGGAAGCCTTTCTCTTCTTTCACCCTTCATTTATTTATTTTAAAAGAAATGTGCTTTGGCACTTATTACTTTCAATGGGTGGAGGAAGAATCATATATTATTGAGAGTAGAGGAGGTAGCCCCTTCAGAGAATTATTTTGAGGCCTCTGATACTGGTTTTAATACTTCATATTTTCCCCTTACCCCTTCTCTACTAGATTGGAAAAGTGTTAACACACGAGTAGACTTGTGCCAAGTTGGGGATTTCACATACTAGCATAGGCACGGGTCTTATAGGTTCCCTCAAGGTTCTCCTATTGGACAAATCATATTTTCCATCTAGCCTTAGCTCAACCTATGGAATTTTCCCAAACAAAGAAGGAGAAAAACAAATTCCAAGTGTTGTGGTTGTCACACTTCTCTTTGATTGCACCACCAAGAACTTTTGAGCCATGCTGTTTACACAAGGGTATTATTTATGTACAACGACTGGCAATAGGAAATGAAAATACATGACTACATAACAAGCATACTACTGGTGCAAAAAATATAAAATAAAAGAAAATGAGAGACTCAAAATAATATGTATAGGAAGTGCTACTTGTAGCTACTACTAGATATAATGTTTCAAGTATCGGCCATTTACGGGAAGGGGGTCAATCCTCCCATCTAAATATTTCAGCTTGAAAGCATTATGACTGAGCTTTTCTTCAATAATCGATGGTCCAATCCACAATGGCTGGAACTTTTTATGTTTACCTTTGCCTTTGTGGGGTTTAACCCACTTCAATACTAGGTCAACCACATCAAAGTTCTTTGCCCATGTGGATTTTCTATCAATCCAACTCTTTACATGATTTTGATGCACAACAAATTGGTATTTCGACTTGCACCTTTCTTCCTCAAGTTTTAGTAACGTATCTATCCTTCTCTAAACTAGTAAGAAATGTTTACCATACGACTCTTGGGATAGTTGCAAGGTTGGAAGGTATAGGTTCGGGGCAAGATAATCTCTTTACCATAAATTAGGAAGTATTTTGAGGTTCTTAGGGAAGGCTTTGGAGTTACACGGTCTACCCAAAGAGCATTGGTCAAAGATTTATGCCAGTTACCTTGTTCAAAGAATATGGTTTTCTTGATTATATTCAACCAAACCATTTCCTTGTGGGTGATAATTTGATTCATGCACCTTTCAATACAATTCCATTTTCTAATTCGAATTCATGAAGTTTTAACAATGAAAAATATGCCACATTATCAAAGAAAGGTGATGTAGGAACACCAAACCTAGTTATAATATTTTATTGCAAAAAGTAGATGACATCCTAGTCATTTACTTTTATGAGGGGAACTACTTCTGACCACCAAGTAAACTAGTCTATTGCTGTGAGAATATACTGGTGTTTCTTTGACGAATGAGGGAAAATCTCTCCAATAAAATCAAGGCACCACTGTTGAAAAGCTTCTTCAACTACTGCTAGTAGCAATGGGGCAGCTGGCCTTTCGTCATGACTGATACATCTCTAACATGCTTGGCACTTATGGACATAAGCGTGCACATCCTTCAATAATGTGAACCAATAATAACCAGCGCTGATAACCTTATGTGTTGTGGTGTTTCTCGCATAGTAGCCACCTACCAGTCTATTGTGTAAATCTTTTAAGACCCTCTCTGTATCATGTAGCTCAAGGCACCTCAGCAAGACACCATTGTGGTGCTTCCGGAAAATCACTCCATGGACTAATTGATATGATGGAGCTCTTAAATGAATTTCCCTTTTCTATTTATTCGATAAGTGCGAGGGCAAGGTGCCATGCTCCAGAAATTGCCATAGATTGGCATACCAAGGCATTGTAGATGTGGACTGAGGAACATATTCAATGTTATACATTTCTATCTCCTGCTCCCACCCTAAAAAATCTTGTTCGAGAGAATCTCTTTCTTCGACGACTAACTTGCATAGGCCATGACCTTTTATGGTATGAACTGGTTTAAATTCTATGTCATGTTTTTAAAGACAAGCCATTCAGTTAACCCTCTTCTCACCCAGCTCTTGTTGCACAAACAATGTTCTTACTACTGGATGAGGTAAAAATATGATTATGTGTGCTTTCAATATGTAGGGCCTAAAATATTTAACTACCTTGTATACTGCATATGCCTGTTTATCGATGGCACGAGAATTTAATTCAGGCCCTTGTAGACTAGCACTCATAAAATAGATAGGCCGCTCATTTCCTTCACCACCTCCTTGAGTCAACACAACCACACTTGACACATCCGAAGAAAAAATATAGAGAAAGAAATATTTTCCACAATATGGACTGAAAAGAGTGGGTGCATAAGTGATAGCTTTCTTAATTTGAGTAAAAGCATCCTTTTCCCATTTATCCCATTTATATACTGCATTTTATTGATCATCTCCTATATGGGATTGACTATCTGAGCATAATTAGAGATGAATTTCCTCAGGAAATTGTTGAAAATGGCAACAAGAAATGCTAAAAATAGAAGTGCTAAAAATAGCACTGCTATAAATAGCAGTTCAGATACCAGTGTTGGACATATCAACAAGGAATGAAAAATGGAAGTGCTAAAAGTAACATTGCTGTAAATAGAATTTCGGGATAGATTCCAATTTTAGTTAGTCCATAAACTAAAATTGAGAAGTAAAATTCGAATTTGATCTTAGCCGCTGTTTGTAAAATAATTAATTAATTCACCATGAGTTAATTAGTTGTAGAAAATCAAACATGAAGTCTATGTGAGGACATGCAACAGTTTCTCCATTGATTGAGGAATTTATCCATTAGTTAAAGAGATAAGGATGAGTTGTAATATTGAGTTGTAATTAGTTGGCTCAGTTAACTGAGTCAAGTCTAGTTAGATTAATTCAAATATTTTGTTGAATTAATTGTGAGTTCAGTTAGTTAATACTTGCATGCATGTAATTGCTGCTGTCCAGATAACTGAATATTCTCTCATAAATAACTCAAGTATGTCAGTTCAGTCAGAGACCCAGTTGAGATCAAAGGAAGGGACAATGTACTATTAGTTGGAGGAATTTTCCTATAAAGGAAACTCATCCATGCAGAAGGAATTATCTCCTTTAGGTTTGTGTAGTTATTTCTGAGCCAAGTGAGTAGTGTGAGGTGGGAATTCACACAAGTGGAAGCATTGGACCTCAGGAAAAACTGCACAAGGAAATAGGAGGCTTGGAGGGTAGAGGAGAAGGTTGTGAGAGCCTTTGATTGTCTATGAGCAGCGGTTGGATTACAGAGAGAGCATGATAGCTTGTGAGCTGATTCTTTTTGTAATCTGAACATATTTCCACTTCTATGATAATACAGAGATTGGGGTTTTAGGTTGAGGCTTTCCCCAGGTTATTTTTTTGTGTTTCATGTGTATGATTTATTCTTCTCGGTTATGTGTGTTCTGATTGATCTAGATCAAATTTATTAAGCTTCCAAAAAGTTTGTTGTAGAAGTAGATCTTGTCTTTTGCTTTAGTATATTGCATAATCTGTTGATCTATAGTGGGAATTTCTACAGAAATTGATTTTCCCTAACAAATACTGCATGATTTTCTTATTAATGGGCAACAAGATTTGTGTTATAGCTTTGACCCTTTCTGGATCAATCTTGATTCCGCTCTTTGCTATGACGTGCACCAGTAGAATCCCTTCAGACACACCAAAGACACTCTTGTTGGGATTAATGGAAATCCCATAATTTCAACATAGCTTGAATGTCTATTTCAGATTACACATGTGGTTTGATCTCTTCTTTGAGAACACAGTAACATCATCCAAATAAACAACAATGCTCTGAGCTATCAGCTCACGAAAAGTGATGTTCATTGCTCTTTGGAAAGTCACACCTATGTTTATAAGTCCAAATGACATTCTCTTAAAAGTGAATGTCCCCCATTTGGTCTCGAAGGTTGTTTTCAGTCAGCCGGGTTTTGCTACCAGCACTTGAGTATAACCTGAAAACCTATCTAGTAGTGAAAAAATTTCAAACCCAGATACTATCTAGAGTATCTACTCCATGGATGGCACTAGATAGTTATCTTTATCAAAAGCCTGACTAAGATTGTAGAAATCTACATGTAACCTTATTTCTCTGGAATTATTTCTAACTGGGACCAGATTAGAAACCCATGTGGAATGTCTAACTTTAAATATGATCTGAGCATCCAACAACTTCCCAAGTCCTTCTGTATAAGAGGTTCTAGAGTTGGATGAAATTTCCATAGTTTCTGTTGGAATGGTTTCATCCCTTCTTTTATAGCGATGACATGCTGGATAAGACGAGTGTCGTAAGTCTTTAAATCATCGTAGATCCATGCAAAAACATCACAATACCTTTTGAATAAATGAATAAATTATTGCCGCTCCTATGGGGAGAATCAAGTACCAAGGTTCACATACTTCAGATCTTTCGGGGTTCCTAAATTGACTTGCTTAGATGCTAACTTTGAAATCTGAGTCTTGATATTGGTTGGCCCTTTGAATTGGTTTTTTAGGTCATATAATTTCTTGAGGGACACCACACCCTTAGGCATAGTGTTTCCTTTCACTGCATCTGATGCCTCCTGCAGAGCCTCCTCATGCTCATCATTCTCTATGGAAACATCTTTAAATACATCATCATTAGCCATAAAATATAGTATCTTCTGGTCGTCATTGAAAACACATAAGTTAGTGACATTATCTAGCACACATGGCTTATATATAATTTCAACAGAAAAACCAGTTTTCAATGGCGACATCATAGTAGCTGTATTTGCTAATGAATCAACTATAGCATTTTTAACTCCAGGAACAAAAATGATATTGAAAGCTTTGAAATTATTGATCAAATGCCATACCTCCTATTGGTAGTTTTTAAGATGCAGTGAAACACAATGAATAATATCTCGTACCTGACGAGTGACCACCTCTAAGTCACTGATTACCTTTAGAATTTCTACATTCAGGTCAATAACTTTTTTTAACCTGAGTATGAGCTCTTCATATTCAACAGTGTTATTGGTGCACTTGAAATCTAGATAGCATGATAATATATGCTTCTTATTTCATGGGTCTATAAGGACACAAATTTCTCTGGAATCGTCTTGTGTCTTTAAACCATCAAAATGTATAGTCCAAACATTACAAGCTATCAAGCTACTTCCTATACCTTTATTACTATTATTATGTACATCTATATTACATATGTCATTTGCACCAGCTAGAGAGGAAGGAAGGAGTTCCAACTATGAATCTTGTGGAGCCGGTGATGGCTGTGCCTGATAGAACTTGCGGTTGGTTTCAAGAAAGCAATTCCCAAAAATAAAATCAACAAAAGCAAGAGGCTCATTGTGGCCCTCAAGTGGTTTCATGGTGTGTTTCATGTATGGCCCACTACCTACTTGAATACGATTATTCATGCCCTTATATGGAAGCCACAAATGTGACCAGTTTATTGCCAAATATCCCTATAATTTACTATACCATTCTCTACTAATGAGTACACCATAGGCTTTTGGTATGTCCATAATTACAATATTTATACATTGGTGAATTCAAGAATCTTTTGATAATTCGATAAGCACATTCTTAAGTTCACCAATAGCTTGGACAAGAGACCTATCTAACAAAACAATATGTGCATTGGTTTTCTCCCATTTTTCATTTATTTTATTTTCTATAGATAATGACATGACATTCACAAATGCACCAAAGTCTACTAAATAGTTATGGACATTATTGTTTAGTCAATTTATTATGTCCTAAATTGCTACATTAATTATCAATCCGGGAGTCATAAACTGATGAAGTGTGGCGCACTATATGTGCAAGACAACCTCTTTCTTACTTTTTATCAATTTGATCTTGTTTTTGGGGGTTTTATCTCGCTTTGTATCCTAATGCAAATGATAATCCTATTCCTAAGTTTTAAGAATACTTTAGAAGGCAGGTTTGGGTATAGATTTTAAGGAAATTATGTCCTTTATGATGACTTCCAGAACTTAACACTTCAGAAGGTCTTAAAACATACTAGTGATGAAATCAATACTTGAACAAGAATGTAAATGTGTAGCTTAAACAAGAATGTAAATGTGCAACTACTTGAATCAAACAAATGATGAACTACTGATCATGAAATCTCCATCTTTGCTGCTTATCTAAATATAGAAATAAAAGTTAAGCTATTGCACTCAAACAAATCAAAGATTACAAACTAATAAAAAGTAAAATCAATTCACTTCATTTATAGTCCGATAGCTCACCAAGTAGTCTAAGCTATGGCTCTGGAGATAACGTCAATAATATGAGGAATTGATATCTAATTGCAGAAAAATAAAGTTAAAATCAAATCACATCATTCATAGTCTGATAGCTCGCCAAGTAGTCTAAGCTATGGCTCTGGAGATAACGTCAATGATATGAGGAATTTGATATCTAATTGCAGAAAAATAAAGCTAAAATTAAATCACATCATTCATAGTCCGATAGCTCGCCAAGTAGTCTAAGCGATGGCTCTGGAGATAACGTCAATGATATGAGGAATTTGATATCTAAACTAACTGAGAAAGCAAATGAATAAAACTGAAATCAAAGCATAACCGAAATTGAAAGGCTAATAAAAGCAAAGTCAGCAGAGAGGCTAATCTCATGTCACTAGTTATCGTAAAAATTGTGTGAAAATACCCGGGCCTAGCCTATCCTGAACACACACTGATCAGTGTTAGAAACAATATACAATACTTGAAAAATCATGTACAGGACTGTAATGTTAACACCATGACTATCTTATGAAATATACACAGGTGAACGAATTATGAAATATGTACAATGGAAATAAGGAAACAATACATAAAACTGTACAACAATAAAGAAAACAAAACCTCAGCATGCAGGGGCCCTCTGCACGGCCTTGGTCAACACGTTATCAGTCTAGAATTACACTCACATAGTCATATAAAATAGAGTTTTGATATATTGCAAAACAGAGGAAGACTCCTCTCATTACAACAGCAGGACTAGTCACGGCACAGTACAACGACTAACAGCAAAACGACATCAAAAATTAACTCTACATGCGTTTACAAATGCGTTATTTATAAGGGAAATTACATATCTGGGTTTAGCATGATGGTTGTCGAGATCATTCAATCTATCAAAAGATGGCTATTGGATTTGCGTCGTGAGGGCAGTCTACAGCTGTCAAAATGAACCCAGAGATCTAGCAACGGCCTCATACCCTTCACGTGTTGAAAAACAGAGACCTGTTGCCGTAGGACTCCTTTGTTTGACCACTGTTTGACCACGACTTTCCTTCATGAATTCAGCTACACCAATAGGACCTGATCCATGTCTAGATCATTCCTGGACTTCCCACATGCCTCGTTTTGCTTGATGACACCTGTGATACAGAGATCAACAAAAACGGCTACAGAAAGTTGAATTAGCTGCGGAAAGTGGTTGCATTCTGTAGCTAATGAGAAAAATCTAATTCAAATAGCAAACACAAAAACATAGTTAGAAAAACACTTAAATGCTCTCTTAGAATCAATATGCAATGATTTCTGGTAGCTTATGAGGTACTGGTGAGGGGAAAAAGTCTAGGAAGATATGTAGGAGAGATGTAGTTTCAGAGCTCAACATACCTCCACCGTGAAGGTGTTGCATGTCCCCATACAACCAAAACTTTGACCACCCTCCTTTTAGTTCATGTGTTCTGAGACCTCTGCCAACACATCCAACCTTCTTTTCTTCTTTCTTGGGAGCACTATTATCCTTGGCTTCCTCATTAGGCACTTGAATTTGAGGTTGATGAGAGCTCTGCTTAACCTCCTGTTCTTTTTCTTCAATTTTCTATTTTTCTTCTTCCATAGCCCAAGATGCAACATGGTGTTGTCGTGAATAATCTTATCTAACCTGCCCTGTTCTTTCAATGTTTCATTTTCTCTTTTGATGTATCTATTTAGGACCTCTAGCTCAAAAACTTCTTGTTTTAGTGATTGGATTTGAGCTTTTTGGGCCGTATTAGGCTGGGCAGATGAAGTGTCTTGATCTGTGGCAGTTTTCTCCAACATTTCAATGTAATCATACATTTCTTGCTGGGTTGGATCTATCTCAGGTGTAGTCTTCCTTGGGCTGTCCCCAAAATCTGGTTGAGAAGGATTGATCTCAAGATCTGGCTGAGAAGGACTAATCTCAAAATCTGGCTGAGAAGGACTAATCTCAAAATCTGGCTGAGGAATAGGAGTAAGGTGTGGGCCACGGCCAGGAGGTATTGCTGGAGGTTGTTCCGGTGTTTCCCCTCCTAAATCAATGAAGTGGGGCCCTTTAGTTTGTACTTTCCTCAGTTTTCCTTTAAGTCTGGAGCTCCTCCTTAAATTTTGTGAGCTAGTGTATTCTTTCTCCACACTCAGTTTTTCTTTCCATTTCCTCTTTGCTGCAGCTGATTGTTCCTGAAGATAAACTAGTCTTTCAGAAAGTATTTGGTGGTCCTCTTATGAGGAAGGTTCTGGGTTTTGATAGACAGCTTCAATGTTTCTTTTCCCCTTTAATTTTCTTTGCTTCCTATCCTCAGTTCTTTCCTTCCAACTTTCTGGCAGCTTTTCTCCCTTACTAGTTTCTTTAACTATGTTAGTAGGAGTGTCCTGAATTCTCACACCTGTTTTCTTTCTCCTACTTTTCCTTGCTCAGCTGCTCTCGGGTGTTTCAGGTGGATCTTGAAAGAAGTTTCTAACCAAAAACTGTTCCCAGGTGTCCTTCTTTTCCTTTAACTGTTTTTCTATCAAGATTTTCACGAGGCCGTGATGGTACAGGTGGGGTTCTATGTCCTCTAGATTATTTTGGACAGTTATGTACATCTTTTTCAGACTATTCAATAAAAAGTAAGGCAAATTGATAGTTTGATTCTCTAGAAAATTCATTAGCAACCAGGTGTTGTACATATACATGGACCCGAACCGTCCCTCACATGTAATAAACTTCTGGATTATCAATAATAGACTGGACCACTTTTATTCTAAAGCAGAGACAGGGATACCACGTTTGAAAATGGTTATATCCATACCTGGATTGTGTAGGATAACCCTCCGGGCCCTCTCGTCAAAGCTTTTATTTTTGAACCACCGTTCCCCCTCCTGTGGGAGTTCCGTTGCTGTAGCGATAGATGCCTTTGTGACTGAAAATTTAAGCTCTCCAACCTCAACTTCCATGCCATTAAAAGACCTCGCAAAAGTCTTCGTAATTTCTTTGTTGTAGCCTCTGAATTTTTTGATGAACCGTAGCCACCGTGCCTTCCTTAGTATGTTTTTCAATTGGGGATACCCCTCCATGAATTTGGGCCCTTCCGGTTCTGCTCTTAACAAAAGACCCATTCCTACCTCCTGCCTTAAAATACGTCTGAGTGAATAATGGATTGACGGAGGTGAAATGGCTGTGTTAGCGGGGGAATGGCAAAGGTTTGTGGAGAAAAACCAGTAATCGTAAAATAAAGAGCAGAAAACAGGTAATGAGAATGAGTTCGTGGGAGTGTAAAAAGGCCGGAAATAACAAACAAGATAGTATGGTAATAGAGTGAGCTTAGCTTTTGAGATAGACGGCTGTGGAATAAGCGTGAGTACGTTCTCAGAATGGCTGCAGAATGTGCGGTGGGATAGAGCCGTGATCAAATAGATCACGTCCTCATAATTACCTGTTCAACAGGTGGAATGCCAACGTACAAATAAACATGATTTAAATTCGGAGGCGGATCATGAGGCCGTTAAAAATTAATGCAAGGTTCGTGGATAAATCATGTAAAGGTCATGGAGCAGTTATGGAAGCTATCAAAGGCTAATCATTACATATAATGGAGCTGCGGTTTCATAACTATATAGAATGTGCTTTTTAAAAATGCTATTTGAAATAAATCTTGCTCATACCTTGGAATTTTTGCCACTTTCGTCCATTATCCTTTGATTAGCTGCTTCCTGTTGGTGCTTTAGGTGCTTTGTATCTTCAAAATATTTTCCCTTGTCATACCTGCACTTGGTTCTCATCATTATTTGGCTAACATCTGACTGTCAGTGCTGAATAACAGAGTGTTAGCTGCGGAATCAATCAACTGGCTGCGGAATCAGTTTCTAGCTACGGAAATTGAATTCAGTTACGGAAACTGACACAGTGAACATATGACTGAATAGAGATGGATGGAAATGAATGATGATTGAGTGAATGATATATGAAAATTGGTTATGAAGGGAATTTTATTGGCAAAATGAGATGATGAAATGAAATGGAGTGAAGTGAAATGAAGTGAAATGACATGAAACTATGAATAAAATAAGGAAAGATTTTTTTTGGAAAATATAGGGTGTCAGGAGTTCCTGATTTTCGCCCTGTATTTTCTGTATAAGACTGCCAATCAGTGATTGGTTTTCAGGCTTATACGCATTTTTTATTTTTTATTTTTTTATAAAACAGAAAAGAACAAAGACTAGGCTGGTGGGGAAGAAGGATTCTTCTTCACCAGCCTTATTGCAGAACTATCTTGAAAGATTTTGGAAAATTCCTCTTTTGAGAGTGGCTTATGATAGATCTTTAATCTGTGACCATTCACAATAAGAGGAGTTTGATGTTCATCAATGATTTTGATTCTTACCCCTCCATTGCTAAAGATTTTGTCAATCTCATATGGCCCAAGCCAATGAGTCTGAAATTTTCCTTTGAAATCTTTAAACTTGGAATCAAATAGCAATGCCCAATCTCCTTCTTAAAACTTTTTCTCCTTGATGTATTTGTCATGCCACTTAGCTCTTTGATATTGAACTAGATCAGTTCTTAAGATTGCTTCTTGTCTAATCTCATCTAGCTCATTCGACTGCTCCATTCTATGCTTTTGGGCTTCTGATAGATCCATTCCCAACTGAACTGCCATCTTGAAAGTTTTGACTTGGAACTCAATGGGGAATAGGACTTCTTTCCCATAAACAAGTTCATAGGGAGAATGTCCTGTTGTATTCCTCCATGTAGTTTTGTAGGCCCATAAGGCTTCAGGAAGCCTTTCTACCCAATCTCTTGTGTGTAGATGAACAGTCTTGGTAATGATGCCTTCAAGAAATTTGTTTGTAGACTCCACTTGACCATTTGCTTGCGGATGGTAAGGAGTAGATTTTCTGTGCTTGACCTTGTACTCTTCCATCAGCTTCTCCACAAGTTTGAATGTGAATTGTCCTCTTTGATCTGTCACAATTTCTCTTGGAACACCAAAGCGAGTAAAAATATCCTCATAAAGAAAACTAACAACTGCATGCTCAGTGGCAAAAAATAATGCTTTGGCTTCTATCCATTTAGTGACATAATCAATACATACCAATATATACTTTCTTTGTTTAGATGGTGGGTTAATAGGTCCAATAAAATCTAAAGCCCATTTTTCAAAGGGTTTGATGAGTACCTGTGGCTGCAATGGCATTTCATTTGAAAGGGTAGGTTTCCCTACTCTTTGGCAGCTGTTACACCTTTTGACATATTGTTTTGCATCTTTGAAGAGGGATGGCCAATAATATCCTAAAGAGAGGATTTTATAGACTGCCCTTTTGTCAGAAAAGTGTCCGCTGCATGGTTCATCATGGAATTCTTTGAGAATATCAGGCATTTCATCTTCCCTAACACATCTTCTGATCACAAAGTCTGGCCCTGTTTTAAACAATTCGTTAGAAATCCATGAATATTTTGAACTCTCCTGAATAATCTTTCTTCTTTCACCAGGAAATAAATGTGGAGGTAGTTTCCCTGTAACCAAATAGTTAGCTATATCTGCATACCAAGGAGTTTTAGTAGTTACTGCAAATAAATATTCATCAGGAAACTTGTCCTCTACAAGAGAATCCTCTTTAATATTCTGAATCCTAGATATGAAATCAGCTACTGTGTTTTGTTTCCCTAGTCTATCTAACACAGTAATATTGAATTTCTGTAAAAGTAAAAGCCACCTTGTAACTCTGCCATTAGTTATGGGTTTGTTCATTAGATATCTAATTGCAGAATGATGAGTATGAATAAAAGTTTCATAGCCTGTTATATAATATCTAAAATTATTGATTGCATGAACAACAGCTAAGAACTCTTTTTCAGTCACAGTATAGTTCAACTCCGTAGGAGTTAAATTTTTACTGGTATAGTAAATGGCATAAGGAACTAAATCTTTTTGTCCCAATACAACCCCTAGAGCTGTATCTGAAGCATCTGTAGAAATATGGAAAGGGAGTTTCCAATTTGGTCCTCTCAAGATAGGTGCTTCAGATATTCTTGTTTTCAAAGTTTCAAATGCTGATTGGCAATCAGGATCCCATTTGAATTCACAGTCTTTTGTAAGCAGTTTGAAGAGTGGAGATGCTATTTTAGTGAAGTTTTCTATAAATCTTCTATAATATCTAGTGAATCCCAAAAAACTTCTAACATCTTTTTGACAATTTGGAATAGGCAACTTAGAGATGACTTCGACTTTTGATCTATCAACTTTAATCCCATCCCCTGAAATATGATGTCCCAAAACAATACCTTCAGTAAACATCATAAAAAAAATTTCATGGCTTAGTGAAAGGTTTGTTTCTTTACATCTCATAAGGACTTTTTCCAAATTTTCTAATGCCTCTTCAAACGAATCACCATAAACTGTAAAATCATCCACATAAACCTCTATACAATCATGGATTAGATCAGAAAAAATTCCTAGTACTGCCCTTTGGAATTTTGTAGGTGCATTACATAATCCAAAAAGAAGCACTCGATAAGCAAAAGTTCCCCATGGACAGGTAAATATGGTCTTATCCTGATCTTCAGGTGCTACCTGAATTTGATTATAACCACTAAAACCATCCAGAAATGAAAAGTACTTTTTGCCTGCTAATGTATTTAATACTTGATCGATAAAGGGCAAGGGAAAGTGATCCTTCAAAGTTTCTTTGTTCAATTCCCTGTAATCAATGCATACCCTCCATTTACTATTCTTTTTGGGTACTATAACCAAAGGAGAAACCCATCGGCTATCTGAAATTGGGTAAATGAAATTTACATTGAGTAGTTTTTGGAGCTCTTCTTTCACTATCTCCCTAAGATTTGGATTCATCCTTCTCTGAGGTTGTCTGAATGGTCTACTGTTTTCCTCGATATAGATATGATGGATGCAATTATTAGGATCAATACCTTTCATATCAGTATACTCCCATGCAAATGCAGTAGAATGTTTTTGCAAGATTTTGGTTAGCTCTTCCTGTTGTGACTTTTCCAAATTTTTGTTGATATTCAATGTTTTTCTTGGAAAAATCTCAATGGTAAAGCTACCAAACTCTTCCATAGAGTAAAGAGACATTTGTCTTGATGATAGATATTCAATATCATAATCTAACTGAAATTGTGTGTGGTCATATTCTGAAGATGTTTCAAATTTTTCTAATGTGTTTAAAATTTGACTATCTTCATTGATTTCAGAAATAGTAAAGATAGGTTGTATAATATCTTCATCATCGACCCATTCATTGTCTCCTACTTCTGTAATTACCTTTGCTGGAGGATACAGATTGAATTTCTTTGTTGAACTACCATCAGAAATGTACATATCTCCAGATCTACAACTAATGAAAGCATCAGCTGTGGCTAGCCAAGGTCTTCCTAAGATGAGTGGATGTCCTCCTAGATTACTCTTGGGAGTCAAAATCATGAAATCTACTGGATACTCCCAAGAATCTAAGGAGACTGAAATATCTTCTAGTACACCATTTGGTTTGATTATTGATCTATAAGCAAGTTGCAGTAAGGTGGGTGTAAAAAGAAGATTAGGAAGTTTAAGCTGTTCCATAGTCTGTCTACTCATAATGTTGATAGCAACCCCTAAGTCAATCAAAGTTTTTGGAATTTCTATCCCATTTATATGTGTCCGAACAATTTGACTACCTGGATCTACATACTTCTGCATGGTAATTTTTCCCATCATGATGTCTGTAATTTTTCCTACCAGGTGGATTCTTCTTGTATCTCTTGGTTTCCTTCCTAGTCTTTTAAGACTCAACTCCTTTATTGTTTTTGCTAGAATAGGAATCTCTCTAATGGCTTGTAGCAAGGGAATCTTGGTACAGACATTCTTCAATTCATCTAGAAAATCATAGTCAGGCAACAAGATATGTTTTTCCACCCCTTTGTCAATTTGTAATCTTTCAGGGAAAGGAGGCGTGGATGAAGATGCAGGTTGCTCAACTATAGGAGTTGTGGGGGTTGACTCTTTTTCTTTTTCTTTTTGAATGATTGGGTTTTGAAGAGATGCTTCCTCATCAGCTATAGGGAATCTAAATGAGTTATCTCCATCCCTATTTCCCCCATTGTTACCTCTACCTCCTCCATTGTTTCCTCTTCCTCTACCTCAACCCCCTCCTCCAAATCCATTTACTACTTCCTCTGTCATGATAGTTTCCTCAGAGTCCTCAGAGTCCTTTGGTTCTTCTATTAATGGTGAACGAGGAAGAGTTTCTCCCTCCTCTTCTTCAGGTGATTCTACTTCTTTGATTACAATATGTTCCCCTGTAGAAGTGAAGAAAGGTTCTTCTCCTAGATCAGATTTAATGGATAGTGTGGGAGAGTCTCGTAATTCGGCTGCTGTCCCTTGAATTCCAGGAATCCTAAGGCTGGGAGCATGAGTCTGAGATGAAGGAGGTGTATCTTGTCTATGCCTTGAGGTAGTTGGAGTTGTGAAAATCGAACTTTTGGCCCTAGCTATAAACCTTCCCCTATAATCTCTTGCTCTATGCATGTCATTTTTTATCCTTTTTTTTTTTTTTAAGTCAGGTTAATAATTCTCTTTTTGATCTTCGAGGTCACACTAGGTTCAAGAAGAGAGCATAATCAAGAAATTATTGAACTAATAACTCTCTTTTTTGATCCTCCAGATCACGCTAGGTGCAGGAGGAGAGCATACTTCAAGAAGTTATCAATTTTCCCTTCTCCTTTTTTTTTTTTTGAGAGATCGGCTACCTAGTTACACTTTCCCGGCAATGGCGCCAAAATGTTTAGTCAATTTAGTATGTCCTAAATTGCTACATTAATTATCAATCCGGGAGTCATAAACTGATGAAGTGTGGCGCACTATATGTGCAAGACAACCTCTTTCTTACTTGTTATCAATTTTATCTTGTTTTTGGGGGTTTTATCTCGGTTTGTCTCCTAATGCAAATGATAATCCTATTCCTAAGTTTTAAGAATACTTTAGAAGGCAGGTTTGGGTATAGATTTTAAGGCAATTATGTCCTTTATGATGACTTCCAGAACTTAACACTTCAGAAGGTCTTAAAACATACTAGTGATGAAATCAATACCTGAACAAGAATGTAAATGTGCAGCTACTTGAATCAAACAAATGATGAACTACTAATCATGAAATATCTATCTCTACTACTTATCTAAATACAGAAATAAAAGTTAAGCTATTTCACTCAAACAAGTCAAAGACTGCAAATTAATAAAAGTAAAATCAATTCACTTCATTTATAGTCTGATAGCTCGCCAAGTAGTCTAAGCTATGGCTCTGGAGATGTTGAGCTCTGAAACTACACCTCTCCTCCATATCTTCCTAGACTTTTTCCCCTCACCAGTACCTCATAAGCTATCAGAGATCATTGCATATTGATTCTAAAAGAGCATTTAAGTGGTTTTCTAACTATGTTTTTGTGTTTGCTATTTGAATTAGATTTTGCTCATTAGTTGCGGAATGCAACCACTTTTCGCAGCTGATTCAACTTTCCGTAGCCGTTTTTGTTGATCGTCAATAATATGAGGGATTGATATCTAATTGCAGAAAAATAAAGTTAAAATCAAATCACATCATTCATAGTCTGATAGCTCGCCAAGTAGTCTAAGCTATGGCTCTGGAGATAATGTCAATGATATGAGGAATTTGATATCTAATTGCAGAAAAATAAAGCTAAAATCAAATCACATCATTCATAGTTTGATAGCTCGCCAAGTAGTTTAAACTATGGCTTTGGAGATAACATCAATGATATGAGGAATTTGATATCTAATTGCAGAAAAATAAAGCTAAAATCAAATCACATCATTCATAGTCTGATAGCTTGCCAAGTAGTCTAAGCTATGGCTTTGGAGATAATGTCAATGATATGAGGAATTTGATATCTAAACTCACTGACAAAGAAAATGAATAAAACTGAAATCAAAGCATAACCGAAATTGAAAGGCTAATAAAAGCAAAGTTAGCAGAGAGGCTAATCTCATGTCACTAGTTATCGTAAAAATTGTGTGAAAATGCCCGGGCCTAGCCTATCCTGAAACACACACTGATCAATGTTAGCAACAATATATAATACTTGAAAAATCATGTACAGGATTGTAATGTTAACACCATGACTATCTTATAAAATATACACAAGTGAACGAATTGTGAAATTTGTACAATGGAAATAAGGAAACAATACATAAAATTGTACAGCAATAAAGAAAACAAAACCTCAGCGTGCAGGGGCCCTCTGCACGGCCTTGGTCAACACGTTATCAGTCTAGAATTACGCTCACACAGTCATATAAAACAGAGTCTTGATATATTGCAAAACAGAGGAAGACTCCTCTTGTTACAACAACAGGACCAGTTCACGGCACAGTACAACAACTAATAGCAAAATGACATCAAAAACTAACTCTACATGCGTTTTCAAACGCGTTATTTATAAGGGAAATTACATAACAGTTTTCTCATGAAACACCTTCAATAGAGGACACGTAAAAAGATAGCATCCGTGGGTTTAGCATGATGGTTGCCGAGATCATTCAATCTATCAAAAGATGGCTATTGGATTTGTGTCATGGGGGCAGTCTATAGCTATCAAAATGAACCCAGAGATCTAGGAACGGCCTCAGACCCTTCACGTGTTGAAAAACAGAGACCTGTTGCCGTAGGACTCCTTTGTTTGACCACCGTTTGACCACGGCTTTCCTTCATGAATCCGGCTAAACCAATAGGACCTGATCCATGTCCAGATCATTCTTGGACTGCCCACGTGCCTCATTTTGCTTGATGACACCTGTGATATAGAGATCAACAAAAATGGCTGCGGAAAGTGGCTGCATTCCATAGCTAGTGAGAAAAATCTAATTCAAATAGCAAACATAAAAACATAGTTAGAAAACCACTTAAATGCTCTTTTAGAATCAATATGCAATGATCTCTGATAGATTATGAGGTACTGGTGAGGGGAAAAAGTCTAGGAAGATATGTAGGAGAGATGTAGTTTCAGAGCTCAACAATTATAATTAAAAATTTTAAACGTTAACAAAAACGGTGGGAAGAGATTGTTGGCTTCTAACGCTAAAGCATTTACTACAGATTTAAGAGGACCAGAAGAGTTCCCTGACACCCTTTGAGGGAAGGAAGCTTTACCACCTATTGAAGGTTGTGAAGAAGTGTGGATGATGAGTTCATGCCGGCCTACAATCTTCGCGACCTCATAGATGAAAATTTTGGCTTGAGTTTTCTTCGTATCTTCCACAATATTATAATCAATTGTTTAGCAAATCTCAAACAATGCTAAAGTGTCTAGAGGACTTACTTTGTTTGACACTTCTGGAATACTAGACTTACCCTCGTTACTAGAGGAAGCATTCTTGGACTTGGCTGTGTCTCTAGATTTTTTCTATGTATTCTAAGTAGGATTGACTAGTGGTGAAATTCTTCTTAGCAACTGCTCTTTTAAATTCTGTCTTGTAATTCTTATTCTGAGATGTGTCCTTTACTCCTTAGACTATATTGACCATTTTTCTTCTGAGGAGGGGGCTCATTCTGTGGTGGTTCTTCAACATCCTTCTTATCTGCATTGTAAATACAATGATATGTATTCACTGCATGTCCAACACTTTTGATTTCCTCAGCCGCTGGAAGTTCTTGTGATCCTTCTGCCTATTTTGTTTGCACATATGCTAATAGAGTATCTACAATATCTGTAGCCAGAGCATTCATGTTGTGATTCCACTGAGGGCATGTTTTTTTTGAATGATATTCATGATGGAACCAACAATAATTATTCATGCCAATGCTTTCTATGTTCATCACAACATTCAAACTTTGTACATACTTGGCGGGTTGATTGCTATTGTTATTACTATTCCTCAGCAAAAGGGAAGGACTTGGGAGGCTTATTGCTAGTGGAAGTCTCATTTGACATTTTCTTTAGTTTTGAAATTTCATAGGTGAGCGTCTTCACCATCTTGGTAAAGCTTTCGATATTAAATGATTCCTTCTCTTTAGCCTTACTAGAAGAACGTTGTGACTTCCTACTAGTCTCTTTTGAGTCTTTTGATTATTCATCATTCATAATGACCCCAATTGCACACAAGTCCTTCTCAACGATGAATACTTTTGCACAGTTTAGTGCCAACATTTCCTTTGCAACTCTCTTTACGAACTGGGAAATATTGGCAAGCAAGGCAGCTGCGTACTAATCAATATTAATAGAGTCATGTGGTTGCATGTATGGGGGAAACTTATTCAATATGAAATTTAATCTATGATTAGAATCTTTCACTTACTCCTTTTCCCCCATTTTCATACTTCCGAGCTCTTTGAGTAGCATGGGGGGAGTTTTTTCGTCAGCAAACTTCTCATGAATTTTTTTTTAAACCCCCTCCAGGTGTTGATCAAATTTATGGGAATACTATGGTACCATGATGTCACTTTACCTTCTAATGTATAAGGGAATAACCTGTAGGCCACATCAACATATCTCACCTCCATCATTTGTAAATGTAGGTAGAAATCATCGATATGATCTTCTACCTTCGTCCTCTTATCCTAATCATACTTTGAGAGTAGCTTCTTCGGATGTCTCAAAATCCTGTGCAAGTTGTCTAGAAGAGAAAGAGGCCCTTGGGCCATCCAATCCAAATCCTGGCATCTTATGTTTTCGTTTCTACGTTATTCCTCCTTGTCCAAATATGAGGAGTCTTCACTGTCTAATTTGTCAAAAAGATTTTTAGAAAGAACAACTGTATCGTCTTCGTATCCTTCATTAGGAGGTGGAAGTTGATCTTGATGTTTGATATCATCTGTGGGTTTTTCCAACTCCTCAAGAGTGGTAAATACTGAATATTATAATGTAGAAACTAAGGTACTAGTATTAGTTGTCCATTTCTTCTTCAGAAAATGTGGAATATTATGCGCTCTAGGGATTAATTCGATAACATTCACAAACTGATGGGTTATAGGTCAAATTGCCTGGATATATTCGTTGTAACTTCACAAGTCAGTTTCGAGCCAGGCTGAGAAGCTCCTCCTGCTCCATGAATCAAAGTAGTGCTCAATTTTTTTTTGCCTTGATCGGAAGGAGAATGATGAGGGTGTGTGGAGTGGTCAGCCATAAAAAACTGGCATCCCTTGTTCTAATTCCAGGATGTTGATAGTGCTTGATACCACCAACATATAGGGGATCTCCTTGATATAAGGTCCTGATTAGACCTCACACCTTTTGGTGTAGGAGTCCCATCTGGAATATGGCTTGACTGCCTTTATCTTAAAGATATGTGTTGGCTTTAGATGTCAGCATGAGAGATATGCACAATTTTCCTTTCGAATGAGCAAGCTAGTATGCCTTGCAAATGTTCAATTGCCAATGTATCAAGGTTCTTCTATTGCACGGGGGAAATTAAGTGAGACTCTAAGAGAGAAGTAACAATACTACCCTATGGAGACACATGTGAAAGAGAAAGGCTCATCTAACATCAAGTTAAATATTTCACAAAGATGCAACGATCATTATAAAGATAACAACACATTTCCAACAAGGGGCACTGGAGTAACCGAAATAGTTCAAATAATCCAGTACTAATGAAAACAAAAATGAACCATAAATGTTCAAATAATAACCTTAGAAACATTCAAAATCCATGTGTGAAAATGTTCTGGCCTAGAAGGCTTAAATATTAAGCAAAATTCCCAAGATACATAAATGTAATGAACACCAATAGCTCCAATAGTGGAGCGTTAGAGCCACTACTTGCTCTCCAAAAGTACTAAATTTGTCTCTCTAATGCCTCGTGGGAGAATCCAAGGTTAAAATTCCTTTACATGAGAAATGAGGATCTATTTATAACTTGAGGAATGACCTTTCACATCCTCACGACTTTTGACTTTCTAACTTCTTGTGAAGTTTTGACTTCTACAACCTTTGGGATTCCAAATGACTTTTGGAATTACTATGATTTTTGATATTACATGTCTTTTGTACTTCCATGACTCTTGGACTTCCACTTATTTTTCCTTTACAATGATTACAATAATATATCATCAATTCCACATCATCATGTGATGAGAGTTGACATGTCACTATTTTGATGACTGGAACTAATAATGACTGATGACATGGAATTTCATCGACAGTAACATGGATACTAGTTGTGTCTTCATTCTTTATTTTTCTTCTGATCATCACACATTCACCTTCCAAAGAGTCTTCAATCTTGGAGTCTTTAGGGTGGTTCAATCATCAATATTTAAGTGTGTTCTTTGTTCTTTCCATGCTTCCTTTGCTTATTCTCCTTGCCTGATCTTCCTCGTGTGTGCTTGCTGTGGTGTTTTTAAAATACCTATATCTATAACCACTCATGAAGAGCAAATATGAGCCTCAAAATATCCTACTCTACAATGATCCATGCATATTTTATGTTCAGTCCTTTTCGATGCGCTAAAAAAGGGTCAAAGGTGCTACAGGGCACAAGGGCACACTTTGAAAGGCTAAAGGGCTGAAAGTTTGAAGAGGAGAGGCTTCGGGGATTCGAAATTCTCTCATGCACCCAAAAGAAGAAAAAAATCAAGGCAGAGCACATGGCGCAAGTTTGAAGGACAAAGGGGAGGGCTCTTGGCTTCCCAATTGCATTGTGCACTCAAGGGAGAGAGCGAGGGTGTACGACGCACTCCCGAAGGCTGAAGGCTTAGGTTTCGTGCCTTTAGGGTTCGCTCATGCACTCAAGGGGCCTTAGGAAGGGAGAAAAAAACACTCTTGAAGGTTGAAGGATAAGGATTCATGCCTTCAGAGTGCACTTATGCGCTCAAGGAGGGTGCACTTCTTTGAGTTGAAGGAGTGCACTCAAGGAAGACTTAGCTATTTTTATAGGGCACAATTTAGAACAAGGAAGGGGAATCGAACTTGAGGATTGTGCTCTATGCCCTCAGAGGGCTTAGGGTGCACTTACAAACAATGAAGGGTTTCCCAAAAAGGCTTCAAGGTGTGCTCATGCGCTCTTGGCCTTAATGGGTTTACTTTGAAACCAAAATTTGTCTAAGTCCGAGTGATAGGGGAAGAAGTGAATATGATGAGTTCTAGACATAAGACCATGTGAGACATATACCAACTGATTAAGAAAACTTATAAAATCTTGATCAATAATGAATATACATCAAAACACCACTTTATACACATTCCCCAAGTATTACGAGTGAAGTGTGTGCGACTGCGACCCAAAGGTGTCTTACCACAACAAAGATCTTATGACCATGGAATGCACCTAGAGATGTTCTAATCAATGTGAAGACACTTGAGAACATTCAAGAACACTTAAAACATATAGAGAAACATAAAATGACACTTGACAAATGAGGCGACACTTGATACGACAATGAAGTAGGTTCCAAAATTCAAATGTAGTGAAATTTTGGAGGGTGTGGTAGTAGAAACAATAGTTCACTTCCACAAACCTGCAATCTTAAGAATAAAAAACAATGATATTTTTTCAGCAGTCACAAAAATAATAATCCACAATTTTGTGCTAATTCAATGATACCAAGTTTATTGGAATGGATTGATATGTCAATCACAAAACAAGTTTCCATGCTTGATTTGAAATCAAATAATCATCACACTTCACATAGAATTTTAGATTCACAATTAGGCATGAACTCTCATTCATTAAGCTAGCTTTGTACATACATATACTTAGAGACGTTCATTCTCTCTATGGCCCGATTTCCCATTCATTTAGCCATTAGTTTTCCCATTAGGATTACAATGTTTTAAATAACATATACAAACAAAATAATTTTTCCTAGATCCATAAATCACTCATGCTTTTCAATGCAAACTCACTTTTTCCTTATACACAAAATCTTTCCTATCCATAACTTTTCTAAATCCTAGAAGCACTCCAATAGTTTCTAAGATTTCTAAAATTTTTCCTATTCTAAGAAATTTCTAATTGCTACCAAGATTTTGTATCCTACAACCTCTCATGACTTAAGAGGCATATGTTATTATTTAAAATCTTATCTACTCAATATTATCTCTATCCATAGTTCTTTTAGAAATAAAGAAATTAAAATTATTTACAATAAGAAAATAAAAATTCCTTGTCCATGTTGAATGTCCAAAAAGCACCCCCGGATGCGGGTGATTGCAATGAGAGTTAAGTTGATAGGACAACGGATGGGCGGGGCAGAACGCCACTTGCCCAACCAGTACAGGAATCGTGGAATGGTCATTACACCCGACGCACGGCACATTTGCATGAACGTCATTCAGGATACGCAATACCACCGGATCAGCTGGAACGCCAGGCTCACAGTGAGGGAATTAAGTCTCGCACGCACCAGCATGCAGTGGAAGGCTCAAGCCATCAAGGGAGCAGTAATGGGAGGAGACTCCCAAGACAAGGCTGGTAACTTTAAAGCCAGAGAAAGGCCAAGGAAGATGGATAGTTCGGTGGCTCTGTCGCTCCGCCAGCATACCTTAGCACATGCAAAGAAACTCTGGGAGAAGGAGGGGAATTGGACCCCAGCTCTGATGGTCTTGGCCTTCCTTGCGAGGCTGGTTATTCTCCTCCCCGAGTATCGCTCAGGTATCACAAATTGGCCCTCCCGTTCTTATTTCTTGGCAACTGATATCTGTGTTTGGTTTTGGGTATTGCACACGCGCAGGGATTTGGCAAACCTAGAGGATAAGCTCAAACTTGGCAGAGGAGGCTCAATTAGTAGGCAACGCCGCATCCAGGGTATTGCCCCACAGTTACATTCCTGGATCTGGGCCACTGTCATCTGCAGGATGCCTCGATTGAGACCTAGATTGGGTAGTCGCAGGGGGCAGCCGAGAAGAGCCCCAACGGATTCATCCTCCAGCGACTTGAATCATCCTCCAAGGAGAGGGCTCTCTTCTCGCAGCAGAAGAGGAAGATCTCGAGCCTCTAACTCTCGGCCCGGACCTATCCCTGCCACTGGTTCCGCCATATTCACCTTTGACAGTGCTCTAAACAGGCCCAGGATCACAGCCTATTTTACAGTGGTTTTTCAGGAGGAAAGTTTAGTTGTTGATTTAAGGACTCAGGCAGAAAATTCGAGGGCAATCCCGGACCCCTCTTCATCTTTTCAGCTGGCTACGGAGAACACCCCTCAGCGGGAAACAAATGAACAAAGGGGCAGCGCGCGGGAGGCGATGATGGTAGATCTGGGTCCTGAAGCTCAGAATGTGACACAGATAGAGGAACCACCTGATATGGGCTGGTGTCGAATTACTGAAGAGCCCATTGATGAATAGAAAAGCCATCCATGCTTCTCTTTTTTGTAGGATGCCCCTCTCCACTGGGCACGGTTGTAAGGCGACTCGGTTATGGGTTTCTGGTATTGTCTCATGTTTCAGTGATCATTCCCCTCAGTTCTTTTTTGAGTTTTTGATTTGTCTCATGTTTCAGAGATCATTCCCCTGCGTGGGAAACAAAATTAGACATTTTTCAAATATGCCTGTTTTGGATAGAACTGCCTCCTGCAGGAGCAGAGTGCTTGACTACGGTCATGATGTAAATTTACTATCTCCTTGTTAATATAATAGATATAGTTTTACATAGAAAAAAAGGAATGTCCAAAAAGCATGATGACTTGGAAGCTCTAATGCTCCTGCATCAACCATCCACCATTAAAATGAAAGTGAATGGGATATAGGGTTAGCTTGTTTCAGGAATCTCCTCGAGGTAGAAATCTATGAGAGGTTTATATTTACTAAAATGGAGAAATTATACCTAACCATGTTCATGGTCCACTTGATCCATTTTAAGGAGAAGCCAAAATATTCCACTATATTGATGAAAGAGTCCTAGTTTAGTTTATAATAAGCCTTGTAAATATTCAAATTCATCATCATGCTTGGATTTTCATTGTTCTTCATGGAATGCAATGTCTCACATGCCATGATTCCCGCATCCGTGATTTTTCACCCACTAACAAAAATCTCCTCAAAATAAATTATCACTCACAAAAAGTATCCTAAATAAGAAATGCATTAAAAGGTAATCGAGAGTTTATTAGTGTTAGGTCATATGTTTGCATAATTTCCATGGATTTTAATTATAAACCAAGTTATGTAAACTTATGTCATACAAGCATTATATGCATGGACTTGGTTTATCTAACACTTCAAAACCGTTATGAGATACACAATGTAATCTTAATACAAAACTGGAAATAAAAACTAAAGAATTTTCAAGGTTAATTTGCAATGAAAATTATCTTTGGACCATTTACCACTTTGACTTATGATCGTAAAAATTTAGTTTAAAAATATTTATGTGCAAATATTATTTGTAACATATACTCTATTTAAATCAATTAGAATTATAATCCAATGAAGAAACTTTCATATGAAACTCAACACACTATTCTAATAGTAATAATGCCAATTCAAAGATCAAAAAATGGAAATGAATGTAATGATTCTTTTCAAAGTTTAATTAAAATACTAAGCCAATATAAGATTAACAACTAAATTCAATCCTCCAATGAAAATATAGTAGGTTGTGATGTTAGAAACACAAGTAAAATGTTTTATCCAAGTCTTATCAATTGAACTATTCTGCTAATAATGCTCTTCTTTATCTAATTCAATAATGATAAAGAAGGAATGTTTCCTATAGGTTACAATGATGAACCATACTATCAATCTATGGAGTTGATGAATTTACACCACAAAAAATAGGACATCCTAATCTTATATTACGAGTCCATATTACACTAGAATTGGTGATCTAATTATGTAAATGATAATGAAAACTCATAGAAGATAAATCATGTACTAGAAAATGGGGCCCTCTAGATTTGACACACACTGTAGTAATACTCATCGTACTACAAAATTATAAACACACTACCAGAAGCATAAAACTCCTTATATTTGCAATATGGAAAGACAAGTTATAGAATAATTTCTTGGATTCTTTTTCTTATTCTCATAGCTTCTAATACAACCATCAATACCTATTTATAAAGTTTACAACAAAAGTATGAAATTCTATGGAGAGTAACACATGTTTTTGCAATTGCTACAAGCTATTACATTTTCATTAGTTTTCAAAGAAAAGGATAAGATATCCCTATATTCCTCGTTTATTTTATTACACTACATCCTTAATTGTTTCTCATAAGGAGCGTCCTATTCATGAGGTACATGATAGAAGAATGGTTATCATGGAAACAAAATTTCATAGCTAGTGATATAGTGTTAAAATTGATTAACAACATGAATATATGTGAGAAATTCTTTCTTAATGATGGTATAATTAAGTTTAACACAAGGCAAATTTTAGCCAAAAAAATAAATAACATAGGTTCAATTTTTTTCCTTTTATCCTAAAACTACTCCCACTATTTTATGAGATGCATCAATGGATATATGGAAAGATAGGGTCCAATTAATATTGGAGATGTATATTTTTTTTCCTTAAGTGTATCGAAAATAAAATGGCAATTAGTATCCTAGTAAAGCTCAACATCTTTTGTAAGCAATTAGAATAATGGCACTCTATTTTACTAAATTTTTCTATAAAGCATCAATAATATCCTGCATATCCTAAGAAACTTCTTACATCCATTTGGGTAAAGGAAATAGTAACTTAGCGATCAGTTAAATTTTGGTTGGGTCAACTTTGATTCTTGCAAGAGACACATGGTGGCCAAGAAAAATTCCTTAAGTTAGTAATGTAAAACATTTTTCGTTACTCAGTGAAAGATACATTTTCTTGGCATCTACTTAGGATTTTTTTCATATTATCTAAGGCTTCCTCAAAATAATTTTCATATATTTAAAAGTAATCCTTGTATACCTCTACGTAGTCATGTATCAAATCATAAAAAATGGTTAGTATCACCCTTTGAAATGTGCCAAGTTGCATTACATAGTCCAAAGGGTGATACCTTGCAAGCATATGTTCCTCAAGGACATGTAAAGGTCGATTTGTATTGATCTTCTAGAGCTATCTAGATTTGATTATACCATTGAACCCATCGAGGAAATAAAAATATTTCTTTCTTGCTAATGTAGGTAGAACATGTTCAATGAATGGTAAATGATAATGGTCTTTTAAGGTTTCTTTGTTTAATTCTTAGTAATCAACCCATACTCGCCATTTTCCTTTCTCCTTAATAACAATTACCAAGAGTGAAACCCATTGACTATCTAAGATGAGGTAAATAAAATGTACTTTTAATAATTTCTAAAGTTCCTCTTTCACTATCTCTTTTAAAATTGGGTTCATACTTCTTTGAGGATGCTTAGCAAGTTTAGCACTTTTCTATATATAAATATGACAAATGCATATATCTAGATGGGCACCTTGCATATCAATGTGATCCTAGGCAATTGCATTGGAATATTTTTGCAAAATATGAATTAACTATTTTTGTTGAGACTTGTCTAAATTAGAATTGATACTAAAACATTTCCTATGGTAAAAATATTGAAATTTATCCTAAGGAGCCATGGTACATGTTGTAATTCATGTATTGATTTGGTAGGGCGGTAAATTGTGATTTGTTTTACTTCAATACCATTTTTAAAGGTCATGTTTCCAGTTTGAAAATTAATAAATGCATAAACTATTATTGACCAAGATCTCCCTAAGATTAAAGGATGTCCTCCAAAATTAGAGTTAGGTTGTAGGATCATGAAGTCCACAATCTATTCCCAAGAGTCCACGGATATAATTATGTTACCTATTATAGCCTGAAGTTTAATTTTTGTATCTATCAACTAATTCCAATAGTATGGGTGTTGGTTGAAGATTACACATTTTTAGATGTTCTATAGTTTTCATTGTCATGACAGTTTTGGCTGCATCTAAATCAATCAGAGAAAGAGAGAGGTATTCAATTACCATTCCATAGAACTTTGGTAGAATTAATGGTGGAATATTTTTCATTTTGAATTCATTACCAAGGATTGTAGTTGTATCCAAAATAGGGAAGCCAAAATTTACTACATTTTCCAATTCTTACTCTATTGCTCCTATTATCCCTATTGCTTCTCATCTTTTTCTTGTCACTCTCTCTCTTCTTTCTCCTCATATATGTGATCTGATTTCGCCATTGGCCACCATTTTGTTTCCCTACAAGATGACGCAGGAGCATCTGGCTAACAGGGCGAAGACGGAAAGAAGGTTGACATGGTTTTTGAGAAGGACAGAGAACACAGCTCACTGGACGGACAACATATCTGTCTTTATTTTTATTTGTTTTTTTTATTTTACTTTTCTGTTTAAAATGCCTAAGAATAATGTAATGACTTCTAATTAGGAACAGTAGTAATTAGTTAGAATCACTCGTTTCCGAACAGTTATATTACTGTTGTAAATACATGTAAAGGAAAATGTGCTAGTTATGAAGAAGTTTCAAATATGAAACAACTACTATAACCGACAATGAAAAAAACTAACAACAGTTATCCAACTGTTTGAGAACAGTGATACAAAAGGAGGAAAACAAGCCCAATACGGGTTCGACTGTGAAAAAGAAATTACCAGTAAAGAATATATTCCTTTTTTCAGTGCACATACAATTCCTACGAGCGTCCTCAAATACTGTATAATTCAATGCTGTGCAATTCTTTTAGGGTGTGAACGTTGTTAAATTACCACTACAGATTCTGAACTGGAACGAAAAGACAACTAAATCAAACGAAGAGCCACAACGACCAGCATAGGCCACACAATCATAGCGTTCAGGCGTATACAATTATAACAGGTATGTAAACAAACCACAAGAGCGGTTCAAGATTTATTTCCACATAAATTCACAGGGTTATCATATAGTCATCCAAAGTCCATATAAACATTCACATTCTCTATTCAAAACAATTACAAGACCAACCCAGTTCGCAGACGTGGGAACTGACACGACTACAAACAAAAGCCACCAACATAGAGTCTAAACTCATTTCTTGAAGCTACCACCAAAGCCTAATAGCTAAGGAACCAACAACAGACAGTGGCACAAGGCCAACGAAAAACAAACAGACCCTACAAGTCGGAAACCCAGCCAAGCAAAGCTAGAACAACAGAACGATTCTACCCGTATACTGTTCGGGGCAGCCGGAAGTCCAGGCATCCAGACCAATGAATGGCTCCACCTGCACAAAGGCAAACAGAAGAAGGGTTAGGTTCCAACCACAGAAAAACAAAAACAGAGAACTGGGACGAAGATATTGACTAAGATAAACGAGTGCCATTACCTGACAGGCAAGCCATAGCTGTATTTTCTCACTCGGACGAACCCCCTGCTCAAAGAGGAGCCAGGCCATTAGACTAAAGAAAAACAGCTAAAGAAAAGTCTAGCATAGAACAGAAGCTTACTAGGTTAAGTTGACGGAGGGACGAACAGAGCATGCCACCACCACCTGTCGAATTTGGAAGCCAACGAACCAACGCTGAAGCGAATGTCACCATGAACCTTACAGCTCTCAACTAGCTGTAAACCCTTGTGAGATACGGGCAGAAATTGACCAAAACACACAGAGGCAGACATTAAGGCCGAATATATACACACAGTGACAGAGAATATACATGTAAACAAATCCCGTAATGCAAACCTTACCAAGGTTTCGCTGGGAAAACAATAGCATACAGGCCGAGACTTAGAACGATTGAGACCACGACCGCAACTAGGAGCACATCACTCTGTCGACCAAGCAGACAGAACTCACAAACTCACAACGGAAAATACAGAAGTCGCAAGGAATCACCAGGAGCTCGGAGAGCCAAAGACCGGAGGAACAATGAAAACCAAAGGAGTGCGAACGGTGTAAAACCCCAACCCAAGGCGGGTTTTGCAAAATCCCGAGGAGGGACAGTTGTCCAATAGACAGACCATCAAGGTACATATACCGTAACCCAAGCAGATTAAAAATAAAATTACATTTATATCCAAAATCAATTGCATTGTTATACATATTGTGAGTACATAACACATCAGCGTTTAGACAGCGGGACCACGTGGGCTGGCCCCATCAAGTGGTATCAGAGTAGCATTTTGAGGAAGTAGAGGAAGATGGAAGTACAAAGACGAGGATGTGGGAGAGGTACACGCAGAATAACAGACGAAGGTTTGAGAGAACAATTGAGAATCCTTACAGCTCGCTTGGAAGCAGTATAGGCAGGTAGGCGAAGAGACCCGGAACTTGGGGATGACAGTGAAGATGAGGCAACAACTGTTACAGATGGGTCAGAGGAAGAATCCCCAGAGTTAAGACTGTTGCGATCGGTACTGTTAGCCAGCAGCAAACCCAAATCGGAGATCCCTAACTATGATGGCAGTCTGTCCGCAGATGTCTTGCTGGATTGGGTAAGTGAATTAGACAAGTATTTTGAAAATGAGGAAATCAGTGAGGACAAAAGAGTTAGATTTGCTGCAACTAAATTAAAAGGGCACGCCGCCTTATGGTGGGATAGTGTCCAAGCGGACAGGAGACGAATGAACAAGTTGCCAATAAGAAAGTGGCCAAGGATGGTGGCAAAACTGAAGGGTAGATTTTTGCCTAAAGACTACCAGGTTGAGCTTTATCGACGAGTGCAAAATTTAAGGCAGAAAGGTATGACTGTAAAGGAGTACACAGAAGAGTTTTACCGTGTAAATTTACGTGCTGGTTATACGGATGATACTCCAGAAAAAACAACGAGGTATGTAAATGGCTTGAGGTTGGAAATATTGGACGAGATCAGTGTTCTCTCTCCCTGAAATATTGAAGAAGCCTTTCAGAGTGCTGTAAAGGCTGAAGAGAAAATTAACAGGAAGCAAAACAACATGAGAGGGAGAGGGAATGGCAGAGGATGAGGACAGTCTTATGGCAGAGGGAGAACTGCCACAAACAGCGAAGAAGGCAGCAGTTCCAGAGCTTCAGGGACAACAGAGAAGGGAGAAAGCACTAGAGGAGGTCGGCCATATCAGCGGGAAAGAGGAAATGGTCGCGGAAGAGGGACTAATGTCCAGTGCTACAGGTGCCATAAGTGGGGGCACAGATCCTTTGAATGCCCAGAAGCTGAGCATGCTGGCCAGAGGGGAGCATTTGTTGCGCAGCCTGAGGAAGCTGAAGCACAACCCCGAGAGATAGAAAACGTGGCAGAAACAGGGGAAGCATTAATTTTGAACAAGGTACTGTTGAAGCCAGCCAAGGAGATGGCTGAACAGACCCAACGAAAGGCGCTGTTTCGAACAATTTGCAAATCACATGGGAAGTGCTGTAAATTGATTATAGACAACGGGAGTATAGACAATTTGGTTGCCACCGAAATGGTGGAAAAGCTGGGACTGAAGCAGCTTAAACACCCCACACCTTACAAGGTGTCGTGGCTACAGAAAGGCCACCAGCTACTAGTTGATGAACAGTGCGAGGTTGAATTTCACATTGGCAAATATCAAGACACGGTGGTCTGCGATATTATGCCAATGGATGTGTGCCATATACTGCTAGGGAGACCGTGGCAGTATGATCGGAGAGTGACACACGATGGGAAGACAAATTGTTATAAATTTGTGAAAGATGGGGTCAAACATACGCTTGTACCCATCAAAGAGGAGGATGCAACAGAATCAAGTGGAACAAAGGCACTATTAATTGGAGGAAAACAGTTTGTGAAGCAGATTGAGGAAAATGAGGTCAATTATGCGATTGTAAGGAGGACAAAACCGATGTTGCTAAACACAGAAAAATCAGAACTGCCTGTAGAAATTCAGGAGTTGTTAAAAGAATTTCAAGACATTGTAGTTGACGATCTACCAGATAAGTTGCCTCCCAAGAGGAGTATTAGCCATCATATTGATTTTATACCTGGAGCAAGATTGCCAAACAAGGCAACGTATAGGATGAGTCTGAAAGACAATGAAGAAATTCGTAAACAAGTGCAGGAGTTGTTGGATAAGGGACTGATCAGAGAAAGTTTGAGCCCTTGTGCAGTACCAACAGTACTTGCACCTAAGAAGGGTGGGGAATGGCGAATGTGTACAGATTCGCGGGCTATTAATAAAATCACTATTCGATATAGATTTCCCTTACCCAGGATGGACGACATGATGGATTGTCTTAGTGGAGCAGCTTATTTTACAAAGATTGATCTGAAGAGTGGTTATCATCAGATCAGGATTAGGGAAGGAGATGAGTGGAAAACAACTTTCAAGACTAATGAAGGGCTGTACGAATGGCTGGTCATGCCATTTGGATTGAGCAACGCTCCTAGTACCTTTATGAGATTGATGAATGAGATGTTAAAGGAATTTATTGGCAAGTTCGTGATAGTTTATCTTGATGATATTTTAATTTTCAGCAGAACAAAATGAGAGCATCTTCAACATGTTCGAAGGGTGTTAAAGAAGTTACAGCAGAACAAACTGTTGATAAACTTAAAGAAATGCACTTTCCTACAGAAGGAGCTAGTCTATTTGGGGTTTGTAGTTGCGGAAAATGAATTGAAAATGGACCCCGAGAAGATTGCAACAATTATAAATTGGCCGTCACCGAAGAGCTTATTTGAGGTACGTAGTTTCCACGGACTGGCAAGTTTTTATCGAAAATTTATTAGAAATTTTAGTGAAATCTGTGCACCAATGTTAGAGACCATCAAAAAGGCCAGTCAGCCTTTTTGTTGGACCAAGATGGCAGAAGACAGTTTTCAGCTTTTGAAGCAGAAGATCATGGAGAGGCCAATCTTGAGGCTGCCTGATTTCAATAAACTTTTTCAAGTTCGGTGTGACGCAAGTGGAACAGCTATTGGCGCTGTGCTCAGTCAAGAAGATAGACCAGTGGCATTTTTTAGTGAAAAACTAAATGAGAGCCGGCAGAAATATTCCTCGTATGACAAGGAATTTTATGCAGTGGTCCAAGCTTTAAAACATTGGAGGCACTACCTGCTGGGCAATGAGTTCGTTTTGTTTTCTGATAATTCGGCATTACAATATGTAATGCAACAACACAAGTTAAACCATAAGCACGCCAAGTGGGTAGAATACTTGCAGAGTTTCACTTTCGTGTTAAAACACATAAGTGGGCAAGCCAACAAAGTGGCGGATGCCTTGAGCAGAAGAGCCTTGCTCTTACAGGAGAGTAGCATACAGGTATTGGGATTCGAACATTTGAAAGATTTGTACCAAACTGACACAGATTTCAAGGAAGCTTTTGAAGCCTGCCAAAATCCCGTATTAAGGAATGCAAGCCCATGGTTGGACTATAATTTACAGGAAGGATTATTGTTCAGAGGTGGGCAGTTATGTATCCCGGACTGTTCAATGAGGGAGAATATTGTACGGGAAAAGCATAGTGGCGGATTAGCGGGACATTTTGGCATCAACAAAACTTTGGAGCAACTCGGACATTTTTATTATTGGCCTAAAATGAGCAGGGATGTACAGAGATATGTAAACAGGTGTAAAGTCTGCCAACTGTCAAAAGGACACAGTCAGAATACTGGACTTTACACACCACTACCTGTTCCAAGCAGGCCATGGGACTCGGTCAGCATTGACTTTGTTCTCGGACTGCCTAGAACACAGCGGGGGTATGATTCAGTAATGGTGGTGGTAGATAGATTTTCGAAAATGGCTCATTTTATTCCTTGCCAGAAAACTAGTGACACCACGTATGTGGCACACCTGTTTTTCACGGAGGTTGTTAGATTACATGGCCTACCCAGAACTATCATTTCAGACAGGGATGTAAAATTCACAGGACACTTTTGGCGCACCTTGTGGAAAAAGTTGGGCAAGCAATTGAATTTCAGCTCTGCGTATCATCCGCAGACTGATGGACCAACGGAAGTGGTGAACAGGAGCTTGGGGAATTTATTACGAAGTTTAACTGGAGAAAATTCACGATTATGGGATCGAGCTCTCGCCCAGGCAGAATTCGCTTATAACGATTCGCCCAATCGTAGCACCGGACACAGCCCATTTCAGATCTTGTATGGCATGCATCCTCGGGGAATACATGAACTGCGAGATTTGGGAAAGTTGGAACGGAGAAGCGTGGATGGGGAAGACTTTGCAGAAGCAATGAGCGAACTTCATGAAAAAGTCAAAATAAGGTTGCAGGACAGCGTACAGAAATACAAGCAGCAAGCAGATTCAAAGCGACGAGAGGTGAATTTTAATGTTGGAGATGAGGTCCTTGCGCACCTGCGCCGGGAACGATTTCCTAAGGGCACGTATAATAAGCTAAAATATAAGAAAATTGGTCCATTGAAGATTTTACGAAAATTTTCAGCCAACGCTTACGAGATTCAGCTGCCACCTGACATAGGCATATCACCTATTTTCAATGTGGCAGATCTGTTCCCATATAATGCCCAAGCAGAGGATGATAGTGTGGTACAGCCAGAACGGGACACCCAACTTGGAGACAGTTCTTGGAAGAAACAATTGCCTTTGGCCCAGTCTGATGAGATTGAAGGGATCCTCAGCACTCGGGTAGCCAAGAAGACACGTAGGAAAGAATATCTACGATACCTTGTCAAGTGGAGAGACCGTCCAATGGAGGAAAACTCATGGCTCGACGCGACGCAGATACAGAAGGCTGGTTATTTGGTGGAGGAACTCATGGAACGGAGCCATGAATTTCTTTTACCCCAGGAGCCTGATGCGGGAGCATCTGGCTAACAGGGCGAAGACGGAAAGAAGGTTGACATGGTTTCTGAGAAGGACAGAGAACACAGCTCACTGGACAGACAACATATCTGTCTTTATTTTTATTTGTTGTTTTTATTTTACTTTTCTGTTTAAAATGCCTAAGAATAATGTAATGACTTCTAATTAGGAACAGTAGTAATTAGTTAGAATCACTCGTTTCCGAACAGTTATATTACTGTTGTAAATACATGTAAAGGAAAATGTGCTAGTTATGAAGAAGTTTCAAATATGAAACAACTACTATAACCGACAAAAAAAAAAACTAACAACAGTTATCCAACTGTTTGAGAACAGTGATACAAAAGGAGGAAAACAAGCCCAATACGGGTTCGACTGTGAAAAAGAAATTACCAGTAAAGAATATATTCATTTTTTTTCAGTGCACATACAATTCCTACGAGCGTCCTCAAATACTGTATAATTCAATGCTGTGCAATTCTTTTAGGGTGTGAACGTTGTTAAATTACCACTACAGATTCTGAACCGGAACGAAAAGACAACTAAATCAAACGAAGAGCCACAACGACCAGCACAGGCCACACAATCATAGCGTTCAGGCGTATACAATTATAACAGGTATGTAAACAAACCACGAGAGTGGTTCAAGATTTATTTCCACATAAATTCACAGAGTTATCATATAGTCATCCAAAGTCCATATAAACATTCACATTCTCTGTTCAAAACAATTACAAGACCAACCCAGTTCGCAGACGTGGGAACTGACACGACTACAAACAAAAGCCACCAGCATAGAGTCCGAACTCATTTCTTGAAGCTACCACCAAGCCTAATAGCTAAGGAACCAACAACAGACAGCGGCACAAGGCCAACAAAAAACAAACAGACCCTACAAGTCAAAAACCCAGCCAAGCAAAGCTAGAACAACAGAACGATTCTACCCGTATATTGTTCGGGGCAGTCGGAAGTCCAGGCATCCAGACCAACGAATGACTCCACCTGCACAAAGGCAAACAGAAGAAGGGTTAGGTTCCAACCACAGAAAAACAAAAACAGAGAACTGGGACGAAGATATTGACTAAGATAAATGAGTGCCATTACCTGACAGGCAAGCCATAGCTGTATTTTCTCACCCGGACGAACCCCCTGCTCACAGAGGAGCTAGGCCATTAGACTCAGGAAAAACAGCTAAAGAAAAGTCTAGCATAGAACGGAAGCTTACCAGGTTAAGTTGACGGAGGGACGAATAGAGCATGCCACCACCACCTGTCGAATTTGGAAGCCAACGAACCAAAGCTGAAGTGAATGTCACCATGAACCTTACAGCTCTCGACTAGCTGTAAACCCTTGTGAGATACGGGCAAAAATTGACCAAAACACACAGAGGCAGACATTAAGGCCGAATATATACACACAGTGACAGAGAATATACATGCAAACAAATCCCGTAATGCAAACCTTACCAAGGTTTCGCTGAGCAAACAATAGCATACAGGCCGAGACTTAGAACGATTGAGACCACGACCGCAACCAGGAGCACATCACTCCGTCGACCAGGCAGACAGAACTCACAAACTCACAACGGAAAATACAGAAGTCGCAAGGAATCGCCAGGAGCTCGCAGAGCCAAAGACCGGAGGAACAATGAAAACCAAAGGAGCGCGAACGGTGTAAAACCCCAACCCAAGGCGGGTTTTGCAAAATCCCGAGGAGGGACAGTTGTCCAATAGACAGACCATCAAGGTACATATACCGTAACCCAAGCAGATTAAAAATCAAATGACATTTATATCCAAAATCAATTGCATTGTTATACATATTGTGAGTACATAACACATCAGCGTTTAGACGGCGAAACCACGTGGGCTGGCCCCATCACAAGACTTGAAATTATATAGTCCACTTTTCTAGGTTATTCTTTGTGCTTTTGTTAGATATAGTTGCGTCCGATTGTATTTGTTTTCAAACTTTATGCAATAATGACTTCCTATATTTCCTCTTTATTTTTGGTAATTCAGTTAGTACTTGAGGGGCTTGTTTGTGCTAAAATAGTTGAAATTGATTCTCTTCTTATTCTAGAAAATCTACCCTTAGTTTCTCTTGGCCTAATTTACTTATGCATACAATACTCACATGACTAGGAGTTGTAAAGAATTATTGTAGAAATTACGCTGTATATTTGCATTTTCTCATGAAGTTTTAATCAAAATCACAAGACACACACCTACTCTACTACTCCGTGGAAAGTAATTCACAATCTAGAACAATAATTTCATACATGCAATCAAAAATAACACACACACACACAATATTTTTTTCCAGAGGAAAGAAATCTGCTAAAAACCCCTTGTCTGCTTGCATTAATTTGATGAATAGATATGTATAACAATTTCTTTCCTCAACTGAGCACAACTTGCAAGTGAATAACCTATCTCTCTGCTCACTAGGAAGCTCTAACCCATACTTAGTCAAATTTTTCGTCTGCTTGAGCCCCTATTTCTTTGCGCAATTCTTTGAGAAATTAGGCCCCTATTATTTAGGAATTTCTACAAAACGGATTGTGCAATTCCCAAGGTTGATCATCTGACTGCAGCAACACCTATACACTCAAGATTTGTCTACAAATGATGTTAAACTACCTTGGAATATACACCACAGCCGAGGAACTCTAATTCTCTGCATGCACTAGCTATTTAACTGAACTCTAACTCCTCCAACTGGAATTTACTGAGCTAACTGATTGAAAATAGCCATTTCACCTCAGTTAGCTGCATCTAAGTTGTTTGTTGATGTGGAAATTCAAATTTTCTCAATTTAATCAAGGAAAAATCAAATTGAGAATTTCTTGCTGCATTTTTCAACAATTACTAAAGTGAGTGTGCAGGTTAGTACATCTCCTATTGCCATGTTTTCTCCTCCTTGCCTAAAATATTTTTATTGAAGAATAAAATGCAAGAATGTCTAAGAATGGATGTTTTTTTTTTCCTTTTTTATATGTGAAAGATTGCAAATGATAAATAAAAGTATAAAGTTCTTAAACCTAATTCTTGTAGAACCTTTTTGAAAATGGAACCAACATGTTAGGCCATTTATTTACATAAATCCTACAACAACACAAATTTATGAGTGCTAGCATTGTATGTGCGAAATTGGTTTATATAGCACATTCAAGGCTATTTTGCAACAAAACTTACCTTTGTACCATTTACCACTATTATTTATGATTGTAGAAACTCATGTTCAAAATATATTTGTGAAAATATTGTCTATAACACATACTCTATTTAAATCAATTAAGCTTATACTCCATTTAAATCAATTAATCTTATAGTCCAATGAAGAAACTTTTACATGACAATCAACCCACTATTCTAAAAGTGTTTGAATGTTTCAAACTCGAGACGTTTGGATTTGATACCACTTGTTGGCATCAGGATTTGCATTACACCAAAACCCCTAGGTATTAGTAAACATACACGTTGCCAGAGCTAATGAATCCTCGGGAGGCGGTTAAGCACATGTCGTGAAATACATAGAGCGCTAGATTATCCAATGCCCAACAATACATTTTTTAAATGAAAAGACTACCATCATAATTTTACCCCCCTATTCATGTTCGTCCCAAGCTTCTTGCAAAAGGACTTTAAGGCATCCAAGTGATACTATAGGTTGCGTAGTGTCCTATCACATCATTTGCATACAATAAAATTCGTAAGATAAACCATGCCATGTTCAAATCTTCTCTAGCATCCATGTATATACATTCCTCTGGCTTATCTATGTAGAGATTGAATAATGCAAGCAAGTGGGGGAAACCTTGTTTCAACCTCATGTCTTTATTGAATATCTTTCAAAAAATCTATGTAGTTTTAATTTTAGCTTTTACTTGCATATAACATGTGTATTGTTGGTATCCAACATTTTGGGTCTGTTAATTCTTACAACGTCTCTCATTATTTCTCCCTACGGTTAACGTCAAATACTTTTTTGAAATTGGCAAAACAACACCATAGTCCTTCACCTATGTTATCCTTTTTTTTTTTATTCCTTTTTTATTCCTAAGGTGAACAAAGTGGTCAATGGTGGAGTGGTTTTGTTGGATATCATCATATCCTTTGGCTCTGTTGTCCCTTTTCCTCTGCCCCTTTCCTCACTTTTTCTCCATAATCTATCCTATGGGTTGAGGAAACTTTTGGTTGATCATGATGGCTTTATACTTCCTCGTGTTTTTGTTTTGTTTTGTTTCCCCTTTCAATATGGACGCAATGAGGTTTGTTTCCTCATTTCTTGGGAACTCATCTTTGATTAGTTTATTAAATAGGGTTGTAATGTGTTTACTTAGGGATTCATTTCCCCATTTCAAGTATTATGCTTGCAATGGTTCACTATATTTTTCTTTTCCTAATTCGTTCCTTTTATATGTTTTTGCACATCTTGTATTGTGATCACTTCTTCATCTATGTTGATTTCTAGTGGGTTTTTTTCTTCTTTTTCTTTGATGAGATTTCATACATAGTTCTCACATGAGAGAATCACTATGCTAGTGTGGCATTATTCACGACCACATGTTCTTGGGCTTGAGGCTCTATCCAAAAGGCTTTAAAGTTTTACTTTGCCATTTCTTGTGTCTTATATCGTACAAATTTTAATTTTTTCATCTTCATAATCAACATATAAAGATTATGATTCTCTTTGCTCTTGTTTATCATTCACTTTCTGCCCTTGCCACCTTACACTCTTTTTTGAATGGGTTCGTTGCGATTTTCTTTGAAATTGCCCTTCATTCCGCTCATCTATTAAATTTGCAGTGTTCCAATGTTGTTTGGATAGTCTCCTTTAGATATCATTTGTTTCATTGGTTTTATTCATGAGACTTCATTGGGAGGTGATTCTTTCAATTTTTTCTTTAAGGATTTATGCATATTTTGTTGTAACTACAATTTTTTTTTTGTACTTATGTGTTAGGGGTTGACACCTCAGCCTCATTTTTGTGCATTTAAGCTCTAAGAATAATCAGTAATCTCGTCATGGAAATTATGGATCATTAAGTAATTTATTATCTTGTCTATTATATTTATTGAAATAATTATGCAATCCACTACACTTTGATCATTGTGTGTGTGGTGTGTGTGAAATATGGCTTCACCCAACTCTTTCCATTGTTAAAGCCATTGCATATAATATTGTTGTACACTGCATAGTTGTAGAATCTCCTTGCATAAGTGTGTGACTTTCTTCTTGAAGTAGATGAGATGTGTTTAATATGTGGATGTGGATAAATGTTGCCTATATGAGATTTAAGCAATGTAGAGTTTAAGTCCGTAAATACGGTTGTCACTCGCACAAGCGGTATGACATCCACATGGATACACAATAATGTCAAGAAAATCATACAAATATATTTCATACATATCATTAATATTATGTTGTGTATCAAATACAAAATGTATCTTCATTTTTATATACAACATCCAAACATTGGATAAAAATCACATAACTTCAAGGCTCTAATAAATAATACTTAATCTTCATTGTAATGTATATATTTAAATTAAGATGGAAAAAAATATTAAATTTATAAAAAACCATAAATCTATCTTAATTTGAACTCTTATAAATAATAGGAGATTTTCATTTGCTTATTATTTTCATCAAATAAAAATGAATCCATGTTAATTCATTTTCAACATTATTATTTTTCAAAAACATTAATATTAAATTTATCAAAATAAAATAATTAATTAAAATCTTAAATTTTAATTATAAAAAATATATTTAAATAATTTTTTAAGAAAGAACTAGAGAGATAAATTTGATTTAAATTAAATATCTATGACCCCAAATTTGTCCAAAATATTCAACAATAATAAAAATAAATTAAAATCTTAAGTTTTAATTATAAAAAATATATTTAAATAATTTTTTAAGAAAAAACTTGAGAGATAAATTTAATTTAAATTAAATAACTATGACCCCAAATTTTTCCAAAATGTCCAACAATGTTAAAAATCATTAATTAAACCCATTCTACCATTTTTAAAATTTTCGATTAAATTTGTATGGAAAACCACATTAATACTTATTACTATGAAAATGAGCCATGACTCCCCAATGTATTGCCAGACAACGTGGCATATTCTCTACATACATAGTAATAATGGGAGAGACATACATCTATACTCTTATCTTTTCCACCTGCTCACGGTGTTAATATTGGTAAACAACCTGACAACTTTTCCCCTCCAGTAATTGTGTGTTAATTGTGTGTTAATATTGTTAGACAACCTGGCAACTTTTCCCCGCTAGTAATAATGGAAGAAACGTACCTGCATAATGTCGCCTTCTCACATAGACTTACCGTTAATATGTGAAGAAATTTGATTGTAGGTAAGAGGTTGGCATCAAGCCCTAATTAAATTAATGTGCGTTAAAAATGAAATGTAGAATTTATGTGATATGAACATAAAGCTAAATGGATAAAGAACGTCTTTAAGTTGCGTATTTTTTTTAATAAATGAGGTGTTTTTTTCTTAATTTTATACGAGAGGATATCTGATTTTTTTTTGTTGACAGGGGAATCGGCAACTGGGACAGCCTCGCAACTCGCGTAACACGGGGCCGATTCTGGCTGCCACCACTATAACCCCTGGGAACTGCGCTTGCCCACTATAACACAACTCCAGGTAAGTCCAGGGATTTGAACTCGTGACCTCAAATACGGAGTTTGCTTTACAGAGGAACTACACCGCAACGCGATTACCGACTTGCCTACCCCGTGGAGCTGAGGATGTTTGATTTTAATTATATATATATATATATATATATATTTTAAATTGATTGATAAATTTTTTAAATATTTTATGTTGCAATAACACTCAAATTTTTAAGCAGAAATTTGAAAGATCTATATTTAAGGAAAAGTTTGAAGGATTCATACATTAGTACGTGTAGAAAATTTGGTAAATTTTTTTAATTTTTAAAACATAAACTATAGAATGTTTAGTGATATTTTTGTATAAATATTTATAATTCTATTTTTTTATAGTCTCTTATAATTTCTAAATTTTTTGTTGATTTACAAAGCTTAATATTTTTATTTTGTAAATGTTTTTTTGAGAAATAAACTTGAAAAATTAATAAATAAACAAAATTTAACTTCTAAAATTTTCCTGAAATTCTTCAATACATCTACAACAATCCGCTTAACATTCCACTTCATCAACAACTCTTCATTGAATTTTGTTATCGATTATCTGAAATGATATTATATATCTATGCGATTTGACTATAACAATGAGTTTCTTCACCTAACATTATCAATGTTTGTATTAGTTTAACATCTCCACACAATCTTCACAACCAAACTACTTCCTCATAAACCTAAATAACCATTGTGTACTCAACTTCAATGTTTGAAAGTGCTATAACTAGAAATTGTACCACATGTTGCAAAGGAAATGTTGTAGGCAAGAATAATATAGAAGATAGAAACAAAATATTTATGCAATTTTATTTATTTACCGGCATTTATGTGAGAAAAACTTTGCAAAAAACCTTTAAAATGCCTCGTGTGATCTTCCATGATTAGTCCACTTAGTCTCATCTCTCTCTCCCAAGTACTCTTCATTTGGTGAATGCATTGAAAGAGTGTCCATGACAACCATGGTTTTGGTGGCTTGGAGTTGAGTTGGCATTGATGATAGGAAGAAATTTTGAGGATTTGAAAGAAAGCTTTTATACTCTCGATCTGTTTCATTGGGGATGAACTTTCTCATAGTACAGGGTTTGTTGGGTACATACCCTCCATATGGGTATTGTCCAAAATTCAAAGCAACATGCTGCCTTGATGCCACCCAAATTATTGTAGTTAAGATCCTGTGCTAGATCTTCCTTTGTCTCCACCTTTAGCCACCAGGATGCATGTAATAATATCTAGAAAGAGTGTTCCCATATTGTTGTGGAGAAAGCCAATTATGAGTAAAGAGGGCATGTGGTTGTGTGCACGCTAGAAGAAATTAGGAAGGGGCTAATTTCTAGAAAAGTGGAGTTGAAGATAAAGCACCATTGCAGAAGGTGCATGTGGAAAATTTTGATTCTTCTAATACGTTTTGTGTTGAGTTTGCAAATATGAAAGATCGAGTATGTAAATGTTTTTTTATTATGATCAAGAAGTTGAGTATTTCCTTGAAAGCGATGAGATGAACATTGCATGTAGTTTGTGCACAGATTCCAAGGTTATGAACAATGGGAAAGTTGCAATGTATAAAGGCAGGGAACTTGTGGTTGCACAATAACCAAATATGTTTAAGAAATGATAGTGGTACCTAAAGAGCAAGATGTCATAGGAGAGTATCCAACTTGAGGCAACATTGGGTGGTTATTTATGAGGCTTTTGATTCATCGGGTATTGATGGAGAATGGAATATGAAAGTAAAGTCATGTTTTTACTGTCTCAAATTAAACCACATTCCTTGCAAGCAAGTCTGCACTTAAGGCCTCCATGTCAAAGCATCTTTTTGGCCTCCATGTCAAAGCACCTTTTTTTTGTCATATGCAGATGTCGATGTAAAAATTAACATCTGTATTAATGAAGCCATGTATAAGATGCAATCTCATAATCATTTATCCTAATCATCAATAGTGGGTTTAACTCATTGGTCCCTTATCACTTGATTCTAGGAGTGTTCAAATTCATCTCATCTATTCACACTTAATAGATTATACTAGGTATTCTGAGGTCCATTTCTATCATTGGTGGGTCCCATTGTGTCCATTAATAGTTTTCCTCATTAAATGGTACTAAAGTAGTTTCTTCTATGCTTGACATTACCTCTCATATTCATATACTATAGAATCATACCATTGATAGGTTTGGATTAAAGACATTGGGCCTAGGAGGAAATTACTCATTTTTCCTACCTCTCCCAAGTTGCAGTGGGGTATATATTTACTATTTGAAAATCTTGAAGACTATATTGGCTCTGTCATTGGTGCTAGACATTGTCATTGGTGCTAGACACTGTGACGTAGATCCACAGAGAGTCACACCATTGATAGGTTTGGATTGAAGATATTGGCCTAGGAGGAAATTACACATTTTTTCTACCTCTCCCAAGTTGCAGTGGGGTATATATTTACTATTTGAAAATCTTGAAGACTATATTGGCTCTGTAATTGGTGCTAGACATTGTGACATAGATCCACATAGAATCACACCATTGATAGGTTTGGATTGAAGATATTGGGCCTAGGAGGAAATTACTCATTTCTTTTACCTCTCCCAAGTTGGGGTGGGGCATATATTTACTATTTTAAAATCTTGAAGACTATATTGGCTCTGTCATTGGTGTTAGACACTGTGATATAAATCCACATTATAAATGATCGTCACTATGATCTCTTTTATGACATGGATCCCCCATGTACTTTCTCATGGCCATGGTATTGCATATTATTACATGGAACCACAACATATTTTGTGACTCATCATGGATTTTGGTATTGCACATTATTACATGGAACCACAACATATTTTGTAACTCCTCATGGATTTTTCTCTCTTTTACTAAGAAAGGGTATGCCTACCTCAGGGACGATTTATATATCTAATTGGTTGATGACTAGTTGTAGGTACTTTTAAGTCTTTGATCCAATAGATGTTTAGATACACCACTCTACTCACCATGAATTTCTTAATTTATTTTAGCCACTAGTTCCTTTTATGAACTTATACATTAGTAGATGTTATAATTATATTTGACACCATAGGTCTTGCAAAGAATTTACTAGATGATATGTGGCTAAATTAGATAATTTAGTAATTTCTCATAATTAATTATTTTGTCACAATTTCATATGAAATAAATGTTTTTTTCATAACTAGAAAAGGTCATAATTGAAAAAACATTAGTATTGAATTGGTAAAAGTTTAATTGAGTTTGGAACGTGAGAAAAATACCATAATAGGGAAAATATGCATTACAACTTAATATATGCAATAGAAAAATTAATTGCTTACTGAGGTGCAAAGACTTGCATAAATAATGGGGCACAGTAACTATGAGTAACTATACTAGTATATGGTATAAATTTGAATATGAATGTCAATGATATAATGGTGAGCAGTAACTCTGAGTAACTATAGTACATAATGTCAATCTGAATATGAATTTCAATGAAAGTGTTTAAAAAAATTACTTTTATGTTTTAATTTTTTAAATATCAACAACCAAATAGGTTAAATCCATAAACTATATATCTATATCTATATAATCAAATAGTATCAATATAATAGTGTGGTTTTTTTTGTTTATTTGTTTATTTATTTATTATTAATTTCATTTTTTTTTAATATATAAGTTTAATTTTTTAAATCAATGGCACACAAAGGTACATGTGGCATGGGAGAGGAATTCTTCCCAGAGGAAACGCCTTAAGTTGTAATTATTTTATAGTATTATTTTTTCATTAACTTTGATTATAAATATTTATTTATTATTATTATTACAATGGCTAAAAGAATATAGTTTTTAAGGTAGAAAATATTTGAAAATAGAAAAATCGAAATTTAAAGTCATTAAACTTATTGGGCACTCAATATCCATATATTTAAGTGACTATGACATTATGCCTTTCTCTTTTAACACGAGTATTTTAGATTAACATGTGAACTTTAATTTAATTTTGTTAAAAGATGAATTTAATATATATATATATATATATTTATATATATATATATTTATTAATATTATGAAATTTTTTGGTTTAGATATAAAATTTGAATTAAAATTAATGAAAAACAAAATAGTTTCATAAAAAAAATTACTTTTGTTTTTTATGCTATAGTTTTACAACATTATTTTTTGATTTGTAGGAACATTATTTTTTGATTTGTGATTACTACTAAAAATATTATAAATTATTAAATGAAAATTACATCTCTACTATCTACTTAATATTATTAACAATCAAATTAAAATTTTCTAAAATTTACAAAATCATTTATCTTTTTATTTTTTCCAAGACAAATGAGAAAATGAAACACACTTGAAAACCACACTTTTTCTTTTTACAAGATAAAATACCAGAACAAAACACATTTGAAAAGTAAAAAAAAATACAAGATAAAATATAAAGAATTATCTTGTTCTTTCCCACGAGTTTTTTTTTTTTTTTTTTTGGATTTCCACAAAATTACAAGCAGCTAGCGATAAAAATACAAGCACATATAACAGGATGAATTTTATCTCAGAATACCACTTTGAACGTGTATTTCCAACGACGTGTTTTTAAAATAAAACTTTCGTAACAAAATCCTAGCATACTATCAAACACAACAACATATTGCAAGCTAAGACAACTTGCTGAGAATTTGATGGGACAAATTTGAGAATCCAAAACCACTGGTTTTCTCACTGTCTGCAACTATTGAGATACACTTGGACGGAATCTAGTACAAGGAGAGCATATCCCAGCCAATTTTGATTTGGGCCCGAACTGGATCTTTTCCTCACTCATTTGATCGATGATAAGATCACGGAAACCGAAGTGGAACGACGTCCACTAGGGATTTTGTCCCGTCATATGCGCTCCCTATTGATTGAATGAAAAAACAAAGGATGCGTAAGCAGGCTCGACTGGCCGCCATCACCTTTAGGTGCTCGACCATAGGACCTTTAGGTACTCGACCATAAGGACCTTTAGGTGCTCGACTGTTAAGGATGCGTAAGCAGGCTCGACCCTTTTTTTGACTTAATTTGGGGGATCACTTGTAAACATCATAAAACTGGCCAATTATCACTTTATGGTACGTTAGTATTGCTTTTTTCAGGGCAACCCTCACATTGTCTGGGCTTTCCAAGGGATGCCAAACCTGCTTGGTAACATGTGTACATAAGTAAACGAAGGTGTCAGACACCATAAAAACGAAGAACCAATATATGGTGTCAAACACATGTAAAAAAACATAATACGTTGTACTAGCATATATGTGGTACAAATTGAAAGAAAGGTAGACAACCAATGTAATATTAATACATTTATAATGATTACTTTTACAATAAGATCAATGGCCGTAGCCTTAAAAAATTGTCTTACATATTTGAAGAATGATAAAACAAAATAAGAGTTGGGAAGAAGGGGCCTATGTCGTCCAGGCAAAAACCCTCTTTTGTAAAACAAATTCATAACTTGGAAAAGGGTCGAGTCGAGAGGTTCCTTGAAGAAAGTTTCCCTGCAAAATAGTAGCAATATAACTTTAAGAATAGGAAAAGCGCTAAAAGAAAGAAAAGGATGGGTTATAATTATTTTAAAGATTAAGAAGTTAACCAGTGGTACAAATCAAGATTTGGTTGATAATTAAAGTAATGAGATCTAATGATTAAAGAATTTTTTCAATGATAACAAGTGCACAATGACAACTTGGGAAATTGTTTTCAATGAAAGTAACTATTGCCACTTGCTCATCTGAATTATGACTCTTCCATCTCTTTCTTAATGATGTCTATCTACATCGTTCACCCAATGCACATCAACAAATACATGCAAATAAATTAGTTTCCTCACATTTATGCGCTTTGACTATTTCTTATTTGAACGTGGCATACTACATAACAATTGTATTGTGTATGTATCTACAAATCGTCTCAAGAGTGATCACCAACTCTTTGTTAAGAGTCATTAATAAAAAAACGATTGTTACATTTATTTTCCTTTTATAATGTAAGATATTTCAAGTCGCAAAACTTTAATGCCATTTAAAAACAAAAAAGTAAAATTTTGAATTTTGGGGTTTGAAATTCTAGACTTTATTTCGAGGCTTTCTGAGCTTTATTTTGGGTCCAAATCAATGGGAAATAAATTCATTTCTCTATTATAGTTCTCTTCAAGAATTTTATAATAATATATTACATTAAAAAAAGAATGTATATAGTATGTGAAAGTTCTAATTTTAATAAATTGATAATTACTTTATTCACCTCAATACTACCCGGAAGTCATTTCAACTTCTTATTAGTGGACCAAGTAACAAATAGCTTTCCAAAAGACTCTAGAAGCATTACAAGAATGAAGAATGTAGAATTTTGTAGAATTTTTCTACAAATCAGCTAGCTCTGATACCATGTAGAATTTTTTATACAAATCAATTAGCTTTGATACCATGTGGAAATTTCCCACTTGTAGATCACCTGGTAATGCAATGTACTAAAGCAAAACACTTATCTACTTCTACAAACAAGAAGGAATCAATCACATATAACACAGAAGAATTTACCTAGGGAAAGCACCTGCCTAAAACCCCATCTCTGTATTATCATACAAGTGGAAATATAGTCCGGATTACACAAAGCTTTAACTCGGAAGCTATCTAGCTCTCAGTACAATCCCTCTGCTGCTCATAGACAGTCAAAAGCTTCTCACAAACCTTCTCCTCTGCCCTCCAAACCTCCTATTTCCTTGTGCAGTTTCCTTGGGGTCCAGTGCTGCCATCTGTGTGAATTGGCCTCTTCACACACTCACTAACCTCTGATCTAACTGCACAAACCTGAAGGAGATAAATCCTCATCATGGATGAGCTTCTTTTATAGGAAAAATATTCATCCAACTGATAGTACACTGTCCCTTCTCTGATCTCAACTGGGTCTCTGACAGAACTGACATGCATCAATTATCCATGAGTGAATACACAATTATTTTAAAATACTAGTTGTCACATGCATGCAAACATCAACAAACTATATCTCATTAATTTAACAACTTTTTAAATTAATCTAACTGAACTTGACTAAGTTAAACTAAGTCAGCTGATCCTCTCAATATAGAACTCATCCTTAATTCCTCAATCAGTGGAGCAAATTAAGGACACATTCCTCAATCAGTGGAGAAATTATTGCATGTTCTCACAAAGACTTCAAGTTTGATTTTCCTTAACTAATTAACTCAAACTGAATTAATTAATTAATATTCCAAACTACTGGTAAGACCAAATTCGAATTTACTTTCTATAGATAGGCTAGGGACTGCTATAAATAGGAAGGGACCCAGAAATGCTATTTTTAGCAGTTTCGCCTCTCAGCCAAGGTGGCCAAAATGCTCATTGGCCAAACTGCTATTTTTAGAAGTGCTATTTTTAGCAGTTCTATTTTTAGCACTTCCTAATTTTAGCATTTCTTGTTGCACACTTTTCAACACTCCCCCTTAACAAGAAAGGCTTCCTCTCGAACCCGATCCGATAACTCTGGAATGTTCTGCATGCAGCACATCTACTAAGTGCGGTTGCTCCAACAACACTCGAAACAAAAAAACTCCCAACTGACCTCTCTGTTGGGCTAGAAACATACTCTGATACTGAAGCTCTACCTGCTGCTGACAAGTGCTCCCTCTCTGACCTCTGCGCTACTGCAACATCTCCATGCATCTCGCACTGTTGCACTCTTCTCTGTGCTACCTTGCACTGTGCAACACACTTGTTCCTCTCGCATTGTTGCAGCCTGCATGCTCTGCGCTGTCCTGGGATTCCCTGCACTGTAGCTCTCTCTGCCACTCCATCCGCATCTGTCTCTACCCAATTAGTCAGTTCCTGCTACTCCACATCAGGGCTTTCGTAGCAAGGTTTCATCCAAGAGGTTGGGTACCTCAAGGATCCTGCCCCTCCTCCTTGGGACGATCACTCGATATCGCCCCACCTCCTACCTGGAGGTATGGCTGCATGTGATCCCTTTGCCCACATGGCTCGAAGTTTCCCCCTACTGGAGGTATCTGCCTGAGTAGATGTCTCTACTTGATCTCCTCTCAGCCTCCCCTGTTGTGGCTACTCCACAACCTCCTGAAGCTGCTGCACCAATCGTGACTCCTCCACAATCATCTGAGACTTCTTCTGGCGCTGCATGTTGAGAGGTAATTTACTCTCCCTCTCAACCACCAAGTATCTAACCTTTGCCTTGCTCCTCAAGGCTTTGGATACATCTTGTACCTCAAGTGCATACATGTTCTTGGCTAGCACACCAATCTATTTCAACTTTCTCGTTGTCACGAAATTTTCTAGAAAAAGAGCTGATTTTAAATCAGTGATATCTCCCTCATCCGAACTCCGATTCAGCCAATTTTTTTTTTGATTTTGGGTATTTTTCCGCAAGGAATCCAAATCTGCTATTTGTTTCTGAAAATTTTGTACAAAAAATTTCAGATATGCTCTGCAAACTCTCAGCCCAAAACTCAAAACTTTGAAGTCTCCTCTAGTATATTGTTTTTCCTTGATCACCTGTGCTCCGATACCATGTAGAATTTTTTTACAAATCAACGAGCTCTGATACCATGTAGAACTTTTTCTACAAATCAGTTAGCTCTGATACCATGTAGAAATTTCCCACCCATAGATCACTTGGTAATGCAATGTATTAAAGCAAAACGCTTGATCTGCTTCTACAAACAATTTAGCGGAAGCTTAATCAACCATGAGCAACATCAATAAGAACACATATAACTGATAAGAAGGAATCAATCACACATAACACAAAAGAATTTACCTAGGGAAAGCACTTGCCTAAAACCCCATCTCTGTATTATCATACAAGTGGAAATATAGTTCGTATTACACAAAGCCTTAACTCGGAAGCTATCCAGCTCTTAGTACAATCCCTCTGCTTCTCATAGACAGTCAAAGGCTTCTCACAAACCTTCTTCTCTGTCCTCTAATCCTCCTATTTCCTTGTGCAGTTTCCTTGGGGTCCAGTGTTGCCACCTGTGTGAATTGGCCTCTTCACACACTCACTAACCTTTGATCTAACTGCAAAAACCTGAAGGAGATAAATCCTCATCATGGATGAGCTTCCTTTATAGGAAAAATATTCATCCAACTGATAGTACATTGTCCCTTCTCTGATCTCAACTGGGTCTCTGACAGAACTGACATACATCAGTTATCTATGACTGAATACATAGTTATCTGAAAATAATAGTTGTCACATGCATGCAAGCATCAACAAACTATATCTCATTAATTTAACAACTTGTTAAATTAATCTAACTGAACTTGACTAAGTTAAACTAAGTTAACTGATCTTCTCAATATATAATTCATCCTTAATTCCTCAATCAGTGGAGCAAATCAAGGACACATTCCCCAATCAGTGGAGAAATTATTTCATGTTCTCACAAAGACTTCAAGTTTGATTTTCCTTAACTAATTAACTCAAACTGAATTAATTAATTAATATTCCAAACTACTGGTAAGACCAACTTCGAATTTACTTTCTATAGATAGACCAGGGACTACTATAAATAGGAAGGGACTCAGAAATGCTATTTTTAGTAGTTTCACCTCTCACCCAAGGTGGCCAAAATGCTCATTGGCCAAACTGCTATTTTTAGAAGTGCTATTTTTAGCAGTTCTATTTTTAGAACTTCCTAATTTTAGCATTTATTGTTCCACACTTTTCAACAAAAAACCCTAAACCTAATGATTAAGATACAAATATACACCCTAGAAAAAATTGGGAAAGTTTTTATCTCATATTATCATAATTTAATGTTCCATAGAAGAGTAACAACCAAGAAGGATGGACAAGTAACAAAGTATAGGAGTAAAAGCATTTTATGGAAGGGGTTGTACCATATCATATTGTTTCATAGCTCAATAGTGAGCTTGGTGACCTTCTTGTTTTGTATTTTCCTATCTTTTATTTATGAAGAAAACACACTACTTTATTTTGTTGAATTACTTATCCACATGAGGTTTCTCCAAGGTATATGGTATTCTCAATATTGTATTATGTGTCTTCACTATTATTGTATTGTATTCTTATTTCATAGTAGTTTTAAGAATATGTATGCCATGTTGTGCTTTATTTTTCCCTTAAATAACTACATACAAGAAAAATAGTTGTTTAGTTAAGCATGAGTTAATTGTATCAGTAGTAGGTTTAATACTTGCTTTAGTAAGATTACCATTTGAATATCCATGATAATTTATAGATCATTCACAAGGAACATCCTTACAACTAATAATACATGGACCATGCTAGCTCTTATACAAATCATCTCAATGGCTCCATTAATTTTGTTTAAGTACAACCTTTTGAGGGAGCCCTTTGAGCACTCACACCAATTTTCAAATGATACACAATGTAAACTTGTAGACACTAATTATGATGCCTAATCCAATAGGGAAATTGAATGAGGCATGCTGTAGAGGTAGCTAGCTTAGGGGACTAACCTTGAGACCTCCTATATGAATCTTAATGTACTTAACAACCCAAGCTATCTCAAAGATATGGGATTCAATTGTCCCAATATATAGCTTAAACCTTTTTATTTTGCATCATACACAGACACATACAAAAAAACTTACCAACTTAACAAGAACTGTGACCTCAAACCTTTTTATTTTGCATCATACACAGACACATACAAAAAAACTTACCAACTTAACAAGAACTGTGACCTCAAAATGAGAACTCCAGTATTTTACATCAAAAACATGAAAATCAAACCCTAAATAAACAATGTTGCTATTGATAACAATCTTTTTTCTAGGATTAAAATAAAAAAAAAATTCAGGAATGACATTGAAAATCTATAAAAAACCAATATTATTATTAAGAAAAAAATTTAAAAATCAATACCTAAATATCCTTAACAACTAGTACCATTGCAACCAAAGCTTAAAAATCAACCATCAAATTGAAAAGTATTGCTAGCAACTAGTACCATTGCAACCAAAGCTTGAAAATCAACCACCAAGTTGAAAAATATTGCTAGCAGTAGCACCTATTTTTTTTTTTAAATTTAAAATTGAAACTTTTTTTAAAACATGAATCTAAATAATTTGTATAATTGCAACAAAATCAATAGGACCATTTTCAATGGAACAATACAATTGCAATAATTTTTAAATTATGGTCTACAAAATCATAAAATCAACACTAAAATGTTCACTCCTTTAAGATTTGTTTCTTATTCCAAATAGAAGATAATACATAATAGTATGACAATGTCACCATATCAATTACAAATTCAACATTAATTCCAAAAAATTGTTTACTTTTAATAAATAACTCAGTATCAATTACATTGAATGAAACTTAAGTTATTTCTCAAAGTATTTTTCTATTGTTGATATAAAAATAAAATAAGCTAAGAAATGTTGTTACATTCATAATTTAAACATATAATACAACAAACATAGAAATGACTAATAATTTCATGTAAGGTTATATGCAAGTTAAAACACTCCTTTCGAGTTATCTTGCAAACACATTATTGATAAATAATACATAAATGTTTTATAAAATGATTCAAATTGACTCATAGATTCTAGAGCATCATTAAAATCTACATCATCTTCAGATGAATGAATATATGAATATGTAGATCGCCCATGTTATTCTCTATTATCAACTAATGCACCATGTGAGTCTACATGTATGCCCAACATTGCAGATCTTAAAATTATTCTAAATGTATGACTCAACTGGACCATTTATCAAAATGTATCTATAAGATAATTGATTGGCATTTGTGGCTTTTGATCATTCATCAGTATTCAATAAAAATACCTTGAGGAATATAATTAAAATATTCCTTCTTTGGGTTTTTTCCCGGTCTTTACTATTTTGTAAACACTTGTGGTGGTTTTTAATTACATATCCCGTTTCATAGCATGCTCTGCAATGTAAAGAAATATTCTCATACCTGAGATTTTGGACCCAAACATAGTTTAGAGCTGTCAAATTAATCTTCATGGGAAAACCCTTGTTGAATTCCATCTCCACACATATTCGAGCACAAGTAGTCTTGAAATTTTTTGCAGTTTTAGGATAACAATGATAAAAATTTCCTAACACATTCCCAATAGAGGAAAGCGATGGAAGATTCCAAAATTATAAGGGAAGGTTCAGAAGACTTACCCAAACTGGAGCCATAGAGCTTGATGCCCTTACCAGATCAAAATTGGGAATCCAATGCTGCATGAATAGACCAACACTACCCAAAAACCACATCCTAACTTCACAAATGACCTTCTTTTCCTCTATGTTATCAAAAACCACAACAAAAAAACCCATATCCAATGGGTAAATATTTAACTCATCCAAAAAAGGGGCTTCGAAGATTCAAAGATCCATTTGTGCAGATCAACAAGCTATGACCAAAACCCGTTAAACCTGCAAACCATATCTTGATGTAAGAATTTTTTTCACAACTGATCGCTTCCTCATCCAATGGAATGTTGAGGGAAGGGATTTATTAAACCACCAGAAGACTAGAACCAAATTTCAACATGGAACTGTATGAAATCAAAGAAGATCGTACTAGACGAGTAGCCATACCTACAAAAGAAACTGTCTTTTTTGTCGAATCATTGGAATTCAACATTACAGAAGAGGTTTACAAAATATTCCTACAAATGAAGCATATAATGGATGGCTAAGCTGAAACCCTAGATCCCACAAGGGTTTGCAAAGCTCCATCCATTTTTTGATATCTAAAACATTCATTTTTTTTTAGATGATAAATTAAAATGTTTTTAAAATTATTAAAATAAAAATATAAAAATACAATTAAAGTGTCGTATGCATGGTAGAGGGGCGATGCCATGTATTTCCATCCCCACATTCCAATGATGATGAATATTGTTTGTGGGGTGGATGGGTGATGTCGGGGATTTCTCTCCCCCAATTCCAACAGTAATGTACACATCTTTGTTGAAATAGGGGAAGGGTAATTTTGACATTGCCCTTCCACCTTGTAAACAATAGTTTTTTATTTTTATTTTTATTTTTATTTTTTAAAATTATATATATATATATATATATATATATATATATATATATATATATATATATAGAGGAACCCAACAACCCGTCTGCCACATAGCTACCAGTGAACCTCTGCGCGTCTACAACTTGTCCCATGAGACTTTCTCTCTTTCTCTGAATCAACCTTGAAGGAAGGGATTTAATTCTCTAGTGTTTGGGATGCCAAAAACACCCTAACCATCATTCTAAAAAACAATTAATTCTAATTCTAATTTTAACTTCTTGCTATTTTTTTTAATTCCCTTAATTATTTTTAATTATTTCTTTTATATTTTTAATTTTTTAAAATGTTCGTTTATTATTATTTTTGAAAACTTTGTTTAAGTTTTATTAAATTGCTTAATTAAAAATTTAAGTTATGTTTTTTCTAATTAATTATAACTTGTTTTAAATTTTTAATTATTTTTATACTTATTTTGTCCTTAAGATTTTATATTTTTTCTATTTAATTTTTTTTTTTTCAATATTAAGTTTTAAATTCATTTGTATGACAAAAACATTATAAATTTTATTTTTCAATTATCATTGTTTTGATCTTATTGATTTATTTAAATTATATATTTTCTTTAAAGTCAAATGTTATATATATATATATATATATATTAGGATTTGAATTAGTGACTTATTTCAACAATACTTTAAAAACGAAAGCAACTGTGTAGCAGTAGTCCCTGCCGACATGCAACTTCAATATGCATTTGATATATATGTTATGTTCTGTCCAAAACTCAAACACCAATAAATGTTTATAATTTTTTATATTTTAAAATGCATTTATCCATTAAGATGAGAGAGATTAGATAACATAAATACATGCTAAAAATTATATTATTAGTACGGATGAAGCCTACCAATCTATTTATCTTTTACAAGGTCATATAACAGAGAAAATTAAAAATAAATTAAATTACTCAATGCAGATGAAGCATGGAATTCAATACATAAAAGCATATGCGGGGATTTTATATATACAAGAATTGGTTTGCTAGATTTCAAAACAAACACTAGCTTTGCTTGGTCCATCCAAGGCGGGCGATTGCATGTTACCTTTTCTCTTTATCACGTCCCTGTTAATGAGGTGAGTTAGTCAGTGAGGAGAAGGGGCCAATAGATTGCACCAAGCCCTGTTGTTTGACGTTACACATTCTGACCACCTATCGATCAACTCAATCTACAATGAGATATGGTTCTTGTGCTCTTGGATAGACATCACATTACTTATTCTCAGGATTCTTTTTCTTTCTTAAATAGGTATAAAGGTGTCGAATGCCTAAAAGTGTCACTATATCAACCTATAAATTAGACTAGCTCTAGGGGAATGTGATATGAATCTTATTCTTGATTAATGTGCTACAATTTAAGCCTTTTAGTTATATATATATATATATATATATATATAACGATATAACAACTTCACTTGCATTCTAATATGTGTGGTTTATCTCATCAATATTTCTTGCATTCAGGTTAATACAAAGCGATAAATTGATAAATGTTGAAGGTATACCTCAATATGAAAGGCCTTTCATGAAAGGTGTCTGTACATTCATTTCAATGTTGAGTTTCCAGATTCTGGAGCACTTTCCCGAGAACAATGTAAGACATTGGAGGCTATCCTACCACCATCTTTTCATGAATGGTCGTTTGTACATTCATTTCAATGTCGAGTTTATTTTGTAGAGCTATAAAATCATAAAAACACATGAAACTGAAAGAATGTTCAGATTTCAACAAAAAATCTTATAAATGTTAGATGAATGCCTAAACAAAAAGGAAGTTCAAATTTCAAACTTCCCCAGAACAATTTAAGACATTGGAGGTTATCCTAACACCAACTTTTCATGAAAGGTCGTTTCAAAATTCATTTCAATGTCGAGTTTATTCTGTAGAGCTATAAAATCAGACAAATGCCTGAAACAGAAAGAATGTTCAGATTTCAACAAACAATATTATAAATGTTAGATGAATGCCTAAACAAAAAGGAAGTTCAAATTTCAAACAGTCTTAGGACAATAGAGAAATCGATCGAACTCATTCATGACATAATTCATTCATTGTTAGATTCACTTAGACAACAATTAACTTGTGATTAAATCAAACAACAATGTTGAGGTAGAAATACAACAAAATGAAGTCCTACAAACAGGAGCAAGGTTCAAGGTGGAATAATCGCATCTAAAAAACAATGAAGTAGACAATTGTAAAGCATGTAGTTTAGGAAAGAATTAACTATTATATATATATATATTTTTATTTATATTATTGAATTTGTATAAATTCTTGTGCTACTTATTCAATTTATTCATTCAGTTAAATGAATGAATTTATAATAACGCAAGAATATTCATTGAAATTTGAAAAATAATATTGAGAAAAATTAAAGTGAGGGAAAAAAATAAATTTTGAAAAATAATATTGATAACAAATAAAATAAGAAATAGAAGGAACAAAAATCTTCATTCAATAAACATGTGGGGGTGAGTGCATGCAATCCCATGTGTTTCGAGTTTGGCTTAGTTGCTTTCTTTGCATTACACGCTACCATTTTATGTTTGCCAGGACAACAAAGGGTTTTCTTAAAAAAATGAAGAAACATAATGCAGCTCAGATGCATTGCTATCAATTGGTTTCGCTCGAGCAGTCAAAGCACCACACGGTGATCCTTTTTACTTGACAGCGGACGCTGGACCGCTCGATGATCCTTTTCCTTTGACATGAGAAGCCGTGAGATGATAAATGTTCTTGGGTATTCAGTAAATAGAACCTTCTTAAGGTTGATTCTTCCATTTCCATTACCACTTCGTCCGCCGAGTGAGTGGGCTAGAAAATCTGCTGCTGTTGCTCCTATTCCCTACTGCTGTTCTTTAGAATTCTTAGTTTGGATTCTAGAGACGTGAACTCCCCCTGGAGCTGAAGCGAGGTGTTCAACATAGCCCACTTAATACAACCTTTCCTAGTCTCTTGGTTCATAGCCAACGCGTTATCCTACTTACTGTAACGTAGTTTTGTTGCTAGCTACTTCTAGTGTCTATGCTAGATAGACTAATGATCCGTTGTTGTTTTATCAGTCTTTAATAGCGCAATATCCTCTTCTATGGTATTATTATTTGTTCTAGTATCTAATCCAATCCAATATCAAACGAAAGTTTGGGGACACTATAAGAATTAGTAAGCCTTGTATGCTGCATGATCTAAATCTATCACTGGTAGCTATGGATCTTGTGTTGGAATTGGATTTTCACCTGAATGAATCCGCTCAGACTATTTTTTCCACCTTAGTTGCAGGATCTACTGCAGGGACTAGATCTAGAACCGGGTGAAGAAAAGTTGTTCCTAACAACAATGTTAAGCAAGGTAGTGGTGGGGAAGCTAGGGCATTCATGGGTTATGGGCCTTTAATAGGTTCTAGGTTCTGCAACGTGAAGAAGAGGATCTGGATCTCGATTCATGCCTAGAATTAGATCAGGGAATAGGTCTCGATATCGTGCTTAAGCTACTGCTTATGCTTCCTTAGCTATTTCCTCTCTAGCAGTGACCTATGCCTTTGGTTCTCAATCAATTAGCTTGGATGCAAACTCTCAATCTCCATCTCAATATTGGACGAGTTTAGTACCTACCTACCATAAAAAGCCTTTAGACCACTCAAGATGAGGGAAGAAGTACTGAGGTATGCATCCTCTAGGCTAAGGCCAATGGGAAGTTCCAGTAAGCACGTAGTAACCTCCTCTTTTGCTTAATAACCCATGCTATTTATTTTTAGCTAATTGGATTTTTTTTAAAACATACACAGCTTAGTCCATAAAAATACCAAGCTAAGTCAGTAGCAAAGTTTATTTCAAGAATTGTAGTGTGAAAATATCAAGATTTGCATTTTCATAATCTTCTTTTAATTAGGATATAGGAGAGGAATTATTCTTTGTCTTTATAGCAATTCCATTCTCTGTTTCCAAGAAGCAATAAAAAGGAGCGCTATAGGAGTTTCTACATTACTCTGATCATTGGTAGTAGATCATCAACAATATTTTATAAATTACTCTGATCATTGGTAATAGGTCATCAACAAGTAGAAGGAGGACATGAGGACATCAGCATGGAAAAGGAGGACATTTAGGAGCTTTCTAAAACTTATTTAACTCAAACTATCACTTCAATTGTAACTCTTGTTAGATAAGTACAATACCTCTTGATGAAAAAAATTATATTATAATGAATCAGTTTATTTTTTTCCTACAGTCGATCTAATTTGATCTAGGCCAAAAGTATGTACAAGAATATAGTAGAAAAAATATTCATGGTAGTTGCAGAGATGAAAGGAATGAAACAGGTGATCCATGCACCTAGGATAAATTAAGAATAGGATGACTTACATTGTGATAGAAGAGGAGCTTCTGAGCATATTCAAAGGAGCTTTTGAGCATATTCAAGGTCTTCAGGTCTTTGAAATGACTATCAATCTACTTACAGGATATATGTTATATTGACTTCGTACAATCAACAAACACACAAAACAAATCATTATAAGAATGAGCCAACCATAAAGATATCTCTTTTTAGAATTTTGTTGATGGAGGCACATAGTCCACTGTTTTTTTAGCGCACGCTGAAAAAATGAGTAAGAAAAATCCCATTATAAGAATGATCCAACCATTAAGATATCTCTTTTTAGCATTTTGCTGATGTAGGTACATCGTCCGCTGCATTTTAGTGTCCCCTGAAAAAACGAGTAAGCAAAATCCCCCATTGCAGAATCCTTGTGCTTCTTCATACGAGCACACTAACATGGGGTTAAAGTTGACTGCACATCTACCTATTTTTCCTATTTTGGTAAGTTTATGTTACCCAATTTGAATGAATAGCTTGTTTAACCAGTTGTTTTTTTTTTTTTTCCATCTGGTTGTTTTTTCACCATCTGCAAGGTCGTTGTTGGCTTATTCTACTTCAAAGCGCTTCTTTTGAAATTCTCCTTAAGTGCTGGTTGAACCAACATTTCTACCTACTATGGGTAGGGACAGTTCTCCGTGTTATGGGCAGGGACGTGTTATGGGCAAGGAGGTGGTAGGGGTAGCCTCTAGGCAGGGTAGCCTCAATCAAAACCTCCAAAACCTTCTATGCCTACCACATTGATGGCTTCTTCGACTCGATATAGCCTTCTCCAACCTCCACAAGCTTCTCTGCCTACCTCATTGTTGGCTTCTTCAACTTAATAGAGCCTTCTCCATCTGCATTTGCACGACCGCCTTCTCCATTTGCATTTGCACAGTCATTACTAGCTTCTTCTCCCTGATAGAGCCTTCTACCCAAGTTATAGAGCCTTCTTCCCCAACAGGGTTGTTGAACTACTCCTCAAGTGCCTACAAAGCACGACTCTTCTAATAGAAGAGTAGAAGAGAACTATGGCTCTACTATGGTTATTCACTCACATAATTTGTGGTGGCAACTGGAGGTGGTTATTCACTCACAAAATTTGTGGTGGAAACTAGAGGTGGCAGGTGGCTATAGTTGTTAGCAGGTGGCTAGAGATATTATCTTATCACTAGGTGGCTAGAGCTATTATCACCAGTAGAAATGGCAAGCTTGGCAAGCTATCATAAGCACCGATCCGAATGTGACCCGAATTTTAGCATAATAATGTAATGAAATATATCTCAAACATTTAACATTTAATGTTTTAGTTTTAATGCTAATTTAAATGAGCATTACTTCAAGTGCTTGATTCAGAAAGTTTGGATATATTCCTAAACATTTTTAGTTCCTTTCAGAGTTTGGATAAAAAAAAAACTTGGATATCAAATGCTTCCTTGGGATATGAGAAGGTTCTGATAAGAGGTCCAAACCAAAACTTTGGGCAAATTATCGTGAAGTCAAATTGGCACCCCCAAACTTTGGATAAATTTTGGTAACACATAATTTTTTTTAGTCAAAAAGTAGTTAATGGTCGATCAACACTCTAGCAATCGCTAGAGTCCATGCAGTGCCGAAGGCAGGGACTAATAAATCCATTCACTATTAATCCAAGGACATGGGATAAATTGTTTTTCATTATTATTATAAAATAAAAACATGCTTTTTAATATTTCATCAAGGAAAATGACATCAATGAAGCCATTGGTAAATATATCTGGATCATGACCCACAATCATAGTATCCAATATTACAACTAAACTTCATGAATTGTAACCAACAAAAAATTAACACTTTTGGTCAAGGTCCATCAACTGACCTCTCAAAAGAATGAAGAATGTTAAAGAATGGAAATCTACACCAGAGGCAAAAAAAATGGAGCATTGTGCTAAGTTTGAATGTGTGTAAGAAAATTATTAGGTGTTTAGATTGGTACAAGATCATGGGAGATTCATTGGGGGAACAATTGCATACCACTTGGGTTCATATTGGGGGATATATATTGAGGAAAAAATGGCATAATATATTGGGAGATATATAGGGGGTAAAGAGTTTTTATATTGGTAGGTATAAAAAATGGAGCTCAAAGTTAATGAAAAAATATAAAGGGGTATAAAAATGTTAACGAAAAAATGGATACCTATATTATCTAGTGGATGTAGGGTTTTTTTAAATTGGGAAGGTGTATTGGGTTCGTATTGGTAGGGGATTAAATAATGCAATTTTTAGGGGTATTTTCCAATATGTAGTCAAATTAGGGGTATTCTTTAATATGCCATGAATGCATGTGATAGGTTAGAGGGTCATTGAGTGAAGCCCCCATGTACAAGATATATTTTTTTATGTTGGGTACAAAGATCATTTATGCACTTGTAAAACAAATTAAGATCTATAACAAGATTAGATATTCTTTCAAAAAGAGCAATCATAATGTGCAAGAAGGTTTTATGGAAATATGTACATCTGTCATGTAAGACATTTAGGAAGGAAATTTAAGTTTATTTACTCTTATTTATGTATAATGTATTATTAGAAGTACAATCATATTATTTTAAAACTTATTTATCATTGAAATGTTATATTTTATTTTTATAGGGTTCTACTATGCAACTTTCAAATATATTGGAGGTGATTTATAGAAATATATCCTAGAATTTATCAATGACTTTCATACTGATAAGGAATAAGAAGTAAGGAAAAAAATGAAGAGAAATAGGAGTTGAAGTTACAATAGTAGATACACATGACCAAGAAAGAAGAAATATAAATCATTAGTCTAATAAGGTTACAAAGGTAACATTTCAACTTATGGAAACTAAAAATGAAGATAATGTTGGCATTGGTGCTAATGAGGTTACTACTCTTTCCTAAAAGAATAAATGAAAAAAACACAAAATAACTATGCCCAAAGGATGATTCCATTCTTGTTAATTATGAAAATATTATTGATTTAAAGGAAACTCCTTTAAATCATAAAAGGAGGAAATATGATATTGTTCATGATGAAGAAACCCCATGAATATCACAGTGAAAGTTCTAAATATAGTAAGGAAATCATAACACTAGGTGATGAGCTAGAGGATGGTATTATCAACACATCACAAAATACCATTTGAAATCTGCTTAGGAAAAAAAACTTGGTTGATGGGGACTACACATTTCAACTGAATATGAAGCAACTTTATATACCAACAAAAGTGCAAGATAAATACCAAATTAGAAAGCCACCCCACCTACATATTCATAACTTGAAATCATTGATTAGGTACAATCCATATACAAATGTGATTCTTATTGACCCAATGGAGGTTTATAGCAAGGATGCATTTGGTAGATCAAATTGCTTTGACTATAAATATCATGTGATTGGAGGAAACCATTCTGCATAGATAGAAGAAAATTGATGCAAGAGTATCCCAACAACCCTCTTTTTGAAATATTGAATTACATGATATATGTTGGCTTAACAAACTCTAGAAGAAGAGTTATTGGCATGAGATTATAACATAGATAATGAGTATAAGATGTATATGAGTTTCATTCAAATGGTCATATTCAATCATAATGAATTTTAAGAAGTATGTGATGGGGATAGATCAAAGATTGATGTGAACTTTTAGAACCAACCTTGTATGAAAATATGCTTCCAATTGAAGATGGATATGCAAAAGGAAAAAATTGCAAACAAATGATGCATTTAGAGCCATGGATATCTTTTCTCAATTGGGATTTAGAAGTGTTCATACATGGAATTTGATAGATGATATCTTCAACATGTGGGAGAATATAGGTATTAAGAATTAGAAATTTAAAAAGTCTAAATCCTTAATATGTAACAATAGTAAGATAGAGCCTAAAATCAAGAGTTTGCAGAGATGAATATCACACCTTCGAGAACAATGTAAGGAGTGAAAGATGAAAGACTTATCATAGCAACATTATCATGTGCAAGGTTGGGCGAATTATCAATTGAAGAAATTCCCAATGAATTTTATTTATGTTAGAATTAAAAAATTTATTTTTTCATTTTAACTTATCATTTTTCTAAATATTTTATCATATATATGTACCATTATAACAATATTTATTATATTTATTTAGCCACAAGGTTTATATGAAAAATCAAGAGAAAATAGTTAAAATGTTAAATGAAGTGAGTTGAGATGATGTTAGACACAAATATCTAAATTCAAGCTCTGTAACAACATTTGAATAGTCTTTTGTTGCATTCAGAAATATATGTTGATTTATTATATTCACTTTATTAATTTGTAAACTTTATATCTCTCTCTCTCTCTCTCTCTCTCTCTCTCTCTCTCTCTCTATATATATATATATATGTATCTATTTTTTTTTTTTTCATTTCCATTTCATTAAATATGGCAAAGAGGAATACATTTCCATTTCATTAAAGTGGCAAAAAGGAATGCATATAGAGTGTCAAAGACTATGGAAACTTTTATTCAAAAATCCAAGATTTGGAATGGGCTTGCTATTGTCCAGTACTACTAAATCCAAGATTTGGAATGGGCTGGCTACTGTCCAGTATTAAGCAATATAAGGCGATTGTGAAGAAATTTCAAATCTACTTTCTAAAATGGATTTCTTCTTATTTATTATAGATATAATCATGGTTCAATATCCAAAACATTTCATATAATAATCATCCTTACATTTACCAAGTGTTCAATAAAGTGATTACAAGATTGGTAGAAGTCAGAACATTACCATTTTGGATGTTTGTGATTTTTCATTTATATGCACAATTAGGATTAGTATTATCAAGTTTCAAGGGCAAAACAAACACAAGGAAGAAACTTGTTTGGTGTGTTATATTCGTTGTATGACTAGCCTTATGTGTTAGTCGTGTCTGGCCAAACCCACTCGTGTTGGGGTAGACCCACCCCTAGTTTTGCGCATGATGGTTTTTCCCATGGTTTTGCAGGTCTAGTCAAAATAACTATGATTATGTTCTAATTCAAGGTTAATGGATTGCTGGTTTTATAAATGATTTGGCATGTATATAATGTATTGTAACATTGAAAGGAACATAACAAAAAATTAATATGGCTTTCCTGGTTTTGGTTTCAAGGAAAAAATAGCTGCGTATATTTTTTATTATCACCATTGTGTATTTTTTTGTTTTTTAAGAATTTATTTGTAGGTATTATTTGTACAAGGGTTAAAGCCTCCAACTTGTCTATTTAGTGATTGAAATTAAAAATAAATTTCATTTATGTACAAGTTAATTGAATTTTTACTCTTCATGCTATATGAAATATATTAATATTAATAGCTCCAATAATGAAATATTTGCAAGTGATATTGAGAGAATACATGTTGGATGTTGAACAAAAGATAATACTTATGATTATAATCTTATGAATGAAAAATATGGAAGGAAACATCTTCAATTATTTGTTTATAATGTTGTGACAAAAAAGCTAACATATGAGGAAAATACTTTAAAAGGAGAGATTGTTCATATTTATGAAAAGTAGCAAGCACTTATTAATTACCTTATAGACACATTTCAAATTAAAGGAGATAAAGCTTGGATTTGTTCTAAGGTTTAGGTAAGATATTTGGTATAACATATATGAAATCAAACTTCAATCTTTATTATTTTGTAATTTATATGTGTTTACACTAATTTAATTATTTTTCTTTTATATTTTTTGATTAGGTATAACACTAACATGTTGCATACAATCCCGGATGCGGGTGACAATTAAGGGCAGTAAGGTGGCAGCCAATTGGGTTGGCGTGTGGTGAGACCACATGGAATCCTGTAGGTTGGCACAGAGGTCCAAAAATGGCATTTACAATCACCATAAATGCACCTTACGCGAGCGCTGCCTCCAATCTGTTAACCGCCATCAACCTCGACTCAGTGCAAACATGAATTCTCGGGAGAATTTCACCTCTGCTTCGGCCTATCAACCTCTACAACCTCCGCCACTGCAATGCCTCTGCCCGCAAGCCATGATTGAACCCAGATCCCGCACGACCACAGGGAGACGCTGCCACCTCCTTTGCTGCATTGATTTCGGCCCTGGCACCCACTTCACCCATAACCTGGATTGTCATTTTATCCCCCCTTCGGCCCTTGTTTCTCATCCCTCTACTGAGCAGTCCACAAGCTCCATTATGTCGTTGCACCCCATTGTGCCCAATTCTAGAAGAAATTCACATACGCTTGTAGATAGTATGGTGCAACACCGTATGCGCAGCCGCAGGGGTGGGAGCCGAGGGAGCCTAAGTCACCCCCAACACTCTCCTGATTCGGATACTACCTCCTCTCTGGCTGAGAAAATCCCTGGACGTTACCCAAATATGCGGAGTGGAAGAGGCCGCCTCCACTTGGTGGCCTCTACCTCGCCTCCTAGCTGCCTCCCTTCCATTTCTACCTCGTCTCTCAGAGGCACTCCACCCATTCTTCAACTGCATTCCCAGAATGCCCAATTCACCTTCCACTCTACCCTGAACAAGCCCCTCATCACATCCACCATAACCATTCTATTTCACGAGGTGAAGCAAACCATTGAGGAACAAGCCACCAAGGTTGGAGGACGCACCAATGTAATTGCGGAGCAAGGAGTGACAGGGGTTGGCAGCACCAGGGCAATTGGGGTATCGGACATTGCTGGTGGTGGGCGCACCACAGCAGGTTGCAACCACACCAAAGCCATACTGGAACAGGCGTAGACAAGCGTTCAAGGAGTAGGGGAGCGGAACCAGGAGCAAAAAACAAGACGTGCAGGGAAGGAGGTGAATTGGGTAATGGACGAATATTGCTGTCTTGTCGAGGAAGAACACCAGGCATTGCAGGCTGGCAACACGGAGCCCTCGCTTCTGGCAGGACGCGACATGGAGGAGTATAGGTGCTTCATCGTGGAGGAACACCCTCCGTTTCTGCCACGTCCCTAGTTTTCCACCTTGATGCCACGTGTCTGCCTCTTTTTCTGCCACCTTGCTACCACAAGGCACGCCACACATCCGCCACATAGTCTGCCACTCAGCATGCTACGTGTCTCAGGTTTTTGGGAATCGGTTTTTCAGTTTTTTGTTTTCAATGGGGTTTCGGTGAAAAAACTATGAGTTTTTGGCTCTTTAGTTGGTTTTTTTGTTTCTTTAGATACACTGATAACAAACTAGATGCTTTGCTGGTTTCCCCTACGTGGGCAGCAAGCTAATTCTCTGAACTCTTTTCTGTTATGGACTGGTTTCCCTTCTGGGCAGTTCAGATCCAGACTTTGCTGGTTGTTGCCATTCCTCTAGCATAGTTAAGTACAGGCTCCGGCCTCAGTGTATGATATCTTTTTTTCATTAATAGAATTAGTATAACTTAGAAAAAAAAAAGCATGTTGCATACAAAAAGGAATAAATTGCATAGCCATTAAAAATGACCCATTACAATGCAATTTTATATAGCAAAGAGTTAACACTATTAAAGTTATTCTATATGAAATGTAAGAAGTTGGTTTGAGGATATAGGATTTTAGTGAATCATGTGAGGTAAAAATTTCAAAGGAACCTCAACCACCAATATATGAATTGTTTGGAATTGACCATATTGGGGGAGTTGCATAAATGAAAGATCCAATGGAAGAGAAAAATGACCCAATGGAAGAATAGAACAACGTGGAAGAAAATGATGATGAGCCCCTTAAGGATGATGAATTTGACATATATAATGTGATTTGTTTTAAGTTATGCTTGAAAAACATACTTAATTTTGCAAATTGTTAATAAGTTATAGTCACAATGTTTTGAATTTAAAATTTGATTATAACAATAAATATTCATTTGTTGTTGTTGTTGTTGTTTATTTATTTATTTATTTATTTCTGATGAATGTTTTTATTCTGTTAGTTTTACTCTAATTTTATGTGAATCATTATTGTAGGGAAAAAAATATTTAAATATTTTCATCTTTTAGCATTATATATATATATATATATATATATATATATATATATATATATATATAGATATATATATATATATACATAGAGAGAGAGAGAGAGAGAGAGAGAGAGAGAGAGAGAGAGAGAGATCACATTTACTGGTGATTTTTACACTGGTTTTGAAAAGGGGTGCTACTAGTAAGACCCTCCTTCTCTCTCTCTCTCTCTCTCTCTCTCTCTCTCTCTCTCTCTCTCTCTCTCTTCGGGAAGGGGGGAGGGGGGTGAGGCTTGGGTGGGAAAATTTTGTCATTTTAAATCTTCTTTTCTACAAAGTATCAACATATTTTTAAAATATTGCTTTTGTAAGCATTTTTCAATTTTGTTTATTTTTTTCCCAATGTTCTTAATTATTTTTTCAAAATTTTATTGATGTTGAAAAAATCAAATTTTATAATTAGTATTTTGAATTTAGTGCTTTTCATCTAATTATTTACCATTTCCATATACGTTAATTATAATGTAAAATATATACTTTAACAATTATTAATCATTACTTGAATACACAATGGATAATTGCAAGTTAAAAAGAAGAACAATAACAACAAAAAATAACCTCTACAATCCCCCATGTTTTACCATTACCTTTTCAACACTCTAGTATAGGCTCGCTAAGAATTTTCAAGGCATTGTGGCTCTAGGAGCTCCACCTATCCTCATGGGTCTCTAAATACCCTATAGGTGTTGCATTATGGCTAATGTGTTCGACTTGATGTCAACTTGGATATTGACTTGGATACATGGGTGTCAACATTGGCTTAAATCATCATGTTTGGGTGTAGGATTGGTGTGTCAACTTGTCCATGTTTGAGTGTAGGATTGATATGTATGTTTGAGATAAATATTGATGGAAGATGTATATTAATGGTTAGAGAGGATCTGCAAGTGTTTTGCTGGCTACATATGATGTACAAAAGCTTGCACAAGGTATGATTTAGTGCAGAAGATGAACTAGGATTCAAAGTGATAAAGACTGCTGATTGATGACAACAAGGTTTACTAATGTATACATAGATTTACTAAATTATTTCAGAGGCTATAGATATTTTCACAAGTGTTGCAGACAATGAGGAGGTGTGTGTCAAAGTTCTAGACTGGGAGGATCAATTTTAGCCTAAATTAAGATAGAATCTTTGGGGTTTATACCATAATAGTGCAATTATAGGCTCTCTTTTCTGGGAGATAGCTATTGTCCTAGTGATTATGCTATGATGAAAAATAAAAACCATGAGCGAAACCAAAGGTGTGGCCATAGGATTTGTGTGGGAAAGGTTGAATTGATATGGTCAATAATACCATCAACGAAATCTAATAGAATTACCTATGGTATTGGTGAGATGAAGTGACTATAAAGGAGAAGCGAGTTGGAGCATCATAGTGTGCATTTTTCTTGAGCTTCTTATATTTTGTTTTGAACAGGTGTGCACTAGGGTGTGAGAAGGATGCTGAGATCTAAGAGATATGAAGATCGTTTGAAGAGACAATTAATATATTTGTTTATTGTAGGTGTATTTATGGGAAAACGCGATTTCTGTCTAGTGGTACAAGATGTTAATGGTTGATAAATATTTTTTTCATTGTTATGTACACTCTACAATGTTTTGGATTGTCATGATCTGATTGTTATGGGTGAAGTATTTTGGGCATTTCCTCCTGTATGTGCACTATAAAGGCAAAAATCTTATTTTATGTAGAGTAATTGCAGAGATCTGATTGGATGGTTGGAGTATCTCACTCAGATTTTTTCATTATGAATCTGGTGTAGCATTAGAGAGAGATTTGGGTTGATATGTTGCAAGGTTTATAGACTTATGCAGGACAATATCACTGTGTATGCAAAGAATGGTGTATACATGGTTTTTGATGGAATTCGTTGATGCCTATCTTGCGGTCAGTAATAAAGAGATATGTATGGAAAAGATTTAATGTGCTAATAATGATGATTGCAGGGTAAAAAATACTATAGAATGGTTGCTTCTACTTGTAGATCTTGGTTTCATTTTTATTTGTTAGAGAGATTGAATCTATGTGCATACACCTATGTGAAAGAGTATTGTGAGAGAGTTTTCCTCTTGTGCAGAGAAACTAATTTTATGTGTTAATGAGATGTTAGCTTTCTATTGTTTGTTGGTGCAATGAAAATAGGTTTTGGTTAATGTTTCTACTTGTCTTTATGAGATGTTGTTCTTGTTCTCTATGGATACCTATTAATGAGATTGAGAGTTGTTATCAATATTGTTTGAGTTTGCTACTATTAGTAGTATGTGAAGAGATCAATGCTTTTTTGACAAAGTTTTATGTTTGCAAAGATCTTTTTTAGAGTGTGTGCATGAAAGTATCTTAAGATACAGTGGTTGATCTTCTTCCCACCTTGCAGAGATTGAATATTGGATCCTTGAGAAATTGCTGCGGAGATCAATTTTGTAACAATTTCCTATGATGTTGTTGTTTATCATTTTGATGATAGAGCGTTAGAATTTTGTTGCTTTTTTACTATGGACAAAGCTTTATGACACTTTGATACATTGGGTTATTAGGGTTTTGGAAAAAATATTTGATGTAATGACGTGTTTTGAGTCACGTTAGAATTATGAGGAACTTCGTTGCATATTATATTTAGAGAGTGTCTTGGCACTGATTGAGTGAGAGGATTCCTTGTGAGAATTCTATGACAATGTCTTGTATGGATGTTGATGTTATGGATCTATATTTGATTAGAGGTCCTACTCCCGATGGTATTATGTAAAGAAAAGATTGAAAATTATATTTCATATTGCCTTGAGGATGAGATATGATTTGATTGTTCCCTTATTAGATTGTATTTTATTCAGAGATGCTTTTGATATTGTTGAGATTTGAATGTCGTGATGTGTATAGATAAGCATTGAATTGATTGATGAGAAAAGGATGTGGCTTGGTGTTTGAAAGTATTAGAGTTCTTCTTGGTATTTAGCTTGGTATTAATAGTGATGATGAAAAAAGGTTTTTGATGGCTTGATGAATATTGACCTGGTTTTTTTATAGTTTAATGTTAATGAAATTTGGCTTGATATTGACAGTGTTGACAAGCAAAGAGATTGACTTCATATTGGACATGATTTGGCTTGGTTGATCAGTGATTGATTTCAAAGAGGTTATTGGCATATTGATATTTAATTATTTATATTGAGCATAATGGTTGGAGTGGGTCCAGTTTGAAAATTTGATGAAACATGACCCACAAGTTTTTGTTGTGGTTGAGTCAAGCGGATCCAATGTGAAAGATTTTGAAATGTGGTCCACAAAGGTACTGAGGGTTGGAGCCTTCAGTAAGGGGGGTGGTAGTTTCCTTCTAGTCGGATTTAGAGAAAAGAGGAGGTGGTAGCCTCCAGCAAGTAGGATCTTGCGTATTGGTAAGAATCTATGCCAATACAAGATGTAAAATACTTTATTAATAATAAGAAAGAAGACAAAGATGACAACAATGATGGTTTTCTCCCAAATTGGGTTTCCCCCTAAAAATACGGTGTCTCGATGTGTTAATGATGTGTTTCATTCTATGGTTTACATGTTCTTATGTTTAAATATGCTCATAATTTACTAAATATTCTCAGATCTATAAAATATTATGCTGGTACTGAAATAATGGATCGGATGAATTTGAAATTTAAAAGTATAAATGAAGTAAAATTTGATTGGGTATGAAATATTGTTTCATCCCCACCCCTCTTAGTATAGGCTAACACTACGCCCCTACACTTCTCCCTCTCGGGATCTACCCTAACCTAAGGAAACCCTAGAAAAAGTGCAAACATAGATCCACCTAGGATCAACAAGGTATTAGTATCATATGGTCAAAACCTTCTTCCCCTAGGAATTCTTGTAGAAAAAATATTAATAATGATGGAATATAACTAGAGAACAACACTAAAGCTCTCACTTTTACATGAATTATTCTTTTTTGACAAGTGGAATTGAAGGAAGTCACTTTAATGACTTAGGATAAAAACATATGCAATTTTCAATATAGGCTCATTTGAATAACGGTTTATACCCCTTGGATTAAGACTATTATCAGTTATCCCTTAGCTCCCTTTCCTACTCATGGAGTCCTAGCCACCCATTCTCTCTTACTTGATTTGGTTTGCAACAATGGTGTATTTTATTAAAAAAATGTGATTAAATATTTACATTACTAGGCTCACTGGCCTTTTAGCACATAGGCTCACCATCCTAAAATCATCCATCCACTCTAGCCTTAAAACATATATAAATAGAATAATTTCCTAAAAATATGTATATGGGCACACATGCCCCAAAATATTTCCACCTCACCATCCTAAATATGATATCTATGATATGCATAGAGGTCATTTTAGGGGTGTTATATTCCCCTCCCTCTTATTTATACACTATCCTTAGTGTGTTATATACCTTAGTGTATTATATAGACACACACACACACACACGCACACGCGCCCACACACACACACACACACACACACACACACACACACACACACACACACACACACTCACTCACTCACTCACACACACAATAAGCATTATTCAAAATGATGAGGTTATTCCTCCCTCATGGTTCCTTCATGCTTCCATGTAGCATGCTTGAGTACTGAAATGTGTCCACTACACATTTACCAAAAACAATGACTTGATTTTGGAGCACCTTGATCTTCCTATCCAAAATTCTCAGTATCTAAACTTGAAAGTATTCCCAGTGCACCACCTGAATCATATTGCAATAATTGATATGATTAGCATCACAAACTTATTTTTTAAGTAGTGAAATATGAAACACATTATGAAAAAGCATGAATGATAACAAAGAAATATTATATGCAGCTAGGCCAATCATCTCTAGAATCTAAAATGGACGACAAAATATGGCTGCAAACTTTGAGCAACTACCTAATTTTATTGAACTCTTCCTAGGTTTCACTTCTAGGAAGGCATGATCACTAATTTGAATTCCTTGTTTTTCCTATTATTATCTGCATATATTTTTTCCTATCTTGGCAAGCCTTCAAGTTCTACTTTATTTCCACCACTTGCTCTTCCATTTTGTTAAGAAAATCTAGCTCAACAATGACCCTATTCATTGGGTTATCCCAACTCACATGTGTGTTGCATTTTCTACCGTACAAGGCCTCAAAGAGGATTGCTTCAAATATGCTTAATACCCATTTTCATATGCAAATTCCACTCAGTGTAAATATTCTTCCCATTTTGATGGTTTTTCCATAACATACATCCTCATCATATCTTCAATTTCCTAGTTAACCTTCTCTATTTCTCTGTATTTCTCTATTTGATGGATTTTCCATCACATACATCCTCATCATATCTTCAATTGCCTAGTTAACCTTCTGTATCTTCAATTTTTGTATTTATAGTTGAAATAGTTTTCTAGTACCTTGGGTGTCTGACATGGGGTAGATTGTGCATATCACCTAGCACTACAATTTTTAGCCCCTAATAATTTGGCACATAGATTATTCCATCCTCTTTTAAGTCATAATTTCTATACTTTGGTTGTAAATTAACTTGTTGTAGCTCTTATTTTATTTCGTGCATTGTTGATATGAATTTCTAGCCTCTAAAATTTTGGTTTTCAAACTAGATTTTCATATAATCATGGTCACAACATGCATTTTATGAATGTTTTTATTGAGTGTATCAACCACCTTATTTTCCTTATCTTTAATGATATTTTTTGAAAGTCATAATCAGCTAAAAAAAATTTCCATCTAATTTTCCCGGCGCTGAATGTTTCCCATCCAAATAAATGTTTCAAACCATTATGCTTTGTTCTCAATTCAAACATATTTCCCATGAAGTAATGACTCCAAATTTTTATTGCATGAATGAAGGATTCCTACTACAAATCATTAGTAGCATAATTCCTTTCATGTTCCCACAACTTCCTTGACTCATAACATATCATATGACCATTTTGAAGGAGGACTCCTCTAAGACATTCCTTGTATGAATAAGTGCACAAAATAAAATTTTCATTTCGATTAGCTATCCTCAATATGGGTGCACTTGTTTAAATCATTTTCAATTGTTAAATTCCTCTTCAAATTTAGAAGACCACCCAAATTCATACCCTTATTTTGGAAAGAAGTGACTGAGTGTACTATTTTTGAAAACCATTTAATAAATATCCTATAGTATCATGTCAATCCCATAAATGCCCGTTGTCGCTGCTACAACACGCTAAAAAAAATTCACTACATTCAGATTTTGGAGCATACTTCATCATCGTATCAAGTGTCACCTTGTTTTTCAAGTGTCGGTTCATGTTAGTTTATATGTTGTAAGTGTTATTTAATGTTCTCAAGTGTCATATCAATGATTAGAATATCTTTGGGAGCATTTCATGGTCACAACATCTTTGTGTTATCAAACGACACTTTTTGGTCGCAGTCGCACACACTTCACAAGTAGTACTTGGGGAACATGTAAAAAGTGGCATTTTAATGTATATTTCATTATTTATCAAGATTATCTAAGTTTTCTCGGTGAGTTAGTGTGCATACAAAAAGGAAGAAATTACATAGCCATAAAAAATGACCCATTATAATGCAATTTTATATAGCTTAGAATTAATGCTATTAAAGTTATTCTAGATGAAATGTAAGAATTTGGTTTGAGGAAATTGGATTTTAGTGAATCATGTGAGGTAAAAATGTAAAAGGAACCTCAACCATCAATATATGGATTGTTTGGACTTGATCAATTTGGGGGAGTTGCATACATCAAAGATCTAATGGAAGAGAAAAATGACCCAATGGAATAATAAAACAACATGGAAGAAAAGGATGCTGAGCCTCTTGAGGATGATTGATCCAACCATGGTATTCATCCACCCATGGAATCTACCCATGGTATTGTAAGTGGCATCCACCCATGGTATTCATCCACCCATGGTATTTATCCACCCATGGAATTTAGCCATGGTATTGTAAGTGGCATCCACCCATGGTATTTACCCACCAACAGAATTTACCTGTGGTATTGTAACAAAAAAATGCTATAAGTAACAAGTAAAATTTTGTAGAAGGATAGATTGTCCACCATAATGTATCCTTTACAATTATTATTTGTTTTAATAAAAAGCGTTTCTTCGTGGTTTTTCTTATTGGGAGTTCTCCTCTTTTTGTTCTGTCAATTCAATTTTTCAGATCTTGCGGGCCTCCCACCATAAGATCCATTTGAATTTTTTAGATCTTGGGGCCTCCCCCACCATCCAGATTAGTGGTATTAGAGCAGGTTACAACTCCATGGGAATGAGGGTTCAATGCATATTTCAGTTTTAAATTTTGGTAGCAATCTTCAAAAAACTTCATGCACATGATATGACCTCCAAATAACACTTTCTTGGGCAAAGAAGGAATCCTTTTTTTTTTCATTTTTTTGTAGGAATTTTTTGGGTGGCGAGTTTGCAAATCAGATATGAAAATTCTGGTGAAAAGTTAAAAAAAAAATAACAGATGTGGATTTCTTGCGAAAAATTACATAAATTAAAAAAACACATCTGCCGAATTGGAGTTCGGATGAGGGAGATATCGCTGATTTAAAATTAGCTGTGTTGCAGAAATTTTTTTGACGGAAATTCATGGAAAACGGTTCTCCTATAATTTTTTTTGTAGTTTCTGTGAAAAAATTTAGAAAACTGATTACATATCTGAGCTCCTCTTGAAAAATAACCCAATTTCACAAAAAAAAATAGTGTAATCGGAGTTCGAATGAGAGAGATATCCCTGATTTATAATCAATTATTTTTTTAGAACTTTTGTGACGATGGGACAATTGTAGCGTGAATCTGAGTTTCCAGATTGTTCAGATAGGGATTCCAATAACATGGAAAGATGTAGAATGGTCATTCTATTTCCAAAGAAGGATTATAATAAATATTCGGAGTTATATTGACCGAGTTATGCCCATTTTAAATTAGTTTTTATATCTGAAGAAACATTCAAAGCGAGTTCCCTTTAGAGACATGCCCTCCCACCCCGTTTTAGTAGGCACCTGCCTCACATTCATCAGTTTCAACATAGCAGCATCCAGCTTGAGTTCTTTGGAGATGTGCCCTCCCACCCCAGGCTATGTAGGCACCTGCTACTTCATCAAAAGTCAACATCACGGTTATGGGTCAACCACACAAAATCCTTGTCATCGAAGTCCATTTTCTAGGCTACACACTGTTAGTATCACAGTTGGTCACGAGCAATACAAGGTATCTCTATCCTCTGATATTCATTTGTCATGGTTATGGGTCATCCACAAAGCGAAACTTCATCGAAGTCCATTTTCTAGGCTGCACACTGTCAGTATCACAGTTGGTTTCAAGTATTACAGGGTATCTCTATCCACGGAACTTCGTTCATCACAGTTATGGGTTAACCACACAAAACCCTTCTCTTTGGTGGCTCTTCATATTCAACAAAGGATTTTAAGGAGGGAACTTCATGCAATGGGGACCATTTCTTCTTAAGGAGGAAAGAATGATCCAAAAGGAAAATGGCATCCACCCATGGAATTTACCCATGGTATTTATCCACCATGGAATTTACCCATGGTATTGTATGTGGCATCCACCCATGGTATTTTCCCATGGTATTGTGACATGCACCGATGGTTTTCATTCACCCATGGTATTTATCTTCCCACGGAATTTACCTGTGGTATTGTAACCAAAAAATGCTATAAGTAACAAGTAACATTTTGTAAAAGAACATATTGTCCACCACAATGTAGCCTTTATACTTATTATTTGTTTTAATAAAAAGAGTTTCTTTGTGGTTTTGTTTATTGGGTGTTCTCCTCTTTTTCCTCTGGCAATTCAAATTTTCAGATCTTGGGGGCCTCCCCCCGTTCAATTTTTTAGATCTTGGGGGCATTTCCAAAAGATTCGGATATGAATTTGACATATATAATGTGATTTGTTTTAAGTTGTGCTTGAAAAACATACTTAATTTTGAAAATTCTTAATAAGTTATAGTCACAATGTTTTGACTTTAAAATTTGATTATAACAATAAATATTCATTTATTGTTGTTTTGTGATGAATGTTATTATTCTATGAGTTTTACTCTAATATTTATGTGAATGATTATCGTAGGTGATTTTTTTTTTAAATATTTTCATATATATATATATATATATATCGAGAGAGAGAAAGATCACATTTACTAGTGATTTTTACAGTTGTTTTGAAAAGGGGTGCTACTAGTAAGACTCTCCTTCTCTCTCTCTCTCTTTCCCTTTGGGAAAGGTTGGGGCGGGGGGGGGGGGGGGGGGGGGGGGGGGGGGGGGGGGGGGGGTAGGAAATTTTTGTTATTTTAAATCTTATTTTCTACAAAGTATCAACATCTTTTTAGAATCTTGATTTTATAAGCATTTTTTAATTTTGTCTATTTTTTCCCAATGTTAATTATTTTTCAATTTTTTCTTAATGTTAAAAAATCAATTTTTTATAGTTAGTATTTTGAAGTTAATACTTTTCATCTAATTATACACCATTTCCATACACTTTAAATATAGTGTAAAATATATTATCTAACACTTATTAATCTTTACTTGAATACACAATGAATGATTGTAAGAAAAAAAAACAACAATAGCAACACTACTTTGAAACATTTAACACAAAAATATACATTATTTAAATATTTAACAAAAATATATACATTTCAAAGATGGATTTTAGAAGAAAAAAATTCATTTTGGAAGCTTTTGGCTTAAAATGGCTTGTCAAATAAGGGATTTATATGGGGATATTCGAACAGAAAAAGAGGAAAAAAAACAATATATAAGGTAGTGTGCCCCCTTCTCTACCTCAACAATCCCTCATGCTGCACCACTAGCTTTCTAACACTCTAGTATAGACTGGATATGAATTTGGAAGACATTGAGGCTCTAGGAGTTCCATCTATCCTCAGGGGTCTATAAATACCCTGTAGTTGTTGGAATTATAGCTAATGTGTTGGCCTTGATGTCAACCTGCATGTTGAATTGGATACCTAGGTGTCAACATTGGCTTAGATAATCATGTTTGGGTGCATGATTGATGTTGCAACTTGTCCATGTTTAAGTGTAGGATTGTTATGCATGCTTGAGTGCAGGATTGATGGAAGACGTATCTTAATGGTTAGAGAGGATCTGTAGGTGTTTTGATGGCTGAATATGATGTACAAAAGCTTGCACAAGGTAAGGATTAGTGCAGAAGATGAACAAGACTTGAAAGTGATAAAGACTATTGATTGATGACAACAAGGTTTACTGATGTATACATATATTTATTGAAGTATTTCAGAGTATATATATATATATATATATATATATATATATATATATATTTGAACAAGTGTTGTAGAGGATGAGGAGGTGCATGTCAAATTTATGGAATGAGAGGATTTGTTTTAATCTAAAGTAAGATAAAATTGTTGGGATTTAGACCCGAAGAGTGCGGTTATAGGCTCTCTATCACTGAGAGCTACTTATTATCTTAGTGATTATGCCGTGATGAAAAATAAAAACTATGAGCAAAATCAAAGGCGCGCCCATGGAATTTAAGCGGGTAAGGTTGAATTGACATGATAAATAATAGCATCAATTAAATCTAACATTATTACTTATGGTATTGGTGAGATCGAGTGGCTATAAAGGAGAAGCGAGTTGGAGCAACATAGTGTGCATTTTTCTTGTGCTGCTTATGTTTTGTCTCGAACTGGTGTGCACCAAGGCGTGAGAAGGATGCTGAGATCTAAGAGATATGAAGATGGTTTGAAGAGACAATTAGTATATTTGTTTATTGCAGGTGTATTGATGGGACAATAAGCTTTCTGTCTAATGGTCCAAGCTGCTAACACTATGCAGGACCAATAGTTTCAGTGGATCGATAATATGAAGAATAATGGTTTAGAATTATTTTGTTTCACTATTATGCACACTCTATAATGTTTTGGATTGACATGATTTGATTGATATGGATCAATTATTTTGGGCATTTCCTCTTGTATGCACACTATAGAGGAAAAAATCTTATTTTATGCAGAGTAATTGCAAATATCTGATTGGATGGTTGGAATATCTTGCTCCGAAATTTTCATTGTGAATTTTGTGTTGCATTAGAAAGAGTCAGGGAAAATTTTACGGATGGAAATTTATCTTAATGTTTAGAAACCTTGGTGAATCTTATGAGTCCCTAATATGTAGACTATAAAACGTTTAGTGATATTTTTTTAAATATATCCAAATTCCTAATGAATTTATATTGTCTCTATAAAACTTTGATGATTTTTAGGATAACAAAATTTTATAATATAAATTTGGGTGAATGACTTTAGAAAAAAATGGAAATTGGCGAATCTTTTTATTGGAAAAACCATGGAAAATTAGCCACCTACGAATATTAGCCCCTAAAATTTTCCTTGGAGAGAGATTTGGGTTGATATGTTGCAAGGTTTATAGATTTATGTAGGACAATATCACTGTGTATGCAGAGAATGGTGTGTGCATGGTTTTTGATAAAATTCGTTGATTCATATCTTAAGCTCAGTAATGAAGAGATATGTGTGGAAAATATTTAGTGTGCTAATAATGATGATTGCAGGGTAAAAATTACTATAGAATGGTTGCTGCTACTTGTAGATCTTGGTTTCATTTTTGATTGTCAGGGAGATTGAATCTATGTGCATAGACCAATGTGAAAGAGTATCGCGAGAGAGTTTTCCTCTTGTGCAAAAAAACTAATGTTTTGGGTTATTGAGATCTTAGCTTGCCACTGTTTGTTGGTGCAATGGACATATGTTTTGGTTGCAAGAAAGATGACAAAAATTCCATAATGTTGTTGCTTGTCCTTTATGGATGCCTACTAATGAAATTGAGATTTTTCATCGATATTGTTTGAGTATGCTACTATTGGTATATGCACATAGATCAATGCTTTGTTGACAAAGTTCTATGTTTGCAGAGATCTTTGTCAGAGTGTATGCATGGACATATATTAGGATACTGTGGTTTACATATATTAGGATACTGTGGTTTATCTTCTTGCCACCTTGTAGAGATTGAATTCTGGATCCTTGAGAAATTGCTGCAGAGATAAATTTTGAAACAATTTCCTATGATGTTGTTGTTTATCATTTTGATGATAGAGTGTTGGAATTTTGTTACTTGTTTACAATTGACAAAGCTTTATGACACTTTGATACATTGGGTTATTAGGGTTTTGGAAAAACTCTTTGATGTAATGATGTATTGTGAGTCATGTTATAATTATGAGGAACATTGTTGTGTCTTATATTCCAAGAGGGTCTTGGCACTGATTGAGTGAGAGGGTTCCTTGTGAGAATTCTATGGAAAAGTATTTAATGGATATTGATGTTATGGATATATATTTGATTAGAGGTCTTGTTGCCGATGGTATTATGCAAATAAAATATTGAATATTGTGTTGCATATTTTCTTAAGGATGAGATATGGTTTGATGGTTTCCTTCACAAATTGCATTTCATTCAGAGAGGCTTTTGATATTGTTGAGATTTGAATGTCATGATGTGTATAGATAAGTACTAACTTGATTGATGAGAAAATGATGTGGCTTGCTGTTTGATATAATTAGAGTTCTGCTTGGTATTTGGCTTGGTATTAACAATGGTGATGAAAAAATGGCTTTTATGGCTTGATGAATATGATAGATGAATATTGGTATGGTTTTTTATAGTGCTTTGACTTGTTCAGTGTTTATGAAATTTGGCTCGGTATTGATAGTGTTGATAAGCAAAGAGATTAACTTCATATTGGAGAGGATTTGGATTACTTGATTAGTGATTGATTTCAAAGAGGTTATTGGTATATTGATATTCAATTATTTAGATTGAGCATAATGGTTGGTGTGGGCCAATTTGAAAACTTGAGGAAACGTGGCCTACAAGTTTTTGTTGTGGTTGGGTGAAGTGGATCCAATGTGAAATATTTTGAAATGTGGTCCACAAAGTTACTAAGGGTTGGAGCCTTTCGTAAGGGGGGTGGTAGCTTCCTTCTAGTCGGAGCTGGACAAAAGAGGAGGTGGTATCCTCCAGCAAGTAAGATCCTGCGTATTGGTAGGAATCTACGACAATACAAGATGTAAAATATTTTCTTAATAATAAGAAAGAAGACAAAGACAACAACAATGATGGTTTTCTCCCAAATTGGGTTCCCCCCTAAAAATATGGTGTATCTATGTGTTAATGATGTGTTTCATTCTATGGTTTACATGTTCTTATGTTTAAATCTGCTCATAATTTACTAAATATGTTATGAAACCAGCTCACAAAAAGATAGAAAAGAGAGATCCACGCCTTAGAATTCAGCCTCTTCGAGGGGGCAACCTCCTTTACATTACATAAATGAACAATTCTTGGATGATACAAATGACAAAACCTCCTTTCTATATATAGGAGTCTAAGGAGTCACAATATAATCCAGCCGACCTAACAATAATAATATAAAGCCACAAAAATAACAATAGAGGGATTCTAAGGGGCACAGAAATAACAATATGGGGGTAATAGGGGCACAACAATATAAATAAGGGGTATAACTACAATAGTAATGGGGTAATCACTAGTATTATAGGGACCCAACATGCCCCTCTCCTTCAAAAAAGTGTTGTCCTCAACGCTTGAGCAGTTATGGATACTTCTGCATAAAATTCTCATCCTCCCATGTGGAATCTTCAGCGGATAAGTTCTTCCACTTGATAAGATACTCTGAAATTGAACTGGGAGCTTGTCGCCTATAACCTTCTTTAAACATGAAACATGGAAAACTGGGTGCAATCGAGAAGCTGCAGGAAGCTCCAATTTGTATGCCATAGTACCAATCTTTTCCAACACCTTGTACGGACCATAATACTTTGGTGATAATTTATTATCCTTCTTAGCTTGCTTTAGGGACATTTGCTTATATGGTTGTAGCCGTAGGAATACCCAATCACCTACATCAAAACTTCTTTCACTGCGATGTTGATCTGCATGTTGTTTCATTCTATTTTGTGCCAACACGAGGTTATCCTTTAAGAGTTGGAGGACTTGTTGTTGATGTTCGATGTGATGTTCCACTGCCTGAACCTTAGAATTTTCTCTTAAATATGATGTGATTGATGGTGGTTGGTACCCATAAAGTGCCATAAATGGGGTCATTTTTGTTGCCGTATGGAAGGAAGTGTTATACCACCATTCAACCAGAGGCAACCATTTGACCCATTGTGTCTGTTTATCAGATACAAAGCAACGAAGATATCCTTCCAAACATTTGTTTACTATCTCAGTTTGCCCATCAGATTGAGGATGATAAGATGAGCTATGAGCTAACTGAGTACCAAGACAAGAAAATAATTCTGTCCAAAAATTTCCAGTGAAAATCGGATCTCTGTCACTTACAATAATCTTTGGATTTCCATGTAGCTTTTGAACTGTTTCCATGAATGTAGTAGAAACTGTACTGGCTTTAAATGGATGTGATAATGCACAAAAGTGTGCATACTTGGTAAGTCTGTCAACTACCACCATGATGACACTCTTTCTCCCAGACTTGGGTAAACCTGTGATAAAATCCATTGAAACCTCCTCCCAACGTTGGCTTGGAATGGATAAAGGTTGTAATAGACCCGGTGTCTTAATTGTTTCAACTTTATTTTGTTGGCAAAACAAACATTCCGCCACAAACTTTTGAATATCTGATTTAAGGCCATCCCAAAAAAATTCCTTCTTAACCCTGTGGTAAGTTTTTAAAAATCCTGAGTGCCCTCCTAAGGGAGAAGTGTGCAATTCCATAAGAATCTTTTGTTTTAGTTGGGAATTCTTACAGAGGTATAAGCGATCTTTGTACCATAGTGAATCATTTTTCCAGCTAAATGTATCAGAAGTACTGGAATCTTGTTGTAGCTTTCGAATAAGTGCCCACACTTCTTCGTCATTCTTCCATTCCTCCTTTGCTTCGTTTATCCAATCTGGTTGGATAATAGAAATGGCACACAACAATTCTTCCATATCCTCATCCTTTCTTGAGAGTGCATCTGCCACCACATTTTGCTTCCCTTTTTTGTAGATGATTTCAAAGTCATAACCCAACATCTTTGTGACCCACTTTTGTTGCTCTTCGGAGGATAATCTTTGTTCTAAAAAGTATTTAAGGCTATCATGATCCATTTTTACCTTGAAGTGTCTTCCCATTAGGTAGGGTCGCCATTTCTTAAGTGCATGGAGTATTGCCAACATTTCCTTCTCATAAATAGCTTTGCTTAAAAACTTTCCCTTGATTGGACGACTTTCAAAAGCAATGGGTCTTTCATCTTGCATTAGAACAGCACCAATTCCATTTCCTGAAGCATCACATTCCACAATAAAGGTTTTTGTGAAGTCCGGTGTAGCTAAGACTGGTGCTTGGCACATTGCCTCTTTAAGATGTTTAAAGGCCTTTGTTGCTTTCGAAGTCCATGAAAATGAATCTTTCTTCAATAATGTTGTTAGAGGTGCTGCTATTCTCCCATAATTCTTAACGAACTTGCAATAATACCCTGTCAACCCCAGAAATCCTCGCAGATGTTTTATGGATGTGGGGATTTTCCATTCGTTAATGGCTTTAATTTTGCTAGGGTCTACCTTAACTCCTTCATGAGATACAATATGACCCAAGTATTCCACCTCCTGGACTCCAAAGAAACATTTGGATCTTTTTGCATATAATTGTTTCTCCTCCAATAGTTGTAGCACCTTGTCAACATGTTCAACATGATCCTTCCAAGACTTGCTGTAGATTAGTATATCATCAAAAAATACTAACACAAATTTTCTAAGGAATGGTTTGAAAATTGAATTCATCAAACCTTGAAATGTTGAAGGTGCATTGGTAAGGCCAAAAGGCATGACCAAAAATTCATAATGACCCTCATGAGTTCTAAATGCCGTTTTCGGAATGTCTTCAATCTTCATTCTGATTTGATGATATCCCGAATGAAGATCCAACTTGGTGAAGTAAATTGATCCATGCAATTCATCCAGTAATTCATCAATGACAGGAATGGGGAACTTATCTTTAATAGTGAGCTTGTTGAGCTCCCTATAATCTAGACACATGCGCCATGATCCATCCTTCTTGTGCACCAATACTACTGGAGCTGAGAAAGAACTTTGACTCGGTTGAATTATACCAGCCTCTAGCATTTCTGCAACCATACGTTCAATTTCACTTTTTTGGACATATGGGTATCTGTACGGCCTGATGTTTGGAGGAACACTTCCTGGAATCAGATGAATAGCATGATCATGATCATGCATAGGTGGGAGACCTTTGGGAGTCTCAAATACCTTGGAATGATTGTCCAGGACTTTTTGGAGATCTGGAGAAATAGATGATTCCAATGTGGAAACATCTAGCGAACATAATTGTGCAATTACACCTCTTTGCTCCTTTTTTAGAAGCTTTGTCATGCCATTAGAGTTGATTATCTTTCCTGGTTTCCCTGCAATACCCCTTAATTCAACTTCCTTTCCTTCCACAGAAAATTTCATGAAAAGTTCTTGAAAATTAAAAGCTATTGTACCCAAGGATTGTAGCCATTGGACTCCTAGTACAACATCAGCACCTCCCATTGGAATGGAAAGCATTGGGCTAGTCAATACATATTCTCCCATGGATAGCTTGATATTATGGCACTTTCCAGAACAATTTATTGTTCCTCCATTTGCAATCATCACTTGACACTCTGGTGCTGGATATAGGAAGCAATTCAATTCTTTTGCTACCCTACAATGAATAAAATTGTGGGTGCTTCCTGAATCAATCAACACTATTACCTTTTTCTTCTTGATTTGTCCTTCTATCTTGATGGTTTGAGGAGTGGTAATTCCCGCCAATGCATTACAAGATATGGTCGGATTTATTTTTTCTTCATCTAGGCTTTGTTCCTGGAATATATCCTCTTCTTTTGACCTTTCTTGCTCCTTTTCTTCTTCCTCTTCACAATCTATGTAGAATAATTTCTTCTCAGCACACTTATGACCTTTTGTGTATTTGCTATCACAATTGTAACAAAGCCCTTTTGCTCTTTTTTCTTCCAATTGTTGTGGTGTCAACCTTGTAGGTTGTGGAAGACTATGGGCAACAACACTTCCGTCTTTATAGTTGTGAATGGTATGCTTCCTAGTTGCCATAATTTTGCTTTCCATTTTTCTTGCTAACCTGAATGCCTTCTCTAATGAATCAGGTTCCCAAAGGCGCACATCATGTTGGATATTATCCTTTAAGGACCCTATGAACACATCAATCCTATGCTCCTCTGGAATATATTTTACCCTTATGTTCAATTTTTGGAAATCCTCAATGTGCTCCATTATTGAACCCTTTTGTTTGAGACTTATCAATTGGCTAAAAAAAGTGTTGCTTTTTGTATCCTCATAATGTGCTATCAATTCTTCCGTAAAAATTGCCCAAGTGATAAATTGTTTACGAGAGCAAAGCCATTGATACCATACAAACTGATTTGGTTCCAAATATAAAGTTGCCATACGTACCTTTTGTGTGTTTTGCACATTATTGAGATCGAAGAACTGCTCCATCTGTAATATCCATGTGGCGGGATCCTTGCCATCAAACTTCCTCATATCGATTTTTGGAACATGGTGGGTCTTCGATCCAACATTAGAGTCTATGGAATCATCATTAACATTTCTTTTTTTCACATCATGAGTTTCCTTTACAACCTTTTCACCATTAGTAAGTATTTCTTGTAGAAAATTTGTCAAATCTGTCTTCAAATCTGCCATGTCTGTCTTCAAATCTGTCCTCAAATCTGTCTTCAGATCATCCATCTTAGCTTCCATGCCCTTTATCTTAGATTCCACACCATTTATCTTAGATTCCACGCCATTTATCTTAGCATCTGTTAGCTTTTGTGAGCGTGACATTTGTTGCACTTGTTCTTGTAATTTTGATATATCATGTAGCATTTCTTCCTCTTCTTCATGAGTCATGCTAGAGCTTTCAGGTTCCTTACTAGGTTTTTGCATTTTCTTTCCTCGGGGCATCAGTTACCGATAATAATGCTTTACTATGCCCTTTGAATTCCTTCAAACCAAGCTTATGCAAAAAAAAAAAAAAAACTACACACCTTTTTTTTACTTTGTAGAAGCCTGATATTGAATCTGATGTATCTCTGTAATTTCGAATCATCTAGTTCTGAAACTATGACCTGTAGTAGCCTTCTATGTCCTCTTTCCAATGCCACTAGTCTGATCCAAATTGGATTCTCCAAGAAAGAGTTATGCACAATCTCCCGCAGTGACCTTCTTACGAAATTTCAATCCGATGCTCAGAAAGAAAGTTATGACGATTTTCCCCAGGTCACCTGTTTTGAATGTAATTCAGGAGTCTACAAAAAGACCAACTTCCTCAGATCATATCTCCGAAAATATCGCGCGAAATGCTCTGAAATTCGGACCCAAGGTTCAGCGCGATGTCTTCTCAAATGGGTTTTTTTTTGCGACTTCTGAAACATCACAAAAAAAATGTTATAGCGAAAATGCCACGATGACCTGTTTGGAGCAGCGAAACCCTAGAATCCAAAGCTCTGATACCAAATGTTATGAAACCAGCTCACAAAAAGATAGAAAAGAGAGATCCACGCCTTAGAATTCAGCCTCTTCGAGGGGGCAACCTCCTTTACATTACATAAATGAACAATTCTTGGATGATACAAATGACAAAACCTCCTTTCTATATATAGGAGTCTAAGGAGTCACAATATAATCCAGCCGACCTAACAATAATAATATAAAGCCACAAAAATAACAATAGAGGGATTCTAAGGGGCACAGAAATAACAATATGGGGGTAATAGGGGCACAACAATATAAATAAGGGGTATAACTACAATAGTAATGGGGTAATCACTAGTATTATAGGGACCCAACAAAATATTTTTAGATCTATAACATAATATGCTAGTAATGAAATAATGGATCAGATGAATTTGAAAATTAAAAGTATAAACATTTTATTGGGTATGAAATATTCATTCACCCCCACCCCTCTTAGTATAGTCTAACACTAGGCCCCTACACTTCTCCCTCTCAGGATCTACCCTAACCCAAGGAAACCCCATAAAACTTTTAAACATAGATCTACCTAGGATCAGCAAGGTATCAATATCATATTGTCACAACCTTCTTCCCCTAGGAATTCTTGTAGCAAAAATATTAAGATTGATGGAATATAATTAGAGAATAACACTAAAGCTCTCACTTTTAAATGTATGTTCCTATTTTGACAAGTGGAATTGATAAAAACATGTGCAATTTTTAATATAGGCTCATTTTAATAATGGTTTCTACCCCTAGGATTAAGCCTATTATCAATTATCCCTTAGCCCCCTTTCCTACTCATGGAGTCCTAGCCAACCATTCTCTCTTACTTGATTTGTTTTGAAACAATGGTGTATTTTATTAAAAACAATGTGATTAAATATTTACACAACTAGGCTCAATGGCCTTTTAGCACATAGGCTCACTATCCTAAAATCAAACATCCACTCTAGCCTTAAAAGATATATAAATAGGAATATTGGCCTAAAAATATGTATATGGGCACACAGACCCCCAAAATATTTCCAGCTCACCATCCTAAATATGATATCTATGATATACACAAAGGTCATTTTAGGGGTGTTATATTTCGCTCACCCTTATTTATACACTATCCTTAGTGTTATACACACACACACACAAACTCATACAATCAACATTATTCAAAATTATGAGGGTATTCCTCCCTCATGGTGTCTTCATGCTTCCATGCAGCATGATCGAGTACTGAAATGTGTCCACTACACATTTACCAAAAACAATGACTTGATTTTGGAGCACCTTGGTCTTCCTATCTAAAATTCTCACTATCTAAACTTAAAAGTCTTCCCAATGCACCACCTGAATCATATTCCAATCATTGATGTGATTAGCATCATGAACTTATTTTTTAAGTAGTGAAATATGAAACACATTATGAACATGCATGAATGATAACAATTCAAGCTTATATGCAACTAGTCAAATCTTCTCTAGAATCTCAAATGGCCGACAAAATCTAGTTGCCAACTTTGAGAAACTACCTAATTTTATTGAACTCTTCCTAGGTTTCACTTCTAGGAAGGCATGATCACAAATTTGAATTCCCTATTTGTCCTATTATTATATGCATAGATTTTTTTCCTATCTTGGTAAGCCTTCAAGTTCTTCTTGATTTCCGCCACTTGCTCTTCCATTTTGTTGAGAAAATATGGCCCAATAATCACCATGTTCATTGGGTTATCCAAACTCACATGTGTGTTGCATTTATACCATACAAGACCTCAAATGGGATCATTTTCAAATATGCTTGATACCCATTTTCATATGAAAATTCCACTAAGTGTAAATATTCTTCTCATTTTGATGGTTTTTCCATCACATACATCCTCATCATATCTTCAATTGTCTCGTTAACCTTCTCTACTTGTCCATTCGAATCAAGATGACATGCTATACTAAACCTAAAATTGGCTCCAAATCTCTTAAATAAAGCTTTCCAAAAGTTTGATGTAAACATGGGATCACTGTCTAAAATAATTGCCTTAGGAACTCCATGTATCTTGGAATCTTCCTTCATATATACTTCAATAATATTTTTCACCTTGTTTTTTGACTTTATCATAATAAAATGGGCATCCCTAGTGAGATTTTCCACCACTACCGTAATGGAATCATGTCGCCTCATAGTCCTAGGAAACGTTTCAATAAAATTAATAGAAATAGTTTTGTAATTCCTCTTAGGAATAGATATTGGCCATAGAAAAACAATTGAATCTATATGGTAAACCATAAATTTTCAGCACTCAAAACATTTGGCTATATAATAAACCATTTTGTTTTTCACACCTAGTCAAACATATTGACTTTTTATAGTTGAAATTGTTTTCTAGTACCTTGGGTGTTTGACATAGGTTGGATTATGCATATCACCTAGCACTACAACTTTTAGCCCCTAAGAATTTGGAAAATAGATTATTCCATCCTCTTTTAAGTCACGATTTCTATAATTTGGTTGTAAATTAACTTGTTGTAGCTCTTTTTTCATTTCATGTGTTGTTGATATGAATTTCTAGGCTCTAAAATTTTGGTTTTCAAACTATATTTTCATATACTCGTGGTTTCAACATGCATTGCATGCACCCTTTTATTGAGTGCATTAGCTGCCTTATTTTCCTTATGTTTAATGAGATTTTTTGAAAGTCATATTCAACTAAAAAATACAACCATCTAATTTTCTTGACGTTGAAATTTTCCGATCCAAATAAATGTTTCAAACCACTATGCTTAGTTCTCAATTCAAACATATTTCCCATGATGTATTGCCTCCACATTTTAAGGCATGAATGGAGGGTTCAAACTACAAATAATTAGTGGCATAATTCCTTTCATGTTCCCACAACTTCCTTGAGTCATAACATATCACATGCCTGTTTTTAATGAGAACTCCTCTAAGAAATTCCTTGTATGCATAAGTGCACAAAATAAAATTTTCATTTCGATTAGCTATCCTCAATATGGGTGCACTTGTTTAAATTAGTTTTAAATGTTAAAATGCCTCTTCAAATTTAGGATACTACCCAAACTTCATACCATTCTTTAGAAAATAAGTGACTGCATGTGATATTCTTGAAAACCATTTAATAAATCTCCTATAGTGTCATGTTAAACCCATAAAGATCTGTTGTCGCTACTACAAAAACCTCCAAAAATTTCACTACATTTGAATTTTGGAGCTAACTTCATCGTCATATCAAGTGTCACCTCATTTTTCAGGTGTCGGTTCATGTTGATTTATATGTTATAAGTGTTCTTGAATATTTTCAAGTGTTGTATCATTGATTAGAATGCCTCTGGGTGCATTTCATGGTCACAACATCTTTGTGTTATCAAATGACACTTTTTGGTCACAGTCGCACACACTTCAGTAGTAGTACTTGGAGAACATGTAAAAAGTGGAATTTTAATGTATATTCATTGTTGATCAAGATTGTATACATTTTCTGGATGAGTTAGTGTGTGTCGCACTTGGTTCTATATCTAAACTCATCTTGTTCACCCCTTGCCTTATCACCTAGACTTAGACAAATTTTGGTTGCAAAGAGATCCCATTAAGGGAAAGAGAACAAAAACACACTCAGAAGCCTTGATGGGAGACCCATCATTGTTTGGAAGTGCACTCTGCACCATCTTTGAGAGTTGGGCACACTGCCAAAGAATGAATCGCCTTCCTTGTTCCAAACTGCGCCCTCCAAAATGGCTAAGTCTACCTTGAGAACACCCCTTCGACTCGAAAAAGTGTGCCCTCCTTGAACACAATGGCACGCCTTGAAGAGAAAAAGATAAATCCTTCAGCCTTCCCTAATGCACCATGCACCCTCCTGAACTTCTTGAGCACACTAGCACACTCCAAAGGCACTAAGTGCTCGCCTTCAACCTTTAAGAGTGAACCCTGCACCCTTCCTAAGGCCTCTTGAGCTCGCATTCCTAAGGCATGAAGGCTCAGAATTATGCCTTAAGGAGTGTTCCTTACGGCCTCACTCTCTCCCTTGAGAACATAATGCAGTTGAGAAGCGTAAAGCATTCCCCTTTTTCCTTAAAACTTGTGACATGTGCCCTACATTGATTTCTTTCTTCCCTTGAGCGCCTGAGTGCATGCCGACCCCCGAAGCCTCTCCTCTTAATCCCTTTAGCCTTTCAAAGTGTGCCCATGTTCCCTAAAGAACCTTTGATTCTCTTGAACGCACTAAAAAGACATAACCATGAAAATCTGCTTAAAAAATGGTAGAATAGGAGGTTTTTAGGTTGATGATTTCTCATCAAGAGTGATTGCCGAAACCAGCATTCTAGGGACCTCATGGAAAGAATACACTAGGAAGATCGGGCAAAGAGGATAAGTAAAGGAAGCATGGAAAAAACTAAGAACACACTTGAAACTTGATGATTGAAGCACCCCAAAGAATCCAATATCGATGATCCTTTAGAGGGTTAAAGTGCCATGATCCTAAGATGAACGAAGAGAAAACACAGTGGAATCCATGTCAGCATAAGAGAAGCACCATCTCATCAACCACTATTAATCACAACCACTAAATATAGTGACATGTCAAGCCTCATCATATGATGATGCGAAAATCATGATGTATTATTGTAATCACAATAAAAGACAAATTAGTGGAAGCCCAAGAGTCATGTAACTCCAAAAGACATGTAATATCAAAAGTCATATGTAATTCCAAAAGTCATTTGGAATTCCAAAGGTTGTATTGTTACTAGAAGTTAGAAAGTTAAGAGTCATGAGGATGTGAAAGGCCATTCCTCAAGTTATAAATATATCCTCATTTCTCATGTAAATGACTTTTAACCTTGGCTTCTCCCATAAGGCATTAGAGAGATAAGGTTTGTACTTTTGCGGAGCAAGTAGTGGCTCTAACACTCCACTATTGGAGCTAGTGGTTTTCATTGCATTTATGTATCTTGGGAATTTTGCTTAATATTGAAGCCTTCCAAGGGAAACACATTTTCACACATGGATTGTAAATATTTCTAAGACTGTTCTTTTAATGTTTATGGTTTATGTTTTCTTTCATTAAGTACTAATGAACTATTTTAGTCACTTTTGTGCTCCTTGTTAGAAATGAGTTGTTATGCTCATAATGATTATCACATCTTTGTGAACTATTTGACTTTATGTTAGACGAACCTTTCTCTCTCATGTGTGTCTCCTTTAGGTTATTACTATTACTTCTCTCTTGAGGGGCTCACTTGAATTTTCCCTCATGTAGTAGGTAATTGAACATAGCCAAGTCATACTAACTTGATCATTTAAAATGACGATGGAACTTCTCTCTTCTACTAATAGCTAAAGCTAAGGCATATATTTAAGTAAACAATAGTCGGGCCACATTTAAGATGGGACTCCTACACCAAACGATGTGAGGTCCAGTTTATATAGGGGAGATATCTTATATGTTGGTGGTATCCAACACTGTCAACATTCTGGCGCTAGAAGGAGGGCCACTAGTTTTTTATGGCTGATCACTCCACATACCTAAATCATTCTTCTTCCAGTCAAGTTAGCAACATTACAAATAGTACTTTGATTCCTGAAGCAGGAGGATGTCTCATCCAGGCCCGAAACCCACTTGTGAAGTTACTTACAAGCAGATCTAGAGAATTGGACCTATAACCCATCAGTTCGCAAAGGCTATCATATTAATTTCCAGAGCACAAAATCTTCCACATTTTCGTAAGAAAAGAGAGAGAACTGGTACCGATATCTTGGTTTCCACAGTGGAAGATTTGGTCTTTGCTACCCTAGAAGGGTTCGTAGAATCCATAGATGATATTAAACATCAAAAAAACATTCCACCTCTTAATGAAGGATACGATGATGATACCATTGTTGTTTTTAACGACCTCTTCGATAAATTATATGGTGAATATTCCTCAGATTATGATAAGGAGGAAGAGATGAGAACATGGCAGAGCAGGATTTGGATCGGATGGCCCAAGGGCCTCTTGCTCTTCTAGATAGCTTGCATAGGATACCTAGAAATCCATAAAAGTTGCTCTCAAAGTATGGTCTAGACAAGAAGAAAAAGGGAGAATACCATCTTGATGATTTTTATCTACATTTATGAATGATGGAGGTGAGGTATGATGATGTTTCTTGCAGTATTTTCCCGTATATAGTAGAAGGAACAGCGACATCATAGTACCATACTTTTCTTGTTAATTCAATCCACACCAAGAGGGATTTTAAAAAACTATTTCTTGAGAAGTTCGTTAACAAAAAAACTCCTTCCATGCTACTCGAAGAGCTCGGAAGCATGCAGATGGGGGAAAATGAGAAAGTGAAATATTTTAATCAAAATTTAATCATATATTGAATAAACTGCCCCCAGGCATGCAACCGCACAATTTGATTACTATTGATTATTACACAGTTGCTTACCCAACAATATTCCGAATTTGTAAAGAGAGTTGAAAAAACAAATTTCACCTTGAATTTCGCTAAAGCAATCATTGTTGAAAAGGACTTGAGTGCGATTGGAGTCTTTACAAATGATGAGGAATCAAAAGACTCCAAAGAGACTTGTAGGAAGTCACAACCTTCTTTCAATAAGGCTAAAGAGAAGGATTCATTAGATATCGAAAGCTTGATTAAGATGGTGAAGGTGCTTACTAATGAAATTTTAGAACTAAAGAAAAGGTCAAGTGAGACTTCCACTAACATCAAGCCTCCCAAGCCCTTCGTTTTTCAAAGGAATAATAGTAACAACAATGATCAACCTGCTAAGTCTGCACAAAGTTTGAATGATGTGCTGAACATAGAAAGCATTGGCATGTATAATTATTTCTCTTTCTATTAGGAATATCATTAAGAAAAAACATGCCTACAGTGGAATCACAACATGAATGCATTGGCTGCACACATTGTAGACACTTTATTAGTAGGCGAGTAGACATAATAGGTCGAGGAAACAAAATAACCTGTGATGGTTGAAGAAAGTAAAAGTGTTAAACATGTAGTAAATTCATTTCATTATATCTACAATACTGATAAGAAGGATGCTGAAGAACCAACACAGAATGAGACACCTCTTCAGAAGAAAAATAGTCGATATAGTTTAAGGAGTAAAGGGCCTATATCTGAACAAGAATTGACTAGGAAGAAATTGAAAGAGAAATGATTGAGAAGAATCTTGCAACGTGCCAATCCTGCTTAGAAGGCACAAAGTAAGTTTGGAGATGAAGCTAAGTCCAAGAACACTTCCTCAAGTGATAAGCGTAAGTCCAAAATTTTGGAAGTAATGAATAGATCCACACCTCCAGACACTTCAACATTTCCTGCTATAGGGGAAACAATTTATTATAACATTGTGGAATATATGATGAAGACGTGAGCCAAAATTTCCATCTATGAGATTGCGAAGATTGCAGGCTAGCATGAACTTATTGTCCAGACATTTTCACAACCTTCGATAGGTGATAAAACTTCCTCCTCTCAAAAGGTGTCAGGTAATCCTGTTGGTCCTCTTGAATCTGTAGTAAATGCTTTAACATTATAAGCTAACACTCTCTACTCGCCATTTTTTTTAACATTTGAAAATTTCAATTATAATATACATAATTGTTCATTAGACTCTGGCACATATGTAAATGAAATTCCTTTATCAGTAGCAAAGAAAATAAATGCAAAATGGAAGAAAACGGATGCACATATTGTCCAAATGGACAAGCCTCTTTTCCAAGCTATTGGTGAGCTTAAGAATGTTCTTATCATATTATCGAAAGATGAATGAGTTCAACAATGTATAGGTATTGTAATTGTGGACATACCATAAGCCTATTGTGTATTACTTAGCAAAAACTAGTGTAGAAAATTATAGGGATATTTTGAAACATAATGGTCAGATTTGTCGCTTCCATATAATGACAAGAATAATCATAATCGAGTGAACAATGAGACGTACTATTGGAAATAATACTGGGCCGGGGGGGGGGGGGTGAATCAGTATTAGTCAAGTCAATCTTTTTCATTTCCATATTTTGATTTATATACGCTACTTCAACGAAGGTAACCTGCGTGTACACACAACTATGTTTAAGGAAACCAACGTATATCCAACAAGCTTAAGATTCAGTTAATTCATCATATGTTGTTATTTAGTGAGTACTTCATTAACCATATAAATAGTAACCATGTGCAGTAATATCAGAACAAACCATCACACATAAGAAACACACATGAACACCAAAATTTAAGGTGGAAACCCAATGCGGGACAAAAACCACCTGCTGCTGTCTTCTTTTAATATAAGAAAAACCTATTTACAATCTTGTACTAGTGCAGACTCATACCAGTACGCAGGTACCCACCTGCAGAAGGCTACAACCTTTTCTCGTTCTCCAGCTTCTACTGGAAGGGAGCTACAACCCCTTAGCTCTTGTACTAGCTGACCCATTTACTACTAAGTAGGTGTCGATCTACTAAAGGCTCCAACCTTCACTCATTTTCAGCTGTTACTGGAAGGGAGCTCCAAGCCCCTGGCTTTTGTACTAGCTGATATGTTTACCAGTATGTAGGATCTGACCTACAGAAGGCTATGACCTTCTAATTTCTTCCAGGGACCACATTCATAAATTTTTAGACTGGATGCTCCTGGTACACAAAAATACACATGAAGGCCACGTTTCATTCAATTTTCATACTAGACCCATCAACAACATTGAAGCTCAAAGTCAATCACCACTTCAATACAACCATCAAATACATCTGCATTAACCAATCATTGAAACTCAATCATTAATCTTTGAATCACCCACAATTGAATCACTGAAGTCCCATCATCACTGAAGCAAATCACAATCAACCAATCAATCTAAAAATTTAGTATACTGTCATCAAAACACAGTCACCAGAACACAGAGAAGAACCCAGAATTGTACAACAACAACCAGATCCAATTGCAACCTCAAATATCAAATCTCATAATGTATACACTACTTTGATGAACCAAACCAGCGTGTATACGCGCTTTTACCAAAGCCAACCAACGTATACATCTACAAATATTAATTCATAATTTTGTAGCTATTCCAGACTTTAGTTATACCCAGATCATAACATTTTCAGAACAACACATGCATCAGTATTCAGATCTAGACTATAAATGATCAAATCACATAATGATAATTCATTTCAAGCCTTAAGATTCCGATCCATCATTAGATCTTATCCCTTATCAACCACTAAGGTTCATCCTTGGTTCAGATTAAGCAGAGCACCATAAGCCGATAACCCGCATACTAGATCTCACACTTCATCAGATATTCAATACTTGCACACCCTGGCCTAATGATCTTCTCCTCCTTATATAGTTTTAGGCCTTTCTTAATACCATCGATCAAAACCACTTAGGACCAATACCTTGGACTAAATGCCTAGGGTCAATACCTTGGATCAAATACCTTGGACCAATACCATGGATCAAAATACCTTGGACCAAATACCTCAGACCAAAAATTTATTTTTCCAACATATACACGCTTTTCCTTCTGTGAAAGTGCGTGTGTACGTATATGCTACTTGTGTTTAGTGAATCTGCGTGTATATGTAGCTTAGTCAAGGTGAACCTGCATATACCTCTCTTTCATCATTCTCAATAGTCTGATATGTAATTCTTTGTTGTTGACATGTTGCACCGTGATCTTTCATCTGAGTGAGTTGCCATCAAGGATAACACCTCTATCATAATGCCTACAATCTCCCCCTTTGGACTTGATGGCAACAACAATACCAAGTCACTCTCCCCCTTTGACATCAAGGGCAAAGGGTGGACCAAGATAATTTCTCCCTGGTCATGCTCCCCCTGAGTACATGCTGAAATCTCTGATTGAGCTCCCCCTTTGTACATGTTGAGATGTACTATATCATCCATGCTCCCCCTGAGCATATGCAGAGTCTGCAAATATTTCCAAAAGAATAACATGACTCTATAACTCAACTAAGTAACTTTAACTTTCCTATCACCAATGACTCATACATATATCAATCTCCCAACCAAGTGGGGATATACCAAATTTGACTCATCCTCCCAACCAAGTGGGGATATACCGAATTTGACTCATCCTCCCAACCAAGTGGGGATATACCAAATTTTACTCATCCTCCCAACCAAGTGGGGATATACCAATCTAGAAATTATTACATCATCCTTCCCATGCATAGTGGGGTTACAAATTACATCATATGATCAGAAAAGGACTCACAAAAGACTACGACAGATAGAGACAAATTATTACATCATGGGTCTTTATATGACCTTTACATCAAATGATATACATGACATTTATAACAGAGACCAAATATCTAAACAAGACCATGATAGTCATCAACAACTATTATACACCTTGTATGATCTGCTCCATAAGCATCTGTCAACAACATCCAGACCAACAACCTGTATATGTCCATCATTAGTTCCCAAAATATCGTCAACCTGTGACAAATTATGTTTGCATATATCAACTCATCCTCTTAATCTCATCAAGATCAACTTGCTTCATTTCCTTAGTAGAAAGAGCCTTATCATAACTTTCCATGAATCAACTAAGAATATGTCATATCTCCAAGCGGTAGCACACGATCATTCACATCATATCATATGTATGTGAAAACACCATAGACATCATCTATGATCATAACATCATTATCAAGAATTGCATGATCTTTTCACAAGGACCTTCATTATATCATCACTAGGGAACATCCCACATCTGATAAGCATCCACCATGATAATCAACATTTATGCATCACCAAAAATCATCCATAAATCTGATTAGAAAACCAACTCTACGATCCAAGCATTATTATGGGCAACTCATAACTGTAACATAGCAAGATGTATCATTTAGCCATATAAGCATCATCAACATTGATTAGGTACCAAAGACTTCTAAACATAATGCCAACAATTCTTTATTAGAGGCATAACATGTTCTCCTATTCCACCTGTTCACTGTCAGATCTGATCATTGCAAATATCAGTGAGAGTTATCAAGGTATCATCATTAATAAGATATACATCAACTTTTTAGCACCAAAACATTTCTACAAATCATCAACAAATTGTAAAAATCATCAAATAGAGAAGATAAGTGTCTAAACCATATCAGACTCCTTTTCCTAAGTCTATCCCACTGCTTTTTCCTCAAAACACTAGATATGCGACTGTGCAGCTTCTAACTCGCGTATATACACAACTTATCCTCATGCTAACTGCGTATGAGAATTTAAATTCTGAAGTTTCACACTTTCAACTCCCTCTATGTCTGTTATGTTTGTATACTCTGCTATGCCACATCTTTCTGACTGTACTTCCTTTTTCTTCCATATTTTCGAGTGTGATGATGTTTTCTCCCTTTGATAAGGTGGCCAAAATTTTCTCATGCATTCCTTTTCTATATGTCCAAACTTGTTACAAGCATAACATCTTACATGTTTCATATTCCTTCTATAACAGTCAATGGCTTTGTGACCAAACATATTGCAAGCAAAAAAATATCCCTTAAAGAACCTGGAACGTGATGATCTTTCTGTGTGATGGTCTTGAATCATTCTACTTCTGCATCTCACTGCAACATGTCCAAAAGTATGACATATAAAACATTCAACCTTATTCGTTGGAGGAAATAACTGACTATCACTTTCACAGTTAAGAGTAAAAGATTTTCTTTGAAGACTTTCTTTTCCTGGTTGTTGATGGGGTTGACCTCTCATCTCCTTGTTGAGCATTTTAGATTTTTCATTAGAGTTCCTTGCCTCACCTTGTGGGCTAGATTCACCTTCAACATATTCATGAAAACCAAGACTAGTTTTGATGGTAGGAGACCTTTGACTACTAAGAATATCATCCAAAATCTTAGTACTATCTTGAAATCGTAACGGTTTATCCTTTTCTTCTAATTTACCTTTTAAGGTATTTACCTCAACCTAATATTGCTCTTCCTTTTCCAGATATTGCTTCTTCAAGATTTCTTCAGCCTTTCTTCCTTCTTCCACTTGTTGCCTTAATTTGAGAATCTCATTTTCTTGTTCTTCATCTGCTTGAGGTAGTTCTTCATTCTACTTATTTTCTAGATCTTCTTTTAGAGAGAGGATCTCAGCTTCAAGACTTACATAGTAACTGGATCTGTCTTGAAGTCTCTTGATTGTTATACTCTGATAATTTATTTCATTTCTTAATGATGTCACTTCATCCTGCAGCTTTTGACATTGATCTTCCTTTTCCTTGTACTGCTTCCTTACTTTGTTTCCTTCCTCTAGCTGAGCTTCTAATCTGGTAACTTCTTCTTTGAAAGCACACTCCCTTTTGTTAAATAAATCTTGTTGATCTTTGATTTTATTTGCGAGTCTTTTAACTTCTGTCTCTATGTTTCTTTCATGATCACTTCCAATATCTCCAATATTGCATGAACAAAAAAAAATATCACTAGAAGACAAAAAATTTGTACCTGATGCTTCATTTGCTTGTCCATCTTCAAGCTGAGGTGATTCAGAATCTAAATACTTGCTTTCACCTGATGGCCAATTTTCTCTCCTGCTGTCACTATTCCTTTGAGCTGTCTTCTTCTTTTGAGGCGCTTTCTTCTTTAGCTTCTTTCCCATTGTTCTACGGATCTCCTTCAAGCGATCAAGCTTCTACCAAAATACCTGCTCTGATACCAATTGTTGGAAATAATATTGAGAGGGGGGGTGAATCAGTATTAGTCAAGTCAATATTTTTAATTTCCATATTCTGATTTATATACGCTACTTCAATGAAGGTAACCTGTGTGTACACACAACTGTGTTTAAGGCAACCAACGTATATCCAACAAGCTTAAGATTCGGTTAATTCATCATATGTTGTTCTTTAATGAGTACTTCATTAACCATAAAAATAGTAACCATGTGCAGTAATATCAGAACAAACCATCACACATAAGAAACACACATGAACACCAAAATTTAAGGTGGAAACCCAATGCTGGACAAAAACCACCTACTTCTCTCTTCTTTTAATATAAGAAAAACCTGTTTACAATCTTGTACTAGTGCAGACTCATACCAGTACGCAGGTACCCACCTGCAGAAGGCTACAACCTTCTCTCGTTCTCCAGCTTCTACTGGAAGGGAGCTACAACACCCTAGCTCTTGTACTAGTCGATCCGTTTACTAGTACATAGGTGTTGACCTACTAAAGGCTCCAACCTTCACTCATTTTCCAGCTATTACTGGAAGGGAGCTCCAACCCCCTAGCATTTGTACTGGCCGATATGTTTACCAGTATGTAGGTTTCGACCTACAGAAGGCTACGACCTTCTAATTTCTTCCAGGGACCACGTTCATAAATTTCATACTAGATGCTCCTGGTACACAAAAATACACATGAAGGCCACGTTTCATTCAATTTTCATACTGGACCCATCAACAACATTGAAGCTCAAAGTCAATCACCACTGCAATACAACCATCAAATACATCTGCATTAACCAATCATTGAAAATCAATCATTAATCTCTAAATCACCCACAACTGAATCACTGAAGTCCCATCATCATTGAAGCAAATCACAATCAACCAATCAATCTAAACATTTAGTATACTGTCATCAAAACACAGTCACCAGAACACAGAGCAGAACCCAAAATTCTGCAACAACAACCAGATCCAATTGCAACCTCAAATATCATATCTCATAATGTATACACTACTATGATGAACCAAACCAGCATGTATACGTGCTTTTACCAAAGCCAACCAACGTATACATCTACAAATATTAATTCATAATTTTGCAGCTATTCCAGACTTTAGTTATACCCAGACCATAACATTTACAGAAAAACACATGCATCAGTATTCAGATCTAGACTATACATGATCAAATCACATAATGATAATTCATTTCAAGCCTTAAGATCCCAATCCATAATTAGATCTTATCGCTTATCAACTGCTAAGGTTCATCCTTGGTTCAGATCAAGCAAAGCACCATAAGCCAATAACCTGCATACTAGATCTCACACTTCATCAGATATTCAATACTTGCACACCCTGGCCTAATGATCTTCTCCTCCTTATATAGTTTTAGGCCTTTCTCAATACCATGGATCAAAACCACTTAGGACCAATACCTTAGACCAAATACCTAGGGTCAATACCTCGAACCAAATACCTTGGACCAATACCATGGATCAAAATACCTTGGACCAAATACCTTGGACCAAAAACTTAGTTTTCCAACATATACGCACTTTTCCTTATGTGAAAGTGCATGTGTACATATACATTACTTGTGTTCAGTGAACCTGCGTGTATACTCAGCTTGGTTAAGGTGAACCTGCGTATACCTCTCTTTCTTCATTCTCTATAGTCTAATCTGTAATTCTTTGTTGTTGACATGCTGCACCATGATCTTTCATCTCAGTGAGTTTCCATCAAGGACAACACTTGTATCATAATGCCAACACATACATGAATCACACCATGACACCACTTGAGAGCCACAATGAGCTTCTCACTTTTGCTGATTTGATTTTTGGGAATTGCTTTCTTGAAATTGAACTCGAGTGTTATCAGGCACAACCATCACATGTTCCACTAGATACACAGATGTAACTCCTTCCTTGTTCTCCAACTGGTGCAAATGAAACCTATAATATAGATGTACATAGTAGTAGTAGTAGTAATGATAGTTGTGTAGGAAGTAGCTTGGTAGCTCATAATATTTGGTCTTTATATTTTTATGGTTCAAAGACATAGGACAGTTCTAGAGAAGTTTGTGTTCTTACAAACCTAAGTAATAAGAAGCATATCTGGATCTTGAGTGCACAAATAACACTATAGAATATGAAGAGCTCATACTTGGATTGAAGAAATCTATTGACCTAAAGATATAATTTCTAAAGGTAATCAGTGAATCAAAGGTGGTCACTCGTTAGGTACAAGATACTATACACTATGTTTCACTGCATCTTAAAAACTACCAGCAGGCGGTATGGTGTTTGATAAATCATTTTAAAGCTTTGAATATTGTCTCTACTCCTAGAATTAGAAATGTGGTAGCAGATAGAATTATAAATGTGGTAGCAGATGCATTAGCAAATGTGGCCTCTAGAACGTCGCTATTGAAAAATGGTTTTTCCATTGAAATTTTATATAAACCATATATAACAAACAACATTACTAATAAATTAGACATTTTCAATAATGACCAAAAAATGCTACACTTGATGGCTAATTTTGATATATTCAAAGATGCTACCATAAAGGAGGATGAGCACAATCAGGCTCTGGATTGTGCATCCAATGCAACAAAAGGAAACACTATGCAAAAAGGTGTGGTGTCCATAGTGAAATTATATGATCTGTAGAAATGGTTTAGAGGACCAACCAATATGAAGACTCAAAGTTCAAATCTAGCATTTGAACAAGTCAACCTGGGAACCCCACAAGATTTTAAGTATGTGAACATAATTTTTTGTTGTTCTCCACATGAATAATAAGAATTTATCTACTTATTCAAGTAGCTTCAAGACGTGTTCACATGCACATATGATGAATTAAAAATTTATGACACTTGTATCATCCATCAGTTAATTCCTATAAAAGAAGGGGTGAATCCGTTCCAGTAGAAACTATGAAAAGTTCATCCAATAGGGGAACCCCTTATTCAGAAGGAATTGAGAAAGCTGCTAGATGCCCAGATCATCTTCAAAGTTAGAAATTCCACATGGGTTTCCAACTTGGTCCCAATTAGAAATAAGTTTGGTGAAATACATCGATGTGTTGCTGAACTAGGCTTTTGATAAAGATAATTTTCTAGTGCCATTCGTAGAGCAGATACTCCAAATAATATCTGGTTCTGAAATGTTTTCACTACTACATGAATTTTTAGGTTATAATCAAGTGCTAGTAGTGGAGCCCGATCAATAAAATACTACCTTCTAGAATAAATGGGGAACACTCACTCTCAAGAGGATTCCATTGGGATTTATCTTAATACCAAGAAGAGAATATTTGGTGTGTCTAAAGGGATTTTACTGGGGCACATCATAGCAAAGATTGGAATTAAAATTGATCCCAAGAGGGTTAAGGCTATGACACAGATCCCATTTCTGATGAATAAGAAAGTTGTGTAGTCTTTCTTAGGGAAAATCAATTTCCTAAGAAAATTCGTCTCTTATTACGCTTAGATAGTTAAACCTATACAAGAGACGATTAAGAAATATGAAACATACAAATCGGACAAACAGGAGAAAGACACTTTCACTAAGATCAAACAGGCTATCGCCGATGCACCTGCACTCTTCAGTCTAGATTATGGCAGGGATTTCCTTCTTTAGAGGTTTTCTTTAGATTTGTCAATTGTCACCGTGATGACACAAAAGGAGAGCGAAGGAAATGAACGACCTATTTCTTTTATGAGTACTAGTCTACAAGGGATAAAATTAAATTATATTGCCATTAATAAACATGCGTATGCAGTATTGTTGGGAACGGGTTCCCCCAAGAGTAGTTTTGGGGCTAAAAGCCCATGTTTTGGGATAATATTGTAATAAAGTTGTAAAGTCTCTACATTTTGTGGTCACGGGCACGAAGGTGTCAAGAGTCATAAATGGTTGTCTGCCCTTATTATGTAAAGTGTCAAGTTGGCTATAAATATCCACCCATGGTCCACGGACCATGGGATTGTATAAAAAGGAGCTAAGTAAGTAAGTTATAAGTAGGGAAGAAAGGAATAAAGTAGCCAAGTAAAGTGGAGAAGTCTAAGTGTTCTCGGGTCTTAGCATAGGTAGAGGCTTTGTAGCTGAGTGCGCAGAGGCCTAGGGTGGAAGTCCACAACTGAGTGCGCAGATCTCTGTAGCTGTGTGCATAGGGCGGATAGAGTCTGTATTAAACTGGAAGATATCAATAAAGAGAAGTATTCTACAATTACTGTGTATTTAATTCCTATTAATGCCTCTGATTATATTGAGTTTTGGGTTTAATTTACAATGTTTATTTGATGTGCGAATATATGTGATTATATCAGTTAATTGAATGCAAGTAAGGATACCAGTTTACGCGGCGCTAACTATGATTGGTTAGTAAGATAAGTAAAAACACTTGAGATAACTTGGGAACCTATACAATACATTGTCATAGCTGTGCGAAAGTACCTAGACCATGGGTTAGGGCTGTGCGAAGATCAATCATACACCTTCGCGGAGGTAATGAAGGGTGGAATAAAGGGTAGATTGACTGAGCCCTAAGGCTTAGCGACCTATGCTAAAGTAGGGGTAGAGGGTATAAATCGACATCACGACCATCTCAAGGTGCAGAAACTTGGTTCCAACATCCCCCCATACTGCTTCGGGGGAGACTTCGGTCCGCCCTCCGCAGGATGATGCCGAAAGGGACATTAGTGTAGGGATTCGTTTGGCTAACTAACGCTGAACCTAGGTCAGGGCCCACGAAGCCTACAAATGGTTCCATTGTCGCGACCAGAATCTGCATGAGAGATGTGTGATGTCGTATCACTGGAATCCAACTAAGAAAGAGATCGAGGACTGGTTGGATAGAAAGATCCATGAATTCATGGCACAGGAGAACAAAAAACCCACAGATGATAAAGGAACAGTGGCTAGATAGGTAACTGCATATAGAAATTAATGAGATCTTTTTCTGTTCCTTTCCAGTTGAGCTATACGAGTGGATCGCGAAGCTAGCGGATAACCGAGGAAGGTGGAGGCTTGACGGTCCTATTATCTGGGCCTCAGAGATAGTATAGAGACTAGAAGCTTCTGAGGATAAGATCACCTGGACTGTCGATCATTGGATCGATCGTATCATAGGAGGATTTGTGACTGAATTCGCGGTCGATACCTCAATCAGTTACAGCGAGGTGGAGCGACGTTTTTCAAAGGTCCGCGAGGTAAGTACTTGAAATCTTTAAATACTTGGATTAAGATGTTATTCTGCGAAAAACGTGTTATACAGTTACCTTGATGTTCAGAGCTACACGAAATGGAAAGACTTATTGGAACGAAGGAAGAAAGGGCCCTGAATATAGCACACTGATTTCACCTCCTTTGAGTAACAAAGAGGGAGTAGCGTAGGCTTCTCCACGAAGTGTAGTTTAGTTGATAAAATAAGGATTCCTGCGACTGCCACCTCCACCTACACCACCTCCAAATTCACCACTGTCACTTGCAACTTCGCCCACACCACCACCACCTCCACCACAGTTCAACACGGTGAATTCGGTGAAGCTGCCTTTCTTTAAGGGATTGGGAAATGAGGACATCGACCAGTTTTGGTTCATCGTAAACGCTGTATTGGAAGCTCAAGGCATCACAGATGATCACATGAAGAAGTCAACATTGATTAGTGCTTTACAGGATCGTGCACTAATTTGGTACATCAAGTACTCTAATGATAACCCAAACGCTAGGTTGGCAGAGATCCAGACTGTGCTGAATAAAGAGTTCAGTAGGCCTAAATCTAAGGCACAATCGATTGTGGGGTTCAAGGAAATCGCGATGAAACCATGTGAGACACCTTGGGAATTGGATCAGAGATTGAAGTGTAAAATCCACGAAGCTAATATGAACTTAACAGATGGAAAACACCACGAGTGGTTCGTGGCTTCGCTCCTGCCTCACCTAAGGGTTATGCTGTCACAACAAAAGATTACGACTCAGGCAGAGGCCTTGGAGATTGCAATAAGACTGCATGAAACATCGATGCAAGATTTGAATCTGGGGGTTCAGCAGATCCATGCGTAGTTGCAAAATCATTGCCTCGAAATACAAAGTTTGAAGCAGGACAAAACCGATCGATCAGAGTCGCGTGTAGAGATATGGTGCTTGAAATGTAACGGTTAGGGGCATGACAAAGACCACTGCCAGGTCTTTGCAAACTATATTACAGGAGGAGGACCGATGCCTTTGAGGCCAGAAGCCCAAGCAAGACCGAGCGCGGGGCCTACGTTGTGGTGTGCTATATGTCAGGTGGCAGGGAAACATACAACTGATAATTGGAATTTGCTGCAGAAGTTTGTACAAACACCACAACAACTGTTCTACAACTTCTGCAGGTCATTAGGGCATGATGAGTCCAACTACTGAAGTTATGAATTTATGATGGACAAACACCCACCTATAGAGTTCAGGTAGAAACTCAGCCCCCTGATGAGAGTGCTAGGATGGTGTGAACAGGCTTTCAGGGGCATGGACGAGGTCGAGGTGGAGGAGGACCTAGCAGAGGTCAAGGACAACTGATATGTTACAATTATGGAGGACCAGGACACTATGCCCGTGAATGCACTAACCCAACACGTCTGTCATGCAAATATTGTACTCAGTTTGATCATGAGATGGAGGACTGTCCTACACTGATAGTGAGGATACGTGACAAAGGGGTGCTACCACTGCAGCCAACACAGAACTTGCAGATGATGAGAGCTGAGCATTGCGAAGAGGATTCTAATGTGAATATAGTAGTTTGAAGTGGAATTACAATGGGCGATGATAAGGAGAAACAACCCGAAGATAGCACATGGGTTTGCAAAGCTCCGACGAAGGAGGCTGAATTTGATTTGGAGCACACACACGAAATGTTCATGGAAGCAAAAAAGAGCTTCACTGAGGCCTCTACCTCAGGGAGCTGGGATAAGCCTGTCTAGGAAATGGACCCTTCTATGCTTACGACCTTTCTAGAGACTTGCATGAAGCTACTGCGTGATAGCAAGGTTGTGAAGGGTATACAGGAACTTATAAATAGATGAGTCGGAAACGCTCCAGGTGAACTGCGTGTGGTATGAAAGATTGGTAAGCATAAGGCAAGGATATGGCGTGAGATGAGACTCATCATGTAGATAGGAGAATATGAAAGGGATCAGGTTATTCTGGATCTGGGGTCAGACGCGAATGTTTTGCTGAAGTAGACTTGGGAGTAGATGGGGAGACTTGCGTTGCAGTGGTCTCTGATTCAGTTAAGGATGGAAAATCAATATACAATCATCCCCATGGGATGGTTGCAAGGAGTAACTGTAGGTATTGAAGGCACGAGAGCATTGGTTGACTTTGAAGTCATAGAAATTGTGGATGACAACAACCCCTACCCTACACTCCTTGGCATTGATTGGGCTACTGACATGAATGGGGTAATCAACCTAAAGAAGCGAAAGATGATATTTGAAAAGAAGTTGCTTCACGTAATAGTACCCCTAGATCTTGCTGAAGGATCGTGCTATACTGAACCAGTCCACGATTATGAAAGCGATGACGATTTGGACTACATATATAAAATAACAGCATGAGACCAAGATTGGGTGAATCCGACAATGGATGACTGAATTACATGGGATCGCGAGAGTTCCTACACCTTAGACTAGGATGAAGAATTAGAGCGTTGGCGGAATCGACTACATGAAGTAACTATGCTGAGCTGTTGCTGGGCATGGAATCCCCCCACAACATGTTTTGGGGCTTAAGGCCCAAGTTTTGGTCAAAGGTTTTGTAAGACTCTGCGAATTGCGGGTGTAGAGCGCGAAGTATAGGATAAATCATAGGGTTGTCTGCCCTAAAGTAATGTAATGTAAAGTCATGTCGGCCTACCCATGGTCCACAGACCATGGGATTGTATAAATAGAGTGAGGCTCTAAGTTGTAAAGATAGTTAATTAGAGGAGAAGCGAGTACGAATGGTTCGAGATTAGAGTAGCAGTCTAAGTGTATTGGGTCCTAGTAGTAGGAAGAGGCTCTGCAACTGAGTGCACAAAGGCCTAATAGAGTCCGCAACTCAGTGCGCAGACCCCTGCAGCTGAGTGCACAGGGCGATGTTGAATTTGTAATCTGGATTGAAGATTAATAAAGAGAAGTTGATTCCTATTTCTGTGTATCTACTGAGCATTGCCTTCTTTACGTTTATACTGTTTTATTTATTGCGTGCACTGATATGATTACTAAATATGCTGTAATAATCATTAGTTTTACACAAACAAGTTCAGGAATCGCATAATAACAGATTAAATAGCAAGGAACTTGGGTATTATACGGGTTGCACCCCGAGTAGGGCTGCATAGAAGTAGCATCGCAGGTTGCAAAGAGATAGTAAGTGCGCATAGCGACGTGTGCACAGGGTCAAACCGCGGACCTCTAGAAGCTCATCAAACATCCCCAGGGTGTGGAAACCTGGTTCTAGCACCCTCCCATACTACTTCAGGTGAGACCTTAGCCTGCGCTCCATAGATTGTTGCTGAAAGGGCCAGTAGTACCGGGATTTTCTTGGCTAAATCACCTCTGAACCTGGGTCAGGCCCATACAAGCCAACAAATGGCTCTGTTGCCGGGACCAGTATCTGCATAAAGGATGTTTGATGTCGTGCCACTGGAATCCAACAAAGAATGAAATTGAAGGGTGGTTGGACAAGAATATTTACGAGTTCGCGACGCAAGAAAACAGAAATCCATGAGTATCTAAGGAATAGTGGTTGGAGCGCTACTTGTATATGGAAATTCATGAAATTTTCTTTGCATCCTATCCTTATGAGCTGTATGAGTGGATCGCGAAGTTAGCAGACAACCAGGAAAGGTGTAGCCTTGACAAACCAATAGTGTGGACTCTGGAATTAGTGCACATACTAGAAGCGTCAGGATATAAGATAGCGTGAGCTGTGGACCATTGGCCCGAATGAATAACAGGAGGATTTATCACCGAGTTCGCGGTAGACAAGACCGTTAGCTACAGTGAGGCGGAGCGACATTTTCTCAAGGGACCGCGAGGTAAGTCTATTAAATCTTTTAACACTTGGATTAAGATGCTATTGTGTGAAATGCGGGTTATGCGAATAAATTAATGTTTGGGAATACGTGAAGTGGGAAGATCTACAGAAGCGAAAGTAGTGAAGAGTTGGAAACCAGTCTCTTAATTTCACCCTCGTGGGAAAGTGAGGAAGAGCTCACGAAAGTTTCTCCGAAAAGCGCGGTCAGTCTGATAAGGTAACACATTCCACATTTACCACCTCCAAACACACTACCACTTGTCTCACCCTCCTCACTTCCATCTCCACCCATCCCACCTTCGCCACCACCACAGTTCAGTATGGCGAGTGCGATCAAACTACCAGTATTCAGAGGAGTGGGAAATGAAGATCCGGACCAATTCTGGTTCGTGGTAAGAGCCGTATGGGAAGCACAAGGCGTTGTGAATGATAATATTAAAATGGCTACACTGGTGAGCGTGATACAGGATCATGCATTAACATGGTATATCAAGCATTCTAATGACCACCCAAACATAGGAATCGCAGAGATCCAGGCCGTGCTAAACAGGGAATTTAGCAGGCCAAAATCAGAAACATAATCTATCATCGGGTTTAAGGAGATTGCGATGCTCCTGGGCAAGACCCCCTGGGATCTGGACCAAAGGCTGAAGAGTACAATCCATGAAGCCAATATGACGTTAACAGATGCACAACATCATGCATGGTTTGTGGCCTCACTTACGCCACACTTAAGGATGACGTTGTCAGAACAAAAACTTTCCACCCAGGTCAAAGCGTTGGAGATGGAAATGAGATTACATGAGACTCCTATACAAGACCCTGGGTTGGGAGTCCAACAAATCCACGCGCAATTGCAGAATATGTGTTTGGAAATGCAAACTTTGAAATAGGATAGGACACCTTGGACGAGGGTGCGAGAGGAAGTATGGTGCATAAAATACAAAGGCCAAGGGCATGACAAGGACCACTATCCAGTGTTCATGAACTATTTGGCAAGCGGGGGGCCGATGCTGTTAAGACTGGAGGCACAGGCAGGGCTGAGTGCAACTTTTTCACTTTGGTGTACGATCTACCAGATAGAAGGAAAAGACACTATGGATAATTGTCATCTGTTGCAGAAGTATACACAGACGTCCCAACAATTGTTTCGTAATTTCTGTAGGTTGGTAGGTCATGATGAACGCACCTGTTGAAGCTATGAACTAATAATGGATCAGAATCCTACCTACAGGGTATAGACCAAAACATGATTCCTTGACCCAAATGTAGGGATGGCACGCGCTCGATTTCAGGGGTGCGGTTGAGGTCGAGGTGGAATGGGACTAGGAAGGGGCCGCAGACAACTAATTTGTTACAATTGTGGAGGGCTAGGGCACTATGCTCGCGATTGTACAAACCCAATAAGAATATCATGTAGGTAATGTACTCGGTTTGATCATGAGGTAGAAGACTGCCCTTCGTTGATAGCGAGGATGTGTGAAAAGGGGGTACTCTAGCCCCCTCTGACTCAAAATTTACAGATGATGAGGTCTGAGCCGTGCGAAGAAGACCTGAATGTAAACATGATGCTCAGGAGTGGTATGGCCATGGGAGATGATAAAGGGAAGCAACCAGAAGAAAGTGCATGGTTTCACAAGGCTCGTATAAAGGAACTTGAGTCTGATCTAGAATGCGTGAAGGGGACATTTATGGAAGCTAAGAAGAGCTTCACGGAGGCCTCCACTTCAGGTAGTTAGGATCAACTAGAACTAGGGATGGATCCTTCAATGCTCACTACCTTTCTGGAGATATGCATGAAACTGATGTGTGACAGAAAGGTAGTCAAAGGACTACATGAACTTATCACTAGGTGCACGGGGTCAGGAGAACCACGCATGGTCCAGAAACTGGGAAAGCATGCATTACACATAGGAAGGGAAATGAGGTTGACTACACAAATCGGCGAGTATGAAATGGATTAGGTAATCCTGGATCTGGGTTTGGACACGAATGTGCTACCAAAGAAAACATGGGAACACATGGGCAAACCCACATTACAATGGTCCCCTATTCAGTTACGAATGGCGAACCAACAAAATATTTTGCCCATGGGAAGATTGCAAGGGGTAATAGTCGATATTGAAGGTGTGAGCGCAGGTGGATTTTGAAGTAATATAGATTGTCGATGACAGAAATCCCTATCTCGCGCTACTGGGAATAGACTGGACTACCGATATGAGTGGAGTCATAAATATGAAGAAGCACAAAATGATCTTTGAGAAAAATTCACTACGCGTAGTAGTACTGCTAGATCCAGCCGAAGGAGCGTGATACACTGAAACAGTGCGCGATGATGATAGCGATGACAATTTTGATTGTATTTAGAAGATAACTACGTGAGAATAAGATTGGGTGAATCTGACTGCAGATGGAAGAATTTCGTGGGAGCACGAAAGCTCCTGCACTTCAGATTCAGACGAAGAAGTAGAGCGATGGCAGAATCGGCTACACGAAGTAACAACGCTGAATTGCAACATGATGATTAGATCATTGCGTTGCGTGACAACATAAGCAAGGGAGCTTCTGACATATGATGGATTAACAAGGGTGGATGAATTTGTAAGCAAATTTGAAAGCGTAGTGCTAGAACATCAACGACTCGATGCTCTGAAATGGGCACTGCGCGCAACACCCGCACGATGGTGGGCTACGCATCAAGGAAATTTTGAGGACTGGCGCGGCTGCAGAAGAATGATGCACCTACGATTTGGGAAACCACAAATACGGCTAGTAGACAGATATGACGGATGAGATGATCCATGCACAAACGTCACGAAATGGACCAAGTTCTACAGAAGAGCCACAACATGAATGGGTACATTTATTCTACCATACCCTGGATGTCATACCCATGAATTGGTATACTGAGACAGAGCTCCATCATGGTAAAAGCGAATGGGATTTCTTGCAAGAGGGATTTTATTAACGTTCACTTTTGAATATCGTTGGTCGGATATTGTTGACGATGAGCTACAAGTAGTAAAAGCCGCTATCTTCAAAATACCAAAGGAGCCAATGGGAATACTTTAGCCAGAATGGGCGACACAGTTAAGAAGCGCACTGGAGTGTTATAACGTAAATGTTGAAGAAGATGATGAGGACCCATGAAACATTAAGATTTCAGAAACGGAAGGCTCTCGCAAGATTCACGAACCATTACTTGAAGACCCTGATATCACCGCTACTAAAGACGAAGTAGGTCAACATTAGAATGGAGGCAGAACTGAATTACACAACGCTCGGGGACTATTGGGACGATGCCATGGTCAATAAGGTCGCTGAGTTACTCTGCGAATACCAAGACTTGTTCCTGACAAAAATTATGGACTTAAAAGGGATTGTTGGCAATTTAGGGATGATGAGGATCACCTTGAAACCTGATGCAAAGCCAATTAAGCAGCGGTCTTACTGCTTGAATCCAAAGTATAAAGAAAAGGTCCACGACGAATTAGACAAAATGCTCACAACCAGAATTATTGAACCAGTAGAAGAATCTGACTGGGTGATTCCTATGGTAGTACAAGAGAAGAAAAAGAAGGGTGAAATAAGAATATGTGTAGACCTCATAAAGTTAAATGACGCCTGTGTACATGATCCATTCCCAACACTGTTCAGAGTTGAAGTACTGGAGAATGTTGGTGGTCAGGAAGCATACTCGTTCATGGATGGGTACTCAGGGTGCCATCAGATCAAGATCACACCGAAACATAGGAGCAAAATGACCTTCGCAACAGAATGGGGCTGCTTTTAATACACTGTTATGTCGTTTGGACTAAAGAACACGCCATCTATATTTTCGCGCATCGTGGTGGCCGCGTTCAAAGAATACATCGACAAGTTCTTGGAGGTCTATCTGGATGATTGGAATGTCTTTGGATTAGTCAAGCACCATGTAGCGAGCTTATGCTTGATGCTGGATACTTGCCGCTGACACCAGATTGTGCTGAACCTTAAGAAGTGCACATTCCTCATTCCCTTTGGAAACTTGCTAGGACATGTGGTTTGAAAACAAGGACTAATGGTGGACCCTATGAAGATTTCCGTTATCATAAATTTGGAAGCACCACGAAGTGTTAAACAACTGTGCACTACCTTGGGACACACTGGATACTATAGGAAGTTCATCAAAAGTTATGCTCAAATAACCGTGCCGATGGAAAAGTTATTGAAAATAGATGTTACATATTGCTGGAATGATGATTGCGTGAAGAGTTTGGATGTCCTGAAAGGGAAACTGGCCTCCGCCCCAATCCCAGTCTTCCCAAAATGGGATGTGTAATTTCATGTACATGTGGATGCGTCGTGTATCGCGTTGGGAGCCGTACTTACATAGGAGGGTGTGAAGGGTGTGGATCCCCTGATCGCGTTTGCGAGTTGAAGATTTTCCAAAGCACAAAAGAACTACTCTACCACTGAGTACGAGGGGTTGGAAATGGTGTACACGCTCCAAAAATACCGACACTATTTACTTGGAGGACATTTCAAGATGTATACCGACGATTCTACGTTGAAATAACTGGTGAACAAGCCTGTGTTGGGGGGCGAATATGAAGATGGCTTCTACTATTTCAAGAATATGATTTTGAGGTCATAGTCAAGCTAGGACGTTTAAACGTAGGACCAAACCACTTGTCACGAACTGAGACAGTCGAGGAACCAACAAATTTGGAGGAGGGACTACCTGATGCACAGCTCTTCGCAGTGCGCATCGCGGATTGACACTTCGAAGATATAATCCATTTTCTAACAACAGGGACTGTGCCAAAGGAATACTTAATCCAAAAGAAGAAGGAATTGGTGGTGCATGTGGCATATTTTTCTATCATTGCGAGGCACCTCTACAAGATGGACAACGATGAGATATTGTGAAGATACGTACCTGAATTTGAACGAGGTCAGATCCTCGCGGAAGCACATGGGTGTGCTGCAGGAGGACACTATGCAGGATGCATGACTGCACAGGAGATTCTTCGTGCAAGGTTATGGTGGCCTACCCTGCACCAGGATTCGAGAGTGCACTGTAAGGCCTACGATATATGTCAAAGGATGGGAAAACCATCATGAAGGGACGATATGCCACTAAATCCCCAAATGACACCCCAGCCATTTGAGAAATGGGAAATTGACTTTATGGGCCTGATCAAACCTCAGGGAAGGACGGGTGCGTGCTAGATCATCACCGCAATGAAGTACCTGACATGATGGGCGGAAGTGCAGCCGGTCAAGGACTGCACGACCGCTACAGCTGAAAAGCTTTTGTTTGAAAATGTGTTGACATGATTTGGCTGTCCAAAAATCTTAATGAGTGATCGCGGAACACATTTCCTGAATGAAGCCATCAACATGCTCATAGAAGAGTTCTAGGTGTATCACCAGAAAAGTACATCGTACCACCCACAAGCCAATGGGATAGTAGAGGCATTCAATAAAATACTAGACACAACGCTGACCAAAGTATGTAACACGCAGTGGAACGACTGGGACCTGCACGTACCTGCTATGTTATGGGCGTACAGGACAACATGCAAGAAATTAACTGGACAGACACCCTTCCGGTTGGTCTATGGTACGGAAATTGTCATGCCGATGGAATACATCATACCTAGTCTGCGAATAACAATGCTCACAAGAATGATGGACCGCGAAGCTCTAGAAGAAAGGCTCGCGCAATTAGAAGAACTCGAGGAGGAACAATTTCTAGCTGGATTTCATCAGCAAGTACAAAAGTAGCGTGAGGAGGTCTGGCACGACCGCCATATCAAGTTGCACACCTTCAAGGTAAATGACATAGTACTACTGTATGACAATAAGTTTGAAAAATTTCCAGGAAAATTCAGAATGCACTGACTGGGACCATATGTGGTAAAGGAGGTCACAGACAACGGCGCGGTCCAGCTAGTCAAACTAAATGGAGAGCCCTTCCTAGGAAAAGTAAACGACAGCTGCTTGAAACCCTACACGGGTGGGCTGGCTCTCTCGCTAACCGGCTGAAGCACAATCTTCGCGAACCGAGGCGCCGAACAAGGGTGCGAGACTATAAACACATGCACCAGATGCTGGTACCAATGTAAGGACATGATTCAAACGCGGATGATTCAGAAGAAAGATTGTAGCAGGTCCAGCAAACCGCAGAACAGCGTGCCGCGGACATCCGAGTAGTACAAGACCAATTAGAGGGGCTCTGCGCCAAGGTCGCCGCACCAGCAGAGTGACTCGGGACGAGTCATGATGATTGTGTTGGGGGCCTGTTGGGCACGGAATCCCCCCACAACATGTTTTGGGGCTTAAAGCCCAAGTTTTGGTTAAAGGTTTTGTAAGACTCCGCAAATTGTGGGCACGGAGTATTGGTTAAGTCATAGGGCTGTCCTCCCTAAAGTAATGTAAGGTACTGTAAAGTCATGTCGGCCTACCCATCGTCCGCGGACCATGGGATTATATAAATTGTGCGAGGATCTAAGTTGTAAAGATAGTTGATTAGAGGAGAAGCGAGTACGAATGGTTCGAGCTTAGAGTAGGAGTCTAACTGTATTGGGTCGTAGTAGTAGGAAGAAGCTCTGCAGCTGAGTGTGCGGACCCTTGCAGCTGAGTGCGTAGGGCAGTGTCTAATATGTAATCTAGATTGAAGCTTAATAAAGAGAAGTTGATTCCTATTTATGTGTATCTACTAAGCATTGGTGTCTTTACGTTTATACTATTTTATTTATCACCCGCACTGATATGATTACTGAATATGCTGTAATAATCATTAGTTTTACATAAACAAGTTAAGGAATCAGGTAATAATAGATTAAATAGCAAGGAACTTTGGTATTATACGGGTTGTGCCCCGAGTAGGTCTACATGAAAGCAACATCGTAGGTTGCGAAGGGATAGTATGTGCACGTAGCGACGTGCATGCAGGGTCAAACCGTGCACCTCCAGAAGCTCATCAAACATCCCCAGGGTGTGGAAACTTGGTTCTAGCACCCCCCCATAATACTTCGCGTGAGACCTCAGCCTGCACTCCGTGGACTGTTGCTGAAAGGGCTAGTAGTACCGAGATTTACTTGGCTAAATCACCTCTAAACCTGGGTACGGCCCATACAAGCCAACAACTGTAACATGATGACCCAGTCGATGTGCTGTGTGTCATCAGAGGTACGAAAACTACCCATTTATGATGGCTTGAAAGATGTGGATGTGTTTTTGGATGCATTTGAGAGGGAAGTACTAGAAAAGCAGTGCTTCCAGGCTTTGGATTGGGCACTGTGCGCTATGCCCGCGAGATGGTGGGGTACGCACAAGGGTAGTTTTGACGACTGGCGCGAGTGTAGGAGGATGATGAGAACATGCTTTGGAAAGCTGAAGGTATGAGTGATAGACAAGCATGATGGGAAGGACGATCTGCACACACACTTTCCCAAATGGGCTAAGGCCTATGGCACCAAGCCCCAACCTGAATGGGTGCACTTTTTTTGTCACACCTTGGATGTCATCTCGATGAACTGGAACTTGGAGACAGAGCACTGCCATGGCATAGGTGAATGGGATATTTTGCATGAAGGATTCATAATGACGTTCAACTTCGAAGACGGGTTTGACTTTATTGATGAAGCGCTACAAGAAGTTAAAGCAGTAATATTTAGGATACCACAGGATCCTTTGGATCTTATTCAACCCGATTTGACTACTCAGCTGGGCCACATGATGGAATGTTATAACGTGATAGTCAAAGAAGAAGACAAGGACCCTCTAAAGATTGATATCCTTGAAACCGAGGGTCACCGCGAGGTCGAGGGACCGCAGATCGAGAATCCTGATATAACTGCACCACTGAAAACGAAACAGGTAAATATTGGTATGAAGGCAGAGCCCAAATTCGTGAAGATTGGAGATCATTAGGATGACGAGATGGTAGATAAGGTTGCCAAATTGCTCCTCGAATACTAGGATTTATTCGCTACCAAGTTTATGGAGTTAAAAGGGATAATAGGAGACCTGGGCGTTATGAAGATCACGTTAAAACCCAACGCGAAGCCAGTTAGGAAAATACCTTATCGTCTCAATCCAAAGTATAAGAATAAGGTCCGCTTAGAGTTAGATAAGATGCTCATGGCAGGCATCATTAAGCCCATAGAAGAATATGATTCGGTGAGCCCAATGGTGGTACAGGAAAAGAAGCAAAAGGATGAAATAAGAATATGTGTAGATCTCAGGAAGTTGAATGACGCTTGTGTGCATGATCCTTTCTCGACTCCATTCACTGATGAGGTATTGGATAATGTAGGTGGCTAGGAAGCGTACTCCTTCACTGATGGGTTTTCTGGGTACCATCAGATCAAAATCGCACTTGAAGATAGAAGCAAGATGACATTCGCGACTGAATGGGGATGTTTTCAGTACACTATAATTCCTTTTGGATTGAAGAATTCACCTGCGATTTTTTTTTGCGCGTGGTCATTGCTGCTTTGAAAGACTTCATTCATAAGTTTCTGGAGGTGTACTTTGATGACTGGACTTTGTTTGGGTTGGTAAAATGCCATTTGGCGAGTTTGCGCTTAATGCTAGATACTTGTCAAAGGTACCAGATTGCGCTCAATTTGAAGAAATGTCTATTTTGTGTTCCTTTTGGGACTCTGCTGGGTCATGTGGTTTGTAGACTGAGACTGATGGTAAATCCCATGAAGATCGTAGTGATACTTAACTTGGAGGTGCCGAGGAGTGTGAAACAACTGCGTGCAACCTTGGGACATACTGGGTACTACATGAAGTTTATCAAGGATTATGCCTAGATCACTGCGCCTATGGAGAAGCTGTTGAAAAAGGATGTCACGTTTTGTTGGAATGAGGACTGTCAGAAAAGATTGGATGTGCTGAAAGGGAAAATGGTCACCGCGCTGATTTTAGTCTTCCCGAATTGGAAGAAGGAGTTTCATGTACATGTAGACGCATCATGTATAGCACTAGGAGCAGTACTAACAGAGGTCGGCGGAGGACACTTGGACCATCCTATAGTGTTTGCAAGTAGGAGGTTATCCAAGGCTGAGAAGAACTATTCCACCACTGAGTGTGAAGGATTAGCCATGGTATACGTGATCTAGAAGTTTAGGCACTATTTGCTGGGTGGGCATTTTAAAATGTATATAGATCATTTTGTGTTGCAATATCTAGTCAATAAGCTTGTGTTGGGGGGGGAGAATCTATAGGTGGTTATTGTTGTTCTAGGAGTATGATTTTGAAGTTATTGTGAAAACTAGATGACTTAACGTGGGACCAGGCTATCTGTCACACATCGAAATGGGGGAAGAGCCCACTAATTTGGAGGAGGGATTGCCTGACGCATAGCTCTTTGTAGTGTGCGTCACGGATGGTCACTTTGAAGACATCATACACTTCCTAACAATAGGAACTGCCTCAGAAGGCTACATCGTCCAGTAGAAAAAGGAGTTAGTGGTGCACGCGATAGACTTTTCTATCATTGCCAGACATCTGTACAAAATGGGGTTTGATGAAGTATTGTGACGATATGTACTAGAGTTTTAAAGGAGCGATATCGTCGTGGACTCTCATGGGGTGTCGCGGGAGGCCATTATGTAGGAAGAGTGACTGCACAAAATATTCTACATGCAGGGTTGTGGTGGCCAACCCTCCAGTAGGATTCCAAAGCCTACTGCAGAGCGTGCGACGTGTGTCAAAGGACTAGCAAGCCACCACGGAGAGATGAGCTACCCCTGAAGCCATAGATGACATTACAACCTTTCGAGAAATGGGCCATAGATTTTGTGGGACCCATTCAGCCCCAAGGAAAGAATACGGGAGTGCGGTACATTATTACCGCGTCTGAGTATTTGAATTGATGGGCAAAGGCACAGCCTATGAAGGACTGCATAGGCGCGATCGCTACGAAGTTTATGTTTGAGTATGTACTAACATGATTTTGGTTTCCAAAGGTTTTTATGAGTGATTGCGGTACAAAATTTCTGAACGAGATGATTAGCGTGTTGATAGAGGAATTTCAGGTGTATCACCAGAAAAGCATGCCTTATCACCCACAAGATAATGGGACATTGGAAGCATTCAATAAGGTGTTGGAGAATGCGCTGACCAAGGTTTGCAATGCTCAGGGACGTGATTGGGACTTGCGCATACCTGCAGTACTATGGGTTTGTTAACCGACATGCGAAAAGTTGACTGGGAAGACACCCTTTAGGGTTGTATATGGTGTTGAAGCAGTGATGCCCATGGAATACATTGTGCCTAGTCTGTGCATAGCAGAACTCACGGGTATGACGGATTGCGGAGCCTTGGAAGAGAGGCTCGCACAGCTTGCTGATCTTGAGGAAGAAAGATTTCTGGCTGGATTTCACCAATAGGTCCAAAGGCAGCGTGAAAAAGCATGGCATGATCGGCACATTAAACTGTGCACCTTTAAGGTAAATGATCTATTTTGTTATATGACAACAAGTTTGATAAATTTCCAGGGAAATTCAGGATGCACTAGCTAGGGCCCTATGTCATTATGGAGATTATTGACGGTGGAGCGGTTCAGTTGGTTAAATTGAATGGAGATCCCTTCCCAGGAAAGGTGAATGGCAGCTGATTGAAGCCATACACCAGTGATCTGGCTAGATGAATAAATAAAGTTAACGTAGTATTAGTGCTCCAGGAAGCTGAAAGGAGGGGCAAGACTATAAACTACACTTCCTGGGTTGGGGAACTGCGCGATTGGAGGATTGTGCGGAACGAGGAAATGTCATAGGGTTCGCGACAACGCGAAGAGAGCTACACTACCCAGGGAAAAACCATGCATGTCAGTCGGTAAGTGACTGTTAAAGTCACTGTTTATGATTTGACGATGAGAATGCGGCCAAATGGAGTGAGTAGTTGACATTTAAGACAAAATTTATGGGTAAGATCCTTGGAAATTTGTCGCCAATTTTGCATTAATGAACTGAATGTGGGGGGAATGGTCAGATTTGAATTCAAAATGGCCTATAAATTACAGGTGGAGGCCCAATGAAGAACACTTAGTATTTTGAACATTGAGTTGGTGAGCTCTCAGACATGCATGACCCACGCATTCTTCGAATAATTGCTTGACTGCCTAGTGTTTGATTAATTTCCAGAGTCCACCCACAATTTCATCGGTGATTTTATCCCATTACCTGTAGCTATGGAAACCAAAGCAGTGACAGCTGAGGGGGATGTGCTGGAGGTTGTTATGGAGGTAGAAGGAGCTGCTCTAGAGGTTGCAGAAGTACTAGCTAAAGTCTCCAAGTCACCACGGATTCCTAGACCAAAGCCTACCTCGACCAAAGAGAGTGCGAGGGATAAGAAGGGAAAGCAGGTTGCGATACTAGTGCACGTGTCACCTAGAATAAACCCACAGAAGGACAAGTCCACCGCACAGGAAAAGGGAAAAACCATTAACTTGGAGTAGGAGGAGGAAGAAATTGAGGACATCCGGATGGATGATGAGGATTTGGGGGTGGAAGTGGAGGACATTGAAGTCGAGGGTTCTGACCGTATCACTAAGTTGCTCGAATATGTCCCTCCATGTAAAGGCAAGACCAAAGTGTCGAAGGACATTGACGAAAGCAAGGTCGCCCTACACATACCTCTACTACTGAACAAGATTGGGACTTAGATTGTCTTTGAAGTACCGTGCTTTGGGTGGGTTCCTCTATTGAAACTGGAATACTGGGACTTAGATGACAATGAGAAGTTCCCGTAGTTGGCAACATAACAGCTAATGCACCGTATTGTTCACACAACCACCAGGATGATTGCATTGGAACCGTGGAAGTGGCTCACGCGTGTAGATAAAGCAGGTCTGCTTAACCTACTATGGGTGCCACACTACAAGTGCACACCCATTACAGTATTGGTCATCAAGAAGTTTTTATTCTTGGTGCATGATGGGTGTTTGTGGCTGGAGGAGCCGATACCCATCACCGACAAGCTGACCCATAGGATCACACTGCTGCCCTATACAGGGGAGAATCCGGCCATGATGTTTGTCGGAAAATGTGGCAAGCAAGCCCTCGCAGAGGCCATCAAGGAGAAATTCAAGCTCATGAAGAGGCCACGCGGATATGCCATCTAGAGTATCTGCGATCCTACAGTCAAGGTGGCCACACAGATCCTGGAAGGAAAAGTTATGTGGAAGTGTTGCGTAGATGAAGTGTCGGCGCTTGTCGTTGCTCTAGCAGCCCAATGCGCTGAAGGAGTCCAGTTTAATTCAGCGTGCTATCTTTGCGATGAGTTCCTTGCAAATTTCCGTGAGGCACAAGAGCTCAGCAAGACATTCCACTATGCGTGGCTCTTGCTGTCCATTGTGCTGGTAGCCTAGGAGCTGCCGGAAGACAATCAATTCCCCTCGGTCATGCTGTTACTACCAGAAGCAGCGAAGTACGGTTCCTTGTGGGCAACCAAGGATGCTCAACGCATCAAGGATAACAATATCTTATGGATCTTAATGGAAATGAATATATGTATGGTTGTCAATCACAAACCACGATTGTCACCTACTGTGTTTGCCAAACTGCAAGATTATGTGGAGTTCAAGGAATACTTTCAGTGCATCGCGATGAGGGCACGAAAGGACCCTAAGAAGAAGTGGCATGACTTGCCTTACTTGGCAACGGACGACGCGAATGATGCATTTCTTGATCACTGGTCGGCAGAGTGGCGCACTTCCTCAAACTCAGCGGTGGGGTCGAGCAAGTCCGTCGCATAGTGCAAAAAGAAGGAGGCGAAGATCAAGATGGTGCAGCTGGCCAAGAAGAAGAAGAAGGAAGCCATTGACAAGGCCCAAGCAGACGCGATACCACCTAACAAGCAGAAAAGTAGATAGGAAAAAAAGAGAGTGGTTTTGACAAAGGTGCGAGGTCGCCTTCGCCCAAAATAGAGGAAGAATAGATAAGAAAACAGAGTAGCATGGAGAGGACCCACAGATGATGTTGTATCGCATCAAAATTCCAAGAGAATAAGAAAAAGTGGGGCCATGGAAGAAATCCAAGGCTATTAAGACGTCGCAGGACCCAATCACCCTAAAAAAGGGATATTTGAATGACATTGGAGTCACGGTGCGGGATGTCACTGTGGAGGTACTACAACAATTCGAGCAACAACAACAACAACTATCGGGGGCCATCTAGATGGGTCTGCATGAGTTGTAGATTTGTGCATCATAGGTTGGCGTGGTGTCCACTAGCCTCGCTATCGATACTACAGAAGCTACCGAGATGCTGTGTATGAAGGACTCCCGAGTGATAGTGCTACTGGATGGAGCACTGACCATAGAAAGTGAAGTTGATAGGCCCACTGTCAGTGCCCTCAAGGGAATGGGATTGAACTTGGCAGCGCTTCCTGCGAGGTGCTCCACTAGGGTGTTCGCGAAGCTAAGGGCCCACGAACAGTGCGTTGTGCAGGTGATCAGTGACCAATAGATCAATAATGTGCAGCTGGCCCTACAACGAGACTCTTCCATCACCACCGTGAATGAGGTAACAACCTGAAACAAGCACAGAGTTTAGGTCGTGGAGGAAGCATGCTGAATGGTCCCGGAGTTGGCCATTCCTGAGGGAGAAGTAATCGAGGTGAGTGTTCGCAAGCTCTCTACAGGGGTTCATGATGCTCGCAAAGAGTTGGCTAAGGTTCAGCTGGAGCTGAACCTACAGATTGCAGATTTACAGTTGAAGGCCCAGCCTTCAACTCTGTCGGAAGTAAAGGAGCAGCGCGCAACTGCTATCACAGAGGTGATAGCGGGGGTAGACAGTGCAGTAGAAGATTGCACACGGCTGTTTGAACAGTCATTTGAGGTTCTTACAAGTCTACATGAGGATCCTAATGTACAATGACTGGAGATAGAGGCGTGAGAACTACAACAGTGCTATGACGAATTAAAAGGTACAACGTGTATCGTCGCTCTCACATATAGACTTGCAAAGCTGCAGGAGGCGAAAAAATTGAAGGAACAGGTAGATATAGCACAACAAAAAGAGGTAGGGCTAAAGGTGCACTTGAAGCCCTAGTTGGACGAAGCTTATTCAGCCACAACCTCCATTGAAGGCAAGTTTGCTAATTTGCAAGCGACTCAGTAGAAGCTTCAAGTTGACAGTTTAGGACTAGCGACAGAGCAGTTGGTTGAGGAAGTGAAGCAAGCGACCGTGTAGTGTGCCGCCGAAGTGGAAGTCATATAGGTCAAGCTGGGAGGTCTTCGCGCCAAGATCTCTTTGCTCACAGAGTGACTCGAGGGTGAGTCACCATGTTTGTCTTTTTGGCCTGTTGGGAACAGGTTCCCCCAAGAGCGGTTTTGGGGCTAAAAGCCCATGTTTTGGGATAATTTTGTAATAAAGTTGTAAAGTATTTGCATTTTGTGGTCACAGAGCGTGAAGGTGTCGAGAGTCATAAAGGGTGGTCCGCCCTTATTTTGTAAAGTGTCAAGTTGGCTGTAGAGATGGATTGTATAAAAAGGAGCTAAGTAAGTAATATCGAAGTAGGGAAGAAAGGAAGAAAGTAGCGAAGTAGAGTGGAGAAGTCTAAGTGTTCTTAGGTCTTAGCATAGGTAGAGGCTCTGCAGCTGAGTGCACAGAGGCCTAGGGTGGAAGTCCGCAGCTGAGTGCGCGGACCCCTGCAACTGTGTGTGCAGGGCAGATAGAGTCTGTATTAAACTGGAAGATATCAATAAAGAGAAGTATTCTTCAATTACTGTGTATTTAGTTCATGTTAATGCAATTGATTATATTGTGTTTTGGGTTTAATTTACAATTTTTATTTGATGTAGGAATATATGTAATTATATCGGTTAATTGAACGCATGTAAGGTTATCAGTTTACGTGGCACTAACTGTGATTGATTAGTAAGATAAGTAAAAACACTTGAGATAACTTGGGAACCTATACAATACATTGTCATAGCTACGCAAAAGTATCTGGACCACGGGTTAGGGTTGTGCGAAGATCAATCATACACATTCGTGGAGGTACTGAAGGGTGGAATAAAGGGTAGACTAACAGAGCTCTAAGGCTTAGCAACCTGCACTATAGTAGGGGCAGAGGGTATAAACCGACATCATGAACATCTCAGGGTGCATAAACTTGGTTCCAACATCCCCCCATACTACTTCAGGTGAGACTTCAGTCCGTGCTCTACGGGCTGATGCCGAAAGGGCCAATAGTGTAGGGATTTTTTTGGCTAACTAACGCTAAACTTGGGTAAGGGCCCACAAAGCCAACAAGTATACATGAAAGTTAAGTTTTTCAGGCCCTACATATTGAAAGCTCACACGATTGTATTTTTACTTCATCTAGTAGTAAGAACATTGTTCGTGCAACAAGAGCTAGGTGAGAAGAGGGCTAATTGGAAGACATGTCTTCAAGAGTTATGATCTGGGTCATGGCCTTTGTAAGCTAGCCGACGAAGAAAGAGATGCTCCCAAAAAAGATATTTTAGGGTGGGTGCAGGAAATCGAAGTGTACAATATTGAATATGTTCCTCAGTCCACAACTACAATGCCTTCATATGCAGATCTAAGAGATTTTTTGGAGTATGGCACCATGCCCTCGCACTTATCAAATAAACAAAACAGAGAAATTTTTTGAAAAGATTTATCTTACCAATTGGTTCATGGAGTGTTTTTTTCGGAAGAATCATAATGATGTCCTAATAAGGTGGCTTGAGCCATGGTATACATAGAAGGTTTTGAAAGATTTACATGATGGACCGACAGGTGGCCACTATGCAGGTGACACTATAATGCATAAGGTTATGAGGGCTAGTTATTATTGGCCCACTCTATTTACGTATTCTCACGCTTATGTCCGCAAGTTCTAAGCATGTTAGAGATGTGCCGACTGCAATTAGAGGTCAGTCACCCCAATGCTACCAGTAGTAGTCGAATAATGATTCCAACAGTGGGGCCTTGATGTGATCAGAGAAATTTTTCCTCATTCATCAAAAACTAGTATATCATAACAACAATATATTACTTCATCCAGTGGTCAGAAGTAGTTCCTCTCAAACAAGTAAATGACCAAGAAGTAATCAAGCTTTTACAACAGAACATCATAACTAGGTTTGGCATTCCTACGTCACTTGTCTTTGATAATGCAAAATATTTTTCATCGTTAAAACTTTATGAATTTTCATTGGAGAATGGGATTGTTTTAAAGCATGATTCTAATTATTATCCCTAGGGAAATGGTCTGACTAGATAAACAAACAATAATCTTATAAGTATAATTAAGAAGACCATTTTCTATGAACAAAGGAACTGGCATAACGCTTCAATCAATTCTCTTTGAGATAACCATGTTCCCATGAAACCTTCCCTAAAAACCTCACCCTACTTTCTAGTTTACGGTAAAGAAGATATCTTTCCTCCAAACACATATCTTGTGGCCTTGAAACTCTCTCAAGAGCCATAAGGTAAACCTTTCCTCCTTGTTCAGAGCAGGATAAATACACTACTTAAACTTGAGGAAGAAAGGAAAAAGGTCAAAGAACATTTTTTCGTACATCAGAACCATGTAAAGTGCTGGTTTGATAGAAAATACATAGGGGCAAAGAGCTTTGATGTGGGTGACCTAGTTCTGAAATAGGATAAACGCCATGAAGACAAAGGTAAACACACAAAGCTCCATCCTTTGTGGATTGGACCATCTATTATTGATGAAAATCTCGAACATAATTCCTTTAAACTAAAATCATTATACGGGAGGATTGACCCACTTCCTGTAAATGGTTGAGATTTAAAACATTATTTCCAATAACAACTATAAGTTGCACTTCTTGTATAATTGGTTTACGTTTTTTTTTGTGTTCATCTTGCTGCATAATGTTGGTCAGTCAATATACATAAATAAGACCCTTGTGTAAAGTGCATTCCTCAAGAGGCTTTGTATTGTAATAAAAGAGAGGTGTGACAACCACAACGCTTGGCTTTCTATTGTTCTCCTTATTTATTTGTGAAATTCCATACGTTGAGCTAAGTGCAGATGGAAAATATGATTCTTCTAATAGGTGAACCTTAAGGGAACCTATTAGATATGTGCCTATACTAGTATCTAAACTTCTAAACTTGGTAGAAATCTACTTGGGTGTTAATTCTTATCCAATCTAATAGAGAAGGGATAAGGGGAAAATCTAATGTGAGAAAACTAAAATCGAAGGTCTAAATACATTTCTATGAAGGGGAAACCTCCTCTTCTTTAAATAAGTCAGGACCCCTCTATCGCCCTTTGAAAATAATAAGTTCCAATGCATAGTTCCATTAAAATAAATAAATAGAGGATGAAGGAAGAGAAAGGCTTCCTACTTAGGAATGTGAAGCAAGCGACTTTGCCGGGGTACTATCTAGGCTCGCTGGAAGTGAAGCAATGTTTGTGCTCTTGAAGTGAATCTATTGGGGTATTGTCTAGGCCTACTAGTAGTAGGACAACACCAGAGATGAAAACTCATACTCTGAAAATCATAAAATCGCCATGCACATTACCCATTCTTGTATCAAAACAATTGTGATATAGTGTATCTTCTATATGTGTTTCAATCAAGTAGAGAAAATTAAGATGTTATGTATAAAAATGGGTCGAAAGGGGCAAATCAGGCAAATCAATACTTTGTGAAGTTATGACCCTTAACTGAAAACTTCTCCTGGATAGAGACGCTGAAGTTCTCCTAGTGTGGTCACTGCTACAACACTCTCCAAAAATTTCACTACATTCAAATCTTGGAGCCTACTTCATCATTGTATCAACTGTCACTTCATTCATCAAGTGTCGTTTCATGTTTCTTTAAATGTTATAAGTGTTTCTGGATTTATAGACATTTGTGGTATATATTTTTAGACTTAGTTATCAGAGAATCCATGGTGAAAACCATTTTCCGTCAACGTTTCAAATCCCAACCGGGATCCATCATCCGGACTTCATGAATGCTGATAGTAGAAGAGCTTAATTGAGGGATTTAAATAGTTATGAGGAGAGTAGATTTAATGATGAGATGAATGTCGGCTTTGTTTTAAAATATTAATTGTAGATTTTGAATAATTTTTTATTAATTACTGATGAGTTAATTTATTAATTTAAATTATTATTATTATAATGCTTAATCTTAATATCACAAACATTAATAATAATCTTAATAAATTGATATTAATAATTAAGGTAGTAATCTTTATTATAATTATTAGTAATTCTTAAACTAATATTTCAAATAAGCATTTAATATTTAATATATGTTAGTATAATATTATTAATTATAAATTAGAATGTGAAATTAGTTAAATTATATCACTATTTATTAGATATTAATATATATATATTAGTATCTAATGAATAGTGATATAATTTAACTAATTTCACATTCTAATTTATAATTAATAATATTATACTAACATATATTAAATATTAAATGCTTATTTGAAATATTAGTTTAATAATTACTAATAATTAAATAAAGATTACTACCTTAATTATTAATATCAATTTATTAAGATTATTATTAATGTTTGTGATATTAAGATTAAGCATTATAATAATAATAATTTAAATTAATAAATTAACTCATCAGTAATTAATAAAAAATTATTCAAAATCTACAATTAATATTTTTAAACAAAGCCGACATTCATCTCATCATTAAATCTACTCTCCTCATAACTATTTAAATCCCTCAATTAAGCTCTTCTACTATCAGCATTTATGAAGTCTTGATGATGAATCCCGGTTGGGATTTGAAATGTTGACGGAAAATGGTTTTCACTGTGGATTCTCCGGTAATTAAGTCTAAAAATTATAAGTGTTCTTGAATGTTTGCAAGTGTTGTTGCATTAATTAGAATATCTCTGGGCACATTTCGTGGTCGCAACATATTTGTCTTATCAAATGGCACTTTTTGGTCGCAGTCGCACACACTTCACTAGTAGTACTTCAAGAATGTGTAAAAAGTGGAATTTTAATTTATATTCACTATTTATTAAGATCGTCTAAGTTTTATCGATGAGTTAGTGTGTGTCACAACTTGGTTCTATAACTAAACTCATCTTGTTCACTCCTTGCCTTATCACCCAGATTTAGACAAATTTAAGTTGCAAAGTGAGCCCATTAAGGACAAGATTGCACAAGCACAATCAAAATCCTTGATGGGAGACCCTTCATTGTTAAGAAGTGCACCTTGTACCTTCCTTGATAGTTTGGCCCACTCCCAAGGAAAAATCCCCTTCATTGTTCCGAACTGCGCCTTCCAAAATGACTAAATTTTCCTTGAGCGCACCCCTTCGACACGAAGAAATGCACCCTCTTTGAGTGCAATGACACACCCTGAAGACCCAAACATAAATACTTAAGCATTCCCCAATTCTCCATGCAACCTTATGAACTTCTTGAGCACAATGGCGCACTCTGAAGGCACCAAGCCCCAACCTTCAGCCTTCAAGAGTGTGCCCTACGCCCTTCCTGAGGCCTCTTGAGTGCATGAATGCTTTCCGAAGGCACAAAGCCTTGACCTTCTACCTTCGGGAGTATGCCCTTCACCCTCCCTCTCTCCTTTGAGTGCACAACACACTTGTGAAGCCCAGAGCCTTCCCCTTCATCCTTTAGACTTTTGACATGCACCCTACTTTGATTACTTTCGTCTCTTGAGCACATGAGTGCATGATGAAGCCTCAAAGCTAATCCTCTTCAACTCTTTAGCCTTTAAAAGTGTTCCCATGTGTGCTCAAGCACCTTTCACCCTTTTGAGTGCACCAAAAAGGCATAAACATGAAAATATACATAAAACATGCTAGAATAGGAGGCTTTCAGGCTGATAGTTTCTCGTCATGAGTGATTGCAAAAACAGGTGTTCCAGGGATCTCATGGCTAGTAGACATGAGGAATAAAGGACAAAGAGGATAAATAAAGGAAGGATGGAAAGAACCAGGAACACACTGTTGTAGGGAAAAGTATCCAATTCGGATGACCCTATCCCACTCTAAGGGTGATAGTACCTCAGCAACAACTGTAAAGAAAACTACTTAAGGTTTACTTCTTTATGAAAGCAAGAGAGAATGAGGAAATGCACTAACCGTTGCCTTGCGCTTAATGTCGAATCCAAACTCTTCTCTTCGCTGCTTGCTCCCAGCTCCTTGCTCTTTTGCTGGCCCAGCTACAATGAGATCCTGCAAAATAACAAAGAAGGAAACTACAAGAAGCATGCAATCATAACTGATTCAAGGATTAGCATAAATCAAATATACAATTATCACAACACATCATTGAAACAAGTGCATATAGAAGAACCTCAATAGCTTTTATTAATGAAGAAGTAAAGTTCTGAGAGAGTTACAACCATTGAAGGCCCCAATCCAGCAACACCTCCCAGCAGAAAGAATTTCTCCTCTTCACCTCCTTCAAGCAATCACCCAATAGCTCTATAGTGAAACCAATAGCATATCATTACTTTGCACAAAATTCCAGCCTCCTGAGCTCATAGGAGAGAGCTCAATATATAGATGAATTGAGAAAGGATGAGTCAGCTTGCAACTGATGTGTAACTGCCTTGTGTCCTCTCTCTCTTCAGTTGATCTTAAGTTCTTGAGTCCACTTGGAGAACCTTGCTTCCACTTGGAGAAACAGAGCCTCTGACTCATCACAAGGCGAAATCCCTGATCCAAGTGTCATTTTTGGAAGATTCCAGAGCAATGACTCAGTGTGCCACTTGTCCCATCTCGCTCAGCGCAGGTGGCCTTTGTTCTACCTGCTTTGCAACGCAGGTACACCATGGAGGAGTTGAGTTTCAGCGCAGAAGCCTAGTGGAGCACCTGCTTTGATTTCAGGATTGCTTGTTTTTGAGTGTTTTCAGGTGGAGAACTGATCTGAGAGCTGTTGGTTTGCTGAACTTGTTCCTCTAGGGGTAGGAACATCATGTTTAGGGACTTTGGATCCCTTGGATTATTAACAATTCATGCCTGATGCTGTAAGGCACAAAATTGTCTATAACAGATGCCCCCTAAAGTATGAGGTCGTTTATCGGGTGAAATGCTTTATTAGGAGGATCCGAAGTTCATTCAATCTGCTGAGAAGTGTCCTGTAATAAGATACAATACAATACATTATTTTTCATTCTTTTTCATGATCTAGCTGAGGCGGGCATTCCCATGCTCAGCTTTATAAATTCATTTTGGTACATAGCACAGACGATCGTCTGATGATAGACTGATAATTCTCTGCTGAAATTATCATCCTTTGAGAAGGATGACCATCTGCTGCAATGATGTACATATCAAATGTCTTTATATCCTGAATATATATCGCAGCCCGGATGGATGAAACTAGATCCGGGGTCTTCAATCTCTTCCGATCTTCACTCGATGTACAAGTCGATCCATGTGAGAATTTCTTGAAGTCGAACATGGAAAGACATCGCTTGATTACCGGTCAATGATGTAAACCGTTAACAAGCGCGAGAGGAATCACCGATAAGGATGATGACCCTCAAGGTACAACAGTACAATTCACATGGTGGGAATAAAGGACTTGGCATCGACCACCATGCAAAATCCTCTGGTCGAAGGTCATTGATGTATACCTATCGCCGGAAGTGAGAAACTTGCCATTGAGGCATGCAAGCTTCAAAGTACTGAAGGGGTTGTTCCTAGATCAACTCCTTGGATAATGAGCTGATGTCGACAAGGAGCGATCCGTCAAAGGAGGGCCTTAATGAATCCCACATCATTGACACGGAACGGAGCTAGTGATTGTGATGAGGTGAAAACAAACTGTGATGTATGATTCAGGGTGGCGGTCATGAAGTGGATGAAGGACAATGTATGGCAGTGGATGGGACACGGTTGACTCTTTGCAGAACAACATCTCTTGAACAAATAACGACACTGATGTGATGGATCGGTAGCATTACCCCAAATGTGGATGGTGTGGCGAGGACCATGGTGATGAGACCGGTGAATGAAACAACCCAACCCGATGTGATACGGAGGACAAAGTGTCATGTTCAAGAGCGACTTGCTACCATTAAAGCTGTGAGGTTCTCCCAATTTTTCCCCAGTCATTGCTGACCAGTACCTCTTTATTTTTGTCAAGCTTGAGGAGGATAACATATGCTTGTTCTATAACCTGCCCTTCGGGCAAGCCCATCGCTATGTTTTAACGAGCCTAGCGATAGGGAAACTCGTTCTCGTCTAAAGACAAGTTTGTCGCTATTTAATAATTTTAATGAGTCTAACGACAAGGATAACTCGGTCCTTTTCATTTTTAGAGAGTCTGAAAGGGTACATAAAGTCAACTCCAGAATTCCTTTTTCATCATCTAATCCCTTAAGTCCGAAAAAGTATAAAACAATACAGAAGGGATGAATTTTCGATTGTTTTAACGAGCCGAACAAAACAAGCGCTCGATCTTTTTGTGCAATAATCCCTCAGGTCCAAAAAGATTAAAATCTAGAGGAGGGATAGCTCTTCCAGTCGTTTAACGAGCTGGAAGGCCAAAACTCGGCAAACTTTTCATATTTTACGAGTCAGGAGAAAAGAGCTCAAAGAAGACTCGTCTTTTGAGGAACGAGTGATAAACAGGGATAGCAGCAGATTCCAGGTACAGGTTGGAATATTCCAATCACGGCAGTGTCACAAGGATGGCTAAGTGAAATCACTCTTCGCAGCTGTTCCTCAAAATGGGTAAACAAACATATGGAGATGAACGATGGCCAAATGAACGGATGGAGGTGAGACTGCAAGAACACGACCAAGGGCTTTTAATATGGCTGTCAAAGGTTACATTTACCAAGGTTATTTACCGGGCTGGGTTCGTTTTTTAACGAGCTTGAACACTGCTCAACCTTATGTTTATTTTTTAACGAGCATGAACTATGTGCTAAAACTGCTCGGATCTTGCGTTTATTTTTTAACGAGCATGAACTGTGTGCTAAAACTGCTCGATATGGATGCCCCCTAGCATGATAATGCAGACGAGGCATATGCCCCCTAATCCTTAAGGGGACATTTCATTTTTTAACGAGGTTGACATTGTAAAGAACTATCCTCTTAATTCTTCATTTCATTTTTTAAACGAGGTTGACCTGAGATAGGAACTATCCTCGACGCTTTAGATCCATTAAAGATAGAAGGCTTCATATTCCACTGCGCCCATTTCAGCCAGATTACTTGGCGGTGGTGGGGCAACAGTGCCCATTAAAGAAGGGCCTTTTAGGAAAATCACTCCGATAATTTGGAGAGGATGATTGCCTCCATGGATCGTTGGAATGCTTCTTGTATTGGATGGCGGTATAACTTCTGTCGAAGTTGTTGTCGAACTGTCTGATCGACCTTTTCTCTCGCCATTCAACAACTGCGAATTCCCATAGCTTTTGTTTAATGTTGAAATTAAAGCATCATCTTGGCGCTTAAAACTTGACAACATCATAACTTGTGATGGGGAAGCATTTCCACTATCAACCAGATTTTGACTTGGATCGGGAAAAGGATCAGTCAACACAGCTGGAGTATGCGGATTCTTTACGAATCTTTTAAACTCAGCTTTGTACGGGAAATCTGCCGTCCAATGATCATCGTCACATATGTGACACCCCCCAGGTGGTTTCTCCTCCCTATGAGGAGTTTTTCGAGGAGATGACTTTCTTTGATCTTTTTTCCCTTTGTTTTGCTTCTTCTTGTTTCCTGGTTGATTGGTTTCTTTGCCTTTATCTGTCGATACGGCATTCACTTCCGAAGCAAGAATTTCTCCATGCGCATTTTGATTCGAATCCTTACGGGCCTTCTTTTGATTGGTCCTTTTCAGATTCGTGTTTGCCGTGCCAATCACGCCATCGCCGGCATGAGAGTCACTATTTGATTTAGGAGGAGGAGGGATTGAAAACTCTGGTCTAGGGGCGTCTGGTATTTTGTCATAGAGCGTGCCGGACTGAGTATATACTAAGTCCAAATATTGTGCATGAGCAATAACCTGCTCTTCTGTCACGACTCCCCCCTTTGCCACATCTTCCGTTATGGCCGGAAGTAACGACTTTATAAACCACTCAGCTAAAAGCTGATCAGGAACGTATGTTTTAACCATTCTTCGTCGACGTCGCCACTCATGTATATGATCTGATATATGAGTTGCGGTTGTCTGCTTGAAGTTAGTCAATATCTCTGTTCCCGTTTCATACCTTATCGGTAATTGAAAGTGGGTTAAAAATGTCGTGGCAAGGGAGCTAAAATTGTCGAATGAAGCTCTTGGCAATTCTATATACCATTTCGCCGCCGGACCTGTCAATGTCCTCTGAAAGAGGCGAAGCCTTATTGAATCATCATTTAAAGTGTTCGACGAACACCATAGATGAAATGTCATCACATGATTCGACGGGTCTTCACCTGGATTTCCATTGAATTTAGGAATGTCGGATGGGAGTTTGTGCGTGATCACTGGCCACCATGGGGTGTAAGCAATTGGATCATTGGTTAACCGATGTAAATCAGGCAACTCTAAAGTCGCCACGAATGGTAACTGTTGATTCAAGTTAGGGGAAGCGTATCCAGGGTATGATGGAATCGCCTGAACAGTTGGTCTTTGCATACCATCATAATGGAGTTAATGTTGGTATGACTGATACGGTTGATGGACTTGACCACTTTGGATATATGGTTGTCCAGTATTCGCAAAGATTTGCTGTTCAGAACCTTGGTACACTTGTTGGAATTGTGGCTGTTGGTATTGCAGTATCCACGGTTGCGAGACCATGGGTTGTTGCGCTACACTAACCATTGGACCAAGATGTGGGGTAATTGTACCCGATTGTACTTGTGTCGCCCCACCAGTAGGCGATTGTGGTTGGGTCGCAGGGCCAAGGGGCTGTTGCATGAGAACCTGAGAAATCTGAGGTTGACATACAACAGGCATCGTTTGAACTTGCGACACGGTTACGATAGCCGGTGTAGTTGGGATGTTCGTCACAGGTACACACTGTTGCATAGAATATAAAACTCTTGGTGGCTGGGATAGCATAGGTACCCAGCTACTCGTTGCAATTCCACCATAACTTGAATAAGGTTGAGAACTCCCGTATGGGTACCCTCCAGGAGGGGGTAATGAAAGGGCATACTGCCCCCCATACGGTGGTAATCCAGAACTCAAGGCAATTGATTGTCCTGGAGGACTGGATGGCCTAAATTGATTCCCAAAAGGGTCAATTTGATGAGTCTCACCATAAGAGTTACCAGACATTTCTCCGGAACAGACAGGAACAGACCATACCGTCGAGATAGTCCCTTGGTGGACTCCTTCTAGCGATTGAGAGCTAGTTGGGACAGATGGTATGCCGGCGAACATTGTGGGATTCGCAGCAGGTAATTTTGCTGTCGCCGTGTCATTTGACACAGTCCTAGATGTCGACGGTTGTTCAGACATTTTGAGTCTATCCAATTGATTGCCTAGTGATTCTACAGGAACTTCCACTGGTGATGGACAAACTTCTGTTGTAGCAGGAAATAGAGTGACCCCTACTCCAAAATGAGTTGGAGTGGATACTTGCGGTTCCTCTATAATTTCCTCTATCGCAATCAGACCAGGTGGAAGAGGAAGACCGTCAGGTCCGTAAAAGATTTCCGGTGCCGAAGAAGGGGTTGTATTGACAGCGACAGATGTTTGAGGAACAAAACTCTCTGGACCAGTTACAGATGGGACTGGTTCAGTTATACAAGTATTTGCCCCCAGACTAGGATCAGTATTACTGTCCTTCTGCGGCGGTTGAACTTCTTCTATAGAGGCAGGGTTTCCGGAAATGTTTGGAGTAACCAGAATCTCAGATGTTGTTGGAACACTTGTTCTAACGTTTAAAGGAGATTTTGAACTGGTTCGACGAGCTCGCTTTGTCCGGATTGTTTTCGATTCCGGAGACAAAGACGGTTGACTCGCAAGCCTCCGAGAACGACGGATATTCAATTGACTTTCTTCCACGATTGCGGATTACTCGATCAATTAAAATATAAAGGGGAAAATTTGTGTTTCCGATTTGAACAAATTTTATTAGACGCTTTTAAACATAACTTTGCTTTTTCATGTTTTAAGAGTCCAGAAAAAGCTAAAGATGACTCTAGTCTCCTTCGATGTATTAACGAGCCCGAAGTGACAAATGCTCGGTTAGACCTTTTCAGTTATAGAGTTTGAAAAGGGCCAAAAGAAACTGCTCTGGAGATCTAGGCAGAGGGTGTGCCAAACCTTTCGCGAAACCACAGAATACGTTTTACGGTACGGGTGGTCGATCTTCGTGAATGCTGTGTTCACTGCATCGCGATCAGTAGGGCAGCCGACACGGCTTCCTAAGGATAAAGGATAAATGCCTATAGGGGTCTCCCAATATATACGCGACGGTACGTGGGAGCACAAGTCCGTATTAGTGCCACCGACTCTCAGGAGGAATCACCCACCTTCGTAGAGATCGACAGTCACTATGTTTAACGACGCCGGAACACGTCTCTACCTAGACCTCTATGTGTTTGCGTTATGTTTCAAATGCATTGTTAGGTTCATTCAGTATATTTTAAGTTGATCTTTTTAAAGTTTGCCTTTCAAGGTTCACCACGAGATGTATATGAAAAATTCCTAAATGCAGCCTAAGATGAGAAGCAAGCTTTTTCAAATATTTTTGACTGATGAAAATCTTAACTACTGAGGGTGAAGAAAGGAAAATCTTTTCACACAGTTCATACAGCACAAACTAATGCACTTTCTCCTAAATCATCATGCAAACTTTTTCAAATGCAAAATGCACAATGCATGTATTTTCTTTTCCCTTTCTTAATGTTGATGTATTACAAAAAGAAAGTTGTTATATAACTTTGATTTCGATTTAAAGCGAAAACAAACAAGCTTGTCCAAAATCAAAAGACACCTTAAGATTTACTTGTTTAATCACTGGAAATACATGAAATCAAACCATAATGACGAAAGTAAAAAGACTAATCAGCTATGGACAGCAAACAAGCTAACTCTTTAGACCAGCAAAATGGCTAACACAGGTTCAGATCTAAGAGGCCAAAGCAAGACTAGTTCACTTTCGTTATGGGAAATTGTAAATGATGTAAGAAATACAAAAGAACAAGTACAATTTCGTTATATAACAGAGGCGGAATGATGGCAAGTAAGGTTGGTTTCAGAATAGGTACAAGACTGGTAACTGGCTGCAAAATCTATAGTGAAAACAGGCAAGAAAAAGGGAGGAAACCCCAAATGCACAAGGCAAATTTGGGCCAACGCAGGTGCTGCACAGCCAGTCTGGCTCTCAGCGCAGGTAGCCCCTTCGGGACCTGCGTTGCAAAGCAGGTAGCCTGTGTACTACCTGCTTTGGAAAACGAAAGTTTCGTTTTCACAGTTTCCGGGTCACAATTTTCTCAAAAATGCACAGTTTTTGCTCAAATCAGAAGCAATCAGTCAAGCACACACTAAGGGATTACAAGGAAGATGAAAAGCTATCACTAAGAGCTTACAAGGATCCTTGTAGATCAGCTCTTCAAATCATGAACATGCTCAGAAATGAGCTAGAGTAGCTGCCCTCTACTTCGCTTTTGATATAGTCAAAAGCTTTTCGATTTGGTACTCTTTTGTTCAGGAAATGAATAGCAAAATACTACAAACAATCAAACAGATACGATCCCCAGTGGAGTCGCCAGTTTGTTGTAGGGAAAAGTATCCGATTCGGATGACCCTATCCCACTCTAAGGGTGATAGTACCTCAACAACAACTGTAAAGAAAACTACTTAAGGTTTACTTCTTTATGAAAGCAAGAGAGAATGAGGAAATGCACTAACCGTTGCCTTGCGCTTAATGTCGAATCCAAACTCTTCTCTTCGCTGCTTGCTCCCAGCTCCTTGCTCTTTTGCTGGCCCAGCTACAATGAGATCCTGCAAAATAACAAAGAAGGAAACTACAAGAAGCATGCAATCATAACTGATTCAAGGATTAGCATAAATCAAATATACAATTATCACAACACATCATTGAAACAAGTGCATATAGAAGAACCTCAATAGCTTTTATTAATGAAGAAGTAAAGTTCTGAGAGAGTTACAACCATTGAAGGCCCCAATCCAGCAACACCTCCCAGCAGAAAGAATTTCTCCTCTTCACCTCCTTCAAGCAATCACCCAATAGCTCTGTAGTGAAACCAACAACATATCATTACTTTGCACAAAATTCCAGCCTCCTGAGCTCATAGGAGAGAGCTCAATATATAGATGAATTGAGAAAGGATGAGTCAGCTTGCAACTGATGTGTAACTGCCTTGTGTCCTCTCTCTCTTCAGTTGATCTTCAGTTCTTGAGTCCACTTGGAGAACCTTGCTTCCACTTGGAGAAACAGAGCCTCTGACTCATCACAAGGCGAAATCCCTGATCCAAGTGTCATTTTTGGAAGATTCCAGAGCAATGACTCAGTGTGCCACTTGTCCCATCTTGCTCAGCGCAGGTGGCCTTTGTTCTACCTGCTTTGCAACGCAGGCACACCATGGAGGAGTTGAGTTTCAGCGCAGAAGCCTAGTGGAGCACCTGCTTTGATTTCAGGATTGCTTGTTTTTGAGTGTTTTCAGGTGGAGAACTGATCTGAGAGCTGTTGGTTTGCTGACCTTGTTCCTCTAGGGGTAGGAACATCATGTTTAGGGACTTTGGATCCCTTGGATTATTGACAATTCATGCCTGATGCTGTAAGGCACAAAATTGTCTATAACACACACCTAAAACTTGATGATAGAAGCATCTAAAAGACTCCAAGATTTAAGATCCTTTGGAGGGAAAAAGCACCATGATGAGAAGATGAATGAAGAGAAAATATAGTGGGAGCCATGTCACCACTAGAGAAGCACCATGCCATCATTAACTACTAGTCTTAATCATCAAATAAAGTGACATGTCAAGCCTCATCATATGATGATGTGTAAGCCATGATGTATTATTGTAATCATAGTGAAATACAAATGAATGGAATCCCAAGAGTCATGTATGAACGAAAGAGTCATGGAACTCAAAAATAAATGTAATATCAAAATTCATACGTAATTCCAAAATTCATTTGGAATTCGAAAGGTTGTATGGTCACTAGAAGTTAGAAAGTCGAGATTCATGGGGATGTGAAAGGTCATTCCTCAAGTTATAAATAGATCCTCATTTCTCATGTAAAGGACTTTTAACCTTGGATTCTCCCATAAGGAATTAGAGATAGAGAGTTAGTACTTTTTGGGAGCAAGTAGTGGCTATAACACTCCACTATTGGAGCTAGTGATGTTCACTGCATTTATGTATCTTGGGACGTTTGATTAATATTGAAGCCTCCCAAGGCTAGAAAGTTTTGACACATGGATTGTGAATATTTCTAAGACTATTCTTTGAATGTTTATGGTTCATTTTTTCTTTCATTAAGTACTGGATTAATTAAATTATTTTGGTTACTTCGGTGCTCCTTGTTGGAAATTCGTTGTTATGCTCATAATGATCGTCGCATATTTGTGAACTATTTCACTTGATGTTAGATGAAATTTTCTCTTTCATGAATGTATCCATTAGGCTAAAACTATTAATTCTATCTTGAGAGGCTCACTTAAATTTTCCCTCCCGTAGTAAAATAACCTGGATACATTGGCAATTGAACATGCACAAGGCATACTAGCTTGCTCATATAGAAAGATGGTTGCGCTTCTCTCTTGTGCTGACATCTAAATCCAAGGCATATCCTTAAGTAAATGGAAACTAGGCTGCATTTCGGATGGGTACGACAAATTATCTGAGGTATAGTTGGTAGCTTATATCGGTGAGATGCCCTACATATTGGTGGTATCCAACATCAACAAGACCTAACTTCAGTCACATTTCTAGGTGCTAACAACTCTTCGGAAAATTCAATTTTATTTACACCCACTGCCACACCTTATTCTAGTATGTTATGACTGAAATAGTGAATTTGATTTTGTATAATGAGGATTTTCTCAACTTGTCACAAAGATGATTCTTTTTGTGTTGAAAATGCAACAACAAAATATCAGTTTGACTTTTCTTTGGGAAAACTAAAGAAAATTGGAATTTTCATTTCAATAGAAATATTAGAGGTAGTTAACTGAGGTGACATGGAACTTGTCACTTAGTTAACTTAGTTAATTCGATTTGGGGAAGTTTGGTTTCGTTTCAGTATGATTGGTTGCTAATTTGTAGCAATCTATTTCAGTTAAATTGAATTGTTGTCAGTTAAACTAGTTCTAACTATTGGAGGCACTAGTGGAAGTTCAAGTAGTGGAAGTGTAACTTCAACCACACTCAATGATCAACCAGTTAACTAATCAATCAATCCAAAATAATTGATGCATGCAAAGAATTTGAGTTACCCAGTTGAGATGGAGATTCCAAGGCAGTGTACTATCCTTTGTAGACTATTTTGAAGTTTACATGTGGTGCAAGAAGTCAGAGGATGAGCCTAGAGGAATTGCGCAATATAATTAAGGGAATTTCCTAAATAATAGGGGTTGAATTCTTCAAGGAACAATGTAGGAAAATATGAGCTTGGCAGGCTTAAAAATTTGCTATTTTTTGCTAGTGTTAGTAAGCTAGGAAAAGAGATAAACTAGACACTTGCAAGTTGTGCTCAGGCTTGAGAAATCATATGTATTCATCATACCCTTTTGATTAATGAAAAAAAATAGGAAGTGGTTTTGAGTAGTTTATTTCCCCTATATAAATCTATGTGCATGTGTGATGTTTCTTTCTACATGTCTATGATTTTTGTTCTAGCTTGTGAATTGAATTCCAAAGAATAATAGAGTAGCGTCTTGTGATTTAGTAAATTTCATGAGAAGTTTTGATCTACAACCTAATTTCTACATGGTATCAGATCGAGATTCATAACAGAGCATAAATATCAAAGTTGTTATTGCAGGGGGATCAGATTTACCGTATCAATTCTTCAGAGCTAGAAGGATCGATTTCTATGGACTAAGACTTGAGTTTTCCCTTGAGGGAAGCTTGAATTATGTTTCTTGGAGGGACCACATGGAGGAAGTGCTAGAAGATAATGGATTGAAGGAATTTTTTGATAATGACATCCTGAAACTAGCAACAACTGATACTCATAATCTAGAAAAATGGAAGAAGTGTGTAGCCAAGGCGAGGAGAATCATATTGGAGGGAGTACCAGACCACATTGCCTCAAATATCCATGGGAATGAGACTCTTTATGCATTGTGGAAAGAAATGACATTTTTTTCTAGAATAGTAGTGACCACAAAAAGTTGGCACTCAAGGATAAACTTCAAAATATCAATATGCGTAAGAATGACACTGTTCCGTAGTACCTGAGCTGGTTCACACAATGTCATGATGAGCTTGGTAAATTTCATGTTATTGTTGCAGAAGATGATTTGGCAAGCCTAGCCTTTCTAGGCCTTCCCAAGAGCTGGCACAACTACCAAGATTCAGTGAATGGGAGGGAGAAACTACCAAATTGGTAATGCCTATGGTGCAATTTAGTACAGGAAGAAATAAGGTAGCATACCAGAGATGAGACTTCATCCAAGGGCGAGGATGAATAATACTGTGCCTCACATAGAAAGGAAAATAAGGGAAAAGGGAAGAAATCCCAATCTAAACTAGAATATAGTCAAGGGGGAAGAAGAAAGACTTGTTCGGAATCAAGTGCTTTCATTGTCATGAATTGGAGAACTATGCCACAAATTGTCCACACAAGAAGGAAATAAAGAAGACCCCAGGAGGAGAAGTAGGTGAAGCCTTCGCTTCATAGTTCGAGCTTGATTTTACCCTCATTGCATGCATGGCCAACACAGTGACATGGAGCATGTGGTACTTTGACTCTAGTGCCTCATTCCATATGACGGGGAATATATGATTTTTTAGTGACCTGGAGCAAAAAGAATTGCAAATGCACATTGATATGGGGCATGAAAGAAGGTACAACGTGACTGGAATTGGTACAACCAATTTTTAAAGGGATTCAGGCTCCCCCCTCAGGCTCAAGGATTTCATGTTCATTCCGGGCCTAAAGAAAAATATTTTCTCTATTATAGTTTTGGGAGACCGTGGTTATAATTTGATCTTCAACAAAGCAAAGGAATTCCTGAGACACATATCCATGTGATAGGTGAAGCATATCAGGATTCATGTGAAGAGCCTGTACAAGTTAGATTTGGAGGATTGTGCTGAATTGAGCACAAAGCTGGAGAAGGTGTAGAGTCGTGGTGTTAGTGAACTTTGGCATAAAAGACTTGGCCATTTGCATCATGGCACTTTGAATATCATACAACATATAACCACATGGCTCCCTAAAGGATCACTTGAAAAACAAGATGTTTGCAAAGGATGTACCTTGGGGAAGTACATAAAAGCCACCTTCCATGATCGGGACAACAAAACACATGCAGTCCTTGGAAGGATCCACTTTGATGTTTGTGTAACTTTCTCGACAACCTCTGCTTCTAGGCACAAATATTTTTTCATTTTTATTGATGAATTCTCACGAAAGTGTTGGATCTTGTTCATGCAAAAGAAAGATGAGACATTCTCCAAGTTCGTAGAATTTAAGGCACTGGTGGAGAAAGAAACTAGAAAGAAGGTGAAGGCTCTCAGGATCACTAATGGAGGTGAGTACATGTTGAATGAATTTAAAAATTTATGTGCAAAAGAAGACATTTGATGATAGTTGACAACACCCCATAACCCACAATAGAATGGGGTGCCTGAGAGGAAGAGCTGTAGCATTGTGGGAGCAATGAGGTAAATGTTTTGTGATCAAGTCCTACCTCTGTACTTGTGAGCTGAGGCATGCAACACAACAATCTATTCTCAAAATTGGAGTCCTCATCATATTTTGGGCATGATTACATCAAAGGAGGCTTTCTCAGGGAGGAAGCTGGATCTGTCACACTTTAGGATTTTTTGAGCCTCTATTTACTTCCATGTCTGCAAAGAATAAAGGAAGAAACTAGAGTTGACCGCAAAATTGGGGGTATTTGTGGGTTACAAAAAAACTCCCCACAACTACTGTGTGTAATTTCCATCCCTTAGAATGATAACTGTGCGAAGGGATGTAAAATTTGAAGAAGACAAAGCCATGAGGTGCTCTCTTGAGAGGGAGCTTCAGATCCCAATAGAAGAGGATATTTTAGCTCCAAAGGAGGAACGTAAAGAAATTGTGGATAAGCCACAAATTAAGGAGAAGAGAGTGGAGAAAACTACTCAAGAAGAACCATCTAGAGAAGGTAGGAAAAGGAATATGGAAGATGAGAGACTTGTGTTGGATATGAGGGAGAATGTTGGTGCTCTTTCGAAACAACCTAGGAAGAGAAGGTCACTAGATCTGTACACTGGATACATGGCTCTAATAACTGAGCTTGTATAGATTGAGCCATCCTCTTTCTAGGAAGTAATATAGAAACCTGTAGGGTGGAGGAGTATGGATCCATTGTAAATAAAAATGTTTGGGAAGTGGTCCCCAGATGAATAGACAAATCAGTTGTGGGTTCAAGATGGATCTTCAAGGTAAATCATGCAACATACAAAAGAATAGAAAAGTATAAGGCAAGATTTGTGTCCAAGGGGTACTCTCAGGTTGAAGGGATTGACTATGAGGAGACCTTTTCTCCTATAGATAGGTAATCGTCCATCATATAAATCCTTGCTCTAGCTACACATATGACATGGATGATGTACCAGATAGATGTTGAAACAACATTCCTAAATGAAGTTATTGAGGAGGAGGTGTATATCAAGCAACTAGAAGGATTCAAGACTTGTGATTGGGAGTCTCATGTGTGAAGACTCAAGCAAGTGTTGTACGGTCTCAAGCAAGAACCCCATGCTTGGTACACCATGATCAATATCTATCTCAACTGTTTGGACTTCACCAAGAGTGAAGCGGATGAAAACCTCTATCATATTTTGGTAGAAGATAAATGGTTCATTATTATCTTATATGTTGATGACTTGATTTTAATTAGTGATGAGAAGTTGATAACATATTGAAAGGAGGACCTTGCAAGAGAGTTTGAAATGAAGGACATGGGTTTCATGCACTACTTCCTCAGATTGGAAATATGGAAAGGTGATGGGGAACTATTTGTCTCTCAAGGGAAGTATTCCAACTAGATACTTTAGAGGTTCCACATGGATAGTTGCAAATGCTTGGAGACTCCTTTAGCAACCAAATGGACGAAAGAGGATTCCACTTTAGGTGAGGAAGTGGATGCTAATATTTACTGGTAGTTGGTGGGTTCACTAATGTATATTGTGAACACATGAACAGATATGTGCTATGCAGTCAACTAGCTGAGCATATTTTATATCCATTTGATAAACTTTGAAATTTTGAAAGCTTGAAAATGCAAGAAAAATTCTTATGGCTTCAAGTCTGGCTACTGGTGCAAATGTCTCTTCAAAGTCTATACCTTCTTGTTAAGCATAACCTTTACAAATAAGTATATCTTTGTTCCTAATGACCTCTCCATTTTCATTCAACTTATTTTTGAATATCCATTTTGTCCCAATAACATTTTTATCATGAGGCCTTGGAACCAATTCCCAAGAATTATTCTTTTCAATTTTATAAAGTTCTTCATTCATGGCCTTAACCTGACATTCATCTTTACTAGATTGATTTACATTTTGTGGTTCAATGGTGGATAATAAATCTAGATAACTAGAAGATTCTACAAGTGTTCTTCTTGTTTGTACCCGAGATTCCATTTCTCTTAGGATTTGAGTTTATGGATGATTCTTTTGAACATACATGGATGGAGCCTTTTCTTTGTCTGATGTATCTTCTTCTGTTGCTTCATTAGTTTCTTCTTCTATATCATTATGATTTTATGTGGGAAATTATTCATCATCACCATCCTCTTTTGCTGATGTTATCTTTTTGGTCCCTATGCATGCTTCATCAATCACAACATCAATGCACTCAACAATTTTCCGAAGTCTCTTATTGTAACATTTGTATCCTTTTCTTCTAGATGAGTAACCAAGAAGTATTCCTTCATCTTCTCTAGCTTCAAACTTACCAAGATTTTCATCATTATTTTTTATAAAACATTTTCTTCCAAAAACTCTAAAATGTATTACAGTGGGAGGCTTACCATACCAAAGTTCATACGAAGTTTTATCACTATTCATAGGAACATGAGCCTTTTTTAGAATATTCCCTCTAGTATGTGCAACTTTAGCCCAGAAGTTGTCAGGAGTTCTAGACTCATCAAGCATAACACGATCCATTTGTTGAATAGTTCTATTCATTCTTTCTGCCACGCCATTTTGTTGAGGAGTTTTAGCTACAAAAAATTATCTTTTTATGCCATGTTGTTCACATAAATCAAAGAATTCATCTGATATGTACTCTCCTCCTCAGTCAGATCTAAGACATTTGATTTTTAGATCTAATTCATTTTCAACTAATGCCTTGAAGACTTTAAATTTATCAAATGATTCATCTTTGTGTTTCAATAGACTGATCCAACACATTCTAGAAAAGTAATCAATGAATAAGATATAGTATTTTTCTCCAAGAGGTGACTTTTTCCTTACTAGACCACACAAATCAGTATGTATAAGTTCAATAGGCTTACTTGATGATACTTCTTTAGCATTGAATTAAACTGTGGTTTTCTTACCAAATTGCCATGACTTACATATGGTACTTTCTGGTATGGTGATATAAGAAAGATCATGAATAGCTTTGAGCCTGCTTGATTTGCTTATTTGAGAGAAGCTTAGATGTCCCAACCTTTTGTTCCATAACCAATTTTCTTCTACCTTGCCTAAGTAACATTTTTCTTTGCTACCTTTCAATATATACATATTTCTCGGGGTTCTTGTTCCTTTTATTATGGTCTTTCCCATGTCAAGTTCACGAACCACACATTCTTGTGATCAGTATACCACCTCATTTCCTTGATCACACATTTGGCTAACAATCAACAACTTATGCTTTGATCCATCAACATACATAACATTCCCAGATTTGACTTTTTCTTTTAGAAAAACAAAACCTTTACCCTTAATGAGAATAGGTGAGTCATTTCCAAAAGTTACATTCTTTTCTTTCCCTAAATAATTGTATGAAATAAGTTTATCTTTATCACCTGTCATGTGTTTTGAGCATACACTATCAACGTACCATTAATTTTATTGTCCTTCTACAAATAATTCTATATCACATATTTCAGACTGTAACTCCTTTCTTTTCCATACCTTAGAATTTGTTGGTAGTTTCTCCTTTTGAGATGTTGGCTATAATTTGCTCCTACATTCAGATTCTTCATGTCCAAATTTATTGCAAAATGAGCATTCAATTTCATCTATAAGAGGTGAGAAGATATTATAAGAGTTCTTCTTGACTCCTGTCTCATTCCTTTATTTTCTTGCTTCTCTAGTCCTGATAGTTTTGTATGCAACACATTGAGCGACCTTATGACCAAAATTATGACATGAGAAACATTGTCCATTAAATAAAAGATTTTTGTGATGATAGACTCTTCTGGTGTTGTTTACCTTTTGACTGGTGTTTCTATTGTTGTTCATCCTTGGATTGGAGTGAACATGATTTACCTGTGGAATGCCTTTATTCTTTTGCTGAGGTCTGAAGCTTTGCTGACAAGGTTTTACTGCATTACTGAAGCTTTGTTGACTGGTTTTCACTGCATTTAGATAGCTTTTGATGGTGGTAGAAAAATTTTATATTTGAGATGTTTCTCTAGTGTATCCAAGATCTATCTTCATAAGAGGAGAGCGTTGTACCTTGATAATCTCATCTAAGGTTTCATATCCTTTAGAAAATCTAAGATTTAGAGTTTTTATTTTCTCAAGTTCCTTTCTTAGACTTACTAGTTCATATTCTAACTTCTCATTATGTGTTTCTTTTTCTATGAGTTGATGCTTCAAAGTATCTATGGCTACTTTGTTTTCTTCCAAGAAAATTTTGAGTTGAGTAATTTATTCAAAGAAATATTTTTATTCTAATGCATCCACAAATTTATCATTAGACTCATTAGTATTTTTCTCAAAAGCCATGAGTAATTTAAGATCTTGATCAGATTCACCTTATTCACTATTTGGCAAGCCATATCTATCTTCATGAGTATAATAACTTCTTATACTATCAAATTGTCTCCTATTACCCGTTGCAAAATCCTTCCCTTTGTCATGGTTGTCTTTATGAGGACATTTAGCAGCATAATGACCAAATATACCACAAGAAAAACATTTGAAGGGAATCTTACCTCTAAACCTTCTGGTGCCCAGTTGAAGTTTCTTTACAAAGTTCACCTCATCTTCTTTTGATATGTATCCTGATTCCTTGTGTTCTTCCTTTTCTTTTCCTTTTGCAGATGCTTTAAATGCAACTTCTCTGAATTCTGAGGGACCTCCTTTCCTCATTTCAAAAGCAGTCAAGATCCCATGAAGTTGAACAACAGTAAGAATTTGCAGATCATGCTTCTCTTCAATGGAAGACAATTTTGACTCGAATTTAGGAGTTAGAGATCTTAATATTTTCTCTACTAAAGTAGTGTCCTTTATTTCTTCACCTAGATTTTTCATGTGATTTACAATCTCATCTATACGTAGAAAGAAACTGGAAATACTTTCATCATTATGCATTCTGAGAGTTTCATATTGAATTTTGAGAGTTTTTATTTCAGCACTTTTTACATTGGTATCACCTTCATAGATTTGAATGATTCTATCCCATATTTATTTTGTTGTGTTTAGCTACATAACTTTGACAAATTATGATTCTGTTAGACTTTGCAATAAAGCTATGACAACTTTGGCATTCGTTTCATATGTCTTCTTTTCTGATGCATCTGTGGGAACTATAGCTGGATATTGGTAGCCTCCTTCCACAATTGCCCAAACATATGCTCTGAGGGACTGAAGATAGGATCTGGTTCTTGTCTTCCAATATATAAAATTATTTCCATTAAAGAGTGGTGGTATGATAGATGTTGATCTGTCTTGATTGCTCATCTTGGGAGATATTCCTTCAAGTGATAAAGGAAGATACTAAGAGGGGCGGGGGTGAATCAATATTTTAAAATATCTCAGTAATAAATTTCTTTTCTGAAATGTATACACGACTTGACTGAACCCAACGAGCGTATATACACGACTATTGTAAAAGAAACTAGTGTATGCTCAGTAAACTTGTAAAACAACTAATTCTTTATCTGTTAAAATTTGAACCAAAATGTAAGAGATTTATCAATTATTTTATAAGCAATAAATAGGTGCAGTAAGAACAGAATAAATAATCCCACATAATTAAACACACATGAACACGAATATTTAAGGTGGGTACGCAATGTGGGAGAAAACCATCGCTGATGTTGTCTCAATCTTCAAAACTTATTAATGTAAAAAACTTCTTACATTCTTGTAATGGTGCAGACTCATACCAGTACACAGGCACCCACATGCTGAAGTCTACAACCTTCACTCATTGTCCAACTCCTACTGGAAGGGAGCTCCAACCCCATGATCTGATCACCAAGTACTATTGTCAGGATGCTTAGAATTCCTCATTGAAGGCTGCAACCCTCAACAACATCCATGGACCACATTTCGTGAATTTTCACACTAGATCCATTATCAAAACTTATGTTCAATCATCACTGTAATACAATCATCAATCTATGACACACATAATCAACCGATCACTGAAACCCAAACAAATAACACTAAATAAAAACTCAACCAATCAAATGGAACAGTCAGATCATTGTAACTAGTACACAAAACTGAACTCAGAGTACTGCATCAACACACATAATCAACTGCAACCATGATCATTCATTTGCAAAAATGTATATGCTACTTCACTTAAGGCAACCAACGTGTATACATGATTTTCTGTAGAGAAACCTGCATAAAGATCTTAATATACTAAAAACTGAAAACTTGACCACTGCAATTTCTAAAAAGAACCCTGAAACATACTTAGATCTATTGCAACATTCTGAACCAATCACAAAACTGTCTTTGATCTTCAATCAAAATCAACAAGTAATATTGACATGCTTCAATCAATTAATAACCAAATTCAACTTCATCATTTAATCAATTATACTTCAGACATTATCACTCAACTGAGATCAACATGAGGACATCATTGATAGACAATAGAGAAACCACAACACTGATTATGTTGATCAATCATTTATGAACATAAATACCTTACTTTATATACACGAATTTGCAGAAATGAACCCAAGTTTATACATGATTTTCCTGAAACCAACCAATTTATAGATCTGCAAATTTTGACCTAAAATTGTGCAGCTCTTCAGAACTTTAGAAAGACCCAGATCATAATATTCAGAGATAAAAACATGTGCCAGTACTTATATATAGTCAATCCATGAGCAGATCATACAATGAAAGGTAATTTGAGGTCTCATGATCTTGATCCATCATTGTATTCATTGATGCATAATTATTTCAGATCAATGTGAAAATTATGGCCCTTACAATGCAAATATACTTCAGATTGAAGTATTCATCAAAAACCCTTTCACTTGCACACTTAGCACTTTGATCTTCACCTCTTTATATAGTTTAGCCCTTATCCAATACCATGGGTCAAAACTACATTAGTGTTGGTGGTAATCTTTGACGAGATCAATATTCATTGTTGCACTCATTTCTATGGGCCAATACCATGGTAAGGACCCTTGATATTTATAATACCATGGTAGAAAAACCATACGCTACTTTGCTTTACCAAAACCGCGTGTATACATGACTTGGCCTTGATGAACCCATGTATATATTTTCAAATATACACATGTATCAAACTTTCTGATTCTGATCTAAAAACATTTGACCCATCATTCTAGTATTCTGTTCCATCATTTTGTCACCTCTAAACTAACTTGTGGATTCATCTAGTTACCATAAACTTGTTCTGTTACAAGTGCGTTTCCATAAAGGACAACACATGCATCATAATGCCAAACAATTAGTGGAAGGTCAAGTTCTGGAAGTGTAACTTCAACCACACTCAGTGATAAACCAGTTAACTAATCAGTCAACCCAAAATAATTGTTGCATGCATAGAATCTGAGTTACCTAGTTGAGATGGCGATTCCAAGGCAGTGTACTATTAGTTGTAGACTATTTTGAAGTGTACAGGTGGTGCATGTAGTTAGAGGATGAGCCTAGAGGAATTGCACAATCCAATTCAGGAATTTTCCTAAATAACATGGGATAATTTTCTCAAGGAATAACGCAAGAAAAGAGGAGCTTGGAGGGCTTGAAAATTGGCTAAGTTTTGGCTAGAGTTAGTCAATCAGGAAAAGAGATATACTATACACTTGTAGGATGTGCTCAAGCTTGAGCATGCATATGTATTCGTCTATATTATTTTGATTAATGAAATAAATATAGTAAGGGGTTTTGAGAAATTGTTTTCCCCTAGATAAATCTCTGTGCATGTGTGATGTTTATTTTTTCATGTCTATGCTTTTTGTTCTAGATTGTGAATTGAATTCCGCATAACAGTGGGGTATCTTCGAGTCTTGTGATTTAGTAAATTTCATGAGTAGTTTCGAATCTACAACAATTTCTAGATTTTGAGTACCTGCAAAACCATTCTCAAATGATTCTCATGCCCTTCAAATTTTATTAAATAAGGATTTCATCCAAAAATGTAATGACAAACTTGTCTACAGGTTTTTGTGAAATTCCATTCATGGGCACATAAAAGCTCCTAGTGCATTATATTTAAAATGGAACCACTACGAACTCATAATGTACATACCAAGTTTTAAATTTTGTCTTGCTTGATTCTCACTTGATGGTACCCTATCTTTAGGTTAATCTTGGAGAACACCTTATCTCTCCTTAGCTTATCTAACAACTAATCTATCCTTGAGAAAGGATACTTTTTCTTCACTATCACCTTGTTCAACTACTTGAAATCTATGCATGACCTTAGTGTTCCCTCTTTTTTTTTGAAAAGGGGTAGTAGGGAACCTTAAGGTAATACATTTGGGCACATGTAGCCCTTCTTTAAACTTTCTTCTAGCTACATTTGTAATTCCTTAAGTTACGCTTTGCTCATCCTATAGGGTGTCTTAGACACTGGGTTAGCTCTAGGTACCAAATCTATGGAAAATTCAATGTCCCTCTTTGGTGGAAAACATGGAATTTTAGAAAACACACATTTAAATTATTTTAATACTAGGTAGACTTCAATGCTTCATACCTTGTCCCTTGTTTCCTCTTCCATGTGGGATGAGAAAATTTGGCACCATTTTCGAAAATTCTTCTTTACATACATGAGTGATATTTGCATGATAAAAAGTGGTATTGGAATTCCTTGTGCTTGCCTTTGCTTCCCTTCTTCATTAAGGATAGTGATGTATTGTTATAATAATCCAAGACAACATGGTACTTGTCCAACCAATCCATACCATTTGGGAAATCATATGAACGTAGAGGTATGATATTTAAATCTTCCTCTATGGTAAAACCATTTATGCCCAACTAACATTCCTTCAATAGTTCATCTGTCCTTTTCTTGGCCCCTGTAGCTAGTTGAACCAACCAAGTCCTTCCATGCTTGGTTTTTTAAAATCAAATCTTAAAAAAAATTAGGCTAAATATAAGTATGTATTTATCTACAATCAATTAACATGAAAATGGGATAATTATTTAAATTATCTTCAACTTCAATCACATGAGCCTGATGTCTGGCTTGCCTATTGTCTAATGTTGCATAAATTCCGAGCCTTCTTCTACCCATGTCCTCCACTGTATCAACTTATTGAATATTGTATATAGTCCTAGCTTTGTTTCCTTTGAGATGGTAGTATTTGTACATGTGTTCTCCCTCACAACCCAAACACTTGTTGGGATGAAATCTTGGCCTTTTCCCCAAAGGAAGTTGATATCATTGGTTCATATTATGGTTTCTAAGATTTCTAATTTTTTGGATAGCTACTTCTAGAAGATGAAGGTGTGTATCCCTTCTTCTTTTCTCCACCTTAGTTCTCTTCTTTTCATCCCGAGTTTTTTAGAGGGCTAGCTTATATTTTTTTGCTCATAGAGGTACTTTTCCTTCCTTATAACTTCCTTGAAAGTATTAAGCTCATCAAATTTAGTTTTATCACTAAAAAATGAGGGTAAACAACTTAAAAAACTGTGTGTTTTGACCTTCTCATATTAAATGAAACCATCATACCTTAATAGTTTGATGAATGTCCTTTCATACGCCTCCTTTTTCATTTCCCCAACTTGTGTTTAAAGAAATCTTGCATTTTTCTGCCTTAGTAGTGCTTACAAAAGTATTTATTTTAGAAATACCTCTTGAAATCCCTTTGTCTTCTCTTCACCCAAGTGTTTGAATTATTTTTGTTGATCCCACCACATGGATTATTTTCCCTGCAAGCGATAAATTTTAGTTTTGGTCTCTAAGTTAGAAAAGTAGTTGTGCAATTGGAAATACTTCCTCATCACCAACAACCAAGCTTAAAATTCCTCACCATTCCTATGCTCACCATCAAATGTGGGAGGCTTAATTTTCCTAATATCTTCTTGTAAGCCATTCAAGTCATACCTTCTTCTTTGATGTCTATTTGGTGACTTGCTTGAGATACTTCCAGACTCAGAAGAAACATAAGCCTTGATATTGGTTGAATTTCCTGCTTGGGCTACTTACAAACATAGAAAAAAGACTATAGGAATTATGATTTCATTCAATCTTAGGGAAATTTAATCACAACACAAGATGAACCTTTTGTTATCTCAATTTTTATAAATTATAACTTAATATATATGTTGACAGTATGAGACATTATTATAGTGGTTTATTATAAAAGTTTGTAAAATTTTTATATATAGAAAATAAAGGATTTGAAATAGAGAAATATAGTATAGAAAACATATTATTTGTCTTTGTAACATATTTTAGGACTGATGTTATTATTCTACGATACTGGAGTCTAGGTTAGAAACTTACAATCACTGATGCTACCAATCCAAGTATCATAATAGACTACTTTGCAAAGCAAAACAATAAATAGAAGAAAATCAACACGTGGACAAATATATAATTATTTTTACAATTTTTAATCACTCAACTTAGTTATAATAAAAAATTGATAATACAAATGCCTATGGCTCCTATACCAATGGTAATTACCCTCATACATCCATTGATATAAGACAAAAAATAGGACTTGGTGTCAACAACTATGACAACCAATCTACCTGAACAAGATACAATCTGACCTACTTGTTGATGGTGGCCCCACACAACCCTTTCAGTCCACGTACCCTGAATACATGTACCTGGTCCTTTGAACTTGAACTATAGTGACTTCAACATGCCTCTATCAATGAACCATCTCCATTAGGTCACTAAGCATGACTCCAACTACTCTCTAGATAATTGATAGTCCTTCGATGCATCAACACATCGAGACTCCTCTCTAGTTGTTCACAAATCTGTTTGGAACAACTCTAAGTTGTTCACTACTACTCCTCAACTCCTTTAGGAATTATTTCCCACTGGTTTTTCCTTAATCCTCCAAGGAAACAAGTCTTAGGGACGTCTTCCCACTATTTCCTTCTTGTGCTTCCCGATGAAGACACACTTAGGGCATGGAAGGTTTCTGCCTATCACTATCAAAAGTCCTTCTTCAACAATGAACTTGGATTGATGTAATATGCTCCCTTGACCGCCTTCCTTTTTTCTTCAAGGATTAGTCCTGAGCTTACACAATCTTCACCCTTCCTTTAAGCTATTAATGTCCTTCTTGTAAACTAATCTAGGTCTACTTTTAGCACCTATTTGTTTCCCTCCAACAACCACAAGGTGACGAATACACTTCTCTCCAATTTGGATTAACTCCACTAGAAAAATAACATCAAAAAGAAGAGACAATCCTTACCTTGATTTATGCTCTCCTTGTCCTTAGCAATCGTGCACTTTTATCTGAGTTGAATAGTCCTAGTTAAGGAATATGTTAACCCTAAAATGTTGCTACAAACTCTTTAACATACCTATGTTCTCCTCCAAAATGATTGCGCTATCCCTTCTGTGGTTGCAACTCGGTGTTATGACATCTCTTAGGCCTCTCGAGCCTCTCCAAAAGAGAAGAAACCCTATGCAATTATCACAGAACCTTACAACCTTATTTTAGTTATAGAAACACCATAAATTGTGCACATAACGACCTGCCTTCACCTGCAATGTCTGCGACCTAGTCTCCATGGTAACTCACACCAAAATAGTCTCAATAAGATGCCCAAACTCGTCTTCCTTCCCTTCGTCTTTGTCGCCTCATACATGCGCTATTTCATATTTATGTGATTTTCACTTACATGTGTGTAAATGAGGTTTCACATCTGCTTTATTTATATGGTACCTTGTGGCAACGTCCAACCCAATCTTGGGATTTCCTTAAGTCAGGTTGTCCCTTTCATAGTTCCACTTTTACCCACTCATATAAATAAAAATTAATATATCTCTTTGTAGATCTCTAATCTTGGTGTTCTTCATGTCCCCTAGTTCCTTTTATTGTCCTCTATGATCTCCAAGAGTAAAACAAACAAAATTCAACATGGATTTGACCCCGTACCTTTGGGTAAAAAACTCCCATTTGGGGTTCTAAGCCCACAAATCACTTTTGTGGCACCCATTCCTCTAAAGCATAAACCCTAGGGCTTGGAGTACCTCCAAAGACATAAATATCAAAACTCCTTCTTAGCAAGGGAGGTACTTCCAACACTAGGAAGTCTCAACCACCATCACCATCAATGCTAGACCATCTAGCATCCAACACTATAATATACTCTATAGAATGAACCACTCTATCTTGGTAGTCCCTCTGCATGAACTCATCTTAACCTGAAGACCTAAAAACTTTCGTAGGTATTCTCCCTCTAAAGATAGACTCCCTATAAGTCTACATGATCTCAACTGGCTCAACCTGCTACTAATCTCATATCCTACAAGGTTAGTCCTAGCTATGGTTGAACATAAGCCATCACCTCACCACAACCCAGTACTGCAAGAACTCAATCTCTTGGATAAAAAAACTTGTGCAAATACCCCCACTATTGGATATGCAACATCATGATATAATGAGAAAAATAGCATGCCAATATGCAGTCCATCACATGAAGCAATCTCGATCACACCAATCTCGTCCATGCAAAAGCAACAATCAAACTATCCCAATGATCCATGAAAAAGCATAGGAATTCCATGATTAACAACCCACACTACAACAAATTGTTGTTCACTAGGCTCACCACCAATCCACCAGAACTCCCATCCCATCTCACTTCCAAACCAGTCAAGACCATATCTCCATGTCCTAAGTTGAATCCTCTACTCCATGATATAGATGATCTCATCTTCCACTGAGCTGCTTCACTGTGCACACTCTGATTCACAGGCCCTTCAAAATAGCTTTGGTACCATGTTTTTTTCCATGATACTAGAGTCCATATTAGAATATTACAATCAATAATGCTAACAAATCAAGTATCACAACAAACTACTTTGCATAGCGGAACAATAAATAACAATAAATCAACACATACGTAAATATAGACAACTTCTTAAATTTTTTAAATACCCAACTTTGTTATATTAACAAACTTATAATACAACTATCTAGGGCTCCCATACCAAGGATAATGACCCTCATACATCCACTAATACATGACAACAACTGGGACTTGGTGTCAACAACTATGAAAACCAATATGCTCAAATAAGATACAATTTGACCTACCTTATGATGGTGGCCACACACAAACCTTTTAGTCCACGTACCTTGAATGCATATGCCCAATCCTTAGGCCTCGATTTGCCGCAACTTCAACCTACCTCTATCAATGAACCAAATCCATTATGTCACTAAAATTGACTCCAACTACTCTCTAGTTGATCGTTATTCCTTCAACACATCAACACATTGAGACTTTATGAAAAAATTTCAGCTTCCCATTACTTCTCCTTAGCTCCCTTGGGACTTCTTTCCCACTAGATGCTCCTTAGTCCTTCAAGGACACAACTCTTAGGGACTTCTTCCCATTAGTGCCTTCCTTGTGATGTCTAATGAAGACACACTTAGGGAATGGAGGGTTTTCACCTATCACTATCAAAAGTACTTCTCCAATGAACTTTGGCTGATGTAATATGATCCCTTAAACTCCTTCCTTTGTCCTTCAAAGATCAATTCTGAGATTACACAATCTTCACTCTTCCTTCTAGCTATAAATTTCCTTCTTCAAAACTGATCTAGGGCTATTTTGAGCACCTACTTGTTTCCCTCCAATAACCACAAGATGCCCAATACACTTCTTTCCAATTTAGAATGCATCCACTAGAAAAACAACATTAACAAGAAGAGACAATCCATACATTGATTTATGCTCTCCTTTTCCTTAGAAACCATACACTTTTATCTAAATTGAATAGTCTTGGTTAGCACATATGTCAACCCTAAAACATTGCTAAAAACTCTCCAACAGACCTGTTTTCTCCTCCAAAATGACTGCATTGTCCCTTCTGCAATTGCATCTTAGTGTTAGGACACCTTCTAGGCCTGCCAATCCTCTTCAAAAGAGAAACAACCCTCTACAATTATCGCAGAAACTTGTGGCCCTATTTCATATATGGAAACACAATAAACCGTGCATAGAGAAACCCATCTTCACCTCCAAATTTTATTCCCTAGTATCTGTTGGCATTATGATTCAAGTGTTGTCCTTGATGGCAACTCACTCAAAAGTTGGTACAGGTGCTCAGAGGTTGGTACAGGTGTGGTACAGGTGATGGCAACTTAATCAGAAGACAGATCTTAGTACAGCATGCCAAGGAAGTTCGTATACGCAGGTTCGTTAAGCCCAAGTCGCGTGTACACGCAAGTTGGATTCAGAAAAAGCGCGTGTATGTGGAAAAGTACCTTTGGTCCATGGTGGTTAGTCCTTGGAAGTTGTGCCTATGGTTTCGGACCATTGTGTCTCGACGGGCGTGTCGATCTCTAGTTTTGAAGTTGACGGTATTGTGTTACTATGGTTTTGGCTCTTGGTATTGAGCAAGGCCTAAGGCTATATAAGGAGAAGAAGATCATTAGGCAAGATCATCTTTCGACAAGGCTTGAATATCTAAGAGAGAAAGAGATCTGATATGCAGGTTCTGGGTTGCTTGATCTAAGCCAAGGAGAGATCACATCGGTTGATGGAAGACTAGATCTAAGGATAGATCGGGATCTAATGGTTTGAAATGCACTATCATGATATGGTTGATTATGCGTATTTCTAGATCTGCATATTGTCGCAATGTTATGTTCTGAGTCTAACTGATGTCTGGTACAGCTGCAAATTGAGAAAGTTTATTTTTAGATCTGTACGCAGGTTGGCTTCGGTAAAAGCGCGTGTATACGCGGGTTTTGCTCATTGAAGTAGCGTATATCTTTTGAAGCTTGATTTTGGGTTTACAGTGGGGGTCTGACTGTTATTGCAGAGTTCTGTAGTCTGCTCTGTGTTCTGGTAACTGGTGATTGACAGGGTTCAGTGGTTCAGTGATTCAAAGTTTGGTTGTTTTATGCTTCAATGATCTGTTGTGAAAATTGAATGAATTGGGGTCTACAGATTGTAATGTTGTGCTTCAGGAATATCCAGTCTGAAAATGTATGAAAGGTGGTACCTGAAGGAAAGAAGATTGTAGGTCAGCACCTACGTACTAGTATCTTGGCTAGTACAAGAGCAAAGGGGGTTGGAGCTCCCTTCCAAGGAAGTTTGGAGAACGAGAGAAGGTTGTAGCCTTCTGCAGGTTGTAGCCTGCGTACTGGTATAAGGCTGCACCAGTACAAAAGATTGTAAACTGAAGTTTCATATTAAAGAAAGATAGAGACAACTTGCAGCAGGTGGTTTTCACCCACATTGGGTTTCCACCTTACATCTTGGTGTTCATGTGTGTGGCTTTTGATCTGTTCTGTTATACTGCACCTGTTTACTATTAATGTGGTGAATAATGTCCTGATGAACTTAACTGAAGAATAAGCTAACTAAATTATGAGTTTTCTTCTTATACGCTGTTTTATTTAGTCATAGTAGCGTGTACACGCTGGTTCACCTAACTGAAGTAGCGTATATGTTTCTGAGCATTGAAAAAGTTTGATTGATCTGATAATACTGATTCACCCCCCCTCTCAGTATTATTTCCAACAATTGGTATCGGAGCAGGTCCTTCAGAGAAGCTTGATCGCTTGAAGGTAGATCATTCATCATGAGCAACTACGAGAAAGAAGCATCAATCAGGCCACCGATTTTTGATGGGACAAATTTCAATTATTGGAAGGTAAGAGTTACTGCATATCTTCAATCTCTTGGTACAGAAGTTTGGAACATTGTAGAAACAGGCTATGCTTTTCCTTCAGCTACTCCTACAGATCCAGCTGAGAAAAATCAGTATGAAACAAATGCAAAAGCAGTCAGTACTCTATTAGGAAGTATATCCCAAACAGAATTCATGAAGGTCATGCACTTCAAATCAGCAAAAGAGATATGGGACAAAATGATCACTAGCTATGAAGGAGATGAACAGGTAAAGCAAGCTAAACTTCAAACTCTTAGGATTCAATATGAGACTCTCAAGATGTATAATGATGAAAGTGTGGCTAATTATTTTCTTCGGGTAGATGAGATTGTTAATTGCATGAAAAATTTGGGTGAAGAAATAAAAGAGACTATAGTAGTTCAAAAGATTCTAAGATCATTATCCCCCAAGTTTGAATCTAAAGTATCTGCAATAGAAGAAAAACAAAATCTCCGTGTTCTCACTATGTCTCAGCTACATGGAATTCTAACTGCTTATGAAATGAGAAAGGGAGGTCCATCTGACAGAAGGGAAGCTGCTTTTAAGGCATCAGGAAAAGAAGATTACTATGAAGCAAGCCATGTTCCAGAAGAAGAGGAAGAAGAATCAAATTTTGTCAGAAATCTTCAAAGGGGTTCTGGAAGGTTCAGAGGTAAGCTACCTTTCAAATGCTTTGCTTGTGGAAGAGTAGGTCATTATGCTGCAAAATGTCCTTATAAGGATAAAGGAAAAGAACCTGCTAGATGGAACAAGAAACAAAGTGCAAATAAGAAAAGCTACTACACCCATGAAGATAGTGATGGCTTATCAAACAGTGATGAAGATGAACAAGGTAATAAATATAAGCTGTTAATGGCATTTGAAGATGATGATTATGAGGATGCTGTAGATGTGGATAATCTCTATAATGAAATTACTAGACTCAAGAGATGCATAGAAGAAAAGAGTGTGATCATTGATACTTTGCAATTTCAAATTGATGAAAAGGAAAAACATCTTGAAAAACTAGAAGGTGAAATTGTTGGTCTCAGAAAAGAAATTGAGAAAACAAAAGCTATTAATCTTAAGTTTGTCAAAGGATCTGAAACTTTGGATGAGATTATCAATGTGCAGCGGTCTCCTCTAAACAAGACAGGTTTGGGCTATAATGGAGAAACCTCTCAAGCATCCACCTCAAAAAGTTATCTTGATGCAGCAAGAAGAAATGAGCAGAAGAACAATGAAGATAATCAGGTAAAGCAGGGACGAATTACAAACAAAAACTATCAGGGACAATCCTTCTTAAGGGTAAACAAAAGCTACAACCAACCACAGGTAAAATCCTCTCAGTTTGGCTCAAGAATAGATGAAAATAGAAATTACAATCAGTTGGCTGGTAGATTCAATAACCGCAGAAGCTTCTTCAATGGACAATGCTTTTCTTGCCATAACTTTGGTCACAAAGCAGCTCAGTGTGTTGCATATAAAACAATCATGACTAGGGAAGCTCAAAAACAAAGAAGTATGACAGGGATTACAAAGAGGACCTATAACAACTTTTCGGTTCTTGAAAATGAAGTTGAATGTTCTATTTGCAATAATTTTGGTCATAAAGACTCTGAATGCAGGAGCAGGTTTCAGGAGAAAAAGGAACAAGCCACGAGCACCAAAAAATGGAGAATAAAGGAACCTCAGACAGAAAGATGTGGGATAGCTTTTTATGCAGAAGGACAGGAAAATCTATGGTACATTGACAGTGGATGTTCGAAACATATGACAGGTGATAAAGAAAAACTTGAATCTTATTCTACTTTAGAAAAGGGAAAGAAAGTTTCTTTTGGAAATGATACTCCTGCAACTATAAAAGGAAAAGGTATTGCTCCTTTGAAAGAAAAGGTCAAGGCTGGAAATGTTTTGTATGTTGATGGATTGAAGCATAATCTACTAAGTGTCAGCCAGATGTGTGATAAAAAAACCGAGGTTATTTTCAGATCGAATGGATGTCTTGTTCGTGATCTTGATACAGGTAAAACAGTTCTCAAAGGCAAAAGAACTCCAAATAATCTGTACATATTTGAAGAAGGACAACAACAATGCTATCTTAGCAAGGATGAAGAGCACTGGTTATGGCATCGAAGGTTGGGACATCTAAGCTTCTCACAAATAAGGAAAGCATGCAAATATCAGGCAGTTCGCGATCTTCCAGATATCAAAATTCCAGACAACACCATATGCAAATCTTGTCAGTTTGGAAAGCAAACCAGAACTAACTTTCCAGAGAAGGAAGGATCAGCTAGCTTGCCTCTTGAGCTAGTTCATACAGATGTATGTGGTCCATTTAGGAAAAGGACACCTCGAGGAGAAGAATATCTGATATTATTCATTGATGATTTCTCAAGGTTTGTTTGGTTAGGGCTTATGAAGCACAAAGATGAAGCATTCGAAAAATTCAAATCCTTCAAAGCATTGGCTGAAAATGAATCAGGACACAAAATTAAGTGCCTCAGATCTGACAGAGGTGGGGAGTTCACATCAAATGAATTTTTCGATTTCTGCGATGAACATGGGATAAGAAGAGAATTCTCTACAGCTAGAACTCCTCAGCAAAATGGGGTTGTGGAAAGAATGAACAGAACTATCCAACAAGTGGCTCGTGCTATGCTCGATGAATCAGGTACTCCTGCAACCTTCTGGGGTGAAGCTGCACATGCTGCTGTTATTATTCTTAACAAAACAAATGTCCGAGTAAACAGCACTCAAACACCTCATGAGCTTTGGAGTGGTAAAACTCCTTCCGTGAAGCATTTCAAAATCTTTGGGAGCAAATGTTATATTAAGAATACTGATGAGCAACTTGGCAAACTTGAACCTAGAGCAGATGAGGGCATTCTTCTTGGTTATTCTCCACATAGCAAAGCATACAAGTGCTACAATAAAAGACTTGGCAGAATTGTTGACAGTATTGATATAGTGGTTGATGAGAAGGGATATATTCCTAGGCAAGTTCATCATGAAGACATTGAAGAAGATGAAGGTTACTCTCAAAGGCGAAATGATGAAGAAGAAGAACCTCAAGAAGAAGAAGAATCTCAAGAAGAACCAGAGGAGTAGACAAGAATAGAAGAGAAGACTCCATCCAGATATGTCCAAAAGAATCATCCAGAAACTCAGATTGTGGGGCAGAAAGAAGCAGGAGTACAAACAAGAAGGACACTTGCAGAAGCTTCAAGCTACTTGGCACTACTCTCCTCCACTGAACCACAAAATGTGAAAGAGGCATGCAAAGATGAATGTTGGGTCAAAGCAATGGATGAAGAACTTGAGCAAATCGAAAAGAACAACACTTGGGAATTAGTTCCTAGACCAAAAGATAAGAATGTAATAGGAACAAAATGGGTCTTCAAGAATAAATTAAATGAAAATGGAGAAGTAATTAGAAACAAGGCCAGACTTGTTTGTAAAGGGTATGCACAGCAAGAAGGAATAGATTTTGAAGAGACCTTTGCTCCTGTGGCAAGACTAGAGGCCATCCGAATGTTCCTTGCTCTCTCAAGCTTTCAAAACTTCAAGGTATTTCAAATGGACGTGAAATCAGCCTTCCTGAATGGAGACTTAGAAGAAGAAGTATATATTGAGCAGCCAGATGGCTTCATTCTTGGGAATGATCCAAACCTTGTATGTAGATTGAAAAAGGCACTCTATGGACTCAAACAAGCTCCAAGGGCTTGGTACTATCGGTTGGACAAATATCTTCACCAACAAGGCTTTTCAAAAGGATCAGCAGATAGCAATCTCTATATAAAAGTTGAAAATAACAAATTGCTAATTCTTGTTGTTTATGTAGAAGATATTATTTTTGGCAGCAATGAAGAGACTATGAGTCAAAACTTTGCCTTGGTTATGCAGAAAGAATTCGAAATGTCACTTCTTGGAGAATTGACATATTTTCTTGGATTGCAAATCCAACAAAATGAAGGAGGTATCTTCTTGTCTCAAACCAAATACCTCAAGCAGATCTTGAAGAAGTATGGCATGGAAGAGTCAAAGCCAGTTTGTACACCCATGGTTACAGGATGCAGCCTCAGTGCTAATGATGAATCAGCAGCAGTTCACCAACCCACTTATAGATCCATGATTGGGAGTTTGCTTTATTTGACAGGTACTCGACCAGATATTACACATGCAGTAGGAATGGTTGGAAGATTTCAAGCCAACCCAAAGGAAACTCATCTTCAGGCAGTCAAAAGAATCTTCAAATATCTTCAAGGGACCCAAAACTATGGCTTATGGTATCCTAGAAATACAGATCTCACTCTTCATGCTTACACAGATGCAGATTGGGCTGGAAGTGTGGATGATAGGAAAAGCACAAGTGGTGGTGCTTTCTTCATGGGTTCCAGATTAGTATCTTGGTTCAGCAAGAAACAGAGTTCGATTGCCTTATCTACAGCTGAAGCAGAATATGTGGCTGCGGCATCTTGTTGCACACAACTTCTTTGGATGATGCAGACCTTGTAGGACTTTCAAATCATTTGCACTCCTCCAGTTTCTATCTTATGTGATAATACTAGTGCAATCAGCATTTCAAAGAATCCAGTCATGCACTCAAAGACCAAGCACATACCAATCAAGTACCATTTTCTCCGGGAACAAGTGCTTGAGCAGAAGGTCAAGTTGGAGTATGTTCCTTCTAAGGAACAAGTTGCTGATATTCTCACAAAACCACTGCCCAGGGAAACTTTTGAACATCTCAGACAAAAGCTGGGAGTAGTTGATGCTTCATCCTGCTGTTGAAGCTTGTCTGTTCTACAGAAAAGTTGGTATACGCAAGTTACGAAAGGTATATACGCGTATACACGCGGATTTATGCTGGGAAAGTCGCGTGTAAGGTGTACGCTTGTTGCAGAGATTATATCCGCGTACATACGCTGTTTCATGCAGGAGAAATCGCGTATATGAAGTTCTGAACAGCAAGGGCAAACTCTGGAGTTCTGAACAGCAATGGGTATGTCAGAATTCTTCAGGCACGGTTTCAGGGGGTGCAGCAGGCACAGGTTCAGGGGGAGCAGCTTAAAAGTCTCATAAAGCATTGTTGGCATTCAGATGTTTTGGTTGTTAATTTCAGGAAAAGGAGCTCAGAAAGAAATCCTGGTTGCTGATCTAAAAAGATGTTTATCATATGCTGCTGGTGACTTTCATAAGTCTTGGTCTAGATCTGTTGTCTCTATGTCATGTATCTCTCTTGCGATATCTCTTTTATGGTGTCAAGGTCATGTAACGGCCTATGTTGGTTTCCCCACTATGCCTGGGATGAATGCTGTAATATAATTGGTTGTTTCTGATATGTCCCCTCTTGGTAGGGAGTATGGATGTATGAATTGAGTCTTTTGGTGATAGGAAGGTCCCTTATGGTGTATAAGTCTTGGTTCTTGTTGAAGAACATCTTTTGCAGATCTGGCCTACTTTCAGGGGGAGCATGAGTCAGCACAGCCAAGCAGAGGTATCTGCATGTCCTCAGGGGGAGCACAGCCCTTTGCCCTTGATGTCAAAGGGGGAGAGTGACTTGGTGTGGTGGTTGCCATCAAGTCCAAAGGGGGAGATTGTTGGCATTATGATTCAAGTGTTGTCCTTGATGGCAACTCACTCAGAAGTTGGTACAGGTGCTCAGAGGTTGGTACAGGTGTGGTACAGGTGATGGCAACTTAATCAGAAGACAGATCTTAGTACAGCATGCCAAGGAAGTTCGTATACGCAGGTTCGTTAAGCCCAAGTCGCGTGTACACGCAAGTTGGATTCAGAAAAAGCGCGTGTATGTGGAAAAGTACCTTTGGTCCATGGTGGTTAGTCCTTGGAAGTTGTGCCTATGGTTTCGGACCATTGTGTCTCGACGGGCGTGTCGATCTCTAGTTTTGAAGTTGACGGTATTGTGTTACTATGGTTTTGGCTCTTGGTATTGAGCAAGGCCTAAGGCTATATAAGGAGAAGAAGATCATTAGGCAAGATCATCTTTCGACAAGGCTTGAATATCTAAGAGAGAAAGAGATCTGATATGCAGGTTCTGGGTTGCTTGATCTAAGCCAAGGAGAGATCACATCGGTTGATGGAAGACTAGATCTAAGGATAGATCGGGATCTAATGGTTTGAAATGCACTATCATGATATGGTTGATTATGCATATTTCTAGATCTGCATATTGTCGCAATGTTATGTTCTGAGTCTAACTGATGTCTGGTACAGCTGCAAATTGAGAAAGTTTATTTTTAGATCTGTACGCAGGTTGGCTTCGGTAAAAGCGCGTGTATACGCGGGTTTTGCTCATTGAAGTAGCGTATATCTTTTGAAGCTTGATTTTGGGTTTACAGTGGGGTCTGACTGTTATTGCAGAGTTCTGTAGTCTGCTCTGTGTTCTGGTAACTGGTGATTGACAGGGTTCAGTGGTTCAGTGATTCAAAGTTTGGTTGTTTTATGCTTCAATGATCTGTTGTGAAAATTGAATGAATTGGGGTCTACAGATTGTAATGTTGTGCTTCAGGAATATCCAGTCTGAAAATGTATGAAAGGTGGTACCTGAAGGAAAGAAGATTGTAGGTCAGCACCTACGTACTAGTATCTTGGCTAGTACAAGAGCAAAGGGGGTTGGAGCTCCCTTCCAAGGAAGTTTGGAGAACGAGAGAAGGTTGTAGCCTTCTGCAGGTTGTAGCCTGCGTACTGGTATAAGGCTGCACCAGTACAAAAGATTGTAAACTGAAGTTTCATATTAAAGAAAGATAGAGACAACTTGCAGCAGGTGGTTTTCACCCACATTGGGTTTCCACCTTACATCTTGGTGTTCATGTGTGTGGCTTTTGATCTGTTCTGTTATACTGCACCTGTTTACTATTAATGTGGTGAATAATGTCCTGATGAACTTAACTGAAGAATAAGCTAACTAAATTATGAGTTTTCTTCTTATACGCTGTTTTATTTAGTCATAGTAGCGTGTACACGCTGGTTCACCTAACTGAAGTAGCGTATATGTTTCTGAGCATTGAAAAAGTTTGATTGATCTGATAATACTGATTCACCCCCCCTCTCAGTATTATTTCCAACAGTATCTAAGGTAACTCACACCAAAAAAATCTCAAGAAGATGTCTATACTCATTTTCCTTCCCTTCATCTTGGATGCCTTAAACTTGCGCTATTTCAGAGATGATCCTTGATGTGATTTGAAGTTGGATGTGTGTAAATGAGGTCTGACATCTCCTTTAATTATATATTATCTTGTGGAAACTTCCAATCCAACCTTGGGCTTTCCTTAAGTCAAGCCAACCCTTCCATAGTGCCATTTTTAACCACTCTCGTAAATAAAAATTAATATCTGTCTTTGTAGACCTCTGATTTTGGTGTTCTTTGCATCCCCTAGTTCCTTTTAGGGTCCTCTAGGATCTTCGGGAGTCAAAACAAAAAAATTCAATATGGTTTTGACCCCACACCTTTGGGTATAAAACCCCCACCTTGGGTTCTAAGCCCACAAACTAGTTTTGTGGCGTCCATTCCTCTAAACCTTGAACCTTAGGGTTGCGAGTACCTCCCAAGCTACAAATCTCAACAACCAATCATGTATCTATTTTATGCAAAGTATCAATCCATTTGTACTACATACTTCCCTACAACATGCATCAGACTTGGAGGCCCCCCTCATTTTGGACCATGTTTTATATCTTTATGTGAGTTATAGTTTCTCAATTCATATTTTTTGTTTGATTTACGTATATCATTTATTTTGAGTTTTCTTTATACGTATTTCATATCCTACTTAGTTTAGATATCAATTTAAATACTAGTTTTTGCATTTAAACCCTATTGTGTATTGATGATATTATTTGTGATCACTTAGGTAGTCTCCTTTAATCACTTGCTGAAATAGTGAATAGAGTATGTCATGATAATTATCTAACCTATTGAGTTGGATGAGACCCTATGAACTATATTTCTTTTATTGAAACTATAATGGGCCTTGACTAGAGGACTAGACTTTATTCTATCCATATTTTAAAAAAAGTTGTTTTCACACTCACAGTAAATTAGAATTTAGGTTGCTTACCTTTAATGTTTTTTACTTTATTGGATGATTTGGACCAATTGAGTTATTTCACTAGTACATAAACATTATTTGTTTTGAATAGATTATTTCTTGTACATTTTTTATGATTGTAACATATATTCTAATAGTTCAAATCAAAGTAGCATTGGACCTTGGATAGCAATCTCTTTACAAATCACACATGCAAGAAAAGTAGTTTAGAAAAGTATAATTTAGAAAACTAAGAAAGATGATTGCTCACATATTATTTTTTCATTACACAAATTAGTGAAATATGGTTGAAAAATAATGTCTAAAACTTTTATTAAAAATTTCGCTGACTTTTTAGCGCCATATTTGGGTAAGTGCTAATAGAATTGGTTTTATAAATTAGGTTCGTTTTCAATTAACGAGAATTTTCATCAATTTTTGAATTCAATTTCTTCAATACAAAAAATTTAGACAAGGAAGAGTGTATGCGGTACACATTCAATTTAGTGAGCCTTTACAAATCATCATAATGTATGTACTATATGCATCGATTAATAATATCTAGGGATAGTAAGGGAATATTTATTAGAATAAGAAGATAATCCTCTCTACTATTGTTTTGACTATAGAAATTGAGGTGCTATAGGAGGAATCATTGGCTATAGATGAATCAAGAGAAGGACACATATGAACAAGCACATCTAGTGGAACAACAACTTCAACAGGTCATTCCTCCTCTATCTAAAACCATTCTCACCTGTATGGATTCTCTATTTAACAACAACAAACAATACAAAAAAGTGGACTTAGGAATTTTCAGTTCTTTATGAAGAAGAAATGGTAGATAATGAGGAAAGAGAATCCAATGTGGAAGTAATAAGAGTAAGAGTAGAATGTGAATGAGTAGAAAGAGAAAAGGAAAAAGAGAAAAAGGAGAAAGAAGAACATGAGGAATAAATCACGAGGAAATATAATATAATGAGGAAGTAATAAGAGCAAGAGAAGAAAGAGAAAGAACAAATAGGAGAAGAAGAGGTGGAAAATGAGGTAACATTTGGGTTTTCCTTTCTCAAATACGTACAAACCTTGGCAATGAAGTCAAGATGAAAACATGTCATCATCAATTTTACCAAATTTTTATGGTATGGTAACTATGGAACTCGATGCTTTTCTCTTTGAATTCGATATTTTAAGTTGTACTTATGGTTACACATTTGATACACATAAATTCATTTATTTCCTGCTATTTTGAATGGAGTTGCCTTAAAATAGTTCATTGGGTTAGGAGAACACACCATTACATATCGGGTTGACATGTATTCAAATATATCAACCATACTATAGTCCAAAATATTCTAAAGAAGATATTTTTAGGATAGCACAATAGGAGAATGGAAGTTCAAAATATTATTTAGAAATATTTTGATACAATTTGCAAAATTCTAAACAAATTTAATTAAATCAAGACACTATATGTACAATATTTCTAAAAGGTATTCGAGAAGAATTGATAGATGTACTCAACCTCGTGATATTAGGAGATATATATTATCTATAATTTGAGGAAATTTCTAAATTGTGTAGCAAATACTCAAGAGGCAAAGCTAAATATTGTAGAGGGAAAATAAATACTCTTTCCAAAGTTATTAGATCAGCTACAAGAAGTGTAAGTAGGGCAGAATTAGGAAATCTATTGGAAATTTGCAAAATTGAACTCCTAAGTGCACTTATTTTTTAGATAGATTTATTGAAAATAATAAGAAGTGGGAGGAACAAAATGAACTTTTATCAATTGTTTTTCCTAAATGTTGGTAGAAGCATCAATTAAGAGATTGTCCTTTAAATATTATTCAATGTTGTGTTATCTATGCAGGCAAGCCTTGAAAGAAAGATAGTCCAACATTACCTAATTTAAAGTAGTATACAAACGAGAAAATGAAGTAAGAAAACATCTTTGTTATGTTGCACCTAGGGAACCTTGGAAACCATATAAACATGTATGCCTCAAGACACTACTTAGTGATTTCCTACATATTGTAATCAAAATCTTGTGCAAAATGCATGGAAGGCTCCTAATCCTTAGAAAGGATGTTCTCTTTAACAAGGCTAAATATAACCCTATCAATAAGGTTGGAAAATACCTACTTATGAAAACCAAACTCTTTATAATCCCCAATAGAATTATCAAAAGCAACCATTTCCTTAAAAAAATAATCAATAACAATGACAACGATTTCCACTCTCCCAATATCCTCATCCTTTACAAAAATTATTAGTTGTACTTCCTCCAAAACCACAAATAACCCAACCACTACAACTATTTTTACGATCTAACCAACCTCTTTTGAGACCTACTCAATTACTGGCCCAACCAGTGGAAAATATCAAAGTGAATAAACCTATTTATAATGAAAAAGTGGAAACATATATCACATATTTAATTTCCCCTATATAATTACATAATATCCACTTAATATCTTGAAAATTATTTCATCAACATGATCAATCATAGTTAAGAAAATCACCTCCATCTCTAGAAAGATTGAATTTGAAAAAACTAGTAATTGCATCCAAGTTAGATTTTATGAATGAAGCTAAGAATATTTGCATTACAATTTCCTCATCACAATATATGAAAGATATACCTATATATGCAAAAACAATTATGGATTTATGCATTAAGAAATTAGGAAGAAAGAAATGAGATCCACCATGTTATAGACATATTTGGGCATTACAACCCCAATCACATATGTCCATAAAAACAAGGGCTTATAAACCCCTAAAAGTGTTGTTTTATACCCTAAAGGAACAAGGTCAGCTGATTACATCATCTCCTAGAAGTTCTCCCTGAAAAACTACTCAGAATTGGTCAAAACTCGACCATACAGACTGCTCCATGCATAGGGTGTGATGCATCTCACCTATTACACATGGGGGGTGCGATTCATACTGGAAAGCCCTTCTGTAGGGTGCGATGAGTGAGAGCAGACAAATGAAAGAAGCAGTTTGCTAGCTGGAAACGCAGAGAATCTTCTAGAAACTGTTCATATGACACTTGCCTCTCTGAATTCGGCCAAGGATGAGTAAGAGATCATGAAATCTCCAAGTGGAACCAAGAACTATTAGTGAAATGACACTAATCAAAATCCCAGAAGCTGACTCAGTCTCCTGTAAACATCTATATATGGATCCCTCATCCTAGAGATCCAGAGGCTGGAATTTTGTAATTTGCAAGGAAGTGCTGTGGGTTTCTCTTCGAAGAAATTATTGGGTGATCTTGCTTTGTATGAGGTGAAGAGGGCTTTCATGCTGGGAGGATGATGCTGGATCAGACAGCCTGGATGTAATCCTCTCTTATACTACTTCTATCAATAAAGCTATTTGAGTTTTCCTCCGTATGCTTGTATATCTCTGAATCTTGTATTTGTATATGCATTTATATGGTTAATGTACATCTGATCCTACATTGTTTATGGTTATAGATCTCTATGCTTTGATGGTATTTTGCTGCTTTGACTCTCCAGGTGTTCTTTGAAGCGAGACAAGTGAGAAAGGAGTGGCAAAAGATCTATCAAAGGAGAGAGGAAACAAGAAAGGAGACTAGCGAAAGACTGAGGTTGGTACTCTCTACTTCTCTCTCATCTATCTCTCATAAAGGAAAACACAAGTAACTTTAGTTTGTTTGTTTCTAAGATAGCTACCCGTCTTAGTGGGACTAGCAACTCTGAATGGACATTAGTTTTCCCGATAACACACCAGCTATATGAATTATTGGAAAACTAATAGGTCTATGTCAACTAGAATCACTGCAGAAAAGATGTTTAGAAGTGTAGCAAGAAAGTCTCACTTTGACTTTACCTTAGTCAAATTGACAAAATTCGAATTTCCACATCTCCAGTCAACTTGCAGCCAATTAACTTGTGTGACATGGCTCTTGCCACTCAGTTATCTTAGTAAATTTGAGTAAGAGGGCTTGGAGTTTAGTTAAGCATGTGTGATTACTAAATTTTAGTAATCCGGGTCAATTATTTCTAGTTGTGTTCAATTAAGCTAGTTCTAACAGTTAATGGAACCAGTGGAAGGTTATTTGTGCAGTGGGACAATAGTACAATGATCATCCAATTAACCGATCAATCAAATCAAAATAGATAGTGCATGTAAGGAATTCGAGTTCCTCAACTGTGGTGGAGATTCCAAGAGAGTGTAACAAGTAGTTGTAAACTAGTTTGAGTGTGAAAATGTTGCATGCAGTCAAATGATCATTCCATGGGAATTGTGCAATCAATTGGAGGAAATTTTCAAAAAAAATTGACTAAGTCTAGGTAAGAGCTTCTCATTTAGTAGAGAGATAGGTTATTCACATACATTCTCTATTCATATGATTAATGCAAAGAGGCTTGAGGGGTTTTTCCTAGTTGGGTTCCCCTAGAAAAATATTGTGCATGTGTAGTTTTTCTTATTACATGTTTAAGAATGTTGTTCTAAATTATGAAGTAAATTCTACAGATCAGTAGAGTAGAATTATGTCTCTTGATTTTAGATTAAATTTATTGAGCAGTTGCAATTCTATCACCATATTTCTACAAAAATATCTAATATGGAAATACCAATTATTACAATTTTCAATAAAACATTTCTATTCCAAATAATCTAATAGAGTTAGGTGTAGCTACTAATGTTATGACCATGGAAACAATGGAATATTTAAAATTTTTAATCTTGAACTAACACCCACAATGTTGGAATAAACTAATAGATCTAGAGTAAGAACTTAGTGTGTAGTAGAATCCAATATTGTCTCCATTGATTCTTGCGAATATTCTATAGAGTTCATGATTTTTGAACCTAATTCTAATTTAGGAGGGTATCCTTTAATTTAGGGAGACCTTGGCTAACAATATTTGATGCATTTATTAGTTGGCAATCTAGACATATGACCATTATAAGAGGAATATAAATAAAAAAGTCGCACTTTACCCCCTTTCAGAATTTATAAATGAATTGGAATATATGTCATGGCTTGAAGAAATAGCCCAGAGGAAAAAGCAGTTCAACCTCTTTTTAACAATTTCTCAATTTCTCAAGTCATTATTCTTAAAGGAAACGTCGATGAAAATTTACTCAGTCATTTTATTTATAATATAATTTTGTAGGGAAGCCACTATTTTCTGAAATTTTTTCTACTAATAATCATTTAGGACAAAATTTCTAGGAAACTTGTATAAATAATACTTTATCTCCTTCATTTCCATCCATATTGCCTATAAATTTAATATCAATGTCGTTTAGTAAAATCATTGAATTTTTTCGTAGGAAATGTTTAAACATTCACTCTACTTTACAAGAGTCTTGAGAAATTTAACTAATTTATATGATATGGAAATATTCTAATGCATTTTTCTAGTATTAAACAAATATACAAGATATCCATCTAGATACACATACAAGATAATTCTAAACCAGTTAGGAAACCTCAGAGAAGAATGATTCTAATCTTAAAATAATTAGTAAAATAAGAACTTCAAAAGTTGTTAAAAGTAAAATTCATTTACCCTATGTCAGTTAATCAATTGGTTTCATCCTTGGTGATTACTCTGAAAAATAATGGAAAATAGAGAATATGTGTTGATTATCAAGAATTAAACAAAGCAATTCGAAAGGTCATTTTCCTTTACCTTTCATTTACCGGATTTTGTATACATTACTAGAAATGAATTATTTCTCTTTCCTATGTGGATTCAATGGATATAATAAGAATCAAATAGCTCTATAGTATCAAAACAAAACAACCTTTACATGCTCTTGGGGAAAACATTTCTATAAGGTATCATCCTTTGGACTATGTAATGCACTTTCCACCTTTCAAAGTGTAGTACTAGCAATTTTCTTTGATCTCATAGATGATTTTTTAGAGCTACACATGGACAATTTCTCAGTATATGGGAATTATTTTGTATAATCTTTAAATAATCGTAGGAAGTTTTAATCAGACGCCGAGAAATGAATCTCGAAATTTAATAACAAATGCTTTATGTTGCTAATTGAAGGGATTATACTTGGCTACCATGTATATCTTGCAGGAACTAAAGTTGACCTGGACAAAACTGAAGTTATTATATTACCAAATCCATCTACTTAAAGGGATGTAAGAAGTTTTTTGGGATATGTAGGCTATTATCTATGTTTCATCGTAAATTTTAGCAAATCAGCCTTTCCTTTATTCAGGTTACTTATGAAAGATGTTGAATTTTCTTGGAATACCAAATATCATATAACTTTAAAAGCTCTTAAAGAAAAAATTTAAACAACACTAGTATTAAGAGGAATATATTGGGCTTTACCATTCCATATATCTATAGATGTATTTGATACAATAGTAGGAGTAGTTTTAGGCCAAAGCGATTTTTTTTAAACTTGTGCCATTTATTTCATGAGTAGAAACTTAACTTATACTGAACTTAACTATATTATTGTTGAATAGGACATGTTGGAAATTATTCATGTTGTTTAAAAAATTCGACACAAAATTATATGATTATGAAGTTTTTTTCCATACAAACCATTATGCTAGGACAACAAATTGGTGGTTGTTATCACATGAATTCAATATTACCATTTTCAATTGACCTAAAAGAGAAAATACAGTTGTAGAGTTTATTTCTCGTATTGATAATCTTTGTGAGATTTATCTAGTAAGAGATAGTTTCCTTAATGAAAATTTATTTTCTGTATCTATTAAATATCCATAGTGTGCTTATGTGGCTAATTATCTAGCTAGAGGAAAACTATTGTCACACTTCTCTCGAGGGAGAAGGGAAAGATTATTAGACAGAGTTCCAAATACTCCTAGATACATGGAGTTCCCCACTTGGGATACTAATAGCCAAATCATTTTAGATATTTCAAAAAGTACATTGGGAGTTGAAATAGTTGTCAAATAATGGAAAATTCAATAGTAGTATATGATATACGCATTTAGCCACAAGTTCTCATAGAACGTTTCGAGGAATGCGCCATAGATTTTGTAGGGCCTATTAATTCCTTGTCAAGGAGAAAGATGTACATATTAATATGAAATGACTATGCTACTAAATGGGTGGAGGAAAATATTCAACAAGAGAAACTAAACATTCAGTAGTAGATAACCTATTTGAATATGCTTTTTTTCCAATTTGGAGTTCCAAGGGAAATTGTTATTGACAAGGGAGCATAATTTACATCTAAGCTAGTGCAAGCTATTGTCCAAAAATTTCAAATCAAACACCATTATTATTCTCATTATTATCCATAGGAAAATGGCCAAGTGGAGTCCATAGATAATGTTATGGAAGCAATTTTGACCAAGACATTCCAACTTCATCGAAAATATTGGGTAGAAATGCTTCCACAAGGTTTGTGAGCTTAAAGAATAAAATGGAGGAACACTTTTGGTTTCACCCCTTACAAGTTAGTGTGTGCTAAGCATGCACTTTCTCTAATTGAAATTCAAATCAAAACTTTCAAAATCATAACAAAATTAGGGAAGAATCTTTCTAAATCACAACAACAAGAATCGTACCATTGAATGAATTAGATGAAAATTTCCAAGATGCCTTGTAGCAAACTACTTCAATACAAAAATAACAAGAAAAATGGCATGACATGTTTATAAAGAAGAAGTAGTTAAAGTTAGTGGTTTGGCCTTATGGTTTGACTCACAATTCAATGATTTCAAGGGCAAATTCACCACTCATTAGTTTGGACCTTATGAAGTTAAATCAATTTTTGACAATGGATCCATAAAGGTAAGAAGAATAGATGAGATAAGAGCTTCATTTATGGTGAATGTCCACAAATTGAAAATTTACAACAAGCAAATATCAGAAGAAAAATTTGTTTCTATATTAATTTAGAAATACAAGATGCAAGTTGAGGGTGAAAGGAGTGATGCTACTTCCCCTATTCCATCCTATATATATATATATATATATATATATATATATATATATATATATATATATAGATAGATAGATAGATAAAGAAGCAAAAATGTCTAGTTGTGTAAACTAGATCGCTAGCACAACTAGACAAGAAATTTGTTTGAAAAGGAGATAGGCTAGAAATAATTCCTAATCAAATGTATTACTCAATGATTGCAAGATTTCCTGAAATCCTTCAATTAGTTTTAAAATTTGAAGATACCAGAACAAGAAAGTTAGAGGACATATATATGAAGAACACAATTGAAAATTTACAACAAGCAAATATCAGAAGAAAAATTTGTTTCTATATTAATTTAGAAATACAAGATGCAAGTTGAGGGTGAAAGGAGTGATGCTACTTCCCCTATTCCATCCTTCCTATCTATATATATATATATATATATATATATATATATATAGAGAGAGAGAGAGAGAGAGAGAGAGAGAGAGAGAGAGAGAGAGAGAGAGAGAAGCAAAAATGTCTATTTGTGTAAACTAGATCTCTAGCACAACTAGATATGAAATTTGTTTGAAAAGGAGATAGGCTAGAAATAATTCCTAATTAATTGTATTACTTGATGATTGCAAGATTTGCTGAAATCCTTCAATTAGTTTTAAAATTTGAAGATACCAGAACAAGAAAGTTAGAGGACATATATATGAAGAACATAATTTTAAACATGTGTATATTCCTAGGATTTAGTAAGTATTTCAATAATCTATGTTTTATGATATAATTCTTGTAGCAGCTTCAAAAGTATAAATGATAGATTTCATTTATGTGCCCAATATGTAACATTTGTCCATGGTAAAAAAAGAGTATTTACGAGTAGATTTAAATTTTTTTATAGTCTAGATTTAAGCTAGATAGAAAATAATTATGTTCATGAACAAACCTAAGGAAAAGGAATCTGTAACACCCTCCTCCCACATTTACCCAAGCTAACCAGTTCACCGTGGGTAAATACGTGATGAAGAGTTACTGTGATATGATTCAAGTTCCCATGTACAGTGAAGGAAGTGGAACTGACAAGACAAGACCAATTTGACCTTCCTCAGGAACTATAGGACACCCAAGGACTAACCGACCACTGCAGGTGTCCAAACATTGAGACAACTTGATGTTATACTGAACTAGACCCCTAGTCACTCCCATGACAAGCCTTCCATACGACAAAGTGCCTCTAGCCGCTCCCACAACAAGGCATCCATGCGACTGGAACCATTTTCAGGTAGTTTTGTGTCATCAACCCTAGATTCGAAGCCAAAACTTGTTGAAACTATAAAAAAGGATAAATAAAAAGATATCAGGCCTCTGATGAAAAACATGAACAAGGAATTGTCTTGAAAAGGCCTAGCCATGACAATCATTCCATCAAACGTATCATGAACATGTAAGCTACATGTAATATAAACACATTTGAACATAGGGGCTTCATAATTATATGAGAATCGTTAAGAAATTCTGATGCCCTCTCACAATAGTTGCATTTTCATCTATTAGATTATTCATTCATTAAAATTTCGTATACTAACCAAAACATGATGAGAGCCATAACTCAAGTTTGTCATCAACCATGATTATAACCAACATATAACGAACAGAATAATAATGATATAACAACCATTAAAAACACATATTAACATGTATATTTACTCATTTAGTACAAGAGAAAATTGTATCTTATTAACATATGAAAAATCCAAACAAGTCAGGGACTTCCATGTACCACCTGAACATAGATTGGGCTGAACCAACTATTTCTTTCATCCAATCACCCCTGTGCCCTATTCTAAGCATGAATATGGGACTTACAACCAAACAACTAGGACTTCCTTAGGGTTTACTGCAATCCCGCAAAGAAATTCCTAGGCCCAATACCTCATCTATACAACTAGGCTTTACTGCAATCCCACCAAGGGATTCTAGGGTCCAAAAAATAAACATACACTAGCAGGCTTTACCACAATCCCCCCATATAGCAGTCAAGAGATCACTAGGCCTATACAAGCATGGATTCCTTTGGATCAGTCCACCAAAATCGTGAGGAATTTGTTCATCTCCACCATCTAGGATTTAACATATATCACACCATTCAACGATCGAGGATTCTTAGGCCCAACGAAGGTATACACCATCAGGATTTACCCCATCCCAGCTTCACTGGTCCAGGGACTCCTAGGCCTTATGTTTCTCCCTAAGATCACCCCACTCAGTTTTGAAACCATTCGGAAATCCAACTCAACCAAATAAGAGAAACCCCATCACACCATTACTATCCAAAAATAGAAAGGCAAAGCTGAAAACCACTATCACACCTGGAAAAACCCTTGCAAATAACATCAATAAAACCAAATACACACATGCATGTATCATGAATGCCAAAACTAGCAAGGAAATCACACATGGAACTTGATACTTGAAAGTAACCACCATGTAGCATCTTGATCCAAATCTTCCTTGCTTGATCTTTGCTTCCCTTTGCCTTATTTCTCCTTAGTTTTCTTTCCTTGCTCCAATGCTAGAGTGCTCGAAGAATGCTCTAAGTGTGCAAGAGTATGTGAGAGAGAGAATAGAGAAAGAGAGCTCCAAATTTGAACTGACAAAAGGTTGTGAATTGATCCTCAGAAGACTTTTCATCCATGAGGCCTCTGTTTTCTTCATTTTTCATTATTTTCGTTCATTTTCCTCCTCACATGCAACCTATGATCTTTCAGCTTCTGTTTCTCTTAATTTCCCTTATTCTCATAAATAAAATGCCAATTAATGCGTCTTGCCTTTTCAAATCCTTTTCCATTTCCTTTGCCAATTTCCTTAGCCATAATAAAACAAATGAACACCTACTAGGATGTTTTTCCCAACACTTAGCTTGGAATAAGTGTCCCATGACCTTGGTCTTATTTTCCCTTTATGAACTTTATTACATGGATTTTTAACCCAGTGTTTTCACAAAACCCTACCCCTTATGGGAACACTGTCCTTGGTGTTCAATGACACCTACAAGCAACATGACTGCTGAAAACAAAAACATACTACCCATGGAGCTTTATAAGACTACTCGTTGCAGTATTTACAATGAAATCATACTGAAAACATGACAATCATACCATTTACTAGAGCTACATAATGTAACTCATTATGATATTTACAATAATATACACATATACATATGCACATTTTCTCTAACCAACAAATAAAAGGATACGATTCCTGTATCAATCGACAAGGGAATCCAAAGGCTCACACTTCCACCCTCAAAAGTAGTACCAGGGTTCACCTCCTTCCAAGGAATTCCAAAATTCACTGCCAAAGTCAAACCTGCATCTAATGTCCAGCACTACAATCCTACGCAACATTTCCCCTTAGTGAAAAGTTACCGACTCATTGGTCCAGGGTGCACTCCCAATGTGCATCTAATTCCTTCGGAAAATGCTAATGACAAAAAAAATCCATCCCTGACATCCCTTCTCTACTACACAGTCCCTCAGAAATCTGGTCACCCCCTTTTGTGTAGTCACTCACCTTCCAAGTTCCTTGAAATCCCCTTTCCCTGGTGATCCATCCCTTGTCAAGTTTTCCTCACATTGGAAGGTCAAAAAACCAAGGCATATACCTGCCTCAAAACCATCATACCAATCATATCATGCTCATGGAAATCAGTGGACATTATTGGGTACTAGTGTCCCACAACGATCTTGCTTTTGAAGTGCTTTATCAACGTATTAATGCCTGTTCCAATTCCTTTTGTTGTTGTTGCTAATTCTTCCAGTCAGTTTCAACCATCGAAACCAGGCATTTTCATGCTTTCTTGTACGACACACATGATTTCCATTAGGTTTAAAATAAATTGAAATAAATTCACATCAAACCTCGTCGGTAGCTCATTAATGAGGTACGCTTGCAATCCTTCTTACTTCCTGTCACAACAGGTCAAGGAGTTGTTTGATCAAATCATCATGAATAAAATATCACATTCAGTTAGCTCAAAGTGAAACCATCAAAATCAAAATCATATATCACATGCAACCATCATAAACCAGAATCATATATCACATTTAATCATTATAAACCATAATCATAGATCACATGCATAATTAAAACTGAAATAAAATGTTGATACTTACACTTTAATCGATCCTTAGCTTCTACCTTTATCCTTTGTCCTATATCTATGCACACCAGATTGGCTTCCACACTCGAAAACCTCCTAGTGCCTTCTCTTCAACCACGTACACATACACATAGTGTGAATCACACACATACAACCACACGTGATATACAACACCATATAATACATGCACCTACACCTAACATATAACACATACACCTACACCCGACATACAACACAATAGGTACACCTGCATCTGGTGTACCACACAACACGTACACCTACACCCGATGTACATTACAACACAATACATACACCTACATCCAGTGTACAACACAACACAATACATACACCTACATCCAGTGTACAACACAACACAATACATACACCTACATCCACTGTACAACACAATACAATAAGTACACCTACATTCGGTGTACAACACAACAAAATACATACACAAAGTAAAACATAACGAATACACATGTCACAATACCACGACTACGCAATGCACATACAAAGTACCACACATACACAAAACAACATGTACAACATGCACACAATACCACATGCACACAACATAGCATGTACGACATGCACACAATACTACATTTACAACATGTACATAGTACCACTTGTACACAACAACACTTGCACAACATGTACACAACACCACCTACACAATGTGTACACGGTATGAGATGTACACAACACCACCTGCACAACATGTACCCAACACCACATGTACACAGCCCGAGACGCATGACCTGTACACAACACCACATGTACATAGCACCACATGCATGATATGTACAAAACACCACCTACACACAACACCCCATGTACAACATACACATGACACCACATGCATGCAATGCCACATGTGCAATCATACACACAACACCACAGGTACATAGAACCATATGTACAACATGCACACCATGCCATATGTACACATCACCACATATCCAACATGTGCACAACACCATATGTACACAACACCACATATCCAACATGCACACAACACCATATGTACACAACACTACATAGACAACATGTACACAACACCATCTATACACAACACCACATGCACACAACACTAGAGGTACAACATGTACAAGATATACACAACAATATTACCACACATACAAAGACCACACTCTCTCTACTAGGCGGCCTTGCTTCCAATGTATTTCAACCATCCATGCTTGTACCAACATGTCAGAGATCATGCTGCATTCGTTCCCATGACATATCCCTTGGCACAACCTACCCATAAGATAAAAATAGACATAGTACAAGCATATAATATCAATTCATATCAACATGATACTATCCTTGTAGACATGTCAGGGTTACTATTCCCACTTGATTCCTCATAAACCAGGAACCTCTTCATGCCATTCACATACATAAGCAATCATTCCTCCATAAGAATGATTCCTGATGACCCTATCAGACAATGAAATACATATATACATATATACATATAAACATCAACATAAAAAAATCATGATTCCTAACGACCCTATCAGACAACAACATACGGACATACATTTATACATATATAGACATCATCATAATCATAATAACAACATAATTACCATATATCATAAGGTTTAGGTTAAGATAATTCCCTTTATTCATGCACAACATTGAGAACAATAGTTCCCAACAAGGCATCTGATACCTCAAATCCTTTTACTTTAACTTTCCTATTATCTTTCTCATGATTGTCCTGCCACTTTCCTTTTATCCTAAATGGAGCCAATCATTCCAACTGGTTGTTGTATTCTTGCCTTCAACTTCACATACTTATGCACCGAGCTTCATTTAGGTCTTACATTACCTATTGGATTTAATTCAGCTCTCCCTGAGCAACACTAACTTTCCTCTTTCCCCAACCAAGTCCCAAGACTCTCAAAACATAAAAGCTAAGACCGCGAAGAAAATAAGAGAAAACCATGAAAAACCAATAGCCATATGACACCACAAGCAAAGTGGTATGGCCATACACTACATATAAAAAAAACCAAAATCAAGTGCAAAAAATCACAAAAGACCAAAAACACAAGGCTAGAAACAAACACCATGACTCAATCCCCATGGTTCCAAAGGAAAGCACAACCCGAGCCTTGTTCAAGATTTCACGGAAATCTATTTTTCCATGCAATCCCCTACATCATACTACCATAAACACATAACTGTCAGTGCATAAGTAAACATAACAATATACTGGTTACCTTATCTTCATGTGTAAAGAATGATACCCTGTAACTGAACATGTACAAATATAATATCTCAAGGGATTCCAATTCCTTGATGAATCCAACCAAAATTGAAAACCAATTGTTATATCTATCAAATACATGCCCATGAATATAGCACATATCCACATAATGTCAAATGAAATCAAGGTTAAGAAGACTTCATGTATTCATGTAAAGCACTCATTCATTTGAAATTGCGGTTTCCAAACACAGTCAAAGGAATCCTCACCCAATTCCTTTCTTTTACCTTTTACCTTGCTACAATTGAGACGTATTATCTACTATCACATCAGCTAGTTGTTAGTTATATAAACAAATAAGTCACACTTTCCAAATATCAAGACATTATTTCTATTAATTTGAAATAAGCCTTTACCAAGGCTAACAACCATGTCATAATCAACTAACAGTTATAAGACATAATGCTACAAATATAACCTACTTACACTCAAATACATATTAGTTGTCTCAACACATATTATGTTAGCACGACCATATTAAAACAAGATCATTTCTTCATGCAATCTTTTAGACACATACTCATATCATGTAATTAATCAAACATTCAAACAACCTATAAACATACCATGCTAGATAAACCAAGTAGACAACATAATCAAACTCATACCTCAATGTATGTTAGGGGAGGCTATCACATCTGCACAAGTAGAACACAATATCACAAATATATCGACTCATACCTGAATATCATAACCATAATCATCATGGATATGACCAAAATGCATATAAAAACAAGTTACTATCCTTCATGACTAACCGACGCATATAAATATGATCACATTGATTAACTAACATCTATCATACATGCAACTGCAAGAACCATTGACTAAAAAACATGTACATAATCCTAAGTCTTATGCAACCATTAACCAACATACATGCATACCCACCATACAAACCTGTATGATGATCTGCTCTTACCTTGAGGTCCAATGTTGCAACTTCACTCTAATAATTTGCTTCTCCTACTCTATCTTAGTTAACACATTACAATCTTGATGACACAAACTACATAATGACCTCCATGATGCATTCCTGGCCTACCATGCATGCATAACAATAACCATGAAAATGCATGCATAACAACATATAGACACTGGCATGCATGAAAAATGCATATACAACCAACATGCATTAAAGACAGAAACATCCCAACAACAACATCATCAACTTCAGAATGAAAACACAACTGTAACAATGACCATAACCATGCATATATAACAATCACATATACAACCTACATGTATGAATGACAACCACATTCTGCCCACCTAGTCCAAGGGTTGAACCATGCTCTGATACCACTTTGTAACACCCTCCTCCCACATTTAGTCAAGCTGACTAGTCCACCGGGGTGAACATGTGACAAAGAGATACTATGATATGATTCAAATCCCCATGTACAGTTAAGTAAGTGGAACCTACAAGACAAGGCCAATATTACCTTCCTCAAGAGCTACAGAACCCAGGGGCTAACCAACCACTCCAGGTGTCCAACCCCCGAGACAACTTGATGTTATGCTAAACTAGAACCCCAATTGCTCCCATCAAAAGCCTTTCATGTGATTGAGATCCTTGAGTCGCTCTCACAACAAGTAATCCATGCGACTGCGACCTTTTTTAGGTAATTATATGCCAGTGGCCCTGGATTCTCAACCATGTTTTCAAGGCCAAGACTCGGGCCTCTGCCCAAAACTTGACGAAACTCCCAGAAATGATAAATAAAAAGAGGACAAGGCCTCTAATGTAAAATTTGAATAAGGACTTGACCAGAAAATGCCAAGCCATGACAATCATTCCATCAAACACATCATGAACATGTATTCTAAAGGTCATATAAACACGTCTAAGCACAGGTACTTCATAATTATCTTAGAATTGTCAAGAAGGTATGATGCCCTCTCACAATCGTTTCATTATCATCTATTAGGTCATTCATTCATTAAAATATCATCTACCAACCAAAAGATGATGAGATCTATAAATCAAGTTTGTCATCAACCATGCTTATAAACAACATATAACCAACATAACAAAAATGATATAACAACCATTAAAAACACATATTAACAAGTATATTTACTCATCTAGTACATGAGAAAAATAGATCTTATTAACATATGCAAAAGCCAAACAAGTCAGGGACTTCCATGCACCACCCAACCATAGATTGGGTTGAACCAAATATTTCTTTCAGCAATCACCCCCATGCCATATTCCAAGCATGAATGTGGGACTTATAACAAAACAACTAGGGCTTCCTTAGGCTTTACTGCAATTCCATCAAGGGATTCCTAGGTCCAATCCGTCATCTATACAACTAGGCTTTACCACAATCCCACCAAGGGATTCCTTGGCCCAAACAAGAAACATACACTACCGCGATTTACCACAATCCCACCATATACCGGTCCTGGGATCACTAGGCCTATACAAGCATGGATGCTTTTAGATATCACCACCCAAACTGTGAGAGATTTTTTCATCTCCATCCTCTAGGATTTACCGTATACCTTGCCATTCACTGATCAAGGATTCTTAAGCCCAACGAGGGTATACACAATCATGCTTTACCACAATCCCACCTTCACTAGTACAAGGATTCCTATGCCTCGTGTTTCTCCCTAAGTCTGCTCCATTCAGTTTCGAAAACATCAGGTAATACAGCTCAACCAAATAAGAGAAACCCCATCACAACATGGCTATCCGGAAATGGCAAGGCAAAGATGAAAACCACTCTCACACTTGGAAAATACCATGTCAATAACAACAAGAGATCCAAATACACACATGCATGTACCATGCATGCCAAAACTAGCAAGGAAATCACACATGCAACTCGATACCTACAAGTAATCTCATTTTAGTAGCTTGATCAAACTCTTCCTTGCTTGATCTTTGCTTTCCTTTGATTTCCTTGCTCCAATGCTAGAGTGCTCCAAGAATTCTCTAAGTGTGAAAAATTATGTGAGAGAGAATAGAGATATAGCTCCAAAACTTAATTGAGAAAAGTTTATGAATTAATCCTCAGAAGCCTTTTTATCCATGAGTCCTCTATTTTCTTCATTTTCCATTATTTTCCTCCATTTTCCTCCTCACATGCAACCTGTGAACTTTCACCTTCCTTTTCTCCTAATTTCCATTATTTTCATAAATAAACTGACAATTAATACATCTTGACTTTTCAAAGACTTTCCCATTTCCTTTGCCAATTTCCTTAGCCATAAACCAAATGACCACCAATTAGGATGTTTTTCCCAACACTTAGCTTGGGATATGTGTCCCATGAACTTGGTCTTATTTTTCCTTTATTATCTTTATGACATGGATTTTTAACATGGGGTTGTTACAGAATCAATGCGAAAGATTTAATCATGGCAATCTTCAGCAACAAAAGTTCTAGTCATAGACGAATCATGAAATAAATAATCTTTCTTCTATTCATAAATAAAAGTACTATTATCAATCAAAATTGAGTTATAAATATCAAGGTTCTAGTCCAAAAAGCATCCTTGAAATTTTTTGCTAATCCATAGCATATTGCATCAATTGAGGATCGGTAAAAATAATTTTAGAATATTTTAACCTTGTTAAAATTAGGAAATTAAAATTAGAAAGTCTACTTAGTATATATATATATATTATTATATATATATATATATATATATATATATATATATATATATATATATATATATATATATATATATATATATATACTTATTTGTATGAATAATAGTAGTTAAATTCTTAAATATGTCTAACCTTTCATATGACATTGATGATTCCATTGTATCATGACTATCTGTATGTTCCCTATAAACCCCCAATTAGTTGTTATACTAATATTTGATATGTAATCATTAAAAGATAAGAATTTTGGTTGTAATTAAATAGTATGATGAAGTTTTACCTATCTATTAATATATTTTGAAAAAGAAACCAAAATATCTAATACCATACACTAACACCATTCATTTGAAGTTTTCTTACTTCAAACAAACTACACATAATTAGCAAAAAACGGTGCTTTGAGATCACAACCAAGCTATGCTTATCCAACAAAGGACAGATTAGGTTTGAACCAGAAGGAGTGGGTGTTGGATGTCCATTCTAAGTGTCATAACAGACTATAGAAATTTTGCTTGATACAATTATTTGAAAAGTTTTAGGGAAAATTGGAGGTAACAAAGGAAATTGCACATACATTTGATGGGGAGTGTGCTCAAGTATAGAACTCACCTCTACATGTCTCATAGAAATTGATCTTTAATTATTATAGGGATACCTCAAGAAGGAGATAAGTGGTTAATAATAAATCCATTGAGGAAACATCCCAGACCCCATTTCTTGACAAAGCGAGATAGCATCCACTAAAGAAAACACAGTTCCTTGATTATGGCTCTTATACCCTTGGAAATACATTGTCTTCTTTATTCAAAAACACATAATGTGTGGAGGTAGGTATAACTTAATTTTCCTACACGATATTAGGCTTGTGTTACATTTGAAAACTAAGAAGTTTGTTAATATTCCATTTTATTTTATTGAGGAACCTTACAAAAATGGCACGAGGCATTCAATGACAAATCAACATTATAAATATAAAATTATATCGTAATGGTTTGACGAAGATGATTGTTGTTTTTGGGTTGCAAAATAGAAACAAAACCCATTCACAATTTTTATTATAGAATGGGTTTCAAGGTGAAAATTTTACAAAGAATGTACAAGAGGGTTTTTGAGGAAGAGAGCAAGGTATTGCAAGAAAGCAAACAAAGAAAAGCAAAATTGGAAATAAATCCTAGTAATGAGAGAGAAGTTATAACATATCAGAGCAGTGTCACATATTCTATGATGAGGGAATTAAAGCATAAACACATGGAGGATAAATTAAATAATCTAGAGAATGAAGGAGAGGATTCATGGCTTGAAAAACTAGCAAAGAAACCCCAAACAAAATATTCCACAAGAAACCATTGACTAATTCATGAGGTCGATATACAGCAAGAATATTTTTATGAATATCTTGAGACACGAGAAGTTTATAATAGAGAACCTTCACCATTTACCACAACTGATGACAAATAACCTTATTCATTTGTTGTTAGTAGAGGATAATTATTTTTCTACCTTTACTACAGCTGGTCATGAAGAGATTTCTCTATTTCCCAAAAATGACAACCAAGTACACCATTTTCCTACATTCTTAACTTCATACATGAAAAAAAAGAGAAAGAAAATTACAAATTTAAAAAGAGAAGGTGGAGATCTACAAGTTTTAGAGAGATATCTAAAGACTAGAAATGAATGTTAAAATGGTAGAGTATTAAAATCCTAGAGGAAAAGGATAAATTGAAAGAATAATATGCATCACTGATGAAGTAGGGCCTATGTGTGGTATGCGTAAAACAAGCGCTAAAGCTGCATAACCAAAAAATCAAGGACAAAATTCTCGTTTAAAAAGTAAAAAGCGGTTTATCAAGGATTCTACTTCAAATACTAATGTCCAACACAAGTTAGTTGAAAATATTTGAGCAACTGATGTGAGTGGACACAATTTTGATCAAAATTATGGAAATTAAATATTTCATAGGATATGCAATAACCTTCATCTAGGGGAAATGTTCTTGGAACTATGCTTTAAGTGATTTATCTTGGCATTTTCGCTCTAATTTTTTTCCAAGTCAAAGAGTGAAATTTGGAGACAATTAAGAAGAAATATCAAGGCACATTTGGTAAAAAAAATCAAATTATGATTATATATAATTTGAGATATATATCATGTGTAAGTTATGGTTTGTGAAGGGTCTTGAAATTAGATTAAACAAAATGAGCTTGGGATTTTTGATATAACTTTTCTTCTTTTGTGATACATAAAATTATGAAATTTTCAAAGATTTTAGAAACATAATGAAGTACCTAATGTAAAAATTTATAATTTATGTTTAAAAAAATAGACATATGGAACACTATGTGAGTTTTCTCATGGAAATATGTAAAAAATCAAAACGTTGTTAAAAACATTACCATAACTTTCACTTAGCACATGAAGCTTAATAAAACTTGGAAATTAAAATTCAAAATGGCTCAAGTTTCATAAATATATAAAGAAACATGTCATTCATTCATTCATATATTCTCTACATCAAGGTTTTAAAGGTGTAGAACTTACAAGTAGCATAAATTTTTATTAGAAAACCATTATTTTTGGTGATTTAAAGTTGTGATAAAGAGGATTATGATATTTATTTTCCAATATGCCTCCAAAGAAATATCTAAAAATTACTAGACTAATTAAACCTCTTGAAGGTTCATCCATGACTCATGTAGGAATACATGATGTTAACTACTGTGTAACCAAGTTGGAAAGTTAGTTGTCACAGTTCGAAGAGTGAGTTAGAAGGGGCATTGAACAATAAATAGATGAAAACAAGGAATAAATGGATGTGAATATGAAGAAAATGGAATAAAATGTTATAGAAGCCATAAATGGAAGGTTCCCAAAAATTGATAACATTTCCAAAGGAACTCATAAGAAAGATAATACTTAAGTTGAACAACTTGCCTATTATAAGAATTTTTCAAGTGGATTTGTATTTAATTATGGAGCTACTCATGGATGGTTTCATAAAGGAGTGACCTCGCTAAGGTCTAACTAAAGAAGTTTTATGGAACAGAGGTCTTTACTTGGGTGCACCAAATACAATAATATTTTGAATTGCACAACGTTATGGATGATAAGTAAATGATTCACATAAAAAATTTGAACTTTGAGATAAAAGCCTATCATTGGTATCAATGGGTAGTTAAAATGAATCACCATTCTTATCATTGCACATGGGGTTTATTTACAAGAGAATTAGAATCACAATAAGTCAAAGCTTGGGAACCAGACTAATTTAGATAATTGATAAGAATCAAGCAATTTGGTGATATTGAAGATTATATTTCAGAATTTCAGATTTTGGCCACAAGGATGGATAACATAAGTGATGGAAATTTATTGGAATCATACAAGGGTGGATTAAAGGAATACACTAAACATGATATTTTCCTAAAAAATCCAAAAAGATTTATGGATCCTATGAAATTTTCTTGTCATATTAAAGCCAAGAATAAGGCTTCACATAACTCTACCATGGGAGAATACACATGAAGAAAATATTGTTTTAGGTTTCACAAGACAACTATACCTCAACCTACCTATATACATAGAAGGAAATGGAAGAAAGAAGAGGAAAGTGACTGTGCTTTAGTTATAACAAAAAATACTAAAATGGCATAAGTGTTAGGAAACAAAATTGTTCATTTTGAAAAATAATGACAAAGAGGAAACAGAGGAATCTAGACAAAGAGAGGAAGAACTTTTCACCATAAAAGAGAATGAGATATAGATAGAATTTATGCAGAACATTGATTCAAATAGGTGTGAGATATATCTTCATGCATTGGTTGGTTTGTCAGCTCCTCAAACTCTAAATATTGTGGCTTACATTAAGAATAAAGGGGTCATAATACTTGTTGAATCACATAGTACCCATAAATTAATTGATAAAAGATTGGAAAAGAACCTCAATTTTTTTTGTATATATAGTGACAATTTTTCAAGTGTTAGTTAAATCCAATGGAGAGAGTACCTATTACATGGGAAAAAGACACAATATTAAAATTATCATGGGAGAATATAAATTGGAAATCTCAATGTATGCCATTCCAATTGGAGGTGTATATGTTGTTTTAGTGATTCAATGTTGAGAACATTAGATATAATATCTATAAAGTATAACGAATTATTCATGATATTTGAGTGGGAAGGAGTTAAATTTCATCTCAAAGGGTTAAAATGTAGACCTTCTCAAGCCATGAACACTCATAGAATTGAAACGCTCCTAAAAAAATATAGCAATGGGTTTGTGGTTAAACTTTATTCTATGGAAGTTAAGCAGGAAGATGAAAATATTCCCAAGGAATTAAAAAACACCTTCGAAAAGAACTATAGGCTCTTCCAAGAAATTCCTAAATATCTACCTCCATCTAGAGATCATGAACATAAAATTGAATTAATACATGTAATCACTCCTCCTAATTAAAGGCCTTATAGATAACCTCATAAAATAAAAGGGGAGATTGAAGAGACTTTACAACAAATGGTAGATTTAGTATTATTCAACATAGTAGGAGTTCAATTTTAGCTCCAATAATGATGGTGATAAAAAAATATAATTATTGGAGGATGTGTCCCGCTTAAGGACAAATCATATCTATCCCAAATATTGATGGCTAGATATTAGATGAGCTTCATGCAATGACTTATTTTCCAAAGATTGATTTTAAATTAGGATATCACCATATTAGATTAAGGAAATAAGGCATCCCAAAAAAAAATTTAGAACACATGAAGGGAACTATGAGTTCCTCATCATTCCTTTTGGCTTGATGGATGCTCCTACTTTTCAAAGCTATATGAACAAGATGTTTTGACCCCATCTTAGAAATGTGTGTTGGTTTTCTTTGATGATATTCTTATTTATAGAAAATCATGGTATGAGCACAATAAACTTGTCGATAAAGTTGTACAAATTCTTGAGAACAATTATTTATATTTACAAATATCTAGATGTGATTTTGTGTAACAAGAAGTAGACTATTTGAGTCATACTGTTTTGAAAGGAGGAGTTAAGGTGGACCCTCAAAAGATCCAAGCTATTACAAAAATTACCTATTACTAAGACCATTAAGAGTCTTAGAGTATTTTTGGGACTTACATAATATTGTCGAATTTATTTTAAGAATTATGCATACATTGTAGGCCCACTCACATATCTCTTAAAGGAAAAATCATTTTTATGGAATGATGTGGTTCAAATTCTCTCTATTAAAGGGTTCCATGTTCTACACTAGTCTTGCCAATGCCTAAATTTGGGAAAAATTTCATAGTAGAATGTGGTGCAACATGATAAGGAATTCGACAAATGTTGAAACAAGAAGGGAGGCCATTAACTTCTGAAAGCAAACAATTCAAGGAAAAATATTTGGTGAAATAAACATATGAAAAGAAATGGAAGAAAGTACACATGCAATAAAATAATGGGAACATAGACCATGATAGCCTAAGGTACATTTTGGACAAAATATTGTCAACAAAAGAGAAACAAAAATGGGAGTAAGAATGTAAGGGTTTGATTTTGAAATAATCTAAAAGAAGGGGAAGGACAATATGGTAGCATATGCTATTTCTTGAATAAAATAAGTTTGAACCTTATATTTTATTACATATTATATTTCAAGCCAACTAGAAGAAGCTCACCATGAATTGCAAAATGACAATAGTATGAAACAAAAATACAATGTATAAAGGAAGGAATGAACTCTATCGAACACTGGGAGTTGAAAGAATATATACTTTGGTACAATGGAAGGATATTTTTATGCCCATAATCAAATTTGAAGAAAAAAATATTAAGGGACTCCCATGACTCTCCAATGGTAGGACATGTGAGGTTCCTTAAAAGATATCAAAGGATCATAAAAGAATTTTTTTGGGATGGAATGAAAAAAATATTCAAAAATTTGTAAGTGAATGTCAAGTCTATAAAAGAAATAAAGGAGAGACAATAGAATATGCATGGTTACTTCAGCCATTACACATATATAACAAAATGTAGAAAGAAATATCAATGGACTTTATTACAAGGTTACCGAAATCTGAATGTAAATTTTCCATTTTTTTGGACATTAATAGGCTCAGAAAATATGCACATTTTATGGAATTCAAAGTAAATATATATTGAGCTAAGTGGTAGAAGTTTTCATGAAGGAAATTGATAGACTTCATGGTATTCTTAAGGTAATAATAAGTGAAAAAAAAAAATTATAGTTAATTTTTGGAAATAATTATGGAAGATGAGTCAAATAACACTTGCATTGAGTTCAACATATCATGGACAAACAAATAGTCAAATAGAAATAGTTAACAAATGTTTAGAGGGTTATATAAAATATTATCTTTAAATAAGAAATCTGAAAGGATGAAGTATTTTCCTCAAGTAGAATGGTGGTACAATAATACCTATCATACATCTACTAAAACGACCCCATTTAAGGCTTGTTATGGATACCAAACACCTAGTATCTCATATGTTTTACAATATAGGTTCAAATAATAAGAAATAGAGTCACATATGGAGAAAACTAAAGAAAATTTGACAATTATTGAGGAAAACCTTCAAATGGTGCAAAATAGGATGAAGCAAATAGAAAATCAACATTGAAGTGAGATACAAATTGAGGAGGGTGATTAGCTATTTTTGAGACTACAACCTTATAATTGATTTACACTCAAGAAGAAAAAGAACTATAAATTATCTCCAAAATTTTATGGAGCCTAAAAATTTATTTGTAGGATTGGAAATTTGGTATATGAGTTAGATTTTGCTTATTCTCACATTCATAAGGTTTTTCATTTATCTTTCATAAAAATTCCTATGGGACAATCTATGCCAGTGCAAATATAACTTTTAGAATTAGATGAAGAGGGGAAGTTAATTATTCAACTAGAAAAAATTATGGATCAATGTTCTCTATCTCTTAAAAATAGAACCATTATGTAGTACCTAATAAAGTGGAAGAATAATCCTCTAGAATGAGCTACTAAGGAAAATGAGCAGTTCATGAAGAAATACCCCCAATTACAAACTTTGGGTGAAATGACTTTTTAAAACAGGGAGGTTATGTTATGGCCCTTGGGCCCCATATGAAAGCACTAATAAGAATTCATTATCCATTTAATTATTATATTAGGAGGTGGGATAGAACCTTTCATGGTCCTATTTTAATGTAATTCTACCCTTTGTCTCCTATATATGTACTAAGGTCACTGTGGTAGCTCCTAGAGACAATCCTTGAGTTTAGGAGAGACAAGTGCCTATTACATCTTAATGAGTCTCTTGAAGATAATTCATTGCTGCTTAAGATATAAATGAAAAATGATTTTAAATTTTGTTCAATTACCTTTCATAGAGGAAGATTCAAGCATATACAAAAACAATACAGATCATCCCAAAAATAAATGTCTAAGTTTGGTGGCCTACAAGTAGTAATGTAGCTCAATTTATCGTTGCAGTAAAGATGGGAAGGAAAAAAATAAGGAAGGAATTCAGCGTAGAGGGCTGGAAAGACCTAAAATCCTAAGAAGTTAATCCTAGAAGAATCATGAAAGAATAAGGAAATGAAATGCATAAATTATGGAGCGCATTTGAAGGTTTCCAACTCAATATTTCATAGGTACTTTTTGCTAGAATATAACATAGTAAATATACAATCTCATAAGTACGTCAACTACAATATAAAATAACTAAATCCATGATTTAAGAGTGAATCCAACAGCTACAATTTAAACAATTTCTCATGAAGAGAAACACATATGCAATGACATACGAAGCAAGAACACATACTACACATTCCTATGCTTGAAATCACCAGATCTTCTTCATTAATATTAAAAAATGGAGTCCATATCACAGGCTAACAATTTGTATAACAATTACCACTTGAGGAACAAGCAATTGGACAAAAACTTGGAACTTCTCTCGGAAAACAAAATTCAAAATCACTCAAAAAGATAGAATTTAGACCCCTAAGAATAGAATTTAGGAAAATTTACTACTGAGTTCATATTTCCTTTTATAGAGAGAGAGAGAGATCAAATAGTAGTAAAACAATATCTTCAAAGTGCTACAACTATCTGAACCACCAACTTTATGAGCATGCGGATGTTCTAGCTTCTTGATGATTACATAATAGATCTGATTTTTTTCTTGAAAATGAAAAAATTAACAAAACATGAGAAACAGGAGGTGTAATGATTGACACAAAAAATATCTCCATGCCAATTCCTAATTACCTTAGCCGGACTCAGGCTCGAGAGTCTGGATTAGTGGCGGGATGATGATCTGGCCATGCTTCTGTTATGATATTCCTCCACGATTATCATCTAATTCGCATGTCGCTTTCTTTCTCTAACTGTGTGATTTCATCTCTTGGAGCTTGCCCTGATAAGGTCTGGTAGCTTTGAAGGTGCACCATGACATATTTTCCGACCCATCCACCCATTTATTACCTTTGTGGTACATTATCAGAGCCCAATACATCCCTTAACATTTTTTTGGGATGGGGTCCCTCAAGTCAATTTTGGGGAAAAATCCCAAGTTTTGATGTAAAAAGATGTAAAGTCTCCGCAAAATGAGAACACAGAGTGCGGAGTTAGTTAAGAGTCAAAAAGGGTTTTTACCCTCAGTCATGTAAAGTTGAGTTAGCTTTTGAGATCTACCCATGGTCCGCGAACCATGGATTGTATAAATAGGTGTGTCTTAGAGAGTCTAAGGGAGATAGATGTTTTTGTCTATGGGTACGAACGAAGAGATCTAGCGTAGAGAAGTAAGTCTTAAAGGGGAAAAATGCTTTGCAACTAAATGCACGGATGCCTAGAGTGGTGTCTGCAGCTAAGTGCGTGGACCCTTGCAACTGAGTGTACAAGGAGGTATTGAGTCTGTAAACCTATAATGAAGATCAATAAAGAAGATTGTTGCAGAAATTCTTGTGTTTTATCTCTTTACTTCTGTTATGTATGATTGCAATATATGCTATGATGAAATGATGTCTTTATAAAATAATGATGTAATTATGCGTGGATTTACTTGATCCGTCTTATTATCTAAACGAAATTAATGTTAAGTGATTACACGAAGATCATAACACCTTCTATTAAAGTTATCGAGAGGTAGATTTGAGTAAATGCTGATCTAAGGGTAATCTATGGTGCGCATACGTAGCTAATTTTCCTGTTCAAGGTTTGAAAAAAATAGTCGTAGAACTTCGCGGAGGTCTAGAGGTTGATTGAGGGTAGTTACAACACTAAGCCTTAAGGGCTTGGAGATCTGTGCAAAGGCATATCTAGGTCATAAAAAGAAATCACACTAATCTCTGGATGCAGAAACTTGGTTCCAGCATCCCCGCATACTACTTCAGGTGAGACTTCAGTCCGCGCTACATGGAGTGATGCTGAAAGGGCCAGTAGTGTAGGTATTTGTTTGGCACAACTAACTCTGAACCTGGGTCAGGACCCCTAAGCCAGCACATTTCCATAGTGCAATTTCGGAGCCGAAACACATCGTAACCTTATTTAAAATGACGTTATAAAAAAACAAAGTTCTGATGCCTTTAGACCCATTTGTGTTGAGTTCTTTATTTCTCATACACCATTCAACCACAACCTATAACGACTAGTATAGTGCTTAGGGGTTGTAGTATCAGAGCCTTCGTCCATCATAACTCAATTTCAAATAAATGTTATGAAATAAAAAAAATTCCGATGCCCCTAGCTCCTTCTTGCTTAGCCCCCTCACCCTTTCTCCCTTATAGGACCGGGTGTTGTGACCATAGGCTCAGGGCTTGGGTGCTAAAGACTTTGGGATCCTATCCAAGGCCTACCTCCCTTTGCATTTTTTCTCCCACCCTTGGCTTGTTTAAGTCTCCCACAACCATGAGCAAACAACACATCGGAAGCCCCTCTCATTGGAACTTTTTCAAAAATAAATTACACAAGAGTTCTGATATTCACCTCCCGATATGGTTCATAGCACTTAGGTTCTAAATCTTATCTCTGCACTGGGTTCTTTGGATATATCATGACCATGTTCCAGTCTAGATCGGAAGCCCTTCTCATTGGAACCTTTTCAAAATGCAATTTCAAAGGGGTTTCGAAAACTCCAACCTCTGATATTTCTGTATAGCACCTGGGTGCTCCATCCTTTCTACGCCCTTAGACCTCTGAGTCCTCATGACAGAATTCCACTTAACATTGGAGCCCCCTTCATTGAACCATAACTTTTGATAAAACAATTTGACATGAGTTACAAAAACTCCATCCTATGAAAAATGGTCTTCGAAATGATGCCACGCTAACATCATCATATCCATGTGGCACCTTCCTATTCATGACACATGTCACCCATATTTACTCCATTAGGCCCTAAAAAATGCCAAAATTGAATGCCATCTGTCCATTGTACAACCACATCATACTGACATCATCATCCATGTCTGCTTCTCGGGGCTAATCACTAGCTTCCAAGAGTCTTCTTCAGAGGAGATAGAAAGGGTCCCTTGGGTCCTTGGGTTTTCAAAAATTTCAATTGTATTTTTATTATTCTCACACTTCGGGATTTATAATAGAATTCCAATTTTTAAAGAGTTACGAGGTTCCGATCACTAAAGCTCTGAAATAATCGACCCTCTAAAATTTAGGTTCTGATGATTTTTCCGAGATCGGGATCCAGATGGTCGACCTTCCCATTTTGATTTTGGCCCGGCTTTGTTTTCGCCCTCCGATATCCCAAAATCCAAATTATGCTACCTACTGATCCTTTCGATATTGGGCCCTAATGGTCAGCCATCCCTTTTATCTTTTGGGCTTAGGCTTTCCCTTTTTGGGTCTCCAAGGTTTCACCCATCCTTTTCTATACTACGAATGGAAAATAAGACCATTTGCTATAATCACAAGAGGGTATGATAGGTGACAACATCGGCTCCAATTTGGGACAATGTATTGCAAGAAATGCATTGAGGACCTGCAAATTAATGTTTTCTATCCATTGGGCATGGAGTAAGTTTATTAAAGTACATAAAAAAACCAAAAACAAAAATAGAAACAACAAGGACATAAAGCATTAATGGTATGTAAAATGGCTCACTGCTATATACAGTGGGTGAAAATGAACCTCTTTAGTGCTATAAATAAATCTTGAGAAATTTCCCATTCAAAGGTAGTCAAGCACCTCACTATCCAACTTTTTCAGTAGGAAGGTGTTGTTTCCATTTTCTTCAAATATCTTGAAAGGTCCAAACCACAAGGGATCAAACTTCCCATGTTTTTCTTTTGTCCTCTCTCCTTACATCCCAACTGAGTACCAAATATCTTGGCTGTAAGGATCTGTCCCTTGCATTTTTGTTCTAAAGACCCTTCATCTTTTCCTGATATTTAATCAAATTTTGAGTTACCTCCCCTCTGGTTTCTTGAAGTTCTACTAGCTGATTTATTCTCCTCAATATCCTGTATAATTCTAGCCACTGGCATGGCTAGTTGGATAGGGAAAATGGTAGCCTTTCCATATACCAATTCAAAGGGAGACTTCCCAGTTGACCTATTGGTAGTGACTCTGTTGGCCCATAAAGCAAACTTTAGTTGTGAGTCCCAGTTCTTCTGATTTTCTAATATGGTATTTTTTCAGAATCCTTAGTAAATTTTTATTTGAAGACTCATCCAGTCCATTCCCTTGTGGGTAGTAGGTGGTGGAGTGTCCTACAATGATGTTATAATATTCACCCGAACACCTGAGAATTTTCAGTGATAATATTCCTTGGACAACCAAATCTGGCAAGGATCTTCTCCTCCATAAATTTATGACCACATCATTGGTTGCATTTCTAGTTGGGATGGAATCCACCCATTTCGTGAAGTAATCTGTGGAAGTAAGTATCCACTTGTTTTGACTACTGCATGGTGGATGTATTTCTCTTATGAATTCTAGTCCCCATTTCCTTAAGGGTCCTTGCACAAAAACAGGGATCAGGGGGAGGGGTGTTATCTTCTACTTCTCTACAAAAAATTGACATTTCTCACAAGATATGACGTAAGCATGAACCTCACAAAACAACTTGGGCCAACATAAACTTGCTTTAAGGATCTTATGGGCTGTGGCTCTCCAATTGTAATGTCCTCCACATACACAGTTATGGACTTCATCAATCACCTTATGAATCTCTTCTTCTACCAGACATAAAAGAAAAATCCCCACCAGGTATTTCCAGTATAGTTGGCCATTTGAAATGAAAAACTTTTGGACTTGCAGCGTTAATTCCCTATATTTAACTTTGTCAAAATTCAATGGGAATTTAAGATAATTAAATAATGGACCAGATACTTATACCACTGTGAGACAATGTAGTTCATCTAAATTCTCTGTGATGAAGTCTTGATATTATTCTTCTCCTCTTCTCCTTTACTTCCTTCTTCCATATTTACTAAAAGGTTTATGCCTAAGACCTGACAATTAGCTTCAAACAATGTTCTTGCTAATCCCTACCCCTTGATCAAATTAGTGGGTTTAATTTACATGTCATATTATTGAATCTTGGGAATCCACTTGCCTCTCTTGCCTTCACTATCTCCCTACACGAGAATGTCTTTCACAAGAACCGTAGGAACAAAAGCTATTATATTTGGTTGCAGGACATAAATTTGGAAGGCCTTTAGAGCTTTAGCCAAGGAACAACCTTGTTTCTCTAAGATATTATACCTCAAATCTACATCTCACAACACCTGCCTAAAAAATGCAATCGGCTACTCCTATCCTTCATTATTTTTCTGCAATAGAACAACTTCCACTGTGTTAGGAGAGGCAAAAGAGAAAATGAGGAATGACCTCTAATATTCTGGGCTAGCTAAGACCAGGGCTTCTGCAAAAGATTTTTTAATTCTAGAGAATGACTCCCATGCTTCTATGATCCACTTGACTTCCTTGTCCTTCTTCAACATTTCTATGATTTCTTTGACAATTTCAGCATAGTTTGGTATGAATCTCCTCAGAAAATTTATGCTTTCCATGAAAACCTGAATCTCCTTCCTATTCTTGGTAAAGGAATATTATTGATAGCTTCCACCCTTTTGGGATCAATATTCACTCCTTCCTTTGCTACAATATGGCCCAAAATATTCCCTTGATTTAAAGCAAACCACGATTTCCTAGGATTTAAGGACAAACCACACCTTCTACATTTTGCAAATGTGAGTTGCAAATGTTTGAGGTGCTCTTCATCTGACTTGGAGAAAATAATTATGTCATCTAGGTATATTACTACAAATTTATCTCGCTGTCCAATAATTTCTATAGCCATCACTATCTGGAAAATAGCTCCAATGTTAATGAGGCCGAAATACATTCTGGCATGCATAAACATTCCCCATGGTGCAGTAAAAGATGTTTTCTTATGATCCTAAGGGTGTACAACAACTTGGTTATATCCAAAGAAACCATCCATCATGGAAATTTGGGAATACCCTACCACTTTAAGTAGAATATAATCCATTGTAGGTAGATGATAACTATCATTCAGTAAGGCCTTATTCAAATTTATGAAACCTATGCACAACCTTATTTATCCATTCTTCTACCCAATCGGAGTACCTTAAAGGCACAATTATCTTAGCTTGTAATAGTTTCTTCACCTCCTTTTCAATTGATGGGAGCAACAAAGGATTAATATGCCTGATCTTCTGCTTATATGGCTTCACCCCTATTTTTAAAGGAATTTTGTGTTGTATGACATTAGGATAAAAATTATTCAAATCATCATATGACCGGGGAAACACATCCATGTACTCCTAGAAAATGTCCATGTACCTTTGTTTGTATTACTTAGGAACTCCTTTAGCTAATTTGATGTTTCTCAGATCTTCATCGATGTGAATAGTACAATCTTCCAAATCTTCCTCAAGCTCTTGCTTAGTTGGCTTAGTAGCGACATCATTTGATTTAAAAATCCTTTCCAATGGAACCAATCCTCTAGGGATGATATTACCCCTTGTTGGCATAGGGGGCCTTAACCCAGGTTTAGTGTTAATTTAGCCAAACAAATCCCTACACTACTGGCCCTTTCAACATCAATCTACAGAGCACAGACTGAAGTATCACTCGAAGTAGTATGGGGTGATGCTGGAACCAAGTTTCCACACCCAGAGATGGTAGTGATGTCGTTTTATGCCTTAATTCTGCCCTTGCGCAAATCGATAAGCATTTTAGGGATCGTCGATTTACTTCTCTTAATCACCCCCTAGACCTTCGTGAAGGTCTACAACTGTCATTCGCGGACCCTAACCAGGCGAATCAACCACTTACACACTTCTGTAATTACTCTTACTTCTGTATTTACCTAGATCAACTTAAGTATATGATAACTTCAATATGCATCAATATGTTCTTTGCATAAACAGATATTATTACTTACATTCAGATAACAATGTAAAACATATAGATTCGCGCATCAATATAGCATTAAATCATGAACCCATTATTCAGCATAACATAACTGCATTTATTCATAACAAAAGTAAATAGATCAAACACAAATATTTCCAGAGTAATTTTCTTTGTTGATATTTTAGATCTTCTTACAGATTCTAACTGCCCTGTGCACTCGATTGTAAGGGTCCGCGTACTTAGCTGTGGTTTTTTGCCCTAGGCCTCTGCGCAAACAGTTGCAAAGCCTCTCTTTTACTCTAAAACTCTTCGCTCTTTTCACTAATGACCCATTACATTCATCGTCACTACTACTACTTCTGCTTTAGACTCTTCTAAGACTCTCATTTTTATACAATCCCATGAACCGCATACCATGGGTAGATCTTCTAAAGCTGACAAAACTTACATACAAGAAGGATCGAAACCTGTTATTACAATTTACATCTAGGTGCTCTGCAACCATAAATTGTGGAGACTTTACACTTTACATACAAAAACTTTGGCTTTCTACCCCAAAACTTGGGCTTTTAACCCCAAAATTAACCCTAGGGGACCCTGTCCCAACAGGTCCCCGACACAAATACGCCGACTCGCCCCCAAGTCACTCTGCTGGCACGAAGATATTAATGTGAAGACCTGCCAAGTACACTTGCATCACTGTAACTTCAGCTATACACTACATAGCTTCCTGCTTGGCCTGCTCCACCAGCTACCCCATTGTTGGTCCTGCGCTATCTACCTGGATCTTCTGTTGTGCTCACTGCAGGCAGGCCAACTTCTCCCCAATGGTGGTTGAGAGCACATAGGCCTCATCTAGCTAAGGCCTCAATGTGGCCTTGAGGACTGCCTCTCTTTGCTGTGATGCTTCCGCTTGTTCTTTCAGTTCCTTTGCCTCCTGGAGCTTTTCCAATATCTGCATGATAGCGACGGTAAGCATCATCGATCTTGCCTCAATATACCACTGCTACAATTCCCTTGCCTCGATGTTTAACCTCTGTAGGTTGGGATATTCATATAGACTCATGAGTACTTTGAGTGATTGCTCGAAGGGAATAGTGCATTCCATGACTGTGTCATCTACTACAACGACGACATCCTTCACAACTGCCTCACGCTATTCTTTGACCTCTGGTGGAGTCGAAGGTTGTACCCTCAACTTGAGCTCTATAATATTTAGGTTTAGCTCAAATTGAACCTTGGCCATCTCGATCCTAGCATCAGGCACACCTGCAACCAAATTTTGAATCTTGGCCTCCAAATGCGCCTCTTCTGGCATGTGGAGTTCAGGAACGATTCTGCATGCTTCTGCGACCACCACTGTGGTGTGCTCATTCTTCTCCTGAATGTTTTCAAAGTGTCTATCATTGTTGATTTCTCAATGAATATTTGTTCGTTATTAACCTTCTACTCATTGATCACACTTAGCATGTGATGGTTTTGGGCCCTAAGTTCTGCTATCACACTTACTTGCAGCGTGTGAAGGAATTCACTTGGGAGAGCGACCAAGTTGAGACCAATGTTCCTTAAAGCAGCCTTGTCAGCATCTATCTCCGCACTTAGGGCTCCATCAAGTAGTGCGATGGCTCGAGGATCTAAAGAGTGAACCATCTCCGCGGCTTCAGTCGTTCCCAACACTAAACTAGTCGACACGACGCTACTCTGCCCTACCCCTTCCTGCAGTTGAGTAGTTTGGATCTACAGCTCGTGTAGACCCATCTGCATGGAAACCAAAGCTTACTTTTGCTACTGCTTGAATTGTTGCAGAAGTTCCACTGTCATATCCTTGACCTTATCCCTAATGGCATCCAAGTCGCATTTTGTCAAGGTGATCGGGTCTATGGATGACTTAGTGGCCTTGGTCTTTTTGCACGGCCCTTCCTTCTCTTGCTCCCTGTTCTGCTTCACTCGGAAGGGAGTGATTTCCAGATCTACACCACCCTGCTTTGATCGCTCTTCTTCTTTCGTCTATGCTGAAGGGGATTTATGACTTCTGTGAGAGTCGCGTTCCTCCTCCCGTTCCTTGGCAACGTGCTTCGGTTCTGCCTATGCCTTTTCCTCCACCTCCTTCTTTCTCTTTTCAGCCAACTAATGAATTTTCGACCAGTTCTCTTCCTTCTTTTGTTTTCTTGTGGACTTACTAGACTTGGCGGATAAATCCAATGTTGTGCGCCACTCGGTTGGCCAATGATCATGGACTGCTTCTATGGCATCATCTGTTGTGAGGTATGGTAGATCATACCACTTCTATTCTGGGTGCTTGTACACCTGGATGGAGATATAGTGGAAGTTTTCTTTGAACTCCACGTATCCCTACAACTTCTCAAAAATAGTTGGTGACAGCCGTGGATTGCGGTTGATGGCTGCACGGATGCTTGACTCCATCAATACCTAAAATATTTTACTCTCTCGAACTTGTTCGAAATCCTTTGTGGCCCAAAATGAAGCTAAATTTAATGCTTCTGGAAAATCCTTCACGATCAGAGGAAACTGGTTGTCCTCGACAATTCCCACGTAACCAACACAATCGGCAACAACAACCATGATTAATGGAATTTTTTGTGGTGACTCCCGAGTCCATGTAGAATACTCTTTGCATGAAATTATCAGTAGCCAGGCGAAGGAACCACTTAGTGTCCCCCAAGTCCCAATCCTTTAATTTCAGATGTGGGATGCACGCCAAGTGCGAACCTTCAAATGTTATGTTTTTTGGCAGCAGGGGTGTGCTAAGGAGAAACTTTCCTTCATCAGGGTCCTTCGGGACCTTTACCTTGCCATCACACGAAGGGATGTATTCTGGAAGCTTTGAGATAGGATCTACTCCCTCAATATCAATGTCCTCTGTGCCCATATCAGTTTCCTCTGCGCCCTCATCAGCCTCTAGGTTTACCACCTTTCCTTTCTCTTGCATGGTGGGCTTCTCATTTCTCTGAAGCTTCCTTGGTGACTCATGCACCGACTGTGTCACCTTCTATTTATATTTCTTCATCTTGGAAGCCTCTCCTGTTGGTGTAGGCTTCTGCCTAGGCGACCTTTGTGATTTTGGCATCGTTGTGGGCACCTCCACACTTATGACCTCGAGGGAAGCTCCCTAAGAGGCCATAGATCCTCCAACACTTGCAGTTTCCATGGGCACCAACATGAGGCTATTAAGGAGCTCCTGTGTTTTCTTAGGTAACTTGCCAAACACTTTAATAGCGACGAAATATTGAAAAATTGCAGGATTCATGTGCAATCGATAACACGACACATAAACTCTCCAAATGCAAATTATTTTTTGTTGGGTAGCCATTTATAATCTATAGGAAAATTCAAATTCAAATCCGACTATTCCCCTGAAAATCCCCTCATAAATGCTAGATTGGCAACAAATTTTCAAAGATTTCCCTCTTAACTTCAACCTTAAGTCCTGCCACCCCGCTCCTCTTAGCCCTTTTCGCGTTGTCGAATCACGAATAGTGACAGTAATGGTCACTTTTTGGCTACCCTGCACGGTCTCTCCTTCTATAGTGCAAATCCTTTCGCACTTTTGCTGATGCTATGACATTCTTCCATCCCGCGGAGACCCCGAGTCGCGCAACTCTACAACCCAATCACTGTAGTTTATAGTCCCGTGCCTCCTTTTAGTTTCCTAGAGTGCTAAGACTGTGCTTCCATCATATAGTCATCTGGACGGATCCCCGGTGTATGGCTTCAATCGACTGCCATTTACCTTCCTCAAAAATGGATCTCCATTCAATTTCATAAGCTAAACTTCTCCACCATTGGTAATCTCTTTGATCACATATGGCCCCAGCGAATGCATCTAAAATTTTCCTAGAAATTTATCAAACTCGCTGTCATATAATAAAACCAAATCATTTACCTTAAAAGTGCATAGTTTGATGTGCTGATCATGCCATGCCTTTTCACGCTCCTTCTGAACTTGCTGATGGAATCTAGCCAAAAATTTGTCTTTTTGAAGCTCTTTCAATTGCATGAGACTCTCTTTTAGGGCTTTGCGATCCACCATTCCTGTGAATGCTGCTATGCAGAGACTAGGTACAATATACTCCATTGGCATCATAGCTTCTACACCATAGACTAGCCTGAAAGGTGTCTTTCCAGTCAGTTTCTTACAGGTAGTTCTGTAGGCCCACAACACCGCGGGTAAGCGCCCGTCCCAATCATTCCTCTGCGCATTGCAAAATTTTGTCACCACGTTCTCCAATATCTTATTAAATGCTTCAACAGTCCCATTAGCATGTGGGTGATATGGCATGCTCTTTTGATGATAAACTTGGAATTCCTCCGTCAATGCGCTAATCATTTCATTAAGGAAATGTGTATCGTGATCGCTCATCAAAATCTTCAGGAAACCAAACCTAGTCAGCACATATTCAAAGAGGAAATTTGCTGCTGCTACCCCTGTATAGTTCTTCATGGGTTGCGCCTCCACACATTTGGTCAAATACTCCGCCGCAGTGATGATATATAGCGCACCCGTCTTCTTTCCTCGAGGTTGGATCAGGCCTGCAAAATCAATTACCCATTTCTCGAATGGCTGCAATGACACTTGCGGATTCAGAGGAAACTCATACATCCTCGATGGCCTAGCCATCCTCTGACATGCATTGCATGCCTTACAACAAGCTTTGTAATCCTTATGCAGTGTCGGCCACCACAACCCAGCGCATAAAATATTTTGCGCTATTGCTTTGCCTGCATAATGGCCTCCCACAGCCCCTCCATGAGCTTTGGCTAGGATGCTGCTTCATTCGAACTTAGGCACATAGCATCACAATATCTCACCCGCACCCATCTTATACAAGTGGCCTGCAATAAGAGAAAAATCCGCGTCGCACACCACCAATTCCTTCTTTTGTTGGCTAGTGTACCTTTTTGGAGCCATTCCGGTAGTCAGAAAGTGTATGCAAAATGATTATCTGCTATGCACACCACAAACAGCTGCATGTCAGGTAGTCCTTCCTCCAAATTAGTGGGCTCCTCACGTGTTTCAATGTGCGATAGATGATCCAGTCCTCCATTCAAGCGCCCTGGCTTCACAATGACTTCGAAATCATATTCTTGAAACAATAATAGCCATCTGCATAATTCTCCCCCCAACACAGGCTTGTTGACCAGGTACTTTAAAACAAATTGGTTTGTATACATCTTAAAGTGTCTGCCTATCATGTAGTGTTTGAACTTATGGAGCATGTACACCATAGCCAAACCTTTGCGCTTTGTCATTTAATAATTCTTCTCAACCTTAGACAACTTCTTACTTGTAAATGCTATAGGGTGATCTAATTCTCCTTCACTGGCCTGTGTCAGTACTGCTCCCAATGCAATGCATGATGCCTCCACATGCACATGAAATTCCTTCTTCCAATTCGGGAAGACTAGGATCGACGCGGTGACCATATTTTCTTTTAACACATCTAAGCTTCGCTGGCATTCTTTATCCCAATAGAATTTAGTATCCTTCTTCAACAGTTTCTCCATCGACGCGGTAATCTGGGCATAACTCTTGATGAACTTTCTATAGTATCCCGTATGCCCCAGCGTTGCACGCAACTGTTTCACACTTCTTGGCACCTCCAAATTAATTATAACTGCTATCTTAGCTGGGTCCACAATTAATCCTTGTCTGCATACCACATGGCCCAGTAAGATTCCAAAAGGAGCACGAAACAAACATTTCTTCAAAATTGAGCACGATCTGATACCTCTGGCATGTATCGAGCATCAAGCATATGCTAGCTAGATGGCACTTCACTAGCCCAGACACCGTCCAATCATCAAAGTATACCTCCATAAACTTGTGAATGAAGTCCTTGAACGTCGCGATGACTACGCGCGAAAAGATCACTGCCACATTCTTTAGTCCAAAAGGCATCACGGTATACTGGAAGCATCCCCACTAAGTTGCGAAGGTCATCTTACTCCTATCTATTGGCGTGATCTTGATCAGATGGTACCCTGAGAATTAATCAGTGAATGAATATGCTTCCTGTCCTCCTACGTTATCCAACACTTCATCGGTGAACGGAGTCAGAAAAGGATCATGCACGCAAGTGTCATTCAACTTCCTGAGATCTACGCATATCCTTATTTCATCCTTCTACTTCTTTTCCTGAACTACCATAGGACTTATCGAGTTGGAATCCTCCACTAGTTCAATGATTCATGCTGCTCTTGGGCAGCGGATCCTCCCATAGCGGGTTTTTGGGGCTTGAAGCTCGGATTTTGGTTAAGTGTAATGTAAAGACCCCGCGAAATGTGGGCACAGAGCGCGAGAGTCTAGGGTTGTCTGCCCTAAAATAATATAATTTAATGTAAAGTGTGATGGCCTACCCATGGTCCGTAGACCATGGGATTGTATAAATAGAGCAATTCTTTAAGTGTAAAGGGGGTGATAGTTTTTCGGAAATAACATGTTCTTTTGGATGATGAATTAGCTCTGAGTCTGTAAGTCTGAGTCTTTGGTTGTAGTGGTAGGAAGAGGCTCTACAGCTGCGTGCACAGAGGCATGATAAACTCTGCAGCTGTGTGTGTTGACCCCTGCAGCTAAGTGCGCAGGGCGGAGTTGGGATTGTACTTGAACAAAGGATTAATAAAAGATAAGTTGATTCTGTAATACTGTGTGTTTATGCTTCTGTTATATTTATGCATCTCTTTACAGTTTTATCATTGCGTGCACTTGTTATGAATGTTGAATTGTTAATGAGAATATTTGGCCCACACAATTAAGTTAAGATCTATAATAATAAGAATAGTAAGGATTAAGGATCTAGACAACACTTCTTCATGCTCTTTACAGAGTTGTGTTGAAGTAGTCGCACAAGTTGCGCAGGACAGACGGTTGCGCGGAGCAGCGCAAGTGCATAGGTTCGGTTTGTGAACTTCCTAGACTTCATCAAGACATCCCTAGGGTGTTGAAACCTGGTTCCAACACCCTCCCATACTACTTTGGGTGAGACCTCAGTTCACGCACCGCAGACTGTTGCCGAAAGGGCCGGTAGTTTCGGGATTTGTTTGGCTAAATCACTTCTGAACCTGGGTCATGCCCCTACAAGCCAACAAATGGTTCCGTTGCTGGGACCAGGATCTACCTAAGGGATGTATGATGTCGTGCCATTGGAACCCAACAAAGAAGGAAATTAAAGAGTGGCTGGACAGGAAGCTTCATGAGTCAATGACATAGGAAAATAGAACTCAGCAGATATCTGAGAAAAGGTGGATGGATCGCTACGTATATATGGCAATCCATGATATCTTCTTTGCGTCCTTTCCTTCTGAACTGTATGAGTGGATCACGAGGTTAGCGACAGCCAGGGAAGGTATAAGCTCAATGAACCAATAGTGTGGACTCTAGAATTAGTGCATAGACTAGAGGCATCAGAAGATAAGATCGCGCGAGCTGTGGACCATTAGATAGACACAACCGTGAGCTACAATGAAGCAGAAAGAAGTTTCCTCAAGGGACCATGAGGTAAGTACATTAAATCATTGAATACTTGGATTAAGATGCTGTTATGTGAAAAATGGATGAAGTGAATACATTAATGTTTGGAACGACGCAGAGTGGAAAGATCTACAGAGGTAGCAGGAATTAGGAAATAGTCTCTTAATTTCACCTTTGCGAGAGAACAAGCAAGAGCGCTCTTGGGTCTCTCCAAGAAGTGCGGTCAGTTTGATAAGGTAACACATTTCGTAGTTACCACCTCTGCTTATGCCACCACCTGCTTCACCTCCATCACCTCCACCTTCATCCACCCCACATCCACCAAACCCGTAGTTCAGCATGGCAAGCGTGATCAAGCTACCCGTATTCAAAGGAGTAGGGAATGAGGATCAGGATCAGTTCTGGTTCGTGGTTAGAGTAGTGTGGGAAGCACAGGGGCGACAGACGACAACATTAAGAAGGCTACATTGGTGAGCACGTTGTAGGATCACACGTTGACATGGTATATCAAGCACTCTAATGATCACCCAAATGTAGGAATAATAGAGATCCAGAATGCGCTGAACAGAGAATTCAGCCGGTCGAAATTAGAGACACAAAAAATCATTGGGTTCAAAGAGATCGCAATGATTCTAGGTGAGACCCCTTGGGATCTGGATTAGAGGCTGAAGAGTATGATCCGTGAGGCTAATATGATGCTAACGAATGCACAGCATCGCGCATGGTTTGTGGCATCTTTGACACCACACATGAGGACGACGCTATCATAGCAGAAGCTTTCAACCCAGGCCGAAGTGTTAGAAATGGCGATGAGGTTGCATGAGACACCGATACAGGATCTGAGGCTGGGAGTTCAACAAATCCACGTGTAACTATAGAATCTTTGCCTGGAAATGTTGAGCTTGAAGTAGGATAGGACACCGCGACCAAAGGCACATGAAGAAGTATGGTGCATAAAATGCAAAGGCCAGGGCCACGACAAGGATCATTGTCTGGTATTCATGAACTACTTGGTAGGAGGGGGACCAATTCTGTTGAGACCAGAGGCATAGGCAGGGCCAAGTGTGACACCCGCATTATGGTGTGCGATCTATTAGATAGGAGGAAAGCACACGACGGATAATTGTCATTTGTTATAGAAGTTTACACCGACACCCCAACAACTATTTTGTAATTTTTGTAGATCGGTGGGCCACGACAAGCGTACTTTTCGCAGCTACAAGTTAATGATGGATCAGACCCCAACCTATAGAATGTAAACAGAAACGCGAGGCCTCGACCCAGCCGTGGGGATTGCGCGCACTGGATTTTAGGGGCGAGGTTGAGGATGAGGAGGAATGGGGCCAGGAAGGGGCCGTAGACTGTTAATTTGTTACAAATGCGGAGGACTAGGGCACTACGCCAACGATTGTACCAACCCAATGAGAATATCATGTTCATACTGTGCTTAGTTTAATCATGAAGCAGTATATTGTCCTACGATAATCGCACAGATGCATGAGAAAGGGGTACTCCAGCCTACTCCGACTCAGAATATCCAGATGATGAGGTATGAACCATGTGAAGAAGACCCAAATGTGAACATAGTGCTCAAAAGCGGTGCAACCACAGGGGAGGATGAGGGGAAGCAGCCCGAGGAAGATATGTGGGTTCGCAAGGCTCCTACAAAGGAACCTAAGTTTGACTTAGAACGTGCAAAAGAGACATTTATGGAAGATAAGAAGAGCTTCACAGAGGCCTCTCCTTTAGGTAGTAAGGATCAACCAGAGCTAGAGATGGATCCCTCTATGCTTACTACCTTTTTAGAGACATGCATGAAACTATTGCGTGATAATAAGGCAGTTAAGGGACTACAAGAGTTGATCACCAAGTGTGCGGGGTCAAGGGAACTATGTGAAGTCTAGAAACTGGGAAAGCATGCATTGTGCATCGGGAGGGAAATGAGGTTGACAATGCAGATTGGCGAGTATGAAATGGATCAGGTAATCCTAGACCTGGGCTCAGATGCGAATATGTTACCAAAGCAGACATGGGAACGCATGCGTAGGCTTGCGTTACAGTGGTCCCCTATTCAATTATGAATGGAGAATGAAAAGAAGATTTTACCCATGGGAAGGTTGCCAATGGTAACAGTTGATATCAAAGGCACGAGCACATAGACAGACTTTGAAGTAATAGAGATTTTTGATGATAGAAATCCTTATCCCGCATTGCTAGGAATAGACTGGGCCATTGATATGAATGGAGTCATCAACCTGAAGAAGTGGAAGATGATATTCGAGAAAAATTCCCTACGCATAGTAGTTCTGTTAGATCTAGTAGAAGGAGCGTGCTACACTGAACCAGTGCGCGACAATGAAAGCGATGATGAGATGGATTGTATTTACCAGATAATGACACAAGACTAGGATTGGGTGCATCTGACTGCAGATGGGAGAATCTCATGGGAGCACAATATTTCTTGTACTTCATATTTAGGCAAAGAAGTAGAACGCTGGCAGAACCGGTTGCACGAAGTGACAATGCTGAATTGCAATATGATGAATAGATCACTGCGGTGTGTGACGACAGAAGCAAGGGAACTGCCAACATATGATGGGGTGACAACGGTGGATGAATTCCTGGACAAATTTGAAAACGCAGTACTGGAATAGTAGTGGTAGAGTGTGATGGAATGGGTGTTGCGTGCAAAACCCGCGTGATGGTGGAATACACATCAGAAGACCATTGGAAACTGGCGCGAATGTAGAAGATGGATGCGCTTACGGTTTGGAAGTGCCCAGCGTCGAACGAAAGACAGGCAGCCAGGACAACGCAGCTTGCATGCCCACCTGTGTCGATGGGTACAGATGTGTGCTATGCAAGCACATCCTAGACTAAGGATCGAAAATCAGAACCAGATGCGGTAGTAGGAAAAGCGACACACACCACAAATAGTCCACGTCAGAGCATTCAAAAATCTATGCGGAATCATGAACATAGTTTATCGAGCAGAACGAGCTGATTGGGACCTGTGCATACCAATGGTCCGATGGGCCTATAGGGCCATGCGCAAGAACCTGAGCGCGGGACTGACTCTAAAGACGACATGCAGAGTCAAGGCCGTAGCATTGGAAAAAAATCCTCACGCAATAATTCTCATAATTGGGACAGTACGCGACGACTAGAGCGAAGATATTATGCAGCCGTGCGAGGACGAACATATGCATATTCAAGAAGCCATTCGGCAAGGGAACCTTGAGCTTTGTGAACTCGGAAAAGATTAGGTACGAGTGAAGCAGAAAAGCATGTTAATGGATGCAGATATCAGAAAACTAGAAAACAAAATCATGCAAACATGTCGCGTTAATAGAAGGACAAGATAAGATATGGGCAGCCATACCACCACATTAGAAGATTGTTGCTGAATATTTCTGGCTCTGCTACCATGGCTACGATACCTTACTAAACAAAGTAAATAGGGGAGTGCACCATACAAGGAAGTGCGCGGCATGCTGACTAGCGTGAGGGTAGCTAAGGAAGGACCGCAGACTGGGTTGAAAGGTGAATTGAAGCCTCGCATCGATGGTGCGACCACTTGACTATTTGTAGGAAGCACAGTCTTAGCGCTCCAAGCAATTGAAAGAGAATGTGGGACTATAAAAGAGTTTGTACAGGCGCGACGCGACAATGAGGTTGCGTGCAAGATCAGTCCGACACACGGGTCGCGTTCGCGCACAGGGGGCTACGCTACCGCGCGGGTAGGTTGGGAAGTGACCGTTGAAGTCACTGTTCATGGCAAGAGGTCCAATTTAAGGAAAAAAGGAGCGGGTGGCAGGCAATTAAGACATGAATTAAGAACGAGATTTGGGACGATCTGCCCCCAAGAAGGCATTAATGATGCAAAATTGGAAGGGTCAAATTCAAATTCAAAGGACACTATAAAAACCTGGGGCCAGCTCCAAGGCAACACTTGGTTGGTTGAGAATTGAGTAAGCACAGAGCATTGAGTACTATGTACTCTTACCATCCTCAAGTGTAGACACAATGACAGCTGCTAGAATAAGAGTGCGATTCGCCAAAGTTACTACGGAGCCCGGTATGACCCATGAGGATCCTGGAGAGGTGGAAATTGGGGTCAAAGTTTCAAAATCACCACACATGCCACGACCACAGAAAGAAAAGAAAACAATGGGGCCAATCCGTGTATCCCCAAGAAACACACAGTTTGGAAAATTATCAATGGTAGAGAAGGGAAAAGCCATCACCATGGAAACAGAGGAGGAGGAGGAAGACTTGCAGGCCCTGATCGCCCAAATCAAGGTGAAAGACAATGAGATAGAGGAATTCACCCAAAAGCATTTCGTGACGAAATTACCTCCTTACATTCCCCCATGGAAGGGAAAAGCGAAAGTACTGAAGGACCTAGAGGTATGGGTACCGACTATGAAGTTTAAAGATTGGGACCTCACATAGAGCGAGAAGTTCCCACATTTGGCCTCAGAGAAGTTAATAAAGCAGAAATGGTTGCGCGGTGTGGAGAAGGCTAGGTTACTCCATCTACGATGGATACCCCACTACCACCACACACCCATCACCATTTTTGTCATCAGGCAGCTGCTGTTCCTAGTGCATGATGGGTATCTTTGGCTAGAGGAGTCGATTCCCATCATGGCCAATCTGATTCAGAATTTCTTGACTGCCAGTCAAAGGAAACGACCCCGCGGCCATACCAGGAAAAGCGGTGACTTGGCCCTCGCAGAAGCTATGAAGGCAAAGTATAAGCTAGAAAAGAGAAAGCAAGGATACATAATAGCAAGTATTAAAGACCAAGGGGTGCCAACAAAGTACCAGTTTCTGTGATAGCGTTGGCAGGGTAATGCGCAGAGGGGATCCAGTTCAACTGGGCACAATTCCTATGTGATGAATTCTTGACAAACAAGGTAAGACATTCCACTATGTGTGGTTGCTCTTATCCATTCTGTTGGTTGTAGGGGAGCTATCGGCGGATAGCCAGTTTCCCACTACTAAGGGTGACCTGCACAAAGCCGCGAGGTACACCTCGCTGTGGGCTACAAGAGACACAAACAGGATTCACGAGATAAAGGTGTTCTGGGTGTTCATGGAGGTGAGCATTCGAGCATGGATCAACCGTAGGCCGCGCTTGTCCCCTATAGTTCATAACAGCTTACAAAGTGTGACATAATTCAAGGTGGATATGCATAACTTTTATATCTAGGCGCATAAGGATCTAGTACGAAAATGGGTGAAGCTTCTGTTCATTGCAACAGATGATGCGATCTTCGCAGTGATGGAGTCATGGCCTCCGGAGTGGCACGCCCTGGACTTGGCGAAAATGGAGAAGATTGCAGTGCAACAATGAAAGAATGACACTGGCGTAGCTGGCTGAGGGGACGTGCCAGGAACAAGAAGCAACCACACAACAGAAGGCGATCGATGTATCAACATCAGCACAGACAGCAGAAACCACAACCGCACCCACCAGAGAGGCTGAGGAAGGCCAGGAGATGTCCTCGGAGCAGCAAACTAGGGAAGTGGACAGGGAAGAGGACCAAGAAGACCCTAGTACAACATCAACAGAACTCAAGTGGCCACGCGACCCGGAGAAAACCATCCCCAGAAAGAAAGGGAAAGTCACAAAGACGTCTGACCACCCGATCACGCTCACAGAAGGTGATCTATTGGATATCACCAAAACGATTTGCGAAGTTGCGGAGGACACGCTCCAGGGATTGCTGATGGAGCAGAACACTATATTGGGGGTGCTCAGCATGTGACTACAAGGTTTACGGGTACAACACCCCCAAATAGGTACAGTGGCCCAGTATGTCACAGCAAGAACCACTGAGGCCGAACAGATGCTTCACACTCGTATGAGTAACATCTTCATATTGCTCAAAGGCACGCTAGCAGCAGCAAGAGAGGATGACCGGGCTGCGTTTAGTAACATGAAAGGCATCGACTTGAACTTGGCTACCCTGCTGCGTGAAGTACTGTACCAACTGCAGGATGGGGTCATCACCAAACTCCGCGCCTGAGAAGGCCGAGCGATCCAGGTCTTGAATGAGCTAAAAATAAACATGGACCAACTTAACATCCAGAGGGATGTGTTGGTTGCGTAGGCTATCATATTAGAGTAGGCTATAGAGGACACATGTAGGAGAATTCCAGAGTTAGCCATGCCGGAAAAACTACCAACAGCAGAGCGGGTCCATAGATTGGTGGCCGGAGTCTGTGAGGCTTGGGAGGAAATGATAAAGGTTCAGTTGGAGCTGAACCTGCAAATCGCCGAGCTGTGATTGAAGGCACATCCCTCCACACACCCAGAAGTCAGAGAGTAGTGCGCTTGCACTATCCAGATGGGGTTGGAACGAATTGGCCAGGCAACATAGGGGTGCGCCGGGATGTTGGAGCAAGAACTCACCATAGTTACACATATGCAGGAAGACCCAAACCTACGGTGCCCAGAGACAGAGGTGCGCAAGTTGTAGCAGGAGTACGACAGTGTCCGAGGCACTGCGTGAGTTGTAGCAGGAGTACGACAGTGTCCGAGGCACCGTGCAGATGGTTTCCCTTACTCAAGGACTCGCTAGACTACAACAAGCAAGGGTACTGAAGGACCGATTAGATGTCGTGGACCAAAAGGAGGCCCTTCTTAAAGTGCACATCTAGCCATGGATCGATGAAGCATTCACAATCATAACTACCATTGAGGGAAGCTGACACAGATGCAAAACTGTACATGGTTGGATAGGAATATGACCCGACACACAAAAGTTTAGAAATATGTGTTCAACAAGTACAACACGTGGCGAAACAGTGTGCTACAGGCACCCAAGCTGCATGAGACCTGCTGGATGGACTTCGTGCAAAGATTGCCACACTAGTAGAGTGACTCGAGGATGAGTCACGATGATAGTGTTGGGGGCCTGTTGGGCAGCGAATCCCCCCATAGCGGTTTTTTGGGGCTTAAAGCCCGGATTTTGGTCAAGTGTAATGTAAAGACCCTGCGAAATGTGGGCGCAGAGCGCGAGAGTCTAGGGTTGTCTACCCTAAAATAATATAATTTAATGTAAAGTGTGTCAGCCTACCCATGGTCTGCGGACCATGGGATTGCATAAATAGAGCGAGGCTCTAAGTGTAAAGGGGGTGACAGTTTTGGGGAAATAACATGTTCTTTTGGATGATGAATTAGCTCTAAGTCTGTAAGTTCGAGTCTTGGGTTGTAGTGGTAGGAAGAGGCTCTGCAGCTGTGTGCACAGAGGCCTGATAGAGTCCGCAGCTGTGTGCGCAGACCCCTGCAACTGAGTGTGCAAGGTAGAGTTGGGATTGCACTTGAATAGAGGATTACTAAAAGATAAGTTGATTTTGGAATACTGTGTGTTTATGCTTCTATTATATTTATGCATCTCCTTACAGTTTTATGATTGCACTCACTTGTTATGAATGTTGAATGGTTAATGAGAATATTTGGCCCACACAATTAAGTTAAGATCTATAATAATAAGCACAGTAAGAATTAAGGATCTAGACAACACTTCTTCGCGCTCTTTACAGAGCTGTGCAGAAGCAGTCGCACAAGTTGCGAAGGATAGACAACTGCGTGGAGTAGCACAAGCATGCAGGTTTGGTTCACGAACTTCCTAGACTTCATCAAGACATCCCTAGGGTGCGGAAACCTGGTTCTAGCACCCTCCCATACTACCTCGGGTGAGACCTCAATCCGCGCATTGTCTACTATTGCCGAAAGGGTCGTAGTTTCGGGATTTGTTTGGCTAAATCACTTCTGAACCTGGGTCAGGCCCCTACAAGCCAACAACTGCTAACATTTTATCCAATTCGAAGCAAACACTTTCTTTATACTTAGGATTGAGATGATATGGCCCCTGTTTCACAGGCTTTGTGTCCAGTTTCAATGTTATCCTCATTATTCCTAAATTGCCTATTATCCCTTTCAGGTCCGAAAACTTTGTAGGGAACAAGTCCTGGTATACACGAAGTAACAAAGTGACATTGTCCATCGTAGCATCATCCCAACAGACCCCTATTTTCACAAACTTCGGCTCCGCCTCTGTCCTAATGTTCACTTGTCTCGTTTTTAGTGGCGCAGTGACATCTAGATTTTCTATCTGAGGCCCCTCAACTTTGTGGTGTACTTCTATTTCCAGGATATTAATGTTTCTCGGATCCTCGTCTTCCTCTTTAGCAGTGACATTGTAGCACTCCAACACTTGGCGCAGCTGGGTGGTAAAATCTAGTTGAATTAAATCCAAGGGATCCTACGGTATTCTAAAGATCGCTACTTTGACCTCCTGCAATGCTTCATCAATGTACTGAAATCCATCTTCAAAGCTAAATGTAATCAAGAATGCCTATCTCAAAATATCCCATTCGTTCATGCCATGGCGGAGCTCTGTCTCCAATTACCAATTCATAGGTATTAGATCCAAAGTGTGACAGAATAGATGCACCCACTTCAGTTGTAGTTCTACCCCATAAGCATCGGTCCATTTGGCTAAGTGATCGTGCAGATCACTCCTTCCATCGTATTTCTCTGTCAATCGTACCTTTGGGCTACCAAACCATACCTTCATCATTCTTCTATATTTTCGCAATCCATTGAAGTTGTCTTTATGTGTACCTCACCATCTTGCAGGCGTAGCACGCAACACCAAGTCAAAGGCTTGGAAGCGATGCTTCTCAGGCACCTCCCTTTCAAATGCATCCAGAAATTTATCCATGTCAGTTAAACCATCATAGTAAGGTAGGATTCTTACCTCCGATGATACGCAGTGCAGTGATTTGGTCATCATGTTACAGTGTAGTGTAGACACTTCGTGCAATCGATTCTTCTAGTGTTCCAATTCATCATCCTAATCTAAGGTGCAGGAGCTCTCGTGGTCCCATGCAATATGTCCATTAGCTGTCGGATTCACCCAGTCTTGATCTTGCGCCATTATCTTATAAATCTGGTCCAAATCATTGTCACTTTCGTAGTCGCGGACTAGTTCAGTGTAGCGCGGTCCTTTTGCAAGGTCCAATGGTACTACTACGTGGAGAAATTTTCTTTCAAATGACATTGTCTGCTTCTTCAAATTGATCACCCCATTCATGTCGATAGCCTAGTTGATCCCAAGGAGCGTAGGGTAGCGATTGTTGCCATCCACAATCTCTATCACTTCAAAATTGGCCAATGCACTCACGCCTTCAATATCGACTATCACTCCCTGTAATCTTCCCATGGGGATAATATTTTGTTGATTCACCATCCTCAATTAAATAGGAGACCACTGCAGCGTAGGTCTCCCCATTCTCTCCCATGTCTGTTTAGGTAAAACATTCACGTTGGACCCTAGATCTAGAATAACTTGGTCCATTTCATATTCTCCTATTTGTGCGGTGAGCCTCATCTCATGCCCTGTTCTTTCCTTATGCTTACCAATTTTCTTGACCACACACGGTCCCTCAGGAGTATTACCAGCACATTTATTTATCCACTCATGTAATCCATTTACATCCTTTCTATCTCGTAGTAGCTTCATACAGGTCTCCAAAAATGTAGTAAGCATGGATGGGTCCATTTCTTCAGACTACACATCCTGACTTCCTGAGGTAGAGGCCTCAATGAAGCTTTTCCTTGCTTCCACGAAAGTTTCCTTCGTGCACTCCAAATCAAAGCCAACCTCCTTCTTTGGAGCTTTGCAGACCCATTCACCCTCTTCAGGCCACTTTCCCTTATCTTCACCAATTGTCATTCGACTTCGTAGCACAATATTCACATTTGGGTCTTCTTCTCAGGGTTCAACCCTCATCATCTGTAGGTTTTGGGTAGTCTGTTGAGGCTATTCCCCTTTTTCACGTATCTTAGCTCGTAATACAGGGTAGTCTTCTGTCACGTGGTCAAAATGAGTGCAGTATCTGCATGACAGCCATGTTGGGTTCATGCATTCTCGCACGCAGTGTCCTGGTCCCCCACAGTTGTAGCAAATAACATGTCCCTGACCTCTACCAAGTTCTCCTCTGCCTCGACCTCGTCTGCACCCCTGATATCCTCCTCGCACTCCCCTAGCACCTTGATTCGGAGGCCGAGTTTCTGCCCACATTTTGTATGCAGGAATTCTATCCATCATTAGCTCATAGCTATGATAGTTATGCTCATCATGACCCACCAATTGACAGAAGTTGTAGAAGAGTTGTTGCGGTGTCTGTACAAATTTCTGCAACAGGTGACAATTGTTTGCCACATGTTTTCCTGACTACCTGACAGATAGCACACCATAGCGCGGGCCCTGTACTTGGCCCTGCTTGAGCTTCTGGACTCAGAGGAATCGACCCTCCTATCACAACATAATTCGTGAAGACTAGACAATGATCTTTGTCATGCCCCTAACTTTTTCATTTTAGGCACCAAACTTCTTCACGCACCTCTGGCCGAACTGCTCTATCCTTCTTCAGACTTTGAAACTCTAGGAAAAGGTTCTGCAACTGCACGTGAATCTGTTGAACTCCCAAATTAGCATCTTGCATCGGTGTCTCATGCCAACTCATCGCAATCTCCAGGGCTTCCACCTGGGTCCCAATCTTTTTTTGTGATATAACAGCCCTCAGATGAGGTAAGAGCAAAGCCACAAACCATTCACAATGCTACCCACCTGTAAGATTCATGTTAGCTTCGCAAATCGTGCACCTCAATCTCTGATCCACATCCCAGGGTATCTTCCAGGCTTCATCATGATCTCCTTGAATCCCACAATTGATTGTGCTTCAAACTTAGGCCTACTAAATTCCTTATTCAGCGCAGTATGAATATCTGCTAATGAAGTCATCGGGTTACTAGTGTAGTACTTAATGTAGCATGTCAGCATGCATTCCTGTAAAGCAGTGACCAACATTTCTTTCTTCATCTAATCATCTATTATAACCTTATCTTCCCTTACGGCCTTCGTGACGGACCAAAACAGGTCTTGGTCCTCATTTCCTGAACCCTTGAAAATGGGAACTTTATTGCATTCGTCATATTGAACGGTGGTGGAGGTGGTGGCAGTGTGGGTGAAGGTGTGTGCTATGGAGATGAATGTGGAGGTGGGGTGAGTGGATGGGGTATTCACGGGAACCCTTGTCTTATTAACTGAACAACACTCTGTGGTGAAGCGTGTGTTGTTTCCTCATTGTCACTCAGAGGCGGCTCAATCAACGGGCTATATTCAGGCCCCGTTCGTTTTCTATCCCTGAATAACTTTCCACTTTGCATAGCTCCAAACATCAAGGTAATTGCATAACCCACTTTTCACACAAGAGAATTTTAATCCAACTATTTAAAGACCTTAAGTACTTACCTCGCTATCCCTTGAAGAAGCGTCGCTCTGCTTCGTTGCAGCTAACCGAAGTATCGACCGCGAACTCTGTCACAAATCCTCCTATGATACAATCAAGCTAGTGATCGACAACGCGTATGATCTTATCTTTAGAGGCTTCCAATATCCGCACTAACTCCGGTGTCCACGCTATCAGACCGTCAAGCTTCCACCTTCCTTGGCCATCTACCAATTTAGCAATCCACTCATATAGTTCGACTGGGAAGGAACATAAGAAAATTTTGTGTATCTCTGTGTACAAATACCTCTCCAACCATTGTTATTTAGTTAATCATAGGTTCCTATTTTCTTGCATCATGAATTCATAGATCTTCCTATCCAACCAGTCTTCAATTTCCTTCTAAGTTGGATACCAGTGATGCGATATCACACATCTCTTTATGTAGATCTCAATCTTGGCAATGGAACCATTTTTTGGATTAGGGGGCCCTGACCCAGGTTCAATGTTAATTTAGCCAAACAAATCCCTACACTACTGGCCTTTCGGCATCAATCCATGGAGGGCGGACTGAAGTCTCACCTGAAGCAGTATGGGGGGATGCAAGGACCAAGTTTCCACACACAGATATGGTAGTGATGTTGTTTTATTGCTTAATTCTACCATCGTGGAGATCGATAAGCCTTTTAGGGCTTGTTGATATACTTCTATTAATTGGCCTCTAGACCTTTGCCAAGGTCTATGACTATCGTTTGCAGACCCTTACCAGGCGAATCAACCACTTACGCACTTCTGTATTTACCCAAATCAGCTTAAGTATATGATAACTTCAATATGCATCAATATGTTCTTCGCGTAAATAGATATTATTACTTGTGTTCAGATAAAAATGTAAAACATATAGACTCGCACATCAATATAGAATTAAATCATGAACCCATTATTCAACATAACATAACCACATTTATTCATAATAGAAATAAATAGATCAAACATAGATATTTCTAGAGTAATCTTCTTTATTAGTACTTCAGATCTTCTTACAGACTCTAACTACTCTGCACACTCAGCTGTAGGGGTTTGCACACTTAACTATGGAATTCCACCCTAGACCTCTATGCACACAGTTGCTGAGCCTCTCTTCTACTCTAAAACTCTTCACTACTTTCACTAATGACCCATTACATTCATCATCAATACTACTAATTCTGCGTTACTCTTCTAATACTCTCCTGGACCATGGGTAGACCTTCTAAAGCTGACACAACTTACATACAAGAAGGGTGGAAACCATTTATGACACTTTACATCTACGTGCTTCGTGACCATAAATTGCGGAGACTTTACACTTTACATACAAAACCTTAGGCTTTCTTCCTCTAAACTTGGGCTTTTAGACCAAAAATTAACCCTAGGGGACCCTATCCCGACACCCATCAACTGCAATATCTTGTGACCAGTGATGGTTTCCTCCCAACTGGCCTGTAGTTCACATGTCATCTTCTCATCCTCCTGATCAATCACCGAGTTCGAGAATTCTCCAAGAACCTTCATGAAGTACTTGATCTATTCTTCATCTTCAAACACCTGCCAGTATTTGACATTATCTAGTACCGACGACTTGTACCTAACCTCAACTTCATGTCTGAGAAATGGATTTTGGGGAGGCTTAAAATTGCTAGCAGTGATGGCCAAGGATTCTGCCATTCGATTTCGTTCTCTAGGTAAGAATTGAATATTGAAGGCGAAGAAAATGTTTTCAACCAAATCCCATACTTTGTTCCTATATGCCTTCAATATTGGATTCTTTCTTTCACAGTGATTTTTTATTTGCTTCACCACCAACTCTGAATCCCCAAACACATTCAAGCACCCAATGTTAAGGTTTTTAGTAGCTTTCATCCCCAACAACAAAGCTTCATATTAAACAACATTGTTTGTGGCCTTAAACTCCAACTTGAAAAAGAGATGGATCAAGCTGCATTATGGAGACAACAACAACACACCTGCCCCATTTCCTTCTCTAGAAAAAGAACCATCACAATATAATTTCCATACCTTGTCATCCGCCAATGATTTTTTACTCAGTTAATTTGTACATTTGACTTGGGTGTATCCCATGATTTGATCATCTTCTTCTAACAATAGACAAGAAAAGTCCTTTTCCTTACCATACATAGGAGCATTATTTGACCAATCTTCCCTTGTAACTGTCTTCACAAATCTAGATTTTGTGTACATTTGACGCTCTTCTCCACCAAACATAGGGATATTATCATATATTAAATGTAGTTTAATGGAAGCCCCAAGTTTCATTCCCCATGACCTGGAAAAAATCATACCAAATCTTGCAGGGACATTTTCCACTCCAATATCCATTACAACACCTTTTTTTTTTTTTTTTCTCTGGGATTTGAGCCAAATTCACTACCAGATTTTTAATCATACCCAAGCACTTTATTCTTTTGGAATCAAAGGAGTATAGGTATTTATATGGTTTCATTATCTTCAGTCCCAACTATTACATCACAGATAATGACGTTAAGTTGTGAGACGCTCTTGAGTCAAGCATACAATTATGTAGTAACAGGTCATGGATTACCAATGTGACATAGAATGGAGGAGTGGAAGGGTCCCACTCCTCCACATGGGGTCCAAACATAACCATAGGCCTCTCCTCTTAAAGGTTAAGGCTAACTCGTAAGGGGTTAGTGGTGGGTAAGCTTTATACTAGGGTTGTTTCAATAATTCAGTTAAAGGGACAACTACCTTGACTTTCTCTAACTCTTTTTGGAGACTGAAGGCAGAGGGATTTTGCTCAATTTTAGCTGACTCAGTAGGTGCTTTATCCTCATTACAGATTGGATTCATCGGTCAAGGCAATTTCTCTGTTTTGGATGCCATAGACTCATTTGGGATGGGATGGGAATATTCTTTCCTGGTTGGTGGGACAGGGTTGAGTGATTTATTCCCTTTATCTGTTCGCTTAGGAGAACTCCGATGGAGAGTTTCTTCATTTTGATCTTTGCCCCTGGACCTTTTTTTGGATGAATTGAGATCATATTTCATTCACAATTTGGATTTCATGAAGTCAAAAAAATAGTTACAATAAATGTCTATCTCATCATGATCCAGTGGGGCCTCTAAATCATCCCATTCTCCTTCATTGTATTCTGTTTCCTTTTCTCCCTCTAGGAGAGAAAAGAACTAATTTTATTGAACTTGTATGGTTTCTTCAATATTCTCTATAGGATCATCTTCTAGATATATAGGAGGATGAATATGATCATGTTGATCCTTCCTCTCCCTTTGCAAGAGCTGTAAAGGTGGTCTCCTGTATTGAGGATTAAAATTTCTGTTAGGGTTGGCTAACTTTGTCGAGGGGGATTTTTGTTCTCCAACTCCATTTTCACCAGTTTGTTAGAAAAAATCCTTATTAACTTACTCATATCATATATCTTCTATTCTTGAGTTTCCTTTACATGGTTTGAAGAAATGGCTTCCTCCTTTCCCCTCCTCTTGTCACCATATTCAAGCTTCCCTTTCCACTTTCCAATAGAGGTGAAATTTTCTTTGACTTCCAGGTATTTGTTTGAATTTGGTCTAGAGTATGAGACTTTATTTCTCTGAGGGTAAACCCAAACTATGGTTCGAAGGGTCCAGCAAAAACCACTTTGGTAGTAGCATGTGGAGGTTTAATTTCAAGAGGAAGACAATTATATAATTTATTAAATCCCCTTATAAATTCTAAAACATTTTCATTGTGTTTTTTCTTCATTGCATTAAATTCTATAAGAATATAGACATAGTCCATTTTCTACCTCCATTTCTACATGAAAGCATTCTCCATCTCCTCCTAAGTATCAATTGAAGCATTTGGTAGAGTCTTGAACTATTTCCTAAGCTCTCCATCCAGGGACTCAACAAAGAGTCTTCGTACTACATCCAAATGTCCTACATACAGATTCTCAGCAAATGGACAAAATTCCTCTATATGTTTTTGGGTTAAAATATCATCCTCTCTAGTTAACCTTGGAAATTGTTTAAGGTAATCTTGTGGCATCCTATTTAGAGGCTGTGCTAAGTTAAGTGGAGCATATCTATTAAGTAGAAAACCAGGGACAACCATGTTTTGCAATGTAGGTGGTGAAATATTTACCACAGGGCCTGGTTGAGGTGTTGTATGGATTATGGTTGTATGGAGTTGAGATGGAGTGTTAGAAATGCTCTAAGTGGGACTATTTATGAGTATGCCTGTAAATTATTTGGGTTTTGGGAAGGTAGGGAATATGAGAGGAGGAAAACTAACATAATATTCTTTAGATCTAACTTTAGAGGGAAAAGAGCCAAACAGTTGGCAATGCTGTTTTGAATATTCCAAAGCTTTGAAAGAGGGCTCAAAGAAGTTTATATTAGCTTTCTGAGAGATGGAATTCGAAACTTCAGGAAAATATATTGCGGAATCTAGAGTAACAAGGGTCCTCTCTTTCTAAATCCTCCTAGATATGATCTTTTCAAGGTCGAATACAGGAGGAGTTTTCTGCTGGGAAGTATTAGAGTGAGTATGAGGCCTTTTGAAAGTTAGGATGGTCAAATAAAGATATAAACAATGGATTCTCCAAGGTGAGAGATATTCAACCCATACTTCCTCCACTCACCCGACAGAAGGAATGCAAAAAGGTTGTACCCAGGGAAAATATTTTGATTCATCCCCGACAACAATGCAAAAAGATGTTGTAGCTCCTAGAGATAGTCCCTAGGTTGAGGAGACACCAGTGCCTATGACATCTTAATGCGTCTTTTGAAGATAATTCATTGCTACCGAAGAGATAAATTTAAAATGATTTTAAAGCTGGTTCAATTACCTTTCACATAGGCAGATTCAAACATATACATAAACAATATAGATCATCCCAAGAATAAATGTCCAAGTCTGGTGACCTACACATAGTAAATGTATCTCAATTTATCGTTGTAGTAAAGATGGGAAGGAGAAAAATAAGGAAGGAATTCAACATAGAGGATTGGACAGACCTAAAATCCTAAGCAGTTAATCCCAGTAGAATCACGAAATAATAAGGAAATGTAATGCAAAATTTGTGGAGCTCATTTTAAGGTTTTGTTGATGAGAAAGAATTTACCGCCAATAGTTAGGGGATCTCCGCAGTGGAGAATTCCAATTAGAATCTACATTGTTTGGTTTAGGGATCCCATCTAGTATGTAGGGCTGACTACCGTATAATTGGTTGAAGCTGGCTTCAGACGAGAAAGGGAATATGGCTAAACAGAACATATAAACTTCAAAAAAAATGAGTGAGTAACTAATGAATACTTCATAAAACAGATACCATAAATAACAATATTAAAATTTCAAAGCATGAATCTTAAGTAAAGCATCATTAGAAAAAATTCAAATAAGACCACACATATCTAAAGGATAAACTTAACAACTAAGAATGATTTCAATATGGTTAATAATTTACAAACACAAGTGAGTGCATAGTCTACAATAATATCATTCTAGTATCAATAAAATTGGTTTATCACATAAGAAAAAGGTCAACATATCATATACCATCCATGTGTTGCAAGGGAAACTCATAACACATGAAGATACATGAGGAGACCGTACACCAAATCTCATAGGAAACTCCAATTCATCAAGTTAATAATATTCATGGCATCAAAATACAAAGTGTTCATCCAATCCAATAGTGGAAATAAACTATTACTCCTTGCATTTATTAGAAGAGCACAAGTTCTCAAAACAATATGTACCAAAATAAGTCCAAAGCTAAAAGTCCTTTACAATATCCCATGAGGGTGTATTTATAGAATATAGGGTAACTTTTTGTATACCCTTGCCTCTTGGACTTCCTCATGACCTTTTTCATTCCTTATGACTCTTTGAATTCCTATTTTTTGCTACTCTATCCTATCTTGCTATTCTCAACAAAGTAAGCAAATTTTATTCTATTAATTTGACAATTGACAATTATGGAATATCTAAGTGTAGATGCTCCATGAGGTAAGTTTCCTAGAACTTGTATTCGACACCTATAGGAGATATCTTTGGTTGATCCTCATCATCCCTATGCATACATTCGACAACATTCGGGATGAGGGTGGTTCTTTTGACATTGATATAATTGGCAAGAGTCATTAGCTTTGTGTACATCCTCACTGGTTCCACTATGTACCATGTGATGTTTTCCTTTGTAACCTACAAATCATCTGAGTTGGAAGCTTGCCTGTAAGTGTCAATAAATGCCTGAACCTCTGTAAGATGTCCTCCTGCTTCCTCACTTGTCCAACTACCCCAATAGAAGGAACCCCATGGTTTTCAATCATTGACTCCAAACCACTCAGAAGATGCCTGTAAGAAGAAATAACTTTATCCACATCTCTGGCTAGCTTGTCTCGTGATTGGATCTTAATGCAGAGCTGGACTTTATTATTCTGTGTAGTGATCCAATATTTTCTTGGGAGAACTGCCAGTGCATCTGGATACTTGGTTGTCCACTCATGAATATTATCCAGAGCTGTAATAACCTCTTTTAGCATGGAGGATTTTTCTTTTGTGTTGGCCTGTATGGATAGGATTGGGGCCATAATATGGTGTAATTTTGAAATCTCTTCATAAACCATTTCCATGGCTCCTCTAAAGGTTTCAACCTATTCCTTGATTACGACCTATAATTCCTTCATGCTGGAGTGAATTAGGCGAAGTGATGCATTCTCTTCTTCCATCTTCCTTCTATCTTCTTCTATTCTCAAAACCCTTTGCTTAGATGCGTAGAGATTATTTTCAAGTTCTAAAATTTTATTTCTTATTTTTCCAACATTTAGCTCAGTCACAGTCACAAAATCAGTCCCATCTAAGGCAATCATTTCAGGATTAACTGTCATATCTAGGAAAATCTCCTTCTCTGTGGTCACGAAAAGGGGCTCAACAGGGTTCCTAGCATAATACTTCCTCCTTTCCTACATGATCTTGTAATTGACCTGATCAAAAGTGAGCTTGGTAAGGTCTAGCACTTCATCTTCAGCCTTGTTAGGAATGCCTAGCTCTTTGAGAGGAAGATGCCCTCCAGTGATGGGAGTGGACGGGGGAATATCTAGCGAAGGTAGTTCGACTTTCTCATTGAATTGTTGTTGCTGTTCGGATTCCTATTGAGATTTCTTGTTGGCCTCTTCTTATCATTTTATTAATTCCTCTTCTTCCTCTCTTTTCTTTTCTTCTTCTCTTTTCTTTTCTTCCTTCGCCTTCCTCCTTTGCTCCTCTTCTAGTCTCTTCTTGTTCCTCCCGAGCTCTTATTCTTGTCTACGTTTCTCCTCTTTCTATTTTTGTTCCTGCCTTTTATTCTCTTCTTCTTCTTGGTCCCTCTGCTTCGCTATTCTTCTCAGTTTTTCCTCTTCTAGTTGTTTCTTTCTACTTCCTCCTCTTAGCGCCTCTTCTCAAGGTGATCTTCAGGTTGTTGGTCACTCGGATCCTGTGACCATCTAAGTTCTTCTTCTCTTTTTATTTTGATCTCTTTCTTTTTCTTTTCCAATATTTCATTTCTCTTCTCTAATGTTTCGTCATCTTCCCCTTCTTTTTGGTCGCTCGGGGGATCTTCCATCTTTGTACCCTTGTGTTTCTTTAGTTTCCTTGTTGCCTTTTGTTGTTCTTTCTTCCTCTTCAGTGAATTTTACCTCTCTTGTAAGCTCACATTTTCTTGGGAATGGACAACTTGCTTGTCATCTCTTTCATGTTGTTCACTAGGGCTGAACTCTCTGGTTGCATTGTACCAATTTCTAATTTTGTCTTCATGAATGTGCCTGGTGTGTGGGTACGACTAGTTGAAATTGGATTTCTTGCAGTGAGAAACCACTACCCTTTCATTGTCATAGGTGTGGTGGTTTAGAGTCACAAAATGGCATACCTTTATCTCCTCAGCTTATGCCTCCACTTCGTTGATTTTTTCAACTGTGTAAGCTCCGATAGTGAGAGGGAAGGTGGGCCAAGGTTTCTTCTTTCCTTTTCTTAGCGTCTTTGAGAAGCCTTGGGTCATTTGATAACATACTTCCTACATGAGCACTTTATTTGTGGTGAAACGAGGAAGCGTGTGAGGGGTATTATATGAGCCAAAGACCCTGATAAATGTGCCCTCCTAAATGGGGAACCAATGTGCCACTTTAGTGAGAGTATCCATGGCCTTTTTCAACATGAAAGGGGGTTCTTCCCTAAAAGGAAACTGGTATAATGGGGCGATGAATGATTCAGAGGCAGATTCAAGTATACTCTTGTAGCCTATGTACTAGAAGATCTTGTAGTGCTGGTGTACGGGCTCCACGATAGCTAAGGTCCAACTGTAGCTCTTGTGATTGAAATGGCATCTCATGCGAATCACATACATTATGTATGAGGCCATGTAAGCCTCTGATTTTTGGTCTTCCTTAGGATGCTTAGCTGCAACTATATTCGTCCTCAATGCATAAGCTAGGATACTGACCTAGTTGAAAATTTTACCTCTAGTGGCGATGACGTACATGATAGGGACCCATGTCCTGTGGAAAGTGTTAATATCATCCCTCACATATAACCCTGGCAGCAATAAGTTGATAAACCTTTTTGAGACTATCTGTCCTATATATTTGGTCACTCCTTACTCAAATTTGGATGTGTCTTGCCACTAGTCCCTCAGAATGTTCTTGGTTATGACTACAAAACCCAAGAGCCATCGGGTGTTAAATGGATCCTCCTTTTCTAGAAATCTATAGTAAGCAATGATGTATACTGAAGAGATAGTCATGAATGCAGCATCTGTGTGATCCCACACTACCCACTGATTTGTATATGTATTCCTTATAATATAATCAATGATTTTGGCACATAGAAGGAATGAAGGATGTGAGGCCACCTTTTGGAGGCTAGACCTCTTGACATTAATATACACCTGGAAATCATCCTAGTTTTTAGGGATGCCTTGTTTATATTTTTTTTGTAAATATCAAACCAGGAGAGCTTGGTGCTCTTATTGAGGTTGCATGCGGTGTCCCTATAGATGGGAGGTGACGGGACCTAGTGAACATCTTGTACACTTATTTCAGAGCTCTTGTGAGAAGACTTTCACTACCAGAGGTGCCATCTTACCAGCTAAGGAAGAAATCGAGATACACTCAAGATCAACACCACTAGCATGTCAAATAAACAGTCCCATGATGAGAGAGACAACATGAATAATTAAACATAAGAAAAAACAAAAATCATAGTTTTAGTTTTCCTGGAAAATCCCCAAGAAATAAATGTGCCTAAAATGTTGCAAGGTCACAGTGGTTAGGGGGTCGGAGGGGTTGTGAAGATCAACTGTACGACTTGGCGACTAGTAGGTTAGGTTGGAGGTCAAGCTAGGTCAAAGGTCACAGGTCGTAGAATAGGTAGGGTTGCATAAGTCTCAATCAAGGATAGGTCGCAAGGGTCGCATAGTCACAAGGTCGCATTGAAGGCAGGTCGCATAGTCATGAGGTCGCAAGGTCATCTCTTTTTTCATATTATGTCTTTTAGCTATGCGTTTTGTTCCTCACGGCGGCTTGGTGAAGGGAATGAGGCTAAAAATGAGTTCTTGGGGACACCTGGACCAGATGACTTCATCCCTGAGGGGGGAAAGCTTGTTTGGGAAGGATATGGGGTTGAGTGACCATGAAAGAATTCATTTAGGAAGAAAACCAAAATAGCCAAGGGTTTTTGGGAAAAATGATCCATTAACTTGGATAAAAACCCCCAAGATCAGGAATACATAGGGATAGGGCAGAAGAATGAGCCAAATGGAGGTAATGATAACGAGGAAGCGAAAGGGTCCCTTACTTGGTAGGGTCGCACGCTTCCTTCAAGTTGCTGAGCCTTTTCATCATGCGAGCGACTGAAATGAGTTTTCCAAATGACCGATGATGTCATATTGTTAATAAAAATGGTTACACCTGCGGGGTCACAGAGGTCACCAGGTCGCAAGACGGTATATTTTATGCTTTTGCGACCTAACGACTTGGGTGGTTGTGAAGTCACAAGGTCGCAGGGTTGCTAGGTGTCTGTTTCAAGAGGTTTACAACCTTATGACCTTGCGACCTCATGAGGTTGCAAAGTCAGAAAGTCGTAAGAGGGTAAAAGGTCACAAAATTTTCCTTATGACTTAGTGACTTAACTTAGCAAAAAACTGAAGTAGGTCACATGTTCACAATTTTTAGGCTCATAATAGTTGACTTGATGCGACCCATGACTTGGGTAGAAGAATCAACCTTTGAGTGTTCGAGAGTTAGGCTCGTGATGGGAATAGAATGGTTTTGGTTGGCCAATGAGGTTTGAGAAATAAGAAATAGACATGGACATAGTTTAGGGGCTCCAAGATTTTGAAAAGTCAGGAATTTTGAAGGGTTGTTGTAGCGGGTACAACAGGTCTCTAGCTCAGTATTTCATAGGTACTTTCTCCTACAATATAACATAGTACATCTACAATCTCACATGTACTATCTATGACAATATAACATAAGTAAATCCATGTTTTATGAGTGAATCCAACAACTTACACAATTTCAGATGAAGAGAAACACATATGCAGTGACATAGTAAGCAAGAACACATACTACACATTCCTATGTTTGGAATCACCAGATATTCTTCATTAATCTTGAAAAATGGAGTCCATATCATAGGCTAAACTATTGAAATTTTTATAACAATTACCACCTCATGAACAAGCAACTAAACAAAAACTCGGTATGTCTCTCTGAAAATAGAATTCAGAATCACTGAAAAAGACAGAATTCAGACCTGAGAACAGAATTTTGGAACCTTTACTACCGATTTCCTCTTTCCTTGTATGTAGAGAGAAAAAAAAATAGTTACAAGATATCTTCAAAGTGCTACAACTGTCTGAACCACCATCTGTCTGAGCATGCAGATGTTCTAGCTATTTTGATAATTACATAAAAAATTTGATTCTTTTCTTGAAACTACAAAAATTAACAAAATATGAGAAAAATGAGGTGTCATGATTGACATAAAAAAATATCTCCATGCCAGTTCCTTTGATTACCTTACGTTGAATCAGGCTCCAGTGTCTGGATTAGTGGTGGGTTGATGATTTGGCCACGCTTCAGTTATGATATTCCTCCACAATTACCAACCAATTCGCTTATCGCTTTATTTCTCTAACTATTTAATTTCCCCTCTTGGAGATGGCCTTGATCAGGTGTGGTGGTGTTGAAGGTGCACCGTGACATAGCTTCCGAGCCATCCACCTCTTTATTACCCCCGTGGTACATTATCAGAGCCCAATACATCTCATAAAATTTCCATAGTGCAATTTTGGAGCCGAAACACATCATAACCTTATTTAAAATGGTGTTACAAAAACACAAAGTTTCGATGCCTTTTGTCCCATTTGTGCTTATATCCTTATTAATAATACAACATGGAACCACCACCTCTGACCACTAGTATAGCACTTAGGGGTTGTAGTATCAGAGTGTTCATCAATCGTAACTCAATTTAAAAAAATCATTACGAAATCAAAAAATTTCGATACCCATAGCTCCTTTTTGCTTAGCCCCCTTACCCTTTCTCCCGTATAGGAGCGGGTGTTGTGAATATAGGATCAATTCTTGGGTGATAAAGCCTTCGGGATCCTGTCAGAGGCCTACCTCCCTTTGTATTCTCTCTTCCACCCTTGGTTCCTTTAAGTCTCCCACAACCATGAGCAAAAAACACATCAGAAGCCCCTCTCATCGAAACTTTTGCAAAAATAAATTACACGGGAGTTCTAATATTCACCTCTCAAATTGGTTCATAGAACTTAGGTGTTAAATATTCTCTCTACTATGGGTTCTTTGGATCTCTCATGACCATGTTCTAGTCGACATCAGAAGCTGTTCTCATTGGTACCTTTTCAAAATGCAATTTCAAAGGGGTTATGAAAACTCCGACCTCTGATATTCTCCATAGAACTTGGGTGCTCCGCCCTTTCTGTGCCCTTAGTCCTCTGATGTCTCATGACCAAATACCACTTAACATCAGATTCCCCTTCACTAAATCAAAACTTTTTATAAAACAATTTGACAGGAGTTACTAAAACTCCATCTTCCGAAAAACCACCTCCAAAATGATGCCACGCTAATGTCATAATCTCCACGTGGTGCCTACCTATTGGTGACACATGCCCACCCAAATTTACCCCATTATACCCTAAAAAATTCCAAAATTGAATGCTAGGTGTCCATTGTATAGTCGCATCATACTGATGTCATCAGCCATGTCTGCTTCTCTGGGTGAATCACGAGTTGCCATGGGTCTTCTTCGGAGGAGAGAGAAAGGGGATTTTGGTTTCTTGGGTTTGGATCATAAAATATTTTCTTGTATGTTGCATTCCTTATAAAAGGGGGCTTACCCCTCACAGTGGACTATAATCTTTGGTTTCTTATCATTTTTAATGTAAAAGGTTCATAGTAGAAAAGAGAAGGTTGAATGATTACTAAATGAGAAGAACTAATGAAGGGAAGAAATGACCAAAATGGACCATAAACTTAAAATTCTATAAAATTACCCATCTCTCTTTTGTTTGCTTGATGACATCTCTATTTATCGTTGAACACTTTTAATTAAACCGAATTGCTCTAACTATCATGGAACTATTGAAATCAAGTTGCCTTCAATAATTTTTTGGATAGCACTTTCTAATGACTTTGTGATGAAGTCTTGTAAAGGTGCCATGGTGACTTCATTCCTTACTCGAACATTGGAGAATTATTCTGCAATTTCATCCAATTCAACACTTAGCTAATGTGCCACATTTTCTTAATCACCATTCTTATTGATATAGTCAACTAACCACTTTTGAGAATATTCTTTGAAACATTTATGGTTGTTTAAAAAATATTATCTTATAAAATATGTATTTCATCTAACTTTTATTTCATTCTTTATTTTTTTAATATGGCACCAATTTCCATATGTGGGCCATTTAATTCCTTTTCCATGTCAACAAGTCTAGGGAAGACAAGAATCCTTCTTGTAGCAACATTTTCACAACCAATAATCATCTTAAAGAAAAAATTATCTCATTGCAATAAGCCTTTAGGTGTTTGAGTTGTACCTTTAAGGCAAAATTATATTAGTTTCTTTGAATCTCATTCAATTTAATGACCCTAGAAATGAAAACACTTTGAGCGTTTTTAAGGAAATGCTCATTAGACACGAGATTATTTTTATAGAATTTATTTATAAGAAGTATTTTTAGAGGCAATAATAGGGAACTCTTTTCTAATTCCCATGACCATAGGGTTAGAAAAGGTTTTTTGTTAATTTTTTCATCCAAAAATATCTTTATCTTTTCTATTAGATGTGATGCTCCTATTAATGTTTTTACTTGGTTTAGAAATTGTTTAGTTGGTCTTAATCTTATTAAAGGTTTAACAAATAGAGATTCGAGACATAAAGAAACTTCTATAATCTTTTATTCTTTTGTTTATTTAAGGTAATACTATCCTTTTCTTGTTTAGTTATTGAATATTTTAGAGATCCTATGTAACTTGGCACAACCTTAAAAATTTGGAAACTCTAACTTATGCAAAATTTATTTTTGAGTGTGATTGTCCATGTTGGTTTAAGGGGTCCTAACCCAGGTTCAGAGTTAGTTGTGCCAACCAACAAAACCCTAAATTGCTAGACCTTTCGGCAAGAACTCGTGTAGCACAAGCTGCAGTCTCACCCGAAGCAATATTCTCAAATGACAGAACCAGGTTTCTACATCCATAGGTCAGTGTGATGGGATTCTGTGGTTCCTAGGGCTTATTTCGATCTTCGCGAACCCTAACCCTTATAATACCGATAATTGCAGTAACTTGCAGAAACAGAATCTAACCCTTTGTGAAGAGCTTTAAACATTCATAAAATCAATTAAATGAGCTGATCTACTTCTTCGCACACCAATGAAATGTTCATTCATCTAAATTCAGATAACATAGCAAAAATATAGAAACTGCATAAGTAAATACAGAAGCACATATACACAATTATAACTTCAAAATTAGTCTTTATTGATGTAATATTTTTGGTTACATACTTTTCCTCCATGTGCACACAGCTGCAAGGGCCTGCCCACTTCACCTGTAGACTTACCAAGGTCTCCACACACACAACAATAGGAGCCTTCCCCTTCTCCTCAGTGCAGGAAACAAACTTTCCCGTCTCAGACTACTTACCCATACAATGATCTTCAATTCTTGACTTTCTAGACTCATTATGACTCCTTTATATATAGCCTTCTCTTTTACAATACCATGGTCTGTGGACCATGGGTGGGTCACAAAACTCCCTATCTTCTAACAAGCTAAGGGAATAAATCCCCTTTCAACTTCTATGACCTTCGTGCTTTTCTCCCTCAAACGCGGAGACTTTAGAAGTATAAAAAAATTGATTACAAAATTTACCCAAGGGGACCTTGTCCCAACAGGCCCCCAACACATTTTGGTGACTCGTCCTTGAGTCAATATGCTGGTGGCACCTCGATCTTCTTCTACAACTGACTGAACTCGATCTTTAGAACCTGTAGGTCTGTTGTTGCCTACGTATCCACCTGTTTCACTTCTTCGACCAACTTTTCAGTAGTGGGGCCTTCAACTGCAAGGTCCATGATCCTTTGAGTATGTTGCATTCCTTTGAGCTTGCTCTACACTGGCAGATTCAACTGATTTGCATCATCGGTCCATGGCTACGTTCTTGAAGAAATGATTGCTTCCTTGCAACGCAACTCGTCAATCTCGTTTTGGATCAACTTGCCTTCCTACAGTCTAGTGAACCTCTGCACAGGTGCTAAGGTCCATGTTGTTGATATGATTTCGTCAAATGGGCGCTACTTTTCTCTGATGTCTGTGCTGATATTTTATAGAGTTGGATCCTCCTGCAGTGAGGTCCATAACTCCATGGCCTGCTCAAACAATGTAGTTGAACCCTTGACTGCAACTTCTAATGTGTCCATGCCTTTTTTAATAGCAGCTTCGCGCTGCTCTCTAACTGTTGGAGGTGTAGTGGGTTGCAACTTCAATTGGAGTTTTGAAATCTGCAGCTGCAGCTCAAACTTTACTTGACTAATTTCATCCTTTGACTCCTTTACTGTAGTGGTTAACTTGTGAATCTTCTTTGTAAAGGTTGCTTTTGCTGGAATCTTGAGCTCGGGAAGCTCATTATAGGCCTTATCAATTGTTGCTTCCAAATGTTGGCTTCACACTGCAATATCTTCTTTTTCTTTAAGGGCCTATGCCTTCTCCTAAAAAATATGTTGGTTATTAGTCTTGACTTCACTTATCACTAGCAAGGCGCATTCCTTTTGTATCCTTAATTCATCTGACACCCCTTGGTGCAGCTCATGCAGAGTCTGAATGGGTGACATGGCAAAATTATGACTGAGATTCTTTGTCTGTAGTAGTTGTGACTATTCTTCTATTGAGTCATCGCGTAGGGACCCTTCAGGCAGTGGCACCACATGAAGATCCAAAGTGACTTTAGCATCTAAAATGAACCCGCTCACTTGCTTCCCGCTCGCCTGTCCCACACTCACTTGTATCAAACCTGTTTGTACCCGCAAATCCCAATAGCCGGCCTATCTTCACAAACGTCAGCTGCACTTCTGATCCAATATTCACTTGCTTGGTCTTTAAAGGCTCTGATATATCAGGGATTTCTGCCTTAGGTCTCTTGACTTCGCGTTGTCCTTCAAACTCAGGAATTTTGATGTTTTTAGGGTCCACTTCACCATCTTCTGCAGTCATATTATAACATTCAAGCGCATGGCGCAGCTGTGTACTCCAATCTGGATGTATCCACGCAACAAATTCTTTAGGCATATTGAATATCGCAACTTTGATCATATACAGTGCTTCATCTATACATTCAGACCTATCTTCAAAGATAAAAGTTAACAAAAAAATTTCCTTCAAAACATCCCATTCTGCGGCCCCATGTCCCAACTCCATTTCCAAATATCAATTCATTGGTATTGTATCCAACCTATGGCAGAAGATATGAACCCACTCTGGCTGTGGTTCTTCTCTCGATGCTTTCGTCCATCGCGCCAAATTTTTGCAAGGATCGTCTTCCCTCTATATTTTTCCATCATGTGGGTATTGGTGTACCCAAACCTCAACTTCATCATTCTTCAGTACTCCTTCCAATCGGGAAAGCTTTATTTATGTGTACCCCACCATCAGGAAGGCATAGCTCGCAATGAAATATCTAGATCTTGGAACTGATGTTCCTCCAGTACATCCCTTTCAAACTTATACAAAAAAAATTAACATCTTCTACGAAATCATAATAAGGTAAATTTTGTACCTCAGTGGATATGCATCGAAGTGACTTTGTAAGCCTATTACAGTGGAGTGATGATATTTCATGTAGTTGTTTCTGCCAATGCTCAAGCTCCTCATCAGAATCTGAAGTGCAGGAACTATCCTTAATCCATGTGATCCGTCCATCCGCAGTGGGGTTGATCCAGTCCTCATCATGTGCAGTGATCTTATAGATTTGATCAAGGTAATATTCTTCTTCATAATCGCGGATTGGTTTAGTATATCACACACCTTTAGTTAGATCCAATGGTACAATAACCCTGAGCTCCTTCCTTTCGAACGTCATTCTACGCTTTTTGAGACTAATGAATGCATCCATATCAAAGGCCCAATTGATGCCAACTAGTATAGGGTAAGGGTTGCTATCATCGACTATCTCAATCATTTCAAAATCAGCTAGAGTGCTTGCTCCTTCAATATCTATTGTTACCCCATATAGGCGGCCCATAGGAATGATCTTTTGTTGGTTCACCATTCGTAGATAGATAGGAGACCACTGCAACATAGGTCTACCCATTCTCTCCAAAATTTTCTTTGGCAAAACATTCGAATCAGATCCCAAATCAAGAATTACCTGATCCATTTCGTACTCTATAATTTTTGTAGTCAGTCTCATCTCGCCACCGGTTTGCTTCTGGCTTTTTCCCAATTTGTGTACTGCACGTTATTCCGAAAGAGGTTTATTTTTACTCGTACAATTATCTATTAGTTCATGTAGGCCCTCTACTGTGTTTTTATCTCCTAGAAGCTTCATGCAAGTATTCAAAAATGTCGCTAGCAACAAAGAGTCTATGTCCTGCATATTATTACTTCCTCTAGATTTTCCTTGACTTCCTGATGTAGAGCTTCTGCAAAGCTCTTCTTAGCCTCCATAAAGGTTTCCTTTTATTTTCTTAAATAAAATCCAACTTATTTTCTAGCAGCCTTTCATACCGATCCCTTAGCTTCCGTCTGCTTCCCCTTGTCTTCTTTAGTGGCGATACTGCTTCACATGATGATATTAACACTAGGCTCATCTTCACGAGGCTCTGACCTCATCATTTGGATATTCTGCGTAGGCTGCTGGGTCTGAGTCTTCTTTTCTTGCATCTTTGCTATAAGTATTGGGCAATATTCTATGACATTGTCAAACTTCCTACAATACTGACAGGAGGGGTGTGTCGGATTCTGACGGTCACACATGAAATGACCTGCTTCCCCATAGTTGTAATAGATAATATTTCCCCGACCCCTTCCGACTCCTTGTCCTCGTCCTCTTCCTTGACTTTGAAATCCTCCGTGCGCTGTAGTTGCACCTTGATCTTGATGCGGATTTTATGCTTGCATCTTATATGTAGGGGTCCACTCCATCATTAGTTCATAACTTCGATAGTTGCACTCATCATGTCCTCAGATTTGCAAAAAGTGTAAAACAACTACTGCGGGGTCTGTACAAACTTTTGTAGAAGATGAAAATTATCAATCGCGTGCTTCCCATAAATTTGACAAATAACACACCATAATGCTACTCTTGAACTCGACCCAATGATGTTTTCCAGCTTCAAGGGGAGAAGCCCCTCTCCTATAAGATAATTCTAAAAAATCAGGCAATGATCCTTATTATGACCATGGTCTTTTCATTTTAGGAACCAGACTTCTGCGTGCACCTCCGGTTGGACTTCCTTTCCTTTCTTGAGGCTATGCAACTCCATATGTAAGCTAGACAACTGTGACTTAATATGTTGCACCCCCAGATTCGTATACAGCACGGATGAAGCCTCCAATATCATGGAAATCTCCAAGGCTTCAGCTTATGTTCCTATTTTCAGTTGACACAGTGGCAATCTCAGATGAGGCAATAGTGAAGCAATGTACCATTCTCTATGTTGGTCATCCGTGATCTTCATATTATCCTGCTAAATCAAACACTTCAATCTTTGATCAAAGTCCCACACGAACTCGTTTACCCTCTATTGGATCTCTTTAAACTCTATCACTAATTGCGCTTGTGATTTAGGATTCTTAAACTCATTTTTTAGTTCTTGTTGTGTTTCTAGCATAGTCGCATTGGGTTTACTCGAACAAAACTTGATATAACAACTCAATGCTTTGTCTTATAGTTCTGTAACAAACTGCGCTTTCTTCATGTCATCATCCGTAATCTACTGTGCCTTCCATACAACATTTGTTACAAACCAAAATTGTTCAAGGTATTCAGTCCCTAGACCCTTAAACACAGGCGTCTTCATTGAGTTCGCCATGTTGAATGATGGAGGTGGAGGTGTAGGTGTAGGTGTGTGAGGAAGAGTTGATGGTGGAGGTGGAGTGGATGGATTCAATATCCCTGTGATACCCTGTCTTACTACCTGTAGTGTACCTAGCGATGTCCTAAGAACACTACTTTCTTCATCACTATCAAACACTCCTAACAAAGGACTGTATTCAACACCTGAATGTAAGTCTCTTCTTAATGTTTTTCCACTTCGCGTATCTACTGTCAGATATCTTATGAACATTAATTAGTGGCCTAACCCTCTTTTCACACAATAACATTTTAATCAAAGTCTTCAGGGATTTCATATACTTACCTCTAGATCCCTTGAAGAATCGTCATTCAGCTTCGCTATAGCTTATAGATGTATCGATCGTGAACTTAGTAATGAGTCTACCTAGAAGTAATCAATCCAGTAGTCAAAAACCCTCGCGATCTTGTTTTCTGAAACTTCCATATGCCTTACCAATTCTGGAGTCCACATAATAGGGTTGTCCAACTTCCATGTTCCCTGACTATGCACCCACTTAGACAACCACTCGTGTAATTCACAAGGTAAAGAGAAAAAGGATACCTCATGTTCATCTATAAATAGGTATCTATTCAAGCACTCTTCCTTTGATAGGCACGGATTCTTGTTTTCCTGAGCCGCGAATTCATGTAGCTTCCGATCGATCCACTTCTAGATTTTTTTCTTAGTTGGTAACCATTTATTTGACATCAGACATTTCTCAGATAGATCCCAGTCCCGGCAACGAAACCATTTGTTAACTTAAGGGGTATTGATCCAAGTTCAGAGTTAGTTGTGCCAACCAACAAAAGCCTCATCTATTGGCCCTTGAGGAAACAACCGCATAGTACAGGATGCAATCTAACCTAAAGCAGTATTGGGGGATGATAGAACCAGGTTGCGACATCCATAGGTTAGTGTGATGGGCTTCTGTGGTTCCTAGGGATTATTTCAATCTTCACAAACCCTAACCCTTAGAATACAGATAATTGTAGGAACTTGCAGAAATAGAATATAACCCTTTGCAAAGAGATTCAAACATTCATAACATCAATTAAATGAGTTGATATACTTCTTCGCGCACCAATTAAAGGTTCATTCATCTAAATTAAGATAACATAGCGAAAATATAGAAACTTCATACGTAAATACATAATCCCAGATACACAATTATAGCTTTAAAAGTAGTCTTTATTGATATAATATTTTTGGTTACAGACTCTTCCTCCCCGCGCACACAGCTGCATGGGCCCGCGCACTTATCCTATGGACTTATGAAGGTCTCCGCACACACAGCAACATGATCCTTCCCCTCCACCTAAGTACAGGAAACAAACTTTCCTGTCTCAAACTACTTACCCATACAATGATCTTCAATTCTTGACTTTGTACACTCACTATGACTCCTTTATATATAGCCTTCTCTTTTACAATACCATGGTGTGCAGACCATGGGCGGGTCACAACAATCCCTATATTCTAACAAACTAAGGTACTATAGCCCCTTTTGACCTCTATGATCTTCGTGCTCCTCTCCCTCAAGCACAAAGACTTTACAAGTATACAAAATTTAATTACAAAATTTACCCCAGGGGACCCTATCCCAATAGTCCCACCATTTTCTTATTTTCTACATTGAGATTTCCTATTTTTAGCTTTTTTTAATGCTGATATTTCATTGATTCTTGTTCGAAACTATCAAGGCCTTAATTAGAAAGTTCTTTAGCAAGAAGTTTTTTTTCTAGTATTTTCTTTTCATCCCAAGTAGGAACTTCAATGAAAGCATCAATTTCCATAATCTGAGAATTGATTTGTTCCTCTTGAATTTCTTTAGTTCCTTTTCCTTTTTCTTTCATCTTTCTTTTGGAACTAATAGAAATAGTGTGAGATTTTTCAATCAAATTTCTTGGAAGGAATTCAACTCCTCAACCACTAACACATTATATATTAATTCTTTTCTCTCGAGATATATTTCCTTGCTCTTGACTTCTAGAGACTTAATAAATCTTATGAGAATTACCAGGGGAAATATGGTCAGTATTGGTTGTAGGTTGTCCCTGTTTCTTTTGTATTTCATTTGTACTAATCGAAGTATATCATGGTGAATGTCGTCGTCGTGTTTCACTTCTTGTAAATTTTTATTATCCAAAACTCCTCCCGATTTCTTACTAAAACTTAAAGAACACCCAATAATAAAATATGTGTAGAAAATATTCCATATGGGTCAAAATATTTGCAAGAGTGGAATTGCATCATTTTGGAAGTGTCACAATATGAAGAAATTTAATCTAAATGGATAATAGATTTCATTCTAAACTCTCCAATTTGAAAGGAATAGGAATGAACTATTTTTTCGTCCTTTAATAAAATATGCCCATTATTTGTATTGTCAAGATAATTCAACAACAAGTAATTTATCATAACCATTATATGGAAGGAGCATAGGTATTCCTTCAAAGTTTTCAAGTCTAATGTAAGAAAACTTTTCTTAGCACTCATAAGTGCCATTTCTTAGCATTTCTTGGCACTCATAAGTTCGCTTTCTTAGCATTCATGGAGTTATGGCCTCAATTGGAAAAGGGATTTCTTCCAATTGACTACTTGTAAAGGAGAGTGGCCTTCATACCAATAGTCTTCCTTGATAAAACTAATTTACTTGGTAGTATCATTGGTTGGTTAGGGTGTAGCCAACTATAGAAAGAAATAGGAACAATTGAGCCTATAGTTAGGTGGAAAAGTGTTAAATTGTAGCAAGAAAAGGCTTCATTTGAATTGTGCCTTAGTCAAATGGAGAAATTCAAATTTCCACATCAACAGGATGACTTGAGTTGCAATTAGGAGTGACATGGCGAAGCCACTTAAGTCAGCCGATTCGAGTTTGTGGGAAAGAAGTAGAGTTGTGCATGAATTCATCTCTAAGATATAACAATCTAGTGGAGTTATAGTTAGTGAAACTTAGTTATCTAAGCTCTATTTGTGAATATAGTTAGTATGAGTTCACTTCAGTAGTTGTAACTATTTTTAACTCACTGATCTCTCAGTTAACTAGTCAATTTACTAAAAATAGCCCTAGTCATGCATGCAATTTTATTTTCCTATTGAGTGGAAGGAAAATGAATAATTGTATTTATTGTTGTATACTATCGTGTGTACATATTTTTCATGTAGCAGATGAGCTGATTTCCTCATAATTCCGTAAGGAAATGGGAGCTAGTGCAGGAACGTGAGTGCAAGTAGAGCAAGTGCAGGAATGTGAGTGTAGGAAGAGTGAGTGAAAAAACATGAGTGCAGGCAGAGTGAGTGTAGGCAAAATGAGTGCAGACCTAGTGAGTGAAGGAAGAGAAAGTGCAATCTTAGTATTTTCCAGAGAAGATTCAGGAGGAGATCAATATCGTAGTACAGATTGAGCTTCAAGGATTGCAGTTGTCATTGTAATAGATAATTTTTATCATATGATATAATACAAACATAGGATGAGTTTTCACAGTTGGGTTCCCCAGTAAAACTGGTGTTCCTTGTTATTGAATGGTTACATGTGTTTCTATTGTTAGTTATCCCTTCTGCAGAATTCAGTAGATGAAATTTATGTCTTTTGATTTCAGTGTGATTTCATTAGAAACTACAAATTTTGAGTTATTTCTACATGGTATCAGAGCTATTGAAATGTTAATATGAACCAGTTTCTTGATCTTCACTTAAATAAGTTTTAAATAGAATATTTGTGGGGCAGGAATTTTCTTCAGTGAAGGAACAATGTCCTTTGATGTATTGAGGGTTGAGTATGCATTTGAGAGCACTTTGAATTTTGTAGCTTGGAAATATAAAAGGGAAGTTGTGATGGATGACAATGGACTAGCGGAAGAAAGATACTGCAAAAGCGAAGAGGATTATCATAGAGGGAGTCAAATACCATGTGGTTTTGAGTTTGCATGGAAAGCAGACTACTTATGCAATGTGGAACACCCTCATAGAGCTATTTGAAATCAATAGTGATGCTAGGAAGCTGGAATTGAAATATTAGCTCAAGAAAATTCGAATGCGGAAAATGAAACCATTGTTCTATCCATATTCACCCAAGTTAGAGATGAGCTTGGAGGAGTAGGAGAGACTACGCTACTATCTTATCTTGTGAGCTTAGCACTCCTTGGTCTTCTGAAGTCCTGGAACAACTATCAGGATTCAGTTAATGGAAGAGATAAGATCCCAAATTGGGAGGGACTTTGGTCTCACTTGGTGCAGGAGGGGATTAGAAGAAAGACTAGAGATGGAGCCTCATCCAGATCTAGTGAGGAAGAATATTATGCTCTAGTTGGAAAATGGAAAAAATCCAAAGGGAAGAAGGCCCAAGGTGAGGTAGAATCTAGCCAGAATCATGGAAGGAAGAGATACCATAGTAAAATTAAATGCTTTCACTCCCATGAGTATGGACACTTTGCAACCAAGTGTCCACACAAGAAATCCAATAAGGAACCTGCAACAACAATAAGAGGATATGTTCTCACATCAAAATTCTAGTTGGATTTAATCCTCATTGCTTTCATGGAAAGCACAATAAGAGAAAGTGAGTGGTACCTAGACTTTGTTGCTTCATATCATATGATAGGAAATAAGGAGTTCTTACCATCCTAGAGGAGAAAGATCTACAATTACCTATAGAGCTTGGAGATGATGGGAGATATAGTACCAAACGGATTGGCATTGTCACCTTTAAGAGGGAATCAAGTTATCATCATCACAGAAAGAATGTAATGTATGTGCCTAGCCTGAAGAAAAATCTAGTTTTTGTAGTTGTAATTGAAGACCGTGGATATGATTTGGTGTTCAGTAAGGGGAAAGCTTGTTTGAAGCACGTTTCTACTGTGAGGATTGATCCAAGAGGATCTACACTCTTGGACAAATTTTAAATGTTTCCATTGTTGGAACTTGATGAGCTCCAAAAAAACTATGCACACCAAAGAGAAGTTCACAGAAACTTTGGAAAAATGTGGAAATTGTAAGTGACTAATACTTTAGATGGGCTTAGGTTCTCATGTATTTTTCATTTAATTTGTAAAAAGGAAATTGATCAAGTGTGAGAATCCAACTCACAAACAATTTCGTAATCTCAAGTTGGAAGTTGATATTTTTGTGGGATTGTTTTCTTTAAAAATGTGGATGAGGTCCTTGATATGTTGATATGGGAGATTTTCTCCTTAAGAATATCATAAAATCCTCTCTTAATGGATCTAGGGAGTGATTTTCTACTTGGAATGTGGATCTAAGGAGATATTCTCTCCTTTGTTTAGGGATATCTTAAAGTTATAGATTCTCTTATATAGTCTTAGGAAGAGAATTTTTTTGAGAGGAAGTTTGCTTGAGAGAGCTTTGGGAGCTCAAGTGGAAGTCTTTCTGAGGTATTGCAAGATTGTTTGTTACGTACAAGCCTTGAAGACTCTTTGGTAGTGGAAGGAAGTTCTAGGATTTTCAACCCTGTTTAATAGATCATTGTACACATTCCTCTTTAAAATAAATTCAATAAAGCAATTTGGCCTTTGGAGATGAATCCAAAGCTATAGACCAATGGAGGGGGTGAACTTTGTTATCATCTTCATCTTGATGCTTCATGTTCTACTTGTTCATGGTTTGGACAAATTATTATTGTGCATCTTAAGTTACATTTTTATCTGTTAATTTACATTCTCATAGGACAATTAGTAACTTAATTTGACAAGCCCTTATAGTCAAGTAAAAAGACCTTGTTGCAAGTTTTATTCTCTCAAGTTTTCAGATAATTTGGTATCAGAACCATATTGATTGATTGGCTTAGTGGGTACATTTTCCAAGTTTAATTCAAGCAAGGAGAAGGAAATTGGTTGAGAAGGTAATTTCTTGAGTTTCGAAATGGAAATTCTGTAAAATAAATCTTTTTGTTGATCCTTTCTTTGTAAATATTTATCAAGATTCAATTTTTTTAAATACTTCTTAAGCATGAAGAAAATGGTAGAGGAGTTGTATAATGAGGACAAAGAAAGTCATGAGTTGTGAAAGAAAATGAATATATTAGAAGACGAAAAGAAAATGCTCTAAAATAGACTCAAAGAAATGGAGTTCTACAAGATAACCTTGTAAATTGTCAGAATTCTAAGGTTAATGAGGTAAGAAACACTTTTTCACATTCAATTTCCTCACAAGAAGACACTGGTTTTGGTTCTTTCGAGAAGCACACTCTAGGAAATGGATCGAAACTATTATTGAAGATGGGTTATGAAGGAAAAGGATTGAGAATCCTTGGCTAAGGTATAACAAAACCCATTAAGGTTGAAGATCAACATCGGTATGTTGGGTTAGGATATAACCAAGAAGAGATTGGAGAATCTTCCAAGACTATTGAAGCAAGTGATACTATAGAGAGAAATTCTAATTCATCAGGTTCACCTCGTCAAAGTTGCGACAAAGGAAAATATCAAAGATATAGCCCAAAATACACTAAAGTTTCTTTTGATTATAAGAAATATGTTATAAGAAATAGGAAAATATTCAGTGCGTTGTGATGTGGAGACTCTTGGAAATTTTACCTTCTTTCCATCCTATCCATCTGTGTAGTCTTCAAAATTATCAGTTGCATGTTATTGCTATAATTATGGAAATATTGTTGAAAGGCTGCACCTATGCAGTCACTGCAACAAATTACTTTGATGTTGATCTGCTTGGAGACAAGAGGCACATTTTCTCTTTCTCTTCCCTTCAACCACATAGGGCAGGTTCATATTTTACCTGCTTCTTTATGTTCTTGTTCTTTTGTTGAGGCTAGAAAAATGGAACAGAGTAGCATATGACAACATGAATATGGATATACGTTTATGTTTACTATGTCACGTCACAACTATAGGACTTCATCAATTATGGCGATTGCTATTTGGTTTTATGAGTCGCAGTCCTGCTCCAATGACATTTGCCAGGTTTGGGAATTTTCATTTTATGCGCGGGATTTGTGTTGTTTCCATATCTATTTGGGTTCCAAATGTATGGGATTATGCTATGGGTGATCCAGATCTGAACGTTGTCATTAATAATGCCATGGTCTCATGATGATATCATTTTTAAGTTGTTATGAGGATTTCAATTCTGGGAAGTTGATAGTTGTGGATGTGGGTGGTGGAAAGGGAGCAACCATAGCTTGAATCATGTAGGTGTATCCCCACATTCATGGGATTATTTTTGACTTTCTACATGAAATTATAATTGCTCCATTTATTCCAGATGTACAATATGTTGGTGATAACATTGACTATAGCGAAAATATTGCTGGAAAGTGTTTCCCTACATGGATTGAGAAATGTATTGGAAAACATAAATTGTGAATCAATGAATAGATCTCTGATAGCCAGTTGTGAATAGTGTTCCAAGCAAACTCCGGTAATGAATCCACACATAATGTTCAATGTTGTTTTTCAGTGAAGGGTTTGTCAAGAAGCTAGGAGTTTTATTGTGATTCACAAGAAAAGGGCTAAATACATCAACTAGATGAAGAAGTAATATATCCCATAGGATATCTTTAGCCTTGTGGACATTAAAATAATTTTCTTTCTTTCTTTCTTCCCAATATTTGATGAGTGGTGTTTTGAGATTGGCCCACATGGATATGGGTTATGATTTGATAGGTATTCGATGCAATGGATGACAATTCCATTACATATTAGTTACATTGATGGCGGATAGTTCCACTTGGATATTGTTGATCCATGATGGGGAGTTGTTTCATGGCCATGCAAAATGGCTCCATGATATATGGTGGAAAATTTACCTTGGTTGTTTTTCTCTATGATTTTTGGCGATAGTCATGTTAAGCATTGGATGCTTGGCGATCCATAGGTTAGAATTATGTCACCCAAACCATAATGCAGCGCTAAGTTATAACTATGGCTATTCTGGTCCATTTCAGGGTGATCATCCCCATGGTGTAGGAACAAGAAGCCACACTATTTTCTCGATAAATAGGCATGTATAATAAGGCTCATAGTGACGATCTGCACCTATCCACAATTATATGCCACATTGTTCCACGTATTGGTCAACATACCAAGATTCCAACGAGATCCATGTTAGCCAACCAACGGCAATCCGAAATTCAATGGTGGAATGGTTTGGCACTATGCGATGGATCCATGTGATATGGATTGGTGCTGATTCATTTACATAAATTTTCGTTGGAATTATATTTTCTTGTCAATTATGCCTTGTGTTGGGTGTGGAGCCTAATTATCTTCCTGATTAAGAGGTATTGTTTCAACTGCGTATGTACTTCAGGAATACTGTACACCCCTCCATATGAGGGGGATTTGTTCCCTCGACAGGGGTCCAAGGGGGGCTACCACCCTCGACTGGGGGGTTTCGGGAATACCGGGCCCCCGAAGCTAAAAATAGAAGAAAAAATGCCTTGTAAAATATTGAAATTTCGTAGTAAATATGTATTGTTCATTAGGTGAATAATATTATGGTAGAAGTTATGGGTTTTTCGCCCTAGAAGGAAACCGTCAGTTTATATGAGGGAAATATATTACGACTGTGAATTATTTTTCAAAGCAAGAAAGAGAGAGGAGACTACATGAGAGAAAAGAGGAAATTACATCAGATCTACTGTAGGTTGTATCTCTTCATTTTGTTGGATAATATGAAAGGAAGGACTGGCTGTTTCTCCATGGACATAGCCCAAATTGGGTGAACCACATATATCTATGTATCTCTTGTTTTATATGTTTTTTTTTCTTGTTTTTGTTTCCCAAATATTTTATGTGTTCCATTGCTCTATTATTTAATTTTCTAGCAACTAGTATCAGAGTTAAAGGTCTATTTGGATGATAAACTTGCAGGAGAGAAGGGTTCATAGTTCGAGTGGGAGAAATGATGGAAGATGGTAGGTTTAGGGTCAAGAGATTTAATGACCAAAACCACTAGTCGTGGAAGATGCAAATGGAATATTATATGTATCAAAAATATTTGTACCTACCATTGATTTGAAAATCAAAGAAGCTGACGAGTATGATGGATGAAGAATGGTATCTTCTGAACAGAAAGGAACTAGGAACAATATGATTGTGTCTAGGAGTGTCAGTGGCATTCAACATTTCAAAGAAAATTAAAACAAAAGGTTTAATGATGACATTGGATAAACTATATGAAAAAAACCTCAACATCAAATAAGGATTTCTTATGAAGCGTTTATTTGTTATGAACTAGCTCACACAATGATAGAAAAGATAGATCAACTCCTTAGAAATAAGCCTCTTCAAGGGGGCAACCTCCTTTACATTACACAAATGAACAATTCTTAGATGATTCAAATGAAAAAACCTCCTTTCTATATATAGGAGTCTAATGGGTCACAATATAACCAAAGCTGACCTAATAATAATAATATAAAGGCACAAAAATAATAATAGTGGGATTATATGGGGCACAATAATAACAATATGGGGATAAGAGGGGCACAACAATAACAATAAGGGATACAATAACAATAGTAATGGGGGAATCACTAGTATTATAGGGACCTAACATGCCCCTCTCCTTCAAAAAAGTGTTGTCCTCAATGCTTGAGTAGTTCTGGATGTTTTGGTATAAAATTCTCATCCTCCCATGTGGAATCTTCAGCGGGTAATTCCTTCCACTTAATGAGATACTCTGAAATTGATCGATTTCGTAGCTGTCAAGTTCTTGTTTATTTGACTGCTTCAGGTTCCAATATGATTTTTCCTTCCTCATCAAGTTCTGGAAATATTATTTGAACTGGAAGCTTGTCACCTATAACCTTCTTTAAGCATGAAACATGGAAAACTGGGTGCACTCGGGAAGCTGCAAGAAGCTCAAATTTGTATGCCATAGTAACTATCTTTTGCAACACCTTGTACAAACCATAATACTTTGGTGATAATTTATTATCCTTGTTAGCTTACTTGAGGGACATTTTCTTATATGGCTGTAACCATAGGAATACCTAATCGCCTACATCAAAACTTATTTCGTTGTGTTGCTAATATGCCTGTTGTTTCACTCTATTCTATGCCAAGGTGAGGTTATCCTTTAAGAGTTGGAGAACTTGTTGATGATGCTCGATGTGATCTTCCACTACTTGAACCTTAGAATTTTCTCTTAAATATGATGTGATGGATGGTGGATGATATCCATAAAGTGCCATAAATGGGGTCATTTTTGTTGTATTATGGAGGGAAGTGTTATACCACCATTCAACCAGAGGTAACCATTTGACCCATTGTGTTTGTTTATCAGATACAAAGCAACGAAGATATCCTTCCAAACATTTTTTTACTATCTTAGTTTTACCATCATATTGAGGATGATAAGATGAGTTATGAGCTAACTTATTACCAAGCCAAGAAAATGATTTTGTCCAAAAATTTCCAGTGAAAATGGGATCTTTGTCGCTTACAATAATCTTTGGGTTTCCATGTAGCTTTTGAATTGTTTCCATAAATGCAGTAGAAACTGTACTCACTTTAAATGGATGAGATAATGCACAAAATTGTGCATACTTGGTAAGTCTGTCAACTACCACCATGATAACACTCTTTCCTTTGAACTTGGGTAAAACTGTGATAAAATCCAATGAAACCTCCTCCCAATGTTCGCTTGGAATGGATAAAGATTGTAATACTTGTGGGGTCTTAAATGTTTCAATTTTATTTTGTTGGAAAACCAAACATTCCACCACAAACTTTTGAATATCCGATTTAAGGCCATCCCAAAAAAAATCCTTCTTAACCTTGTAGTAGGTTCTTAGAAATCCTGAGTGCCCTCCTAAGGGAGAGGTGTGCAATTCCATAAGAATATTTTGTTTGAGTTGTGAATTCTTACATAGGTATAATTGATCCTTGTACCATAACGAATCATTTTTCCAGCTAAATGTATCAGATGTATTGGGATCTTGTTGTATCTTTTGAATGAGTTCCCACACTTCCTCGTCATATCCCTTGCTTCGTTTATCCAATCTAGTTAGATAATAGAAATGGCGCAAATAAATGCTTCCACATCCTCATCCTTTCTTGAGAGTGCATCTGCCACAAAATTTTTCTTCCCTTTTTTTTAGATGATTTTAAAGTCATAACCCAACATCATTGTGACCCATTTTTGTTGCTCTTCTGAAGATAATCTTTGTTCTAAAAAGTATTTAAGACTATCATGGTCTGTTTTTACCTTGAAGTGTTTTCCCATTAGGTAGGGTCATCATTTCTTAAGTCCATGTAGTATTTCCAAAATTTCCTTCTCATAAATAGCTTTGTGTAAATACTTTCCTTTGATTGGACAACTTTCGAAAGAAATGGGTCTTTCTTCTTGCATTAAAACAGCACCAATTCCATTTCCTAAGGCATCACATTCCACAATAAAGGTTTTTGTGAAGTCTGGTGTAGCTAAGACTGGTGCTTGGCACATTGCCTCTTTAAGATGTTCAAAGGCCTTTGTTTCTTCCGAAGTCCATGAAAATGCATATTTCTTCAACAATGTTTTTAGAGGTGTTGCTATTCTCCCATAATTCTTACCAAACTTGCGATAATACCCTATCAACCCAAGAAATCCTCGTAGATGCTTTATGGATGTGGGGATTTTCCATTCCTTAATGGTTTTAATTTTGCTAGGGTCTACCTTAACACCTTCATGAGATACAATATGACCCAGATATTCCACCTCTTGTACTCCAAAGAAACATTTGGATATTTTTTCATATAATTGTTTCTCCTCCAATAGCTTCAGCACCATGTCAACATGTTAGACATGATCCTTCCAAGACTTGTTGTAGATTAGTATATCATCAAAAAATACTAACACAAATTTTCTAAGGAAGGGTTTGAAAATGGAATTCATCAAACCTTGAAATGTAGAAGGTGCATTAGTAAGGCCAAAAGGCATGACCAAAAATTCATAATGACCCTCATGAGTTCTAAATACTGATTTGGAATGTCTTTAGTCTTCATTCTGATTTGATGATATCTTGAACGAAGATCCAACTTGGTGAAGTAATTTGATCCAGGCAATTCATCCAATAATTCATCAATGATAGGAATGGGAAATTTATCTTTAACAGTGAGATTGTTGAGCTCCCTATAATCTGGACACATGCGCCATGATCCATCCTTCTTGTGAACCAATACTACTAGAGTAGAGAAGGAACTTTGACTAGGTTGAATTATACCAGCCTCTAGCATTTCTGCAACCATACATTCAATTTCACTCTTTTGTACATAGGAATATCTGTAAGGCCTGATGTTTGGAGGAGCACTTCCTGGAATCAAATTAATAGCATGATCATGATCACGAATAGGTGGGAGGCCTTTGGGATTCTCAAATACCTTGGAATGATTGTCCAAAACTTTTTGGAGATCTGGAGAAATGGATGATTTCGATGTGGGAACCTCTAGTGAACATAATTGTGCAATTATGCCTCGTTGTTCTTTCTTTATAAGCTTTTCCATTTTGTTAGAGCTGATTATATTTCTCGGTTTCCCTACGATACCCCTTAATTCAACTTCCTTTCCTTCTGAAGAGAATGTCATGAAAAGTTCTTGAAAATTAAAAACTATTGTACCCAAGGAATGGAAAGCATTGGGTTATTCAATACATATTCTCCCATGGATAGCTTGATATTATGGCACTTTCATGAGAAATTTATGGTTCCTCCACTTGCAACCATCACTTGACACTCTGGTGCTGGATATAGGAAGCAATTCAATTCCTTGGCTATCTTACAATGAATAAAATTATGGTTACTTCCTGAATCAATCAACACTATTACCTTTTTCTTCTTGATATGCCCTTCTATCTTGATAGTTTGAGGAGTGGTAATTCTAGCCAATGCATTACAAAATATGGCCGGATTCATTTCTTCTTTTTCTAGGGTTTGTTCCTGGTGTATATCCTCTTCTTTTGACGTTTCTTGTTCCTTTTCTTCCCCATCTTCATAATTTATGTAAAATAATTTCTTCTCGACACATTTATGACCTTTTGTGTATTTACTATCACAACTATAACAAAGCCCCTTTGTTCTCTTTTCTTCCAATTGTTGTGGTGTCAACCTTGTAGGTTGTGGATGGCTAGGGGCAGCAACACTTCCATCTTTATGATTGTGAGTGGTAGGCTTCCTTGTTTCCATAATTTTTCTTTCCATTTTTCTTTCCAACCTGAATGCCTTCTCCAATGAATCTGGTTCCCAAAGGAAAACCTCATGTTGGATGTTATCTTTTAAAGTCCCTATGAACACATCAATCCTATGCTCCTCTGGAATATCTTTTACCCTTATATTCAATTTTTGGAAGTCCTCAATGTGCTCCATCATTGAACCCTTTTGTTTGAGATTTATCAATTGGCTAAAAAAAGTGTTTCTTTTTTGTATCCTCATAATGTGCTATCATTTCATCCATAAAAATAGCCCAAGTGACAATTTGTTTACGAGAGAAAATCCATCGATACCATATAAACTAATTTGGTTCCAAATATAAAGTTGCAATGCGTACCTTTTGTGTGTTTTGCACATTATGGAGATTGAAAAATTGCTCCAACTATAGTATCCATGTTCCGGGATCCTTGCCATCAAACTTCCTCATATCGATCTTTGGAACGTGGTGGTTCTTTGATCCAACGTTAGAGTCTATGAAATTATAATTAACATTTATTTTCTCATCATGAGTTTCCTTTACTACCCTTTCGCCATTAGTAAGCATTTCTTGTAGAAACTTTGTCAAATCTGTCTTCAAATATTCTATGCCTTTCTTCAAATCATCCATATTAGCTTCCACGCCATCCATCTTATATTCCACGCTGTCCATCTTAGCTTCCATGTCATTCATCTTAGCATCTACGCCTTTCTTTAAACCATCCATCTTAACTTCTACGCCTTTATTTAAACCATCCATCTTAGCTTCCACACCATACATATTAGCTTTTACGTCTTTCTTTAAACCATCCATCTTAGTTTCTGTTACTTTTTGTGCGAGTGAAATTTGTTGCATTTGGTTTCATAATTTTGATATATCATGTTGCATTTCTTCCTCTTCTTCATGATTCATGCTAGAGCTTTCAGGTTGCTTACTAGGTGTTTCCATTTTCTTTTTGCGGGGCATCAATTACCAATAATAATGCTTCACTATGCCCTTTGAATTCCTTCAAAATATTTTTTCAAACCAAGCTTATGCAAAATTTAAAAAAAACTACACACCTTTTTTCACTTTGTAGGAGCTGTGTATTGAATATGATGTATCTCTGCAATGTTGGATCTCCAAGTTCTGAAAATTCTTCTTGTGGTAACCCTCCAAGTAATATTTCTAACCCCGCAAGTTTGATCAAAATTGGATTCTCCAATGAATAGTTATGCCAAATCTCCCATGATGACCTGAGTATAGACTCGTTCAGTAGAGCGAATTTGTACGACATGCCGCGGGTCACTGTTTCAACCTTAGGTTCTAAAACTGATACCCCAAATACTGCAGTCCTTCCTCTTTTTGTAACTTCTTACGAAAATTCAATCTGATACTCAGAGTGAAAGTTATGATGATGTTCCCAAGGTCACCTGTTTGGAATGTAATTTGGGGGTCTACAAAAACCCTAACTTCCTCAGATTGTATCTCCGAAAATGTAGCGAGACAAGATTTGAAATTTGGGCTCGAGGTTCAAAACGATTGTGTCTCAAATGGGTTTTTTTTTTAGCTTTTGAGACATCACAAAAAAAATGTTATAGTGAAAATTCCACGATGACCTGTTTGGAGTAGCGAAACCCTAGAATCCAAAGCTCTGATACCAAATGTTATGGAACCAACTCACAAAAAGATATAAAAGATAGATCAACACCTTAGAAATAAGCCTCTTTGAGGGGGAAACCTCCTTTACATTACACAAATGAACAATTCTTAGATGATTCAAATAACAAAGCCTCCTTTCTATATATAGGAGTCTAAGGGGTCATAATATAACCAAAACCAACCTAACAATAATAATATAAAGGCACAAAAATAATAATAGTGGGATTCCATGCGGCACAATAATAGCAATATGGGGACAATAGAGGCACAACAATAACAATGAGGGAAACAACGACAATAGTAATGGGGGAATCACTAGTATTATAGGGACCTAACACTATTTAATATGAAGATATCACGAGGTGGATCTTATGCTGATCATTTAAATGAATTTAACACGGTTACTAGTCAGTTAAGTTTTTTAGGGGTAAATTTTGATGATGAAGTTAGGGCTTTGTTATTTCTGTGCTAATTGCCAAAAAGTTGGAATAGCTTAGTATGGCTATTAGTAACTTTGTCTCTATATATAGTACTTTAAAGTTTGATGGTGTTGTTGGTGCCATCCTTAGCAAGGAAATGTGATGGAAAAGCTCCAGTGAGACATCAGGTATTGCTTTAACTATAGAGACTAGGGGAAGAAAAATGGAAAGAGGAAGGAGCCCGGGAAATCATAGTAACTCAAGTAAAGGGGAATCTAAATCCAGATCAGGGATAATGTGCGAGAAATGTGGGAAGAAATGGTACTTGAATAAAAACTACAAATATCGAAAGGGAAAAGAAGGAGATGGAAAACAAGAGAACAATTATGAAGCAAATGCGAAAAGTGATGTGTTGCAAGATGCTTTGATTATTTCATTAGAGAATATTATTTAGGCATTTCTAGTAGATTCAGGGGCTTCATTCCATGCCACACTTGGTAGGAAACATTTTTATGACTATGCTCAAGGATATTTTGGACACGTTCATTTGGTTGATGATAAACCCTGTAAAATCATTCAAATGGGTAAGGTTTTTATAAAGAAACAAAATGGAAACCAATGGCTATTGAAGGAGGTAAGGAATGTTCCATATTTGAGGAAAAATGTAATTTCAATAGGGAAGTTAGGTAGTGAAGGCTGTGTAACTACAATCACAGACAAAACATGGAAGGTCACTAAAGGATCCCTCGTAACAGAAAAAGGAGAAATGGTTGGTACATTGTATTTATGAAATAATATTTCTAATTTTGTTAATTCTTTTATCTCCACAAAAGAAGATAAGACGTTGTGACACAATAGGCTCAAGCACATGAGTGAGAAAGGGATGTTGAACTTTCACTCAAGAAAGTTGTTGTGAGGTTTGAAGCATGTTGATTTGGATTTTTGTGAAAATTGTGTTTATGGAAAACATAAGAGAGTCAGATTTATCAGAGCTGTAAAGGGAAAGGAGTGAAAACTTAGAGCTTGTGCATACATATGTATGGGGACCTGCTCAAGTATATCCTCTCAATGGCTCTCAATATTATGCTACTTTTATTGATGATGCAACTAGGAAAACCTAGATTTATTATATTCAAAATAACTCTGATGTATTTGATACTTTTAAGAAATGAAAAGTTTTGGTTGAGAACGAGACAGGAAAGAAGTTGAAGTGTCTCAGATCAGATAATGGGGGTGAATATTGTAGCAAAGAGTTTGATAACTACTGTTTAGAGCATGGAATTTGCAGAGAGAAGATAGTTTAGGAACACCACAAGAAAATGCTGTGTCAAAAAGGATGAAAAGGACAATCATGGAGCATGTAAGGTGCATGAGATTGCATGCAGGATTACCCTTACAATTTTTGGTAAATGTTGTAGATAATATTGTTTATCTAATAAACATAGGGCCTTCAAGTTCCTTGGATGGCAGTATTCCAGAGGAGGCATGGATAAGTAAAAATATAAACTATTCATTTTTAAAGAATTTTGGTTGTGAAGCCTTTGTCCAAATCAATAAAGAAAATAGGAAAAAGCTTGAGGCAAAATCAAAGAAATGTAGCTTTATTAGATATGGTGTTAATTATTTTGGTTATCACTTATATGATTGTGAAAATCACAAAACCATTAGGAGCATAGATGTCGTATTCAATGAAAAGGTCTTGTATAAGGATAAAATGCTAGAAAAGAAACATGAAAAGGAAAACAAAGAATATGCAGTGCTTGATGAGATCATAGAAAAAGTAAAGGTGTCATAAAATTATAATGATTAGAGGCCACAACAACAGGCACATCAAACACCTGAAAGTGGTGTTAGAAGATCTACTAGGATAAGTAGACCCCCTAAACTATACTCTTTTTCATTTATATTATGTATTGTTGACTGATTCTGGTGAACGTGAAAGATACGAAGAAGAAATGCATGTAGAAACTATGAAGAAGTGGGAGCAAGGCATGGAAGAAGAGCTGGACTCCTTGATGCATAACCAAAATTGGGACTTACTCAAATTGCATGCAGGTAAAAAAAAACATTGCAGAATAAATGAGTTTAGAGGTTGAAGGAAGAAGATGGAGGTAAACACAAGTATAAGGCTAGACTTGTGGTGAAGGGTTTTGCACAAAAGAAAGGTATATACTTTGATGAAATTTTTTCTCTTGTTGTTAAAATGACTTCAATCAGAACTATTTTAAATCTAATGTAGCAGAAGATTTGCATCGTGAGCAGTTAGATGTAAAGATAGCCTTTCTCAATGGGGATTTGGACAAAGAAATATATATGCAGAAACCACAAGTGTATGAGGTCATAGGGAAGGAGAAATTAATGTGAAAATTGAAGAGTATTTTGTATGGCTTACAACAGGCTCCAAGGTAGTGGTATCTAAATTTTGACAGGTTTATGTCTAAACAAGGTTATACTAGATGTCACCCTGACCACTATGTTTATCTTAAAAAGAAAAATGATGGAAGCTATATTATATTGCTATTGTATGTATATGGCATGTTTGTTGCAGGGTCTAACATGTGGGAAATAAATTTTCTCAAGGGAAAATTGGAAATTCATTTGCAATAAAGGATTTGGGTGCTACAAAAAAAATCCTTGGTATGAGAATAACTAGAGAAAGAAAAAATCGCAAATTAAAATTGTGTAAGAGTGAGTACATAGAAAATGTGTTGGAAAGATTTAATATGTAGAATGCAAAACCAATTAGTCAACCTTTGGCTAGACATTTCAAACTAACTAAGGATATGTGTCCCAATACTCAGGAAGGGATGGATTATATGTATAAAGTTACATATGCATTAGTAGTTGGAAGCTTAATGTATGCAATGGTCTGCATAAGGCCTAATATTGCACATGCAATGGAAGTTGTAAGCAGGTATATGAAAAATCTAGGAAAAGAGAATTGGATGGAAGGGAAATGGATTCTTAGGTATTTGAGGGATACCACAAATCAAGCATTATGCTTTGGTGGTTCAAACATTGCTCTACAAGTATATGTTGATGTAGATATGGTAGGTGACAAAGATAATAGGAGGAGAACCACAAGTTATGTGTTTACTATATTTGGAACCACTGTCAGTTGGGTTTCAAAATTTTAAAACATTGTTGCACTTTCAACAAAATAAACATAGTATATTGTTGCTACTTAGGCTAGTAAAGAAATGATTTGGTTACAAAAGTGTATGGATGAATTGGGAAAGAAGTGGGAGATTGACAATTTATACAATGATAACCAGGGTGTCATTCATCTTGTAAAGAACTCAACATTTCATTCTAATACTAAACCTACATAGCTTAGGTACCATTTCATATGGTCAATTTTGGAAGATGGATAGTTGAAGCTGGAAAGATACACACTAGCCAAACTCCTACAAATATGTTAACAAATGTTGTAACTAGGGAGAAACTTAGTTTTTTCTCAGTTTCAATTGGTATTCAAGTATGATGATGAAGATGAGAAACAACTAAGTACAAAGTGGAAGCATTGTTTAGCAAGTGGAGCATTGATGGATTTTATATAATCAGTCTCCAATTGGGAAATTATTGGGTGTGGAGCTTGATTATCTTCCTAATTCAGAGGTGTTATTTCAACCGAGATTATACCCCAAGAAGACTGTACACCCCTCCACGCAGGAAGATGTGGCAGTGGGATTTGTCCCCTCACCACTGCGGGGGACCCAGGGGGGGATATTACCTCCGGCTTGGGCATCTGGGGGCTAGCGGGGGTTTTGGGGGTAGTGCCCCTGAAACTAAATAGAGATGAAAATTTTCCTTGTAAAATATTATAATTTCATAGTCAATCTAATACTTGTATTAGGTGGATGATCTGAAGTTAAAAGTTATGTTAATTTAGTGTTTTATTCCATATAAGGAAACCCTTGATTTATATGATGGAATCTACTATGACCATGAATTATTATTCTGAGCGAGAAAGAGAGAGGAGACTTCGTGATAGCGAATAAGAAATTACAACATATCTGTTGTAGCTTGCATCTCTTCATTTTGTTAGATAATATAAAAGGAAGGACTCGCCATTTCTTCATGGACATAGACAAAATTACGTGATACACATATATCTGTGTCTCTCTTATTTTATGTTTTTTTTGTGTTTTTGTTTCCACAATATTTTATGTGTTCCATTTCCCTGTTATTTAATTTTCTAACACCTTGATTATTTTGGGCATCTTCTTTTAATCGCTGTTATGGCATCCAATCTTTGTTTCATGTTTGTAGTGTGGGGATTCCTTTATTTCTTCATAGATGAGCCCATGATGTTGGTTATGTGAGTTTTTCTTGGATATCTTTTGTTGTTTCTAGTAGAGTAGAAATATGTTTGAAATATAAGCTTTTGGAGAATTGCATAAAAAAGGAGTTAGTAAGTAGAAGAAAGTTTGTGCAACTTATTACTTTAGGAGACAATGAATCAGCTTTGCGTCTAGGCATATGGTAGACTACTGGTATTTCTTCTAGAATTTCCACAGTGGAGACTTACATAAAAATCCCCACTTAGGCAGCCTAGATTTTGTGTCATCTTGCACTACCATTATCTCACTGTAATAAGTTTATTTTGGAATAAGTTGTGTTGATGGGGGTTTGGCAATGAAGAAAGGCCTCACAATTTCTATGGAGAAGTTTGTAAATTTGTGGGCCTTACGTGCTACCACATAGGGATCGTGAAGGGCGAGAGAGGCCCCATAATAATTTGTAGCAAAATTACGTGTCAAAAGGTATCTTCAAATGTTCCATAGAGAAGTCCTCTAACATCGACATAATTTATCTTTTTAATCTACATATTGATGCCTTTCAAAGTGTAACGTGGCTCAATTTGAATGCCAACTTGGGGTCATTGACAATATAAGTTGAAACCATGCTTGCTATATAAATGGAAAAAAAATTGGGCTAGTACAATGTCGTAACCATGTTGGTGCCACATGGTTTCAATCATTGAACCATCTTCTAATGAAAAAGGGCTCATCACCTTTTTGATGGTAGTCACATTTTTAGAGTAAACCATTGTGCTTGTATGTGGATGATTGGATATCCTCATCGAAATTTTCAAAGTGACATGCTTATTATAGGATGCTACAAACAAAGGGGAAAAGTTTCTCATAAACAATCTACAGTTTGCCAAAGAAAGTTAGTATCGATCTAGATTTTTGGCGGAACAAAAGTCCTCTTTTATGGGGAGGATTGATCAAGGAGGATCTCCCCTCTTGGAAAAATGTTAAAGGTTTCCATTGCTGGAACTTGATGAGCTCCAAAATAGTTATGGACGCCAAAGCGAAGTTCACAAAAACTTTGGAAAAATGTGGAAGTTATAAATGACTAATACTTTAGATGGGCTTAGGTGCTCATGCATTTTCATTTAATTTTTAAAAAGGAAATTCATTAAGTGTGAGAATCCAGCTCACAAACAGTTTTCCAATCTTAAGTTGGAAGTTGATATTTTCATGGGATTGTTTTCTTAAAAAATGTGGATGAGGTCCTTGATATGTGGATTTGAGAGATTTTCTCCTTAAGAATCTCATAAGATGCTCTTTTAATGGATTTTATGAGTGATTCTCTCCTTTGAATGTAGATCTAAGGAGATATCCTCTCCTTTATTTATGGATCTCTAAAAGTTATAAATTCACGTATGTACTCTTTGGAAGAGGATTTTTTTGAGAGGAAATTTTCTTGAGATAGCTTTGAGAGCTCATGTGGAAGTCTTTCTGAGGTATTGAAGGATTTATTGTATTGTACAAGCCTTGAAGACTCTTTGGTAGTGGAAGGAAGTTCTAGGCTTTTTAGCCCTTTTTAATAGAGGATTTTACACATTCCTCTTTAAAAGAAAGACAATAAAGAGATTCGGCCTTTGGAGGTGAATCCAGAGATGTAGCCCAGTGGAGGGGGTGAACTCCATTATGATCTTTGTCTTGATGCTTCTTGTTTTCCTTGTTCATGGTTTAGCCAAATTATTATTGTGCATCTTAAGGTACATTTTTATGTGTTAATTTACATTCTTATGTGACGATTTAGTAACTTAATTTCACAAGCCCTTATAGTCAAGTAAAAATACTTTGTTGCAAGTTTTGTGCTCTTCAATTTTTAGATAAATAAGTAAAACATATTAGTGTTTGAGTTAAAAATATCTACAATCTAGAGACAAATTTTCCATGTATGCAACTACACCTCCAGGAGCATGGTGGGGCGATGTAGAGTCTTAGTCCCATAGTTGCAAAGATTTGGGCAGTGTCCATAGGAGAGAAATAACAGCTGTAGTGTACTCTTCTCATGGATCATTACCCTTGCTACAGGGGACCATAGTATTCAGTAGTAGAAGGATCAATGTCAGCTGATGCAGTCAGAACTTGAGTGACAATGAAGAGGCTAGTAGTAGTCAGAGACTCAGGAGACAGTTGCAGCTTAGAGACATAGCTGATTCAGTATTTTGGATGCTTCCCAGTTGTAGTTGCTGTGGTAGTAACAAAAACAGTGAGAGGGAGTGTTAGTTGTGTTACAGTACATTCCTACATAGGAGCAGGATTGGGGTTGTCAAAAACACTTTTTTTTCTAAGAGGTAGTGTTAAATTGTACCAAGAAAAGGCTTCATTTGCCTTGTGCCTTAGTCAAATGGAGACATTCGAATTTCCACAATAGTAGGATGACTTGAGTTGCACTTAGCAGGAGTGAAATGGCTAGGTCATTTAGTTAGGTAAGCTAATTTGAGTTTGTGGGCAAGAAGTAGAGTTGTGCATGAGTTGATTGCTAAGATCTAGCAATCTAGTGGAGTTATAGTTAGTGAAACTTAGTTACCTGAGATATAGTCATGAATAGAGTGAGTATGAGTTTAGTTGAGTAGTTTTATCTTTTGTTAACTCACTAATCTCTTAGTTAACTAGTCAATTTATAGAAAATAGCCCTAGTCATGCATGCAATTCGAATTTCCTAGTTGAGAAGAGGGAAAAGACAAAATTGTATTTATTGTTGTATATTTTTTATTGCATAGATTTTTCATGTAGCAGATGAGTTAATTTCCTTAGAATTGTGTAAGGAAATAGGATCGAGTGCATGAAGTGCGAGTGCAGGTAGAGCGAGTGCAGGAACTTGAGTGTAGGAATGTGAGTGTAGGCAGTGCGAGTGCAAGAACATGAGTGTGTGCTAATTGAGTGTAGGAAACATGAGTGCATGCAGAGAGTGTAGACTTAGTATTTTCTAGAGTAGACTTAGGAGGAGATCAGTATTGCAGTGCAGATTCAACTTCAAGGATTGAAGTTTTCATTGTAAGAAATCAATTTTCTCTGCATATAATACAAATAGACAAGGGGTTTTTCACAGTTGTGTTCCCTAGTAAAAATTGTGTTCCTTGTGATTGAATGATTACATGTGTTTCTATTGTTAGTTTTCCCTTCTGCAGAATTTAGTAGAAGAAATCTGTGCCTTTTCGAGTTATCTGTGCCGGTATAAATTTCGAGTTATTTCTACAAAAATGTACTCTCCCATATTTAGTTGTAGGAAAATAAATAGCAGATAATTATCTACATTTTTTTCTTAAGATGTTTATTATTTATGTTTTTCTTGTTACATATTGACTGGATGAATGTTATCTACTACAAACAACATTATAATATTGGATATAATGTCATGGTTAAATGTATTTATTCGATGAGAAATGTTACTGATGATGTCACTGGGAACACAGACAAATAGCATTATTGATAGGCCTTGAGGTGGACTCTTGAATTCTTATAGGAATTTTAACTAATTTAGTCTTCACAAAATATCTAAAAGTGATATTTGTAATAGTCATCATTAAAATTTTTGACTCCTTCTTGTTCAAGTTCATGGATTTCCATTTATAACCATAGCCATAAAATGTAGGTTTCAAGCATGGCCTCATGGTTACATCATTTGTCGACATTAAAATGTTAATTGGTTAGTATTATGTAATTTTAGCCTCATTGAAGCTTGAACAGGTTGACCCTCTGGTCTAGAAAAATGGTAAATTGTAGAAAAGGATCCATGCTCTTTACTTTGGTAGATGGTGAACAAGCTATAATCTATAACATGAAGGAATGGAAGTGGTTTGTTTTTATTACCATGAATTTATAGAATTATGGTCATAACTTTTGTAGTACATTTTCACTTATATTTGGTTTAGTTTAGGATCTTGGAATTCCATGGAATGATGACATGTATCTATGAACATACAATGAACCTTGGTGGACTAAAGATACCTTTCATATGCTTGAAAATACTTGTATAGGTACTATTAGAGCCTAGATTTGTCTCAGGCTGAAAAGACAAGGTTCTAGGTCCACATCAAACCATGTTCATCCTCGTAGCTAGCCCTACGAGGACAGGAGAGGGCTCTCTCTAGGTCAATCTCGGCAAAAGGTAATCGATGAGGCTCGAGATGACTAAATTTGAAACTGATCTTAGGCTAGGTATTAAGTGCAGGGATTTGATTTGGTTTTTTGTGAGTTTTGTTGAAAAAATGGGAAAGGCAAATTTGGGCTCGGGGATGAGGCACAGTTTCTGCAGAGTTCTGATTGGGGCAAGGAAGGCAATCATTTTGATGCTTTAAAGTGAGTGAGATGGATAGATCAGACTGGTGAGGAGCTAAGGAGAGCAAGAGAGTCTCAATAATTCTCCTTAAACAAATGAAAACATGAAAATTTAAACAAATTCAAAGGCAGAGCATAACAGTTATGGATTCTACCTTAATCACTCATTTGTTCAAATTCAAAAGTAGAAAGCTTTGAAAATGATACACATAACACTAGATAAACTTACAATTACTCAGAGAAGCACACCATCAAAACATAAAGCCGCATGGATCCCAAACAATGCTGCAAAACCCTGGTCTTTCCTTAGCCAAAAATGAAGAGATAGAATGTACAATAGAGTGCCAAGCTTTTCCCAAGAGTCCAACCCTGAAAATGACTAAGAAATTAAATAATATAGGCAAGCCAACCTATTCCCTTGCCTCTAGGGGCCGAGTTCGTCATTCTAGGAGCTGTTTCAACCAATTCTAAACAAAGCACTAAAAGCTAGGCAGTCAAAACAACTTGCTTCTATAAGGTAGGAAACTGATTCATTCATTAAATTTTCACCTTTTAGAGAATGAATCTTCTAGAACAAGTAACTAAGTGCCAAAATTACATCATGTTCACTCAATTACATCAAGATAAGTCAAAAATAAAATTACAAAGCAAAACTAGTCAAACTGGCCGAATTTCTGAGTTGGAAGGTGAAAAATTGGGCCAAAAACCTCTGTGTGCCGCGCCAATTTCTGTATGTGTCGCACTACTTTGCTGCTGATTTTGAGGCACTTTCGGAAGTCCAAATTAAGCCCAAGTGTGCTTTTTGGAAAGCCCTGCCTGTCTACTTTCCAACCCAACTGGAATTTCTAAATTTGGTGCCCATTTTCCCCTCCAAAACTTCAATCTCCCAAGACTGCTTCCTGTGTGTGAAAATAGGGGCAGAGAGGTCATTTTAGGGTGTTTTTGACCTCCTGAGGACTCAAAACTTGCCAAAACTTCTTGGACATGCACCAAGAGTCATGATTTTTCATGAAAAATCCAAAACTATAAAAGTTTTTGCATTTGGAGCCTCCTATTGTAAGCGCGCGCCACGTGGCGCGGCGCACAGCGAGAAAAACCTTGTTTTTTGTACAAAATTTTTCAAAAAGACCAAAAATGCCCCAAATTTCTTGAAATTTGGGTTGGAGCTTCTTCATCAAGTGTTATTTTGGGCTAAAGAGGCCTCGGCCAATATCTAAAGACGATCGAGCTCCCTTTGCCTCTTTTGCTTCTTTATTGCCTTCCTCAATTTCGCCTTCAAATTCCTGATTCGGGCCTTGCACACCTTGTTCCGCGCCATGTAGTGAAAATCCATGTGTCTCAGCAAAGCATGGTCTTTGTTGGCCTTGTCCAAAAGCCTCTCTAAATGCATGTTAACTCTCTCGAGATGAGCCTCCCGATCCTCATTAATCTCTTGCTCCAATGATGTGAGCTCAACTCTCCTCCTTTGTGCAGCTTAGCGATTCTCGCAGATGTTCTGTAGCTCCATGATTGTCTGCTGATCTTCAAGCTATTTTTTCCTCTGCTCCAAGTATTTCATGGTCCACTTAGCCCTCTCCAAGTCAAGGGATAAGGCTTCGATCTCAGTTTGTTGCTCCTGGATGATCTCTCTAAGCTGTGCACTTTGCGGACTCGTATCTGTATCAGTATCATGAAGTAGAATGAAGTCGGTCTCTCATTCACCTGATAGCTCACCTGAAGGCCCCTCATCCTGCATTGGCCCCTTGCCTTTGTCCTGTACCTGTGATGCTGATGGAGGAAGCGAGGCCCCTTCCACCCTGGGTGGAGATAACACTCGCTTTGCCGCCGCAAACAAACGTCTGGTGCCTTTCTAATATGTGATAAATACTGGCACACTAGCAGTCTCATGACGCTCATACTGATAAGAAGGTTCACCTTCATGCTTAACCTTTGATACTCTCCGTGAAGCTCTGAAGAAGTCACGAGAGATGAAATCATCCCAAGTGATGCCCTGCAATCCAAGATGATGAACCACCAAAATCTTAATAAGAGAAAAATGATAGACACTGTTAAGTTGCTGCTGAGGGGTTTTATGCTGTATAAAGGTGGTCATCCTCTCTATGTTCCAGCAAATGAAATACGGAATGTTCATCATCCGTACCCTGGTGAAATGCATGAGCAACCTAATGTGATAAGCATAAAGATGAGAGAACCGTCCCTCACAGCTGAAATATTTCATAATCAATATCATTAGTGGAGCATATTCAGCTTTCAAATATCGGAATGGGAACACTCTCTTGAGCTGCCTCAAGAAACTGGTTTTGATGTATGGCTCATAATGCTGTCGGTCAATCTTTTGTTTCTTGTGCCATGGTTCACCAATGTTCGGTATACCGATTGCTAATGAGACATATTCTGGTGTAAGTGTGAAGGTGACACCAGCCAAGATAGCTTGGTCTCCATGCAAGTGCAACACAAAAAGATGAGCCAACTCATGATGAAATTGGATACTAGCCACCTTTTGAAAAAACTCATAGCATGACTGATGCTGAAAACACTGCATAGCAAGAGAGCAAGCCTGCAATTCTGTAAGGCTGGATGGTTCTTCCCTAACATGTCTGCCACTTCTATGAGGTCTACGGGGTGCCTGTTCTTCCAAGGGAGAGTCACTTTGGTTTTCTACCTCATAGTCTAATGAATGCTCAGATGCCATGGCTGCTGTACAAAATACCTTGAAGACAAGATGTTGTTGTATATAAATTGTACTTGGACTGCTCTTTTTGATGTAAAAAACTGCTGTGTTGTGATTCTGTCACCAAGGGGAAAAACAAATGCGACTAGGGAATGTTAGGAAGGGGAAAACAGTAGGGGATTAGGGAATATTGAAATAAATTTAATTAGGGAGAGGATGGGGATTTTATATATGGGAATAAGGTTTAGGGTTTGGGATTAGTTGTATAGGGCTGAGGAGATTTTTATAAGGACTAGGGTTTTGGGGTTTTGGTATTTAAATGTAATGTAGGATTGATCAGCTTAGTGCGGGGGGGGGTAGGAAATGAGGAAACACGGGAAAAAATGGGTAAAAAGGAGAATCCTTGGTGACAAATCAGAGATTAAAGAATCAACAACAAACTTCTTTTGAAGGCACTTTAGAAGGAGGTTTTGGATTTTTGTGTTGACCGCTACCACCCATAAACCACCAACACTTATCATAAAATTTGAAGCAATGGAAAAATAGCAGGCCTACTTGACCAATTCACGCAGGGAGTGAGAAATTTGGTGAAGTTTCAAGCAATTTTTGGGCTTGAGGCTATATGCTCCGTGCTCTCTATGTGCGTCGCGCCTGTTCAAATTAACACTCGGCAGAAACTCCCAGTGCGCCGCGCCCCCTGTTATGTGCGCCGCGCAGGTTGGTTGCAAGCGATGTCTCTCCAAAACACGCAATACTCACCCAGATTCGCCTTGAAATGCTTTTCTCCAACCTTGGCATGCAGAATAACTTTCATCTTCATGGCAAAAGCTTATAAAGACATCAATTTGATTTTTGCTTCCTCAAAACCCATTTTTGTAATGTTTTGCATTTGGCACTTTTTCACATTTAATAGAACTCTGACTTTTTGTTTCCTCATTGATTTTTGGTTGAAATGATGAATTTTTGGCAAATTTTTGCAGGAATAGCTAACATGGGATTTGGAAAAGGAGACCAGGGCTGCGCTTGGAGAATTCAAGAACTGAAAATTTTGGAAAATTATTACAAAAAACAAAATGTCGACTTGTCTTCAAAACAAAGTTTTGAAGAAAAGTCATAATCCATTATATGACGATAAAATCTTTGAAATAATAACTTGTCAAGAACCTCATCAAGAACCTCCCTTTGGCCTGCTAGCTTTATTAGACTTTGTCGAAGACCAAATTGACTAACCCTAGACCTAATGACTAAAATGACTGTTATGACCTAGAAACTGAAACAGGACTGCAAATGACTTTTAAGATTTGATTTTGTTGAATGGACCTGAGCTAGCAGTGCAAAGCATGAGAGGAATGAATGAAAAAATCCCTTCCGTCAGATTTATGGCATGCTCCTAACGGAATGCAATTTATCGAGCGAGATGGGACACCTAAACATGAAATGCGAAAAGAGTTTTGATCTCTGACGGAGGGATGACCAGACCGACTCTAACAGATACCTTTAAATTTAGGGCCATTCTTTGGCATATGTGTCCCAAACGCTAATGCGACGAAGCATAGTACATCAAGCAGTGTTGGCTAAATATTGTTTTTCACTATGAAAAACACATATTGCTTAATATAGAGAAAAACACTACTATCTAAATGTACTATTAGAAAAAAGTGGTTGCTTGCTTTGAAATTTCTCATATAGGAATTATACCACGATGTTTTTAGTGAGTAAATGTCTTGAATAATAGAATATATGTAGTCCTTCTGTGTGAGATGTATCTTGTCAGTGTAGTGAGTTTTTGTTAACTGTCATGAATACCAAATTTTGGGTCTCTTTGAGCAAAGTTTTCCCTATGGACAATAAACTTACAAAATCATTACATCCTGTCATTTGTACATGTAGCATATTGCACCCTTCCTCTTCTTACACACATGGTAAATGCATCAATTTTTACTTTATCTTATGAGTTTTTAAATATCATGTGGGTGTAATGAACTATGATCCCCATCAATAACAATGTGCCATCAAATTGGCTCCACAAGTCCTTAAATTTGTAAAAGTACTAGGATGGAAATTCCTTTCTCCTTTTTTTCCATGGTGCACTACCATAATTACTGGGAATGACAATTCTCTTCAAAGTTGACAATTATATCTAAGTTTTATCAACACCAATTTTGTCTTGAATGATTGAGTTATCATTGGCTAATGTGTTGATGCACATTTTGGGGACTATTAGTTCAACAGTGATCTGCCATATTTATGTACTCTTTCTTCTACAAACTATTTATACTAACATTTAAGGTTCCCTTCTACGAATGAGGATGATATATTTGGATCCAACACATGCCATTTCCCATATTTCATATAGCTTTATGGTAAACCATGATATATTGATATATGTTAGAGTTAAGGGCGCAACAAAATTAACCTTTAAGGATAATGTGGAATTTATCAACAACCTTTCAAAGTCTATGCTGGCATTTATAGATATTCATATGATAGATATACATAATTATACCAACATAAGACTTGGCTTTGAATCAATTGTCTCATGTTATATGGAGATTATAATGAACAGTTTGACAAAAATATATTGCATTTGAACTACAAGAAGGATAGATATAAAAAATCAATCAAGTGTTTGCAGTAAGTTATTGCAATCACATATACCAATGGAATTATTTGATAATTTCCATAATTTGTTGTGGGAATTTCACGAATTTATTTATTTGTAGGACATGCTAAGACCTGACCCTATGTTTGGTGGCAACTAAAAATTTAGATACTAGAGTAACAAATCGGTTATACTGAAATGTGGTTACAAACTTGGAGACCGACCATTATTTATTCCCTTGGTATTAAATGAATGATTGTGGCCTGTCATAAATGGTTGGTGAGTTCCATTTTGGCCTTGATTTATGTCCCTACAAAAACTTTCTTACTAGATGGAGATTGTGCCAAACCATGGTGCCTTTCCAAAATTTAATCAACCTAGGAACAACCCCAAACATTCCATAATCAAAGTCATCAATTTGAATTCATGTGAAAAATAATTAGACCTAATGATAAACATATTGCTTGGGTATTTAAATTTGGAAATAAGTATATCATTACAAAATCCATATTTATTTTTGATAAAGGATTAAGTCAAGTTCCTGTATCAGTGGATGATTTTCATTTTGGAGTAGATCTCTCTTTGTTTCATTGGAAAAGTTTCTTTTGGAGAAATACACCTTGTAGCATTGAAGGAAGATATTTATGGTGTGATATAAGAACTATGTCCTTATAAAAATCAGAATTGACTATATTCTCTATGTCATTGTAGAAAGCACATTTTTATGCAATAAGGATGAGACCATATTTGTTTGTATCATAGGAGAAAGCATACTTTTGCAAAAGAAGGAAGGAAATTAAAAACTCTATGCCATGATAGAAATAATATCTTGGAGAAATAAGCTCTAGGACTATCTTGTTGAGGAAAAGAACTTCTACCAATGAAATGAGAAAAGGCTTAGTGCCTTGTTGCAAAATATTGTAACATGATGAGTGGAACATTAAACACTTGTGCCCATGATGTCTATAGAAACTTGATTATACACCTAAGGAAAAATGTAATTGCAAGTCAAAGAATTCAACTATTCCTAGAGATGAAAATATATGAGAACCTATCTCATAAAGGGAATATAGGAGCTGGGTTTGTTACATTAAGTTTATGCCATGACATCATTTTCCATATTTTATAGAATTATTTCTTCTTGATATGAAATCAAAAAAGTTGTATATTATTCAATTGTTTATGTTTAGGGTTTTTTGAGTGTATCAATATCTCAATTGTGGTACAAAGGAATTAGGAATATTTTTAAATGGTACTATATAAATTCTTATATTTTGAGGCCCTTTTAGGAAATATTATTCATCTATATTAAGAGTCACACTTGGTGTTGCAATGTCTGTGGGATCAAATTGCAATCACTTTTGAAGTTATGAGGTAAGAGATCAATTATGATATTTAATGGTAGGGATTGAGATATTGTACAATTCCATAGCTAATAAAATAATTTATTCATTTTTGTGGTATGCATACAAATTTATCAAAATCTATTTAAATAGTTTGTGTACCAAAGTTGGGACATTGAGCTCAATGGAGTGCACAAATGAGTAATGTGGTGACATTCTAATATTTTGGGAAGTTTTCTAAACATTTATCTCATATATAAGACAATTATTACCATGAACCTTGAATAAGGTGAAATATGTTCTAGATGTAAGAATTTACTTTCCAAGTAAATTAGGATGATTTAGATGTATATGAGAACCTTGAGATTTCCTACATTTGTTTAACTCAAATTCTCCCTAGTGATGGAGGTAGATGATCTAGGTGGATATTTGTGTCCACTCGCCTATTCCAATTGGATCCCCGCCATTGTTTCTTTCAATTTCCTTAATTCTAGCACAATTTACTAATTTTGGAAGTTTTTTGGGTCTGTAACTTCTAGATCCATTTTGAGGCCCTAAATGAAGTTTTTTTCGAAAACCAGAAAACCTAGAGATTATGATGTGGGCTTGTAGTTTAAAGTTTTACTCCTTGAATAGATATTTCTAATAACGTATGACACCCATCAAACGAAGGTCGTATGCCAAAGTTACAACCCTAGGAAGTTGATGTATCAATTTACCCTAACAAGGCCCATAGACTTTTGGTGCTTCATCTCCTAGGGATTGGTTTTTAGATGTTTAGGGTTTTTCATTGTTTCTCAATAATAAAGAGGCATTTGAGCCTCATTGTAACACAATTCAGAAGGCATATAGCCGACACATATCTTCTCAGAGATAAGCTAACATCGCCTAAGCTAGTTTATTTTCATTCTGCATGTAAACAGTTTTCAGTACTTTGTTATTTATAAATTGAAGTTTTTTTTTGTTGTATCTTTGTGTTTATATTTATATATATGTTTCATTTCATGCCTTCATAATTCCTAGATTAGTAGAATTGTTGGTAGTGATTTTTTTTTGTAAATGAGATGAATTGTTAATGCGACATTTAAATTTGTGAAATAAATTGAATTATTTACATGGTTACTATCTATTGAAATGTTGAAAGAGTTATGATAGCATGCCATTTGAAGTGGGGCTATTAATGTGATCTTACAAGAAATTAAGAGATTGAACTCATAAAATTTATGTGTTTGAATCGATATAAAAAATGGATTAAATTGTATAATAAATGAGGTGGAACTACTGACATGGATTTCTATTGAATGAAGAAGACAAGATGTTGACAATAATATAAATGTGATTCTATCCGGTATAAAAAATAGAATCAATGAGAATGAAAGAGGGAGTGAATATTTATTTTTATGAATCCCTCTAGTGTAGAAAATGATAAATAATTCTATTAAAGAGGTTGAGTTTAGAAAATTCATGGGATATAATTCTATTTACAACACAAGATGGTTTGGTTTATTTAAAGCATAATACAAAATCATTAGAGTAAGAAGAAAATAATTTCCAGTGTAACTTCATCTATTAAAGGAGTAATTTTACCTAGAACGAAAGGTTGTGATATGGATAAGACAACAATTAACTTGTGCTCCTTTCATATATAGTAATGATATATGTAAGAGACAAATTCATAAGAACACGAGTTAATAATAAATAGCAAAAATAGATTGAAGTGTTATTTCATTTGAGACTAGGCATACTATAGAATGTGGGATCATTAGACTTCATTGAATATAATTTGTATGCAAAGGAGAAGCTAAAATAGTGATATAGTGATTTTTTATACTTAATGAACACATCTGAGGGTATAGAAATATCCAAACATAAACCTATAAGTAAACATAAACAAATAAGTACTTAGTAAAAATAAATATAAGATTGCATACTAGCATTTAAACATAGACATATGGGTACTTAGTAAAAATATATGTATGAGTGCATGATAGTAAACGAATCTACATTATGACAAAATAAAGATGATTAGAAATTTTTTAGATTTGAGTAGAGGGTGTTTGCCATGCATGATGTCTTCGATTTTTATAGTTTTGATGAGAGCAAGGAAGGATAAATGATTACTAATGGGAATAATGGGAATAAACACTATGAAATAAATAATAATATTGTTAAAATATTATTGATATTGTGAAAACCATCCTAGAGTGCATGTTGATGGCTTAAGCAGAACATAAAGAAGAACATAATAAAGGGAAGTAGAATTTGGAAAAATATAAAGGTAATTACAAAAGAGGAATGAAGATGATGGAAGTAGAGATTTTAATTGAAGCATTGAGATATCAAGGTAGCTCACTTTTGATTTCACATTTTTAAATTTATTAAAAAAAATTGACAGTGGGATAAAGAAGAAGGAAATATCAATAAGGTTGTCTTTAAAAAGGGATTAATAAGAGTTTGGAAAAATACAAAGGCAATTACAAAAGAGGAATGAAGATGATGGAAGTAGAGATCTTAGTTGAAGCATTGAGGGATTGAGGTATCTCACTTTTAATTTCATATTTTTCAATTTATTAACAAAAATTACTGGTGGGATAAAGAATAAAGAAATATTAACAAGTGATATATAGTAGTTTTTTCCTGCTTAGTAAAAAGATAGCAAAAGTATCTAATCACAATTGCTATATATTAAATGAATTAGTTACTATATTTTGTAAATGTGATTGTAAAATGTATCTTCCTATTGAAAGTTTATTCCACTTCGTATTGACATATATCTATGAATGATGTCATAACATTGATTGCACAATTTTTAAATCTATTTTAAAGATTTCATGAAAGAAAAATAATAGAAAAGCTTGAACTGGTCATTAGCCTATATTTTTTTCCAAGAATCAATGCTATTCCATGCAAATGATTGTCATGTTCTTTGTGTTTTTCAAAAATAAGTACGGTCAATTTCACAATTAGAATTATGTTTGTTAAAACAAAAGTCAATAATAATTTTCAGCGAACGATGAAATAAAATGGATTATTAATGTATGGAAGTTTGAATAATTTTTTATTAATTATAAGTTCAGTGAATGTTGAAATTAGCAAGAAAGGTGGCTTGATCTTCTGTTTTAATTATTATAAGGTTTTGGCCAGTAAAATGGAATATTAATATTCTCGATCAAACTTTATTAGGAAAACTATTGTTATACTATTTAATTTATTTTAAATTTTATTTAAATTAAATTTGCTAATGTTATAAATAAGGAGTTGTCTTTAGTGCGACTTTTTGGACTTTCCCGTGCTAGAATATGATGGAACAATTTGAGGTGAAATCTTGATTTGTGTTATTTAAACTGGTTTTTTGACTTTACATATAGATTCAGCACCTGAAAAACCCTTAGGGCACTTTGATTGTACAAGGGTTACCCATCAAACTTGTGATTTCAATAAATTCCCGTTAGATTTTAGAGAAATTAATCTGGAAAAACCCAACAAAAAAACTTCCAAAAAATCTCACTAAAAACAACTAATATAAATAATAATATTTTATTATTTAAAAAATAAATTACTTAAATTAAAAAATATTTATAATAGTTTAACTCCCAATAAATATACACCTAGATATATGGTATGGGAGAACAAATCAAAATAACTAATTAATGAGTTATTTGCTATAACCAATCAAAATACTTAGTTAATTCACCGAAGTAAAGTAATATTTTCATTACATAAATTATTAGTTTAACCATAAAACGTTGTCATCCCCCTATTTTCATTTTAATTTAAAGAGGAGAGGTACGAAAAAGGACCGTATGAACTTAGCTTCATACAACACACTCTCTGGCAAGTGCACACGCTGAGAGAAACAATGATGACAGAATAAGGCGGAGTCGCATGACCTAATTAAGATTTAAAAAAATAAAAATAAAATATTAAAAAAGATAATTAAGTGGAGAGACTTATTTTACAACTTAGTACGATGTGTAATGCTGTTGTTTATCATTTATTAAAGTTGAAATTTTGCGTATGTTGACTAATTTTTTTTGCAAGTGAAGAAATTAAATCTCTCTTAGCTCTTATTAGATCCGTATTTAAGATAGCATAGAATTTAAAATAAATTTATGTTTGTTTAATTTCATTTACAAAACTAATTTTGTGAATTTTATTTTTTAATTTTTTTTTGTCAATTTTTCTATTAATAAAAAGTCAATGCATTATGAAATGTGTTATACCTACCATGCAGTTAGGGATAATAAGCAAAGTTATCCATTTTTGGTGGAGAAATGAGATAAAAAAGAATATATAAAGCTATATGAACGAGTTTAATATAAAACCAAAACTAATTTTGTTGTAAATTACAATGGTAAGAATCACTTCACAAAATCTATATTATATTACGCTAAGTATTTCTATGTGGACTAGCAAATGAGAATGAATAATATTGTTGAGTATAAATAACATCGTTGAGAAGTAAACGAGAGCTTTAACAACTTCAAAATTTATATTCTTGAAATAATTCATTTTAAAATTAAGTTTCTTTTATAAATGTGGTGGTGTTGTGATCATTAATAAAATTAATGTGGTATTATTATTATATTATTTTTAATAATTATCATAATAATGATGGTTCAAAATAAAAATGGTTTAAAAATATTTAAAAATAAGTATTATATAAAAATGGGAAAAGTAAAATAGTTCAAAAATACTTGAAAATAAGTATTTTTTAAAAATAACAAAAGTTTTAATAAAATAAAAATGTTCCTAAGATTTTTATTTTATTAAATTTATATAATTTTTATTTTTATATAATAGTTATTTTGAACTATTATCACTCATAATAATAATAGTTATATCATTATATTTATAAATAATAATAATATAGGTTTTATGTAGTAGTCTAATTAGTGATAGTTGTGAAAATGAAGTATTAGGTTAAAAATGGTTATAGGTTCAAATCTATGAGCTTACTCATGTTTCATATGCTAGAGGCAGTGTGGTTTATCTAGAGGTTATAGTAGTAGCAGTTGGAATCGACGATGTGTCTCATGAGTACAAGACTCGCATGGTGATGAGCACCAATATTGCAACAAGAATGTTGCAACTCCTAGGCTACCAGCTTTACTTTATCAACCCAAGGTTCATACAAACTTGGAGGTGACAGTGCTGTATACACAAGTAAAAGTGATGGTTCTGCCTTTTGTCACTATTTAGCTAGCGAGAGACCACTAGGGTTTTCAAGCCAAACTTCTATGGATTCAGAAGAAGCTTGGTTCCTTGATGAAATAAATAGAAATCTACTATAAGAGAGAGTTGATATACTATAACAATGAAAAAGACTGAAATTCAATGCTAAGGCACACCATTTCCTAATTAACTGCTAAGAGCTATGCTTTGCAATAATGCTAAATTAACATGAACAAAATGCTACTATCCTAAGAATGGAAGTTAAAAACATCAAACATCACTGTTATGCATGTAAAGGACTGTAATAAATCTATTTTGTCTTTTTATGCTTTTCATGAAAAATCAAGTGTGCAAGCTAATCTCTTTTGGTGATGTGGTAGGTGGCTTAGGGATGTTGGTGGATGGCTGGAAGGTTCAGGAGATGGTTGGAAGGTTTGGGAGACCCTTGGGTGACCTTGGGTGGCTTCCTAGAGGTTTTCCCTCAATTCGGCCTCAAAACAGGCCACTACAGGAAAACCTATAGGATGTACTAGAAACCTACAGGATTCCCTGTATTTCTACAGGATATAGCTGAGAGAAAAACGATGGGTGTTGGAGGTGATGGAAGGCTTAGGGAAGGTGGTTGATGGGTGGAATGGAGTGAGAAAAGGCCTAGGATCACTTAGAACCCAAAACCAAGTTTAGGAGATGGTTGGATTTGCTCAACATGCTTGGGGGAATTTCTATGTAAAATGATGAAATTGGTGAAGGTCTTGATGAAAACAAGGAATGCCTATGGGTGGATGAAGTTGGAAGGTGGTTTCTTTCTATGAGATCTCTTTCTACTTCTGAAGCACCTGCTCTACATCAAACATGTGTAATTTCCAAAAAGTCATGTCAATAAGAAGAATTCTCATGAGTTAGAAAAGCACAATTTAATGAGCTAACTCTCTACCTTAAGCATGAGGAAATTGTTGAATAAAATGGAATCATGCATGAGATCTACTGCAAGAATGAAGATAGAAGAGATGGCAATGAAATCCTACACTTGCAAAACTGATCAAATGCTGAATCTTATGAAAGAAGTGAAAATCTATCTTTTTGGGGTTACATAAGGGTCTTTTCCTCAAATCATGATCCTAGAAGGAAGAACTGAGGCCAGGACACCTACTGACAGCTTTGTGGTGCTTCTTTTATCTTGTCTAACCTACCACTGAAGTAAGGCACAAATGGAAGCAAACTAATAAACAATTAATCAAATCTACACTACTTGCAATGAAATACTTCTAAAGACAGTTTAACCATGAATCTATGAAACTAAGCTAAGCATACAGATACAAGAAGAGGAGCCTTTGCTGCTAGGGTTGGGCCCTAACCCAAGAGCTTCATCCCTCTGAGTTAACTCAGTGCTGGATCAAGAAAAAGCTCATTCTTATTACCAAAACAAAAAATTACATCAAAGTCTTCCACAAGTTTGGAGCTCAAAAATAACTAGAGTTTTTACAATAAAAATTCGAATCCTAATGAGGCTCTAGGACTCTCTACTTATACAACTGAAGTCCCCAACGACTTCCTTAAATTTAGGGAGGCTCGGCTCCCAAACTCGAGATGAACTAATTCTTTTTCTATCACTTGTCCAGCTGCCTTCTGATATTCATGACTTTGCTGCTTGCACTCTGAGCTGGTGGGATTAATGGAGGAATATTCGAATGGGGGAGGAGTAAATGAGGAGGATTTACCTCCTACAATCTCTCTCCCTTGTCCCATTTGAGTTTCAAACCTTAGTCTTGCCAAAATTCCTTGATTTTCTCTTCCAAACCTGCATTTAATGCATATTAGTTCACTAGGCATAATATCTCACTTTAACTCATCTCATTAAACAAAATATAATCAAAACATGTAATAAGTTGTGAGAAGAGTTGATTTGACTAAGATAGGAGGTGAATTAAGGCCCATATAATTACCCAATGATGAGGCTCATCATCACCCCCCTACTGAAAGTGTTGCTCATCCTCTGAGCAACTCAATCAATATCCATGTCTTTCATAGCTCTAGTGGCCTCTCTGACATCCCATGCCTCTGCTGTGGTTTCCTCTTCTTGTGCATAGAAACCTAGCTTATTTTCTACCTCCTCCCACTGCCTCCTTTATTCTTCTTCCTTCCTTCCTTCTAGCATCCCTAAGAGAAGTAGTGGACTGAGTCTCAAACCAATCCAATTGACTTTGAGCCTTTGAATAGATTTATTGTACATGGGTGTCCTGTTCAGTGCTTCTATCATTCTTTGAGGAGAGTGGTACTCTCTTATCTTTAAATTGTATGGAAATGTGTTCCATCTCCTCAGGCAAGCCTGCATGCTGTCATCCCCTAAAAACCTGAACATGTCCTCAAAATGTGTAATTTCTTGCTCTTGGGCGGCAAGATACCGGGGTGCAATCTGAGGATCATTTGCAATTAAATTACGTGTACTGATGAGGGCCATTGGGTTGGACTGCTTAGCTCTGATCATAAGAGGCTATGTTTGTTCTCTTGCCAATATCTTGTTCATTTCTGCAGCCCTTGCTTCCTCACGGTTCATCTGTGATGCCAAAGCCATCAACTGTAAATCTCCTAGCTTGGCATTAGGGTCCCATACATTCATGTTTGTTAAGGCCATGTTATGCAAATAAAACTCAGACATCTTGGTCCTATCTTCCAATGTACTTTGATCACAAATATCAATGAACAGTCTATAATCCTGAAATGGAATAGTGCCTCTCTGTGCTAGGGTCTTGATTTGGAATTGCAGCCACTATTCCTTAAGGTATATGGCATATGATTTAGCTGGCATCCTGCACTGGATTGCTTCCAAAGAGAGACTGGCCATGGATGCCAATTGATTCTCTCTTTCTTCCAACTATCCTTTCAACCATGCATTTTCTGTCTCTAACTGATTTTTCATTATGGCCTCTCTGTCTCTCAAGCTACTTAGTTCTCTACCCATCTCCTTGAGCTTCTCCTCCATGTGACCAATGTCCTCCACCCCCTTGGACTTGGAAATCTACATCCATCTATGAGTTCTGGCTCTCTCCTTCTCAAGCTCAAAGAATAATGGAATAGAAAATTTTTGTGGAATGACCCTACCCCCTTCAATAAATCTGTAGTAGGAGTCAAGGTTAGGTTGGGGGCTAGGTTCCCTTAGCTCTGGGTCCTCTTCTTTAGTTTCTTGCTGTAGGCTTCCCTCCTTATCCAATTTTTGAGTCTCCTGTAGGTTTAGCAGAGTCTCTTGTAGGACTGCTTCTGCTTCCTGTAGGTCTTGTTGTGTATCCTGTAGGATTTCTTTTCCTTTGGATGAGGTGGATCTAGTTACAGGCCTTCTCACATAGGTGATAGGAGACTTAGGGGAGGTTTGTGCTGAGGATCCTCTTTCTTGAGTTTTCATAGGAGGAGGCATTTTCTCTTGCTATTTAGGTGAGTCCTCAATTACAATGGGAATTTTGGTTGGAGTTTGGGGTTTCCCCTGCCTTATCCTTGTGCTTTTCCTTATTCTAAAATATAAGGGGGTCTACCTCTGTATTGTGCCCTTTTGTTTGATAGGGGTGCTAAGATCAGTGAGCGAAGCTGCTGCTTCTCTCTCAGTGGGTTCTGGAGACACCATAAGTGACTCCTCCTTGTTTTCTGCCCCCTCTTTCCCATTTCCCTTTTCTCTTATGTCCTGGCCTTCTCCTTCTCCTTGTAGATCCTCATCTTGTTTATTAGTTTCCTCTTTGTCATATTCTTTTGTTTCTTCATCATCCTCTTTCTCTTCCTCCTCTTCTTCTTCCTCATCTCTCTCCTCATCTATCTCATCTTCATCTTTATCACTGACAGTAGGACTAACATCATATGTGAGGGCTTTGATATCCTCATATGTTTGCATGTCTCTGAAAATTGACCATTGGATAGGAATTCTGAGGTTGTGGAGGGAATCTTCTATAATGATTCTAATTAATCCATGATGAGATAACTGCTAGGTGTTTCTCTCCTACACCTTTATTCTTGTGTCTATCAGTGATTGCAGAAGGAAGTATGGTATGCTGAGCCTGTGGTGAGGAGGTGTTTATGCTCCAAACCTCAATTCTTCAAGAAGCCTAAAGTGATATGCATAAACCACACTATACCTACCCTCACATGATAATGTATTTGATAAGGTGGTAGCTCACCTCATTCCAAGGATATGGTAGGCTTTTTCTCCTTACTCCATTCTTGTCCTCAATGGGCTCCTCACCCTCTAAAAATAATGTCTTCTTGGCAGTCTGGCTATCTCACTTGTCTTCCTTTCTCCAAGGAACTCCTAGGGAAAGTGTGTTAATTCTGCTTATGAGTCTAGGGGTGAGATCTATGGAGAGGCCTCTCACCAAAATAGTGGCATGGACTCTGGTCAGTGGAATGAGGGAGAGAGAAAAATCTCGAGCCACTTCATCATTATACCCACTTAACTTTTCAAAATACCCCATCCAATTATGACTTGTGAAGATTTCTAACACCTAAGGGTGTTGGTGGATTCTCATAGTGTTAATGGGCTCCCTTCTATTAAACCCCCCCGTCATTTTGGTTGGTGAATTTTTAGTAGCTGAGATGGTTGATACAATTTTTAAATGTAGAAGTAAATAACTGAAAGAACTGTGGAGACAATTCCTTACACAGCTGCCAAATTCACTCAATACTAGGGTATTTTCTGTTCAATTCACTTTTAAAAAGGGAAGTAATTATAGAGCCTAACTCCTCATAATGTTTGTTGTAGCCAACCCCCATGTTTTTCCCTTTGAAACTCCTCTCGGCCAATCCTGTAGACTATTTATTTGTATCCTGTAGGATTTCGTGTGTAATCTTGTAGGAAGTCATGCACATGAGAAAGATGGAATTTTCCTCTTCTGTAGGTTGCTTGGGTATGAGAGTGAATTTGCTAGAGTGAGCCTCGAGGAAATGAATGCATGAGCGTATGGGGATCGACGATTATTTCCTCTTATGGTCGAGTTGGGTGAGGTGGTGTGCTGGCAGCCGGGGTACATTTTCCATTTTCAAGAACATCAAGGATAAGGGTTTAGTCATCAACCATTCCCTCCTCACCTTCATGCAGATTTAATCGGGACAAAAAGTCTGCAACAACATTTTCCTTGCCAGGCTTATCAACAATAGTTAGATCAAACTGCTGTAATAAAAGTAACCATCTTATAATACGAGCATTCACATTGGGTTTATTCATTAAATTTTTTATTACAGCATGGTCAGTATGGAAAAATGTTTGATAGGTTGTAATATAATGCCTAAATTTTTTCAATGAATGCATAATAGCCAAAAGCACCTTTTTGGTCACCGTGTAGTTCAGTTCGACCTTTAACAGATTCTTACTGATAAAGTAAATGGCATAAGGCAATTTTTCATCTATCTGGCCTAGGGCTTCTCCTATGGCTTTGTGTGGGGCATCAGCATGAATATGAAAAGGAAGGGCCCAATTTGGGCCTTGGAGAATCGGTGTAGTGGTGAACTTGTTCTTTAGGATGTCCAATGCCTCTTGACAGCTTTTTGACCATATAAACTCAAAGTCTTTGGCCAACAAACCAGATAAAGGAGAGACCAACTTGTTGAAGTCCTTCATGAACCTTCGGTAGTATCTAGCTAACCTTAGGAAACTTCCGACATCTCTTTGCTTTTGAGGAGGTGGGACTCTTTGGATGATAGCTATTTCTTTTGGGTCCACTTGCAGTCCTTGCTGAGACATTGAATGACCCAGCGGGCTCCCTACAGTCATCAAGAATTCACATTTTTGGGGACTGATAGACAGGTTAATTTCAATGCATTTGTGCATTACCTTACCTAGGTTGGATAGAGGCTCCTGGAAATCACATACATAAGGTGTAAAATCATCCATATAAATTTCTACCGCATCATGGACTAACTCAGCAAAGATACTCAGGACTGCTCTGGAAAGTGGTAGGAGCATTGCATAGGCCAAAAGGAAGGACCCTATAGGAAAAAGTGCCCCAAGTACAAGTGAAGGTGGTTTTGTCCTGGTCCTGTGAGTTGATCTAGATTTGATTATACTCGCTGAATGCATCTACGAAAGAGAAATTTTTTTTCCTTGCCAGGCCATCTAGCACTTGGTCGATGAAAGGTAGAGGGAAATGGTCCTTCTTTGTGGCTTTGTTCAATTCCCTGTAATCGACAGAAATTATCCACTTACCATTTTTCTTGGGAACTAACACTAAAGGAGAGACCCACGCACTCTTGGAGATAGGATAAATGAATCCTGCATCTAACAATTTTTGCAGTTCTTCTTTGATTACATCTTTAAGAGTTGGATTCATCCTCCTTTGGGGTTGTCGGACTGGCTTGCAACCTTCTTTGATGTAAATGTGGTGAGTACACACTGATGGGTGTACTCCCTTCATTTATTTGTAACTCCAAGCGAAGGCATCCAGATGTTCCTTTAGCATGTTGCACAACTTCTCCTCTTGGAGAACAAAAAGAGATGGATTGATTTTCAAAGTTCTCTCAAGGCCAAATTCTATGGTTTTGACATGGAGAGGGTTGGAATCAGCCAAGTATAGATCAATTGGATGGTTGCTCTAGGTTTCCTTTGCTACTTCTTCTAGGGACAATGTATTGGGAGTTGGAATTTGGAGTAGGTGTTCAATCAAATCATCTTCATCCTGTTGTCCTCCTCCCATGGTTGTTTCTAAGGTATACATTTGGGCAGAATAAACTTCATCTTCTTCCTCCTCTTCTAGCCATAAAGGTAAATCATGTTCTAGAGATGGTTGAACAAGAGGGTATAGGACTAACTACTTGGACATATGCCCATTCTTGATGGTCATATTCCTAGCTCTGCAGCTAATGTAAGCATCGACAGTGGCCAACCAGGGCCTCCCAAGAATGAGAGGGTAGCCAATAAGATTAGCCTTAGGCTGGAGAACTAGGAAATCTGGAGGGTACTCCCAAGAGTCAATGGAGACCATCACATCCTCCACAATCCCCTTAGGGGCCACTGTGGAGCAGTTTGCAAGTTGCAGGACTGTTGTGGTCTTTCTCAATGATCCTTGGAGGTTGAGCTTGAGCATGGTGTCCTTGGTCATCATATTAATGGCAGCCCCAAGATTGATCAAAGTTAGTGGAACAATGGTGCCATTGATGTGCACATCTACTACAGGGCTTCCAAGGTCCAAATACTTTGGACATATTGCATGCCCCAACATAAAGTCGGACAATTGTCCAATGACATTAATGGTAGGGGCATCTCTTCTTCGCCTCCCAAGATGCTTGAAACACTTCTCCTTAATCAACTTGTTGTAAACAAGTACATCTTTAATGGCTTGGAGAAGTGGAATCTTGACACATAGGTTTTTCAATTCTCCTAGAAGTTCAGTCTCTTCTGGGGTAGGCTGGAGTGGTTGAGTTAATCTCTTAGGAAAGGGTGTATTTAATTTAAGAATTCTTTCCTCTCTTTCTTCTTCAACCTCCCTAGGTGGAGGTGGAGGTTGGTTAGCCGGGAGAACTCTACCAGATCTCAGGTTAATTTCCCGGATCTCCACAGCATAAGCTGGATATGATGTCTCTCCATTGTATACTTGTTGTGCATGTCTGTTGTTCAAGTTTGAATTTGGCTACGTAGGCATCTGGGGTTGTTTAGGTGGAGTAGAGTGTAACAACTGTGGTTGGGTAGGTGGTGAAGGCAATAAAGCAGGAACATTGTTGTACTGGGGCCTCCACCCCTGGGGTGGTGCATTCCATTGAGGTTGTGGTGGAGCATATGGTTGAAATGACTGGCTGGCTGGCTAGGAATGATACTGAGATGCAAAGGACCAAGGAGGAGGTGCAGACTAGGAAGGATGAGCAGGGGGTCCCCAAGAAGGTATGGATATGGTTTGGTTGGGGTTGTAATATGCATGGGATGATCCTTGAATGCCCTGCTGGTATGGCCTAGGCCCATGAGGTATCCTTTCGTTTACGTAGCAGAGTTTCTTAGTGACCCCTTCAGGTCCTTGATATACAACTTTGAGTCCAAGAAAAGAACGACACTTGTCTGTGGAGAGTTTTTCTTCATAGACTGAGAAAATTTCAATAGAATTCAATGGAAATTCATTCCTAGGGTGTCTCGTGGTGCATCTAAAACATAAAATGGCCAAGGCTCCCTCTGCTTCCTCTTGCTTTCTCCCAATGTGCATAGTGTCCGTCTGTAAGGAAATGGTTTGCAACATCTCACTCTTGAAATCTTCTAGCATGTTTACAATTTCACCCTTGGTGGATGAATTGGAAGATGATGTACTAACCATAGGTTGACTTCCCCTACCCTTTTTCCTAGCTTCCCTATAATGGTTTCTAAAGACAGTCTTGATATCCTCATAGGGTAACTAGTATATATATCCTCCTGCTAACAAGTGTAGTGTATCTAAAAGGTCTTCCCTTACTCATCTAATCAGGACTAGCTTCAGTGACTCAGGGTCAAGTGTGCACCTGAACCTTTTGTAACTAAGTTGGAATCTTTCTTCATAATCCTCTAGGGATTCATCATTACCTAAGGTCATTCTAAAAATTTCCTCTTTAGTATCTTTAGACCTACAATAGTCTCGATACTTGTTGTTGAAGGCTTGCTGCATCTGAGCCCAAGTTGTAATGCTATCCCTAGGTAAACCCATGAAATAGTGCAAAGCTACATCCTTGAGGGTAGTGTTTAGTCAATTTAGTGTCCTAAATTGCTAACATGAATTATCAACCGAGGTTTGTAGACTGACGAAGTGCGATGCACTATATGTGCTTAGTTAACTTTTCTCTTACTTCGTTGTTTTGTATTTTTATGTTTGTTTTGGGGGTTCTTGTTCTTTGATTTATAAGAATATACAATCTATGAAATATTTACATGGATCTAATGAGTTTTTAAAGGAAGGATAGGTTCCTAAGTTAGTCTAATCTCCTAAAAATGGATCAAGAATCATTTTAACTAGTTAGGACCTAATAAGAGAAACATAGCATCTATCTTACCTACCATTTAGTCCTAATCCATGGATCTAATTCTTACAATCAAAAGCAATACTGATGTAGAAGGTAATTCAATAATTGCATTCATTTAGCCATTCAACCATTCAATTTTGGAACATGTTAGAATCAAACCCCTTGAAGTGATTTTTTGGAATGTCAAGTGATGCAACTAAGTAATGATCTGAAAACAGAAAAGAAAAGATAACAGTTTGTAAAACTAACAATGTGTTGAGTAAGCTCAATCGCTGCATGAATTAGATATTCAACCAATTAAATTAGAACTATCATCAATTTGAAATGGTTTTGAGAACATCTATTGATACAACTAATTGACAGTTCTATGCTAAGAAAATGAGTAATAAAAAAAAGTAAGAAGCTAAGAAACTGTGTATTCTCATTTCTCCATTTTTCATTTAGTCATTTCTCATACAATATCTCAGAATAATAAGAGTTGCACAGTTGTGATTTTTACCGTTACGCTATTGGTTACAAAACTGAAATGAAATAAAACTAGAGAAAATGGACTTGCAAAAAACAGAGTAGTAGAAATTAAAATGAAAACAACAAGTGAAAAACCTCCTTCAGTGCAGGGGCCCTCTGCAACTGATGTGGCTGGATAACAGCTAATTAAAGATGCACTTTTAAACCACCATTGACAAAATATAGTTTGTATTATCAACAAAACGGAGTTTGAACAAAGTTTTTAACAAAAGCCTATAATCCCTTCTAGCTTCTAACTAACTGCTTCTCAGTCTCATTTAACCGATATTTATAGAAAAGCAACATAACTGTCTAAGAGAAAATCTTGTTACGGGTGGCTTGATCCGAATCTATCATGACTATTTATAGAAATACATGCTACAAATGGCTTAATTCGAATTGTAATGATATTGTTAATCTTCTGAACAGCTACAGGTGTCCTGATCTGCATTAAATCCTCCACTTCTGATTAGCTACAAGTGGGTTAATCCGCATTAACTCTTCAACAGAACTGTTAGAATCCTGATTAACTATGAAATATCAAGCGTCCAACTGCTACTAGATAATGTATTTGACTCCATCTTTGACCATGACTTTAGGCATGCTTTTCTGTCGATCTGGATCGAGTGAGTAGGATAGAATCCATGTAGAGATGATTTTGGAGATGCCCATGTGGCTTAGTTCTTCATTTGACCCCTGTAACCTGCCAAACCATGAGAGTAGCTACAGAACCCATAGTTAGCTGCAGAATAGGCTGCATTCTGTAGCTAATTTGCAAAAATCTATTAAAATAGCAAGAACATGAAAATATAATAGGGCGATCATTTTAATGATTTCCTAAGACAAAATATAGCATTTATCATTGATTGGATATGTAGTCTTGTGAGAAATCAAGAGAAAAAGGTGATAAAAAATGTCAAGGGGAAGGTAATTCTGAGGTTCAACATACCCCCACTACAAAATTATTGCATGTCCTCATGCAATTTCCAAAAATGTGAGTTCTTCTTTTCTAATGCCTTTGCTAAGACACTTCTGCTAGTACATCCAATTTCCTTCTTTTGCTCTTCTTTGAAGTGACTGTCATTCTGGGTTTCCTCATAAGAAGCATGTATTTGAGGTTGATGACTGTTTTGTTCAGACTTCTATTCTTTCTTTTCAACTTCCTATTTTTCTTATACCACAATCCTAGATGCAGAATGGTATTATCATGAATAGCCTTGTCCAATTTACTTTGTTCCCTCAAGGTTTCATTTTCCTTTTTGATATGTCTGTTCAATATCTCTAATTCATAAATTTTGTGTTTGAGAGTCAATTAGAGGTTCTTGTGGATTGACAGAGGGTTCTGGATTCATTGAGGCACTTTTCTTCTCCATTGATTCTATATAATCATATATTTGTTGTTGTACTGGGTCTATGCCTAGAGATCTTCTGCTTGGGCTACCTTCAAAATGATGGTCAGGAGAATTTTGAGGATTGTGTGCAGAAGAGATGTTAACAAGAGAAGTTTATGGGGTTTCCTCTTCTAAGTTTATGAACTCTGTCCCTTTTGATAGTGTTTTCTTTACCAACCCTTAGAGTCTAGAGCTTCTTCTAGGTTGTGGATGACTTACATTCTCTTTCTCTATGATCTTTTTCTCTTTTCTTATATTTCCTCTTGCTCTGATTTGTTTCCTGATTTCTGTCAGTTCTTCAGATATTAATTTTTCATCATCTTTCTATGATGAAGACTCAGGTTTGTCTTTAATGGTTATACCAATCTTCTTTCTTCTGCTTTTTCTAACATTATCTTCTTTGGGTGACTCTGGTGCTTCTTGAAAATGATTTCTAATGAGGAAATCCTCCTAGGTATCTCCTATGACTTTTAAATGAAACTCTATCAGTGTCTTTATCAACCCATGATGGTACATGGTTGTGTCTATGAACTCTATTTTCTTCTGCACATTTGAGGCCATCCTTCTTAAACTATTTAGCAGGAAGAAAGGAAGATTGATTTCTTCATTCTCTAGGAAATTCATCAATAAACGTATATGGTAGACATACATGCACCTGAATATCTCCTCACAAGTGATAAATTTCTATAATATCAAAAGCATGCTCCTACATTTACTTTTAAGAGCTGAAATGGGAATTCCTTTTCTAAAAACAGAGACATCCATACCTGGGTTCCTGAGGATTACTTTCCATGATTCACTATGGAATTACTTATTTTTGAACCATATTTCACCATGTCTTGGAAGTTCTATAGCCTCTACTATGAACGATTCTGTTACTGCAAACTTCATATCTCCAATTTCTACCTCTGTACCATCAAAAGATCTAGCAAAATATTTTGTGATCTCTTTATGAAAACCCTCAAATTTTTTGATGAATTTGAGCCATCCAGCCTTCTGCAACATTTCCTTGAGCTGTGGGTATCCTTCCATATATTTTTCTCCTATCGGTTCTGACTTGATAATGAGTTCCATGCCTTCTAATTCATAAAATTCCTTAACTTTCAAAATTACCTTTCCTGGTTTATGAAATGGATTGACTGCGAGTATGGTGAAAATAACTACGGGTTTGCGTGAAATAAATAGATGGTAAGGGTTTTGGAGAGACGTGGAAAAATATGTCACGTTGTAGTCATGACCACTAAAAACAATGCGAGAGTTAATTATGGACCATTATGTGATGGAAGACGGATGGTGTGGCGGATATGCAGCACGATAGAGATGGGAATCAAATCAAATGATGATTTGTCATGGAGACATATGAATGCTCGTATTATACATATTCTATGTTCTAACCTTGCTATTTTAAAATAAATTTTTGCACTTTTACCTCTTGTAACTTAACCTTCTTGTTTGTTGTTTTTCTTTGATGTTGATCCGTAGATACCCTTCTTAGTATATCAGTGTTAAAAAAAAAAAAAAAATCTTCAATTCCCTAAAATCAACATTTATTTGGAACAAAGTTGCGGAATGTAATTTTGGCTGCAGAATCAAACTGGCTGTGGAATGGAGTTAGCTGCAGAACATGATAAAGATGAAATATGGATATGGAACATGGATGTGAAATAAAATGTAAATGGAGTGTAATGAAAGGAAAATGGAATATAACAGTGAAAGGGAATGAAAGTGAAGTGTGATGAAATGAAATGAAATGAATTTGTAGATTAGGTACTGCAAATGAATGTAGCTTTATGTCACTACTTATTACAGAATGAGAAATAGGAAATATAGGATGTTAGAAATCTCTGATTTTCACCCTGTATTTCCTGTATAAGTAAGCCAATGAACAATTGGTTTTCAGACTTATACAATTTTTTTTATCTATATTTATGTACAAGAAAACCAAGTTAGTGGAGAAGAATAATTCTTCTTCACCAACTTCATCTCAGTGTTATCTTGGAAAATTCTAACAAAATCCTCCCTTGAAATTGGCTTATGATATATCTTTAACTGATGACCATTTACAAGAAGAGGTACCTTTCTCTCATCTATTGTCCTTATTCTCACTGCTCCATTATTAAAGACTTCTTCAATCTCATATGGCCCAAGCAAATGAGTCTGAAACTTCCCTTGAAACACTTTGAATTTTGAATCGAACAAAAGTGCCCAATGTCTTGCTTGAAACTTCTTCTCTTTGATATAATTATCATGCCATTTAGCCCTCTGTTATTGGAATAAACTAGTTCTTTGAACTACATCTTGCCTAATTTCATCAAGCTCATTGAGCTGCTCTAATCTATGTTTCCGTTCTTCTGATAAATCTAGTCCCAATTGGACTTCCATCTTGAAAGTTTTGATTTGAAACTCTATAGGGAATAAGACTTGCTTCCCATAAACAAGCTCATAGGAAGTATATCCTGTTGTGTTCCTCCATGTAGTTCTGTAGGCCTATAAGGCTTTAGGAAGCCTTTCTACCCAATCTCTTCTGTGTAGATGTACAGTCTTAGTGAGAATTCCTTCAATCACCTTATTAGTAGATTCAACTTGACCGTTTTCTTATGGATAGTAAGGAGTAGAATTCATATGTTTTATCTTGTATTCTTATACAAGTCTTTCCGCCATTTTAGATGTAAATTGAGATCCTTAATCTGTTACAATTTCTCTTGGAAAATCGAAATGAGTGAGGATGTCCTAAAAAATAAAATTAACTACAGATTTCTCATTAGTAAAAGGTAATGCTTTAGCTTCTACCCATTTAGTGACATAATCAATGCATACCAAAATATAATTCTTTTGTCTAGATGGAGGATTAATTGGTCCAACAAAATCCAAGGCCCATTTTTCAAAAGGTTCAATGAGTACCTGAGTTTGTAGTGGCATTTCATCTGAAGGAGTAGGTTTCCCTACCCTTTGACAACTGTCACACCTTTTGACATACTCTTTGGCATCTCTGAAGATAGAGGGCCAATAATATCCTAAATGAAGGATTTTATAGGCTGTGCTTTTGTCAACAAAATGTCCACCACAAGGTTCATCATGGCATGCCTTAAGAATTTCAGGCATTTCATCTTCTCGAACACATCTTCTGATCATGAGATCTGGACTTGTTTTATACAATTCATTAGTAATCCATGAGTAATTTGCACTTGTTTGAATGATTTTTCTTTTCTCCTTAGGAAACAGATGTGAAGGTAATTTTCCTGTGACTAAGTAATTAGCAATATCTGCAAACCAAGGAGTTTGAGTAGTTATTGCAAAAATATATTCATCAGGAAATTTATCTTCAACTAGAGTGTTATCTTTGATATTTTGAATTCTCGACAAGAAAGCAACAACTGTATTTTGTTTTCCAGGTCTATCTAAAATAGTGATGTTGAACTCTTGCAGGAGCAATAACCATCTTGTAACTATACCATTAGTAATCGGTTTATTCATTAAGTATCTAATTGCAGAGTGATCTGTGTGATCAAAGGTTTCATAGCCTGTTATATAATGTCTGAACTTGTTGATAGCATGAACAACAACTAAGAATTCCTTTTCAGTTATGATGTAATTTAACTTAGTGGGAGTCAAATTCTTGCTTGTGTAGTAGATGGCATAAGGGATCAAATCTGTTTGTCATAATACAGCTTCCAGAGCTGTATCTGAAGCATCTGTTGAAATATGAAAATATAGTTTCCAATTTGGACCTCTTAAGATGGGTGCTTCAAATTTTTTTTCTTTCAAAGTCTCAAATGCAAATTGGCAATCAGGATTCCAATTGAATTCACAATCTTTGGTGAGTAATTTGAAGAGTGGTGATGCTAGTTTAGTGAAATTTTCTATAAACCTTCTATAATACCCTGTGAATCCTAGAAAACTTCTAACATCCTTTTGACAACTTGGAATTGATAATTTAGAGATGACTTCAACTTTAGATTTATCAACTTTAATTCCATCTCCTAAAAGGTGATGTCCTAAAACAATCGATTCTGTAAACATCATAATTTTTTTTTCATGGCTTAGTGAAAGGTTTTCTTCCTTACATATTTTAAGAACTTTTTTCAAATTTTCTAATGCTTCCTCAAATGTATTCCCATAAACTGTAAAGTCATCCATATATATCTCTACACAATCATGAATCAGATCAGAAAAAATTCCTAGTACTCCTCTTTGGAATGTTATAGGTGCATTGCATATTCCAAAAGGGAGTACTTGGTAGGCATAAGTTCCCCATGGGTAGGTGAATGTGGTTTTATCTTGATCTTCAGGTGCTACCTGAATCTGATTGTAGCCACTAAAACCATCCAAGAATGAGAAGTACTTCTTAGCTGCTGATGTATCTAACACTTGATCTATAAAGCACAAAGGAAAATGATCTTTTAGGGTAGCTTTATTCAATTCTCGATAATCAATACATACCCTCCATTTACCATTCTTTTTAGGCACAATCACTAGAGGAGAAAACCACTAGCTATCTGAAATTGGGTAGCTAAAATTTACATTCAACAATTTTTGCAACTCTTCTTTCACTATTTCCGTAAGAATTGGATTCATCCTTCTTTGAGGTTGTCTGATAGGTTTACAATTTTCATCAATGTAGATGTGATGTATACAAGTCTTAGGACTAATTCCTTTCATGTCAGTGTATTCCCATGCATATGCAAAAGAATGTTGTTGTAAAGTTTTTATTAGCTTTTCTTGTTGTAATTTTTCCAAGTTATTTTTTATGTTCAATGTTTTCCCTGGAAATATTTCAACTGTAGAGCTACCGAATTCTTCCATAGAATAAAGACACATCTACCTAGATGAAAAATATTCAATATTATATTTTTCTTGAAACTGATCATGTTCATATTCTGGAGATGATTCAAAATTTTCCACTGTATTCAAGATTTGACTATCTTCACTAATGGTTGAAATAGTAAAGAGAGGCTGAATATCATTTTCATCATCAATCCATTATTTGTCATATATCTCTGTGATTGTTCTTGCTGGAGGATATAAAGTGAATTTCTTAATTGAATTACCATCAGAGATATACATATCACCAGATCTACAGCTAATGAATGCATTAGGTGTAGCTAGCCAAGGTCTTCCTAATATAAGTGGGTGTCCTCCTAGATTTCTCTTTGGGGTTAGGATCATAAAATCAACAGGGTACTCCCAAGAGTCTAAGGACACTGAAATATCTTCTAACACACCATCTGGTTTGATTACAGATATATCTTCCAATTGCAGTAATGTAGGTGTATAAAGAAGATTGGGAAGTTTAAGCTGTTCCATGGTTTGTTTGCTCATGATGTTTATTGCTGCTCCTAAGTCAATTAGTATATTTGGGATTTCAACTCCATTGATATGTGTTTTTACAATTGGATTTCTTGGATCTACATATTTTTGTACGTCAATTTTTCCCATCATTATGTCTGCTATATTTCCTGCTCGGTGAATTCTTTTTACTTCTTTTGTTTTTCTTTCTGGTTTCTTCATACTCAACTCTTTTATTGTTTTAGCTAGAATTGGAATCTCCTTAATGGCTTGTAACAAAGGGATTTTGATACATAAATTTTTCAATTCATCTAGAAAATCATAATTAAGCAACATAATATGCTTTTCTACCCCTCTATAAACTTGTAATCTTTCTGGAAAAGGAGGTGTAGAAGTGGATACTGGTTGTTGCTCTATGATAGGAGTTGAGTTTATTGGTTCTTTCTATTTTTCATTTTCAGTATTCTGGTTTTGAGGAGATGTTCCTTCAAAACTTTTATTTTGCTGTAGAGAATCTTCCTCAGAATTGTCTTGTTCTTGAATAACCACAGAAGGTTTTTTCTTTTCTAATATCCTACCAGATCTCAATTGGACATCATTGAGATCTAATGGAGTGATCATGTAAGTTGGAAATTGTTTTCCTTCCACCATATAGGTATTTTGAGGATTTTTATTGTTGGGGTTAGGTAATGGTTGGGAAGGTAGTTGATTTGGTCTTCATGGAAATGGCAGTGAAAGTTGAGGGTTTTGGTTTTGAAGTTGGGGTTGTTGATTTTGTTGAGGAATTTGTTGGGGAGGATAGTTTGGATATGATGGAGGATATTGATAGTATGGAGAGAATCTTCCATAAGGATTCTGTATTCCTTGAGCCCAAGGTTAAGTTTGAGATTGAGATTGAGGCCAAGGTTGTTGCCAAGAATTCCAATTGGAGTGGGCTGCATATACACTTGGTTGTTAAAACCATGATTTTGTTGCCCTTACCAAGGTCTTCTAGAGAAAAAGCAAAGAGACTTTGTTGAATTTGAAATTGTTTCTTCCTGAAAAATAGCCTTAAGACTAGGGATTGAAGGACAAATTTTGGTCTCATGGTTTTCTGAACAAATCACACAAGTCTCTATGACTTTTGCATCTAAAGGGAATTCTCTTAAAGCGTGCTTCTTTCTGCATTTGGGACAGAAAATAACCAGAGCATCAATCTCGATTTTCTTCTTGTTTTGTAACTTAAGGGTGTCTATCTGTTCACTAAGGATCCCTAGGATATCTATTTTAAATTCATCCAGCATGTTTCCAATTTCTGCCCTACTCACTGATCTAGATGCATATTTATTCACCCTAACAAGAGAAGGATCTCTTGGACCTTTCCCAGTTTTGGATTTTCCTCTTGAGAGATGAAGACATAATTCTTCTATGTCACTTAATGGGAGTTGAGAGATATCTCCCTTCCCCATCATGTTAAGGATATCCATTCAATCATCTCTAATGGATTTTAATAAAAGAGCTTTTAAAGTGTCTTGATCTAAGTTATCCATTTTTGCTCTTTTCAAATTATAGTTGAATCTCTCAGTTAAATCCTCTAAATTTTCATCCTCTCTTTGCATCATTTTGAACACTTCATCCTTATGATTGATAGGCATGCAATAATCCAAATACCTATCCAAAAACACTTTCTTCATGTCATTCCATGTTGTAATGGACTGAGTGACCAACCCCATGAACCATTTTAAAGTATCTCCTTTCAACGTTGAAGGGAACAATTTGAGATTTTGAGAGTCTTGTAAATAATAATAAGTTCTGCACAAGACTTCAAATTCAAATAAGAAGATTTCAGGGTCTTCACTTTTTAATCCATGAAAGTTTGAGAGGATAGAAGGTAAGATATTTTTCATTGTGGCATCTATTTATTCATCAACTATAGGGAATCAAAAAGAATTATCAGCTTCCCTATTTCCTCTTCCTCCTCCATTATTTCCTCTGCCTTCTCCATTATTTCCTCTACCTCTTCCTCTACCTCCTCCTGCTCCAAACAGTGAGAATTCTCCATCCTCTCCTTCTTCTGCCATTATAGTTTCTTCAGAGTCAATATAAAATTCAACCTGCAAGGTTAATTTCTCTTCCTTTGGTTCCTCTATTAGTGGTATGTGGGAGAGAGGTTCTACTTCTTCTTCTCCACCGGGTATTCTTAATTCTTCAACTAAAATATGTTCCCCTGTGGAGGTGAAAAAGGATACTCCTTCTGTTGGAGATCCAATATTTTCCTTCTCTAGAACTACCTCAGTAGATGAAGTAGGAGATCCTCTTGATTGAATTTTTGACCTTAGAACTTCAGGAGGTCTATGGCTAGGAATATGAGCTTGATATGGAGGTGTATCTCTTCTTAGTCTTGATGGAGTAGGTGGTGTTGTAGGAATTGAACTCCTGCCTCTAGCTATAAATCTACCCCTAGAGTCTCTTTCTCTATGAATATCATTTTTTTTTTAATGTAATTGATAAGGTTACCTAATTACACTTCCTCAACAATGGTGCAAAAATGTTTAGTCAATTTAGTGTCCTAAATTGCTTGCATGAATTATCAACCGAGGTTTGTAGACTGACGAAGTGTGATGCACTATGTGCTTAGTTAACTTTTCTCTTACTTCGTTGTTTTGTATTTTTATGTTTTTTTTGGGGGTTTCTGTTCTTTGATGTCTAAGAATATATAATCTATGAGAGATTTACATGGATCTAATGAGTTTTTAAAGGAATGATAGGTTCCTAAGTTAGTCTAATATCCTAAAAATGGACCAAGTATCATTTTTAACTAGTTAGGAGCTAATAAGAGAAACAAAGCATCTATCTTACCTACTATTTAGTCCTAATCCATGGATCTAATTCTTACAATCAAAAGTAATACTAATGCAGAAGGCAATTCAATAATTGCATTCATTTAGCCATTCAACCATTCAAATTTTGGAACATGTTAGAATCAATCTACTTGAAGTGATTTTTTGGAATGTCAAGTGATGAAACTAAGTAATGACCTGAAAACAGAAAAGAAACGATGATAGATTGTAAAACTAACAATGTGCTGAATAAGCTCAATCACTGCATGAATTAGATATTCAACCAATTAAGTTAGAATTATCATCATTTCGAAATGGTTTTTAGAACAACTATTAATACAACTAATTGACAGTTCTATGCTAAGAAAATGAGTAATAAAAAACATTAAGAAGCTAAGAAACTATGTATTCTAATTTCTCCATTTTTCATTCAGTAATTTCTCATACAATATCTCAGAAGAACAAGAGTTGCACAATTGTGATTTTTACCCTTACACTATTGTTTACAAAACTGAAATGAAATAAAACTAGAGAAAATTGACTTGCAGAAAATAGAGTAGTAGAAATTAAAATGAAAACAACAAGTGAAAAACCTCCTTTAGTGTAGGGGCCCTTTGCAACTGATGTGGCTGGATAAAAGCTAATTAAAGATGTTCATTTAAACCACCATTGACAAAACAAAGTTTTTATTATAAAAAAAATGGAGTTTGAACAGAGTTTTAACAAAAGCCTGTAATCCCTTCTAGCTTCTAACTAACTGCTTCTCGGTCTCATTTAACCAATTTTTATAGAAAAACAACATAACTATCTAAGAGAAAATCTTGTTACATGTGGCTTGATCCGAATCTGTCATGACTGTTTATAGAAAGACATGCTACAAATGGATTAATTCTAATTGTAATGAGACTGTTAATCTTCTGAACAGCTGCAGGTGGACTGATCTGCATTAACTCCTCCACTTCTGATCAACTACAACTAGGTTAATCCACACTAAATCTTCAGCAGAACTAATAGACTCTTAATTAACTAGGAAATATTATGAGTCCTACTACTACTAGATAACATATTTGACTCCATATTTGACCATGACTTTAGGCATTCTTTTCTATCGATTTGGATCGAGTGAGTAGGATAGAATCCATGTAGAGATGATTTTGGAGATGCCCATGTGGCTCAGTTCTTCATTTGACACCTGTAATTTGCCAAACCATGAGAGTAGCTACAGAACCCACAGTTAGCTGCAAAATAGGCCGTGCTCTGTAGCTAATTTGAAAAAATATATTAAAATAGAAAGAACATGAAAATATAATATGGTGATCATTTTAATGCTTTCCTAAGACAAAATATAGCATTTATCATTGATTGGATTTGTAGTCTTGTGAGAAATCAAGAGAAAAAGGTGATAACAAATGTCAAGGGGAAGGTAATTCTGAGGTTCAACAGGTAGATGGAAATAGTTTCAACTTCTGTTGATCATTTGGGTAGTCATAGGTTCAACATATAACAAAAAACTCAAATAGGAAAGTGTCAGGATCTTCTGTGGTCAGGCCATGGAAATAAGGAAGGGAAGAGGGGCTTATAATTTTCATCTTAGTGTCCCCATTGGTTTCCCTAATGGGGAAGGCACCCTCAAATCTCTCTCTATTCCCTCTGTCATTTATGTTTTCAACCATTGGCTCGGTAGGAATGGGTTCTTCTTCTTCTTCTTCCCCTGTAGGTTCTTCAAATATGTTTGGTTGCTCACCTAAGGGTTCCTCTAGTTCAAAACCATCGAAGAAGAGGGAAGTTTGGTTGTCTGATGTAGTGGGGGTATTTGGAAAAAATTTCCCTAAGTTATTCCTATTCCTACGAGGCATGAAAGGAGATGTTTTTGGTTTGGTTTTGTGTTTTTTTCAAACTTTGGGAAGTAATTTGCAGAACTAAAATTTCATATTGAATGAAAAATACTAACTGATTGAAAAACTAATTGCTGAATTGAAATCTTACTTGCAAAATGGAAAGGAAAGCAGAGAATATAGAATGAAAAAGGAAGAAAAAAAATTACTTTTGCAAAAATGAAACTAATGGTAGAATATTAGACACAAGAAATAGAAGAAAGAAAGCAGTAATCACATATTACTCAGACACCTCCTCGGAAACGACGCCAAAAAGTGATGAGCACCAATATTGCAGCAAGAATGCTGCAACTCCTGGGCTACCAGCTTTACTTTATCAACTTGGGGTTCATACAAACTTGGAGGTGACAGTGCTGTATACACAAGTAAAAGTGATGGTTCTGCCTTTTGTCACTGTTCAACTAGCGAGAGACCACTAAGGTTTTCAAGCTAGACTTCTATGGATTCATAAGAAGCTTGGTTCCTTGATGAAATAAAAATAAATCTACTTTAAGAGAGAGCTGATCTAATGTAATAATGAAAAAGACTGAAATTCAATGTTAAGGCACACCATTTCCTAATTAATTGATAAGAGTTATGCTTTGCAATAATGCTAAATTAACATGAAAAAAATACTACTGTCCTAAGCATGGAAGTTAAAAACATCAAACATCATTGTTATGCATGTAAAGGACTGTAATAAATCTATTTTGTCTTTTTATGCTTTTCATGAAAAATCAAGTGTGCAAGCTAATCCCTTTTGATGATGTGGCAGGTGGCTTAGGGATGATGGTGGATGGATGGAAGGTTTCGGAGATGGTCGGAAGGTTTGGGAGACCCTTGGGTGACCTTGGGTGGCTTCCTAGAGGTTTTCCCGCAATTCGGCCTCAAAACAGGCCACTATAGGATGTACTAGAAACTTAAAGGATTCCCTGTATTTCTAGAGGATATAGTCGTGAGAAAAATGATGGGTTTTGGAGGTGATGGAAGGCTTAGGGAAGATGGTTGATGGGTGGAATGGAGTGAGAAAAGGCCTAGGATCATTCAGAACCCAAAACCAAGTTTAGGAGATGGTTGGATTTTCTCAACATGATTGGGGGAATTTTTATGTAAAATGATGAAATTGGTGAAGGTCTTTATGAAAAAAGGTAATCCCTATGGGTGGATGAAGTTAGAAGGTGGTTTCTTGCTATGAGATCTCTTTATACTTTTGAAGTGCCTGATCTGCATCAAACATGTGTAAGTTCCAAAAAGTCATGTAAACAAGAAGAATTCTCTTGAGCTAGAAAAGAACAATTTAATGAACTAACATTCTACCTTATGCATGAGGAAATTGTTGAATAAAATGGAATCATGGATGAGATCTACTGCAAGAATGAATATAGAAGAGATGGCAATGAAATCCTACACTTGCAAAATTCATCAAATGTTGGTTCAAGTACAGTGAACTCTAAATCTTATGAAAGAAATGGAAATATGTCTTTTTGGGTATTTTCCTCAAATAATTATCCCAGAAGGAAGAAGTGAGGCCAGGAAACCTAATGAAAAATTTGTGATTCTTCTTTTATCCCTTCTAACTTGCTACTGAAGTAAGGTACAAATGGAAGAAAAATAATAAATAATTAATCAAATCTACACTACTTGCAATGAAATACTTCTAAAGAGAGTTTAACCATGAATCTATGAAACTAAGCTAAGAATACAGATACAAGAAGAGGATCCTTTTCTGCTAGGGTTGGGCCCTAACCCAAGAGCTTCATCTCTTTGAGATAACTCAACGCTGGATCAAGAAAAAGCCCATTCTTATTACCAAAACAGAAAATTACATCAAAGTCTTCCACAAGTCTGGAGCTCAAAAATAACTAGAGCTTTTACAATGAAAATTCGAATCCTAATGAGGCTCTAGGCCTCTCTACTTATACAACTGAAGTACCCAATGACTTCGTTAAATTTAGGGAGACCCAGATCCCAAACTTGATATGAACTAACTCTTTGTCTATCACTTGCTCGATTGCCTTCTGATCTTCATGACTTGGCTGCTTGCACTCCGAGTTTGTGGGATTAATGGAGGAATATTCAAATGGGGGAGGAGTAAATGAGGAGGGTTTACCTCCTACAATCTCTCTCCCTTGTCCCATTCGAGTTTCAAACCTTATTCTTGCCAAAATCCCTTGATTTTCTCTTCCAAACCTGCATTCAATGCATATTAGTTCATTAGGCATAATATCTCACTTTAACTCATCTCATTAAACAAAATATAATCAAAACATGTAATAAGTTGTGAGAAGAGTTGGTTTGACTAAGCTAGGAGGTGAAATAAGGCCCATATAATTAGCCAATGATGAGGCTCATCACATGGTTTTAAATTCCTCTAGATATAATAATAATAATAATAATAATAATAATAATAATAATAATAATAAATAAATAAATAAATCTATGTAATCGATATATAATTAATAGTTTATGAAAAATGGGAAAAAAATAAAAATATTAATATTAAGTTTAAACAAAATTGTACTTTACATAACGAACATAGATCCATCTAACTTCAGATTTACCAAGAGCCGAGAGAGATCAGATCTCTCAAGATGTTGTAACACACCCCTCCTTATCAATCTAATAACTAGAGTGGTCACTAAGCTCACCCAATCTTCAATGAGTAATTACAAAAATAGGGTCATATATATATATATATATAATATTTTATATATATATACATATTTTCTATATAGTAGCCTTCTTTTCTTATCAGAATATTTACAAAGTGAATATAATAGGCTTCAAATTTAGACAAGATCATTCCTAATATGAGAGTACTTTGTGCACAACATAGACCAACAAGTAGAAAACCCTAGGGCAACTCAATTACAATAGTATAGGTTTATAGTTCAAGTTATGTGACAGTGCATAGATTGATTCAACAATTGTGGTTCTGACATTTGAATCACCACATAATATGATAGAAGAATCATGTACAAATCCCACTGTAGATATTGGTTATATTCAAACAATATAAGCCATTCATATACAAGCATAGAACAAGCTATAAAATGTTACCATATTGGCTGACAAACTTTGTAGGCATTACTAACAAATATTGGACACCAAAACCAAGGATAATTTTAGGGGCGAATGTTCGCCCTTTGGGGAAATTAAGGGGTTTCAAATTTTTAGTGGGCGAATATTTTGTATCATAGTACATTTTTACAAATCACCTCAAATAGCCCACCTTATTTTAAGGGAGAGGGTAAAAAAGGTAAATTTAGCCCTTGAAATTAGGACTTACAACCTTCCATTCGCCCATTTTCAAGAATAGGTTTTATTTAAGTGAATCCATTTGCCCATTTTCAAGAATAGGTTTTATTTAAGTGAATCCTATGGGCCAAATACCATATTTATAAAAAAGGTATGGTAAATTAATAAAAATATAAATAAATGAGAGGTATGGTAAATAAATAAAACATTTTTTATATTTACTCCATAAGTCACCTTATATACATGTCATGGTGTAAACAAATAAAAATATAAGTAAAGTGGAGGTATGGTAAATAAATAAAACGTCTTTTTATACTTACTCAAAAGGTATGGTAAATAAATAAAAATATAAATAAACTAGACGTATCGTAAATAAATAAAACCTCTTTTTATATTTAGTCCATAACCCTCATTCTATTTATGAAGGCTCAAGAAAGAGGTTTTATTTAAGTGAATCCTATGGGCCAAATACCATATTTGTAAAAGAGGTATGGTAAATTAATAAAAATATAAATAAACGAGATGTATGGTAAACAAATAAAACATGTTTTTATATTTACTCCATAAGTCACCTTATAACAAATAAAACATGTTTTTATATTTACTCCATAAGTCACCTTATATTTACGAACACTCAAAAAATGGGTTATATTTAGGTGAAACCTATGGCCAAAATACTATGGGACAAATACCATGGACTAGATTGTTATTAATATCATGCAAAAAAAACATTATTAACCCTAATATTAGAATTAATAAAAATAAAAATGGCACATGGTATTGACCCATGGTATTCACCAAAATGGCACATGGTATTGACCCATGGTATTCACCTGGAATGTAGCCTATTTAAATGGGGGAATTAAACCAGCATGTAGCCTATGCTAAGATTCACTATGACTTTACAAAGTTTTATTATTTAGTGAAAGACTCGCCAAGATCTTACAAGATTTTATAATTGAGTAAAATATTCTAATAAAAATAAAAATGGCACATGGTATTGACCCATGGTATTCACCAAAATGGCACATGGTATTGACCCATGGTATTCACCTGGAATGTAGCCTATTTAAATGGGGGAATTAAACCAGCATGTAGCCTATGCTAAGATTCATTAGGACTTTACAAAGTTTTATTATTTAGTGAAAGACTCGCCAAGATCTTACAAGATTTTATAATTGAGTAAAATATTCGCCATGCCTGGTGAGAGATTCGCCAAAAAATTATATATACATATTATATTATTGATAAAATCGCCTTCCATTTTTCCTATATACCATGGAGATTCACCCATTTATTATATTTATAAATTTAGGGGGGGTTCTTAAAATTTTCCCTGACCAAAACCACATGTCATAACCATTATGCAACAATTGAATTCATGACAATATCAATAAAACCCTTAGGAAACAAGCAATCTCATGCCAATATCATCAACACCATTATGCAATGACTATACTCATGTTATTTTCAACGGTCTTTAATGTACACCAATAGAGATGCATATCCCAAACACCAAAGAATAACAAAGGAAATATAATGTAGAAAATTTAAATTGTTATAGTGGACAGTTCCAGTAACCCCCCTACTCAAGTAGCAAAACCCTAGGGCAAGGCTACACAACAATGCTCAGTCTCAATCCTCCCTCTATCAGCTGGCAATTTATATTCCCACAATCATTGATACACATTATATTATTGGTAGCTATTTACATCAAACAAAAGTTGTTGGGGCAGAGACCATTGGGATGTATATCTTATATCATCACTGCACAGTCAAAATTGCATGCAGTAAGTTTAAACAACTTTGATAGGAGAGCAGGGAAATATTGAATTAAATCTCCTAAAATTTAAGTGTCCTTAGAATCATCAAATGATAGTTATATAGTTTCTTCCTCTATGGCTAATAACATTAGATAGGATAGTGTACCTACGTGCACGAAAGAATATGAACATCAAACATAGCTTCTACAACTGAAACAGAAAACACTAGTCCACAAAGAATTTGAGTTTAAGTTCATATGCAAGAGCTCATGAATATAGATCATCTTATTCAACCTCATATCCATTAGACTTCAAAGCATAGACCTCTACCCTCAACCAACTACCTAATATGCAGATCTTTCTTGCACTGAAATTTTCAACCAATTAGTATGATGTTGTTTACCCAAGGATGGTTGAAGAGACTGCACATGCATAGATCATAGAGAGATTTGTATCGTGATTTCTACAAGCTTTAACTTCACTTTTATGCTCTCTGAAGAAGCAATGTTGGTTGAAGACATATCAACATAATTTGTGACATAAGGACATTGTACACAATTATTTATATATAGATCTGAGTAGATTTTTGACATTAAAACAAAGTAGTAACTAAAGACTTGGATCAATTCTTGAGATAAAACCTTAGTTCATGATGTAAGTTAACAACACCTCGAACAAGGGGTTACGAGATCTATCCAAGTTCAACATCATACAATGGAGTATAAGATCCAAATACTATTGAAGCTTAGACCCTAATCAAAGCTTGCAGACAATTTGTTTTACTTATATTACAGCGAGAGGATGAAGGTATTGTGGCACTCTCCAAGCAATGCCAAAAGTATAAACATTGATAGTATCAACATGATAAGGGAAGAATTATGAGAATAAGTGGTTGGATGACTTATTAAAAATTTGCAATGCTATTCTCACTTGTTCCAAGATTTGTGATGAGCGCCTCTTACCTGAGCAATCGAAAACAACAATTGTCTAGAGAAAGGTGTTTTGTCACTTAACTAAAACAAGTCATCTAGTAGATCAAAGAAGGTTGACAAGGCAACCAGAACTTAGATTTCAATGGGACCAAACAATCTAGAGGACACTAAACTCTTTTCACCAGGTATAGGCTAACAAATCCAAGATTTTACGTGCTTTAACATTTCTCGAGATCAACTTGGGTCGTTATGCTGATGAATTGAATTGATTATACCTTGTGTGAATAAGTCATTATTCCAGGAAGTGCACCATCTCTGTCACAACCGAGTTCAAATATGAAGCTCTAATTTCAAATCCCATATATGAGGCTTCAAAAATACAATTATTTCACCCATTGATTAGGTTTTTCACCTAAACGAATAACAATTATGATACACTAAATTGCAACATTAATAGAATATGATTTTTTCACCTTAAGGAGAGATTAGGTGCATACCATGACCCAATTAATGGGAAGGGTGATCCTATGGGTTTGAATCAACATGATTAAAAATCCCAAAAATGCATTGGTTTTTGTATGGGTTTGAATGTTAGAAAACCCCACCTGGACAAGGTTTGTTGATCCGAATTAGAGCACAAAATGCTGACATGTTACCTTTGAGTAATTTTAATGTACCGATGATGTAAACGTGCTAGGGATCACATAAGATGGGGTTCCGCAGTATAAAGGTTATCTCACTATCTCTCTGCCTACAAATAATGTAACCATTGAACCACTCACATAATCTACTTAATACATGTTGGTTCCTTGGTTACACTCTTCCTTCAGGCATTTATGCACTGCAATCGTGCCATCATATCAAGTGAAAATAAAAACTAATGATGGAATCTATTGACGAAGGCTGACAATGAACAAGTGTCAATTGTAATCTATCAGTAGGATATTACTTTCATTATTTCTCACAGGTTGTATTATTTATACTTATAGTGGTATTTTCTCTGTAGTCTAAGTCTTACATATGAATATCATAAAATATTGTTAAAACAACCATATATGTATATATGTTCCCTTATTCATTTACAAACCAAGGTTATGCATGATGTCTACTGTGAGTCATTCAATGGTGATGATGCCTTCTATAGCTCATTTTATTTATTAACCAAGACTATGATCATGGTATGTAGGATTTTATGTTCATATCCAATAAAATTACATGATGTATGTTGTAGCAAGAGGCAAGGATCCCTTATGCAATCATCATATCAATAAACCAAACTCATATCCACACACATGGGTAACTGACATTCATCAAGACTATGTTGTACAATTTTACGCATGTCATAAGTTGTCCCAGTACCATCACAACATAAGTAGTATTAGTGTTATAATAAACAAACCTTTACTCAACCAATTGAAATTTAAACAATCTCAAGACTACAACCATTGCTTGCAGAATTGAAGATAAGTACTTACCCCAAGTAAGATTGGAAACTAAATTGGGTATTGCCACTTACCACCCACCATATATTGGGTCGCATTACAACCCAATCATCCCCATCATAGAATCTAGAGCATGAGCAGGTTGCCCAAAGGATGATATCAATCACTGTTAGCTGAATCAAGAATTCTAGAGGACCAATACACCTCCACCCCCAGTCTCACAATAGGGAGTCCAGATACTTTTGTCTCCACCCTTATCCAAGCACCAGGGAGTCCAGAGGCTTCACCTCCACCCTAAATTCTTATAAACATGGTAGTTCCACCCAAAGAGGGAATCCGAAACTCATTGCTAAAATTAGGAAAACAAGCAAAGGAGCCTTAGAAATTCGCCTCACCAGGAATCGAAGGAATTATCTCCACCTTGGATGCCAAGTGATTCCAAATATCTTTATCCTCACATGAGGACAAATCTATTAGTTCGCTTGTTTCTCAATCAAATTGGTTCACTCCCGTGCTATGACAATGTCAACTCCCTTTTCCATTTAACCACGTGCTACTCCTACACATATATGCATATCTCCTGAACAACAATATGATGTGTTCTCAACACAATACACTGGATCACCTTCTTTGTAAATGTTTTGATCTCCTAAGTGATTGTATGATGAATTCTTAGCATCAACATGATGTATGCTTCAATGCAAAGGTCTCGGTTTGTCCTCAACAAACATATGATGAATGCCAACATTAACACAATGTATGTTTCATCAAAGAGGCATAGTTTGTCTTTAGCGATTTTGATATAAATCCCAACAACAATACAATTTATCAGACTCTACGTTCCTGTGTTCTTATTTTTGTATTATTTTATTTTTCCTGTAACTACTTGTTCCCTGCATATTACACTAGTTCTATCTTATGTATTGCATTGATTCCATTTCTTACTTCCTCCCCCATGCACTAATTCATTCTCACAAGTTATATATGAGGACAAGGACTAAAGTTGACTAGTCGACTACTCTCTCATAGAGAGTGAGATCCCATGAGTTTTTCTTTCTTCCTCTGCATTTTTTGATGATTCCCCCAATCCTTTCACTATTCAAATTTGATTCCTTGGTGGTCATTTTTCCATTTGGTTCATATCCTATGTTCCCTCAGGTTCCATGTTTTTTATTAGTTGGCCTCATCATCCCTTCATTGGTTTTTATGTATGCCTGCCAAATATTGCAGGCCAATCATCTTAATGCCACATAATCTCCTACTCCTTCCTTACCATTTGTCCCAAACAACATGTCCTCCTCAGACTTGGGGGTCCGTGTCCCTTGATTCAACCCCCTTGTTATTTAGTTTAATTTACCATGCTTATAATATATGGGAAATATAACTAGGGTTTTCAAAAACGCATTCCCCTTGGGGAACACCATCCTTGGTGTTCAATGACCATATAGAGTATAAGAAAATAAATTATTAAAACACTAAACACAACTGAGATGGATCTTTATATATACAATATCTTCAATTTTTTTACAATACAATATGTATGTAAAGTTCCTTGCCTAACCACTTGGTAAATATTAATTCATAATTCGACCATCTTCCCATGGCCCTCTTTGTAGTCTTTTGATGCTTTAGATGTGTTCAATCCAAATTGTATTTTTTCCCTTTCTCTAGAGTTTTTCCTCCCTTTGATGTTTAGCGTTGCTATCCTTGCACTCTTTGTTCCTTTAGTAGACATTTCTTGGCTCATTATTTTCCGACACACCCCAAATGTGCTTTAGATTCAATTGGCTATACTAATTACTGAAAAAAAACTTATTTTTTGACCTTTCTTTCTTACTTTCCAGTTCTTGGGGAAATCTGGTCACCCCCCTTCCATGTGGTTACTCAACATCTAAGTTCAGGCATCCCTTTCTATGATTCATAGTCCCTTGGGTGATACATTCTTATCAAGGAATCCTTGCATCGGAAGGGCCCCAAAACCAAGGCCTATCCCTACCTCAAAACTATCATATTGGTCATAGAATTCTTTATGGAAACCAATTGGCACCATTGGTGCTAGTGTTGCACAATGGCCCTGAACGTGAAACCTTTGGCTTATTAATATAGTTGTAGTTCCATCTTATGGCCATATTTGTTCATTTGAACTGAGAAGTCTCATGATTATTCCTACATCATAGGAACATAAATTCCATGAGGTTCATCATAAAGAGAAATGTAATGAATGTAATTTATACCTTATTAGTAGTTTATCCTTGCACTGTACTTGGAATTTTCCATAATTCCTACAAAAAAGTCAGGTTAGTTTATAAATTAAATCATCATAAACTAAGACAAATCATCAGGCCAACAAAAAATTTAAATCTATCATAAATCATGCTCATAATTTAAAGATTCAGAAGATCAATAAAGCATTGGTACTTATCCTGATTTGATGGATTCCTCTTTTCTTGTACACACAAGAAATCGATTTCCTATCTTGGCCAGAACGTAGGAAATAACATGTACTCCACGACCAAAGTTCCAACCCGAAGTGGTTGCTCCAAGTCTCTATGTACCCTCAAGGCTATTTTTCAAGGTACTAAATCAACAGTCATGCTACTCCAGAGCTCTAGGTACCCTTTAGGCTAACTACCAAGGAACCCACCCAACAGTAATGTTGGATCAGTTGCTAAAGAAAGAATGGAATCCAAAGGCTCACCCCCACCTTGAATCACCAAGGGAATTTGTATTTTCATGCCTCCGCCTAATGATGATTATATATATAAGCCCATTCGCTACTGTGGGCACTACTAAACCAAGTAGACTTATGGCGAAAAAAATATTATCATTAGGAATCTAGAGGCTATCTTACTTCCATCAAAAACAATACATAGCACATAGGCCTAGATAGTCACAAACCTACCTATCCCAAACCAGTAATAAACACATACACATATACATGTGGCACCATACCACGTACACATAACATGATGCAATATACACATAGCACACACGTACATATTACATGGCACAACATATACACATTTATACATGTACGACACATGCACATATACAAAAAGAATAAGGGAATCTAGAACTCTGTTTGAGCTCCATTAGATATGCAAGATGAGTCCAAAGCACTTTCTCCACCTGTATGTCTCTTCCTCACTATACCATGTGCATCCATATTTTCATTAAATGACTATAGACCATAATTCTTCCATAAGAGTGACTCTTGAAAAAACCTGTCAGTCAAAATCGATTTTTCATATATGCATCAACATAATCATGTATACTCTATATAAGTGCATGTGAAAATAAGGTCAGAGTTAAGAGGACTCCCTTTTACCATTATATTTTCCATGATTTTCATTGACCCAACTAGCCTATTTGGCTACCATACTTAATCTTGTTTTTCACAGATATTATTCCAAGTAGGTCCAGGGTCTAGATAACCTCCTAAGAATAATCAAGAATGCATTAGTTAATGGAATCCTCTTTTACAGAATTCCCCTTTTACCTTTTCGTTTCCCATATGTCAGTTATGATATTCTTGCCAATTTTCCTCATGGTGTTCCATGTTACCTTTTCCTCAACATTTTCTTATGCATGTAAATCATACATTGCCTCTTCCTTACAAATCCTTGGCTTTCCAGCCACCCAATGATCTTTCCCCAAAGCCCCCAAGTATGTAAATCAAGGAACGATTATAAAATCAACATGTAATGCAAGAGGTAAACTAAAATGAAACACCGGAAAAGAAAATAAAATCCATAATCACAATCATACAGGAAAACCACACAAAAAAAAAACATGGTCATGCATATCCATAAGTCATATCACACAATTAAAATTCAAAATCATAGCACATCAATCATCAAGTAAAATAGTCCCAAAAATTGACTTAGTGCCTTGATTCCGAAATTCATGGCACTCTCCACCATCATACCATGCATACATATGTGTAACAAATTCATCTTCCTTTCCCTATCTCTATCATTTAGTCTTCCCATGTGGAATTAAACTCAACCTGTTCCCTATAGATGTGTTGATCTAAAGATGATCTGAGATTGTCATTGATGTCAACTCAAGCAGCACCATGGGCTACCCTAATCTTGCAAGGGAGTTTTAACTTGAAAAATTAGTCTATTTTGAGTCAAGGATCTTCTAGATGGATTCTACTTGTCGATATTTTTCCATTGATATATGGCACGCCAAGTAATTCTTCATGGTTTGAGAGATATTCATGTTTGAAGTTAGTAACCCCAGTTAGTGGGCTAAAACCCTATGGGGTTTTGGCATGCACTCATAATTGGTTTTGGTCATTGAATAGTCAATAACTAATAGTTTTTTAAGCTCCTAAAATCCCTCCAACATTCTCTATAGAAGCCCCTCTCAACTCTATAAAAATAAATCTCATATATCCTCCAAATGAAGTGATCGTGGAATTTTCGCTATAACTTCATTTCTGCAAAGTCTTAGATTTTGAAATGAAAACCCATTTGATTCAAAATCCTGATGAACATCATGACCGTATTTCAGATATTGTTGCACTATATTTTTGAAGATATGATTTGTGGAAGTTAGGCTTTTGGCAGGCTCCCAAATTTCATCTCAAAGAAGTGACCTTGGGAAAATCATCATAACTCTCTCTCTGATAAGAGAATTGGAATTCTGTAAAATGTGGCAGATAATGCATAGACTGTAGTTTTATTTATATCAATTTCAGAGCTAAAGGATGAAATAGTGACACATGGCACTCCGTACAAGTTCGCTCTACTAAACTAGTCCATAATTAGGTCATTGTGACAGTTTCGGCATAACTTTATCTTGAAGATTCCAAATCAGGTTAGACCTATGGAATTGGAAAGAAGACTCAGAGGGATACTACAGGACTTAAGATCACATATTGGGGATTAGAGATACATTAGATTAAATATCGTTCTCCTAAAAGGTGGGAAAAACTAGTTCAAGTGTTGTCAAGGGGTGAAAAGGACTAGACTTTCTAGGGAAGCAAAGAGCAAGGTGCAGCGAAATGATGCAACAGAGGTAAGATACAAGTAAGTATATTCTGTATATGCATGTTCATTTCTTAATTTCATTAGGTTCTTTATATTCTAATTTTTTGTTTTTGTTTAGCACTGACATATGCTCTGCATGATGAGGTAAGCTTTGCTATTATCATATCATGGATATTTCCTTGAAGACTTTTTTCAGGTATTATATATTCATCAAGATAAGACTGAATGCATAATTTAATGTTTTGAAGAGTGAGAAATGGTAGCATGACAAGAGCAACAATCAAGGTGTAGAAAAACAGCAAGAAGTTCACCATATGAAGTCTTCAAGTGGGAAGCACTGCATACAATAATTATACAAAGTCATTGTAAAAGAATCATTGTGAAAGTTTTACAAGTGTCTATCTGCCAAGAGTTGAAGAGGAAGTGTTGGGAGGTCTAGGATCATCATTAGGTGGTTGTGTCATAGTTGGGGTTATGGTCTAGTGTGTCTTCTTCTTCTACATCATTCTATATCATTGTAAAGTGGACCATTTTGCCTGGTATGTGAGTCCATTCTTCTTTTATTCTTCTATAGGGTGGTAGGGTGGTGCTCGGCTGGTGCATGAAGTCACCAACAGGTTCAAGCATGTGAAAACTTCAGGGTGGTAGGGTGGTGCTAGGGTGAGTTGTAGCTCATTGGGTGTTGGGGCATCCATTCAGTTGACTACTAAAGAATCTCAGGCATTGAAGCGTCCATCCAATGGGAGCTAGAGAAGAATGATTTTCTAGAATTCTAGGAAGTTTTTGCTTTCATTTCAGTTGGGGCTGAATATTAAAGAATTTATTAGAAAATTGTTCAGTGGTTTTTGACCCGGAGGGGGTTTTCCACCTAAAATATTTGTGCCTCTTGGGTTCTTTTATTTACTGTTATTATTGCAAAAACGTTAATAATAATTGAAGATTAACTAATGCTCTGAAAAGATTTAAAAGTGATAATTGCTAAGGAATAATGGTTCACCCCACCCTCTCAGTATTTTGCAACAATTGGTATTAGATCTTGGTTCCTTCAGTAACAACTTAACTGTTGGAAGTCAATTTTCAGAGCATAGAGATGGGAAAGTCAAAGAAGCAGGTTACAAGGGTTTCAAAGGAAGGTAAAGGTACAACAAAATCTCAAGAAAGTGAGTATTGTGTACCAACCCCTGATTTTGATGTAGATAATTATTGGATATGGGAATTGAGGATCGAAGTTTCTTTGCAGGCACATGGAGTATGGGAATTAATTGTTTCTGCAGACACATCTACCGACAAAGCTAAAAGGTACAAGTCAAAGGCCATGAATGTAATTTTGAATGTTTTGCCAAATTCTATGAAAGAAAAAGTTGGTCAATGTTCAACAACTAAATCTCTTTGGGAAAAGCTTCATAATCTCTATTCAAAAAAGAAATCAGGTTAAGATGTTATTGAAAACTCAGATCCTTCTGAGTATGATGAAGAAGTTTTGACCATAGAATAATTTTCTAAGGAGGCAATCGAGCTTGTAAAAGAGCTCAAGGCTGAGAAGATTCGTTCTAATACTCTTGAAGAGCAAGTTCAAGGCTTAAAAATTAAACTTGAAGAACAAAAATGTATTGAAGAGTCACTTCAAAAGAAGTTGGAAGAAATCAATAATACAATGACACAAGACCTCAAGAGAGAATTCCAACAGAAGCAACAAGATCTCGACACAACATTTGAAGAGATTAGCAGGATCACACAACAAATGCAGGAAGAAAAAATTGAAAGGAAGGAATTTGATCAAAGATAAATATCCGCCATTGACCAAAAGCAAAAGGAATTAGAAACATCTTCAATAGAAATAAGCAAGCTCAGGATTGAAAATGAGAAGCAAAAGGAATAGATACAGGTTCTTAACAAAGACGTAGAGAAGATCACTATTCTCAAGCTATGGGTTGAGGAGGCAGAAATAAGAAGGAAGATCTTGAAAATATGGTTTCAAGAAGATCTTGCTCAAAAGCAAGAGGAACTTGATGCAACTTGTGATGAGATCAACAAACTCAAGGGATCGCAAAAAGAATACTTACAAGATAAGATAGACGAAGAAGCGAAAATGAAGGCAATTAAAGATGGTAAAGCTCCAATTGATGAAGGTACAAGTTCCATAGCTTCACAGGATGATTCTAAGAAGGAAGTTGATCAAAGTAAAAAGCCTAAGAAGAATGTTGCAACTCCAAAGAATAAGACTAAAGTAATCAAGAACAAAGGACCACAAGAATCTACAACACCGCCTCCAAAGAAGAATGAAAAATATTCTAGGTATGTTCGTTTATTTAATGGTTATTGTTTTTTATGTGCTAACTATGGACATATGGCCAGGGATTGTGAAGTTTTTGACATGTTCAATCATTATCTGCAAAACCTAGAAGAAAGTTTGCAGGATCACAAGACAAGTTCCATGATGATTTTTTCAGAAGAGAATACATGCTAGATGGGCCAAATATTGAATGTTTCAAATGCCATAGCTATGGCCATAGTGCTCGTTAACAAGGTTTCAACAGATAACAAGGTTTCAACAATTATGCTTTCAGGATTCGTAAAAGCAAAAGGTCACGAGGAATTAGAAGTTGCTTTAGATAATGACTCAAGTCAAGATGGCCCATTAGGTGACTCACTATTTTGAACAATCTAGCTTGTTGACTCATTAATGTTTGTACAAGAGGAGTCTATGTAGCAGTATATGGCACAAGTCTACGATTGATAGGAAGGTAGTTTCATTAAAGGTTCAGGGGGAGAAAAACAGTCGAAGGATTATAGTTTACCAGGAACAAGACAAGATTAGTCTGCAAAGGATATGCACAAGTGGAAGGAATTGATTTCGACGAAACATTTGCACCAGTTTCCAGAATGGAAGCCATCTGGATGTTTCTCGCCTGTGCATGTTCAAGAAAAATAAAAGTCTACCAAATGGATGTTAAGTCAGCATTTTTGAATGGAGAATTAGAAGAAGAAGTTTACATCGAACAACCTGAAGGTTATCTACTATCAGAAAAAGAAGACTATGTTTGCACGTTAAAGAAGGCTCTATATGGTCTCAAGTAGGCTCCCAAAGCCTGTTATGCCTGCCTTGACGGATATCTATGTCAACAAGTGTTCAAGAAAGGTACTGTTGATAGCAATATTTACGTACAAATAGATAAAGATAATTAATAATCGTTGAGGTATATGTGGATGGTATAATCTTTGGTAGCAATGATGATTGACTAAGTAAGAACTTTGCTACAAATATGCAAAGTGAGTTCGAGATGTCTTTACTTGGTGAGTAGACATACTTCTTAGGGCTTCAAATATCTCAACAAGAGAAAGGAATATCTATATGTCAAGCCAATTACATCAAGGAAATGCTCAAGAAATTCAAAATGGAATATTGCATACCCATCCTTACTCCGATGGTAACAGGTTGCAAATTGAGCATAGACGATGCATCTAAGGATGTGGATCATAGGTTGTACAAATCTATGATTGGTAGTCCTCTATATGTAATAGCCTGCCGGCCAGATGTTATGCAAGCAGTTGGACAAGTAGTAAGATTCCAAGCAACACCAAAAGAATCACATATTATTGCCATCAAAATAATTCTTCGATATCTAAAGGGCACAATAGAATATGGCTTGTGGTATCTCAAGGGAAACAATCTCATTATTCAAGCCTTTACAGATGCAGATTGGGCAGGAGGCGTTGATGATCATAAGAGTACTAGTGGAGCAATATTCTATCTAGGTGGTTGTCTCGTATCATGGTTGAGAAAAAAGAAAACCTTAATCTCATTATCCACAACAGAAGTAGAATATATCGCGGTAGCAGCTTGTTGTACTCAAGTTCTCTGGATGAAGAAAAATTTTCATGATCTTCAGGTCAAGTTTGATGAGGTTATTCCCATGTTTTGCAATAACACCAGCGCCATCAGTATCTCCAAGAATCCTATGATGCATTCCAAAACGAAGCACATTCTGATTAAATATCATTTTGTTAGAGTGCAGGTCACTGAAAACAATATCAAACTTGAATAAAAAATCACTGATATCTTCACTAAACCTTTACCTCATGAAGCATTTGAATATCTTCTTGGGATTCTCCCAAGTTCTCATTAGATTTTCCTTATTCAAAAAATAAAGGGGGAGTCGAAGTGTGTACAAGTCCGAGGATGGTTGTGTGTCAGGGGGAGGTACCTTTTGCCATTGATGTCAAAGGGGGAGAGAAAGCAGTAGGAAGAGGTGCCCTGATTGCGGGGGGAGTACTTGTTTTTCCATCAATGCCAAAGGGGGAGATTTTTTATCTAAAGATGATCTGAGGTTGTCATTGATGTCAACCTAAGAAGCACCATAGGCTACCCTAATCTTGCAAGGGAATTTTGACTTGAAAAATTACTCTATTGTGAGTCAAGTATCTTCTAGATGGATTCCACTCGTTGAGATGTTTCCATTGATATATGGCATGCCAAGTAATTCTTCACGGTTTGAGAGATATGCATGTTTGAAGTTAGTAACCCTAGTTAGTGGGCTAAAACCCTATGGGGTTGTGGCATGGCACTCATAATTGGTTTTGGTCATTGAATAGTCAATAATTAATAATTTTTTAAGCTCCTAAAATACCTCCAACATTCTCTATAGAAACCCCTCTCAACTCTATAAAAGAAATCTCATATATCCTCCAAATGAAGGGATCATGGAATTTTCGCTATAACTTCATTTTTGTGAAGTCTTATATTTTGAAATAAAAACCCATTTGATTAGAAATCTTGATGAACATTGTGATTGAATTTCAGATCTTGGTTCGCTATATTTTCAGAGATATGATCTGTGGAAGTTAGGGTTTTTGCAAGCTCCCGAATTTCATCTCAAAGAAGTGACCTTGGGAAAATCGTCCTAACTCCCTCTTTGAGAAGAGGACTGGAATTCTGTAAAAAGTGGTGGATAGTGCACAAACTGTAGTGTTCTATTCATCAATTTTAGAGCTAAAGGAGGAAATAGTGACATGTGGCGCGCTGTACAAGTTCGCTCTACTGAACTAGTCTATAATTAAGTCATTGTGAGAGATTGGGCATAACTTTGCCCTGAAGAGTCCAAATTGGGTCAAACCTGTGGCATTGGAAAGAAGACTCAGATCGATACTATAGGACCAAAGAGCACATATTGGGGATATGAAATCACAGAGATACATCAGATTAAATATCATGCTCCTAGAAGGTGGGAAAAACTAGATCAAGTGCTATCAAGGGGTGCAAAGGACCAGACTTTCTAGGGAAGCAAAGAGAAAGGTGCAGAAAAATGATGCAGAAGAGGTAAGATACAGGTAAGTATATTCTCTATATGTATGTTTATTTCTTAATTGCATTAGGTTCTTTGTATTCTAATTTGTTGTTTTTGTTTAGCATTGACATATGCTCTGCAGGATGAGGTAAGTTTTGATATTATCATGTCATGGGTATGTTATAGTCAGTATTTGCATACTATCGTTAGTGATCAAAATTTCTCTTTTCATATTCATTTTAGGTGTCCCACACAAAATTTTGTTTTTATCATTCCATTAGGTCATGCAAAAAAATTAGTCACTGATGGTAGTCCTAGTCCAAAAACATCACTCTTCCCTAAATATGATTACTTGCTGGCATAGTTTCATATCTTGTTGAATGTACATCATCCATAAAGTTATTTTTATCATGTCATTTGTATCAGTCATGAAGTAATTATGTCATCTTGAATTTCAATCCTTCAAGGTCTCGTTAGGTCTTTTAGGGCTTTTCGAGGTTTCAATAGGTCATTAGGGTTGCCAAGGTTCCATTCCATTGCATAAGACTAACAAGTAAAGGGTGATCAAATAACATCCCTTCACCATGTGAAGATGATTTGTAAAGAGAAATGGTTATTTCATGATGTGATTTTATGTCTTTGAAATGTAATAATTTCACCATCCCAATTTGTTAACTCAGTGTTCCAACGATGCCAGACCATCAAAAGATCAATTTGTCAAAGGAAATAGTCAAGTGAAAGGGTAAAGTTGTTGGGTGTGGAGCATGATTATTTAGAGGTCTTTATTTCAGCTGGATGTATAGCCCAGGATGTTTGTACGCCCCTCCACGCAGAGAGGTGCAGGGGGGACTTGTAAAATAGCATTGTAAAAGTATAGTAATTTCTAGTCAATCTGGGCCATTCATTAGGCGGATGATCTGACGGTAGAACATATGTTTAGTTTAGGTTTTTTTTCCCTAGAAGGAAACCCCTCTCTTTGTATGAGGGCATTGTATTGAGGCTGTGTAATAGATGTGTATTCTCCAAGTGAGAAACAGAGAGGTGAGACTGTGAGAGAAAATAGAGGATATTACAGCGGATCTGCTGTAGGTTGTGTCTCTTCATTTTGCTAGATAATAGAAAGGAAGGACTCGCTGTTCGGGGTGGACGTAGCCCAAAATGGGTGAACTACGTATATTTCTGTCTCTCCGGTTTTATACGTTTTCTGTGTTTATATTTCTGCTATATTCTATGTGTTCCATTTATATGTAATTTATAATTTTCTAACAAAAGTTTCAAAGGGTTAAGTGCATGCCAAAGGGAGTTGTCTTTTCCCATGGGTGCCCAAATCATCTTTTTCCACAAGCACTAAACTCTAATTTCCTTACCCATTGAGCTAGGGTTTGCCATGGAATCAAAGATATCTAAGTAGAGGAGGCATAAGCGATATCAGAATGTATGAGGCCATTTCATATCATCAACATCAGGTCTCCATGATTTGTTAAGAAGTTATTCTAAGGGACAAGTCATTCACCACACAAAAGGGTTGGTTTTTCTTTAAACTGTGTTTCTGACCAAGAAAATATGAATTTGGCAAAAGTGAGAGATTTTTTTGTCCATAAGATGCCAATGATGACAAACCTCCTTCACTTTTTACACAGGTGTCATGTTTTTAGAGCAATGTCAAAAATACAGTGGCTACAAGACAGTTACTGCACTTCTACAGTGACTTTGGAACAATCTTTTGTCCTTCTATCTAGAGTCTCCAAATGACTTTCTTGATGAGTGAAATGATAACTAGACAACATTATCTTTCCAGTGAGCTATCATGCACTCAATTTGGAGTTTAGAAAGACCTCCAAAAGTTTCCTGCAAGAGAATAGTTCATTTTTTCACCCTCATTCTGCACATTTTGACCAGTCTTGGAAGAATTGACTTTTCAGGGGCTATAATTGATCATTTTTAGTGTTTGATAGGTCCATTGTGTATCCAAGAGAGAGACCTTTCCAATGAGCTATCGTGGGCTCGATTGGGACACCGCGAAAGCCTCCAAACATGGCCTACAAAAGGCACTGCTTATAGAGCAGGGGGCGCTACGCATAGAGGAGGGAGCGTTGCGCATAGAGCTGGAGCATTGTGCATGGAGAAATTTTGCCAGTGAAAATTTGAACGGTGTTTCACATAGATATGGAGTGTTGTGCACCTATAGGTGGCCCTCCGCATAGGGCCAACAAGTGCCAAAACATCCTATCAACCATCCAAATCGTGTTTTTTTCCTTCTATAGCTTATGAACAAGTAAATGTAACCTCTGAGCTATCCTCTCAGCATTCAATTCATCATTTTGAAGTTGGTTTTCTATTTCAAAATTCAAACCCTAGATTGCCTATAAATCCCTCCATCTTTTCCTTAAACCCCAATTCCCTCAAACAAATCCCTCCATAACCCTTATTCCCTAATCCCCAAAGCAAAATCCTAAAACCATATTTGCTAAATAGCCCCTACCTAAAGAAAAGTACCCTCCTTCTCACTCTCATATCATATATATTCCATTCTACACCGCATAAGCTCATCTTCCCTCCCTTATCCCTGTTCACCACAACTCATTCCTCAATCACCTTCTTTAGGGTTACACAACTTCAAAATTCAACAAACATGGACAAAGAGGATAGATATTATGAGGAGGAGGAAAATAGTGGTAGTGAAAGCATGGGATATGAACCTCATCATTAGAGAAAACCACATAAGGGAGGTAGAATTATCAGGGAGGAACCATCAAATATTAGAGAGTTACAGGCTTCTCATATGGCTGTCACTTGTTTCAGGCGTTTAGGGTGTTATGAGTTCTATGAGCAGGTACAAAGAGTTCAACATCATTCTGAGTTGACCAGGCTTCTTGTAGCCAATCTCTGTGATAACAAAGTAGCTCTTGCCGGGGTGAAATTTAGAGTTTCATCCTCCATCATTGCTATTGCCACAAGGATTCCAAATGTGAGGGAGAAATGGTATAAGGCACAAGATTTAGATGAGCACTACTATGAGCCATACATCAAATCTAGGTACAGGAATGAAAAGAAGAGGACCTTTCCTTTCAGGTTCCTTGAGGACAAGTATGCCCCTATGATGAGGATCATTATGAAGTATTTTAAATGCAAGGGTAGATTTTCTAGATTGTACACCTATCACATTAGGTTTCTTATGCACTTCACAAGGGTGAAAATGTTGAGAATCATATATTTCTTATTCAAGAACATTGAGAAGATGGCCTACATTGTACAGAAAAAGCCATACCCCCAGCAGATGAATAGTATATATCACTATTCCCTGATTTAAATGATTGTGCTACATCATCTCAACCTCCTCAACATCTCCTCGGATACATTCATTTCGAATGACATCTTCAATGGTCCTCAAATTCCTCCACCGATGCCTGAAGAAGTAGAAAGACCTTCCAGCAGTGCCCAATTAAAGAAAGATGAGAAGGTTAAGGAAACTAAAGCTATTGAGGAGCCAGAAGCCTACAAGACATATCAAAGAGGGACTAGAAAGTTGTTTGCAGCAGATAGGCAAGTGTCTACTTCACTTGATGTGTAAGGGGCCTTGCCTTCTTCATTAGATCATAGGCAAATGCTTGCTCCACAAAATGTGGAAGGGGCTTTGCCTTCTTGATCGACACAACAAGTACAACAGGTGCAGTAGTTGCATAAAGGGAAAGAAAAGATGCTCGAGGAAAGTCTTGATGATGAGGAGGAGAGGGATTTTCATTTGATGGAGGATGATGAATCAGAACAGCCACACATCCATCATCGCATTAAGATAGTTGACTTGGAGGTCCAAGATGAGGGAATAAACTAAAGCATAACCATAAAGGAAAAGGATGCACAGATCCAAGCATTGATGGACAACTTGGCGAGAGCTAAGTATGTAATTTCATACCTTGAGCAAGAGAACAAGTAGCTAAGTGAAAAACCAGTCCTCATGGAGCTGGAACTTCTCAAAGCAAAGAGGCAAAGTGACAAGGGCAAGTCAGTAATGTAAGAAGAAGAAACACCGGCTACCTTGACTACAAAACAAACGATTGAGAAGGAAATTTAGGAGGATAGAGAAAATTGGCTTGATAGAGTCAATTTGCATTTGGAGAAGCTACTACAAAAGGCCAATAGGGACAATCAAATCATCAGGAATTTGGCTCGCCATTATAGGACCTGGAACCAGATTTGCAACATAAGGGTTAAGCAAATGAAGGCAAGGCTAAAACAAGCACTCAAAGGCAAAAAGGAGGGTTATAGGCTTAGGTTTCTTGCTAAAGCTTCCTTGGTTAACCAAGATTCTTAATGGTGGTGTTTTCCACAAGTTTTGAGCAGGTTTTGAAGAATTTTTGCCTTTTGAAGAATTTGGTAATTTTTGACACAGAAATATTGGTTCTATACGCAGCGCCACTTGCGCTGCACTTTTCCTAGGGGCATACAATGAGGGAATGGTTAGCGTTTTTGGATTCAAAATGATGACTACATGCACCTTTAGCATTTTCTAAGCTTTTAGAGCAGAATTGGTCAACCAAAAGGTAAAAAAAAAAACCCAAAAAATGACCTTTCTGCCCTTTTTTGGACACACATAAGCAGGCTTGGGAGAATCCGTTTTTGAGGGGTCAAATGAGATTCAAATGAAGAAATTCAAGATGTTATGAAAATAAGACTTGAAGATATTTCCAATGAGCTATCATGAGCTCAATTTGAACACCGGGAAGGCCTCCAAACTGGCCCTGCAAAAAGCGCTGCACATAGAGCTTGGGCGCTACGCATACGACAAAAATTGTGCTGGGTTTCCATTTCACTGTGTCTTGAATGCAATTTTGAGTTTCCTCTCATGGATGGTGTTTTACTGATGTAAATGATGACTAGGCATGCAAATATGATGGATAATAAGTACTAGAAGGTAGATTCATTAGATTAGAAGCTATTTTGATGACAAATGAATTAGTTTCCTCACTTTTAGAGGCAAGTTGTTAGGATGCCTAGATTCCAGTTTCTTGTTCAGTTTTTGTTAGATTAGTTCCTCATCCTTAGGAATTCAACCCCTGAGGATGGGAGGAGGTTGAATGAATGTCTATATCTTCTTATTCTTTCTTATTGTAAAGGGTTGGACTCAACTGGATATTTATGCTTTGAGTGGACATCATTTTGTATCAGTTTAGTAGGAGATTAATGAAAAATTGTAGCTATTTATTTGGAATCCATGTGGTATGATGTTTAGTTCAGTTTTCTCTCTTGTGATCATATGTTAAAATGTTTTTTGTACTTCATTAATGATTTCATTGCTTCTAAAGTGAATGTTTTCAAGTTGATAGGCAGAATCCATAATATTTATGCTCTGTTTTGGGAAAATATTAATAGTCTATGTTTTCTTCAGTTTAGGAAGGATCCATGTTGCTTACATGCTCTTTTTAGTTTCTCACCTGTCTTGAATAACCTCACCCATAAAACCCTAGAGTTCTGAACCTTGTGCCTACCTTTTGCTATTGAACACCCTGCAATTTTAACCTAATTTCCTTGCCCTAACTGTCTGGATCCTCTTGATCCAGTGAAACCCTTCAAAATCAAATCAAACCTTGTGCTATTATACCTAGCCTAATATCTGTTTCTTGATCTAGTCATTTTGGCTGAGATCCTTACAGAGAGAGCCCTCTCCTCACCTAGTATGGCTAGCTACTTCGCTAAGCGTGGTTTGTGGTTACCCTAACATTGCCTTCCTTCAGCCTGAGGTTCAATCCAGGTGATAACATGGTGGCAACCATACTGGGAAACAAGCAAAAGGTTTCGTATTCCCTGGGAAATATCGTCAAAGTTCAGATCTATATCTAATTGTTGATGGTGGACAACGATTAGACACAGGAATGTTGAAATCATTCACTTGGCGACTCTAAATTAGTTTCGAGATCATATCCAAAGACTCCACTAGAGATTGGATCCGACCAATAGAAACATGAAAGGAAAATATGGAAAGATTAGGTATTCAAGTTAGAATTTCATCCAAGACATTATGTTCTTTGTCATCAAATATTTTTTTCTTTTCCTAAGAATATCAAAAAGGTTTTACAAAGTATACTGTATTTGAGAAAATATCCTAGACCTGCATGTGATTCCTTCCCTTTAAATATTGTGAAAATAATTCTTCGTACGCCTTTGATCTTGTTCAAGACCCTTATTTTGAATCTTATGAGGACCATCTTCAAACTGATGAGCCTAAAGAGACCAAGACCAATTCTACATCTTCTGTATATACTCCTACACCTTGTAAAATTCCAGATTGATACAAAACACTCATCTTACCTCCTATACTCCATGCTTTCCCTCAAAATCATTACCTATACCTGTTGAGTTTTGATGCTGAATATGACAATATCACATACATATGTAGAATTTTGAGACTTAACTCGACCTTTTTGAAGTCAACGAAGATGATGTCAGTATCAGGCTATTCACTCTTTCTTTGCAAGGAAAAGTCAAGAGTTTGTTCAAAAACCTGCATGATGCGAGTATCTCAGATTTCTAGTAGTTCATCAAAGTTTTACTCGACAAGTGGGTGGTCAAACAAAACCCTTTCTTGATTCTAGAAGAGTATAACCTGCTGAAAAGACTGCCAGGGGAAACAATACAATAGTTTTCTGCCAGGTTTAACCAAGTCTATTTTTCGATGCCTACTAATATAAGGCCTACTCCTGGATCCACTCTCTTGCACTACCTGGATGCCTTTGATCCAGAAATGGAGTTTCAACTGAGGGAAATGAACCTTGAAACACTTGAAGAGATGCAAAACAATGCAGTAGATGTAGAGGCTAATCTGTTGATCAGAAGGGAAAAGTTGAAGGAAGAAGAGAGGGAGAACATTGTAGAGCACCTAACATCTTCAGAGGTAAAGCTCGACATTTTGGTAAGTAAAATGGAAGAAATGATGAAAATAATAACCTTCAGAGATGAATATTCTATACAAGATCACCATGACACACCTGTCCTAGAAAAAGAAAAGTTTTCTAGCCCTAAAAATTTTCTTGCTAATCCTAGATACCATAGATTTGAAAATGGATTTGTAGATCAATCCGAGGAGAAAAAATCTGATAATATAATGTGTATGATTGGTGACATTACTTATATTGATGATTTTCCAAAGTTTGATTAGTACGACAATTATTATGTTCTCCAAATAGAAGCTAATATTGCAGAGCAATCAATAGCTGATTTGTGGGAGGAGGAAGTTCAGTTTCAGTAGCTCAAATACAGTAATCAGCCGAAGCATATCAGCTATGACAGTGATGAGGAAAGTGCAGAAAATTTGGAAGTAAGTGAAGGATCTTTGCCTCTTTGTTTTACTTCATTTCAGTTCATCAGAGGTAACTTTGATGTGATTAGAAATCAACACTCATTGAGTTTTGATCTTGACAATCAAGAGGATAATCAAATTTTTGATCAGAGCTCCTTACCCTTATGTTTATTCTCATTTTCAAAAATAAGAGAAATATATAAGAAAGCAGATAAGCAAGTCGTCAACACTATAAATGATAAACCTTCTCATGAATTGGTCGATGAAATCATTTGCGACATAGAATCCTCCCTAGCTCTAGAGTTGCATCCACCGAGTTCCATTGAATTTCAAATTGCAGATGAAGGCTTGGAAGTTGAAACAAATGATCAAATGATGCAAGGGGACTCTGTACCAATATGTTTTGAAGCATTTCATTTTTTAAAGAAAATTTTCCATAATATCTCTAAAGCAAAGGATGAGCAGTCTATACAGTGTCATGCAGTCTCATTAAAACTGATGGAAAATAGGTTGCAACAATCTTTGCGAGTTTTTCATGACCTAATAGCTGATATGTTGGATGATATATATAGTAAAAGTCATTCTCCATTAGCTAACTATGAGCCTGAAAAGAATGTTGATATAAACTTGATCCGATAGCCGACTTCATTATCTTGTTCAGCAGGAGTTTCATTACAAAGCTCGTACCAAGATTTGTAGTCATATCAGGAGAGTAATGAAGAATATTTTTGTTTTGTTGTTGATCATCAAGAAAAAATAGTGATTCGTGAGTTTCAGGATCCTTTTGCCAATGTGTTGCAGTCATCAAAGAAAGAAGACATAGATGTTAGGGAAATTTTAAAACGAAAGTACAAAGACTACCTAGAGCGGAGTAGTAATGTATTAGATTCGCTGGAAATCAATATGTATTCTTATGAATATACTTTCACAACATTCTTGAGGTCAACAGGTGGGCTTATGCTTTGCAATTTCGTAAAGATTCAATCTTTCGACAAATTTTCATGGGAGTTGCCTTTTAGTAGTTCTCTCTTCTTTCTCATAAACAAGAACTTGTAGAGAATTCAAACAGCAGCCAGAAAGCTTACTTGGTTGCATTGGTTGTTTCATTTCACTTGATCAGGTGATGAATGGAATAGTTAGAGTAGATTTTATTGAATAATCTCCATTTTGAGCATCTTTTTCAGTTTGCCAGTTGTGTTTTAGTATTGAGTCAGTTTTTTTAGTTGAGTAAAAGTCAGTGTGTGTCTTTGAGTCATCAGTATTCAGTCATGTATTTCAGATTGAGTTTTTTTTTACTCCATGTCCAATGCATAAGGATACTTGGTCTACGGTGTTCTTGGCACCTCCAAGGAGCAACCATCCCCAATGGAGCCAATGTTAGAGTCAGTGTTTGCATACTGCCATCAGTGATCAAAATTGCTCTTTTCATATTCATTTTAGGTGTCCCACACATTTTTTTTTTTATCATTCCATTAGGTCATGCAAAAAAATTAGTTAGTGATGGTAGTCCTAGTCCAAAAACATCACTCTTCCCTAAATATGATTACTTTCTGGCATAATATCATATCTTTTTTACTGTACATCATCCATAAAGTTATTTTTATCATGCCATTTGTATCAGTGATGAAGTCACTATGTCATCTTGAATTTCAGTCCTTCAAGGTCTCATTAGGTCTTTTAGGGTTTTTCAAGGTTTTATTAGGTCATTAGGGTTGCCAAGGTTACATTCCATTGCAGAAGACCAACAAGAAAAGGGTGATCAAATAACATCCCTTCACCATGTGAAGATGATTTGTAAAGAGAAATGCTTATTTCATTATGTGATTTTATGTCTTTCAAATGTAATAATTTCACCATCCCATGCTATTAACTTAGTGTTCCAACGATGCCAAACCATCAAAAGATAAATTTGTCAAAGGAAATAGTCAAGTGAAAGGGTAAATTTTCAAAGGGTTAAGTGCATGCCAAAGGGAGTTGTCTTTTCCCAAGGGTGTCCAAATCATCATTTTCCATAAGCACTAAACCCTAATTTCCTCACCCATTGAGCTAGGGTTTGCCATGGAATTAGAGATATCTGAGTATAGGAGGTATAAGGGATATCAATAGGTATGAGGCCATTTCATATCATCAACATCAAGTCTCCATCATTTGTCAAGAATTCATTCCAAGGGACAAGTCATTCACCACACATAAGGGTCGGTTTTTCTTTAAACTATGTTTCTGACCAAGAAAGTATGAATTTGGCAAAAGTGAGAGAGGTTTTTTTCCATAATAGGCCAAGGATGAGAAAAATCCTTCACTTTTTACACAGGTGTCATGGTTTTATATAAATTTCAAAAATACAGTGGCTACAAGAGAGTTGCTTCACTTCTACAGTGACTTTGGAAAAATCACTTTTTCTTCTATCTGGAGTCTCCAAATGAATTTCTTGATGAGTCAAATGATAACTAGACAACAATATATTTCCAATGAGCTATCATACACTCAATTTTGAGTTGAGGAAGACCTCGAAATGTTTCTTGCAAGAAAACACTTCATTTTTGCACCCTCATTCTGCATTTTTTGACCAGGCTTGATCGTTTTTAGTGCTTGATAGGTCCATTGTGTATAAAATAGAGTGACCTTTCCAACGAGTTATCATGGTATCGCTTTGGACACCAAGAAAGCCTCCAAAAGTGGCCTAAAAAAACGCGTTGCGAATACAGTAGTGGGCACTACACATAGAGGAGGGAGCACTGCGCATAGAGTTGGAGCGCTAAGCATAGGGAAATTTCACCAGTGAAAAGTTGAACAACGTTGCTCATAGAGATGGAGCACTGCACACCTGTGTGTGGCACTGCGCATAGGTCCAACAAGTGCCAAAACATCCTATAAACCATCCAAAACGTGTTTTCTGCCTTATATAGCTTCTGGACAAGTAAGTGTAACCTCTGAGCTATCATCCTGACATTCAATTCATCATTTTGAAGTTGGTTTGCTATTTCAAAATTCAAACCCCAGATTTCCTATAAATCCCTCCATATCCTTAGTCCCTAATCCCAAAAGCAAAATCCTAAAACCCTATTTGCTAAATAGTCCCTACCCAAAGAAAGCATACCCTCCTTCTCACTCTCATATCATATATATTCCATTATACACCGCATAAGATCATCTCCCCTCCCTTATCTCTATTCCCCACAACTCATTCCTTGATCAACTTCTTTAGGGTTACATAGCTTCAAAATTCGGCAAACATGGACATAGAGGATAGAGATTATGAGGAGGAGGAAAATAGTGGTAGTGAAAGCATGGGAGATGAACCTCAGCATCAGAGAAAACCACATAAGGGGGGAAAATTATCAGGGAGGAACCATCAAACATTAGAGAGTTATAGGCTTCTCATATGGCTGTCACTTGTTTCAGACATCTAGGGTGTTATGAGTTCTGTAAGCAGGTACAAAGAGTTCAACGTCATCCTGAGCTGACTAGGCTTTTTGTAACCAATCTCCGTGATAACAAAGTAACTATTTTCGGGGTGACATTTACATTTTCATCCTCCATCATTACTGATGCCACAAGGATTCTAAATGTGGGGAAAAAATTGTATAAGGCACAAGGTTTAGATGAGCACTACTATGAGCCATACATCAAATCCAGGTACAAGAGTGAAAAGAAGAGGACCTTTCCTTTCAAGTTCCTTGAAGACATGTATGCCCCTATGATGAGGATCATTATGAAGTATTTTATATGCGAGGGCATATTTTCTAGATTGTACACTTATCACATTAGGCTTCTTATGCACTTCACAAGGGTGAAAATGTTGAGCATCCCGTATTTCTTATTCAGGAACAGTGCGAAGATGGCCTACATTGTACAGAAAAAACCATACCCCGAGCAGATGAGTAGTATCTATCACTATTCCCTAATTAAAATTATTGTGCTACATCATCTCAACCTCCTCAACATCTCCTGGGATACATTGATTTCCAATGAAATATTCAATGGTGCTCAGATTCCTCCACTAGCACCTCAAGAAGCAGAAAGACCTTCTAGCAATGCCTAAGTAAAGAAAGATGAGAAGGTTAAGGAGACTAAAGTTGTTAAGGAGCCAGAAGCCTACAAGACATATAAGAGAGGGGCAAGAAAGTTGTTTGCAGTAGATAGGAAAGGGTTTAATCCACTTTATGTGGAAGGGGCCTTGCCTTCTTCATCAGCTCATAGGAAAATGCTTGCTCCACAAAATGTGGAATGGGCTTTGCCTTCTTCATTGACACAACAGGTACAACAGGTGCAGTAGCTGCATAAAGGGAAAGAAAATATGCTGGAGGAATGTATTGATGATGAGGAGGAGAGGGATTTTGATTTGATGGAGGTTGATGAACCAGAAAAACCACACATCCATCATGGCATTGAGATAGTTGACTTGGAGGTCAAAGATGAGGCAATAAACGAAAGCATAACCATAAAGGAAAAAGATTCACAGATCCAAGCATTGATGTACAACCTGGCTAGAGCTAAGTATGTCATTTCATACCTTGAGCAAGAGAACAAGAAGCTAAGTGACAAACAAGTCGTCATGGAGCTGGAACTTCTCAAAGAAAAGAGGCAAAGTGACAAGGGCAAGTCAGTAATGCAAGAAGAAGAAACACCGACTACCTTGACTACAAAACAAAAGATTGAGAAGGAAATTGAGGAGGATAGAGAAAATTGGCTTGAAAGAGTCAATTTTCATTTGGAGAAGCTTCTACAAATGGCCAACGGGGACAATTGAATCATCAGGCATTTGGCTCGCCATTATAGGACCCGGAACAAGATTTGCGACATAAGGGTCAAGCAAATGAAGGCAAGGCTAAAACAAGCACTCAAAGCAAAAAAGGAGGGTGATAGGCTTAGATTTCTTGCTGAAGCTTCCTTGTTTAACAAATATGCTTAATGGTGGTGTTTTCCACAAGTTTTGAGAAGGTTTTGAAGAATTTTTGCCTTTTGAAGAATTTGGAAATTTTTGACATAGAAATTTTGGTTCAGTGGCATTGCGCTTTTCCTAGGGGCATCCAATGAGGGAATGTTCAGCATTTTTGGATTCACAATGATGAGTGCATGCACCTTGAGCATTTTCTAAGCTTTTAGAGCAGAACTAGTCAACCAAAAGGTTAAAAAACACCCAAAAAATGACCTTTGTGCCCTTTTTTGGACACACAGAAGCAGTCTTGGGAAAATCGGGTTTTGAGGGGACAAATGAGCCTCAAATGAAAAAATTCAAGATGTTCTGGAAATAATACTTGAAGATATTTCCATTTAGCTATCATGTGCTCAAATTGGACATCGGGAAGGCCTCCAAAATGGCCCTGCAAAAATCACTGCGCATAGGACAAAAATTGTGCTGGGTTTCCATTTCACTGTTTCTTAACTATAATTTTGAGTTTCCTCTCATGGATGGTGTTTTACTGATGTAAATGATGACTAGGCATGTAAATATGATGGATAATAAGTACTAGAAGGTAAATTCATTAGATTAAAATTTATTTTGAGGACAAATGAATTAGTTTCCTCACTTTTAGAGACAAGTTGTTAGATTAGTTCCTCATACTTAGGAATTCGACCCCTGAGGATGGAAGCGGGTTGAATCAATATCTATATATTCTTATTATTTCTCATTGTAAAGGGTGGGACTCAACTGGATGCTTATGCTTTGAGTGGACATCATTTTGTATCAGTTTAGCAGGAGATTAATGAAAAATTGCTGCTATTTCTTTGGGATCCATGTGGTATGATGTTTAATTCAGTTTTCTCTCTTTTGATCATTTGTTAAAAAAAATTTGTACTTCATTATTCATTTCATTGCTTCTAAAATGAATGTTTTCAAGTTGATAGGCAGAACCCATAATATTTATGATTTGTTTTGGGAAAATATTCACAGTCTATGTTTTCCTTAGTTTAGGAAGGATCCATGTTTCCTACATGCTCTTTCTAGCTTCTCACATGTCTTGAATCACCTCACCCATCAAACCCTAGAGTGCTGAACCTTGTGCCTACCTTGGCTCATTAAACATCCTGCAATTTTGACCTAATTTCCTTGCCCTAACTGTCTGGCTCCTCCTGATCCAACAAAACCCTTCAAAATCAAATCAAACCTTGTGCTACTATACCTAGCCTAATATCAGTTTCTTGATCCAGTCATTTTGGCTAAGATCCTTATGAAGAGAGCCCTCTCCTGGCCTAGTAGGGCTAGCTACTTGGCTAAGCATGGTTTGTGGTTACCCTGACATTGCCTTCCTTCAGCTTGAGCTTCAATCTAGGTGATAACAGGGTATTCCTTGAAGACTTCTGGCAGGTATTATATATTCATCAAGAGAAGACTCAATGCATAATCTAATGTTCTGAAGAGTGAGAAAGGGTAGCATGAAAAGAGCAGCAATCAAGGTGTAGAACAATAGAAAGAAGTTCACCACATGAAGTCTTCAAGTGGGAAGCACTGCATACAATCATTGTACGGAGTCATTATAAAATCATCATTGTAAAAGTTGTACAAGTGTCTATCTGCCAAGAGTTGAAGAGGCAGTGTTAGGAGGTCTAGGATCATCATTAGGTGGTTATGTCATAGTTGGGGTTATGGTCTACTGTCTTCTTCTTCTACATCATTCTATATCATTTTTAAGTGGACCATTTTCCCTGGTATGGGAGTCCATTCTTCTTCTATTCTTCTATAGGGTGGTAGCATGGTGCTAGGCTGGTGCATGAAGTCACCAACAAGTTCAAGCTCGTGAAAGCTTCAGGGTGGTAGGGTGGTGCTAGGTTGAGTTGTAGCTCATTGGGTGTTGGGGCATCCATTCAGTTGACTATTGAAGAATCTCGAGCATTGGAGCATCCATCCAGTGGAAGCTAGAGGATAATGCTTTTATAGAATTCTAGGAAATTGTTGCTTTCATTTCAGTTGGGGCTGAAGATTAAAGAATTTATTAGAAAATCATTTAGTTGTTTTTGACCCAGAGGGGGTTTTCCACCTAAAATTTTTGTGCCTCTTGGGTTTTTTTATTTACTGTTATTACTGCATAAACATTAATAATAATTGAAGATTAACTAATGCTCTAAAAAGATTTAAAAGTGCTAATTTCTAAGGAATATTGATTCACCCCCCCTCTCGGTATTTTCCAACAAGATGCACTCTTTCTTCCTTTAGGAGACAATTCTTGGCTCATTGTTTTCAGACACAACCCTTGTTGTAGCTCCAAATCGCACCAGCAACACAAGTGTTGCAAGGGAGATTGAAAGCCTCCTAGAGAGAGCTTCTAGGTTGATTGTAGACCAGTGCATAGGAAATCTTAGAGAGAGTAGTGCTTAAGAGATAATATGTGAGGGGTTTTCAGCACTCTAATTGTCATGTAAAAAGGTAATAGGATGGGCTTGGTTCAATAAGCCTTCACTGAGGTAGCTTCAAGCCAACACATGGATCCAAATGCTAGGGCTATATTGGGTAAATCTCAAAGAGAAATGGCTTCTTATTCTGCTGGCTGATGCACATGAATGAGACAGCTTAAAACTGAAGTTGTAGAATTGGTGGATAGGAGGAAAGGAAGGAGGGAAGTAGATGCATAGGGACATAACAAACAGAATCCTAAGCAACAATGATCCAATAGAGAAATGGAATTCGAAGCATAGGCTTATAAACCACAAAATCATAAGCAAATATTTTCTAATAAAAATATGGAAGAGGGAGGAGGTGTAGTGATAGAAACTCGGAGTACTTATTGAGGTTTCATGCCTATAACATGGTTACCTCTATCACCAAACAGTGTGAGAAAGGTTGCGCTCATAGAGGTTCTATAGAATAATGTAATAACACAAGTAAATATGTATTTACTACAGGTACTGTAGGCGATTGAACAACACAAGTAAATATGTAATACATATAGACACTATTCTCTATTTAGTAACCAAGGTAAATCCATGAACTAAGGAAAAACTAACAATCTCATTACATTATTTTTGAGAAGGAAAAACAACTTATGAAATGAGGTTACATAAGGGAAAACATATTGCATATCGATCATGCTTGGAATCAATAGGGGAAATACCATTTATATCAAAGGGTCTAAGTAACTAGTCCATACATTCAGTATGATATTAGTGAAGTCCCCATGAAAAAACAATTCAACCAAAATGGCTTCTCAGAATTCAGGCCTTGCGGGTGAGAAATTCTGTAACCAGCCAACCCCTGTTAAATTCTTGCTTCCCCCTTTTTATAATAAAAGGGGGAGCTGGAATTACAGTTTACAAAATATCTGAGCTAGAGCTCCAACTGTCTACTAGACTAGCTGTCTCAACCCCTGCAAGGCGTTGTTTCCCAAAACGATTACAATTTGGATTCGATCCCTTCTTGGAAATAAACATAAATTAATGAACAGAGAAAGAAAATGGAAAGATAAAGGAGAAAGTGTCCCTCTTTTGTCCCTCTGAAGTCTTTGGTCAACCCACATCTCAGTTGTGATGCGCTCCCCCTATTGCTCGATCGTTTTCTGTCAATTTTTCCTTTACTATGTGAACGACCAATTCTATGGAATTGGGAGTGGATCACTACAAGTTCCTATCTTGGCTGTCCTTTGCTGTGTAGAGGAGTGAGGCTCCGTGCCAAGTCATTAAGTTTTTATGAGCCTCCCTTACTGGTTTAATGCTTCCCATACTCTATTTAATATCACAGTTGTCTCCCCATCTTCCTTAAAAGCTCTGCACAATCCTTTCTGCACTATAAGACACATAGGATTACGTTTATGACATAATGATCAGTCCTTCAGATGTGGGCCTCTATTGCTGAAATATCATGAAACAGGCGTGCTTTGATTTACCCTTCGGCCCCCCTTTGCTTCAACCCCTTTCTGCTTATTCATATCACGTAACCGTCGGTTGTGACTGAGCGCTTAACCTTTGGGGGCTAAGGCTATCAACTACAGTCCAGGGGACCTTTTCCTTTGTAACATGGAATGCCTTTGATAACTCTTTATACTATATCAGCTGATATCCTAGATGCGAAATCCTTATAAAATATAACCTATGAACATCGCACCTGAGGATTCTTTTCCTTATTGCAATCACAATTGGGGAGTAGTATTGACAACGAAAATAATCTTACACTTTGTGTGATCGCTGATCTGTGGGGTGACGTCATCACTACCACGTGTCACCTGGTGAGTGGTGACATGGCTCACCTGGAAATGGTCCCATAAGACCTTTGAAAACACCAAAACTGAGTGACACGTGTCCACTCATACTACCACGTCAGTAATGATGTCATGTACCATGTCAGCCATCAGGACCAATCATATTGCACCACGTGGGCCGCAGGAAGAGAGAGAAAATGGCCCGCCCGACCCTGTTTTCACAGGCATTTCCTTTATAAACTAATTTAGACCTCCCCCAACACTTTAACGCTGGGGGCCCGAATTATCAGTGATTTTCAGTATCGATGTGTTTCACGCCCCGCAATTCCTTAAGAATGGCCCATTGCGGGACTGCGAGATTGTGGGACTACAGGATCAAGGGACTGCATGATTGTGGGATCACGTGACTGCACGACTGCGGGATCGTGTGACTGCATGACTGCGGGATTGCGGGATTGCGGGACTATGGGAATTTGACATGGCCAATATGCGGGACTGCGGGATTGCGAGACTATGGCAATGTGACATGGCTGATAATGTAGGACTGCGGGATGGGAGATGGCCAATATGCGGGCTTGTGGCACTGCCCACCGTCGATATGTCATATCGCCACATGGAGGAGAGAGAAATGAGGCCGCCCTACCTTGGCTTTTCCATGAAATTCCTTTGTCAGTGATTCTCGACCTCCGCCGGTGATGTAACACTATATCGCAGAATCAACGGTTCGCAAGTATTTTAAGATTATAACCCCATCAATCCACCAATCTTCGATATCACGGGACTTCGGGACTGTGATATCAACATTCGACACTGTGAACCACCAATAACCTTAAGTCTATGCCCCAGGACCCTGTCGATGGCCGATTGTGATTACAATTTACCCCCAGATCTCCTATTGCGATTTTCCTTGCTCCTTTGTTGTTTTTTCTTTGTTTTCTAGATTTACAATGGTAACTTCAACTTGCTCTAACTTCTACTCCAAGAGTTTGCTTTTGGACTTCCATATACCATTAGAAAGCTATTTTCGAGCACTAGGTAATACACAGGGTCTGATTACCTCTGAGAGATTTTGTGGTGTTGGAAATGACTTTAAATTCATTTCTTTTAGGTATTATGGACAATTGACAACTTGTAAAGCAATGAGTGACAACATTGGCTCCAACTAGGGATAGTCCCTTGCTGGCAAGGAGCTACGAACCTATAGACCAACATGCTTCACTATTGGGCATGGAGTCAGTAATATATGAACTTTGTAACCAACAAAATCTCCATGGGACTTTCCTCATAAAAAAATGCAGAAATAAAAATTCTAACAACTGAAAAGAAAATGCTTAGATGGTGAGCTTATTTATGTACATTCCTACTTCTGTACTAGAGCTTAATTCACCTAGGTGAGTTCGACCCTCTAGTGGATCCAGGCCAACATTTGAGTACTAAAACTTATGCCTTCATACTGCTGCAAATTAAAAATTAAGACAGGCATGCAACATTAAAAATCTACAAATGAAAAGTTTGATGCATGTTGTTGGCCTAACCTCTGCTGCTGTCTTAAGAATAGGCTCATGTAATCAGCCACATGGTCATGGAATAGACAAGGAGAGTTTGCAACTGTCTTAATTTCATAATCAATCTTCTAGCCAATATCCTTTTGGCCAGGGCAATGACAAACACTTTCCAGCGCCTCAATTCCAACCTTTTCAAGAAAAACTTATTGTTGATCTTTTACTGCCCATTTTTCAATGGGCCAACCCTCTTAGAAATCTGCAACAGAATCTTTGCTATCTGAACTATAAGATTCATAGATAGGAGACCTATTGAGACTTCCTGGCAGGGACCTTTGTACGATAAGTAATCACAAACACTGCTTGTTCCTTCGACTCCGGGCTCTTCTTGAAAGTTTTGTTGATGGGAGCCTTCTCCCCACTTGCTGATAAACAACCCCTTTTTTACCCCAACGACAATCTCTTTCTCCTCTGAATAATATGAATCATGCTTGGGAGGAGGGTCTTGGTCTTTTTCTCTAGGTGAAAGATGAGCATTGAAAACTGGAGGTGTTATAGACATTTTTGTGCCTTACAGCATGGAGCATGAAATGTCCATAATCTAAGGGATCCAAAGTCCCTAAACATGTTGTTCCTACCCCTAGAGGAACAAGGCAAACCAACCACAGCAATTCACAGAAGTTCTCCACCTCAAACCACTCAAAAAAAAGTCAATTCAGGGTCATGTCAACTGCTCCACTGAGCATCTGCGCTGAATGTCAACTGCTCCACTGTCTACCTGCGTTGAATGTCAACTCCAACAAAGGCTACCTGCGCTGAGCGAGTTTGGACAAGTGGTAGGCTCATTCCTCAATGTGTCAATGCCCAGGAAGCTTCCAAAATGACACTTGCCTCTGGGAATTCGACTGGTGATGAGTAAGAGGTTCCAAATCTCCAAGTGGAAGCAAGAACCTCCAAGTGGACTCAAGAACTGAGAGAGGGAGAGGACACTAGTCAGATCTCAAGCTGACTCATCCTCTCTCCAAAATAACTATATATAGATCTCTCCTCCATGAGATCTAGAGGCTGGAATTTTGTTATTGCAAAGAATTGCTATTGGTTTGAGACTGGAAACATTGGGTGCTTAATGCTTTGAAGGGAGCTGAAGAAGGAATTCCATTCTGCTGGGAAGGAGATGCTGGATTGGAGCCCTCTGGGTTGTATCTCTTCCTGAAACCTGTTATCAATCAATAAAGCTATCTTGGTTCTTTCCTATATGCTGGTGTATTTTGTATGATTGCATTAGTGTATTTGATTTACTTCTAATCCTGAATCATTTATGAACATGAATATTTGCCTTTGTGTTGTGTTCTTCTCTTGTCGCAAGTAGTTGTTCTCTTGTCACAGGTAGCTGTTCTCTTGTGATCTCGTGGAAATCAAGTAGCTTTTCTCTTGAGCAAGTGAGGAGGCAAGTAGCTGTGAACACCCAAAGAGAAGAGGATCTAGATCGAGGGACAAACGGAAGACAACGGTAAGTCTATCGATCTCCCCTCTTTCACTTTTCATAAAGGAAGAAACCATAATAGCTGTATCTGTTTGTTGCTAAGGCACTGTCACACCTTAGGTGGATAGGATCGTCCTGCATAGGAATTTTTCCCCACAACAAATTGGCGACTCCACTGGGGATAATTTGTTTATTCATTTCATTAGTGTTTCTGTCATTTGTTTACTTCATAGACTTGACAGCAACTATCGAACTGCATCTTTCCCGGATGCAAAGTAGAAAGTTGTTGCTTTGATCCAGTTGTTGGACTTGTCTATGATCTAAATAATGGATCCACAAATGATTTGATGATCCTTTGTGATAGTCTTTAGTACCCTCTCAAAGCATCCCTCTGTTTATACCTTGCTTGTGTTTCTGATTTGGCCTGAAACAGTTGATTTTTGAGCATTTTGTGACCCAGAACCCAGGGGAAACGAGAGTTTCTCCTTCAGCGCAACTGCTGTGAAGGCAGTCTGCATTTCAACGCAGGTCTCGTGAGGGCTACCTGCGCTGAATGTCAAATCCTCAGTGTTGAGGTTGCACTGAGCCAATTTAGCCTTGTGCAGCTGGGGTTCTCTGCTGTCTGTTGCCCTGTTTTGATCTCTGTTTTTGCAGCCTTTAACCAGCATAGGTACCAGTCAGATAACTCCTTTTCTTTGCTTAGATTCCGCCTCCTTTTGTACAAAAAGACTGTGAATGTTTTTATGTGTTTGTGGTGTCATTTACAGTTTTCCTTTGCATGAGTAAAGTAGTCATCCTGTAGCCTTTGATTCAGATCTGATTGATTGTGATCCTAGAAGAGAGTTCATTGGCTGTTTGCAGATTGATTATAGGTTTACTTTTGCTTATTGGTTTGAATTTGTCTCTTTTGAAGTGTCAAAACAAGTCTTTATTTCGAAAATCGTTAAGTAGTGTAATCTCTTCTATCTTCTCTGATTTCGAAAAAAGTGAACTTGTTTGTATTGATCATTTTAAAAGCAAATTCAAAGTTGTGAAAAAAGATTTCTTTGTAGGCATTAATACTAAGAAAGTGGAAAACAAACACCTGCATTGTGCATTTTGCATTTGATAGTTTGCATGTTGGATTTAGGAAAAGTGCATTAGAGTGTGCTGATTGCTCTTTGAGAAAAGATAGTGTCTTTCTTTTCCCTTAGTAGCTAGGATTTTCAAAGTTGAAAAGATAATAAAGCTTGCTTATCATCTTTGGACTGCATTTAGGAATTTGTATCATACATCTCGTGGTGAACCTTGAAAGGCAAACTTTAAAAAGATCAACCTAAAATAAACTGAATGAACCTAACAACGCTTTGTAACATAACGCACAACATAGAGGTCTAGGCTAGAGACGTGTTCCGGCATCGTTAAGCCTAGTGACTGTCGATCTCGTGGAAGGTGGGTGATTCCTCCTGAGGGACGATAGCGCTAGTACGGATTGTGCTCCCACGTACCGTCGCGTATATATTGGGAGACCCCTATAGGCATATATCCTTTATCCTTAGGAAACCGTGTCGGCCGCCCTACTGATCGCAATGCAGTGAACACAGCATTCACAAAGATCGACTGCCCGTACCCTAAAACGTATTCTGCGGTTTTGCGAAAGGTTTGGCACACCCTCTGCCTAGAACTCCAGAGCAGTTTCTTTTGGCCTTTTTCAGACTCTATAACAGAAAAAGTCCATCCGAGCATTTGTCACTTCGGGCTCGTTAAAACATCGAAGGAGACTAGAGTCATCTTTAGCTTTTTCTCGACTCTTTAAAAGTGAAAAAGCAAGTTGTGTCTAAAGCGTCTAATAAAATTCATTCAATTTGGAAACACCAATTTCCCCTTTTTGTATTTTGGTTGATCGAGTAATCCGCAATCATGGAAGAAAGTCAATTGAAACCCCGTCATTCGTGGAGGCTTACGAGTCAACTGTCTTTGTCTCCGGAATCGAAAACAGTACGGACAAAGCGAACTCGTTTAACCGGTTCGAAATCTCCTATCAAAGTTAGAACAAGTGTTCCAACTACATCTGAGATTTCGGTTACTCCAAACATTTCTGGAAACCCTGCCTCTATAGAAGAAGTTCAACAACCATAGAGGACAGTAATACTGATCCTAGTCTGGGGGCAAATACTTGCGTTACTGAACCAGTTACATCTGTAACCGGTTTAGAGAGTCTTGCTCCCCAAACAACTGTCGCTGTCGATTCAACCCCTTCTTCGGCACCAGAAATATTTTACGGACCTGATGGTCTTCCTCTTCCACCAGGTTTGATTGCGATAGAGGAAATTGTAGAGGATCTGCAAGCAAGTACTCCAACCCATTTTGGAGTCGAGGTCACTCTATTTCCTTCATCAGAAGTTAATCCACCACAAGTGGAAGTTCCTGTAGAATCGCTAGGCAATCTATTGGATAGACTTAAAATGTCTGAACAACCGTCAACATCTAGGACTGTGTCGAACGACACAGCGATAGCAGAAGCCCCTGCCGTCACTCCGACAATGTTTGTCGGCATACCATCTGTCCCGACTAGCTCACAACCGCTAGAAGGAGTCCACCAAGGGACTATTTCGACAATGTGGTCTGTTCCAGTTTGTTCACCCGGAATAATATCCGGCAACTCTTATGTTGAGACTCGCCAGATTGATCCTTTTGGAGGTCAGTTTGGGCAATCCAGTCCCCAAGGACAATCAATCCCCTTGAGTTTCGGATTGCTACCGTATGGGGGGCAGTATGCCCTTTCATTACCCCCTCCGGGAGGGTATCCATACGGGAGTTCACAACAGTATTCAGGTTATACTGGAATTACATCAAGTGGTTGGGTACCTATGCTACCTCAACAACCAAGGGTTGTATATTCTATGCAACAGTGTGTACCTATGACGAACATCCCAACCACACCAGCTATTGTAACAGTGTCACAAGTTCAAGCGATGCCTGTTGCATGTCAACCTCAGATTTCTCAGGTTGTAATGCAACAGCCCCTTGACCATGGGTCACAACCAGGGAAAATTTTAAGAACCCCCCCTAAATTTATAAATATAATAAATGGGCGAATCTCCACGGTATATAGGAAAAATGGAAGGCGATTTTATCAATAATATAATATGTATATATAATTTTTTGGCGAATCTCTCACCAGACATGGCGAATATTTTGCTCAATTATAAAATCTTGTAAGATCTTGGCGAGTCTTTCACTAAATAATAAAACTTTCTAAATTCCTAGTGAATCTTAGCATAGGCTACATGTTGGTTTAATTCCCCCATTTAAATAGGCTACATTCCAGGTGAATACCATGGGTCAATACCATGTGCCATTTTGGTGAATACCATGGGTCAATACCAGGTGCCATTTTTATTTTTATTAATTCTAATATGAGGGTTAATAATGGCTTTTTGCATGGTATTAATAACAATCTAGTCCATGGTATTTGTCCCATAGTATTTTGGCCATAGGTTTCACCTAAATATAACCCATTTTTTGAGTGTTCGTAAATATAAGGTGACTTATGGAGTAAATATAAAAAAATGTTTTATTTGTTTACCATACCTCTCATTTATTTATATTTTTATTAATTTACCATACCTCTTTTACAAATATGGTATTTGGCCCATAGGATTCACTTAAATAAAACCTCTTTCTTGAGCCTTCATAAATAGAATGAGGATTATGGATTAAATATAAAAAGAGGTTTTATTTATTTACGATACGTCTAGTTTATTTATATTTTTATTTATTTACCATACCTTTTGAGTAAGTATAAAAAGACGTTTTATTTATTTACCATACCTCCACTTTACTTATATTTTTATTTGTTTACACCCTTACATGTATATAAGGTGACTTATGGAGTAAATATAAAAAATGTTTCATTTATTTACCATACCTCATTTATTTACATTTTTATTAATTTACCATACCTCTTTTATAAATATGGTATTTGGCCCATAGGATTCACTTAAATAAAACCTATTCTTGAAAATGGGCGAATGGATTCACTTAAATAAAACCTATTCTTGAAAATGGGCGAATGGAAGGTTGTAAGTCCTAATTTCAAGGGCTAAATTTACCTTTTTTACCCTCTCCCTTAAAATAAGGTGGGCTATTTGAGGTGATTTGTAAAAATGTACTATGATACAAAATATTCGCCCACTAAAAATTTAAAACCCCTTAATTTCGCCAAAGGACGAACATTCGCCCCTAAAATTATCCTTGGTCACAACCACAATCGCCAACTAGTGGGGCGACACAGGTCCAAACGGGCACAATTACTCCACACCTTGGTCCAACGGTTAGCATAGCGCAACAGAACATGGCTTCACAACCGTGGCTGGTGCAATACCAACAACCACAACTCCAGCAAGTGTACCAAGGTTCTGAGCAGCAGATCTTTGCGAACAGTGGACAACCGTATATTCAAAACGGTCAAAACCAACCGCTTTACAGTGGTCAAGTCCACCAACCATATCAGTCATACCAACATCAATTACATTATGCTGGTATGCAAAGGCCTACCGCTCAGGCGATTCCATCGTATCCTGGGTACGCCTCACCTAACCTGAATCAACAGTTACCATTCGTGGCAACTTTAGAGTTACCCGATTTACACCGGTTAACCAACCATCCGATTGCTTATGCCCCTTGGTGGCCAGCGATTCCTCACAAACTTCCATCCGACATTCCTAAATTCAATGGAAATCCAGGTGAAGACCCATCGAATCACGTGATGACTTTTCATCTGTGGTGTTCATCGAACACCCTAAATGATGATTTGATAAGGCTTCGCCTTTTCCAAAGGACGTTAACGGGTCCATCAGCAAAATGGTATATTGAATTACCTAGAGCCTCATTCCACAATTTTAGCTCCCTAGCCACGACTTTCTTAACCCATTTTCAATTACCGATAAGGTATGAAACGGGAACCGAAATCTTGACCAACTTCAAGCAGACGACAACCACACATATATCCGATCATATACATGAGTGGCGTCGTCGACGTAGGATGGTGAAAACATACGTTCCCGATCAGCTGTTAGCTGAATGGTTTATAAAGTCTTTACTTCCTACTATAACGGAAGATGTGGCAAAGGGGGGAGTCATAATAGAGGAGCAAGTTATTGCCTGTGCACAATATCTAGACTTAGTATATACTCAGTCTGGCACGCTCTACGACAAAATACCTGACGCCCCTAGACCGGAACTTTCAATTCCTCCTCCTCCTAAATCGAATAGTGACTCTCATGTCGGCGATGGCGTGATTGGCACGGCAAACGCGAAATCGACAAGGGCTTCGTCTAAGAAAGCCCGTAAGAATTCGGATCAAAATGCAAAAGATGAAATTCTTTCTTCGGAAGTAAATGCCGTATCAGCAGATAAAGGCAAAGAAACCAATCAACCAGGAAGCAAGAAGAAACAAAACAAAGGGAAGAAGAAGAAACAGGGTGAGTCATCTCCTGGAAAAACTTCTTCAAACCCTCCTGGGAAAGGGAAACAAAATTTTCCATGTCAAATATGTGACGAGGAGGATCACCGGACAAAGAATTGTCCATACAAAGCTGAGTTGAAGAGGTTCTTTAAAAGTTCACAAACCTCAGCTGTGTTAACTGATCCATTTCCCAACCCAGGTCAAAATCTGGTTGATAGTGGAAATGCATCCCTGTCGCAAGTGCTTATGTTGTCAGTTTCAAAACAGCATAATGATGCTTTGATTTCAACAAGGAACAAAGATTACGGAAATTCGCAGCTGTCAAACGACAAAGGTAAAGATCAACCAAGTAGTTCGACAACAACTTCGACAGAAGTTGTACTGCCCATCATTCCTGAATTGAGAATAAAACCGCCAAAGGGAGTAGTACACAAGTCGAAATTTAATCCTCGCGCCAGGGCGGCGCAACATTATAACATAGTGGAAGATTTGGCCCAATCGCCATCCGCTATGTCGACTCTTAAAGTATTACAAAATTGCCCATCCCAAAGGCAGACCTTGTTATCGGCTATTGGTGGGGTTGATCCCAAGGATTCCAATCTTGTGTCCTTTGATCACAAAGGATACGATCCTCAGTTACCAGCTCAACTAGCTTTCCTTATTCAAGTGAAAGCCCTCAACAAAACTGTTCACCGAACAATTATTGACGAGGGGGCATCTACATGTATTATGTCGATGAGTTGCTGGAAAACTTTAGGATCTCCAACCTTGTCGAGATCTTCGACGACATTAAAGGCTTTCGACGGAAGGACCTATACCCCGTACGGTATCCTAAATAACCTGAAGGTTGAACTGGGAGGAAAAACAATGGAAATTGATGTTGAGGTCATCGATGGGAATCTTGACTACAACATCCTATTGGGAAGACCATGGATCTATGCCATGGCAGCTGTTGTGTCGACTTCTTTTAGGAAGATCGCATTCCCGTTTGAAGGAGGGATTACGATCGTCAACCAACAAAACTTCCTCCCTAATGGTTCACAAGTTACAGGAAGCATTCCCATGATCCATGAAAGCAACCATTCGCTTCAAGACATCGGAGTAGGTCTACTGAAAGACCCCACAATGATGGGAACTTTCGCGCTTCCACCTCCTATCTACATAGGAAATATAGCGTTGGTAGCAACCTGCAACATGATATCTTCCACGGAGGTCACAGAAGATGATATCGTCATGGATCATGCCATGGTTTTTCCCCCGATCCCAATAGAAATATTGTAGCAATCAATGTTTCGAGCATGGGAGGCGAACCCAAATCAACGCTCGTCAAGCGTTTGGGTAGATAGGTCTAAAGAATATGGTACCCCATTAGATCCTTGGTCGAAAGTGCATGGGACTGACGAAGGAATCTTACAATCAATGTTGATTGAGGGGGCACCATGGAATGATCACCACCATCGTTCTCTTCTTCCAGAATATGAAGAAGATACTCAACATGACCTTTATCACCCTTCAGTTTTTGAATTCCTATCAAATACTGTAAATACGGTGGATTCCGAGCGAAACTTATCCAATATTGAAGAGACTATAGCCATAAATATATCGACTAAAACAAATGTTGTAGAGAATATTTATGTCGGCAAAGGTTGATCCCCTTCAGAACTGGAAATATATAACGCTCTTTTTCACGAATTCAGAGATGTCTTTGCTTGGTCATATGATGAAATGCCAGGCATTGACTCGAGCATTGTTGAACATGAAATTAAAATGTATCCTGATGTCAAACCAGTAAGACAACGGCTTCGGCAGGTGCACCCCAAGAAAGCCACTGCCATTAAAGCAGAAGTTGAAAAGCTCCTCCATGCTGGTTTCATCTACCCGGTTCCTCTAACCGATTGGGTATCGAATATTGTCCTTGTTATGAAGAAGCAAGGGACGATTAGAGTGTGTGTCGACTATAGGGATGTAAATCAAGCTTGTCTGAAGGACAACTACCCTACACCCTTCATTGACCAGATAATTGATGAATGCGCCGGATGTGAAATCTTTTCATTTATGGATGAATTCTCCGGGTATAATCAAATAAATATCCGCCCACACGACCAGTCAAAGACTGCATTTATTTTTCCATGGGGCACATTCGCTTATCGAAAATTACCCTTTGGTTTAAAGAACGCAGGGGTGACGTTTCAGAGGGCAATGAATTATGCCTTCCATGACATCAAGAACATCGTTCAACCATATCTCGACGACCTTCCGGCTCATTCGCGAAAGTGGACTGATCATCTGCAGCATTTAAGAGCGATATTTCTACGTTGCCGACACTACAAGATAAGACTCAATCCGCACAAATGTGTGTTTTGCGTCGGTTCTGGTCGTTTACTTCGCTTTGTAGTCTCTAAGGATGGGATTCGTCTCGACCCTTGCAAGGTTCAGGCAATCATTAATTTGCCTCCTCCTTCAAATTTGCTTCAGATTCAGAAACTCCAAGGGAAAGCAAACTTTCTGAGGAGGTTCATTCCAAATTATGCAGAACTTGCTAAAGGTTACACTTGTCTTTTGAAAAAGGATGTACCTTTTGTCTGGGATCAGGTGGCGCAAGCTTCCTTCGATGCTCTGAAAGATTCTCTAGTAAGAGCATCATTAATGTATGCCCCAGACTATCAAAGAGATTTTAACCTGTATCTGGCTGCAGCGGATACGACCATTGCGATGGTTTTAGTTCAAGAAGTCGATGGAATTGAACATCCTATATATTATTTAAGTAAAAACTTAAATGATACAGAAAGTAAATATTCTTATGTTGAAAAACTAGCGCTTGCAGCTGTTCAAGCGATTCAAAGATTTCGACATTATGTCCTCTTTCGGAAAACTACCATTTTATCAGATTGCAACCCCATGACTTATATACTGTCGCGACAGTTGCTGGGGGCAAATATTCAAAATGGATAGCGATCCTTCAAGAGTTTGATCTGGAATTTATAAAATCCAAACCAAAGAAAGCTCTAGTTTTCGCAGAATTATTGTGCGACCTCCCATCGTCGTCCAACGATGAAACATCCGAAGAATCAACCGTGGACGAGAATTTGTTTCTGATATCTACAAGCGATGAGTGGTATGGAGATATCATAATTTATCTCCAAACCCAAAAGTTTAGGCCTAACACCTCTCACTCTGAACAGAAACGTATACGATACCAAGCTAAAGACTACATGATCGTCGGTGATACGCTTTACCGTCGTGGTATCGATACAGTTCTGAGAAGGTGCCTTACCCATGAGGAGGCCGAAAAAGCCCTGAATGAGTGTCATTCAGGCGCATGTGGGGGGCATCAATCTGGATATACAACAACACAAAAAATCTTACGAGCAGGATACTTCTCGCCAACCATGTTCAAAGATTGCATAATCGCAGTCAGAAGTTGCCATGCTTGTCAAATTTTTGATAGCAAAACCAGAAGACCACCCGCACCTTTGCAGCCAATAGTTGCTGTTGGGCCTTTCGCCAAATGGGGCATCAATTTCATGCAATGTAACCCCACCTTGACCGGGGGGCATGGGTATATTATAGTTGCCGTTGACTATTTTACCAAATGGGCCGAGGCGATGCCTACATTGGATAACACTGGTGAAACAGCTGCCCTTTTCTTTTTCAATCATGTAGTCGCCAGGTTCGGCGTACCACAGGCTATAGTTACAGATCACGGATCGCACTTTCGCAATCACATGATGGTTGAATTAGCTGCCAAGCTAGGGCTATCTCACAACAGCTCTACCCCGTATTATCCGCAAGCCAACGGACAAGTTGAAGCAATCAACAAGGTCCTGAAGCGTATGTTGCAAAGGATGATCGGGGTTCATAAAAGAAGGTGGCACCTAATCCTATACTCAGCCTTGTGAGCTTACCGAACATCGGTAAAGAACACGACCGGGTTCACACCTTTCCAACTGGTGTATGGCCTGGAAGCAGTCTTGCCAATCCAGTGCGAAATTTCGTCGCTTAAACTCGCAATTGATCTCCTCCCCGGAACTTCGGAAGAAGAGGCTCGTTTCTTGGAATTAGTCCAATTGGATGAAACCCGTCGTGATGCCGCTTTGGCTAATGAAGCCCATAAGAAACGAGTCAAGGCGCAGGTCGACAAAAATGTCAAACATTGTGTCTTCTCAGAAGGTGACTTGGTCTTGCTTTACGACCAAGAATCCGATAAATTGGGAGTAGGTAAATTTAATTCCTTATGGATGGGCCCCTATATTGTCAAACGAGTGTTAGCAAAAGGAGCCTATGAGTTAATGGATTATGACGGAATTCCACTGGCGCAACCACGCAATGGGTTGTACCTCAAGCGTTACTATGCTTAGATAGTAACTGTTGGGTGTGGAGCCTGATTATCTTCTATATTCAAAGGTATCGCCACATGCGACCCTAGTTCGAAATGGGGGCGGCAACGCCGCCCGTAAAATGTTCTAGTCAATCTGGGCCGTTCATTAGATGGATGATCTGACGGTAGAAATTATGTTTAGTTTAGGGTTTTTTGCCCTAGAAGGCAACCCCTCTCTTTGTATGAGGGTATTGTATTTGAGTCTGTGTAATAGATGTGTATTCGGTGAGCGAGAAACAGAGAGGTGAGACTGTGAGAGAAAACAGAGGATATTACAGCGGATTTGCTGTAGGTTGTGTCTCTTCATTTTGCTGGATAATAAAAAGGAAGGACTGGCTGTTCGGGGTGGACGTAGCCCAAACTGGGTGAACCACGTATATCTGTGTCTCTCTTGTTTTGTGCGTTTTCTGTGTTTATATTTCTGCAATATTTTATGTGTTCCATTGCTCCGCAATATATAATTTTCTAACAACTGGTATCAGAGCCGAAGGTCTATTTGGCTGATAAACTCGCAGGAAAGAAGGGTTCCTGGTTCGAGTGGGAGCAATGGCGGAAGATGGTAAGTTTAGGGTAGAGAAATTTAACGGCCAAAACTTCTCGCTGTGGAAGATGCAGATGGAAGATTATCTGTATCAGAAAGATCTATACCTACCATTGGGCGGAAAAACAAAGATGCCGACAGGTATGAAAGACGAAGAATGGAACCTTCTCGATAGAAAGGCACTCGGAACAATACGGTTGTGCCTTGCTGCGTCAGTCGCCTTCAATATTTCGAAGGAAACCACGACAGAGGGTTTGATGCAGACGTTGTCGAAACTATATGAAAAACCCTCAGCCTCAAACAAGGTATTTCTTATGAAACAGTTATTTAATATGAATATGTCGGAAGGTCGATCTGTTGCAAACCATTTAAATGATTTTAATACAGTTACAAGTCAGTTAAGTTCTGTAGGGGTAAACTTTGATGATGAAGTTAGAGCTCTGTTATTCTTGTGCTCATTACCAGAAAGTTGGAATGGTTTGGTAATGGCCATTAGTAACTCCGTTTCTGGATCTAGTACTTTAAAGTTTGATGATGTTGTCGGTGCTATCCTTAGGGAGGAAATGCGACGGAAAAGCTCCGGTGAGACATCGGGAAATGCTTTGAGTGCAGAGTCTAGAGGAAGAAAAATGGAAAGAGGAAAGAGCTCAGGATATCGCAGTAAATCAAGGAAAGGCAGATCCAAGTCCAGATCGGGGATAATGTGCTGGAAATGTGGAAAGAAAGGACACCTAAAGAAAGACTGTAGATCTCGGAAGGGAAAAGAAGGAGATGCACAGCAAGAAAACAATCATGAAGCAAATGTGACAGGTGAGGTGTTACAAGATGCTTTGATTCTTTCTTTTGAAAATATTACTGATTCCTGGGTGGTAGATTCAGGGGCTTCATTCCATGCCACACCTGATAAGAAATACTTTCATGACTATGTTCAAGGAGATTTTGGACAAGTTTGTCTAGGTGATGATAAACCCTGTAAAATCGTTGGAATGGGTAAGGTTCTTGTAAAACAACAGAATGGAAACCAATGGCCATTAAAGGAGGTAAGGCATGTTCTAGATCTAAAGAAAAATCTGATTTCAACAGGGCAGTTAGGCAGCAAAGGTTGTGTGACAACATTCACAGATAAAGCTTGGAAGGTCACTAAAGGAGCCCTGGTAATAGCAAAAGGTGAAAAGGTTGGTACATTGTATTTATGCAATGGTATTTCTAACTCTGTTAATGCTTTAACTTCCAGAGGAGCAGATGCAGCATTATGGCATCATAGGCTCGGACATATGAGTGAAAAGGGGATGAAGATTCTTCACTCAAGGAATTTGTTGTCGGGTTTGAAGAATGTTGATTTGGACTTCTGTGAGAACTGCATTTATGGAAAACAGAAGAGAGTCAGATTTCTCAGAGTTGGGAAAGAAAAGAAGAACGAAAAATTAGAGCTTGTGCATACAGACGTATGGGGACCTGCTCAGGTATCATCTCTCGGTGGCTCTCGTTATTATGTTACTTTTATTGATGATGCAACTAGAAAAACTTGGATTTATTGTATAAGAATAAATCTGATGTATTTGATACTTTCAAGAAATGGAAAGCTTTGGTTGAGATTGAGACAGGAAAGAAATTGAAGTGTCTTAGATCAGACAATGGAGGTGAATATTGCAGCAAAGAGTTTGATAGGTACTGTTCAGAGCATGGAATTCGAAGAGAGAAGACAGTTCCAAGAACACCACAAGAAAATGGTGTGTTAGAAAGGATGAACAGAACAATCGTGGAGCGTGCAAGGTGCATGAGATTGCATGCAGGATTGCCTTTACAGTTTTGGGCAGATGCTGTAGATACTGTTGTTTATCTAATAAACAGAGGGCCTTCAAGTTCCTTGGATGGTGGTGTTCCAGAGGAAGCATGGACAGGTAAAAAGGTAAACTACTCTATTTTAAAGCCTTTTGGTTGTGAGGCCTTTGTCCATATTGATAAAGAAAATAGAACAAAGCTTGAGGCAAAGTCAAAGAAATGTACCTTTATTGGATATGGTGTTAATGATTTTGGTTATCGCTTATATGATTACAAAAATCACAAAATCATTAGGAGTAGAGATGTAATATTCAATGAAAAGGTCTTGTATAAGAATCAGTTGCAGGAAAAGAAACAGGAAAAGGAAAACAAGGAATACGCAGTTTTTGATGAAATCACTGAAAAAGTAAAGGTGCCTGAAAATAATAATAATCAACAACCACAACAACAGCAACCACCACAACAGCAACAGGCACCCGAAACACCTGAAAGTGGTGTTAGAAGATCTACCAGGATAAGTAGACCCCCTGAACGATACTCTCCTTCATTATATTATTTATTGCTGACTGATTCCGGTGAACCCGAATGTTATGAAGAAGCAATGCAGGTTGAAAGCAGGAAGAAGTGGGAGGTGGCCATGGAAGAAGAGATGGACTCCTTAATGCATAACCAGACTTGGGATTTAGTCAGGTTGCCTGTAGGAAAAACTACATTGAAGAATAAATGGGTTTACAGGCTGAAGGAAGAAGATGGAGGAAAATAGAGATATAAAGCTAGACTTGTGGTGAAGGGGTTTGCACAGAAGAAAGGTATTGATTTTGATGAAATATTTTCTCCTGTTGTTAAAATGACTTCAATCAGAACTATTTTAAGTCTTGTAGCAGCTGAAGATTTGCATCTTGAGCAGTTAGATGTAAAGACAACCTTTCTCCATGGGGATTTGGAGGAAGAGATATATATGCAGCAACCACAAGGATATGAGGTGAAAGGGAAGGAGAAACTAGTGTGCAGGTTGAAGAAGAGTTTGTATGGCTTAAAACAGGCTCCAAGGCAGTGGTATTTAAAATTTGACAAGTTTATGTCTGAACAAGGGTATACTAGATGTCACTCTGATCATTGTGTTTATTTGAAAAAGCGAAATGATGGCAGCTATATTATATTGTTATTGTATGTAGATGACATGCTTGTTGTAGGATCTAACATGCAGGAAATAAATGTGCTCAAAAGAAAATTGGCAAATTCATTTGCAATGAAGGATTTGGGAGCTGCGAAACAAATCCTTGGTATGAGAATAACTAGAGACAGGAAAAATCGTAAATTAACAGTCTCAGAATGAGTACATACAAAAGGTGTTGAAAAGATTTAACATGTACAATGCAAAACCAGTTAGTACACCTTTTGCTAGCCATTTCAAACTTAGCAAGGAAATGTGGCCAAAGACCCAAGAAGACATGGATTATATGTCTAAAGTTCCATATGCATCGGCAGTTGGAAGCTTAATATATGCAATGGTCTGCACAAGGCCTGATATTGCACATGCAGTGGGAGTTGTAAGCAGGTACATGAACAATCCAGGAAAGGAACATTGGATGGCAGTGAAATGGATTCTCAGATATTTGAAAGGTACCACAAATCAAGCATTATGCTTTGGTGGTTCAAACATCTCCCTACAAGGATATGTTGATGCAGATATGGCAGGTGACAGAGATAACAGGAGGAGCACTACAGGATATGTATTTACTGTTGGAGGAACAGCTGTCAGTTGGGTTTCAAAAATCCAAAGTGTTGTTGCACTTTCAACAACAGAAGCAGAGTATGTTGCTGCTACAGAGGCTAGTAAAGAAATGATTTGGTTACAAAGGTTTATGGGTGAATTGGGTAAGGAGCATGATATGTGCACGTTATACAGTGATAGCCAAAGTGCCATTCATCTTGCAAAGAACTCAGTGTTTCATTCCAGGACTAAACACATACAGCTCAAGTACCATTTCATACGATCAGTGTTGGAAGATGGAGAGTTGAAGCTGGAAAAGATACACACTAGCCAGAATCCTGCAGATATGTTAACAAAAGTTGTAACCAGGGAGAAACTAAGAATATGCTCAGTTTCAGTTGGTCTTCAAGGATGATGATGAAGATGAGAAACAACCAGGTCCAAAGAGGAGTCATTGTCCAGCAAATGGAGCAGCGGTGGAGTTGCTACAATCAGTCTCCAAGTGGGAGATTGTTGGGTGTGGAGCCTGATTATCTTCTATATTCGAAGGTATCGCCACATAGGACCCCAGTTCGAAATGGGGGCGGAAACGGCGCCGTAAAATGTTCGCTGCAAGGGGTTTCGGGGGCAGCGCCCCCGAAGCTAAAAATAGCTGTAAAATTGCCTTGTAAAAGTATAGTAATTTCTAGTCAATCTGGGCCGTTCATTAGGCGGATGATCTGACGGTAGAACTTATGTTTAGTTTAGGGTTTTTTGCCCTAGAAGGCAACCCCTCTCTTTGTATGAGGGTATTGTATTTGAGGCTGTGTAATAGATGTGTATTCGGTGAGCGAGAAACAGAGAGGTGAGACTGTGAGAGAAAACAGAGGATATTACAGCGGATTTGCTGTAGGTTGTGTCTCTTCATTTTGCTGGATAATAAAAAGGAAGGACTGGCTGTTCGGGGTGGACGTAGCCCAAACTGGGTGAACCACGTATATCTGTGTCTCTCTTGTTTTGTGCGTTTTCTGTGTTTATATTTCTGCAATATTTTATGTGTTCCATTGCTCCGCAATATATAATTTTCTAACAGTAACCTGTATGCTTTTGTTGTATTTTGTTTTTGCTAAAGTGTTTGTTTTGGTCGAGTGATCCACCTTTTTACATTTATTCCAGATGTCAAACCTTCTGGAGACATGTGTTGGATATGCCGACGGAGCAAGTCATAGTTCGCGGAACCTATCCTCCGCAGCCTGGGCCATTTTTGATCCAAGCGGCGAGTTAGTAAGTTTCAGAGGGGTGTGTATTGGGCAATCAACGAATAACATCGCTGATTATAGCGTGTTGATAGAACTACTCTCTGATGCCATCGCCCATGGTATACGCCGACTAATTGTCAGGCTAGACTCACAACTTGTAATACTACAACTCAATGGTATATATTCCGTTCGCAATCCAGCTATTTACCGCATGTTCCTAAGGGTTAAGATTTTGGAAAGACAGTTTGATTCAATTCAATACCAGCATATTTCCAGAAACTTGAACACATTAACCGACTCATTAGCAAACTATGTGTTAGATAGACATTTGCGACATTTATAAAAAGATTCACATCATCAATGATTGTACATATGGATCATTTAACTCAACCAGAATAAAACTCGAAAATCAAAATATATATATAAGCTGTTTATTGTTCATACATAATGTTCTGTAACCAAGACAAAATCGGTCATATGACCCAAAAACTCAAAAGTGCTACGGGGCACCCTAGTCTAGTGATGCTCATGATAGCACGTCACGGCCTGTGCAATCATGCGCAAGAGACGAGTCCATCGTCTAGGCACGCCAGTAGTATGCCACTGCAACTGTAAAGGTAACTCATCAATCCTCACATCGGGAATGCCGAGAGTAAGGCTCTCAACCTGCTCCTGCACAGCTGTAAGGGTCTCGGCTACATCAAGATCGCGGAGAATAACTCTCCCAGCAGTCTCCCCTGCTGGGGCAGCAACTGCCGCTCTCGGGCGAACTGCTGGACGAACAGGACCAACATCTGCATGCACACATGAGTTTGATTAAAGTCTTGATAGAATAAAGCACAAAGACATTATAAATAAGAATAGTAAACAGTAATATGGTCGAAGATTTTACCAATAGCACCCCATTGTTCACCATCCGGTAACACCAAATCCGGATCGCCTCGGAAATCCATGCCAACATATGGGTACTCGAAATAGACCATCTCCTGGCGCTCGAACCACCGGAAGAAGGTATCAGTGAAAGTAATCTGAGATTGACTGGCATGCCTAGACATGTGATCGACCCATCTCTGCATGCGTGGCTCGGTCGGAGAAGGTAAGTCGAGTGCAATATACTGAGGCTGCATCAGTGGTATTTTCTCCAAGGTGAAGGCAGTCAAAATAGAACCAAATCCAAAGTTCTTCAGCTTCCCGTCCTTTACCTTGGTCAATTGACTTTTCATCTGAACAAGTACTGCATCACACCAGTTGAATACTTTCGGTTGGAGACACTCCAAGGCGTGCTGTACGTAAGACCTGTTGGCAACATGAAGAGATGCGCTACCGACCATCCTACCAATAGTATACAGAATGGACCTGAGGGACCTATCAGTAATCTCACGGATAACGACCTTGCCGTCTCTGCTCGGCTGGGAACCTTCCCTGCAATACTGACGGACATAGTCTCTCACGGAGTCATTCCCCTGGGCCGAACCTGACAAAGAAATGGGGGCACCCCGCCTTGACAACCCAGTCAAGAAGTAAATGTCTACGATGGTCAAGGGGATAGATTTTCCCCTAATCTGGAATACTTGGTTGATGGGATCCCAAGCATCAAGCATATACTGCAATAAAGAGATCTGTGCTCTCATGCTAGAGATACGAAAAAACTTCAGCAGGCCACAGTTCCGCAGCGCGTTCACCGTGACAGGGTCATGGAGAGCAATCATATCTTCTTCTTCATGTTCTCGTTCTCGCCATGTAAGTGACATCTTGCTCAAAGGTCCCTGCAAAACAAACAAGAGAATGAATAAAATCCTAGATTTGATGAGAAAATGGTGAAATTTCATCAAAAACTGTGCCAGAAAATCAGTTTTCTAGTCCCAACGCAAGTAGACAGTGTTCCACCTGCGTTGAAGGTCAAGCTGCCTCAAGGCAGCTTGACATTCAGCGCAGGTTTCGAGTGGACAACCTGCGTTGATGACAGGGCGCCCTGGCAAAACCCCAGGTGCTCAGAAAGACAAGGAAACAGGCACAGAATGGAAAAATGAAACCATGAAAAGAAAGAGCTAGGGTTTAGCTCCTACCTGGTCCAGACGGCGTCGAGAATCGTCCACAGAATCTCCCGAAATCAGCTGGTGAAAATCAAGGGGAAAGAAGCACCTCCAAAGCTCCAACAAACCAAGTTCAAAGGAAATGGTAAAATGAGAGGTAAAAACACCTTTTAATTGCTTTTTACGTAGTTCAAAGCGAAATATTAGGGTTATATTCTCATTTCCATGCAAATGTTATTCATTTCTAACTAAGTTTGATGCAGCAATTGAGAATGCAATACTATCCCTGAAAAGAGAAAAGCTAGTTATGGTAAAAAATCAAATTTGACTATATAATCGAGCAGTTTTAGCATTAAGTTCATGCTCGTTAAAAAATAAACGCAAGATCCGAGCAGTTTTAACGCGGTCTTCATGCTCGTTAAAAAATAAATATAAGCAGTGAGCAAATGTTTCCTCTAATGTTTAAGCTCATTTTTAACTAAAAAATGAACCTACCCGGTAAATAACCACCGTGAATGTAATATCATCAGCCATTAAAGCCTTGGTCGTGTTTGCACCTGCCACCTCCACCTTTCATTTGGCCGATCGTTCACCTCCATATGATTGTTTACCCATTTTGAGGAACAACTGCGAAGAGTGATTTCACCTAGCCATCCTTGTGACACTGTCGTGATTGGAAAATTCCAACATGTACCTGGAATCTGCTGCTAACTCTGTTTATCACTCATTCCTAAAAAGACGAGTCTTCTTTAAGCTCTTTTCAATTGACTCGTAAAATGTGAAAAGATTGTCGAGTTTTGGCCTTCCAGCTCGTTAAAGGACAGGAAGAGCTATCCCTCCTCTATATTTTAATCTTTTTAGACCTGAGGGATTATTGCACAAAAAGATCGAGTGCTTGTTTTGTTCGGCTCGTTAAAGCTATCGAAAACTCATCCCTTCTGTATTGTTTTATACTTTTTCGGACTTAAGGGATTAGATGACGAAAAAGGAATTTTGGATTTGACTTTACGTACCTTTTCAGACTCTCTAAAAATGAAAAGGACCGAGTTATCCTTGTCGTTAGACTCGTTAAAATTGTTAAATAGCGACAAACTTGTCTTTAGACGAGAACGAGTTTCAATATCGCTAGGCTCGTTAAAACATAGCGATGGGCTTGCCCGAAGGGCAGGTTATAGAACAAGCATATGTTATCCTCCTCAAGCTTGACAAAAATAAAGAGGTACTGGTCAGCAATGACTGGGGAAAAATTGGGAGAAAATCAAGGAAACTTTGATGGTAGCAGGTCGCTCTTGAACATGACACTTTTCCTCCGTACCACAATCGGGTTGGGTTGTTTCATTCACCGGTCACATCACCATGGTCTCGCCATACCATCCATATTTGGGGTAATGCTACCGATCCATCGCATCAGTGTCGCCATATGTTCAAGAGAAGTCGTTCAGAAAGATTCAACCGGGTCCCATCCACTGCCATACATTATCCTTCATCCACTCATGACCGCCACCCTGAATCATATGTCACAGATCGTTTTCACCTCCATTAAAATCATTAGCTCCGTTCCGTGTCACTGATGTGGGAGTCATCAAGGCCCTCCTTTGACGGATCACTTCTTGTCAACATCAGCTCATTATCCAAGAAGTTGATCTAGGAACAACCCCCTCAGTACTTTGAAGCTTGCATGCCTCAATGGCAAGTTTCTCACTTCCGGGGACAGGTATACATCAATGACCTTCGACCAGAAGATTTTGCGTGGTGTTCGACGCTAAGTCCTTTATTCACACCACGTGAATTGTACTGCAGTACCTTGAGGGTCATTATCATTATCGGTGATTCCTCTCACACTTGTTAACGGTTTACATCATTGACCGGTAATCAAGCGATGTCTTTCCATGTTCGACTTCAGCGCAATTCTCACATGGATCGACTTGTACTTAGAGTGAAGATCGAACGAGTTTGAAGACCCCGGATCTAGTTTCATCCATCCAGGCTGCGATATATATTCAGGAAAGATAAAGACATTTGACATGTACATCATTGCAGCAGATGATCATCCTACTCAAAAAATGATAATTTCGCCAAAGTTATCAGTCTACCATCAGACGATCGTCTGTTCTATGTACAAAAATGAATTTATAAAGCTGAGCATGGGAATGCCCGCCTTAGCTAGATCATGAAAGAAGTATGAATCATAATGTATTGTATTGTATCTTATTACAGGTCTCCTCCCAGCAGATGGATGAACTTCGGACCCTCCTGGATAAAGCATTTTACCCGATAAACGGCCTCATACTTTAGGGGGAAACTGTTATAGAAATTTTTGTGCCTTACAGCATGGAGCATGAAATGTCCATAATCTAAGGGATCCAAAGTCCCTAAACATGTTGTTCCTACCCCTAGAGGAACAAGGCAAACCAACCACAGCAATTCACAGAAGTTCTCCACCTGAAACCACTCAAAAACAAGTCAATTCAGGGTCATGTCAACTGCTCCACTGAGCATCTACGTTGAATGTCAACTGCTCCACTGTCTACCTGCGTTGAATGTCAACTCCAACAAAGGCTACATGCGCTGAGCGAGTTTGGACAAGTGGCAGGCTCATTCCTCAATGTGTCAATGCCCAGGAAGCTTCCAAAATGACACTTGCCTCTGGGAATTCGACTGGTGATGAGTAAGAGGTCCCAAATCTCCAAGTGGAAGCAAGAACCTCCAAGTGGACTCAAGAACTGAGAGAGGGAGAGGACACTAGTCAGATCTCAAGCTGACTCATCCTCTCTCCAAAATAACTATATATAGATCTCTCCTCCATGAGATCTAGAGGCTAGAATTTTGTTATTGCAAAGAATTGCTGTTGGTTTGAGACTGGAAACATTGGGTGCTTAATGCTTTGAAGGGAGCTGAAGAAGGAATTCCATTCTGCTGGGAAGGAGATGCTGGATTGGAGCCCTCTGGGTTGTATCTCTTCCTGAACCCTGTTATCAATCAATAAAGCTATCTTGGTTCTTTCCTATATGCTGGTGTATTTTGTATGATTGCATTAGTGTATTTGATTTACTTCTAATCCTGAATCATTTATGAACATGAATATTTGCCTTTGTGTTGTGTTCTTCTCTTGTCGCAAGTAGCTGTTCTCTTGTCACAGGTAGCTGTTCTCTTTTGATCTCATGGAAATCAAGTAGCTGTTCTCTTGAGCAAGCGAGGAGGCAAGTAGCTGTGAACACCCAAAGAGAAGAGGATCTAGATCGAGGGACAAACGGAAGACAACGGTAAGTCTATCGATCTCCCCTCTTTCACTTTTCATAAAGGAAGAAACCATAATAGCTGTATCTGTTTGTTGCTAAGGCACTGTCACACCTTAGGTGGATAGGATCGTCCTGCATAGGCATTTTTCCCCACAACAGGAGGCTCTTTGCTGACTTCTTGATGGGCTTCCTCTTCTTGAGCAACTTCCCCTGACTGGGAGCATCGTGGCTCTACATCACTTGACTCTTCACCAGATTCATATTCATCATAGGAAGGGGAAATATCACATTCGGCTGAATCAGGTCCCAGGGGGTTTGTTGGCGGCTCAATGATGTTTCCTTCTTCACTTTCTTGCTTAGTGGGTGATGCTTCTTGATGCGAGTATATGTTTTCCTGGAGTGGAGCTCCACAAATATCTTCAACATAGTCATCAACCTCGGGAATGTATTCATCATTAAAGTATGCACAACAATCTTCAAATAGATCACTCGATGGATATAATCCTTTGTAATAGTGATTGAACAATGTATGAAAACTTCTTAGGGAAGATATTTTTCCATGAGCTATTGTTCTATACTAGACTCTAGAATCCTCATCTAAAGACAATTTGAACAACTTCATTTATGCATATTCAAGAAGAATACCTTGTTTCTCCATGCATTCATGAAAGTATTTGAGGTGTTGGTTAGGTCTTCTTTTTGTGTTCCCACGGAATCTAGGCAAATACATATTCAACTCATGAAACACGAGGACATGATTGGGATAACCAACAATAGAAGACAAATCCACTGGGGAAAATTGGTTGGACATAAATGCAGGAAGGTCCATCTTGAAAACCTCCCTATATGAGTGGTTTCAATTTCAAAAGTAGGGAAAGTTTTCGGCTGTTGTAGCACCATAGTGAGTATGGGGTTGCTTGAAGGCCAAGATGATCAAGCAGAGATATGGATAGTGGAGTCGCCAGGATGTTTACCATAAAATTGGGATAGTGGAGTCATTAAGGTGAGAGATCTTCAACCCACACTTCCCTTGCTCACTTAACAAAGGAAATGTAAAATTTTGTCGTACCCAGGGAAACATATTCTAATCCCCTCCCCGGCAATGGCACTAGAAGATGTTGTAGCTCCAAATCACACCAACAACACAAGTGTTGCATAGGAGATAGAAAGCCTCCTAGATGCAACCTCTGTGTTGATTGTAGACCAGTGCCTAGGACATCTTAGAGTGATGAGTGCTTAAGAGATAATTTGTGAGGGGTTTTCAAAAATCCAATTGTCACATAAAAAGGTAATAGGATGGGCTTGGTTCAATAAGCCTTCACTAAGGTAGCTTCAAGCCAAATCATGGATTAAAATGATGGGGGTATATAGGGGCAATCTCAAAGAGAAATGACCTCTTCTTATGGTGGCCAACACACAACATTGAGACAACTTAAAAATGAAGTTGTAGAAATGGTGGAGAGGAGGAAAGGAATGAGGGAAGTAGATGCATAGGGCTGTAATAAACAAAATCCTAAGAAACAACGTTTCAGTAGAAAAATGGAATTCGATGCATAGGGCTGTAAACCACAAAATACTAAGAAAATATTTTACAATAGAAATATGGAAGAAGGAGGAGGTGCAGTGATAGAAACAACAGAGTACTTATTGAGGTTTCATGCCTATCAAATGGGTACCTCTATCACCAAACAGTGTGAGAAAGGTTGTTCACATATAGGTACTGTAGGCTAATATAATAACACAGGTAAATATGTAGTTACCACAGGTATTGTAGGCTATTGAAAAACACAAGTAAATCTATAATACACACAGATACTGTTCTCTATTTAGCAGCCAGGGTGACTCCATGAACCAAGGAGAAACCAACAATCTCATTACACTATTTCAGAGAAGGAAAAACAACTTATGAAATGAGGTTAGAGAAGGGAAAACATACTGCACATCGATCATGCTTGGAATCAACATCGGAAATACCATTTATCTCAAAGGCTACATTTAACCAGTCCATACATTCAACACGATATCAGTGAAACCCCCATGAAAAAAAAATGGAACCAAAATGGCTTCTGAGAACTTAGGCCTTGCAGGTGAGAAATTATGTAACCAGCCAACCCCTGTTAAAGTGTTGCTTCCCCATTTTTATAAGAAGAGGGGGAGCTGGAATTATAGTTTACAATATATCTGAGCCAGAGCTCTAGCTATCTACTAGACTAGCTGTCTCGAACACTACAAGGCATTGTTTCCCAAAACGATTACAATTGGGATTCAATCCCTTCTTGGCAATAAACAGAGATCAATGAACAAAGAAAGAAAATGGAAAGAGGAAGGAGAAAGTGTCCCTTTGTTGTCCCTGTGAAGGTCTCTGGTCAACCCACATCTCACTCATGATGTGCTCCCCCTGCTACTCATCTGTTTTCTATCAATTCTTCCTTTACTTTGTGAATGACTAGTTCTGTGGAATTGGGAGTAGGTTATTGTAAGTTCCTATCTTGGTGATCCTTCATTGTGTATGTTATCACTCCAAAATTTCTTCGAAGTTGTCAGAAAAAGAAATGATATAGGTAACCACAAACCACTTTTGGAGATCAAGACCTAGCCCTCCTAATCTCAGAGATGGCTCTCTCTTTATGATTTAACTTTGTTTTAGTTAATTAATTTTAGGCTAGTTATGATTGTGCTTTGGTTTTTGATTTGAATTTGGGTGGTGGGATCATTTAGATGAAAAAGGATTTTCTTTTACCATTGTGCTATCGAGTCGAATGCCAGACAAACTGGACTGGATCAATCTTTAAAAATAGTGTCTACAGGGCAAGATAGATGAGTTATTACAGATCTCAATGGCTGGATGGTGAAATAGTTTCTAATCGGATCCAGGGAGCAATTAAGGGTTCCTTAGGCTAGATTATGGAAGGAATGAAAGAGGTCAACTAGGATGGGAGAGAAATTGAGGGTTCTCAAATCTGGATATCAGAGGAAAACATATAAATGACTAAATATGCAAAACAGAGTGTACTTAAACAAATTCTGAGTGGTATTTCTAGTTAATACATTCAAATTTGGAAAACAATTAAGTTTATGAAACACATAAGAAGGTTAAAAAATGAGAGAAAGAAGATACTTCACTGCAATACTTCATCTCATGAATCCTCTAGTGCAATCTTTTTATTACTTGCTCTAGTCCGTTGACTTGAAAATTGGTACAATCACCCTTAGGATTAAGATCAAAAGAAATCTACAAATGTGTAGCAATCCACACTCAATACTTCGAACTATGAAGTATTTATACTAAAAGAATTTACAAAATATCTCAAACTCCATTGAGAACTAATCTAGGAAAAAGAAATATCTTCATGCAAGAAGACAAAGATAGCTATTGAATTGTTGTTTGCTGTCCCTTTTCTTTAGGTTCTACTGTCTTCTAGTCTTTGATCTTTTTCCCTTTAAGCTACTTGGCTATTTGGTCTTCACACTGGATTTCATATTTGCTTATGACCTTTGATCTAATACACTTTCATCTGATACTCTTTGACCTTGTTGACTTGTCAATATCCTTTTACTGTGCTCTTTTACTTTTTACTGTACATTTATATTTTTACTATGTATTTCCTATAGTAAATCATTGAGTTTTTCCCATGTCTCAACATCTGGTAATTGGATATTGAGCTTTTTTCGGTATATCTCATCTACCTCTTTATACTTGGAAAAAGTTGGCTTATTAATAAAAAGGTGTTTTACCTCATGCTAGAGGTAAAACAAGTTTTCAAAAGTTAGATACAATACTTTTCCTTTTGGTATGCCCCTCATGGATGAAGTGTTTAGTTGATCTCCTGTTTCATTTACTTATCATTTATAACTAAGGGATCGTGTAATCCCTTTTGCCTCAAAATTTCGAACTTGACCATGAACCTGTCAATGGCCAGTTGCATGGTTTGACACTTACCCTCCAAGTTCAACATGAAATTCCTCTTGGTCAAGACTCTTCTAACTTCCAAAATTGTACCTGTCCTATCAGGTATCTCTGGTTCTTGTAGCTCATACTTGTTCTTGGAGTTGAGGAAGTGGATGATTCTTGTTGCTTCCTCTGGAATATCTCCAAGTTCTTCTTTGACTTTCTGAATGGCTTCTGTAGCCCGCTTTATCAATTCAATTTGTTCAAATCTAACTTGGATGGATGGCCAAATATCATTGACAGAGTCAATGATATTGGTCCACAGTTGTTCCTTAGCCTGACCTAGAGGTTCATTTAGTGTCAGTTCTTTCTCTAGGATTTTGATTCTTTCAGTCATTCTTGTGGCCTTTTGTTGTTCTTCTCTGTACATGGTTTGGGACAATTTGTAATCTATTTCCAGGCTGGTGACTTTCTCCTTAATTCTGTTCATCTCAGTGGTCTGAATGGACATTTCTTCCATTGCTTTGACCAACCTGTTTGCTTCATCACCTGTAGAGCCTGTTGTTATCGATCCTGTTGCTAATGTAGTTGGTGTAGTGGTATAGACATATTTAGGCACTGCAACCCCAATCTTATATGTTGAGAAACTAGGGCTCTTTAACCCCTAAAAGTGTTGTTTCATACCTTAAAGGATCATGTTCAACTGATTACATCATTCCCCAAAAGTTCCACCTGAAAAGCCATATAGAATTGGCCAAAATAGGACCATATTGACTGCTCCACTATTAGGGTGTGATGCATACTGACTTCTACACTAGCTAGGTGTGGTGCATACTGAAGAGGCCTTCTATGGGGTGCGGTGAGCGAGAATGGACAAACGTCTGAGACAGTTTGCTAAGTGGATGCTCATGGAACCTTCTAGAAACTTCTCCTATGACACTTGCCTCTTTGAATTCGCCCAGGGATGAGTAAGAGATCCAAGAAATTTCCAAGTGGAACCAAAAACAACAAATGGAATGACACTAATCAAAAACCCAGAGATGACTCACACCCTTGAATACATCTATAAATGGATCCCTCATTTGAGAGATCTAGAGGCTAGAATTTTGTAATTTGTAAGTGCTGATAGTTTGTGTCTAAGAAAGAGCATTATATTGTTCGATGATCTTGCTTTTCATGAGGTGAAGAGGGCTTTGATGCTGGGAGGATGATGCTAGATTAGACAACTGGGTTTTAATTCTCCCTTCTATTTTAATAAAGTTCTTTGAGTTTTCCTCCATACAATTGTGTATTTGTGAATGTTGTTATTTGTGAATGCCATTGTATGTTCACTGTATTTCTGATTATGCAATGCTTATGATATAATAGATCAAGATGCTTTGACAGTGTTTTGTTACTTTGTTTCTATAGGTATTCTCTAAGCGGGATAAGTAGGAGACGAGGTGTAAGCTCTATCAAGGGGGAGAGAGATCAAGCAAGGAGTTAAACGGAAGATCTAGGTTGGTTCCTTTGCCTCTCCCTTATCTATCATACATAGAGGAAATCACAAATTGCTTTAAATTGTTTGTTTCTAGGATAGCTTCCAATCCTAGAGGGCTAGACGATCGAAAAGACACCATCAACTAGTGATAATGAAGTTCACGGACAAAAAGAAAAATTCAAAGTACCATGTGAGTTATGTGAAGGGAACCATACCCTTCCTTGTTGTCCTTTTTTGGGTGAATCCAAAAGAGTCTTGAATAACTGTCCTGCTTCACCACAGCGACTTCCATCTGGATACAAGAAACTATCCCCAAGTCCTTTACTAGTTGAAAATTTGACTGACATAAGTCAACCGTCAGTCGAAACTCCTATCACTGAAAGTGAATCTTCTAAGTCCATACCGGACCAAAGTCAACAGGTCGAGATGGTAGTCGACCCAGTTTTACCTTCAGAAGATCATATCATTCCCGAAGAGAGTAAGAACGATACCGTTCAAATTCCTTTTGTCACTTCAGAGTCCGATGAACTTGGGGGCAATCCACCCGTTCCTTCACAATAGGAGGAAAATCCCCTAGTTCCTACTACTCAAGGGGTCATTTCACCCGTTTATTTGGTAACCCCTCCAAGAAGTCTAATCACTTCCTTTGATAGGAATCAACTAGCGAGATCTTGCCTTCCTTCTTATGTACCTTTCCGGATCATAGTGCAAGTTTACAAAATGATCGTGTCAGGCGCTATCATAGATGAGGGTGCGTTAGTGAGTATCCTTTCCTCAATTGCTTGGAAAGTGTTTAGTTCACCATTGCTTATGCCTGTTACAAAGAATTTTTCAGGCTTTAACAAAGGAACCAGTCGACCGTTAGGGATCCTTCTTGAGTTACTAATAACTTTGGGAAGGAAAACCGTTCACCTGAACGTGATGGTAGTCCAAGGACTGTTAGATTACAATCTACTCCTTGGACGTGACTATGTTTATAACATGGAGGCTATTGTTTCAACACTCTTCCGAAAGTTGTGTTTCTCGCTTGAAGGCAAAATTGTCACCGTTGACTAGCTTTCATTTCCCAGTTCAAGCATAGCTCCAGGTCAATCATCATCCTTAAATGATCCTTTTATATCCACAGTGTCTCTTCAACCTTCATTCCATCCACCTAGTTACCGTGAGTATTCTGGTGAATGTAACGAAGTTTAGGGGTCATGCACCCTTGTCTATTTGGCAGACAAACCCAACTAAAAGGAAAATTTTTCCTATAGAAATAAGTTTCCCTGTAGGTTATGTGATTGGTCTGAGATACCTTTCACCTTCGTCTATTCTGTGGATGAAGTGCAAGAAGTGTTTTTTCAGTTTCACAGACGAAACCATCCTGCTTAACCACAATAAAGTTTCCATATGGTTACTGGTGACTCTCCTTTTCATCATGCTGGGGGCATGAAAACCTTTTTATGCAAGCTAAAAACGACCATTTTCATTTCCTAGTTTTTTTTAACTTTTTAGCTTTTTAGTTTTTTTAGATTTTTTAGCTTCTTAGGTTAGGTGATTGGTATGACCACCATTCACCTTCGTCCGCGTCCCGGATGAAGCAAAGGCAGTGTTTTATCTAACTGTTGACAAAAACCATCCTACCTAACCTCAGTAGTTTCTTAGCTTTTTAGTTTTTTTTAGCTTTTTAGTTTGGTCGTTTCTAGTTCACATAAAAAGAAAAACCTACCCCTAAGCATATGTTGTCACATGGTTCAAGCTCATTAAAAAATTAATCTACCCCTGAGCATACTTTCCGCAAGGTTCAAGCTCATTAAAAAATGAACCCGCACCCATACTGAGCATATGTTCCCCTAGAGTTCAAGCTCATTAAAAAATGAACCCACCTTTGGTAAATAACCTCTGTGATTGCCATGCTATCAGCCTTTTGAGCCTTGGTTGTGTTCCTACTATCACCTCCATTCTTTTGGCCGATCATACACTTCCACTTGATTGTTTACCCTTTTGAGGAACAACTGTGATGAGTGGCTTTATTAGTCAACCTATTCACATCACCGTGTTTTGAGAAGTTCCAAGCCTACCTAGAACCAGTTGCTACCCTAAACACCACTCGTTCCCAAAAAATGATTCATCTTAAACCCTTTTAAGAATTGTTAAATATGAAAAGATTGTCAAGGGCTTTTCTTTTTCGGCTCGCTAAAGTGATCGGAAAGTCATCCTTTTTGTATTATTTTAATCTTTTTCAGACCTAAGGGATTATGCCACGAAAAAAGAACTTCTGGAGTTTCCCTTTCGTCCCTTTTCAAACTCTCTAAACATGAAAAGGACTGAGTTATCTTTGTCGTTAAACTTGTTAAAACAATAGTGACAAAATTGTCCACCCAGACAAGAATGAGTTTCACTGTCATTAGACTCGCTAAAACACAGCGACAAGTTTGCTCGAAGGGAAAATTATAGAACAAGCATATGTTATCCTCCTCAAGCTTGAGAAAAATAAAGAGGTACTGGTCAACAATGACTAGGGAAAAAGGGAAGAAAACTTGAAGAATTTTATGGTAGCAGGTCGCTCTTGAACATGACACTTTCACTCCATCGCCATGATTGAGTCGGGTTGGGTTATTCCGTTCACCGGTCATTTCACCATTGGTCTTTCACACCATCCATTTTTGGGGTTAACGCTACCAATCCATCTTAGTTTTGCTGATATGTTCAAGAGAAGTCATTCAGTCGAGAATTCACCATTCAGTTAATGTCTCATCCACTGCAATACCTTCAACCTCCATTTTTCATGACCTTCTTTCCTGAACCTTGTGTCATCGATCGTTTTCACCTCCAGAAAATCATTTGCTTCGTTTCATGTCGTAGATGTGGGATACATTAAGGCCCTCCTACGATGGGTCACTTCTCGTCGACATCAGCTCATTATCCAAGAAGTTGACTTAGAAAAAACCCTTTCAGTACTTTGGAGCTTGCATGCCTCAATGGCAAGTTTCTCACTTTTAGCGATAGGTTGACATCAATGGCCTTTGACCGAAAGATTTTGCGTGGTGTTCAACGTCAGATCATATATTCACACCACTTGAATTGTACTGTAGTACCTTGAGGGTCATTATCATTATCGGTGATTCCTCTCGCCTCTGTTAACAACTTACATTATTGGCTGGCAATCAGACAATGTCTTTCCATGTTTGACTTCAGAACATCTTTTCACATGGATCGAATTGTACATTGGGAAAAGATTGAACGAGTTTGAAGACCTCAGATCTAGTTTCATCCATCTGGGCTGCGATATATTCAGGGATATAAAGACATCAAATGTACATAGAAGCTACACAGATGGTCATCTAAGCCAGGGATGATGACCCTACATATGAAGAATCACCAATATGCAACTGCAGACAATTATCTATTCTATGTACATGAAATGGACTTATAAAGCTAAGCATGGGAATGCCTGCCTTGGCTAGATCATGAAAATTATATATGATGATGTATTGTATTGTATCTTATACAGGTCACCTTCCAGTTCCAAAAACCTCGTATCCTCATGTTAAAACATTTCGCTGGACATCAAGATTTACGACTTCATGCTTTAGAGGGCAACTGTTATAGACATATTTAGGCACTGCAACCCCAATCTTATATGTCGATAAACTAGGGATCTTTAACCCCTAAAAGTGTTATTTCATACCCTAAAGGATCATGGTCAACTAATTACATCATCCCAAAAGTTCCACTTGAAAAGCCATCGAGAACTGGCCAAAACAGGACCATACTGACTGCTCCACTATCAGGGTGTGATGCATACTGACTTCTACACTAGCCAGGTGCGATGCATACTTACTTCTACACTAGCCAGGTGCGATGCATGCTGAAGAGGCCTTCTGTGGGGTGCGGTGAGTGAGAATGGAAAAATTTCCGAGACAGTTTGCTAAGTGGATGCTCATGGAACCTTCTAGAAACTTCTCCTATAACACTTACCTCTCTGAATTCGCCCAGGGATGAGTAAGAGATTCAAGAAATCTCCAAGTGGAACCAAAAACAACAAGTGGAATGACACTAATAAAAAACCCAGAGATGAGTCACACCCTTGCATACATCTATAAATGGATCCCTCATCTAAGAGATCTAGAGGCTGGAATTTTGTAATTTGTAAGTGCTGATAGTTTGTGTCTGAGAAAGAGCATTATATTGTTGGGTGATCTTGCTTTTCATGACATGACGAGGGCTTTGATGTTGGGAGGATGATGCTGGATCAGATAGCTGGGTTGTAATTATCCCATCTATTTTAATAAATTTCTTTGAGTTTTCCTCCATACAATTGTGTATTTGTGAATGCCATTGTATGTTCATTGTATTTATGATTATGCAATGCTTATGATATAATAGATCAAGATGCTTTGACGGTGTTTTGTTACTTTGTTTCTACAGGTATTCTCTAAGCGAGATAAGTAGGAGAGGAGGTGTAAGCTCTGTCAAGGGGGAGAGAGATCAAGCAAGGAGTTAAGCGGAAGATCTAGGTTGGTTCCTTTGCCTCTCTCTTATCTATCATACATAGACGAAATCACAAATTGCTTTAAACTATTTGTTTCTAGGATAGCTGCCAATCCTAGAGGGCTTGTCGAATGAAAAGACACTAGTTTTCCTAGAAACATGTAGATGCTGGTAGTGTAGTGGCCATTAGAGCAGTGGGAGCTAAGGATGCTGCCAAAGTAGAAGGTACAACAGTGGTGACCATTGGAATGACAGTTGCAGGAGTATCATCCAGACTAGCTTGTTTGAGCTGCATCAAGTTGTCCAGTTCTTTCTCCATCTCCTTCAAATGATCATTCAGTTGTAGCACTAGGTCCATCATCTCTTCATGATTGCTCTAACTTTCTAGGACCTCCTTGCTCTGTGGGTGCCGTGAATGAGGCATCTTAAGCTGTTTCTTGAGGGTTGCTATGTCCTCATTCTTCTTCTTGATTAATTTCTCTATGGCCTTGATATCACTTGGGTCATGGCCCAATTCAATGACCAAGTCCTCTAATGATTTCATCCTGTTATATTTGTCTTGTGAGGAGGCCTTCTCTAATTTTTATTGGGTTGTGACATTTTCCAATGAATCCTGCAACTTGTGGGCAAACATGGCCTTTTCTATAAGGGTGGAGTAAATCATTTCTTCAGCCTGCTTGTGGAACTCTATCTGATCAATGGGATGGACATCCCTGGGAAACACCTCAAAGTTAGTTTTATTGTAGTCTGCTGAGGTCTTTAGCTACTGTACAGTGGGTTGCAAAAATGATACCTGCATCTTTCCTGCTTTGATGTCAAAGCCTGACATCAATCTAGTCTGGTTTGGGGGTGTAAGCTTGAGGTATTGGGCATATATCTTTGCCTTAAACTTTTCATTCCTCGTCTTTATCTCTTTGAATCCGTCTTTGATATCCTTTTCCCTGTCAGGAATGAAGAAGCTTCAATACTCTGTTGTCTCTCTATCATCTGTGTTTTGGAGGTTGATGGCTGTTGTGTTTCACTTGATGCAGTTGTTTCTTTACTTCTCCACCCCATTGTCTCAGTGTCAGTGATTTCCGCTGAAGCAATGTTTTGCTCCTGTTCAGACACAGGATTCAACTTGGGCTTATTTCTTAGCTCAAAGAGCTCATAAGTAGTCTCCATGGCAGGGCTGGATGTCTCCTCCCTATTCCTCTTAGGATTCTTCTCCTCATTGGCTGGGGTCTGAAGCTCAGGATGAATGTTCATTGGCTCCCCTTGTTCTGGAACCTCTAGGAAAGAGTTGTGATCAAATTTTCTTTCAAGATCAATGAGTGTGTTCTCTACATCCACAACAGTGTTGTCCATATCAATCAAGGTGTTCTCCATCCACTCATCCTGGTTATAAAATTATTCAATGTTAGGTGTTGGGTTGTGGATGTATGCTCCCAACTTGACTCTAAGTTTAAGTTTAGTTATAACCCCCTGAGGGTCATACTTCCATATGAAGCTATTTCTAAACTTCATCTTTTGTAGTAAACTATCAGCCTCTGGTCCAGCCTCTCTATTGTTGCAAATGAATGGGCCCAATTTGATTTTTCACTTTGAACTAGGTTTTCTTCCTATAAGCTAGGAAGTGGACCTCATCAGAGTTGATGATTTGTCTGAAGTATTCAAGAGAAAATATCCTCATAGGGAGGTATTTGGGCAACTTATAGGGGGCTAATTGGCAGCCATAGATTCTGATCTCAGTGTGGTTCTGGTAGAGGTACCAATCTCCCACCTTGTTGTTCTTTGCCAATTGTAGCACTCTCTTGATCTCTGGGTTGATTCTAGGTTGAGTCTTAGAAGTCAGCATGTTCATGATAGGGTATACAAAGGAGTCTATGAAGTCTTTGTAGGTGAATGCTCTCTCCTTTCCCTTGGTATCCATCTTATGGATGCTCAAAGGGAACTTATTTATCTGGTAATACAAGAACATATGAAACAACACTGAAGAGTATTTCAAAACTCTTTCAGTGGGAAGTCTAGTGAATTGTTTATGCATCCTGTCTGCAATGAACTAAGCATAATCAAACATGATAGCAGGAGGATTGCTTGGAGTGAAACTGGACAAGAAGGCCAAGATGACCTCATCCACATGCTCATCTATGGTATATCCAAGGATGCATGAGAGCATGGTGATTATGTGCCTGGCAGTCTCTGAGAAAAAGGTGGTAGCATAGGGTGGGGTATCTGTAGGAGTATGGCAGTCTTCAATGATAAAATTCTGTAAAATTTGCTTGATTTTCACCTGGTCTAATGTGAAGTACATGTCCAATAGGTTTCCAATGGATAAAGGAGTAGCTTAGGGCTAGATTGGATTTGTATCATTTGGTTGATTGAATCAGGTCTAATAGTGAAGAACAACTCTTGGTTTGGGGCAACAATAGCCCTTTGTCTAGGGACATAATAGGCATGACAACAATGTACAATATTTGGGAAAGGGTGAACTTCTGGGAATATATACTTGGGAAAATTGGATTCCCAAAGGTTGATGTCATCAGCATGGTTTAGGAATCTATATTTACTCTAGCAGTGGAGCTTCAGAAGGTGGCCTGGAGTAGCAGTGTATTTTATTTGGAAATCCCTATCTACTAGGGCCAAATGGTCAAAGTATAGGTGAGGGGTTGATACAGGTCTGGCATCTAGAGAGGTCTGGGTAGCCATCTGTAGGATAAGATGTGAGAATTAGGCTTCTACAGATTTTATAAGTGAAGCTTTGAATAGTTTTGTACAAAGATAAGGTATTGGCAGTTTGCAGGATAGGGGTTTGGGTATTTCAAGGGGATATATTCTCAATTTAGGGGAAATCAATTAAATTAAATTAATTATTTATTGAATTCACTGTACGTTTTTAAACTGAGAGGGCCATTCTGGTTTTTTGTTAAAATACCTGGAAAAGGTGGTATAGGCTATGAACTGGTGTGAATGGTGGCTACAAAGGGTACTGTGGCTTCAGTTGTGCACTAGATGGTTGAATTGGGCTTCCAGAGCATGTTCGAGAGGTAGTTGACGGTCAAATTTGGTTACAGAGGCTCAGGGTGGCGCAGGAAAGCTTAGGAGGCTTTCACAGAGCAATTGAGCAAAAAAGGGTGAAAATGGGCGTCTTTTGCCTTTTAACCGACAACAATTAGAAATTGGTGGGGAATTTCATAATGAACAGTGATGGTTTTGGGCTTACGCGGGGAGGCGGTTTCATTGCTCATCGCACCGCTTTTGGGAGTGGGGTGGTATTTTCTTGAGAGCACGCGAGTTAACAAGGAGATGCCACGTAGCCAAAAGGGGCCCAAGCAAAACCATGAATCTCACGTGCTCTCAGGCGGGTAAAGGTCGAGAGGTGAATGAACGCGATATGGATGCATGCCGTCAGATCTGGGGGTGACAGATCTAATGGCTGTCGCACGGTGAAGTTGCACGACAAGAGCAGGGGCAGAGATTTTTTGGGGCCCGGGGGAATTAATTACACTAAACTGTAATTAATTAAAGAATTAGCGGGGTTAGGTGTATAATGAAAGGGTTATATAGTAATGGGGGAGTTAATAAGGTTATTTGGGGGGGGATTTAAACTTAGGCTAAGGGTTTTTAGTGGGTTTTTAGGCAAAATACAGAAATTAATAAGGGGAAAGTGGTTTCTTCAAAGGGGAAAGGGTTTCACACTAGGGAAAAGGGGTTTAGGGTTGGGAAATGACTTTTAGAAGGTAATTTGTTAGGGAGAAGTGTGAAACCATGGGGCAAGGGTGAAAATGAAGGGAAAAGGGTATTCTAACCAACAATGATGGGATAAAGGGGAAATTAGTAAGTATGTAGTGGAGGATGAAATGAAGTGAGGGGAAGTTAGTGAAAACAACTTGTGACCATCTTTTCACTTTCATAACTGCTCTTGCACATTGAAACATATGATTAAGCATGATAAATGTGCTTTTACTTCAATCAACTTTGTACTTATGTAACCTTTCTTCTACTTACCCTTTACTTACCCTGACCATTTTTCTTCACTTTATTGGGTGCATTTAAGCTATCAGACCCTTTCTTTCCTTTTTCTTTTGAAAAGTAAACTATCTAATTCTAACCTTATATCTTCCAATGGCTCAGATTAAGCTTATGAGCACATTTTATTTCTCTACCTAACTACTGATCTGCCAAGATTAAATAGTTTGGCAAGATCTTTTATTCTCTAACTATAAACATGAAATTTAAAGCATGAACTAGTCAATATTAAACAGTTTGACTATCATGGGTTGTGGCATTTATGACAAGCTGCACACAACCATTATTTTGCACAGTAAAGTAAAAGGTAGTGACATTTAGACTTGCACACTTTCATGATCTGTTTTTGTTTGGGGTTCATATTTTTTTCACTTTTTTTTACTTTTCTTATTCTTTTTGTCCTTTGATATTTCTTTTAGGACATACCCTCTTTATATTTTTTAATTTTTTAATATGGAAAACATTTGTAGAAAAGAAAAGGTATGTACAATATTACAAGATTAACTATAGCCCATTCAAAATTATGAATCCTATTAATATAGGAACCTAACAGTGGAAACACATTGGGATGGCATTTCCTGGTGAAATGTAAAGAAATATAAAGATCGTTTAGAAAATCTTCGGCAAAATCACATAATCAATATTTTGTCGACGCGTTTCGAACCAACTTGTCCTGACGATGAACCACACTAGTTGGTTCGAAACGCATCGACAAAAGATTGATTATGTGATTTTGCCGAAGATTTTCTAAACAATGTTATGGATCACAGAAGTCTAAATTCCTTAATATAAAGATCATTAGCCTTTGAATTGGGATTGAAGTTACCTTGTAAACTATTCTTCTGTGATTTCTGCCTTAATGATACTTATGATGGTGAACCCTTCAAAGCTCAGGTCCTTCTCTCTAGGCTTCAACTTCAAAAAATCACCATCCAATCCAATCTACACTCTGCAATGTTATGTACAATGAAGAAAAGTAAAGTGAACTATTGTTAATCAATGGAAAAGTAATGATTCAGAATTCTACCATTGACAGGTCCTCCTGGTAGATCTAATCCATCTATCTCTCCTAAGAAAAAGGCATTGTTACCCCTGTAGCCTTAAATGACATAAGGCCCTTGCCATAAGAAGTCAAATTTTCCATGTTTTCCTTTGTCTTCCATTCTTGAATCCCTCTTAAGAACTTTATCACCTATGTAAAAATAATTTGTTTTAGTCTTTTTATCAAATGCCTTTTTGATTTTGTCCTGGATTACCTGTGATTTTACATATACTTCTTCTTTGGTCTACTGCAGGTGTATGGTTTGATTTATCCTTCTTTGGATATCATTTGGTTCTACCTGCAACTCTTGGATGATCTTAATCACTGGAACTCCCAAATATGATGGAAAAACAACATCCATCCCATACACTAACTGATAGGGAGATGTGCCAATGGACTTCTTGGTAGTTAGTCTGTCTGCCCATAAGGCATTGACCAACTTTTTGCTCCATGTCTTTTTGTTGTCTTCCAGTAATTTCTCAATTATATTGACCAGGATTTTGTTTGAGGATTCTGCAAGTCCATTACCTTGAGGGTAATAGGCAGTGGAGCGGCCAAGGGTGATGTGGTATTTGTTACAAAATTCTATCATTTTCTTGGATTTAAAGGCAGCTAAATTATCAGTAATGAGCTTTTGGGGGCATCCAAATCTTGACAAGTTATTATTTTCTAGGAATGAGATAATGACAATGTCTATGGCTTGTCTAGAAGGGATAGCTTCTATCCATTTGGTAAAATAGCCAGTGGCTGTCAGAATCCACTTATACTAGGCTGAGGAGGCTAGGTGTATTTCTCCAATGAAGTCTAACCCCCATTGTTGAAATGGAATTTCATTGGAGATTGGTTTAAGAGGCAAGGGTAAAAGTTTTCACTTTCCCTCAAATATTTGGTACTTATGACAGGAGGTCACATGTTTCTTAACATTTGAAAACAGAGTGGGCTAGTAGAAACCAACCCTCAGAATTTTGTCAGCAGTAGTCTTCCAATACAAGTGTCCCCCACAATCCCCTGCATGAAATTCTTGCATAATTTTATCATATTCATCTTTCAGTAAATAGTTCAAAAGAATACAACTAATGTCTTTCCAAAATAAAGCATTATCTACGATAAAATACTTTAATGACTTCATTTTCAAAAATCTAGCTTTAGTTCTTGTCAAACCAGGAGGAGCTTGTAAGTTTAGGAATACAAATATGATATCTGCATACCAAGGTGAATTTGTAAAAGGTTCACTGATTTGTGGAGTCGCCATCTCTTCCGAATCATCAAGGGCACCAATGAAATTAATATCTAGGGCCTGACAGTTCAATTTAGCCATGAGTTTGGCTAAACCTTAGCCTTTGATAAGTTTAGTAGGCTTTATTTCTATGTCATATTCCAATATAATGGCAATCCATTTACCTCTTTTCCCTTGAGGCACATTTTGTGTCAAAATGTCCTTAACTACTGAGTTTGGAACATAAGCAATGATGTGAGAATACAGAATATAGACTCTAAAATATTTGATGGCCTTTGCTAAAGCTAATTCTTGTTTTTCCATAATATTATATTTAAGTGTGGCATATCTTAAGGATTTACTAAAAAATGCAATTGGTTGTTCATATCCTTGGTTGTTCTTTCACAACAAGACTGCTGCAATGGTGTGTTCTGAAGCCAAAGAAAAAATAATAAAACCTTTCTGAAAATCAGGACTTATAAGGATTGGAGTCTTGGTTAAGGCTTCCTTGATGGCTTCAAAGGACTGTTTGGCCTCCACTATCCATTTAAGTGCTAAGTCCTTTCTTAGCATGTTATTTAGCTCTCTAATTAATTCTGCTAAATTTGAAATGAATCTCATAGGAAAATTAATTTTTCCTAAAAATGACTATAACTCTTTAATGTTTCTAGGATGGGCAATGGTCAAAATGGCCTCTATTCTAGTAGGATCTATTCTAATTCCATCTTTGGATATTATATGTCCAAACATATTTCCCTCTTATAAAACAAAGAGTGCCTTTTTGGGATTTAAAGAAATCCCAAGTTTCCTACATTTGATGAAAACTCTTCTCAAATGGTCTAGGTGTTCGTTATCAAATTTAGAAAAGACAGTGGTGTCATCTTGGTATACTACTAGGAAGTCATGGATCTCCTTGGAAAAAACTGTATCCATAGCTCTTTTAAATGTTGCTCCTACGTTCATTAATCCAAAAGGCATCTTCAAATACATGAAGGTACCCCATGTTATCACTTGGATTGAGCCTCAGGCTGAAGGAAGGCATTGCCAGGGTAACCACAAACCATGCTTAGCCAAGTAGCTAGCCCTACTAGGCTGGGAGAGGGCTCTCTCCATAAAGATCTCAGCCAAGATGATTGGATCAGGTAAAGGATATTAGGCTAGTTATAGTAGCACGATGTTATGATTTGATTTTAAAGGGGTTTTGCCAGATCATGAGGAGCTGGATAGTTTAGGTCTAGGGAACTAGGTCAGAATTGTAGGGTGTTCAATGGGGCAAGGTAGGCATAGGCTTTAGCACTCAAGGGCTTGATGGGGTGAGATATTTTAGACTAGTGAGAAGCTAATAAGAGCATTTGAAAACCATGGATCCTTCCTAGATTGCAGAAAACATGAAATGGTGAATGGTTTCTCAACGCAGAGCACTGATGTAATGAATTCTACCTATCAACTTGAAAACACTGAACTAGAAACAATGAAATGATTAACGAAATACATAAAACACATTAAAATATGATCACAAAAGAAGAAAATGTACTAAAACTCCATACCAAATGGATCCCATAAAAATAACTACAATTCTTATTAATCTCCTACTAAACTACTTACAAAAGTTGTACAATCAAGGTCCGGGCATCCAACTGAGTCCAACCCTTTACAATGAGAAAGAAGAAGAAGATATAGACATTAATTCAACCTTATCCCATCATCAGGGGTCGAATCCTTAAGATTAGGAGCTAATCTAAATAATACTAAACAAGAAACAAGAATATAGGCATCTCAACAACTTGCCTCTAAAAGTTGAAAATTCATTTGAACTCAAACTGACTTCTAAAGCAATGAATCTACCCTATATTACTATATATATATCATGGTTACATGCCAAGTCATCATTTACAATTATGAATCATCCTCCATTAAAGAGAATCTATAAACATAGTAAAAAATTGGAAAAATAGGCATCCTAAGAAAAATCTGCCCTACGCGCAGCGCCACTGGCCCAATGCATAGCGCCACTTTCAGGTCCCTTTTGGAGGCCTTACCGGCATCCCAATTGAGCTCATGATAGCTCATTGGAAGGGTCTTGAAGTCTAATTTCCAAACCACCTAGAATATCTACTTTTGAAGCTCATTTGACCCCTCAAAACTTGATTCTCCCAAGACTGCTTCTGTGTGTCCAAAAAGTCGCAGAAAGGTCATTTTGAGGGTGTGTTTTGACCTTTTGGTGGACCAGTTTTGCCCCAAAAACTCTAAAAATCTCTAGGGTGCATGTCCTCATCTTTCTTAATCCAAAAATGTAAACCATTTTTACATTGGGTGCCCCTAGGAAAAGCGCAGCGCTTAGGCAGTTTTCCTGTGTGCACAATTTCAAAATTTGCAAGTGACAAAAAATGTTCCAGACATGCTCAAAATTGGTGAGAAGCACAATCATCAAGTGTCTCGATGAGCCAAGGAAGCTTTAGCAAGCATCCTAAGCCTATCCTACTCCTTTTTGCCTTTCAAAGCCTGCCTTAGCCTAGCATTATTTTCTAAGGTGTCATTGCCTGTGTTTTCCTCCTCCTCATAGTCTCGGTCCTCTTTCTCCATGTTTGCAAGGTTTGAGGTTGTATGAAGGGAATGAGTGAAAGTGTTTTAGGAGTGAGGGGATGGGAGATGAGCTTATGGGATAGAAAATGAATGAGGGAGTAGGAATCATAAAATGAGAGGGAGGGCTTGTTTTGTTTTAGAAATTTCCCTTGGGGAAGAGGGATAAAGGGATAGGGAATAAGGGGATAGAGTTTAAATCTGTAGGGATAGGTGATAAGATGAAAAATGAGGGTTTAGGGTTTTAGGCATCACTAGGGAGATTTTTATCATTTTATATTTATCATGGAGAAAGATGCTTATGATGTTGATATGCAAACAAAAAATGTAGTGAGGGAGGTCTACTTACTTGCAATGAGGGTAAGAGAGAGAAATTTGGAAGTTTCTTGAAGATTTGAGGCTTTTCTAGCCCACCCGCACAACACATAGTGCCAGTGCACAGACGTGTAGCGCCACCCTAGAAGCGTAGTGCCAGTGTAAATTAACACTGTGAATTTTTTCTAGATGTGTAGGACCCGTCTCAACGCATAGCGCCAAGCTCTGAACGCGTAGCGACACCTCTTTAATGCGCAACACCACTTCAAGATGACCTTTGACTGCCTTTTCGATGTCTAAATTGAGCATGGGATAGCTCCTTCGAAATATTGTCGAGTCTACTTTCCAGAACATCTCGAATTTTTCAATTTGGAGTTCATTTGCCCTGTCAAAAGCTCAATCTCCGAAGACTAGTCAAAATGTGCAGAATGAGGCTACCAAAATATAGAGTGCTATTTCAATAACCTTTTGAAGGTCTTCCTCAACTCTAAATTGAGCTCATGATACCTCATTGGAAATCTCTCTGTGTCTAGTTGTCATTTGACTCATCAACAAATTCACTTGGTCACTACAACTAGGAGAAATATTGATCTTCCCAAGGTCACTATAGAAGTGCATCAACTCTCCTGAGGCAACTGTATTTTTTACATTTCTTTAAAACATGACACTTGTGTAAAAAGTGAAGGAGGTTTTTCTTCCTTGGCCTATTGTGGACAAAAACCTCTCTCACTTTTTCCAAATTCTTCCCTATTTGGTCTAAAACATATTTTAAAGAAAAACTGGCCCTATGTGTGGCAAATGATTTGTTCCTTGGAATGACTTACTGAAAAATGATGGAGACATGACGTGTATGAGTTGGAATGGCCTGATACTCACTGAAATGACCTCCGTTATGCCTCATATACTCATATGTCTCTGATTCCATAGCCAACCCTAGCTCAATGGGTGATGAAATTAAGGTTTAGTGCTTGCAGAAAATGATGATTTGGACACCCTTGGAAAAAAAACAACTCCCTTTGGCATGAACTTAACCCTTTGAAACTTTACCCTTTCACTTGACTATTTCCTTTGAAAAATTGATCTTTTGATGGTCTGGCATCTTTGGAACACAAAGTTAACAACTTGGGATGGTGAAATTATTACATTTGAAAGACATAAAATTAAATAATGAAATAATCATTTCTCTTTACAAATCATCTTCACATGGTGAAGGGATGTTATTTGATCACCCTTTACTTGTTGGTCTTATGCAATCCAATGGAACCTTGGCAACCCTAATGACCTAATGAAACCTTGAAAAACCCTAAAGACCTAATGAGACCTTGAAGGACTGAATTTTAAGACGACATAATGACCTCATGACTGATACAAATGGGATGATAAAAATAACTTTATGGATGATGTACAATCATCAAGATATGAAACTATCCCAACAAGTAATCACATTTAGGGAAGAGTGATTTTTTTGGACTAGGACTACCATTAGTGACTAATTATTTTGCATGACCTAGTGGAATGATAAAAAAATTTCTGAATTGGACCCTTAAAATGATATGAAAAGAGGATTTTTGATCACTGATGGCAGGATGCAAATATTGACACTAACATCGGCCTTATTGGGGATGGCAGCTCCTTGGAGGTGTCAAGAACACTGTAGACCAAGTGCCTAACCATGTGGGCCAATACGATCAAAAACTTAAATTGAAATGCATGACTGAAAACTGACGACTTGACAACACAAACTGAATTTTACTCAACTAAAAACTGACTCAATACTAAAACAAAACTGACAAACTGGAAAAGATGCTCAAAATGGAGCTTATTCAATAAAACCTACTCTAACTGTTCCATTCATCACCTGATCAAGTGAAATGAAACAACCAATGCAACCAAGTAAGCATTATGGCTGTTGTTTGAATTCTCTGCATGTGCTTGTTTATGAGCAAGAAAAGGGAACTACTGAAATGTAACTCCCATGAAAACTTGTAAACAGATCGAAATTTTCCCAGATTGAATAATATGGATTCTCTGTCTGACTCCAAAAATACTACATAAGGATCTTTAAATTCATGTGCATTGGGACTTAGCTCATCCAATGGATTACTTTGCTTCTCCTCATACCATGAACATAAACTTTCATCTAAGCTTTTTGATGAGACTCCTGCTGAAAATGACAAAGAAACCGATTGTCAGATTAAGTTTGTATCAATACTTTTTTCAAGCTCATAGTTAGCTAATGGAGGACTTCGACTGCAAATATCATCCAACACATCAGCTATTGGATAGTGAAAAAATTGAAAAGACTGTTGCAGTCCATTTTCTATTGGTTCCAATGAGATTGCATGATTTTCTACATGCTGCTCATCCTTTATTAAAGATATACTATGCAAATCTCCCTTGAAAAACTGAAATGATTCAAAACATAATGGTACGGAATCATCTTGCATCATTTGATCATATGTTCTAGCTTCCAAGTCTTCATCTGCAACCTGACATTCAATCGCATTCGGGGGCTAGAAATCTAAATATGAGAAGTCTTGAACAAGGATTGCATTGCCCTCTAGATGGTCAAGATCAAAACTTACCAACGGTTGATTTCTGATTGAATGAAATTTGTCTCTGATGAACTAAAACAAAGTAAAACAAAGAGGCAAATATCCTTCACTTACTTCAAAATTTTCTTCACTTTCCTCCTCACTTCCATAGCTGATATGCATCAGTTGATCACTGTATTCGAGCTATTGAAAGTGAACTTCCCCCTTCCACAAACCAACTGCTGATTTTTCTGCAAGATTAGCTTTTGTTTGGAGAACATAATCATCATCATACTAATCAAACGTAGGCAAATCATCAGTATAAAAAACATCATCAAGCATACATGTCAGATCAACAGATCTCTCTTCTCCAAGATGATCTATAAAACAATCATTATCAGATCTATGACAACTGGGATAAGAAACAAAATGTTTTGGATCAGCCACTTGTTCTTCTTCAATCAGTGAGTGATGGTCTTGAACATCATACTCATTCCTTGCAGTGATCTTTTGCATCATCTCTTCCACTACACTTACCAAAATGTCGAACTTTACCTCTAAAGATGTTGATTCCTCTAGATCTATGTTCTTCCTCTCTTCTTCCTTCAACTTTGCCCTTATGATTAGCAGATTAGCCTCTACATCTACTGCATTGTTTTGCGTCTCTTCAAGTGTTGCAAGGTTCCTTTCTATCATCTGAAACTCCATTTCCGGATAAAAGGGTTCCGGATAATGCAAGAAAGCTGAATTAGGAGGAGGTATTATATTAAGAGGCATCAAACAATAAGCTTGGTTAAATCTGGCAAAAAATTGTTGTACTGTCTCCCCTGGTTGTCTTTTCAATTGGTTATACTCTTCTAGAATCAAGAAAGGGTTCTGTCTTACCACCCACTTGTCGAGGAAAACTTTGACAAACAGCTGGAAATCTGAGATGCTCACATCAGGCAAGGTTTTGAACCAACTCTTGACTTTGCCTTGCAAAGAAAGAGAATACTGACATCCTCTTCATCAACTTCAAAAAGGTCAAGAAAAGACTCAAAATTCAGTACATGTCTCTCAACAACTATGTTGTCACAGTCATCATCAAATCTTGGTAGATATAGGTAATGATTTTTAGGGAAAGCATGGGATATAGGAGCTAAAATCTGAGGCTTGTATCTATTTGGAATTTTACAAGGTATAGGAGTATATACAAAGTATGTAGAATTATTCTTGATCTCTTAAGGCTCATCAGTTTGAAGACAGTCATTGTAAGATTCAGAAGAAGGGTCTCGATGAAGATCAAAGGCATGGGAATATTTTGTATTCACAATCTTCAAAGGGAAAGAATCAAATGCAGGTCTAGGATCTTTTCTCAAATACAATACACTTTGTAAAGCCTTCTTGACATTCTCGAGAAAAGAGAAGAAATAATTTATAACAAAGAACGTAATGTCCTGGATGAAATTCCAACTTGAATACCTAATCTTTCCATATTGTCCTTTCATGTTTCTGTTGGTCGGGTTCATCTTCCAGTGGAGTCCTTGGATCTGATCTCGAAACTAATTTAGAGTTGCCAGGTGAGTGATTTCAGCCTCCCAGTGTCTGATCATTGTCCACCATCAACAATCAGATCTGAAATTGATACATTTTGATGAGGAACATAAAACTATGTTCCCCAACAGAGTCGCCACTATGTTATCACCTGGATTGAACCTCAGGTTGAAGGAAGGAAATGCCAGGGTAACCACAAAACACGCTTAGCCAAGTAGCTAGCCCTACTAGGCTGGGAGAGGGCTCTCTCTGTAAGGATCTCAACCAAGATGTATGGATCAGGTACAAGATATTAGGCTAGGTATAATAGCACGATGTTTTGATTTTATTTTGAAGGGGTTTTGTTGGATCAAGAGGAGCTGGACATTTTAGGTCTAGGGAACTAGGTTAGAATTGCATGTTGTTCAATGGGGAAAGCTTGGCATAGGCTTTAACACTCAAGGGGTTGATGGAGTGAGATGTTTTAGATTGGTGAGAAGCTAAGAAGAGCATGTGAAAACCATGGATCCTTCCTAGACTACAGAAAACATGAAATGGTGAATGGTTTCCCAAGGCAGAGCACTGATATAATGAATTCTACCTATCAACTTGAAAACAATCAACCAGAAGCAATGAAATAATTAACGGAATACATAAAACACATTAACATATGATCACATAGGATTAAACTATACTAAAACTCCATACCACATGGATCCCATAAAAATAGGTGCAATTCTTATTAATCTCCTGCTAAACTGCTTACAAAAGGTGTACAATCAAGGTCTGAGCATCCAGCTGAGTCCATCCCTTTACAATGAGAAAGAAGAAGAAATAGAAGTTAATTCAACCTCCTCCCATCGTTAGGGGTCAAATCCCTAAGATGAGGAGCTAATCTAACTAATATTGAACAAGAAATAGGAATATAGGCATCTCAGCAACTTGCCTCTAAAAGTGAAAAACTAATTCATTTGAGCTCAAACTAACTTCTAAAGCAATGAATCTACCCTCTATTACTATTTATCTATCATATTTACATCCCAAGTCATCATTTACAATGGTGAATCATCCTCCATAAGAGAGAATCCATGAACATAGTCCAAAACTGGGAAAATAGGCATCCTAGGCAAAATCTACCCTATGCACAACGCCATTGGCCCAACGCACAACGCCACTTTTAGGTCCCTTTTGGAGGCCTTCCTGGCATCCAAAATGAGCTCATGATAGCTCATTGGAAATATCCTCAAGTCTAATTTCAAAAACACCTAGAATTTTTTCATTTGAAGCTCATTTGACCCCTCAACAGTTTATTCTCCCAAGAATAGTTCTTTGTGTCCAAAAAGTGGCAGAAAGATCATTTTTAGGGTGTTTTTTTTACCTTTTGGTGGACCAGTTCTGCCCCAAAAACTCTGAAAATCTCTAGGGTGCATGTCCTCATCACTTTGAATCCAAAAATTCAAACCATTTCTTCATTGGGTGCCCCTAGGAAAAGCGCGACACCGGTGGCGTTGCACGTTTAGGTAGTTTTCCTGCGTGTACAATTTCAAAAGTTGCAAGTGACAAAAAATCCTCCAAACTTGCTCAAAATTGGTGAGAAGAACCATCATCAAGTGTCTTGATGAGCCAAGGAAGCTTCAACATGAATCCTAAGCCTATCCTCCTCCTTTTTTCCTTTTAGAGCCCGCCTTAGCCTAGCTTTATCTGTTGAGGTGTCACTGCTTGTGTTGTCCTCCTCCTCATAGTCTCGGTCCTCTCTGTCCATGTTTGCAAGGCTTGAGGTTGTATGAAGGGAATGAGTGAAAGTGTTTTAGGAGTGAGGGGATGGGAGATGAGCTTATGGGCTAGAAAATGAATGAGGAGTAGGAATCATAACAAGAGAGGGAGGGCTTGTTTTGTTTGAGAAATTTCCCTTGGGGAAGAGGGATAAATGGATAGGGATGATATGGAATAGGGATAGGGATAAAGGGATAGGGAAAAAGGGGATAGAGTTTAGAGTTGTAGGGGTAGGTGATAGGATGAACAATGAGGGTTTAGGGTTTTAGGCATCACTATGGAGATTTTTAGGGTTTTATATTTATCATGGAGAAAGATGCTTATGATGTTGATATGCAGACCGAAAATGCAGTGAGGGAGGTCTACTTACTTGCAATGAGGGTAAGAGAGAGAAATTTGGAGGCTTCTTGAAGATTTGTGACTTTTCTAGCCCTCCTGCACAACACGCAGTGCCGGTGTATAGACACACAGTGCCACCCTAGAAGCGCAATTCCAATGTAAATTATCACTACGAAATCTTGCTAGACGCACAACGCTGGTCTCAATGTGCAGTGCCAAGCTCTGAACGTGCAACGCCATCTCTTGTACGCATAGTGCCACTTCAAGATGACTTTTGAATGCCTTCCTGATGTCGGAATTGAGTGTGGGATAGCTTGTTGGAAATCTTGTCGAGTCTACTTTTGAGAAAATCTCGAATTTTTCAATTTGGAACTCATTTGCCCTGTCAAAAGCGCAATATCCCAAGACTGGTCAAAATGTGCAGAATGAGGCTACGAAAATGCAGAGTGTTGTTTCAGTAAACTTTTGGAGGTCTTCCTCAACTCCAAATTGATCTCATGATAGTTCATTGGAAATATATATGTGTCTAGTTATCATTTGACTCATCAAGCAAGTCATTTGGTCACTCTAGCTAGGCGAAAGCTTGATTTTTCCAAGGTCACTGGCGAAGTGCATCAACTCTCCTGAGGCAACTGTATTTTTGATATTTCTTTAAAACCATGGAACCTGTGTAAAAAGTGAAGGAGGTTTTTATTCCTTGGCCTATTGTGGACAAAAACCTCTCTCACTATTTTGAAATTATTCCATGTTTGGTATAAAACATAGTTTAAAGGAAAACCGGCCCTATGTGTGGCAAATGATTTGTTCCTTGGAATGAATTATTGAAAAATTATGGAGACATGATGTGTATGAGTTGGAATGGCCTCATACTTGCTGAAATGACCTCCCTTATGCCTCATATACTCAGATGTCTCTGATTCCATAGCCAACCCTAGCTCAATGGGTGAGGAAATTAGGGTTTAGTGCATGTGGAAAATGATGATTTGGACACCCTTGGAAAAAAACAACTCCCTTTGGCATGCACTTAACCCTTTGAAACTTTACCCTTTCACTTGACTATTTCCTTTGAAAAATTGATCTTTTGATGGTCTGGAATCTTTGGAACACTAAGTTAACAACTTGGGATGTTGAAATTATTACATTTGAAAGACATAAAATTACATAATGAAATAAGAATTTCTCTTTACAAATCATCTTCACATGGTGAAGGGATGTTATTTGATCACCCTTTACTTGTTGGTCTTATGAAATGGAATCGATCCTTGGCAACCCTAATGACCTAATGAAACCTTGAAAATCCCTAAAGACCTAATGAGACCTTGAAGGACTGAATTTCAAGACGACATAATGACCACATGACTGATATAAATGGGATGATAAAAATAACTTTATGGATGATGTACAATCAACAAGATATGAAAGTGTGCCAGCAAGTAATCACATCAGGGAAGAGTGATGTTTTTGGACTAGGAATACCATTAGTGACTGATTATTTTACATGACCTAGTGGAATGATAAAAAAATTCTGAATTGGACCCTTAAAATGATATGAAAAGAGGATTTTTGATCACTGATGGTAGGATGCAAATATATACACTAAAACCCCAAGGAGTAGTAAATGCAGTTTTGGCTTGGTCTTCTGGTTGAACTAAGATCTGGTTATATCTAGAAAATCCATCAAGTAAAGAGATTTTGGATGAGCCTACTACCCTCTGAAGGATATGGTCCATCTTTGGTAGAGGATAGTTGTCTTTCAATGAGACCTTGTTTAAATTTCTGAAATCAACACAAAGTTTGATTTCTCCAGTCTTTTTCCTAGTAGTGACTAAGTTTGAAATCCAATCTGAATATCTAATGGGAGCTATAATTTGGGCATCATACATTATTTTAACTTCTTTCTCAATAGATGACATAAGAATTGGGTTAATTCTCCTAAGTTTATGTTTGAAAGGTTTATGATCTTCTTTGAGAGGTATTTTGTGTTGAATTATTTTGGTGTCATAAGACTTCATGTCTTCATAACTCCAAGCAAAAACATATTGGTACTCTTTAAACAGATTCATGTATTTAACCTTTTCCTCTAGAGGTAAGGCTTTTTATATTTTAATGAGTTTTGGTTTTTCCTCAGTTCCTATGTGACACTCTTCTATGTCTGCTCTTAAAGGCTCTAGTTTCCATTTTCTAGCTACATCGTTTGAGTCAAACAAATCTTCTAATGGCACTAATCCCTTACGAAAACAATTATTTTTAAGGTTCTTAATTTCAGGATTATCATTCATTATTTCATCTATTCCTACATTTTCTAAGCTATCTATTTCTACTTTACCGAATTTAGTAGGTTTACCTATATCTAAAATATTTACATCTATGTCACTATCTATGTCACTATTTATGTTATTTTCTACTGTACAATCTATATCTATTTTACAATTCTGAAACTCCCCTTCAACATTCATGAAGTTATAAATCTGAGAATCCTGGGAGAAAATCTGCCAATACTTCAAGTTGTCTGGAATAACAGAACTATGTATCACTTCTACAGTGTATTGATGGTTGGGTTGAAAGGGAAATTTGAAGGTACTAGAAAAAGTGGCAAGACCATGGGCTTTCATGTTTTTTTTCTAGGAATGGTAGCAAAGTTTTTTTCTAGGAGGTCTTTAATAAAATATAGAACAATCTCCCTGTATTGACTAATTGTGGGATTGTTTACAGAGTATTCACCATTATTTTTTTTAATAATCAGTTATGAGTCTCCAAGTATAGAAACTCTCTTGGCTCCAAGTTTTCTAACCAGTTGTAAACCTAAGATTAGGGCTTCATATTCAGCCATGTTGTTGGTACACTTGAAGTTTAATTTGAGTGCCTATCCCTCAGAATGATTATTCTCCATATTATGGATCCACACTCCTGCACCAACCCATAACCTATTCACAGATCCATCAAAATCTAGATGCCATAGGGACTCATGAAAAATGTTCTCACTATCAGTTGTTTTGTATTTTAGTTCTTTAGCTGTGATTTGATTATTTTCATGTTCTGAATTGTACAAGATGAAAGAGTCCATATCAGAATGCATGGAGTATATGGGAAAGTTTTGTGGTTTTTTAGCACTACTCACCATGTATTTCATCAAGGTCTCTCTATATAATTTCCTTTGTTGGCCAAAAATAGATATGGTGGCATAAGACATATCTAACTGCAAGGATCCTTGCAATTTTTCTCCCCATGAGCGAGATAACAACATTCCATATTTGGGTGGGATGTCTGCAACTACTATGTCCATTACAATACTTTTCGTTGGGCATTGGACTAGAGTTACACATAAATCCTTGATCAAACCAAGGCATTTAACTTCGCTAGAGTCAAAGGAAAACAAGTCCTTATATGGTCTGGTGATGTCTAAGTTCAGTCTCTCCATAATTTATTTTGGCATCAAATTATGGGATGCCCCTGAGTCTAACATAACATTATGTCATATTTTGTCATGAATGTTTAGGCTAATGTAAAAAGGAGGAATTCCCCCTTGTTGATGAGTACCATTCACCTCAGGGCCAAACAATAATTTAGGTTGGTCATCTTTCAAATTAACAACATATTCCTCCTCTCCTATATTTAAAGTTTCAGTTATCTATGATCTATAGGATTCATTCTTTACTAACTCAGTCAAAGGAACTGATATCTTTAGTTTTTCTGTTTCAGTTTTGATGTTGAAAGGGAGCTGAGATTTGCTGGTTTTGATGGGATCTTCCTTAACAAATGTAGTCTATGTTTTTATCTTGTTTTTCAATACTAGGCATTTCAGTCTGTGTTTCAATTGTTTTGCCTTGATTTCTCTTGTTTGGATTGATTTTAGTAATTGTTTCAGTTTTAGTTTCAGTGGAGGTTATGTCTACAAGTTTTGGTGTAGAAGTCTCTGGTGTTTCCCTAGGGAAGATTTGTAAGACTTTGGTAACATGACCTTCTGTTATTTTCTTAGTCTGGGTCTGGATTGATCCCTTAATGGGAGATTCATTGTTCTTTTTACTTCTTAAAATATATTGTTTGTGTACTTCATATATAGCTGATTCATATCCTTGTTTAAAGTCAAAGGATTCACTAGATTCTAACTGCAATTGTTGCAGCACGTACAACTCCTGTTCTTCTTGAGTAAGAAAAACAACATCTTCATATTTGATTTCTAGTAAGTTAATCTAGGTGTTATCCTCTCCTTCTTGGGTCTGTGGACCCTCAGCATAGTTCTCCTGGAAGGGAGGCTAATATGGTATAGCATTCTTTCTAGTGTTAGGGTTCTTCCTAAAGTTGGGGTTTCTTATTGGGGGTGGTTGTTGATTCTCCCATTGAGTTTTCATTTCCATGTTTTCTAATCTATCCATTATTCTCTCTACACTCTTGGCTAAACTATCTATCTTTCCATCAAAAGTGGAAGTTTCCTCTTTAATTACAACTCTCTTTTCATTTCTCATTCTAGCTTTCTTGGCTAATAGGTTGGCCTCTACACTAACATCATTGCTTTTCATTTGTTCCAATGTTTCAGGGTTTCTTTCCCTTAACTGGTATGGTATGTGAGTGTCAAAACCATCAGGGAATTTAATTAACACTAGGTTATGTGGAGGCTTAATATTAGCTGGGATTGGATTGTAGATATTATTGAGCCTAATACAATAATCTTAGACTGACTCATTAGGAGCTCTTCTAATGTTGTCATATTCAAAAACTATTTGCAGAGGGTTTTTATTTCTCTCCCATCTATCATTGAATAATCTATGAAAATTAGCTAAGTCTACAATATGATTGGCCGGTAAATATTTGGACCATTTCTCAACATCTCCAGTTAATGTTTGGGAAAACAACCTCATTTGGACATCTGATTCATCAATCTCATGTAACTCAAAATAGTCAATCATCTTGTTTACATGTTGGGTAGTGTACTGACGATTAGCACCAAACAAAAATATTTTGGTCTAATAATCTTGGGGCATGGCATAGGGTTGTGCAGGGAAAAACAGAGGTGCATATCGGTTTGCCATGGCTGAGATTCTAGCCTGACTAGGGGGTAAAGAAGTGGTGCTTGAGGAAGGGCTTGAACTTGATGGAGATGAGCTAGATGGTGATGAGGATGGGGATGGTTGATGAATTACTGTTTTAGGGGAATGGACTGTGGTGGATACTATTGGTGAGGTTGTGGTAAAAGAAGGTGTAATTATAGTGAGTGAAGATTGTGTGGAAATTTCAGAGGCAACAACACTGAGGGCAGCTAGTTCAATAGATCGTTGAAGGTAAGCAACATCTATATTGCTTATCAATGTAGAGGTCAAAGCTTCTGACTTGTCAAAAGCGCCCAAGACAAATTTATCTAAATCCAGATGGATAACCATTTTTTATTCAATGAGTTGAACAAACTCAGGGTCTAACACCATTTCATGGATGGAATTCTCAGATTTAGTTGTAAATAATGAGAGGTCAAATGACAAACCAAAGGGCTTTCCTCTAAAGTTGACAAATCCTTAGGGAGTGAATTTGCTTTGACTAACTCACTACTACTTGCCTGAGTTTCTTCCTTTTTAGGTTTTCTTAAAATCCTATCTAGGTCATCAACTATAGTAGCAGGGATTGGATCTAAATTTGCCCACGTATAGTGAGCCTTCTTAGGAGCCAGAATTTTAACTTTTTAAACTATTTTTTATGAAAATTTTCCAAAACTTTCGAAAATGACCTTAAGGGGCTTACGATTGAAATTTAAGGTTTCCTGAAAGTTTTATTAGACTGAGGATCGAAGTCCCCAGTATGGTCGCCAATGATGTTATCACTCCAAAATTTCTTCAAAGTTGTTAGAAAAAGAAGTGATAGAGGTAACCACAAACCACTTTTGGAGATCAGGACCTAGCCTTCCTAATCTCAGAGAGGGCTCTCTCTTTATGATTTAACTTTGTTTTAGTTAATTAATTTTGGGCTAGTTGTGATTGTGCTTGGGTTTTTGATTTGAATTTGGGTGGTGGGATCACTTACATAGATGAAAAAGGATTGTCTTTTAACATTGGGCTATGGGGTCGAATGTCAGACAAACTGGATTGGATCAAGCTTTAAAAATAGTGTCTACAGGGCAATATAGATGAGTTATTACAGATTTCAAAGGCTGGATGGTGAAATGGTTTCTAATCGGATCTAGGGAGAAATTAAGGATTCCTTAGGCCAGATTATGGAAAGAATGAAAGAGGTCAACTGGGATGGGAGAGCAATTAAGGGTTCTCAAATACGGATATCAGAGGAAAACATATAAATGACTAACTGTGCAAAACCGAGTGTACTTAAACATATTCTAAGCGATATTTCTAGTTAATACATTCAAATTTGGAAAACAATTAAGTTTATGAAACACATAAGAAGGTAACAAAATCAGACAAAGAAGATACTTCACTGCAATAGTTCATCTCATGAATCCTCTAGTGCAATCTTTTTATTACTTGCTCCAGTCTATTGACTTGAAAATTTCTACAATCACCCTTAGGTTTAAGATCAAAATAACTCTACAAATGTATAGCAATCCACACTCAGTAATTCAAACTATGAAGTATTTATACAAAAAGAATTTACAAAATATCTCAAACTACATTGAGAACTAATCTAGGAGAAAGAAATATCTTCATGAAAGAAGATAGAGACAACTATTGAATTGCTTTTTTTGTCCCTTTTATTTAGGTTCTATTGTATTTTATTCTTTGATATTTTTCCCTTTAAGCTGCTTGTCTATTTGGTCTTCACGTTTGGTGTCATATTTACTTATGACCTTTCATCTGATACACTTTCATCTCATACTCTTTGACCTTGCTGACCTGTCAATATCCTTTTACTGTGCTCTTTTACTTTTTACTGTACATTTATATTTTTACTATGTATTTCCTATAGAAAATCATTGATTTTTCCCCATGTCTCAACATCTGGTAATTGGATATTGAGCATTTTTCTGTATATCTCATCTGCCTCTGTATACTTGGCAAAAGTTGGCTTATTAAAAAGAAGGTGTTTTACCTCATGTTGGAGGTAAAACAAGTTTTCAAAAGTTTGATACAATACTTTTCCTATTGGTATGCCCCTCATGGATGAAGTGTTTACCTGATCTCTAGCCACTTCCCTGACCTTCTTATTGTAATCCTCCTGTGTCATTAGCTTATCATTTATAACCAAGGGATCTGGTAATCCCTTTTGCCTCAAAAGTTTGAACTTGACCATGAACCTATCCTCCAAGTTCAACGTGAAATTCCTCTTGGTGAGGACTCTTCTCATTTCCAAAATTGTACCTGTCCTGTCAGGTATCTATTGTTCTTGCAGCTCATACTTTTTCTTGGAGTTGAGGAAGTGGATGATTCTTGTTGCTTCCTCTGACATATCTCCATTTTCTTCTTTGACTTTCTAAATGGCTTCTATAGCCTAAATTATCAATTCAATTTGTTCAAAAATGACCTGGATGGATGGCCAAATATCACTGAGAGAGTCAATGATATTGGTCCACAATTGTTCCTTTGCCTGACCTAGAGGTTCATTTAGTGTCAGTTCTTTCTCCAGGCTTTTGATTCTTTCAGTCATTCTTGTGGCCTTTTCCTATTCTTCTCTGTGCATGATTTGGGACAATTTGTAATCTATTTCTAGGCTGGTGACTTTCTCCTTAAGTATGTTCATCTCAGTGGTCTGAATGGACATTTCTTCCATTGCTTTGACCAGCCTGTTTGCTTCATCACCTGTAGAGCCTATTGCTGTCGATCATGTTGTTGATGTAGTTGGTGTAGATGTCGGTAATGTAGTGGCCATTGGAGCACTAGGAGCTAAGGATGCTGCCAAAGTAGAAGGTACAACAGTGGTGACCGTTGGAATGACATTTGCAGGAGTATCATCTAGACTATCTTGTTTGAGTTGCATCAAGCTATCCAATTCTTTCTCCATCTCCTTCAACTGATCATTCAGTTGCAGCACTAGGTCCATCATCTCTTCATGATTTCTTTGACTTTCTAGGACCTCCTTGGTTTATGGGTGCTGTGAATGAGGTAGCTTAAGCTATTTCTTGAGGGTTGCTATGTCCTCATTCTTCTCTTGATTAATTTCTTTATGGCCTTAATATCACTTGTGTCATGGCTCAGTTCAATGACCAAGTACTACAATGATTTTATCCTGTTATCTTTGGCCTATGAGGAGGCCTTCTCCAATTTGTATTTGGCTATCACATTATCCAATGAATCCTGCAGCTTGTGGGCAGCCATGGCCTTTTCTGTAAGGGTGGAGTAAATAATTTCTCTAGCCTGCTTGTGGAACTCTATTTGATCAATGGGATGAACATCCCTGACCAACACCTCAAAGTTAGTTTTCTTGTAGTCTGCTAAGGTCTTTGGTTGCCGTACAGTGGGCTACAAAGATGATACCTGCATCTTGCCTGCTTTGCTGTCAGAGGCTGACATCAATCTGGTCTGGTTTGGTGGTGTAAGCTTGAGGTATTGGGCATATGTCTTTGCCTTCAACTTTTCATTCCTCATCTTTATCTCTTTGAATCTATCTTTGATATCCTTTTCCCTGTCAGCTAGCCTGACAAATGAAGAAACCTCCATACTCTATTGTCTCTCTATCATCTATGTTTTGGAGGTTGATGGCTGTTGTGTTTCACCTAATGTAGCCGTTTCTTTACTTCTCTACCTCATTGTCTCAGTGTCAATAATCTATACTGAAGCAATGTTTTCCTCCTATTCAGACACAGGATTTAGCTTGGGCTTCTTTCTTAGCTCAAACAACACATCAGTTGTCTCCATGGCAGGGTTGGATGTCTCTTCCCTATTCCTCTTAGGATTCTTCTCCTCATTGGTTGGGGTCTGAAGCTCAGGATGAATGTTCATTGGCTCCCCTTGTTCTGGAACCTGCAGGAAAGCGTTGTGATAAAATTGTCTTTCAATATCAATGAGTGTGTTCTCTACATCCACAACAATGTTGTCCATATCAATCAAGGTGTTCTCCACCCACTCATCCTGGTTAGAAAACTGTTCAATGTCAGGTCTTGGGTGGTGGATGTATGCTCCCAACTTGACCCTAAGTCTAAGTTTAGTTATAACCCCCTAAGGGTCATACTGCCATATGAAGCTATTTTTGAACTTCATCTTTTGTAGTAAACTGTCAGCCTCTAGTTCGGCCTCTCTATTGTTGTAAATGAATGGGCCTAGTTGGTTTTTCACTTTGAACTGTGTTTTCTTCCTATAAGCTAGGACATGGACCTCATCAGAGTCGATTATTTTCCTAAAGTATTCAAGAGAAAATATCATCATAGGGAGGTATTTGGGCAACTTATAGGGGGCTAATTGGCAGCCATAGATTCTGATCTCAGTGTGGTTCTGGTAGAGGTACCAGTCTCCCACCTTACTATTCTTTGCCAATTGTAGCACTCTCTTGATCTCTGGGCTGATTCTAGGCTAAGTCTTAGAAGTCAGCATGTTCATGACAGGGTATACAAAGGAGTCTATGAAGTCTTTGTAGGTGAATGCTATGGAAAACTTGTGGACCAAGGGTGTCGAGTAGATGGCCAATCTCTCCTTTCCCTTGGTATCCAGCTTCTGGATGCTCAAAGGAAGTGATCTGGATTTAAATAGGAACGCAAAAAAATATAGAGATAATGATAAAGACAAATATGCAGCGGAAATAATACTTCATTTCATTATTGTAAAATACTGAAATATGCTTACAAATAGAAATGGAAATAAACCAGCTAGGGCGATGGTAGCTTATCTCTAAGAAGAGATGTGGTGGCTACATGCCTTTAAAATATGTTACAATGAGGCTCGAAGGCCTATTTATTGTTGAGAAACAATGGAAAATACTTAACATCCCAAAACCTAACCCTAGAAGAAGAAACGCCAAATTGTGGGCCCCATTTTGGGTAAGTTGGTACATCAACTTCCCGGGATCGTAACTTTGGCACCCGATCTTTGTTTGACACGTACAATAGCTCATTAGAAAGATCTATCCGAGAACTACAACTTTGGGAAGAGCAACATTTGTCCATGGACCCATGTTGCTCCCAGATTTCCCAAAAAACGTAGTTTAGGGCCTCAAAACGGCTCCGGAAGTTCAGGACCTGAAAAACTGCTAAAAATAGTAAATTGTGCTATAGTTACGGAAACTGAAAAAATGAAAGGGACAGTTGTGGGGTTCCATGTGGGAGAGGTGGGTGGCCACCAACATCCACCTGGATCATTCCTCCCCCTTTAGGAAGTAATGGTCCCCATTGCATTCAGTTCCTCCCTGAGATGAGGAAGCTTCTACTGATCTGGGTCTCTGGTGAGCTGTTCTACAATCTCTGATGTGTCCAGAAATGGTGGGAAACATGGTCAATGACGGTCTATATTGAACACTCGGTGCAAGCGAAGGAAGGGAGGAATGATGTGCTCCAAAGCATTGTTTTCTATATCCTTGGTAATGCTGTAAGGACCATGTCGGAGTGGTCGGAGCTTCTGATGGGCTCTTGTAAGGCGTTCTTTCTGTAGATGCAACCAGAATTTGTTGCCCACCGAAGCTTGTGTGGTACCCCTGTAAGTGAGTAGAAGTTGTTCCTATGTTCTTTCATGAATATATCCCTCTATTGCTGCTACTGCATGGAGGAACCCTTCGCGGGGGTCATGAATGTGGCGACGATCTTACCCTTACTTTGTGAACGAACCAGACAGAAAATGAATTTCCTAGTCTGGGAGATGAGCTTGCTACCTTTCTTAGCAGTGATAAAAGAGGTGGCGGTAGGTGGGGCTACCTCCAATATCCTGTATAATGAATTACACAAAGAAATAATGACAACATGAGGCCTTGACTCATACACAACATGTCACCTCCACAAGTATGGCTAGCCTAATAATACATCACAAACATCCAGAGGTGTAACATCACACAATACCGCGTCTGTGAAGGCTTTGATGTTGTAAGGAAGGCGGCACTGCTGGTGAACTTTGAGATCTCGTCCTTCATGAAGCCACCCAATACTGTACGTCTGCGGGTGTGGTGTAGTTGGCAGGCCCAACTGCTTCATTACCTCTGCTGAAATGAGGTTCTTTTGGCTACCACTGTCGACAATGAATTTTAACGGTGAACCCTTCACCCACATCTTTGAGTGGAAAAGACGCTCCCCCTCCTCTAGATCTCTGGGCTCATTCTTGTAGATCTTGGCGGTGGTAACAGTGACACTGGGCTCCGCATCAATGATTTGATTCCCTTTGCCATTCCCCTTGTCAGTTTCTGACTCAGGGTCGGAACATGCATCTGATTCTGAAGCCTTCAACTTGGCCACCAATGACTAATTGGTCTGACACTCACTTGTGCTATGAGTGGGACTCTTGTGGAACTCACACCACTTTCCTGTGTCCTTCTTCAACTTCATGGTGTTGTTCTTTTCTTGCAGCTTCGATGGGTCATCTTGGGTCACCCCACCTTGGCTTTATCCTTTGGTCTTCGGATTTGTAGATCCAAAGTCTTGCTTCTTTTGTTTGAACTTTTGCTCGATTTTAACAGTGTATCGGTACACTGTGCTAAGCAAGGATATGTTCAGGAACTCCATCTCTTCCTGGATGTATCTGTGTCGGCAGCCGCGATATTTGAGTACCAAATGCAAGTCAGAGTCCTTGATACCCAAACGTGTCCGAAGGGTATGAAAAATGTTTGTGAACTCTGGCACATCTTGGTCCCTTCCCTGCCGCAGTGTTGTCCATTTGATTGTTTGTCGTCATAGCTTTTGATAGGGTAGTACTACTCTTTGATGGCATCTCGGAATGAATCCCAAGTGGGTGTGGCTAAAAATAGTGAGCCTGTACTTTCATTCTTCTACTCACAGTAGGTTTCCCACCAGTTCTTGATGTGGGGGGCTGCTTTGAGAAGAGCGAAAACAATCTTTTCCCGAATCGAAAATTCATGAACAGAAAAATACCCATCTAGCAGATTTAACCATTTATCTATGGCATCTGCATTTATTTGACCCTCAAAGATGGGGATTTCAAAATTAACTTGTACCTTAAATGGTGTGTCATTTCTAGAGTAGCTATTGGAAGACGATGTGTCACCCCTGGGTAGCCGCTAAAGGATCTGGGAAAAGTTGTCCATCATCGCGTTCCTTTGTCGCTCAAGGGCTTCTTTTAGTAAGATTTTGATAGGATCTCTTGCCCCCTCGTCTTTCTTTTCATCTGCCATGGGAGGCCGTCGAGATTTGCGAGGCTGGTCTTGCAAAGGTTCGACCAGTTCAAGCCCTAACTCCTTATATCTCGACCTTGCTCGGGACATGTAAAGAAAAATAGAGAAAAAGCAGACTGTGATAGTGGATTAAATGGGTGGACAAGGTAGGACTGTTAAACCTACTGGGTGCCGCATTACCACCGTATGCCCATAACCTTGATGGTGATCAAACAGTTGCTATGCTTAGTGCACAATGGGTGTTTGTGGTTAGGAGAACCAATACCCATCACAGATATGTTGATCCATAGGTTCACATTGCTCCCACATTCAAGGTTGAATTCGGCCATGGCATTTGGTGGAAAGATGGGCGAGTGCGACCTCGCTATGAGAATGAAGGACAAATTAAAGCTCACCAAGAAACCACGTGGATACTCAATTTCTAGCATAACCAACCCCACATTTGAGATCACCACCTAGATTTTGGCTGGGAAAATCATGAGGAAGTGTTGCGCAGATGAAGTGTCGGTACTTCTTGTGTCAATAGTGGCCTAGTGTGCAGAGGGCGTACAATTTAATTGGGCATGCTACCTTTGCGGTCAGTTCCTCTCAAACTGTAAAGAAGCACAAGACAAGAGTAAGGCCTTCCATTACGCCTAACTCTTACTCTCAATTGTGCTAGTTGCATGGGAATTACCGGAGGATAGCTAGTTTCCTTCAATCATGTTAGATCTACTAGAAGTAGCGAAGTTCGCTTCACTCTGGGCCACCAAGGATGCCGCGAGGGTCAAGGACACTAAAATATTTTGGGTGTTGATGGAGGCAAGCATCCATGCCATGATAAACCGCAAGTTGAGGCTATCCTCGACTGTCTTTGAGTAGTTGTCAGGATATGTGGAGTTCAAAGAAACCTTCCACTATGTTTCCATCCGAGCACGGAAGGACCTTGAACAAAAATGGTATGATCTGCCATACTTGGAAATGGACGATGAAATCACAGCATTCCTAGAGAGTTGGCCATCAGAGTGGCACATGACCTCGGACTTTTCAGTTGGGTCCAGTAAGTCCACCGCAAAATAGAAGAAGGAAGAAGCCCCACTAAAGATGCAGTAGTTGGCAAATAGGAGGAAAAGGGAAGTTGAAGAAAAAGCTAAGGCAGAGCACGCTGCTAAGAAGTAGGCCAAAGAGGAGGAAGAAGAGGAAGAGTGCAACTCTGACAGAAGTCAGAAGTCTCCTTCACCGTAGATGGAGGAAGAAGTGCAGCAATCATGATAGGGAGGTGCAGACCTGGAGACTACTCCATTCTGGGTTAAGCGCACTAGGGAACAGGAAAACATAGGGCCACGAAAGAAGTCCAAGGCTAGCAAATCAACACTTGACCCAATCACTTTGACTAAAATTGATCTGAATGACATTGGGGACACAGTGAAGGACACAACCATGGAATTGTTGTAGAAGTTCGAACAGTAGTAGAAGAAAGGATTGGCCGCCATTCAGATGGGTATGTGCGAGCTTTAGATCGAGGCCACTCAAGTGAAGACTAATGTGGGACAACGTAGCATGGCGTTAACTAGATTGGTGCTTGGGACCTCAGAAGTAGCAGAGCTGGTCTACTCATTGGATCCTTAGGATGTCGTGTTGTCAGACGGAGCATTGACTACAAAAGTGGAAGCTGATAAGGTCACTTTCAACTCTCTCAAGAAGGTTGGGTTGAACTTGGCCACACTGCCAAGTGAAGCCCTTCACACCATGCAAGACAGTGTGCTCGTGGAGCTTCGGGCCAGACAGCAGTGCGTGCTGAATGTGATCAATGAGAACAAGGTCAACAATTCCCAGATGTTCATAGAAAAGACTTTCGTGCTTCATCTCCTTAAGATGATCACAGAGAATAATGAGCACACCACAGCTGTGGTAGCTGAGGCCCGCAGAACTGTTCCAGAGTTGAATATCCCAAAAGATGCATCAGTCAACGCCAGAATTCGAAAGCTCGTCACAGGTGTGCATGATGCAAGGACAAAGATGGTTAAGGTTCAGTTTTACCTGAACCTTAAGATCACAGAGCTCGAGTTGAGGGCCTAGCCTTCGACTCCACTAGAAGTTAGAGAGTAGTGCAAGGAAACTTTCAAGGATGTAGTTGCCACAATGGATGTTGCAATCAAGGAGTGCACTTCGCTCTTCGTGCAGTTGCTCGAAGTAGTTACCAGCCTGCAGGAAGATCCCAATGTGTGACGGCTATAAATAGAGGTAAGGGAACTACAACAGAAGTATGACAAGGTCAAAGCGATGACATGCACCGTCACCATCACACAGAGGTTGGTGAAGCTGTAGGAAGCGAAGGCACTGAAGGAACAGGTCGACATAGAATAGTGCAAGGAAGAAGTACTGAAGGCTAGATTAGGGCCTTGCCTAGATGCATCCTATGTGCTCATGGCTTCCATTGAAGGAAAATTGGCTAGTCTGCAGGCAACATAGCAGAAAATACAATCAAATAGCACAGGACCATCGACAGAGCAGTTGGTCGAGCAGGTTAAGCAGGCAGCGACATAGTGTATCACCGACATTGCAGTAGTACATGTGGAGTTGGGAGGTCTTCACGATAAGATCTCCATGCTAGCAGAGTGACACAAGAGCGAGTCACCAAATTTGTGTTGGGGCCTTGTTCAAAATGGGTCCCCTAGGGTCAATTTTGGGGTTAAAAAGCCCATGTTTTGGGGTTAAAGACCCAAGTTTTGTATAAAGAATGTAAAGTCTCCACATTTTATGGTCGTGGAGTACGAATATGTAAAGTGTCATCAAGGGTTTCTGCCCTTTGTTTATGTAACTTGTGTCGGCTTTATGAGATCCACCCTTGGTCCATGGACCATGGGATTGTATAAAAAGGGAAGTCTTAGAAGATTCTAAGGCAGTTTTTAGTTCAGTTCAGATATGTTTGAAGAGTCATTGATGTAAGGGGTCTGTGAGATCTAAGAGCGAAGAGTCTTAGCATAGGAAAGAGGCTCTGCAGCTGTGTGCATAGAGGCCTAGGGTAGAATTCTGCAGCTAAGTGCACAGACCCCTATAGCTATGTGCGCAGGGTAGTTGGAGTCTGTAAGGAAGATATAAACATCAATAAAGAGAATTATTCTAGAATTACCTGTGTATGAGCAATTTTACTTCTGTTACGAATGTATGTGATTATGTTATGTTGAATACTCGGTTTATGATTTAATGTTGTATTGATGTGCTAATCTATGTGTTTTGCTTTGTTATATGAACGCAAGTAAGAATATTTGTTTACACGGAGATAATCATAATGCATGTTGAAGTTATCCACCACTTAAGCTAATCTGGGTAAATACAGCAGTAAGAGTAATTACAATAGCATGTAAGTGTCTGAATTGCTTATTTAGGGTACATGAAGGATGATCGCAGACCTTCGTGAAGGTCTCGAAGATGAATAAGAGAAGTTTATTGATAAGCCCTAAAAAACTTATTGATCTACGCAAAGGAAGGGTTAGGGTATAAAACGACATCACTGCCATCTCAAGGTGTGGAAACTTGGTTCCTGCATCCCCCCATACTACTTCGGGTGAGACTTCAGTAAGCGCTCCGTGGATTGATGCCGAAAGGGCCAGTAGTGTATGGATTTGATTAGCTAATTAACGTTGAACCTGGTTCAATGCAAATCAAGCCAACACATGGTAGCAACAAATACATGATGATAGGTCACAACCATATGACAAACCATACTCCACTGAATGTAAACATCTCCATGGAAGAATGTAGACTGATATATATATATATATATATATATATATATATATATATATATATATATATATATATATATATATATATATATATATATATATAGCCATCAATGCCTCCTTGCCATATGAAAGAGGTTTCTCCACATGGATCAATGACTATGACCAAATGATATGCAATAGATTATAGGGCCTCATAGGCTTATTACATGGCTACAAAGTTGATAATACATGGTTTTATAAGTACATCAATAAGACCATATATGGTTGAACCATAACTCACATGAATCTCTCTCAGTGCATACATGACTCAAGAATGTCCCATCATGATAAGTATGAGAGTGTAAAAGAATAATACATGAAATATATGGCTGAAACAACACTACTAACAACCCATACATAGTTGGACTAACTCTCATGACTCGTTACACAACATATGAAAAACATGGGTTTCATAACAATCCTCTCATTAGTACATGTCTAATACAATGTCTTAATGCAAGTATATAGAGCATATGATTAGCCACATGTCCTCTTTATGGTAGCAAGATAATGTTAATATAAATCACATAACAGACATGTATCAACCTCTCCAAATTAACCATGGATTCATATATCATTAGTAATCATCAACACAAAACAAACTATAATGGCCCGAAAATAGCATGTATCAACAACATCATGAATCAGAAATATAACATACAATCAACCCAATATATCAACTCTCTATAGCTATACATGGTAGCAACAATAACCATCATATGGAACATAATCCTCTGCAAGGTACTCAAAAACTGATAGTAGCAAATAAGCATATAATGATGTAATGACAACATCAACATCAAATCAAAAACCATAATCAAAATCATAAGCATCATCATATGTAGCAGAAACATCAATATGAAACACATCCATAATAAATATAAGCATCATGCGCCATCATCGTACTAATCTACATGGCACCACCACATGCATAAAATCATTAGCCTAAAATGCATGATACACGCCAACTACATATGTAGTAAATTGTCCATGCATAACCAAAATGCAAGCTCTTGCAACAATGATATATCAAATAAACATATATCATGTAACACATAGCCAGCTCCTCCAAGGAATCATGGTTCCATCAAAACCATCGAAATTTTGGAAGCATATAAAGTACTCCCTCTGAACATATGCCATCTCTCTTCTTGATCAAACTTTAGCAAAGACAACATCAGTAGCAAAAATCCATCATCAAGAAAACACAATGAAAGAGATAATCATCAATACGAACTACTGCATGCAAAACAAAATGTGCCATATACTCCCCCTGAGCCTATGAAGGCTTCACATCCATTTTGTAGTCTAAAATATCTATCGTGCAAGAGTGGACTACAATATTTTCTAATCTCTTCTACTCTGAATCTAAAGATGAAAATTAATTCTTTGGTATCCTTTCTTTTCTTAATATTCCCTTCAATACATAAAAATTCTCAAGTGCCTTGACACCTTTAGCTATCACTCTCTTTAATCCTTCTTTCTGAATGAAAAAATATTTGGAATTGAAGATCACTTCCTTACCTCCATACACCGTTTGGATCACACTTAGAATATTGTGCTTAGGACCCTCAATGAGCCATACATCTTCTGAATTGGTCCTCTTTTCACCAAGGTTGGCTTTGCCACTTCCAAATACTTTTGATGGTTCACTCCCTTCAAAAACAACATGACCACTTTTGATTCTCTTCAAGAAGTAAAATTTCTTCTATGTCCTGACATATGATTTCAACATCTGCTATGAATACACCATTTATCATCCCCATCATGAGAACAAAGAGAAATACCACACTTTCCTAACTATTCTTCCATTTCCTTCCACATAGCTCTTAGTTGGTTCCTTTATTGTGCATGCTTCTTTGGTTGTTGCTGTTGTGCCAAAGGTCTCATAGATGTAGGAATTTGACATTCCTTGACCATGTGTCCAAAGTTTTGACACATATAACATTTACATCATTAAGGTAAAAAGCCAAAAGATATGGTCTTTTGTTGCTTATGTTAGATTTCCTTCTTCTCATACTAGATCTACAATCAATGACCTTATTACCAAATAGGTTACAAGAATAACATAAACCATTAAAAAACTTGTATACCTGAAAGGAGATACCATTCTTTGTTGTCCAAAATACTACATAGATTTATCCAATTTTCTCCTACAATAGGCTTCCACATGTCCAAACTAATGACAATTGAAACACTCAATCTCGTTCATCAAGGGAGAAAAGCAATTTTGATTTCTCCTTTGAACTTTGCTACTATCAACTCTAGGAGAATATGATATTCTTGGCATAGAAGCTCCTTTCAAATTTATACTTTGCTGCTTGTGATGAATTTGTTGTCTCATCTCTCAAATATTGTCATGGATGCTCACAATCTCCATTGTAGGCTTCTTTGAATATGTTCAATTATTATTTCCTAGATATGAACTTCCATTTCCTCTTTCAAGGTTAGAGCTAGATCTAGTCATTGGTATGTTGCTCTTAACCTTTTCAAGTTGTTGGTATTTTTCTTCAAGTTTATTTCCAAAATTATCTACTACATTTTCAAGTGCTTCTACATAATCTTTATTTTCCCTTTGCTTGTTTCAAATCAAAGTGATTTTCCCTTTGATAGGGGATACATTTTTGTTGGATTAACAATTTACAACACACACCCACAATATCATCTGATCAAAATATGAAAGAAACAATAAACTCAAAGCATAATAACGATGGAAAACATCATCACAAGCATGCACACATAAGAACACAAGTATATCAGGTGGAAACCCTTTCAGGAGAAAACCACCCTGTAGTTAATGTGTTGATCAATTCTTTTATTATTCTACTGAACAAATTGTACATGGATTATCTTACACCCATAATATAGAAGGCTTGGCTTCCTTCACAATATGTTGGAACCTATTAGACAAGAAAATTGTTTCTCTCACGAATATACAGACTACCATATGTTGGAAGCTCCCATGACTAATGATCCTCACCCAACTTCCATTGGACTATCCAACCTCTTTTGGATGGATAAATTTGTTCCTTCTACTGAATCTCCCAAATCACTATCTACTCTAAAGCCTTCACACATTCACTTCCTCCATGCGAACCACAATTCATAAATGTTTCATATTGGGTTCTCAATTCACTCAACATGAGAAACCCAACAACACCACCCTTCTACACATATGATCTGTAAACTGCAATGGATAATCCACTGGATTGTTCGGCACAACAAATCTGATAATATTATATTAAAAATATGAGATTCTACATTATTAACATTTTATTGAACTTTAAGATCTATAGATTTAATTTTAATTAGTGCATGAATGCGAATGGAAATTATGAAGAAAGTAGAGAACAAAAAAATAAGCACACACACACACAAGACACAAGATATTCTCTCTGGGAGACCCTTTCGGGAGAACACCCATCTAGAAGGTGAGGCTACTTCACTCTCTTTCCCTGTCTATAAATATGGTTGCAGGTACAAAGAAGTAATGTTTGTGGTCCATGGGCTGCTACAGTGCACAGATCCTCTCTATGTTCTCTACCTCATATCTCTCCTAGCTATCTTTGCCCAGCTATGGAACAAAATTCTCTCAAAAGAATTGAACGCCTCTTCCTCCTAGTGTCCTGGTTATAACACAACCTGATAACCTACTAGTGGTTAATTTTGACAACATCAACTCTGAACTAGACTTACAATATATAATATTTTAGGGATTTTTACATCATAATCATGTGGCTAGCCCCTTTTTCATGAATAATTGGGGCTAAAGTGGCATCCTCCCAAACTATAGGCGTCAAAATAGGAAGGTCAACTTCTGAGTGGCATAACTTTTGCATATGAAATACGATCGACGCGCTTCTTTTGCCGTTGGAAAGATATCTATGTGTAGAATAGCATGAGATGTTGTGGGGCTAGAGTGGAAAATACCCCCCCCCCCAAAAAAAAAACAAAAACGTTTTTTGATGCCTCAAAACATTCTCGGAAGGTTTCAAACCCCATTTTTCCAAACTGGGTCCCGCTGGTAAAAATGGTCTTGTGAGTTTATTCCTCCACTTTTTCCACTCCAAATGAATCAGGATGGATGAAAAACAATATAATGATCTAATTTGGATCACACCTCCCCATTTTGGGAGGATTGTTGTCCCAAGACGATTCTACTAAACTAGGTGAGGAAGTTTTTCCTCCATCTTCTCTCTGGTGTACCATTTAGCTTTGCTTGGAAGCTGTCCCTTCAATCCAATATGCCAAAGGTCATGCATTCCCTATCTTGTAGTTCTGGACATCTTTTGTAAAAATGTATCCCCTATCAAATCTACCTGCACATCTACTGCCAAATCCTCCATAGAAGGTAGGGCCCGTTCCTCTTCCTAATCTAGCATAAAAGGCTCATAGAGTTTCAGATTCTCTACATTCACAACTGAGTAAATGTGCATATATGGTGGTAAATTGAATCGATAGGCATTATCACCCACCTTTTCCAGTATCTTAAAGAGACCATACCTCAGATCCTTTATTTTCTTACCAAGCCCCTACAACCTCTCCTTGTTCAATTGTAACCATACTTTGTCTCCCGCCTTGAATGAATTCTCTATTGTTTTTTTATCATGCATAGCCTTATACTTCTCCTGTAACTTTTGAAGTGTTTCCTGTACATGTATATGGATCTACCTAATCTTCTCTATAAATATTTGAGCCCTCAAAGCATCTCCTCTAAGATCTCCCTTACTCCTCCTTGTTGCCCATATGCAATATCCAAAGGTGAAGGTGGAAAATATAAAAAAAAAGTGTCAAATGGGGAATTTCCTGTAGAAGTGTGGACTGCTCTATTGTAAGGATGTTGTATATATACCAGATTTTCATTCTAGGTCTTCAGATGATTCTGGTTATATCCCCTTAGAAGTTGTACCAAATTCCTATTGACTACTTCTATCTACCCATCTGTTTGTGGATGGAATGTTGTAGATATCTTGAAATTTGTGTCCATCTTCTCCCACAATGTAGTCCAGAATGCAATAAAAAATCTTGTATCCTTGTCTAAAATGATGCTCCTTGGTATCCCAAAGTAAACCCAAACTTATCCAAAGTACAAGTTTAATGCTTCTTTCTTATTGATGGTCTTTTTACAGGGCATTAGAACACACATCTTGTTGAACCTATTAACTACCGTGAACAGTTAGTCATGACCCTTCCTGGTTGTTGGTAAACCTCCCACAAAGTCCATGGAAATGATTTCCCATGGATGATTAGGTACAAGTAAGGGATGATATAGACCTTATTTCCTATTTCTAGGCTTACTAGTACAACAAAGCATGCATCCTCTTATGAACCAAGCTACCTGCTCTTGCATCTTGGGCCAATACACATACCTCTACAAGTTAGACACGCTCTTCCCTACACCAAAGTGCCCTGCAACCTTGGAGGTGTGAGCCTCTTTGATCAGCTATAATCCCTCACCTTTAGGAACACATATCTTATCTAGCTTGTAGAGTAACCCATCCTAGAGATGGTATTCAACCATGTTAGCGCCATTGTGCACATGAATCTGACTCTACAATTGTTGATACACCTCCTTGAAGTCCTCATCTTCTGAATATACCTCTCTGTATGTATCATGGGTGAATGGCTCCATGTGCATAAGAATACCCAAAGTTCTGATCTTTGATGTGGGTGGCCTTTGAAATCCTGCCAACCAACTTGTTTGTGCTCCCCTTGTTATACTTGATCACCAAATGAAATTGTTGTAAGAACCCCATCCACTTGTAATGTGTGGTCTGTTGTAGCTTACTCTATGCCTCCAAGTAATATAACGGTTGGTGATCTATGTGGATTACTATCTCCCTTCCCATCAGATAGTGCTTCCACTTCTTCGCAACTTGCATAATGGAATATAGCTTCTTGTCATAGGTAGGGTAGTTAAGGACTTCCTGATGAAATACTCAGAATAGTAGCATATAGGCCTTCCTGCTTGCATCAAGACAACTCCCATAACATACCCTCTCGCATATGTCTCCACTTCAAAGGACCACTGCAAGTTGGGTAATTCCAAAAATGGTGCTTGGATGATCTTCTTCTTTAGATCTTTAAAATCCCTTTGTTGACATTTTTCCCATTGGAAACTCTTGTCACCTATTGTTATGGTATGGAGCGTTGTTACCACCGCTGAAAATGAGGCTATGAACTTCCTTAGGTACTCTGCTACCCCAATGAAACTCCTGACACCAAAAAAAGTAATAGGCACTGACCGTTTCACGATGACCTCCATCTTGGAATGATATATCTTCAGTTCTCCTCCATCAATCACATACCCTACATACACCAAATATTGTTGCGTAAACTTACACTTCTTGAAAATTTCTAGCAGGTGGTGCTTCTTCAATGTTTCCATCACCTGCGTCAAATGTGACATATGCTCCTCCCAGGTAGCACTATATACCAATATATCATCCAAATAGACAATAAAAAATGAATCTATAGAAGGGCGCAGTGCATCATTCATTAATCTCATAAATGTAGTTGGTGCATTACATAGGCCAAATGGCATAATTAACCACTCATACAAACCTTGCCTAATTTTGAAGGTGGTCTTCCATGTATCTTCTTCTTCGACTCAAACTTGTAATATCCAGACTTCAATTCAATTTCGGTGAAGTAATTTTCTTGCTACAAATGATCTAGCAGATCGTCTATCATTAGTGGGGGGTATATGTTCTTGAGCGTGATTTTGTTCAACGCCCTGTAATCTATACAGATCCGCCATGTCCCATCCTTCTCCGGCACAATGATGATGGGTGACCGAAATGGTGATGTACTTTGTCAAATGACACCTTGTTCCAGCTGTTGTTGCAACTATTTCTTCACCTCACTTGCTTCTATAATAGACTACCTGTAAAAACCCAATATTTTTCAATGGGGAGTCTAGCAATAGATGGATCTTATGCTCCACTTCTCTCTTAGGTGGTAACCCTTTAGGATCTTGAAACACATCCTTGTATGCTTGTAACAGCTCCTCTAATTATTTTTTATGTTTCTTATTACACCCCTCCAAGGATGAATTTCCTCTTGTTGACTTCTCTTAAGACCAACTTTCTCTTAAAAACAGTAAAACATACTTCTTGCTAGAACTAATCAATTTCTTGGCTTGGTTGGCACTTACCATGGAAATTTTTGACTTGCCTTTGTGTGCATTGATGATGAACAATTTTCCACCCTTGATGAGCCAATATTGGTTGGCTCTCCTCATGAATATTGAAACTTGCATGTACATGTATGGACTCCAAAACATGATTCCACATACATCAAGGGGAAACACATCTAGACTTGCTTCATCAATAAAATCAGCATTGATAGAAAATCTAATTTTACATTGTTTTGTTACCTTCAACTTTGCATCCTTATTTACCCATCCCAGTGGATATCGGCTTACATGATCATGAAATTCCAACCCCAACTTCTTGACCAACTCTATTGCAATGAGATTTTCCTGCTATCCTTAGTTAAACACAACATCAATCTTTGTCTTCTTGACCTATATCTTTATATGGAAGAGTTTGGTCATTTCTTTTTCTTCTTGTTGCTAAAGGCTAATCAGATTCACCTCCTTTTGCATTGATGTGTAGATGATCTTCTCATCCACATTCGAGTTGATTTCAACTTCGTTGCCCGAATCTGTAGCCATGAGATTCTTCTTCGTATTATCTTTTTTCTTGTTCTTCAAGTTTAGCTACACATGCAAATTCCAACACTTATCCTCTGTATGGCCATCAATGTGTAGTGGTTGCTAGGATCTTGCACTGGTTTGCTGTAGCCGCCGTATCTTTATCTTCCCCCCTTTTTGCTTATTCTTCCCTTCGTTAGAAGCTTCCTATTTCTCCTTCTACTTTGATCCACTTGATTTCACTCTTTTCAGGCCTATGTTTTCCAGGTATTGTGCCTGTACACAAACTTCATCCACTGATTTGGGCTTGAAAAATATCACTTTCTCACATAGATGGTAGTGTAAATCCCTCATATGTTGAGGAGTACATCTGGGTTCTTTCAAGAGATACCTAACATTATAGCCATCTTCCTGAATTCCGTGGTGTACTCCTGCATGCTTTGGCCCAAATTTTTCTTGAAGTAATGCCATCGGATCTAGTAGTCCTCCATGTACCCGATGGGATAGAATTGTGACTTAATGAGGGTTTTGAAATCCTCCCACTTAGTCACTAGAGGTTAACCCTCCAACCTCAGGATTTCCATGTGGCTCTCCCACCAAGTTAGTGCATGGCCCTCTAACTTCAGCTGCGTGAATTAGATCTTTTTCCCTTTCTTGTTCTGATGGACATTGAAATAAACTTTGAGATGATGCAACCAGTGGTTCAGCTTCAGAGCGTCGATCTCGCTATGGTACAACTTTATATCAAATTTTGCTTCCATTTTGAACAAGGATTGATTCATGACACTCGAACTAGGTTTATCTTTTCTAGGTTCTTTCTTCGACTCGTTCTTCATTTCTTTTTGATCTTCTGATCACCCTTCTGATTTCTCCTCTGCATTCGAATCCCCATATTATCCAAATATGCTCGAATTATTTCTTAGGGATACCTTGAGGAGTTTTACATTGTGGTTTATATTTGTGACATGTTGCTCAAGCCACAAAAACCTCACCTCTGCAAGATGACGAGGTTCGTTTACAAATTCGTTGGTCATGATTAGGGTTTTACGATTTTCGACGTCATCGACCTAGATCCCCTGAAAATATTCACAAATACCCAATAAACTTGCTCTGATACGAAATTATTTGAAAACTATCATGGATATTCCACTGAACAGTTCGATACAACAGATCTGATAATATTATATTAAAAATTTGAGATTCTACACTATTATATTTTTTTAAAACTTTAAAATAAGTAGATTTAACTGTAATTAGTGCATGAATGTGAATGGAAATTATGTAGGAAAGTAGTTAATGAAAAAATAAGCACACACACACACAAGATATAAGATATTATCTCTGGGAAATCCTTTCAGGAGAAAACCCAACTAGAAGGTGAGGTCGCTTGTCTTTCTTTCTTTGTCTGGAAATATGGTTGCAGGTAAAATAGAAGTAATACTTGTGGCTCATGAGATAAAAAAGTACACAAATCCTCTCTGTGTTCTCTACCTCCTATCTCTCTTAGCTATCTTTTCTCAGCTATAGAACAAAATTCTCTCGAAAGAATGGAATGGCTCTTCTTCCTAGTGGTCTGGTTATAACATAACCCGATAGCCTACTAGTGGTTAATTTTGACTACATCAACTCTATAGAATATTTTGGAGTCTTTTACATCATAATCACTTGGATATCCCCTTTTCCATGAAAAATGGGGGCTGATGTGGCATACTCCCAAAATATAGGTGTGAAAACAGGAAGGTCGACTTTCGAGTGGCATAACTTTTGCATAGGACTCTGATTGGCGCACTTGTTGTGTTGTTTGAAATATCTGTATGTCTAGAACAACATGAAATAGTGCATCACTAAAGAAACAAATTTTTACCCCAAAAAACATCGTTTGATGCCTCAAAATGCTCTTGGAAGGTTTCAGACCCCATTTTGCCAAACTGGGTCCCACCAGTAAAAACTGTCTTGTGAGCCAATTCCTCCACTTTTTCCACTCCAAATTCATTGGGATAGATGAAAAAACATAATGATCCAATCTGCATTAACATAATAAATCTGAATCAAACTCTGACTAAGAGGAATGAAATTCTTCTCTTCTTCTCACAACAAACCCTTCACTAACCTCAATCTACCAATTTTATACCACAAACAACACATAAATTTTGAGTCTTCTTCTCACCTCTATCTTCGATTTCTACACACAATTCTCTGATATAACTTTGTAAAATATATGTGAGTAGTTGCTATGATCTCTACCCACTCTCAATGCCCTCACAATGGCATGCTCTCACACTCTCAAGACAACCAACCAAATAGACTCAAAGCCTTCCTCTATTTATAATTTTCTAGAATGATTAAATCGATAAATGCAACTGAGTGATGAAGCTATGTTCATATGCTTGATTTGATTTGGATTTGGCTTCTTGACTAGATCAATCCACTAACTTCACTTAATGAGAGAGATTCTTTAATTTAACCATCTTCTATAAGTTAATTAACCTTTTCTGACCTTTAAATGGAAAAACCAGAACAAGAAAATCCAGAAAAACCATTAATTAACTAAGCAGCACGAGGAATGTGGAGAAATTTCACTTCCAGAATGAATACACTACTCTTGTGAAGGAAACCTGCATACGTATGTTGTTACTATGAAGAAAACTAACTCATACCCTCTAAAATCTCAGTTTCCAACATGTGTAAGCCACCACTTGGAGTATAGTTGCAAGAGGGTGTGATAGACGTCATGACAAACCTCCAAAACATGTACAACCTACTCAAGCATCCTCCAACACGTGTAGATCATATCCAAATCTTATGCATCATATCATCAACATTAATACCTAATCCGAGACGTGGAGACCTGATCAACAAGACTCCTTGACTCTAACCCCTGTAGAAACATCATGAACAAATAGTAACACTTGTAGCAACGTCATGAACAAGGATATCATCACATCTCTACTCTATAATGGTCATGCAACACCTATGCACAACTATTCATCAAGGTAAGTAGAACACACCACCATCCAACTCAACAATAATAACATGATCATGAGGACCATGAAACCCTCTGATCACACTCTATATGTAACACCTGCGGATCACATCTCCATGCTAGTAAACATGCTACGAACCATCTACACATCATCCATACAAAAGCCACCTGTAGCCACACATACACATGCATAACCAATCCACCTAAAACCCATGCTACCAAGTTGACATCAATGCCAACCAAAAACACATCTGCAACACTGAAACACACATCAATGCCAAAATATACTTCAAATGTGTAAGCTAACTTCCCTGTGAGCATTCCTTGAGGAATGAATAGACCCACCTCTGTATGGACTCTAACCACTATCGCAATATGTTCACTATGTGCTAGCCTAGATCTTGGGCACAATAGGAATACCACAACCCATTCCACTTGGGTTGAAACATTAGATTAAGGGATAGGGGAGTTACCCACCCTATTATTAATCACTACGGTGCTAGCTTCCAGGTTGATGCTTTGATTTACAAGGAGATCAACCTCCTTATTGTTAATTCTTAAGACATGAAATAGTGAGTAGTTCCTAAATTTTAACAATAGAGAGTATATTATTTTGAAAATGACTTGTAGCTTTAAATCCTTAAGAGAAAAACCAAGGAAGATATGGAAAATTAAAGTCCAAGAGTATCCCACTATTATTATTATTTTACTCAAATCTAGGAAAAATACCTAAAGAATCCCTTGGAAGATGGCATAGGTCTCACCATGATTTTTTGTAGCATTCAAAAGACTTAATGAGAAGGATAATTCCACTTGTCCATTAGGTTTAAACATCACCTCCCTTGGATCTCAAAAACCCTTATTGTGATATATGTATTTCAAGTGCCAACCTTTCCTCAATTAAATGCAACAAACTTGACGTGACCCAACTCTCTCTCACACATGTATCAAATCTTGGGGATTTTAGTAATTGAAGGTCAAATTTTAACCCAGCCAAGATAAGGTGAGATAATGGACGATATGACCCTTTCGTTGTGGGAAGCATGTGAGCAACTTTGTTCAATTTTCACTTGGAATTATTCTTGGTTTTCAAGTTCATGGGTAGCCCTATTATCACGTTATTTGTTCCTTGTATGCTAAGTTTGGCTTGTTTGTAGAAGTTGGTTGTTAGCATGGTTGTCATTCTCTATCTTTGTTAATATCTAATTGATCTTGAATACTTGGGGAAGGGTGTTTTGTGTGAACAATTTGTGAGCCCAAAGCTCCATACTTTTCTTTTTAGTAGTGGTCATCAGGATTTTGAGTTTTTTCTACATGAATATTGGGGCGTTTTCATAATTATTGTGTTTCTTATCATCAAGCATACTTAGGTTCATTTTTTTCATATATAACATTGTTAAGAGACAACTCTCTTCTCAATTTATTGGAAATGTTTATACACATTTCACTTTACATACTTTAGTGACTTTCTGTTAGGCCCCTATACTACTAGTGTAACCCCTTATTGTTATTAGTACAACCCACTTATTATATTTTTGTACCCATGTAGTCCCCATATTGTTACTATTGTGCCCCACAGAAGCCCACTATTGTTATTATTGTGCCTTTACATTATTATTGTTGTGTCGGCTCTGATTATATTATGACCTCTTAGACTCCTATATATAGAAAGGAGGTCTTGTCATTTGTATCATCGAAGAATTGTACATTTGTGTAATGTAAAGGAGGTTGCCCCCTCGAAGAGGATTATTTCTATCTTTTGTGAGCTAGTTTCATAACATTTGGTATCAGAGCTTTGGATTCTAGGGTTTTCACCGCTCCAAACAGGTCATCGTGGAATTTTTGCTATAACTTTTTTTTTTTTTTACGATGTTTCACAAGCTAAAAAGAAAACCCATTTGACACGAAATCTCGCTAAACCTTAGGTCCAAATTTTAGAGCTTGTCTCGCTATATTTTCAGAGATATTATCTGAGGAAGTTATAGTTTTTGCAAGATCCAAAATTTCATCTAAAATAGGTCACCGTGGAATGTTCACTATAATGTTTTCGCTACGAAGTTTCAAAAGCTAAAACAAGAACCCATTTGATAAGAAATCCGTCTGAACTGCGGGTCCGAATTTCAGATCTTGTCTCGCTATATTTTCGGATATATGATCTGAGGAAGTTAGGGTTTTTTCAGACTCCCGAATTACATCTTAAACAGGTGACCTTGGGAAAATCATCATAACTTTCTCTTTGATCATCAGATTCAAATTTCATAAGAATTTATAGAAAGAGGACAGTCTAGTTTTTTGTGTGTATTGTTTAGATCCGAAGGTCAAAACAGTGACACGTGGCATGTCATACAAGTTCACTATTCTGGAAAGGTGTATAATCAGGTCATATTGGGAGATTGTTAGTAACTCTTCCTTGGAGAATCCAATTTCGATCAGACTGGTGGCATTGAAAAGTGGACGCAAAGAAATACTGCAGGTCTCGATTTTAGAACTGGAAGATCCAAAATTAGAGAGTTACAGTCATTTCAAGAGCGAGCTCCTAAAATCAAGAAAAAGAGAGATGAGGAAGTTTGATGGCAAGTATCTGGTAAATTAGATACTATAGATGGAGAAATATTTTGATTTACATGGGGTTCCACTGTTACAAAAGGTATGTATTGCATCTAATTATTTAGAACCGAATCAATTTTTATGGTATAAAGGGCTTTGTTCTCATAAAGGACTTGTCATGTGGTCAATTTTCACTAAGGAAATGATAGCACATTATGAGGATACAAAGAGAAACACCTTCTTTAGCCAATTGATAAATCTCAAACAAAAGTGTTCAATGGCAAAGCACATTGAGGACATTCAAAAATTGAATATAAGGGAAAATGATATTCGAGAGAAGCAGAGGATTGATGTCTCCATAAGGACTTTAAAGGATAACATTCAACATGAGGTTCGTCTTTAGGAATCTGATTCATTGGAGAAGGCATTCAGGTTGGCAAGAAAAGTGGAAAGAAAAATTATGGAAATAAGGAATACTACCCCTCACAACTATAAACATGGAAGTGTTGTTTCTCCTAGCCTTCCACAACCTACAAGGGTGACACCACAACAATTGGAAGGAAAAAGAGAAAAAAGGCTTTGTTACAATTGTGATAGCAAATGCACTAAAGGACATAAGTGTGCTGAGAAGAAATTATTTTACGTAGATTATGAAGAGGAGGAAGAAAATGATCAAGAAACATCAAAAGTAGAGGATATACACCAGGAACCAACCCTAGAGAAAGAAGAAATGAATCCGACCATATCTTGTAAAGCATTGGCAAGAATTACCACTCCTCAAACTCTCAAGATAGAAGGACATATCAAGAAGAAAAAGGTTCAAGAAGTGAAAGATTACATTGAGAAAGAAGAAATGAATCCAACCATATCTTGTAATGCATTGGACGGAATTACCACTCCTCAAACTATTAAGATAGAAGGACATATCAAGAAGAAAAATGTTGAAGAAGTGAAAGATCGCATCGAGCATCAAGAAATGAATCCAACCATATCTTGTAAAGCATTGGAAGAAATTACCACTCCTCAAACTCTAAAGATAGAAGGACATATCAAGAAGAAAAAGGTTCAAGTAGTGAAATATCACATCGAGTATCAACAACAAGTTCTCCAACTTTTAAAGGATAACACCACTTTGGTGCAGAATCAAATGAAACAACAGGTTGATCAACATCGCAGTGGAAAATGTTTTGATGTAGGTGATTGGGTATTTTTATGGCTACATCTCAAGCAAGCTATTTATGAGAAGGAAATGTTGGCAATACTACATGCACTTAAGAAATGGCGACCTTACCCAATGGGAAGACACTTCAAGGTAAAAATGGATCATGATAGTCTTAAATACTTTTTAGAACAAATATTATCTTTAGAAGAACAGAAAAAATGGGTCACAAATATGTTGGGTTATGACTTTGACATCATCTATAGAAAATGGAAGAAAAATTTTGTTGCAGATCCACTCTCAAGGAAGGATGAGGATGTGGAAGCATTGTTTTTTTCTATTTCTATTATCCAACCAGATTGGATAAACGAAGCAAGGGATGAATGGAAGAATGATGAAGAAGTGTGGCCACTCATTCAAAAGTTGCAGAAGATCCCAATTCAAACAATATTGCCAGAACTTGAAGAGGAAGGAAAAATCATATTTGAACCTGGAGCAGTCACAAGAAACAAGAACCAGACAGCTACGAAATCGATCAATTTCAGAGTATCTCGTCAAGTGGAAGAACTTACCTGCTGAAGATTCCACATGGGAGGACAATAATATTATATAGGAGCATCAAGAACTACTCAAGTGTTGAGGACAACACTTTTTGAAGGAGAGGGGCATGTTAGGCCCCTATACTACTAGTGTAACCCCTTATTGTTATTAGTACAACCCCCTTATTATATTGTTGTACCCATGTAGTCCCTGTATTTTTACTATTGTGCCCCATAGAAGCCCACTATTATTATTATTGTGCCCTTACATTATTATTGTTATGTCGGCTCTGATTATATTATGACCTCTTAGACTCCTATATATAGAAAGGAGGTCTTGTCATTTGTATCATCAAAGAATTGTTCATTTGTGTAATGTAAAGGAGGTTGCCCCCTCGAAGAGGCTTATTTCTAAGGTGTTGATCTATCTTTTCTATCTTTTTGTGAGCTAGTTTCATAACACTTTCGAGGCTTTAGCATATGAATCTAGGTTATTTTCTATGCCATCCAACATTTATTGTCTTAGATATCCTATGGGAGAGCACACTTATAAATCTAGAATGATACTGAGTTGAAAATATTGTTCTTCAAGAAAAACTATTATGAATAGTATTGCATATCTAGTCTTTAGGATTTGAAGAAAATTATGTCATTCTAGTCAAATATACACTCTATGTTTTACGAATAATGTTTAGTATACAAGATATCATACCAAATGATTCCGATAATAATATTTACTTGTTTGTAATCCTATTCCCTTAACCTAATCACAATGGGAACTAATAATCCTTATCACAATGGCCACTAATAATCCTTATTTAATGACTTAAGCATGCATTATATTAACTAACCTAGAGAATAGTAACTAACACATCTTACACTCACTCACACTATTCCCTTATTTAATAACTCTATCATATATTTGGTCTTAAAAAAAAATCTACATAATTAAGATAAGGTCAACTTTATTTAACATAAATTTTTAGTCAAATTTATTTAACGATGTCATGCTAATTCAAATTCGAATAAAATACACACCATAACATGCTCCCCTTTCAAAAAAAAGGTTTTGCCTCAAATCTTACCATGGATTAAGAATATCAAATGCAAATAGATAAGGGTAAAGACCTAGAGATAGTGTAACACAACGCATAAGATGTACATACCATATTCACGGAGGTACATAACGTGCCCCCTTCAAACAATTTTTCCCTCCAATATTGCCATGATTAAGAGTACCAAATGTATATAAACAAGGGCACCTGCGTAGCGGTAGTCCCTGCTTCTATGCCCAGGTTATAACATAATATATCTAGGTTATCTACTGGTTTCTAATATTCAATACTTCAAGACGAACAACATGCCAGATGAACAACGTGCCACTAGATTAGAGAAATGTTTCCACTTAACAGAGATGAGAGAAGCCCAGTGTCTTGTATTTATGGTTAACTAATATATAATATGATTGCTTTATTTTCTTTTAAATACAATTACAAAAATTTAAACTTCTTTATATTCTTTTATATACAATTACAAAATTGAATTATTTTAGATACAATTACAAAATTGAAACCTAAGTGACGTGGATCAAGATTCTCGAGGGTAAGAGAAATTGAATTATCCTCAAGCTTGATTCCTCCTCCACACCTACAAAGGATCTGTATAGTCGTAAAACAAAGATAATATTCATAAAAAGAACTACTTGGCAAAACCTTCTTTGCAAGAGTCACCGATTGATAGCATGAAATGAAAGTTGTTAAACTTAGGTGAACAACAAGGCATAGTCGAGATTGGCACTCGTTAAAATTTAACCATCCAGGGCATAGTTGGGATATGCACTTATTAAAATTTAACGATGGTAGAGCACAATTCCATTGTTTATGGTTTTAAGTAAGGATGACAACTATGTGTGTTGAAATTTGGATGAGGATGTCTATTAGGTAGATCATTCCCTTCAATGGAAAATGAAGTACTGATTGCAGGTGCCTTGCTCAATATACACCCAATTGAACTACATGTAACGAAACTTCCTCCACCGTGGAATGCACATTCCTCTGCACCTCAACGATTTTCTAGATGCATTTCACATAACCTTCATGAACCCATGAAGTAGGAAGTTGTGAAGCAAGGCATTATATTCATCAGTAGGTCGGGCGATCTCTAGTTCTTCCATGAAATAAAAAGTCTAGGAAGAAACATCCATTTTTGACTTTTGATCCCTTGATAACCACATAAAAGAACTCATAATATCCTATACAACCAAAAGAGATCTCAGGTGTATTTAAATAAATCATAAGAGTGGTAGTAAATAAATCTATGAGTTGCATTTATTCTTATGATATGCTTCTAATTCTATTTCAAGAAGACTGACTAACACACATATCTCATGTCATTTACTATATGATGCAGGTCACTTATTGATACAATGTAGGTGAATGAAGGTAGAAGATATTTCATGATAATATTGAAATATTTTTGTGAGAGAGGCAGGGCAGTGTAGTAGAGCAGTAGCGCTGAGGCAGAGGTGAGTTTTCTTTTCCTGCAAAATTTGTGTCCCTTTTTTATGAAATAGTCCTCCTTATCTGATTAAGGATGCATGCAATTATTCCTCCTCTTGTTAGGTATTTATTCTTCCTTTTGTTATGGGGTATTTGTGACTTGTGATTTTTTCCATTTGCACAGGATGGCTGCATGCACTTGAGCATTTCATAATCAATAAATGCTCTACCCAAATTGGAAGCGCTTCTCATAATCAATAAAGGCTCTACCCAAATTGGAAGTGCTTCTCAAGCAAGTTATCCTGGAGGACCGACTTCACCAGCTTGCAGGGAATATCCTCTTCTTAACACTTTAAAAAATTCTCAGCGGCTTAAAATAGATACAGTCTAGGATTTCCTTTTGTATTTAGATCTTAGATGATGCCCATCAAATTTACAGTAATCATGGCTATATATTTATGCTTTGCCTTTCCCATAAAGACTGCCCATCCAAAATTCTCCAAAATCCCTCTCTAAACATGCGAACAAAAGGTTGGGATCTTAACTTTTTTTTGCCCCCTATTGCAACCTAGGACTGAATCTTATTCACTAGAGCTTCTTACCCTGCTATCTTTCTGCATTTCCTTGGATGTCTCTCTAGTTGAATGCATCCCGTGGCATCTACCTTTTTATCCATCCTGTGGCTTCTACCTTTTTCCTCTTTTCTTTGCTTTTGAGACCTGGTAACTATACTTATTGCCAGAATAATTACTAAATTGTTGTTTAAATAAATTTTGGAATTCTACCTCCAGGTAGAGATTAACCAGAGAAGAAATTCATAGTGCAATCTATGCAAGTGGAAATTCGCAGTGCAAGCCATACAAGTGGTTGGGCCTGGCTCTTGTCTTTCCCTACGAATAGAACCCACTGCAACTTACGATTTCCCTGCCAATAGAACTGTCTACAGCTTATGAATTCAGATCTGTTTTGAGTTATGATAACTCAAAGACGACAACGAGAGAACATGTGGCATCAAAGAGTTGTGACAGAATGCAAGGAAATAACAACACCTGGAATCCAATAAATTGGTAATGGTAGTGGCAACATGTGGCATACAAGGAAATGGCAGTGGATGGTAGTGGTAGCATGTGGTAAGCTAAAATATAAATCAAAGTAACAACAAAATAGGCAAAGAAGAAATAGGGACTTTGGATATGTTAAAAGCGTAGTGGAAACATACTCCTTAAAACTTTAACTCAAACTTTGGATAAGTTATAACTTGTCACAACATGATATGTGAACCCTGCAATAAGAGGTCGATCCAAAAACTTTCGTTAAAATTTCAATGAATAAAAATTGCCATTATAAAACTGTTTATACTTTGGTTAAACAGTGATAAAACGAAAAAGAAATTGGTCAACGCATCAATTAATCGGATGTCAATGATCTACCGATCGCTATAGCCCTGCTAGCAGGGACTAATAAGGGTAAAAAGTTAGAGATGGTACAACACAATAATTAAAGTGGGCTAACATGAAATTTTAATTAAGACATTATTAGAAAAAAAAATGTAATATATAGGTTGTTATTTACTACTTATTTTTTATGCAAAAAAATATTTAATAGTTAAATTAAAGTAAAAACAATACAAAATTAAAATATTATATATATATATATATATATCTATATATATATATATATATATATATATATATAATATTTTTAATAATAAAAAAATATAAATATCAAAAATGGAGTTTTTAATTATATGGTTATTTGTTGATAATTTTTTAAATTTTTTATCAATTTCGTATTGATGTTAAGTAAAATTATATAATTAAGTCTACACATACATATTTTTACTCTTACTTATTAAATTATTTTAAAAAACATAAATAATGGTGAGCAATAACAACTCTGATAAATGTATTTATTTAAATTACATGGTGTTTGTATATAAAAGTAATTGATATATTATTTAAATTTATTTATTATTATTATATAAATATTGTGAAAAATACTTATCATATTTATCATATATTATTAATGTATATACAAAAATAATATAATATAATTATTGTAGATGTGTTTTATTTTTATAAAGTATATTTCAAAAGTAAACTGATATCAAAATATTGTTTCTATATAGTTGATGAACGTTAAATTATAAATTTATTTTTAAATAAATAAAATAAACAAAAGACAAATTATAATGAGATAAAAATACTCAAATAAAATTTAATAATGATTAGCATTAAAACTGTTTTTAGATGTTTTAATTTTTGATATAATTTTTATATCTCATAATTCAATTTAAAACTACATAAAAATAGCTATGAACCAATTAAAAAAGACAATTTATTTTTTTTCAAAATATTTAATTTAGTATTTACTTTACAAAACTTTAATAAAGTTCATTTAAATTTTTTAAAACTAATTAAAAATTAATTTTTTTATCAAAATAAAAAACAATATAACATAAGTAAAATATAATAATATTTGTAATTTACTTATTGAAACAAAGAATCTTGCCCAGGGTGCATGATTATCCATTTTTATCCTAACTTTTTGCATTTCCTAATTTAGCGAAAAATTCCATGTCTTCAATTTTGTCATTTTCGTTGAGCTCTTATTTTAGAAAACCAATATATAAAGCTTAGTGCAAAATAATAATCAATAATTCGATCCTCTTATTTTAGAAAACCAATATATAAAGCAAGTGAAATTGTCATCTTCCTTGAGCTCTTATCTTAGAAACCCAATATATAAAGCAAGTGAAAGTGATTATTGCAGAATAATAATCAATAATTCGATCCTCTAATTTTAGAAAACCAATATAAAGCCAGTGAAAGTGATTATTGCAAAATAATAATCAATAATCAGATCCTCTTATTTTAGAAAACCAATATATAAAGCAAGTGAAAGTGATTATTGCAAAATAATAATCAATAATTCGATTCCATGTCTCAAATTTTGTCATTTTCCTTAAGTTCTTATTTTATAAAACCTAAATGAAATAGTTTGAGAGTGTTGATTGCAACATAATAACCAATGATTCGATCACGGCTAGCACTTCTCGTGGAAATGAAGGTCCCTTTGGGTGGATGCACACAAAACCAAAGATTATCTATTCTCTTTCTCAACACGTCTCTTAGATATGAAGGTCCCTTTGGGTGGATGTAGAGATAACCAAAGGCTATCCCTTCTCTTTCTCAACACTTCTTTTAGAAAAGAAGGTCCCTTTGGGTGGATGTAGAGATAACCAAAGGCTATCCCTTCTCTTTCTCAACACCTAAATTTATTTACTTGATTTATTTCAAAAGGTAGCCCCATGCATAGAATATTTTTGTTATTCTAGATAATTTTTATTTAAATTAAAAATATTTTTAAAATACTAATTAATAAATTAATGTAATTTATAAAGATAATTGTTAAAGGTTTATTAATAAAATAATATAATTTATAACTATTATTTAAGTGATTTTTCTTTTTACAAAATTTTTGCATGGAATATTTTTGTTATTTCAGATAATTTTTACTTAAATTAAAAATCATTTTAAAATACTAATTAATAAATTAATGTAATTTATAAAGATAATTGTTAAACGTTTATTAATAAAATAATATAATTATAACTTATTAATTAATTAATTCCAAAAATCACATTGCCAATATTTGGTCAAAGGAAGGTTAAATAGGAAGATAGGTCATCTTAGCAACTATTAAATTTGACAAAGGGAAATTAATATATTTAAACAATTTATTTATCTATTATTATAATTTTATTTATTTTTTTAAGGAAACGACTATATTTGACTAGGGTAGGGAATTCTAATTTGTTTAATTATTTATTTACTTGATTAACTAATTTATTTATGCATTCTTTTATTATTATTGAATAATTGTTTAATTTCTAATGAATTGGAAAAATAAGGATTAAAAATAATAACTAAAAAATAAAATAAAAATAACTAAATCAATAAATGAAGAAAAGGAATAAATAAATAAATAATAAGAGTGTAAAAAAAAAATATTAAAAAGGGAATAAAAATAAAAGAGAAGGTCTTCATTAAAAAAATAATAATCAAATTATTTAATTAAGTAATTAATTAATCAATTATTTAATTTTAACAAGGGAATAAAAATAAAAAAGAAGGTTGAATTTTAAACTTCTATGGTCATTTCTTGGAAAAATATGACTTGGATTATCCACAATACTTTGTTCATTAGATGGATGTTTCGAATCCCAAGGGGATTGCCGACGAGGATAGCTAAATAGAAACCTAATAGTTTGATAAGTTAAAGTAGAAGCCGACTAATTCTAAAATATATAACCTATTTAGTTTTTGTTTTATTATTATTATTTTAATAATATGAATGATTGGATAATAAAATTAAATAATTCATAAATTTATTTCTTCCCTTTTTATTTTGTTTTAATTTAATTTTAATATGAAATCTTATTGTATTATGTTACTTAATTAAAATAAAATTAAAAGAATATAAAAAGGGAAGAAATAAATTTATGAATTATTTAATTTTATTATTCAATCATTCATATTAAAAAAAATAATAAAACAAAAATTAAATAGTTTAAATATTTTAGAATTAGTCGGCTTCTACTTTAATTTATCAAACCATTAGGTTTCTATTTATCTGTCCTGGTTGGCAAAATCTTCTCTCAGTCTATTACTCATTTTCTATCTTGATGATGGATCCCCTTTGGGGTTTGAAATGTCCATCTAATGAACAAAATACTGTGGATAATCTAGGTCATATTTTTCCAAAAAAGAAGGTGTTGAAAAGATAACTAAATCAATAAAAAAAAATATTAAGGGTGTAAAATAAATAAATAAATAATTTATTAACAAGGAAAAAATATATAAAAGAGAAGGTGTTATATATATATATATATATATATATATATATATATATATATATATATATATATATATATATATATATATATATATATATATATATATATATATAATTAAGTAATTAATTAATCAATGGTTTAATTTTAACAAGGGAATAAAAATAAAAGAGAAGGTGATATATATATATATATATGTGTGTGTGTGAAGATGATAAATATTATTATTATAATTATTAATAAAAATCGATAATAGTAATAGCAATAAATAAATGAATACTAATAATAAATGCATAAATAAAATAAAAATTAATCAATAAATAAACAAAGAGGCTAATACTCTCTAATAATCAAAGGAAGGATAAATAAGGGGGATTATAACAAGAAAAAGACTTATACAAAGAGGAGAAAAAACTAGGAGGAGAGGGTGGGAATCCAACAACTACTAATCTTCTAGCCGTCATCCCTATTAATATTATTAGAAGACCTCTCAATTTCAATGGCTTCCCTAAACTTACCCTGATGAAAATGAGAGATCTTTGCTACGACCTTAGCCTCCTCAATGCATATATGATCCTTGGTCTTCGCTACATGTTTCGCCAAAGCAGAAGATTTGGTCCTCCCATGCTTGATATCAACAAGGTGTTCCTTAATCCTTTGGTTAATAGACTGTCCTTTGGTTAATAGACCAACCTGTTTTGCCAATGTATGAGGTAGCACATGAACACGCAATAACATAAACATCTTTCAAGTCCATAGGGTTCACTTGGTCTTTAACAGACCTTAGGGAGCTCTTAATGGTGTTGAGGGGTCTAAAGGTTGAGGGAACATTATGCTTCTTCAGGATTCTCGCAATCTTGTCAGTCGTCCCTTGGATGAAGGAGAGGTGAATTCCTCCAAGACGATCAGTAGTGTTAGTCTTAATTTATAACTATTATTTAAGTTTTTTTTCTGTTTACAAAATTTTTGTATATATATATATATATATATATATATTTTTATTTCAGATAATTTTTACTTAAATTAAAAATAATTTTATAATACTAATTAATAAATTAATGTAATTTATAAAGATAATTGTTAAAGGCTTATTAATAAAATAATATAATTTATAACTATTATTTAGGTAATTTTTCTCTTTACACATTTTTTAGTTAATGAGTATAATTATTATAAGTACTATATTAATTGAGTAAATTTAATTTAAAATTTATAATGTAGGTTTATTTTCATTTCTTATTATTATTATTTTCTAATTCTAAGGTCACAATCAAGCTATATACCAAATTAGTTTATGAGACTTTCTTGTTTGTGGGACCCACATTCACTTAGCGATTTGACTGCTATGTCTAACAAGACATACAAACTCTATCCCCTCTAGTTTTAAACCTAAAATTTTTTAGGAGAAAGCACATGCTTTTAACGATTAGGCCCACTCAAGTTGTACTTCATATTATTAAAAACAATATACATCTTTATACAAAAAAATACAAATAAAAACATTTGTTTCAACTAATTAACCTAATTTTTGACATATATGTTTTCAAATATCTTTATCTCAATTAAAAATACTTAAAGTAATAATTTATATAAATATAATTTTTCATGTCTTTAAAATTTCTAAACCTATTTTAAAATCAAATTTAGTACTTTATAATAATCATATTTAAAATTACTAATTAATATTTAAAATTATAAAAAAAATAACAACCAATTTCATGTCCACACTAATATTACTTCAGACAACCAAAGCCTTACTATTAAATACTTTTAACTTTACCAAATAATAATTTAATTATTCAACCTTACCGAATAATAATTTAATTGTTAAATATATGGATAACAAATAGCTAGTTTACAACTATTATGCATTTTCAACCCTCTTAGTTATGTTCAAACACATGTTTAGAGAAAACAAAATTATAATAAAAAATTTATCCAAAATATTTACGGTAAGGAATGTATAGTTAAATGGTAAGGAATGTATAGTTAAACGTCTTATATTGAACATAAGGCTGATTCAATATAAGGCGCTTAGGAATGAGGGAAATTTAATAATATTACGGTCATTTTTAAGAATTAAATACCCCTTCTCTTCGACATAGCGAATAGCCAACGAATATTAACTTGTCTGATCAACATAAACATATATTTTTACTTTTCCTTACATTCCACTTAACAATGTGGTCCAGAAAGAGTAGGTAAACTTCAAATAAGGGAACGTACAAAGTTCATACTTATCATTAACTTTATCAATTTAATATTGAAATATGGCAAAGGCTTTCCAACAGAATATCTCAAAAGCAAACCTTATTTCCATAATTTGACTTTAAGAAGATAAGATATTGTAATGGTAATAATGGTCGTGGAAATTGTGGAGTCCCACGGCTGCATGATTAATGGTTACACGAATAATTAAAATACTCAAATGTCAAATGTGGTAGTGCTCAACAACAGAAATATTATATTTAGCAACCATGAGTATAGTTAGATATGATATATTTGGCACATATCTATCTTTGAATGGTGTGCGTAGCACATGACTCATGCTGTAAAAAAGGATCATATTTAGTCATCACGGGTCACAAGGGCTATACGTGATGCGTAGAAATGACAATATTGAAGGTTAAGGTCCCCAGATGTATGAGGAAAGAGTGTTTATTAGGAAAACAATAAAGCAATACAGTTTTTTTTATTGTTTTCCTAATATAGTTATTTTTATTGTTTTACAAAATTGAATTATTTTTAAATTTTATTTGGTTCATGATATTTTAAATTTTTTAAAATATATTGAGAGTTTAGATAAAGGTTATATTCGTCTTCCCTTTCTAGATTTTTGTTTTTTTGGGTGTTAATTTGGTTCACTTTTACTTTTGAAGTATTTATTTGGAGGCATTTTCTCATCCTATGACATCAATTTGTATAATGTAATTCATTATATATATATATATATATATTTTAATTTAATATATTATTATTGTAAAATTATTATATATATTATAAGATTGTGGAGGATGATGGTTCGAGGCAGTAGTTGTTGTGGTTTTATGATTGATTCATGTTCACGTTTGACTAGTTTTGTTCTAGCTGGTGGTCTGGCTTATCTGATTTTATGGTTTTATGCTTCTTTTGGTAATAAATGGAACGATGTCAATGCTTGCTATTTTTGCCATTTTTCTTACTTTTGTTAAATGTAATCTCGTAATGTAGTTTCAAGAACTTATGTCTAGACCTTAGAGGGTACATCTGGAAGAAGGCCTTGTCTAATGGTGTTGTGTTTGGGTGAACGAAGAACTCTACAGAATTGGACGTAAACTCCTTTTTGTTTTTAATAGAAATCACTTGATGAAGATTATATATATATATATATATATATATATATATATATATATATATATATATATATATATATATATACAAAATTCGATAACAAAAGAGAAAATAGATATAAAGCTTAGGAAAGATCTGTTTGTTAACACATAATAGAGAGTTATGCTCATTTCCTTCTTTGAAAAAGCATTGCATGACCCTCTAATCTATATATATCTAATCATAGAGAATCTTATCTACATTTGGGCCCCTTATAATTAGGCCAATCAACTAATTTGGGTCTTATTCATAAAAATGACTCTTTCTACAATGAGTGACCATTAACTCACTATTTAATTAGACTTATTCAAGGAAGGTGGCCTTATATATTAGTAAAGTATCCAAGGGGTTTTGGTAGGACCCTTACATGCCCTCTAGCTTTGAAAGTAGTGTTGTCCTCAAGGTTGAAGGTGAGTAAATTGTTGGAGAATCATTGCTAGTTTCCATGGGGCATCTTTTGGTTGCATATATCTCCACTAGATAAATACTTAATCATGTGCTAGTGCAACTAGCTCTCTTCAATATCCAACAAGCTAGAGCCAAAATAGAACCTTCTTCATCAAGTTATGGTAGGTTGGTCTAAAATTTGCAATTTGATCCCACAACTTTCTTCAAATAAGACACATCAAAGACTGGATGAATCTTGGAGTAGGCTTTAAGAGTAAGATTGTAGGCAAGCTAACATCATTGTATGATTTGACAAGGACCATAGAACTTAGGAGTTATCGTCTAGCGAACTTTACCTTTGAGTGATTTTTTATTATAAATATGGTAAAGGAATACTTGATCCCTTTTGGAAAAGGAATGTTCATATCTATGTCGATTAACTTGTTTTTTCATTCAATTTTGTGCCATGGCAAAGTTGTCCTTGAGGATATGGATAAATTCTCTGGTACGACGCATTTTATCTACGGCATGAATCTTGGATGTTCCCGGTATATGGGATGCCATAGAAAACTTCATATGGTGTCATTTAGTAGCTCCACAATAAGTGGTATTGTACCACCATTCAATGACGTAGGATAATTGCCCCAACTAGTGCTACTTTTTGAAAGGAAAGCATCTCAAATAAGTTTCCAAGCTCTTGTTTACCACTTATATTTAACCATAAGTTTAAGGATGATATTCAATGCTCATGTTTTAGCTACATGACTTGAATATAGCTCCTAGTAAATTTTGCCAATGAATGTGGGGTCTTTTGAGACAATAAAAGTGAGCATACCATGTAACTAGAATATTTGATCCATGAAAGTCAATTTGACTCAGAAAGGAGTGAGAGGATGATATTAGGGGAATTTTGAGGTAAAAAATAGGCCTCAACATAAGAAATGTACTACAAAAATCAAATTTAAAAGAATAAATAAATATTTTGGAGCAAAAAGAAGTAGACTACTTTTATTTTCCCCTAGCTTATCTCCTCATAAGTTTATTGGAATTTCAAGTATATGCAATCATGGGATGTTGAATTAAATTACACATCCAATGAGTACCTTCTCTGCATACTTTTGAATAGACTCACACTGAAAAAAATTAAAAAACTTGAAAAAATATGTTTATTTCACACAATATCTATATCAATGTAGGCTAGTGCATCCACACAACATTCTATGGTTCACTTTTTACTACTATGAAAGTAAGTGATGGAATGTGATCTAGGATCACTTTGGTGCTACGTTTTCATAAACAAGAAGCATTCCTAAGATTAGGTTCAAACTTTGCTAGGATTTAATTGGGAACAAATATTCCATAGAAATCTAGGGTTTATGCTTCTCTTACTTCATTAAAACAAATAAGATAATTATCAACATGATTTAAATTATATTTGATGAAATATCCTCTTTATTTCATGGGGGTTCTAGCTTAAACAAATATCAAGCTTGTTTTTCCATGTACCATTGTTCCCATGTGAGTGGTATGGGATGAAAGAAACACAATTTTTTCATACATTGTCATTTTTCTAGTACATGTCTACTCAAAATTGTGTAGAGTGGGTACTTATTGGATGACTAATTTAATTTTGCATCCAATAGGTTCCTACACATGAAATTTTAATAAGCCTAGAAGGGTATACCTTGAAACTGCAATAAAAGGTGTACTCTTATTTTATTATTTAAACTATTATTTTATCATTTTCCTTAGGAGGCCCATTTTAGACCTCAACATACCCCTAACGAGTATGGTAAAAAAATGAACATCCTTTGAAAGATGGTCAAACACGACCATGATGAATGATTTGTTTCTTACTTTTGGGAGTCCCGTGATAAAATCCATTGAAATGTCTACGCAACTTTATGTCATTTTAGAAGAGGTTGTAATGTCACAAGTATCTGCACTGCCTCTCCCTTGTTTCTTTTCCATACATGAGATGTTGCTACAAAATCCTAAATATTAATATGCATGTCTTAAAAGAAGAATGAAAGCTTACTTCTTTGATAGGTCTTATGAAATCTATAATGATCTGTTGTTAGTGATAAATGCAGCTTCTATCATGGAAACTTTTAGGGGCTAATATTCATAGGTGGGCTAATTTTCCATGTTTTTTTTGAAAAAAGAGATTCGCCAATTTCCATTTTTTTCTAAAAATGATTCGCCCAAATTTTATAGTATAAAATTATTTTACCTTAAAAATTGCCAAAATTTTACAAACACTATATAATTTTTTTATAAATTTGAATATTTTTACAAAAGTATTTTCAAACATTTTATACTTTGCATGTAAGCAACTAGTAAGATTCACCAAGGTTTCTAAACTTTAAAATAAATTTTTATTCTTAAAATTTTCCCTGGCTTCTATAAGACTTGTTGTTTTAGAGTCAAATATTTTACTACAACAATGTGCCCTTTATATTGCAATTTATCTTGTTTCCATCTATAACTTTTAGGTGAGTTGGTATATATATAAATCCATTGGATGAGTTGTGTTAAAGTATTGTTTTTAATTCATTCCCTACAGAATTCCTCAATCAATCCTAGACTTGGTAATGATATAGAAAGGAGTTACTCATCCTCCTTTAATCATTTAGATAAGGCATCAAAAACAACATTCTCTTTACCCTTCTTATGTATGATCTCATAATCACAACTTGATATTATGATGACCCATTTATTTTTCTTTGGTGAAGACAACCATTTTTCGAGGAATTAATTTAGGCTATGACAGTCAATTTTGATCTAAAGAGGCCTCCTTATAAGATGCGTCATCCAAGTCTCCATTGCTTGAAGGGTAACTAGAACTTCCTTCTCATATGTTGATTTTCCCAAATTATGGTCACACAATTTCTTATTGGTGAGTGCCAAGGCCGGATTTCCTCCTTATATTGATATTACTCCTATACATCTACTTGAAGCATCAAATTCCAAGAAAATGTCTTGATAAAGTAAGGCACTACTAATACTAGATTAGTGCACATGGCATCCTTTAAAGCAATGAATGTCTATATGACTTCCTCACTCTAAAAAATGCATTCTGTTTAAGAAATGAAGTTAGGGGAGCTGCAATTTTTCCATAATTTTTCACAAATTTCCTCTAATATCTTGTAATCCATAAGAATCCCCTTAAGTTGTTTAGTGTTTTGGGATAGGGCCAATAGTGTGTAACCTCCACTTTCTCGGGACCAACTTGTACTCCTTGACTACAATGTGACCAAAATATTCAACCATAGAAGCTCCAAAAGCACATTTGGATTGCTTCATGAATAACTACTCCTCTCTCAAGCATTGTAAGGACTTATTGACATTCCCTACTTGTGATTACCATGCTTTACTATAAATCCAAATATCATTGAATAAGACCAACAAAAAATTGCATAGGAATGGTTTCAAATCTTGTTAGTGAGGCTCTACAAGGTAGATGAAGCATTACAAAGATCAAAAGGAATCACTAAAAACTCATAATGACCTTCATGTATTATGAAAGTTCTTTTAGGTATGTATACCTCTTTCATCATGATTTGGTGGTATCGTGAACATTTATCAAGCTTAGTGAAAAACGTTTTCTCCATGAAGTTCATCAATAAATGTGATAATTTGTTCTATCGTTTACCCTCAACTTATTGGGAGTCCTAAAATTAGGACACATGCACCAAGTGCCTTCCTTCTTTAATACCATGACTATTGGCAATGAGTAAGGTCTTGTATTAGAAAATATGACCTACCCCTAAAAGTTCACTAATGATATTTTATATTTCATTATTTTGTGAAAATGGTGTCGATAAGGAAATCCATTTCATGGTTGACTTCTTGGAATGAAGGCGATGCCATGGTCATGCTCTCCTTAAGAAGTGGGTAAATTTCAGTGGATTTATTATGATTGATTATCAATAACTTACATGGCACTAAATGCAGATATAATGCTAGAGTGGCTTTTCTTTAATAACTTATCCATATAATAAGAGCCAACTATTTCGGAGGAGCCTACTAAAGTCCTTCATAAGGTCTCTACATGACCTTCTGTAGTGAAACTGCTATATTTTTCTTTGAAATCCATGGTAAGTAGTTCCAGAGTGTGTATCCATTGTACCCCAAATAATATATCACAACCATGGATATAAATGAAAAATAAATGGGTTTTCACGAGATAGCTTGCCATATGGAGTTTGAAATTTTCACATATTCCACCACATTTCATCATACCTCTATTGGCAATCATTATTTGAAAGGTGTGCAACAGGTGTACAAAATAATGAGTTTCATCAACCACTCTCTTGTAAGTGAAATTGTGATTACTACCACTATCAACTAGGAGTAAAACTTTTCAATGCTTGATGTATCCTATGAGTTTCAAGATTTTTGGAGTCAAAATGCTTAATAGTGCATGCAGGGAGATTAATGGTTCTTCTTGAGGAAGTGGAGGTTCTATATTTTCCCAAGTCTAATGGTTGATGTCTTCAACTTGTAACTTTGATGTATCTTCAGTTGTTTTTTCTGGGAATATTGATTAAGTGCTCATGTCAATTTCAAATAATTTATGCTCTTTACACTAATGACAAAGCATATTTTTCATCACAATTATAGTAGAGTCTACATCTTTAGCTGTTTTCTATTTTTTCTAGATACATATTTTGTGCTTTTAAGTGATGGGTAGGATGAGTGTGAGGAATGACTGATGTTTTTTTTGTTTTTTCACTGATCCCATATTTTCTTATAGGGATCTCCAGGTTGCCTAATCATGTAGCAAGACATTGCATTCTAACTTATGCTTGAATTTCCTTCTCGAGGTCACTAATTAAAAATTATTTATAGAAATAATTTATTAATTTATCTCTATTTATAGATAATATTTCAAAGCTTTCCCTAAATTCAGTCACTAGGCTTGTTTGGTGTGACCTGCTAAGATGCCAAAAATAGTGTGTGTCTCTCTCAAAATGTGCACAAACAAATTTAATAGACTACCTCTAGGTGATATGGACAAGATTAGCATTTTTATATTATTCCAACCATTTCCATCTTTCTAGATATAAATATAGGAATCCCAACTTAAGTGTCATGATGTCATCAATAATTCCTTGGAGGGTGAAGTGATGTTCCATTTAGGTGGCCCATCTTGATGGGTCATAACCATCAAATTTGTTGAATCCACTTTAAGATCATGGTGCCATATGTTATTATCCATTGATATATTATTATATAGGCTTTACAAGTACTATCGGTGGCTAAATAGTGCTATGTTAGAAGTTTCTTTTTGATGTGCCTCAATGTGCCCTGAGTCTCGTGGTTTTCTTTTAATATGCCCTAAGATAACATACTCAACAACTTCTCAATAAACATTTTTTCAAAGTTTTTAAACTTCTCTTCTAGTTTCATATTGCACTCCTCTTTCAAACCATTTATGTCCTCTTAATGTTGCTTAAGTTGAACTTCCATTGGTTCTAAATTTCTTGTAGCGAAGCATGTGTTCATGTTTCTTGAGGAAGTATGAGGATGTTTGTAGGTATTCTCATTCTATAGTGAGCTCACTAGAAAATTTTATTCAGTCCGAAGGATAAGGGAGTGTTTGGTTCTATATTTCTCCAATATATATGTGGGGTCCAATAATAGTGCTTAGCCTAATATCTCAAGGAAATAACTAAGTATATTGAATTATACCTTATCCATAGCACTCAAGTTCCAAGGTACTAGAGGATGGCATCTTGAGTGCCATTCTTGAGGTACTAGTAATAAGATAATTAATTGGATTATCTAAAGTTAGTTTTAGATATACATAGTGAATTTCTACATACCTGAAGGTATGTGGAAGTGAAATTTTATATATAAGTATTTATGACATGATACTAATCGAAGTGGTACTGATAGGGGTTACAAGGGTTTCAACAATGTGATTCCACTAGTATTTCTAGTGTGTATTATTTTTCTACCATAGTTTTATCCACTGAATCAAAAATCACTTTGCTAGTTACAAATTTCGAAACAATATTTTTATTTTTTTTAAATGAGCTTGTTAACCCAAGAAGATCTCTTAAAATCACCATAAAATAATCTATGCAAGGTAGGGTTTGAGGTAAAAAAATGTAAAATAATCACATCTTCTATTATACTTATGTGATTGGTTATTATGGTCCCAATTACAAAATTTCGCAACTTCACTAGATGTATAACACCAATTGGACTAAAATCTACACTCTCTATAGAAATATTATCCAATTTGTCAAAATTGATGAACTTCATGTTAAAATCCATAGAAAAAATATAAATTTTAAATTGTAAATAACTTCACTTCTTATACTTCATTATGGGATTTCTTTTGTTTGAAATTGGGTATTTTTTGAAGAAAATTTCAATTCTTGGATTGGATTCTTTGAATTCTATTAAAAAAATTCTAGAAATTAGCTTAAATTCTTCCATGTTCTTTTTTATGTCAATGATCTAGGTGGATATTGGAGGCCACCCGCCTATTCCACTTGGATCCCCACCATAGTTTCTTTTTAGTTTCCTTAACTGTAGCACAACTTACTATTTTTGGCAGTTTTTTCGGGTCCTAAACTTCTGGAGCCATTTTGAGGGACTAAAAGACGCTTTTATGGAAAATGGAGAGACTTGAGAAGTGCCAAACAAATTTCCAATTTGTTTTCAACCCGCTCTTCAATATCTTTGAAACTAGGTATTATAATAGCGGAACGAAGATCATATCCCAAAGTTACGACCTTAGAAAGTTGATGTTCCAACTTACCCCAACGGGGGTCACAAGATCTTTCTGCTTCATCTCCTAGGCTTAGGTTTTTTTATGCTTAGGGTTTCTCATTGTTTCTCAATGATAAAAAGGCCACTGAGCCTCATTGTAACATAATTTAGAGGCATGTAGCCACCACATATATTCTAAGAGATAAGGTACCATCGCCCAAGCTAGTTTATTTCCATTTTGTATGTAAACATATTTCGGTTCTTTGATATTAATGAAATGAAGTTTTATTTATGTTGCATCTCTGTGTCTATGTTTATATTTTTATTTTTTTTACATTCCTGCATATGTTCATATAAGTTGTATCAGAGCAGTCTTCTCTTTCGATGTTTTTCTTTGCATGTCCTAAATGAGGTCAAGGTATAAGGAGTTAGGGCTCGAACTTCTTGAACTTTTGCAAGACCAACCTCTCAAACTCTGACGAACTCCCATGGTGGAAGAAAATAAAGATGAGGGAGAATGAGATCCTTTCAAAATATTTCTCGAGGAAGCCCTCGAGCGGCAAAGGAACACGATGATGGATAAATTTCCCCAAATCCTTCAGCGGCTACCCACAGGCAACACATCTTCATCCAACAATCATTATGGAGGCGCCACTCCTTTTAAGATGCAATTTAACTTTGACATTCCCATATTTGAAGGCATCTAGATACAAACATCGTAGATAGATGGTTAAATATTTTGGAATGATATTTTTTGGTTCATGACTTTTCCAATCAGGAAAATATTACTTTTTCACTCCTCAAAGCCACCCCCCATGTCAAGGACTGGTGGGAAACCTACTATGAACAAAAGGAAGAGAGGGAATCATGATTGTTTTTATCCACACTCACTTGGAATTCTTTCCAAGTTGCCATAAAGGAAACAATATTACCTTGTCAGGACCTATGAAGATAAATACATAAAGTGGACCACACTGCGACAGAGAAGGGACGAAGATGTGCTAGATTTCACAAATATTTTTCATACCCTTTGCATGAAGCTGGGTATCAAGGATTCTAAGTGGCATTTATTACTCAAGTACATCCAGGATGAGATGGAGTTCCTGGACATCTCCTCACTTGGCACCACCTACTGATACATTGTCAAGATTGAGCAGAAGCTTAAACATAAGAGGTGAGACATTGGATCTGCAAATCTGAAGCAAGGGAAAGACACCCCCAAAACGTAGAACAAAGGAAAAAGCTAAGGTGGGGTGACCCAAGATAACCCGTCAAAGCCGCAAGAAATTAATAACACCATGAAGACAAAGAAGGATAAAGGAAAGTGTTGTGAGTTCCATAAGAGCCCCACTCACAACACAAGTGAGTGTTGAGCCAAGCAGTCACTGGTGGCCAAGATGAAGGCTTCAGAACCAGATGCATGTTCTGACATTGAGTCAGAACCCAACAAGGGGAATGAAAAATGTTATAGACATATTTGGGCACTGCAACCCCAATCACATATGTCCATAAACCAAGGGCCTCTAAGTCCCTAAAAGTTTTGTTTCATACCCTAAAGGAGCAAGGTCAGCTGATTACATCATCTCCCAGAAGTTCTCCATGAAAAAATACTCAGAACTGGTCAAAGAAGGACCATATAGACTGCCCAGTGCCAAGGGTGCGATGCATCTCACCTGCCACATGCAAAAAGTGCGATGCATACTGGAAAGCCCTTTTGTAGGGTGCGATGAGAGAGAGCAGACAAATGGAACAAGTAGTTTGCTAGGTGGAGACCCTGAGAATCTTCTAGAAGATGCTCATTTGACATTTGCCTCCCTAAATTCACCCAAGGATGAGTAAGAGATAATGGAATCTCCATGTGGAACCAAGAACTATCAGAGAGATGACACTAATCAAAATCCCAGAAGCTGACTCAACCCTCTGCAAACATCTATATATGGATCCCTCATCCCAGAGATCAAAAGGTTGTAATTGGGTAATTTGCAAAGAAGTGCTATTGGTTTCTCTTTGAAGACATTGTTGGGTGATCTTGCTTTGTATGAGGTGAAGAGGGCTTTCAAGCTGGGAGGATGGCACTGGGTCAGACCAAGTGGTTGCAATCCTCTCTTCTACTACTTCTATCAATAAAGCTATTTGAGTTTTCCTCCATATTCTTGTGTATCTCTGAATATTTTGTTGATATATGCATTTGTATGGTCAATATATATCTGATCCTATATTTTTTACAGTGATAGATCTATATGCTTTGATGGTATTATGCTGCTGTGACTCTACAGGTGCTCTTTGAAGCGGGACAAGTAAGGAAGCAGTGGCGAGATTCTGTCGAAGGGGAAAGGAAACAAGCAAGGATCCAAGCGAAAGACTGAGGTTGGTACTCTTTGCTTCTTTCTCATCTATCTCTCATAAAGGAAAACACAAGTGACTTTAGTTTGTTTGTTTCTAAGATAGCTACCCATCTTAGTGGGACTAGTAGTTCTGAATAGACACTAGTTTTCTCGATAACAAAATGGTGACTCCACTAGGGAGCGAATAGTTTGATTGCTTGTCTCTATTTGTTTGATTCATAAACCACAGATGGAGCTTGAAGTCAAGCCAGCTAGCCTTCGAATTGCATTTGCTATGCAAGTGCAAAGTAGATCAACGCTGCTTCAATCAACCTCTGAGTTTGTTTATGAATTGAACAACTGACTTGCAAACATTTTATGTGCCCTAGAGGTAGCTCAAGTAACCTCATTAGATCAGCCCCTATACTTTGTAGTTATTGACTATCATTAGCTCAGCCTAAATCCCTGAACTAAGTTGCAAAATGTGACCAAAAGCCAAGTTAAAGTCTCATTCCTGGACCATCGCACTGTCTCCTTTTGGCAGATTAGATGCATTGCACCTCCCGTGTGCAGTAGGTGGGATGCATCCATGTTTCCTTGTGTTACAGGTGCAATGATCAGGTAAGACTGTTTCTGCCTCCAGATTTTGGTTTTTTCTTCATTGTCTTCAGCTTTATTCAGGAGTTTTGCTGTCTGTGATCAGTAGACCATTGTTGAAACCCCCTTCCTTTGCATCATCCAACCTCCATTGTACAAAAAATTGTGAATGTTTCTATGTATTTTTCTGCATTTACAGTTCTCCTTTACAAAATAATAACTTAATCGAACTATCGTCTTTTGATTTGAAAGTGTCGCAAGTGTCGTTTTAAGTCTAAGAAAAGAATCCTCCTCTTTTTGATAGGCGATTAAACTTGTATTTGGTCTAAATTTATAGTATTTCAAGTGTCGAAAGTAGTTTTCAATTCGAAATCGCAAAGTGTCATCTTGCCTTCCGTCGTTTTTTGAAAAGAAAATCGTTAGTACTGTCGCTTTGAAAGAAGAAATAATTCAGATTTTTACCTAGCATTCTTTTTGTCATTCACACATTAAAAAAGCGGAAAACAAATACATGCATGTGCATTTGCATTTAGACTATTTGTTGATTTTGATTTAGGACAATGCATCTAGTGCGTGCTCTCTACTCTATGTTGAAAGGATTTCGCTTCTCTTTCCTTAGTAGCTAGGATTTTCATTACAAAAAGAAGAGTAAATGACTCTTTATCATCTTAGATTGCATATTTAGGAGTTGTATATCTACATCACGCTGTGAACCTTAAAGGCAAACTTTTTAAGAAAGATCAACTGTAAAATAAATTCAATGAACATAAAAACGCTTTGGAACCTAACGCACAACATCTAGAAGTCTAGGCTAGAGACATATTTCATCATCATAAAGCTTGGTAACTGTCGCTTTCATCGTAGGTTGGGTGATTCATCCTCTTTGAGACAACAAGTGCCAGTACGGACTTGTGCTCCCACGTACCATCAAGTATATATTGGGAGACCATAATAGGTTATATCCTTTATCCTTAGGAAGCCGTGTCTACCACCCTATCGATCACAATGAACTGAACACAACATTCAGGAAGATTGACTGCCATACCGTAAGAAGTATTCTGTAGTTTTGCGATTGGTTTTGTAATCCCTCTGTCTAGATTTCTAGAGTAGTCTCTTTCATTCCTTTTCAGACTCTTTAAAGGAAAAGGTCCATCTGAGCACTTGTCACTTCAGGCTTATTAAAAATCGAAGGCGACTAGAGTCATATTTAGCTTTTTCTCGACTCTTAAAATTGAAAAAGCAAGTTGTGTCGAAGCGTCTAAAATTCATTTAATTCGGAATAACATTTTCCCCTCTTATTTTGAGTTGATCAAATAATCCGCAATCATGGAAGAAAGTCAATCAAAACCCTGTCGTTCGTGGAGATTGACGAGTCAACCGTCTTTGACTCCAGAAACGAAACCATTCCGGGCCAAGCGAACTCGTTTAACTGGGTCAAAGTCTCCTGGTTTGTTTGAAACTTGTGTTTCAACATCCTTTGAGACTCTAGTTACTCCAACCATTTCTAGTATCCCTACCTCTACAGAAGAAGTTCCGAAGTTACAAGAGGACATTAGAACTGATCCTAGTGTAACAGTAAACACTTCTATTCTTTAACCAACTCCATCTAGAGTTGATTCGGAAGGTGTTACCCCTCCAGCATCTATTGCTGCAGAATATATACCTTCTTCGGCACCAGAAATATTTTACGGACCTGATGGTCTACCTCTTCCACCTGGATTGATAGCTATAGAAGAGATTATGGAGGATCTTCCATCTAGTACTCCATTGAATTTTGGCTAGGATCCACCTACATCCTTCTACTTCAGAAGTTAGCACCCCTTCATCACAAGTTCCTATAGAATCGCTAGGAAGTCATTTGGATATACTCGATATGTCTGGACAACCATCGACATCTAGGACTGTGTCATCCTATACAGCAGTAGAAGAACCTCCTGCCACCACTCCAACGATGTTCGCTGGCATGCCATCTGTCCCAACTAGCTCTCAACCGCTGGAGGGAGTCCACCCAGGGACTGTTTCGACAGTATGGTTTGTTCCCATTTGTTCGTCTGGAATAATATCTGGAATTACTTATGTTGAGTCTCAGCAAATTGATCCTTCACAATAGTATCAATTTGGGCAGTCCAGTCTCCAAAGGCCGATCTTCCCTGTCAGCACTGGATTGCCGCCGTATGGAGGGCAGTATGCCCTTTCAGTGCTCCCTCCGGGAGAACAACCATATGAGAGTTATCAACCAAATTCGGGTCAAAATGGAATCACATCCAGTGGTTGCGTGCCAATACTGCCTCAACAATCAAGAATTGTATACTCAATGCAACCGAGTCTACTTGTGTCAAATATCCCCACTACACCAATTATTGTGGCAGTATCGTGAGTACAAGTGTTACCTGTTGTATGCCAGCCTCAAGTTTCTCAGGTCGTAATACAACAACCTCTTGTCTCTACGACACAACCATAATCGCCGGTTAGTGGCTCCTTAATTGGAGCGACTCAGGCTCAAACGGGTACTATTACCCATTATCTTGGTCAAACATCCAGTATTGGGCAACAACAAATGGTTTCATAGCCATGGCTGGTGCAACATCAACAACCGCAATTCCAGCAAGCTTACCAAGGACCTGAGTAACAAAGCTTTGCAGGTAATGAGAAGCCGTATATTCAAAACAATTATCATCAATCATCCCAAATTGGTTATGCCCAACAACCTTATCAAAGTTATCAGCATCAAATGCATTATGCTGGTATGCAAAGCCCCACTACTCAGGCGATCCCATCTTATCCTGGGTACGCTTCACCGAACCTGAATCAACAGTTTCCCTTCATGGGGACTTTAGAGTTACCAGATCTAAATCAGCTAACAAATGATCCAATCGCTTATGCCCCTTGGTGGCTGGCAATTCCTCATAAAATTCCATTAGATATTCCTAAATTCAATGGAAATCTTGGTGAAGATCCATCGATGATGACCTTTCATCTATCATGTTCCTCCAACACCCTAAATGATGATTCGATTAGGCTTCACCTTTTTCAGCGAACGTTAACTGGTCCAGCAGTAAAATGGTACATCAGATTTCCTAGAGCTTTGTTTGATATCTTTAGCGCCCTTGCCACCACCTTTTTAACCCATTTTCAGTTACCAATAAGGTATGAAATAGGAACAAAGCTTCTTACCAATTTCAAACAGACGACGATCACTCACATATCTGATCATATTTATGAATGGAAACATCATCGTAGAATGGTAAAAACATATGTCCCTGATCAGCTACTAGCTGATTGGTTTATTAAGTCCTTGTTACCTTCTATTACGGAAGATGTGGCAAAGGGAGGAGTCGTCACTGAAGAGCAGGTCATTACTCGTGTGCAATATCTAGACTTGATCTATACTCAGTCTGACACACTCTATGAAAAAATCCTTGATGCTCCAAGGCTAGAATTTTCCATTCCTCCTCCTCCTAAATCAAACAAAGTCTCTCATGCCGGCGATGGCGTGATAGGTACGACAAGCACGAAATCGAAAAAGGCTACATCTAAAAAAGCCTGTAAGATTTCCAGTCAAAATGCAAATGAAGAACTTCTAGCCTCGGAGGTTAATGCCGTGTCGACCGACAAAGGCAAAGAACTGAAGCAACCAGGGGGAAAGAAGAAAGGGAAGAGAAAAAAGAAGAAACAGGATGATTCATCTCCTGAAAAATCTTCTGCAAACCCTTATGGGAAAAAGAAACCTAGTCAGCCATGCCTCATATGCGATGAGGATCATTGGATGAGAGATTGTCCATATAAAGCTGAAGTTAAGAAAATCTTTAAGAATTCAAGAACTTCAGCAGTATTGACTGACCCATTTCCGAACCCAGGAACCAATCTGGTTGCTAGCGACAATGCTTCCCCATCCCAAGTGCTTATGTTGTCCATTTCAAAACAAAAAAATGATGCTTTGATATCGACAAGGAATAAAGATTACGGGAATCCACAACTGTCGAACAACAAGGCTACTGATCAACCTAGTAGTTCAACAACAACTTCGATAGAAGTTGTGCCATCCATCATTGCTGAGCTAATCATACAGCCACCAAAGGGAGTAATACACAAATCGACATTTAATCCTCGTGCCAGAGTGGCACAAAATTATAATATAGTAGAAGACCTGGCTCAATCACCGTTCGCTATGTCAACACTTGAAGTACTACAAAATTGCCCCTCCCAAAAGCAGGGTCTATTATCAGCAATAGGTGGGATTGACCCAGCGGATTCCAATATTGTGGCCTTTAATCATAAAGGATATGAACCTCAGTTACTAGCTCAACTCGCTTTCCTCATTCAAGTGAAGGCCCTCAATAAAATTGTTCATCTAACAATTATTGATGAGGGGGCATCTACATGTATTATGTCAATGAGTTTCTGGAAAACTTTAGGATCACCATCCTTGTCGTGATCGTCAATGACGTTAAAAGCATTCGATGGATGAACATACACTCCATACGGGATTTTGAGTAACTTACAAGTTGAACTAGGGGGAAAAATAGTAGAAATTGATGTTGAAGTTATCAATGGAAATCTCGATTATAACATCCTACTGGGAAGGCCTTGGATTTATGTTATGGCCACTGTTGTGTCAACATACTTCAGGAAGATTGCATTTCCTTTTCAAGGATGAATTACAATTGTTGACCAACAAACCTTTCTCCCCAATAATTCACAAGTTATGGGAAGCATCCCGATGATCCAAGGAAGCACTCAGTTGCTTCAAAATATCGGAGTAGGCCTCCTAAAAGACCCTACATTGATGGGTACTTTTGCCCTACCGCCTCCAAACAACTTGGCGGAAGTAGCCATAGTAGGAACCTACAATATGGTATCTTCCATTCAGAAGATATTTGAACACGATGTTAGCATGGATCATCACCAGGCATTGCCTCCAAGCCTAATAGAAGTATTGTAGAAATCAATGTTCTCGGCATTGGAGGCAAACCCAAATGAACGCTCATCAAGCGTTTGAGTAGATAGGTCTAAGGAGTATGGTACCTCTTCATATCCTTTATTGAATGTACATTCTACAGATGAAGGAATTGTTCAGTCAATGAACATAGAGGGGGAACCATGGGAAGATTACCACCATTGTTCCCATCTTCTGGATTACAACGAAGATTACTCCGAAAACCTTAATCATCCATCAGTCTTTGATTTTCTATCAAATACTATAAATACGGTGGATTCCGAGTGAAATCTATCCAATATTGAATAAACTATCACCATAAATATCGTGACCAAACCAGATGTTGTAGAAAATATTCATGTCGGCAAATCTTATTCTTCTTCAGAACTGGAAGTATATTACACTCTCTTTCACGAGTTCAGAGATGTATTTGCATGGTCATATGAAGAAATTCCAAGCATTGACTCGAGCATAGTTGAACACAAAATTAAGATGTTTCCAGATGTCAAACCAGTAAGACAACGGATTCAGTAGGTGCACCCAAAGAAAGTCGCTGCCATCAAGGCAGAAGTTGAAAAACTCTTCCATGCTAGTTCATTTACCCGGTTCCTCTAACTAATTGGGTATCAAACATTGTTCCTGTGATGAAAAAGCAAGGAACAATTAGAGTGTGCGTCGATTACAGGGATGTAAATCAAGCTTTTCCAAAGGACAACTACCCTACACCCTTCATCGACCAGATAATTGATGAATGAGCTGGATGCGAAATATTTTTGTTTATGGATGGATTTTCCGGGTATAATAAAATAAATATCCGCCCACAGGACCAGTCAAAGACTGCGTTTATCTGTCTGTGGGGCACATTCGCTTACCATAAGCTACCCTTTGGTTTAAAGAATGCAGGGGCAAATTTTCAGAGGGCAATGAATTATGCCTTCCATGACATCAAGAACATCATTCAACCATACCTCAATGATCTTCCAGCTCACTCATGAAAGCAGACCGATCATCCGTAGCATTTGAGAGCAATATTTCTGCGTTGCCGACACTACAAAATAAGACTCAATCTACACAAATGTGTGTTTTGCGTTGGTTCTAGTCGTTTACTTGGCTTTGTAGTTTCAAAGGATGGAATTCGTCTCGACCTGTGCAAGGTTCAGGCAATCATCAACTTGCCTCCACCTTCAAATTTGCTTCAGATTCAGAAACTCCAAGGGAAAGCAAACTTTCTAAGGAGGTTCATTCCAAAATATACCGAACTTGCTAAAGGTTGTACACATCTCTTGAAAAAAGAAGTACCCTTCAACTGGGATCAGGTAGCGCAAGCTTCTTTTGATGCTCTAAAGGAATCCCTAATAAAAGCATCATTAATGTACGCTCCTGATTATCAAAGAAACTTTAACCTATATATGGCTGCAGAAAATACGACCATCGCAATGGTTTTAGTTCAAGAAGACAATAAAATTGAACATCCTATTTATTATTTAAGTCAAAACTTAAATGATATAGAAAGCAAGTACTCCTATGTTGACTCTCACAACTATTCAAGCAATGCAGAGATTTCAACACTATGTTCTCTTTCGAAAAACTACCGTTTTGTCAGATAGCAACCCCATGAATTACATCTTGTTGCAACAGTTTCTTGGGGGAAAATATTCAAAGTGGATAGCAATTTTGCAAGAGTTTGATATGGAATTCGTAAAATTCAAATCAAAGAAAGCTCTGGTTTTCGCTGATTTACTATGTGATTTCCCATCATCGTCCAACGATTCAACATCTAAAGCAACAGTCGTGGATGAATTTTTGTTTCTGATATCTTCAAGCGATCCATGGTATGGATATATAATCATTTATCTCCAAACCCAAACATATTGGTCTAATACCTCTCACTGAGAACAAAGACGCACTCGATAAAAGACTACATGATCATCGGTGATACAATTTACCGTCATGGTCTCGATACAGTTCTGCGAAGGTGCCTCACCCATGAGGAGGCCAAAAAAATCCTAAATGATTGTCATTTAGGTGCATGTGGGGGCCATCAATATGGTTATGCTACGACACAAAAGATTTTACGAGCAGGATACTTCTGGCTAGCAATGTTCAAATATTGAATAACCGCAGTCAAAAGTTGCCATGCTTGTCAAATCTTCGACTGCAAAACCAGAATACCACCCGCACCTCTACAACCAGTAGTTGTTATTGGGCCATTCACCAAATGGGGCATAGATTTCATGCAATGTAACCCCACCTCGGTCGAGTGGCATGGGTATATCATAGTTGCAGTTGACTATTTTACGAAATGGGCCAAGGCGATGCCTACATTAAACAACAGTGGCAAAAACGGTCGCTCTTTTCTTTTTCAATTATGTAGTCTCTAGGTTTGGCATTCCACAAGCTACAGTAACAGATCATGGATCACATTTCCGCAATCACATGATGGTTGAACTGGCTGCCAAATTAGGATTGTCCCACGACAGCTCTACTCCATATTATCTGCAAGCTAACAGGCAGGTTGAGGCGATCAACAAAGTCCTGAAACGCATGCTGCAAAGGATGATTGGAGTCCATAAAAAGAGTTAGCACCTAATTCTGTACTTAGCCTTGTGGGCATACTGGACATCGGTAAGAAATGCAACCGGGTTTACACCTTTTCAATTGGTGTATGGCCTGGAAGCGATCTTACCAGTTCAGTGCGAAATTTCATCTCTCAAGCTCACAGTTGACCTCCTCCCAGGAACTTCAGAGGAAGAGGCTCATTTCTTAGAGTTAATCCAACTGGATGAAACCCGTCGTGAAGCCACCTTGGATAATGAAGCACATAAAAAACGAGTCAAAGCACAATTTGACAAAAATGTCAAACCCTGCGTTTTCTTAGAAGGCGACCTAGTCTTACATTACGATCAGGAATTTGATAAATTGGGAGCAGGTAAGTTCTAATTTTTGTGGTTGGGTCCCTACATTATTAAGTGTACATTAGCAAAAGGAGCCTATGAGCTAGTAGATTATGACAGGATTCCACTGTCACGACCCCAAAATGGGTTGTACCTTAAGCGTTACTATGATTGACTCGGCATGGTAACCTCTTCATATGATTTTGTTACATTTTTGTTTTCGTTAAGAGTGATCGTTTTGGTTAGGTAATCCACTTTTGCATTTTTTTGCAGATGTTGAACCCATTGGAATCATTTGTTGGATACGCCTATGGGGTGAGTCGTAGTACACGGAGCCTATCTTCTGCAGCTTGGGCCATCTTTCATCCAAGTGGTGAGTTAGTGAGTTTCAGAGGGGTGTGTATTGGTCAATCAACTAACAACATCACTGAATATAGCACGTTGATAGAACTCCTCTCTGATGCCATCGCGCATGGCATACGCTGACTTGTCGTTAGGCTAGACTCACAGCTCATCATTCTACAGCTTACCGACATCTATTCCATTCGGAATCTAGCTATCTATCGCATGTTCCTAAGGGTCAAGATTTTGGAAAGGCAGTTCGATTCTATTCAATATCAGCATATTTCCATAAACTTAAACATATTAACCGATTCATTAGAAAATTATGTGTTAGATAGAAATTTGCAACATTTGTAAAATAAAAGCATTTTATCAATAATTACATCAGGATCATATAACTTAACCAAAATAAAGCTCCGAAAATCATATATATATATATATATATATATATATATATATATATATATATATATATATATATAGATATCTATATAACTGTTTATAGTTTGTACATAGTGTTCTATGTCCAAGACAAAATCATTCATATGACCCAAAAACTAAAAATTCAAGGGGGCACCCTAGTCTAATGGTGTTAGTGATAACTAGTCACCGCCTGTGCAATCATACGCAAGAGCCTAGTCCATCAGCTTGGCACACCAGTGGTATGGCATTGTAATCTCAAAGGCAGCTCATCGGTCCTCACGTCTAAAATACCAAGGGTGAGACGCTCGATCTGATCCTGCAACACTGCAAGGGTCTTGGATACATCCAGGTCATGAAGAATGGCCCTCCCAATGGCCTCTCCTGTTGGAACAATAGCTGCTACGCTCAGGCGCACTGCTAGTCGCACTGGTCTGATATTTTCATAAGCACATGAGTTTTGATTAGTCTTGATAAACCTTTGAAAACACAAGAACATTATAAAACCAATAAATAGAGATATGGTCAGAGATTTTTACCTATGACACCCCACTGCTCGCCAGCCGGCAGCACCAAATCTGGGTCACCCCGGAAATCCATTCCAACATATGGATACTCGGCATAAACCATCTACTGACGGTTGAACCACTTGAACAAAGCATCAAAGAATGAAACCTGCGACTGTCCAGCATGTCTGGCCATAAGGTCAACCCATCTCTGCATCTGTGGCTCAGTGAGTGGTGGTAGGCCAAGTGAGATGTAATGTGGCTGCATCAATGGGATCCTCTCCAAAGCAAAAGTGGTCAGAATAAAACCATAGCCAAAGTTCTTAGATCTTCCTTTTTTCACCTTGGTAAGCTGTTCTTTGATCACTGGAAGTACTGCATCACACCAGTTGAATACCTTGGGTTCGAGGCATTCCAAGGTGTACTGCATATAGGACCTGTTGGCCAAGTGAAGGGTCGCGCTACCAGTCAATCTAGTAAAGGTGAATAAAATAGTCCTCAAGGACTGGTCTGTGACATCTTGGATACTGATCTTGCTGTCCCTGATCGTCTGAGATCATTCTCTACAGTATCGGCGAATATAATCCCTCACAGATTCACCCTCGCAAGCAGAACCCAATAATGTGAGAGGGGCACCATGCCTCGATAAACAGGTAAAAAATTAGATGTCCTCAATAGTCATGGGGATGGATTTGCCTCTTATCTGGAACACTTAGTTGGTAGAATCCCATGCATCGAGGAAATATTGCAACAACTTGATTTGTTGCCTCATGCTAGAGATGCAGAAGAATTTGAGCAAGCCACAATTTTTCAATGTAGTTACTGTACCCAGATCATGTAGGGCAACTATGTCCTCTTCTTCATGCTTGCGTTCACACCATGTAACAACCATTTCTCTCTGATGAATCTATGAAAATCAAACAAGGGAAGAATTAGGATCCTGATTTGGCAAAAAACAAGCAAAATTTCCATGAAAAATTAGTGCAAAAGTTTTCCTCCTTGCGCCCATCGCACCCTAGCTGTGTACTAGGTGAGATGCATCCTGACTAGCCAATGGCCAGCCTAGTATGAATCACACTTTTCGTTGTATACTAGGTGCGATCGGGGCAGAATGGAAAGTTCAAACCCCAGGGGCCCAGAAAAGAAGGAAAACATGCTCAAAATTCAAAAAGGAAAGAATGCAATTGAAGAGCTCAGGTTTAGCTCCTACCTAGTCCAGATGGCATCGAAAATTGTCCAGAGAATTTCTCAGAATTAGTTGATGAAAATCAAAGGGGAAAACACCTCCAGAGCTCCAACAGTCACAACTCCAAATGAAATGGTAAAATGAGGGGTAAAAAACTATTTTTAAGTTACCTTTCACGTAATTTAAGTAGGGTATTAGTTTTTTAACTCATTTTTCAAGAATATGTCCTCATTTCTAATCAATTTGATGGAGCAATTGAACAGGTAATACAATCGTCAAAAGAACATAGTGTTAACAGTGAATCGAATATCAATGACCATTATCACGAGCAGTTTTACGCAAAGTTCAAGCTCATTAAAAATTAAACCTAGAAATGAGCATATGTTCCACTAGAGTTTAAGCTCATTAAAAAATGAACCCGCCTCCAGTAAATAACCATTGTGAACGCATTATCATCAGCTTTTGAGCCTTGGTCGTGTTCTTACTATCACCTCCACTCTGTTTTAGTCGATCGTACGCCTCCATTTGATTATTTACCCCTTTTGAGGAACAACTGCGACGAGTGATTCTATTAGCCATCTTCTTAACACTGCCATGATTGGAAAGTTCCAACCCTCACCTGGAACCAGCTACAACCCGAAAATATCACTCTTTCCTAAAAAAAGAGACTCCTTTAAGCTCTTTTCATCTAACTCGTAAAATATGAAAAGATTGCCGGGAAATTGGCCCCTCTAGCTCGTTAAAGTGATTGGAAGTGCCATCCCTCCTCTAGATTTTAATCTTTTTGGACTTGACGGATTATTACATAGAAAGATCAAGCGCTTGTCTTGTTCGACTCATTAAAACTATCAAAAAGTCATCCCTTTCGCGTTGTTTTATACTTTTTCGAACTTAAGGGATTATACTACGAAAAAGGAATATTGGAGTTTCCTTTCCGTCTCTTTTCATACTCTCTAAAAATTGAAAAGGACCGAGTTATCCTTGTTGTTAAAATTGTTAAAACAATAGTGACAAACTTTTTCCATTCAGATAAGAGTGAGTTTCTCTGTCGCTAGGCTCGTTAAAACATAGCAACGGGTTTTCCCGAAGGGAAAATTATAGAAAAAGCATATGTTATCCTCCTCAAGCTTGAAAAAAATAAAGAGGTACTGGTCAGAAATGACTGGGGAAAATTGGGAAGAAAACTTGAAGAAAATTTATTGGTAGCAGGTCGCTATTGAACATGACACTTTCACTCCATTACCATGATTGAATCGGGTTGGGTTATTCCATTCACCGGTCATATCACCATTGTTCCATCGTACCATCCATTTTTGGGGTTAACGCTACCAATCCATTTCAGTGTCACCAATATGTTCAAGAGAAGTCGCTCAAAGAATTCACCAACCCAGCTTGTGTCTCATCTGCTACAATACCTTCACGCTTCATTCTTTCATGACCGCCACCCTTGAACCTTGTATCATCAGATCGTTTTCATCTCCACAAAATCATTTGCTCCGTTCCATGTCGTAGATGTGGGATTCATTAATGCCCTCCTGCGACAGGTTACTTCTTGTCGACATCAGCTCATTATCCAAGAATCCGACCTAGGAACAACCCTTTCAATACTTTTGAAGCTTGCATGCCTCAATGGCAAGTTTCTCACTTTTGGCGACAGGTTTACGTTAACGTCCTTCGACCAAAAGATTTTTCTTGGTGTTTGACATCAACTCATTTATTCACACCATGCGAATTGTACTGCAGTACCTTGAGGGTCATCATCATCATCAGTGATTCCTCTCACGCCTGTCAATAGCTTACATCATTGGCTGGTAATCAGGTGATGTCTTTCCATGTTCGACATCAGAACATCATTTCACATGGATCGACTTGTACTTTCGGGCGAAGATTGAACGAGTTTTGAAGACCCCGAATCTAGTTTCATCCATTCGGGCTACGATATATTTAGGAAAATAAAGACATCAAATGTACATCATTGCTTCACAAATAATCATCCAAACTAAGGGATGATGGCTCTACTAGAATCATCAGTCTGCACACAGACAATTGTATGTCCTATGTACATGAAAATGAATTTATCAAGTTGAGCATGGGAATGCCCGCCTCAGCTAGATCATGAAAATATTATGAAGATAATGTATTGTATTGTATCTTATTACAGGTCACTTTCCAGTTCAAAAAACCTCGGATCCTCATTACAATGCATTTCACCCATCAAAATGATTTACGACCTCATGCTTTAGGGGGCAACTGTTATAGACATATTTGGGCACTGCAACCCCAATCACATATGTCCATAAACCAAGGGCCTCTAAGTCCCTAAAAGTGTTGTTTCATACCCTAAAGGAGCAAGGTTAGCTGATTACATCATCTCCCAGAAGTTCTCCATGAAAAACTACTTAAAACTGGTCAACGCAGGACCATTCAGACTGCCCAGTGCTAAGGGTGCGATGCATCTCACCTACCACATGCAAAAAGTGTGATGCATACTGGAAAGCCCTTCTATAGGGTGCGATGAGTGAGAGCAGACAAATGGCACAAGTAGTTTGCTAGGTGGAGACCCTGAGAATCTTCTAGAAGCTGCTCATTTGACACTTGCCTCCCTGAATTCGCCCAAGGATGAGAAAGAGATCATGGAATCTCCAAGTGGAACCAAGAACTATCAGAGAGATGACACTAATCAAAATCCCAGAAGTTGACTCAACCATTTGCAAACATCTATATATGGATCCCTCATCCCAGAGATCCAAAGGTTGGAATTGGGTAATTTGCAAAGAAGTGTTGTTGGTTTCTCTTTGAAGACATTGTTGGGTGATATTGCTTTGTATGAGGTGAAGAGGGCTTTCAAGCTGGGAGGATGGCACTAGGTAAGACCAAGTGGTTGTAATCCTCTCTTCTACTACTTCTATCAATAAAGCTATTTGAGTTTTCCTCCATATTCTTGTGTATCTCTGAATATTGTGTTGATATATGCATTTGTATGGTCAATATATATCTGATCCTATATTGTTTACAGTGATAGATCTCTATTCTTTGATGATATTATGCTGCTATGACTCTATAGGTGCTCTTTGAAGCAGGACAAGTAAGGAAGTAGTGGCGAGATTCTGTTGAAGGGGAAAGGAAACAAGAAAGGAGCCAAGCAAAAGACTGAGGTTGGTACTCTCTACTTTTTTCTCATCTATCTCTTGTAAAGGAAAACACAAGTGACTTTAGTTTGTTTTTTTCTAAGATAGCTACCTATCTTAGTGGGACTAGCAGTTCTGAATAGATAGTAGTTTTCCCGATAACAAAAAAGGGAAGAATATTATTTATGCAGATCTTAGTGCCACTATTGCCACCACCCAGTTCCAGATGATTGAGCCCGAAGACATAGAGGAGGGGAAATAAGTTATATAGGATACCAGAGATAGCCTTGCCTACCACCATTTCTTCGATATTTGCTAAGAAATGCAGTAAGACAATCTCCTAGACTAGGAAATTTTTTTTCTTTCTGATTCACTCTCAAAGTAAGGGATAGATCATGGCCACATCCATGACCCCTGGGAAGGGTTCCTCCACGCAATAGAAGTAGGACGATAAGGTCGTGGAAGAATACAGGGACATCTTCTCCTCACCCATAGGGGTACACTTGCACTGTCAGGTCAAGCATTCGATCGATCTGACTCCTCGAGCACCTCTACCCAATGGGTCAATATATCACCGCTCCATTGTGGAAACTAGAAAGATTAAGCAAAAAATCTAGGAATTGCTACAAAAATGGCACATCCAACCAAGTTCCTCACCTTGTGGGAGCTCGATTGTACTTGTACAAAAGAAGGATGGGACTTGGAAGCTGCACATTAATGATCAGGCACTAATTAAAATCACTGTCAAGAACATGCATCCAATCCCATAGATTGATGACCTTCTGGACCAACTCAAGGGGGGCAAGTATTTCAACAAGATCGATTTGAAGTCTGGTCATCACCAAGTTCTAATAGATTCCACAGATGTATGGAAGACTACCTTCAAATCCAAGGAAAGTCTTTTTGAATGGTTGGTTATGCCGTTCGAGTTGAAAAATTCCCTTGCCACTTTTATGAGGCTAATGGATGACATCTTACAACGCTTCACCAACTCATTCATGGTTTTTTATCTAGAAGACATCATCATCTTCAGTAAGAGTTGGGAATAATACTTGCAACACATTCGGCAGGTCCTTTAGACCCTACAACAACACAAACTACATGCTAACTTGGAGAAATGCACCTCTGGCGTGAGCCAGGTCCACCTTTTCCTAGGCCATATTTGTCTTCCTTCAAGTGAGCATGCCAAGCTAATTTGGGAGATGCATTACAATAAGGGCATATGACACTTTGTGTGGATAAAATTGTGATCGTACCACAAAAGTAATTTTATCGGTGAAAACTCTGATAGGATGTTGGGAAATATATCATATCCTGCATTTCCTGCACCATTGCCAAGCCATGTATAAAAGAGAAAGTCCTATACACTCCTCTGCCTACTCCCAACCAATCTTGGGAATCCATCTCCATGGACTATCTATCTGGCCTGCCTTCTACCAAGCATGGTAATGATTGTGTATTTGTGGTTGTGGACAAATTCTCTTAAATGACCATTCTGGAGGCCTACAAGAAGACTATCACAACAAAAGTCACTGCTAAGCTCTTCTTTGAACAAGTGTGGGTACACTTTGGGATCCCATAGTCCTTATCTTAGATCGGGACAATAGGTTCCTATGTACATTTTGGTCAAGTCTATCGTCAATGTTGGATATCAAGCTCACTAAGTCCATGAATTTCCACCCCCAAACTAATGGCTAAACATACATCATCAACAGGATGATCATAAACATTCTACGCATGTACAACTCCAAGCTTCCATGAACCTATGATGAGAGCCTTCCCAATGTGCAACACAGTTATAACAGAGCTCTCCATAGCTCAAATGGTCATAGTCCCTTTCAAGTGGGTCTAGGATTTCAACCATTGCGTTGGATTGATGTTACCATGCCTCGTGCGACTACACAGAAAAAATCCACGCATGTACTATCCGAGGTTGATAAAGAAACCATATTTATTGAACACATCCAACACATATGCCAACAGGTTAATGACATCTTGGAGAAGTCCAATGCCAATTACAAGTAGCGACATGATCAACATTGGGTGCCACACAAGTTTTAGGTGGATGACAAGATTTGGCTGCATTTGCAGAAATAACGCCTTACTAGAGCCCATAGGAAGCTCATACCACTATGATATGGGCCTTATACCATTACCAAGGTTGTGGGAGACAATGCTTTTGAGCTTATAATTCCCCCATTCCTTGGCCTACACCCAGTGCTCAATGTGAACCGCCTTCAGCCATACTTTCCACCATTACTGGACACATCAGGCATTGCAGAATAACTCACACCAATATAGCTAAACCTAGACTACATGGAACAAACCACAATTGATCAAATTATAGACATATAGATCAAGAACACTTGCCAACACAAGACCCAACTATATTGGGTTGTCAAAGCTAGCTAGCTTCTGCACCAAGGAAAGTGGCACCAAGGACCAAGTTCAGTAGAAGTTTCCCCATCTCATGGAGGCACTCAACACAATGAGGTCCATTTATTCCTAAGAGGGGAGGATTGATCCAGGTGGATATTGGTGGCCACCCACCTAATCCACTTGGATCCCCACCATTGTACCATTATTTCTTTCAGTTTCAGTAATTGTAGCCCAATTTACTATTTTTGGTAGTTTTTCGGGTCTTGAACTTTCAGAGCCGTTTTAAGGGCCTAAAATAATTTTTTTTGGAAAAGGGGAAAATATGAGTCTTTGAGTCACATTTTTAGTCAAAATTTATAGTCCTCGGATAGATCTTTCTAACGAGATATTATGCATGTCAAACTGAGATCGTATGGAAAAGTTACGACCCCAGGAATTTGATGTACCATATTACCAAACGAGACCCATAGTTTTGTTACTTCATCTCCTATGGTTAGTATTTTAGATGTTTAGGGCTTTCCATTGTTTCTCAATAATAAGTAGGCCTTCAAGCCTCATTGTAACATAGTTCAGAGGAATGTATCCACCATATCTCTTCTTAGAGATAAGCTAACATTTCCCAAGCAAGTTTATTTCCATTCTATATGTAAGCATATTTCAATTCTTTTATATTAGTGAAATGAAGTTTTATTTTTTCTGCATCTCTATGTTTATGTTTATATTTGTGTTCCTTTTCATTCCTTCATAATTCCGAATCAAACTCAAGTACAAGAAGAGAAGCACCAATAATGTTGCAGTTTGTCTCAGCGGATCATTGGTTATGGCACTGACCACTATGCTAAACTCTTGTAGGCATGAGACTCCGTGGTGGATGCATATTTATAAGAGAGATACAATTCAGAAACATGTACAAAATGCTTTTGGAAGGCAAGAAAGTTCCTGATATTCACCTCCACGGTGCACTTTTATGCCACCTGGGACACTTGAGTGTTCCTTCAAGAGAGCATGCGAAGATGATTTGGGAGGCACATTATAGTCAGGCTGCTAGACATTACAGAGTAGAGAAAACAATGGCAGTGTCATAGAAGTATTTTTATTGGCCGAACCTTCAACAAGATGTTGGGAAGCACATTATATCCTGCACTGCCAGTGCCATTTCCAAATCGACCATCAAGAAGAAAGGCCTATATATTCCTCTACCTACTCCTAGTTGGCCTTGAGAATCCATCCCATGGATTACATGTTAGGTCTTCCTTCTACTAAGCATGGAAACACTGCATTATTGTGGTCGTCGACAGATTCTCCAAGATGGTCATTCTTGCATCTTGCAAGAAAAGTATCACAATAGAAGCCAATGTTAAGCTCTTCTTTGAATGAGTGTGGGTAAACTTTGGGATCCCACAGTCCATTATCTTAGATAGGTACAACATGTTCTTGAGTACATTTTGGTCAAGCCTATAGTCAATGTTGGGTATCAAGCTCACTATGTCCATGTCCTTCCACCCCCAAACTGATGGCCAAACAGAGGTTGTCAATAGAATGATTATGTAAATTCTACATATGTACAACTCAAAGCATCCACACACATGGGATGAAAACCTCCCCTATGTCCAACATAGTTACAATAGAGATCTCCATAACTTAACTGGCCACAACCCCTTTAAGGTGGGATTGGGATGCCAACCACTATGTCCCATTAATGTGGCCATACCATTTGCAGGTACTCAGGTAGATTTGTCTCATGTCCAGGTTGAAGCTAACATGGCTAACAACTTCATTGAACACATTCAACACATCTGCTAGTATGTCCATGACATATTGGATAGAGGCAATGATAAGTACAAGAAATGTCATGATCAACATCGGGTGCCACACAGGTTGCAGGTGGGAAACAAAGTTTGGTTACATTTGCAAAAGGAGCATCTCACTCGGTCCCACATCAAGCTTCACCACTCTGATATGGGCCTTAAACCATCAATAAGGCTATGGGAGACAATGATTTTGAGCTCAAATTTCACCAATTCCTTGGCATGCACCAAGTGTTAAACTTGGACAACATTCAACCATACTTTCCTCCATTGTTGGACACACCAGACATTGTAGAACAACTCACACCAACAAAGCTAAACCCATACTGCATGGAACAAGCCACAACTGATCAGATCATGGACATGTAGATCAAAAACACTCAACAGGAGAATATCTAATTGTATTGGGTTGTCAAGTTGGTCAACACCTCCACCAAGGCAAGTGGCTCACTAGGGACCAAGTTTAGCAAAAGTTTCCCCATCTCATGGATGCACTCAACGCAATGGGGACCATTGCTTCCTAACAGGGGAGGATCGATCTAGGTGGATATTGGTGGCCACCCGCCTATTCCTCAATGTTTCTACTGTAGCATTAAATTTTTTTTCCAATGTCATATTTATAATATTTTTGGGCCATGCATTCGTGTCTTGATGTCAACTTGTCTTCACAAAACCTACAATCACTTCCTTTTTGTCATGAATAACTCTGAACAAATTTTGGTAAAGAATTCTATGTCAATTTTTCCTTACATGCTACATCTTCCATAGTCGTAATATCTTGTAGATTTAGCTCATCTCGTATGTGTATTTTAAGTCTTATGATGTAAAAATGAATAAAATGTCATGTTGACAATCTAGGTATTCTTGTATCTAGTGCTTCCCTTTATTGAAGCTTGGTGAGTTTTGTGAAATAAGATTCTTCTTTGATCCCTTGGAATTGTTTAAAGAATTCATCTCTAATTTTATCCAAATTTTTAGAATATCATAATTTTTCCACCACGTATACTAGTTATCAGGGAATATTATAGGGTCTAATATTCATAGGTGGCTAATTTTTCATTCTCTTTTAAAAATGAAGATTTTCCAATTTCCATTTTTTCTAAAAATGATTCACCCCCATTTTATAATATAAAATTATTTTTCCTTAGAAATAACCAATGTTTTTATAGAGATTAAATAAAATCATTAGAAATTTGAATTTGTTTTAAAATAATATTGTCAAACATTTTTATAGTTTTCTTATTAGGGATTAATAATATTCATCAAGGTTTTTAAAATTTAAGACAAATTTCCATCCTTAAAATTTTTCCTTCCAGCTATATGCATCCCTTTCTAGTGGCATAGATGTTGTAACATACTCGTTGCCTTAATACTCAATTAATGATAGGGGTATCAAATTTTTATTTTTTTTCTGTGAGCTTAACAATTAGCTCTGATACTACTTTGTCACATACCTAGTCCCCTAAATGACTTATAGAGGTTATAAGGTACCCAACCTTCTTTCATTTTATTAGATTGACAATAAGATCTAATACCATTTTGTCACATACCCCTTCTAAATTTATCCTAACCACATTTACAAAAAATTGATTTCATATTTCATACATTTTGTCAAACACTTTACATTCAAACCTTTCTTCACATACTTTGTATATGACCAATTAACTAGTCTTTTTCTTGTATACATTTTGTCAAACATTTCAAATTAAATCAAATAAGGAACATTGTTACAATTCCACTTATAACATACTCACTAAAATATACCACTCAATTATACAACTTTTGATTTATCTAACTTTGAGGTATTTTATCAAACAATTTATATGAAAATTGTAATAGAACTCCCTTAATGTGTTCCTTCAAATGCTTTACATGAAAATAAGAATAGATAAACTATAGTAGTACTATCTTACAACAATGATAACATGCAAAAATACTATCCCCATCCATAAAACAACATTTTCATTAAGGCATTTTTCAAATTGTTTGTATGCAATAAATCATTTAATCATTTATGCATTTATTCAAAGACTTTGCATTCAGACTGATATAGAATATTTTTCATGGAATATCTCCTAAATCATAATAATCCAAGTTTTAAAAACTAAACCAGATGATAAGTGGTATTTCCCCTCACTATGGTACATGTTTAATCTTTTGGAACCTACCAAAGACAAGTTATAGAATAAATGACAACATGACTTGTTTTATGCATAATTTTAGGAGAATCTAGGAAGATCAACTTCCTCTATTCATATCACCTAAAATATGGTGGCCCAAGATATGAAATTTGGATTATATGATTAGTGGTATTTCCCCTCACTATGGTCCAAGTTTGATCTTTTGGAATGTCCCCGAATAAAAGTTATAGGAGAAATACTTACAAGACCTATTTTATGCATGATTTTAGGAGCATCCTAGAAGCTCGACTTCCTTTAATCAAATATCCTAAAATATGGCGACCCAAGATCTGGAAGTTGGACCATATCATAAATATGATTTTCCCTCATGGTTTAGTTACCTCTAGAGGTACTGTAATTCTAGAGAATTTTTACATGGTTTTCAATTGGTTGACAAGGATTCCATAGGGATCAAGTCCATCTGATGCCAAGGAAAAATACAGTGAGGCAATTTCCCTTTCATTTCATAATATCCTTACTTGAACCTGTGGGTTATGGCCCACCTATACAAATCTGAAGCCTTTACATTGGTTTATTTTAACAAAAACCTGACCAATCACCAAGCAGCGGAATAGCGCATAACCCACCAACAAATGTCGGTCCCATTTCGAATGCACAAGACCGGACCCCAAATAAAATAAACCCATGTCCATAAAATTTTCGGGTTTGCTCAGGCCATTAACCTACACACACTTCTCCGTGCAATTACCCTTGGATCACGCAACCAACAAACGGTCCAGATCACCAAAATTCAATGAGGTTTTAAGCCCGTTGAATAAACCTTCATCAAGTCCGATTCCCAAATTATCGCTCGTGCATGTTTCGACACGATATTTGTCCGATCACAGATTCAACGGATGCTCCGATCACCTCCAGACTTCAACTGGCTTAAGTTGTGGTTCATAACTTCATTGGGTCCATTTTTCAATTGCCTCTTATGGTTTTGAGGCCGCGCTAAAACAACCTCCGCCTACGAAAATCGCTCCTCCTTTCTATTTAACGCCTGTGCATCTTCACTGTGCGATCACCGTATTTCTCCTTCCATCGACGACTACAATGCTTCCTCTAGATTCTTCTGTACTTCAATAGTATCCATCAATCTAAACGATCCGACGACTCCCTCTACGCTTGTTTTCTTATGATGGGATTTACCTTACAACACAAATTAACTCCACCAATCTCTGTTTATACACTCACACATGTGTATCGTATTAACATTGGATTGCCATCAATCCTTATAGTGATCGATGGTCGATCAACAATCCTACAACATGGAATTTCACTCTTTTAACACAGACATCTAATTATAGGTAACTAGACACACGAAATCCACATAAAAAAAATATTTATATTATACAAAGAATTAGATTACAGTCTAAGGCATTTCAGCCTTAGTCACAATTTCACCTTCGACTACATTGTATCCTCACTCTCTATCTCTAATATCTTTCTCTATATTACTCTTTGTTTCTTTGTCACACAGCACAGACTCTTTATAGAGAAAATACAAAGTCGTGGATCATCTCAGATCCACGATTTCCTCTCATAAATCACTCAACTTGTATACATGGAAGATAATTACATTAAATTAAGTCTTATAGAGACTTATCAATTCCATCAAATTAGCTCGTTTTTAATAGAAATTTTCTCCTGGTTTACATGATTGTCCATGTCTCCTCCTCCATAGCTTTGGATTCTAAATTTGATTTAGAGTGCTTAGATGCTCTTGCATCAGACTACCGAGGCACAAAAATTTATGACCTCCTGGTCATATGCTTCTCCTTAATCCCATAGCAATTCTACCCACTTCCTCAATGGAATTGCCTTCATGATCTTTCTGTGAGATGCAACAAAACCTCTACAGTAACAATCTTCTTTACTACACGATACCTCACCAAGCTTCTCTCCTCTGAGCCTAGTCTTTCAGCATCTCTCTGGTTCTCTCTTCTATGAACCATTGGAGCACTCCATGCTCTAGGTTGGAGCAATCTTCTCACCTTCTTCTAAACACCACAAACTCACCAATCTTCAACATAACTATACCTCCTTCTTCCGCACACAAATTCTTATTTCTTCTCACAGGAAACCTTTCCCTACTCTGATACCACTTGATGCCAAGGAAAAATACAATGAGGCAATTTCCCTTTCATTTCATAATATCCTTACGTGAACCTGTGGGTTATGGACCACCTATACAAATTGGAAGCCTTTACATTGATTGATTTTAACAAAAACCCAACCAATCACCAAGCAACTGAATAACACATAAACTGCCAAAGAATGTCGGTCCCACTTCAAACGCAAAAGACTAGACCCCAAATAAAATAAACCCATGTCCATAAAATTCTCAAGTCCACTCAGGCCGTTAACCTGCAGGCACTTCTCTGTGTGATTACTATCCGATCATGCAACCAACGAATGATCCCGATCACCAAAATTCAATGAGGCTTTTAAGTCGTTGAATAAATCCTCATCGGATCCGATTCCCAAATTATCACTCATGCATGCTTGGATGCTATATCGGTCCGATCACATATTCAGCAGACAGTCCAATAACCTCCAGACTTCAACTGGATTAAGTTATGGTTCATAACTTCATCGGGTCCATTTTTCAATTACCACCTACGGTTTTGAGGCCGCGTGAAAACCACCCCCACCTATGAAAACCACTTCTCCTTTTTATTTAATGCCTGCGCATCTTCATCGCATGATCACTGTAGTTATCCTTCCATCGATAGCTACAATGCTTCCTCCAGATTCTTTTGTACTTTAATAGTATCCTTTGATCTAAACGATCTGACGACTCGCTCTGCGCATGTTTGCTTATGATGGTATTTACCTTACAACACAAATTAACTTTGCCGCTCTCTATTTATACACTCACACATGTGTATCGTATTAACACTGGATCACCATCGATCCTTATAGTGATCGATGGTCGATCAACAATCCTACAACATGGAATTCCACTCTTTCAACATAGACATCTAACTATAGGTAACCAGAAACACGAAATCCACATAACAAACATATTTATATTATATACATAATTAGATTACAGTCTAAGGCATTTCAGCCTTAGTCACAATTTCACCCTCGACTACATTGTATCCTCACTCTCTATCTCTCATATCTTTTTGTATATTACTCTCCGTTTCTTCATCACACAACACAAACTCTTTTTAGAGAAAATTACAAAGTCGTGGATCATCCCAGATCCACAAATTCCTCTCATAAAACACTCAACAACCCCTAAATCTCTCAATTCGTATACATGGCAGATAATAACATTAAATTAAGTCTTCTAGAGACTTATAAATTCCATCAAATAAGCTCGTTTTTAACATAAATTTGCTCCTAGTTTACGTGATTTTCCAAGTCTCCTCTTCCATAGCTTTGGATTCTGAATTTGATTAAGAGTTCTCGGATGCTCCTACATCACCATCTCATTGTTTTCTTGGGCACACCTGATGCATTATTGATACCAATGAGAATGTACATGAATATTTTAAAACCAATTCATTCAAGTCTCCAATTCCTTTCAATCACATGCCTTCCAAGTTTAGGCACTCCCTTCTTTGCCTCCCCATTCCCTTAATAAATCCATTCCTTGCACAGGAAGAGTCTCTATACTTATGAAGTCTTACAACCAAGGCATCCCTCTAGATTTCTCTAAATAGGAAAACACATTTTTCATAACATAACTCATGGTGATCAATGTATGTCATAAGGTTCTAGTGTCACCACAAATGGAATTGTTCCTAGGATTTTCAACTTCACAACCATCACCTATCCTTTTTGAATAGATCATCATCTCACTTGGCTACCATCACATGCATTCTTAACTAATATATTTTCAAGGAGTTAAGTTGGATTCTTAGCATACTTTATGTTGCAACATTCAATTTCCCCTAAAAGGATCTCGACCTCAAATATTAGTCACAACTCTATCATTTCATATGGTTACACACAAGTTTCAATGAATATTCATAAAGGACATTTGAATTATGTATCCGATTTACACATTCAAACAATGCATTCAATCATGCACTCAGACATGTGAATATAAATTTGTCATGCTTGTTCCATACTTTCACATATTCCATGCCATTCATACACATTTAATTTTAAATTTAATTTTTAGACTCTCTTGTTTTCAATCATTCACATGATAAGTCTTATAAAGATAAGTATAAGCACACTACCTTCTTTCATGTGGTAGTTAACAACAAGAGATCTCTCTTGCACACTTTTCATATGAACATTCCATGTGACATGGAATCCATTAGGTAACCTTACTATATTACCCAACACACAACAAGTCCAAATTTCTATTTTCTTACCATTCATGCATTCATATTGTTTTCATAAATAAACTATATCTTCCAAGCACAATTTTCAGTTAAGGGAAACTCCTTTCTTAATCCATTTTCATAGTTCTAACCTCATTTCCCATATGATTCATATTTATCGAGTCAATCCCTCATTGAATGGTCCTTTATCTACATATACCCTCTAATGGAACTCAAAATTTCTTCCTTGTAACTATTATGGGGTCCCTTCCCGTTGCACTCCTATGCATATTAGTTGTCTCAACACATTATACTAATACAATTTTCTTATAAAATGATCACTCCTTCATGAAATATCACAATAATATACTCATATCATGCACTTAATTAGGAATCCAAATAATTCTCTTAAGTGTGCATAAAATTCGAGAGTCATAATCAATCATTGTTAGAACATTTATCTGGAGAAAACATTGACTAGTAGAAAACCTCTTATTTTCTCTTAGCCATAGGATATGTTGCACATTTTTTGTTCAACAGTGGTTCATTCTCAAGCTATGTCATGAATCCACAAATAATTGGGTTACCAAGATCAAATTATGATACATAACAAATATTAAGCACAAACCAGGATAAGGTACCAAACTCGAAAACCTTCAACCAACAAGATCACATCCCCCATCATCCCCTATCTCTATTGGCTAGGGATTTATAGAATCCTATGGATCTAAGAGTGCCTAATATCTCACAACACCCTGATAGCCAAGCTACCAAACTCAACAAGCTCCCACTAATATACTCACATCCCCCATTAACCCACTAGACCCAAGGTAGTGTCCCCCTTCTTTGATCATAACAGTCTCTTGGGTTGTGCCACTATCCTTCCAAGGTCTCAAAGTTGGGTTTTTCAAGGATGTCTCATATCCCTATGGATTATAGGAGTTTCATATACCTTTGGCGATTTAGGTACTCTCTAGACCCCACACATAGACACATGTCCCTACACATTTCCTTCTAGGGCTTCAACTTTCCACAAAGCAACCTAAGGAGAAGTGCACTGAGAACACTATGATAACATGCATAAGTGCCATTTGTACCATTATCTCATCATCACGTTATTTTCCATACCCTTGATTCCATAGGACTATCTATAACATATTCATTGGCTTCCCAATCATGTTGTCAAATTGTTCCAAGTTACATGTTCACCATCAACCATTATTAGTCATATGAACCAAGTTATGAATAAAAACTAATTCAAGTCTTTATGCATGAACATTCATTAATGCATGCACCTATCATATCTTCATGCATATAACATATCATTATTTAGTATCTATTGAATGGACATTTATCTTTGAACTATTTCATCTCTTGCATTTTTTTCATGCATATGTGACTATTCATAATCATATGACAACTTCACAGAAAATTAAAGAAAAGTATTAAAACTAGAAAGAGATAAGAAAGAGATCCCCTTCATAATTATAGTTTCAATAGTCAGCCATAAACTTTTGCAATTTCATTGGGATTCTCTAGGGAATCTAGTCAACATCCTTATCTTGCTAAATGGAACTCAAGTTAGTCTTCAAGTAACATTAGTGAATTCATAAATACAAAAAAAATATTATTTTCCATAATCAAGCTCATCAAGTTCAAGTGCTAAGATATAGCTCTAAAACCACTTTGTCATATAGTATTAAAGATCCCATTTCATTTTTTCCTGCTTCCATTTATATCAAATGTTGAACCATGCTTTGATACCACTTTGTAACATACCTAGTGCCCTAATAATAAATTAAGGATATAGGGTAACAATTTTTTTCTTCTTCATAATATTAACAATCAACTTTGATACCACTTTGTCACATACTCCATCCCCTCAATGACTTACGAAGGTTATGTGGTACCCAAAATTTTCTTTTTCTTTTTACTAGCTAGAAAATAATCTTTGATACCACTTTATCACATACCCCTACTAAATTTATCATAACCACACTTGCAAAAACTTAATTTCCATCTCTAATACATTTTTTCAAAGTTACATGTAAACCTTTATTCAAATAATTTGTATATAAGCAATTAAGTATTTTTTTCTTGTAGAAATTTTGTATGAAAGAAAATAACAAACATTTCTTTAATTCCACTTATAATGTATTAACTGAAGCATACCACTCAATCATGCAACTTTTGATTTCTGTCTTTGAGGTATTTTATCAAATAGTTTGCATGCAAATTGTAATAAAACATATTTAACACATTTCTTCAAATGCTTTTCATGCAAGTAGTTATAGATAAGCTACAACAACACTATCATATAACAATGCCGACATATAGCAATATTATCCATATCCACAAACGACATTTTCATTGGGGCATTTTATCAAATAGTTTGTATGCAATGAATCGTTAAACCATTTAGGCATTTCTTCAAACAATTTTCAAGTAAAATAATATAGTGACTTCCTCAACAAACATATATTAAATTATGACAGTAAAATTTATGAAAACTAAACCTGATTAGTAGTGAGATTTCCCCTTACTATGGTCCAAGTTTTAGCTTCTAGAACCTCCTAGAATAAAAGTTATAGTAGAAGTTCCAACATGACTTTTTTAATGCATGATTTTAGGAGCATCCAGGAATAATGACTTCCTCTGATCATATCTTCTAACATATCGAGACCTAAGGTCTAAAGTTTGGATTAGATTATTAGCAAAAATTCCGTTCTCTATGGTCCAACTTTCAACTTATGGAACCTCCTAGAAGAAAAGTTACAACAGAAATGGAAACATGTCCTATTTGATGCATGATTTTAGGAGCATCCAAGAAGATTGAATTCCTTTGATCATATCCCCTAATATATCATGAACCAAGATCTAAAATTTCACCATATTATCAATGTATTTCCCTTCACTATAATCGAAATTTCAACTTCCAGGACTTCCTAGAAGAGAAGTATTAGCAAAAATTATAACATGAAATATTTGTAGATACATTTAGGAAGCCTAGATTCCTCTGATCATATTTCCTAAAATATTGCAATCCTATATCTGAAAATTGGATTGAAGGGTCAACAAGATTTCTCCTCAATATGGTGCACGTTTCAATTTTTGGAACCTCTAAAAAAAGGTTATAGTAAAAATGTCAACATAACCTACTTAAAGAAGAATTTAGGAAGTCTATATTGATCAACCAATGTTGTTACAAAATTTAATATAGATAAAAAATTACAACAAAATAGTGTAAGAACTACAACCATGCTAAATTTGTTGAAGGGTAAATGTATGTACATATAAAATTGTTGAAAAGTGCAATTGAATAGTCATGAAACTCACTAAACCATCTAAATTAGAAATACAATTAACACATAAATAAATATTTATCTATTGTAGCTAGAAACATATTGGGAACTAAATTGGGTGAAGCCACATTCTACCCCACCATAGGTTTAGTTGTGCAGCAATGTTTTTCACACATGACCACCCCTGTGCCATATATTGATGCCTTGAGGAGAAATTAGCACAGGGGTCTTTCACACACTCACATTTAGACCATATTTTAATGCTAGAATTGAAGACCATTCTCCTTGACATGCACATATGATAACTCAATGATCATCCTTTCCATCTTTGTCTAGGATGACATTCACAAATATACCATGTAGGATTTCACATCACAAGGTAGTCATTCTCTAATATTTGTAGTCCCTCGTCCATCCCCTCCTTAGTGCTTTATGTGCCACACATAACCAAGACCATTATTAGTCCTTAGAGCCATCTAGTCCAAAGGAAAATCATAGTGACACATTCATTTCCTATCACATAAGCTATCACTCACAAATCTTAACTAGTTATAAGGTATGAACCTCTTTGGGTCTGGTCACCAATCCTTTTTCCAACTCAAATTTTATAAGTGAGAGAGATAGAGAGATGTATGAGACAGTAATAGAAGAGAGAAAAATATAAGCTTAAGAACCAAGAATAAGAACAGATTGATTTCTCTTTTGTCTTATTTTTATAATCGCACCTTAACCCTTCATCTTCTCAACCTTTCAATTTCCTGGGAAGAGTAACCATCAAATTAAAGGGAAATAATCACCCAAGGTCTATTTTCCTCTTAAGTCAATTTTTTCCTCTCCACAAGGCATCATAATTTGTCGGCTAAAAATAAACGTAACATCATATAATAGAGTTTGACATCATAGCATCATTGTTGGCACCCCAACATTACATGTTATTAATTACAATATAAAATTTTGGGTAATGAAAGGGGTGTCAAAAATGCATAATTATTTTATTCATCATTGTTATAGATACGATCGATTTTAAAATATTCTTGTACTTTGTTCAACCAACCAAACCTTATTTTTCATTCCAACAAAATTTTGACAATTCAAGTTTTGTTGATAGTAGTTATGCATAGATTGGTTGGTTATATGGTGGGAATTTGTTAGGAATTATATGCCACAATGAGGTATATTTATTTGTGGGTTTGGTGTGCTAAATTGGCTCAAACTGTTTGAAGCATAAGAATATTTTTTCTATGGAATGGATGCCTTTTGAGACTTGAAAAATATTTCCATGAGGTCCTTTAATTCAACGTACTAGTCTTTTAATTTAACACAATTTTTATAGACATCGACACTTAACTTTATTTCTCCATTGAAAGGAAATGAGAATTTGATTGATCTGCATTTCTAGCATAACATGCTTCACTATTAACTCATTTTGAAGTGTTTCATGTGTTTCTTCATTCTATTTTTTTTTGTTGTTCTACTATGTCCAACGTTGCATTGAGTTAATTTGTAGTCATTAATTCTTCTAGCCACAAGTGGGTTTCTTTGATAAATTTTGACTATATTTTGATTTATTTGTATTTATTTTCCATTTATTCAACGTCCTCTTCACTGAAATTCTAAAAAAGAAGTTAATAGATATACTGTTGTATAGACTCTATGAATGTATGAGCTATACCAAGTTGTATGACTTGTACTAATTTCATATAGCCTGTATGTGATTCATATGATTATATGCATCTATATAGATTTATATAGATTTATATACCATACAAAACTATATAGAATGGTGGTTTGTGCTATTGTGTGGCTGATTGTGTTGCAACTTGGCTAAGCCATTTTCACTCTGATACTAGTTGGCATGGAAAATGTATTTGAATTTCCCAATAACATATAAAAGTACAATAAATACATATGAAAGAGTGAATGAATGATGGAAAGTTTACAAGGTGGGCCTAATAAAATATTCATATGGGTTTGCCTCCTCTCGAAGGTTGTGACTGAGACTTTTAATTATTGCATATGTTTTCATCTATTATTTTTATTATTATATTATTTTTTAGTATTACATAACTTATTTTTCACATAAGGTATTCCCATTATTTTGATGAGAACAAGGAAGGAGAATTTAATAATTATGGGAATAATTACTCTGAAATAACTATTAATATTGTTGATATAGTGAAAAACATCTTAGAATGTATCTTAAAATTTCAAAGAAGAATATAAATAAAAGAATAAAGTGGTCTTTTAGAATTTGGATAAAATACAAAGATAAATACACAAGTGGAATGAAGGTGATGGAAGTAGAGTTTTTGGTTGAAGAATTAAGGAGTGTGGAAGTCATCCTATGATTCAGCATATCTATATTTATGAAAAAGATTTGATGGGAAGATAAAGAAAATAGGTTATTAATACAACAATCTTCAAAATGATTTAAGAAGGTGAAACTTCTTATATTTGAAACTTAGCATCTCAGTGACAGATTCCAACCATGAGAAGATATTAATCATTTTGAGAGGACCAATTTTGATTATTGAAGTGCTCAATTTGGATAAGGGAATGTGTGTTTTTGAATTAAATCCCACATGTGCATATTTGATCAAGTCGAGCCTAAAGAAAATTGGACCCCCTTGGAAGGCTATGAATACAAATGACCTCAACCTCATTGGGACATCATCTTGGATCATTCTTCTATTCTCTTTTCTTGGTTTTGACTTGCACAGGTTTGAGGTAGGTTCACAAAGATTGGTTCACTCAGGTTAAAAATTGTAGGATCTAAAGCTCGCAAGTGTGTTCTAGGGTTTTGGTTAGATGTAGGCATGAAACAAGCAATATTTTGTCACAACTACAGGTATGAAAGACTATGCATGCGGTGTAAGGGTGTCATCCACATGTAGGTCACTCTCTAGGTGAGGTTGGGACCTAGGGTTTAGGTTTTCAGTTGACCACAGATGTCACTCGTTGACCGCAGGGTTCGATAGTTGACCACAAATAGTGGCAGTTGATTACAGGCTCCTAAATTAGGGTTTTGAGTATTAGCATTGTTGGGTTCATTTCATGAATATTTTTTAGTTGATGTTACTGGATAGTTGTATGGATGAAGATATGGATCATTGTACTCTCATTTTCTAAATCATTCAATGACAATCTAATGAATAAGAATTTGAAAGGGCTTTTACCATAATGGGTTTTTCCCTAGTCTTTGACCAATCCTAGTGTCTCTATGTGTGAATGATTTTCTTCTATTGTTTATTTATGTTTTGCTACATTGATGATGGTATTTTTCTTTCTATATAGTTTCATATGCTACTAAATAATGTTATGATGTTATGGGGTGAATTTAATATGGAAATAATGAAATGAAATTATTAAAGAAAAGAACAATATATCCCTTAGAAAAATTAACATGGTATCTCAGTTTGGCTGAAGAAAAGTCATTGAAGATCACCCCTATGAACGCACATTTGATGGAAGAATGAGAATATGGAGGAGACCTAAAATAATTCTAGGTTTTAAAGGAAACCCTAGGAAATTTGGTTAATAGGGTCTGATGGATACAATGAGATTAGGTTTTGGGAGAAACCTTGTTTATGGCAGAGATTTGAGATATGCAATCTAGAAACCTTAGAATGTTCAATGTGGATATGTTCAAGTACTTGTGACATATTTGATGCAGCCATAGATGGGATAGTCTTAGTTAGGCCTTAGTTATTAATGAACTTGATAAATATATTGAAGAAGACAATGTTATATGGTCAACGGACAATCATAAATCTTGAAAGATGGCTTAGGAGGGAGATGATTTCCTCTCGTTAAAAGATAAGTACCTTTTAGATTTATGTTACCTTTTTGTGATTCTATTCCTGTTTTAGTTTATTATTACTTATACTTACTGCATGTATATGTGAGTATTTGGATACTTCTAACTTCTTGATGAGATGTACTAAGTGGATCCTTCTTGAGGATCATCTAAGATATAGGAAAATATGGCTAGTGTAGGATGCTACAACTTCCCATGTCAAATAAGAAGGTGCACATGTATTTGAATAATACAAGGTATGCATGGTATATTGTTTCAATGTTATGACAAGGTAAACCCAAAGGTATGTTTAGTATATCACCCTCACAAATGGATCATGCATGCATATGAAAGTAAATTTGATTCATGGTACTTATGATGAGATGGTGCACTTGGTATTGAACAAGTATCTTACTTTCCAGACATGATGAATTTCTTGATTATATGAAGTTACTCAGAAACATTGATTTTTGATATGTTGATATACTTGATATTTGCCAAAGCATCTCAGATCTTAGACATGATGGATTTCATAAGAAGGTTAACTCATTGTTTTTGGTATATGGTAACATTGATATTGTTTGTGATAAGCATGATAAGCATGATGATAGAAGTGTAACAATGGGATTGATAATTAGGATATTTTTGTTGACCATGGTTAGATTGTTATGAGCTTCATAATTATGAAATATGGTAAAATTGGATGCCATGAATTGATAAATTTATGAAAGTGATATTGTGTTCATGATCTTTGATGATACAATTGTTAGCTTTCCTAATCATATGGCTCTAACCCTTTGATGTCATGATGAAGTATTCGATGAAAACATGTTATGACCATGATGAATACATGTTAGAACCTGATATAGTTTGATTTTATGATCTAATAGTTATGCTAATGCACGATAGTATTATATATAGGTTTATGGCGTGAATAATGATGACTTAAGTGGCTTCCCGTTTAGAGGGAGAATCTCTCCATAAGATCCCTACACTTATTGTCATTTGCATTAAATGTGAAGAAGATTCTTTATTGTTGAATACGTGAATAATGATGACTTAAGTGACTTCCCATTCAAAGGGAGAATATCTCCATAATATCCCTACACTTATTGTCATTTTCATTAAATGTGAATAAGATTATTTATTGTTGATTTTTTTTGACATAAAGAGACAAATATATGATGTTGTTTGTCTACAACTAGTTCGAGTCTGAGAAGAGAGGATTTCCCTTACTCTAATCCTTAATTGCATGGAAGAAATCTTATTAAGAGTGTGGCTATAGCCTCTCAACCACAAAAAATAAATCCTATGGGCGAGGTTATGCTTGTAGGTCACAAATCTAAAACTTTATGCATAAAATCAAGAATGCATTAGTAGTATGACAATCCTACAAATATGGAGCAAACATCAAAAGGTTCTATGAGTAGGGAAGTTTGAATATTTGACTTAATAGAGAGAATGTGAATGTGTTGAATAAACATGTGTTTGCAGGTGTCTGAAGTATGCATATCAATATGTCATTATGATTTATACATTGAAACTAGTGCATGCTAGTATTTGATAATAGTTGCAAGGGTTTGATAAGATTTGGATGATTGTTATATATGAGCAATGTTTGGAGTTTTGACATGATGCTTAAATATTCTTTAGAACATTGGCATGATGCTTCATATGTTTTTGGCTTATTAATTAATTGAATTCACAGAGATGAAAAATTAGGGTTTTGACTTGATGACTAATGATTTGACTTGATATCTGATGGTTTGTCTTGATGACAGTGCTATGTGAGAATAGCAGCTTTAAATGACTAATATTGGTATTTAATAATGATTTTGTATTGAACTCATTTTATTTGGCACATTAGTTGAAGTATAAATAATTGTGATTTAGTATGAAGTAATCTAACAATGAATGTATGGAATTTGTATGAATCATTCTTGGTATATGCATGAAGTCCATATGACTTGTCCTTGATGTATGCATTCATATTTAGTGGTAGAAATTATTCATGCTATGATCATAATGATGGAATGATAAAGTTTGATTGGACAGTGCTTGGTTGTTGTAACTTGGTATTTGGATGAGAATTGTACCTGACACCTGGTCTGAAGAGTCTGTCCTAGTGATGTTGGAAGAATTTTTTATGATTTGATATTAGCTTTGATTTGGCATCTATAAGTTGACTTGGTTGATTTGATTGAAAACTATTGATTTGTGTAAGGCTAAGCATATTTTTTGGTCAAGTGTTATGTTTGTAGAAATAATTTCATGAAGCAAGCTTCTCGAGTCTGATATGATCACATTGATAGTTATTGGTGAAGCCATAAAGATGTTCCAATCCAAAGCTATACTTAAGAAGGGGTCCAAGGTATGAATTTAATTTTTCGTTTTATATGTTGATGGCTTATTCTTGAGAGGTAATGAGCCAGTGATGATAAAAGTAATAGGGAGTTGGCCTTTGAAGCTAGAAATGATAAGTCATGGCATGATGAGTTATTTTCTAAAGATTGGAAAATAAAATCTATATCGTGAAGCTATTGAAGATTTTTTTGGAAAGTGGAAATGCAAATCCTTGGACACTCTGGTCGAATTTCAAGAAGTTATGAAGATATTTTACTGAGCCTAACTTGGAAACCAACAATTGATTGAATAATTGATGTTTTGAATGAACACTCATCAATATATATATATGTTTTGCATAGAATTTGAGTCAATTCATGATTGAGCCACTTCGTACACATTGAGTTTCTGCTAAGCACCCTTTGTTATATTTTCATGGGGTGATCAATTTTTTGGTTTGAGATATTCTTCCTATGATATGCGACTGAATGGATGTACTGGCATAGTTTGGGATCGATATTGTTAAAATGAGAACATCTAAGTGTTTCTTTAGTATGAGATATACCATGATATTCTGATGAAAATTATGTAGCATTAAGCACAACTGAGGTTAAGTACGATGATGTTGGCATGGCTAGCTATACGTCAGGTGGAAGAAGCTCTTTGAGAGTTGTTTGAGCAAGATCTAGATATGACAGGGATACATTACGATAATATTGAGTGGGATCCAATTGGCAGAGAAACTCGTATATAGCTGGGACTTAGATCTCTTCATATATTGAGACAATGTTTCTATATGAGAAAATATTAGACTTGTGGTTACTGTCTCTATGAGAGGGAGAATAAATATGTGATCCTTTTGTGATATGTATTGTTATTCTAATACAATATTTGATTTGATGTTCTACATGAACAAGAGACTGATGCTATTTGTGACATGAAGATATGAGCATGATCATATATTTCTGATCTAGAGAGAGCGGGACTAATCGAGAACACTAAGCCAACTCTTCCCCCCTTGTTTAAGATCCTAGGGTGAGGAATTGAGATGTAGGGCTCCTGGGATTGAGGGATCTCTATAAAATATGGTTATATATGTTTCTCCCTTATATGTTACCCATAGGGTGTGTGCGATCCTTGTCTAGTTTGACAATTGGGTATCTCCCCCTATCTTGGTCTATGTAGAGTAGACCCTAGTTGGCATCATACCCACAAGCTGGGCTTGTTGGGATTGTCCCTCCCTCTCTAGCCAATGGATTGAGGAGGCTTGAGGTTGTGTGATCCTTACCTTTGTTAATTCGGGTATCTCACCCAAGCTCGGATTATGATGCAGTTTTTTTACCACATGACTCTTGAGGGTCATTGTTGGGAATATTAGTGGGTAATAGGATGGGTTGCGATGTCCTCCCTTATATCACTTATTGCTCGATATGGGATTGGAGATGTTTTTTTTCCTCAAGAGATTATGGGTTGAGACTAATCTCCCTCATGTGGTTCTAGGTTAATATGTTCTCCCTAATGATCATCTCTATGATGTTTCTCAGGTGGTAGCATTGGGTTACGTACTAGAAGTGATTCTTGGTGGTAGAAGTGGCTCCCCGATGAATAGAGGGTGGTAGCTTAGGATCCCCTATGATATCAAATTCTTATTATTTTAGATTAGAGAATGTTCAACATATGAGCAAGAAAAATCAAGAGATAAGTAGGAATAAGCAAGAGATGAGAAGATATGAGTAGTGATGACATTTAATGACGAGATACCTGATATTGGATATGATTTGATGACCATATTCTTGCGGTGATTACATAATGTAGTTGGAATTTATCCTTAGCTGAGAGGTAGTGTTAAATTGGTAGGTCAATGACAAATTCCAACCATGGGAGGAGATTCGTTTTTTTGAGAGGACCAATTTTGACTATTGAAGCACTTAATTTGGACAAGGGAAAGTGTATTTTTGAATTGAAGCCCACATGTGCACATTTGATCAGGTCGTCCCTAAAACAAATTGGACCCCCTTGGAAGGCTATAAATACATGTGACCTCAACCTCAATTGGACATCATCTTGGATCATTCTTCTATTCTCTTTTCTTATTTTTGGCTTGTGCAGGTCTAAGCTAGGTTTGTGGAGATTGGTTGTCTCAGGTCCAAAATTGCAAGGTCTGAAGCTCACATGTGTGTTTTAGGGTTTTGGTTTTTAGTTGTAAGCATAAAAAATAAAAGTTTTGGTCATAACCATAGGCATGCAAGCCTATGCATGAAGTTGAATGGTTTCATTCACACATAGGTCACACTCTAGGTTTGGTTGGGACCTAGGGTTTGGTTCTTTCAGTTGACCCTAGATTTTGCTTGTTGAGCATAGGGTTCGACAGTTGACCGTAGATAGTGACAATTTATTAAAAGCTCTTGAATCGAGGTTTTGAGTATTACATTCCTGTGAGGTTACAAGGTCAATTACCCTCAACACCCTTAGGGTTAATCCATTTTAGTTTGGCTAATGGTATGTGATTCTCTTTTGGGGTTGATATGCCTAGATTTTCCCGTGGATGTAGCAACCACCCTGTGTCCGTGAACTACCATTAAAAAAATGAACAATTAATTTCTAATTTTTATAGAATTTCAAGGGTTAATTTTTAGTGGAGAGAGAGAGAGAGAGAGAGAGAGAGAGAGAGAGAGAGAGAGAGAGTAATTTTTATAGAATTAATAAATTGTTATGAAACCAGCTCAAGAAAAGATAGAAAAGATGGATCAACGCCTTAGAATTCAGCCTCTTCGAGGGGGCAACCTCCTTTACATTACATAAATGAACAATTCTTGGATGATACAAATGACAAAACCTCCTTTCTATATATAGGAGTCTAAGGAGTCACAATATAATCCAGCCGACCTAACAATAATAATATAAAGCCACAAAAATAACAATAGAGGGATTCTATGGGGCACAGAAATAATAATATGGGGGTAATAGGGGCACAACAATATAAATAAGGGGTATAACTACAATAGTAATGGGGTAATCACTAGTATTATAGGGACCCAACATGCCCCTCTCCTTCAAAAAAGTGTTGTCCTCAACGCTTGAGTAGTTCTGGATACTTCTGCATAAAATTCTCATCCTCCCATGTGGAATCTTCAGCGGATAAGTTCTTCCACTTGATAAGATACTCTGAAATTGATCGATTTCGTAGCTGTCGAGTTCTTGTCTCTGTGACTGCTTCCGGTTCCAATATAATTTTTCCTTCCTCGTCAAGTTCTGGAAATATTGTTTGAACTGGGATCTTGTCACCTATAACCTTCTTTAAACATGAAACATGGAAAACTGGGTGCAATCGAGAAGCTGCAGGAAGCTCCAATTTGTATGCCATAGTACCAATCTTTTCCAACACCTTGTACGGACCATAATACTTTGGTGATAATTTATTATCCTTCTTAGCTTGCTTTGGGACATTTTCTTATATGGTTGTAGCCGTAGGAATACCCAATCACCTACATCAAAACGTCTTTCACTGCGATGTTGATCTGCCTGTTGTTTCATTCTATTTTGTGCCAACACGAGGTTATCCTTTAAGAGTTGGAGGACTTGTTGTTGATGTTCGATGTGATGTTCCACTTCTTGAACCTTAGAATTTTCTCTTAAATATGATGTGATTGATGGTGGTTGGTACCCATAAAGTGCCATAAATGGGGTCATTTTTGTTGCTGTATGGAAGGAAGTGTTATACCACCATTCAGCCAGAGGCAACCATTTGACCCATTGTGTCTGTTTATCAGATACAAAGCAACGAAGATATCCTTCCAAACATTTGTTTACTATCTCAGTTTGCCCATCAGATTGAGGATGATAAGATGAGCTATGAGCTAACTGAGTACCCATAGAAGAAAATAATTCTGTCCAAAAATTTCCAGTGAAAATGGGATCTCTGTCACTTACAATAATCTTTGGGTTTCCATGTAGCTTTTGAACTGTTTCCATAAATGCAGTAGAAATTGTACTGGCTTTAAATGGATGTGATAATGCACAAAAGTGTGCATACTTGGTAAGTCTGTCAACTACCACCATGATGACACTCTTTCCCTCAGACTTGGGTAAACCTGTGATAAAATCCATTGAAACCTCCTCCCAACGTTGGCTTGGAATGGATAAAGGTTGTAATAGACCCGGTGTCTTAATTGTTTCAACTTTATTTTTTTGGCAAACCAAACATTCCGCCACAAACTTTTGAATATATGATTTAAGGCCATCCCAAAAAAATTCCTTCTTAACCCTGTGGTAAGTTTTTAAAAATCCTGAGTGCCCTCCTAAGGGAGAAGTGTGCAATTCCATAAGAATCTTTTGTTTTAGCTGGGAATTCTTACAGAGGTATAAGCGATCTTTGTACCATAACGAATCATTTTGCCAGCTAAATGTATCAGAAGTACTGGAATCTTGTTGTAGCTTTCGAATAAGTGCCCACACTTCTTAGTCATTCTTCCATTCCTCCTGCTTCGTTTATCCAATCTGGTTGGATAATAGAAATGGCACACAACAATGCTTCCATATCCTCATCCTTTCTTGAGAGTGCATCTGCCACCACATTTTGCTTCCCTTTTTTGTAGATGATTTCAAAGTCATAACCCAACATCTTTGTGACCCACTTTTGTTGCTCTTCAGAGGATAATCTTTGTTCTAAAAAGTATTTAAGGCTATCATGATCCGTTTTTACCTTGAAGTGTCTTCCCATTAGGTAGGGTCGCCATTTCTTAAGTGCATGGAGTATTGCCAACATTTCCTTCTCATAAATAGCTTTGCTTAAAAACTTTCCCTTGATTGGACGACTTTCAAAAGCAATGGGTCTTTCATCTTGCATTAGAACAGCACCAATTCCATTTCCTGAAGCATCACATTCCACAATAAAGGTTTTTGTGAAGTCCGGTGTAGCTAAGACTAGTGCTTGGCACATTGCCTCTTTAAGATGTTTAAAGGCCTTTGTTGCTTCCGGAGTCCATGAAAATGAATCTTTCTTCAATAATGTTGTTAGAGGTGCTGCTATTCTCCCATAATTCTTAACGAACTTGCGATAATACCCTGTCAACCCAAGAAATCCTCGCAGATGCTTTATGGATGTGGGGATTTTCCATTCCTTAATGGCTTTAATTTTGCTAGGGTCTACCTTAACTCCTTCATGAGATACAATATGACCCAAATATTCCACCTCCTGGACTCCAAAGAAACATTTGGATCTTTTTGCATATAATTGTTTCTCCTCCAATAGTTGTAGCACCTTGTCAACATGTTCAACATGATCCTTCCAAGACTTGCTGTAGATTAGTATATCATCAAAAAATACTAACACAAATTTTCTAAGGAATGGTTTGAAAATTGAATTCATCAAACCTTGAAATGTTGAAGGTGCATTGGTAAGGCCAAAAGGCATGACCAAAAATTCATAATGACCCTCATGAGTTCTAAATGCCGTTTTCGGAATGTCTTCAATCTTCATTCTGATTTGATGATATCCCGAACGAAGATCCAACTTGGTGAAGTAAATTGATCCATGCAATTCATCCAGTAATTCATCAATGACAGGAATGGGGAACTTATCTTTAATAGTGAGCTTGTTGAGCTCCCTATAATCTAGACACATGCGCCATGATCCATCCTTCTTGTGCACCAATACTACTGGAGCTGAGAAAGAACTTTGACTCGGTTGAATTATACCAGCCTCTAGCATTTCTGCAACCATACGTTCAATTTCACTTTTTTGGACATATGGATATCTGTACGGCCTGATGTTTGGAGGAACACTTCCTGGAATCAGATGAATAGCATGATCATGATCACGCATAGGTGGGAGACCTTTGGGAGTCTCAAATACCTTGGAATGATTGTCCAGGACTTTTTGGAGATCTGGAGAAATAGATGATTCCAATGTGGAAACATCTAGCGAACATAATTGTGCAATTACACCTCTTTGCCCCTTTTTTAGAAGCTTTGTCATGCCATTAGAGCTGATTATCTTTCCTGGTTTCCCTGCAATACCCCTTAATTCAACTTCCTTTCCTTCCACAGAAAATTTCATGAAAAGTTCTTGAAAATTAAAAGCTATTGTACCCAAGGATTGTAGCCATTGGACTCCTAGTACAACATCAGCACCTCCCATTGGAATGGAAAGCATTGGGCTAGTCAATACATATTCTCCCATGGATAGCTTGATATTATGGCACTTTCCAGAACAATTTATTGTTCCTCCATTTGCAATCATCACTTGACACTCTGGTGCTGGATATAGGAAGCAATTCAATTCTTTTGCTACCCTACAATGAATAAAATTGTGGGTGCTTCCTGAATCAATCAACACTATTACCTTTTTCTTCTTGATTTGTCCTTCTATCTTGATGGTTTGAGGAGTGGTAATTCCCGCCAATGCATTACAAGATATGGTCGGATTTATTTGTTCTTCATCTAGGCTTTGTTCCTGGAATATATTCTCTTCTTTTGACCTTTCTTGCTCCTTTTCTTCTTCCTCTTCACAATCTATGTAGAATAATTTATTCTCAGCACACTTATGACCTTTTGTGTATTTGCTATCACAATTGTAACAAAGCCCTTTTGCTCTTTTTTCTTCCAATTGTTGTGGTGTCAACCTTGTAGGTTGTGGAAGACTATGGGCACCAACACTTCCGTCTTTATAGTTGTGAATGGTATGCTTCCTAGTTGCCATAATTTTGCTTTCCATTTTTCTTGCTAACCTGAATGCCTTCTCTAATGAATCAGGTTCCCAAAGGCGCACATCATGTTGGATATTATCCTTTAAAGACCCTATGAACACATCAATCCTATGCTCCTCTGGAATATCTTTTACCCTTATGTTCAATTTTTGGAACTCCTCAATGTGCTCCATTATTGAACCCTTTTGTTTGAGACTTATCAATTGGCTAAAAAAAGTGTTGCTTTTTGTATCCTCATAATGTGCTATCAATTCTTCCGTAAAAATTGCCCAAGTGATAAATTGTTTACGAGAACAAAGCCATTGATACCATACAAACTGATTTGGTTCCAAATATAAAGTTGCCATACGTACCTTTTGTGTGTTTTGCACATTATTGAGATCGAAGAATTGCTCCATCTGTAATATCCATGTGGCGAGATCCTTGCCATCAAACTTCCTCATATCGATTTTTGGAATGTGGTGATTCTTCGATCCAACATTAGCATCTATGGAATCATGATTAACATTTCTTTTGTTCTCATCATGAGTTTCCTTTACTACCTTTTCACCATTAGTAAGTATTTCTTGTAGAAAATTAGTCAAATCTGTCTTCAAATCTACCATGCCTGTCTTCAAATTTGTGTTCAAATCTATCTTCAAATTGTCCATCTTAGCTTCCATGCCATTCATATTAGCTTCCACGCCATTTATCTTAGCTTCCACGCCATTTATCTTAGCATCTGTTAACTTTTGTGAGCGTGACATTTGTTGCACTTGTTCTTGTAATTTTGATATATCATGTAGCATTTCTTCCTCTTCTTCATGAGTCATGCTAGAGCTTTCAGGTTCCTTACTAGGTGTTTGCATTTTCTTTCCTCGGGGCATCAGTTACCGATAATAATGCTCTACTATGCCCTTTGAATTCCTTCAAAATAAATTTTCAAACCAAGCTTAAGCAAAAATTTAAAAAATCTACACACCTTTTTTCACTTTGTAGGAGCTCGATATTGCCTCTGATGTATCTCTGTACTTTCCAGTCATCTAGTTCTGAACTTGTGACCTATAGTATCTCTCTGTGTCCTCTTTCCAATGCCACAAGTCTGACCCAAATTGGATTCTCCAAGGAAGAGTTATGCAAAATCGCCCACCGTGACTTGATTATAGACTAGTTCAGTAGAGCTAACTTGTACGACGTGCCGCGAGTCACTGTTTCGACCTTTGGATCCGAAGAACACCCACAAGAAACTACAGTCCGTCCTCTTTCTGTACCTTTCTACGAAATTTCAATCCGATCCTCAGAGAGACAGTTATGACGATTTTCCCCAGGTCACCTGTTTTGAATGTAATTCAGGAGTTTGCAAAAAGACCAACATCCTCAGATCATATCTCCAAAAATATCGCGCGAAAAGCTCTGAAATTCGGACCCAAGGTTCAGCGCCAATTCTTCTCAAATGGGTTTTTTTTGCGCTTCTGAAACATCACAGAAAAAGAGTTATAGCGAAAATGCCACGATGACCTGTTTGGAGCAGCAAAACCCTAGAATCCAAAGCTCTGATACCAAATGTTATGAAACCAGCTCAAGAAAAGATAGAAAAGATAGATCAACGCCTTAGAATTCAGCCTCTTCGAGGGGGCAACCTCCTTTACATTACATAAATGAACAATTCTTGGATGATACAAATGACAAAACCTCCTTTCTATATATAGGAGTCTAAGGAGTCACAATATAATCCAGCCGACCTAACAATAATAATATAAAGCCACAAAAATAACAATAGAGGGATTGTATGGGGCACAGAAATAATAATATGGGGGTAATAGGGGCACAACAATATAAATAAGGGGTATAACTACAATAGTAATGGGGTAATCACTAGTATTATAGGGACCCAACAGTATTACATTCCTGTGAGGTTACAAGGTCAATTACCCTCAACACCCTTAGGGTTAATCCATTTTAGTTTGGCTGATGGTATGTGATTCTCTTTCGGGGTTGATATGCCTAGATTTTCCCGTGGATGTAGCAACCACCCTGTGTCCGTGAACTACCATTAAAAAAATGAACAATTAATTTCTAATTTTTATAGAATTTCAAGGGTTAATTTTTAGTGGAGAAAGAGAGAGAGAGCGAGAGAGAGAGAGAGAGAGAGAGAGAGAGAGAGAGAGAGAGTAATTTTTATAGAATTTCAAGGGTTAATTTTTAGTGGAGAGAGAGAGAGAGAGAGAGAGAGTAATTTTTATAGAATTTCAAGGGTTAATTTTTAGTGGAGAGAGAGAGAGAGAGAGAGAGAGAGAGAGAGAGAGAGATCCATATTAACCATAATCTATCAAATCCCTATATGGATGCAATCTTTAGAGAGAGAGAGAGATCCATATTAACCATAATCTATCAAATCCCTATATGGATGCAATCTTTGGAGGTGCAATTATTTTAAGTTTTGCACTATAAAAATGGTTTGCACCTCAAGGGATTTGATCCCTCTCAACTTTTGATAGATCTATGGTAAATATGGATCTACATAGGTATAAGAATCATTGTCATGATCAATTATTTTATATATTCAAATAAATATCAATATTGTGTCATAAAGGTGGTAAATTGTTTACTATGTAATTCATTGTTCCTACTTGGTTATACAAGAAGTTTTGATATAAATAATTGTAGTAACTTCATGACAAGTGAATTAATAGAATAGTTTGGTACACTAAATACAATTTTTGAATTCAATACTACATATATTAGGGAGACTATATAAATTAAATGGTTGGAAAACTTCAATAACCATCAAACCCTAGGATTAATATTAATCCTAGGGTTTATGCTATTAATCCTATGTTTTATAATATTAATCCTAAGGTTATTAAACGTATGGTTTAATATTAAACCTAGTGTTTACATATTAATCTTAGGGTTTATATTATTAATCTTAGGGTTTACAATATTAATTCTAGGGTTTATAATCGTAGGGACTATAACATTAATCCTATGGTTTGTAATCCTTAGGTTTAATATATTAATATTAGGATTTATACTCTTGGGGTTTATAATATTTGGGTTTATGATGTTAATAATATTAATATTAATCCTAGAGTTTAATATTAAAACTATGGTTTATAATATTAATATTACGGTTTATTATCCTAGGGTTTATAATATTAATAATAAAGTTTAATATATTAAATTTAGGGTTTCAATGTGATAATCAATCTAACAATCATTGTCGTAATGTTACATTACATTACAATTTATTCGATGCCACATTGTGACATTACAAAATTAGGGTTTAATATTAGGATTTATAATATTTATCTTAGGGTTTAATATTAATATTATTGTTTATAATCTTAGGGTTTATAATCTTAGTTAATAATATTAGTCCTAGGGTTTATAATATTTGGTTTAATATTAGGACTCAATAATGTGATATTGTAATGGTATAAAGATCTATACAACGTTGCATTGTGACAAAAATTGTCTTAATGTGACAATCAATCTGACAATAATTATTGCAATGTTGCAATGCATTGTAATGTATTCAATGTCACATTGTGACATTACAAAATTGGGGTTTTGTATTATGGTTTATAATATTAATGTTTAATATTGGTTTTATAATTCATAATATTAGGGTTTGTAACAGTAATCCTATAGTTTATAATATTAATCCTAGTGTTTTTAATATGAATCATATGATTTATAATATTAATCTTAGGGTTTATATATAAAATTAGTAAATAATAATAATACTAGGGTTTATAGTATTAATCCTAGGGTTTATAATTCTAGGGTTTACATTATTAATCCTAGGGTTTATAATTCTAGGGTTTACATTATTAATCCTAGGGTTTATAATATTAATCTTAGGGTTTATAATATCAATCCTAGGGTTTAATATCTTAGTATTATGGTTTATGATTTTAGGGTTTATAATATTAACCCTAGGGATTATAACATTGAATTTTATAATGTTTGAGTTTTACAATGTTAGGGTTTATATATAAAATTAATCCATAATAATAAACCTATGGTTTATAATATTAAACCTAGGGTTTATAATGTTAATATTGGGGTTTATAGTCCTAGGGTTTAATATATTAAACTTAGATTTTACTATATTAATCTTAGGGTTTAATATATTAAATTTAAGGTTTAATATACTAGACTTAGAATTTAATATATTAATTTTAGCGTTTTTAATATTTGGTTCAATATTAAGGTTTAATATTGTGACATTCCAATACAAAGATCTATCTCACTTCACATTCTAATAAATATTTTCTTAATGCAACAATTCATCTGACAATCATTATGACAATGCTACATTACGCTAAAATTTATTCAATGTCACATTGCGACATTACAAAATTGGTGTTTAATATTACATTTCTATATTGGGTATATAATATTAATGTTTAATATTTGATTTATAATTAATAATATTAATGTTTATAATATTAATCCTAGGGTTTAATATATGAATCATACAGTTGATAATATTGGGTTTTTATATGGTTTATAATATTTGGTTTAATAGTAGGATTAATATTATGTCGTTGGAAAGGTATAGAAATATAACAGAGGTCACATTGTGACAAACATTTTCTCAATGCAACAATAAATCTGACATTCATTGTCGCAATGTTACATTACATTGCAATTTATTCATTGTCACGTTGTGACTTTACAAACTGAGGTTGAATATTAGGGTTTAATATATGGTTTATAATCCTAGGGGTCAACTCAATTAGTGATTGAAGTAATGTGAAATATGTGAAAATTGAGAGATCTAAAGTTCAAATCCTGACGGTTGTGACTTGGTTTACGAATAGGAGGACAAGTCATAGAGCCCAAGAGGTTTAGTAGTAGTTACGTGTTAAGCGAGCTTTTGGGTTCCTTTGTGACACCAAAAGAAATATTTAGTTTATAATATATTGGGCTTAAAATATTAGAGTTTAATTAGGTTTTATAATATTTGGTTTAATATTAGGGTTTAATATTGACTTTAATATTATGGTTTTTAATATTGAGGTTGTTAGTCAAGGTTCTCATTGATGTCAATATGGCATTGGTTGTGATGGAAAATTTTTGTGATCTGTGATGTTTCCCATTGATCAAAGTGATGAAAGTTCTTATGAAGATGTCATAACCTCAAGTATATTATTATATCCTTGATGAAGGACTTAATGACATATGATGACATTGTTGGAGATGATGTGATGAGATGGAGGACCATATGGATTAAATTAATATATAAATAGAATAGAAGTACTGGACCCATGGAGCAATCCCAAGGAGCAAGACGAGGAAAGCTATCAGAGCCATCAAAAGCCATTAGAAGCCAACATAAGCCATTAGAAAGCCATTGAAAGCCATTGAAAGCCAAAGGAAAGCCATCGGAAGACAGGAACATGAGCGACCAGCCAAGGAGAAGAAGATCCAAAGAGAAGACTGCATATGCCCAAGAGAAAGATCCAAAGGGTAGAAACAATGATATCCGAGGAGGAAACAAAACCGATATCGGAAAAATATCTAGAACCAAATTAGAGAAACCATATCGACATTTTGTTATGTGTTTGCACCCAAAAAATCCGATCTCTGATTTGCGATTTTCTCCAACCTCTGATATGTAGACCCGATGTGATCTAATAACAAATTTAATTGTTCAATCACATCCAACCTTTATCAAAGATTTTGGAATGGGACCTTTGATAAGATCCTCCCATGAAGCCTAATCTCTGATTGTGATATGTTTTGCGGACTCGACTAGTCTTATTATAACATTTTAATGTAATATTGCATACGTTGCATTGCAACTTTCCTATCACAAGTTTTGTAGGCATGTCATGTTAAAATGTTTGATTGAGATATGGTTACGGACTTGGTTGGTTTATCAAAACTATTTTATTGATATATTGCATCCATCAAAGGTCAAAGTATGTTGTGGACCCGATTGGATTATCAAAATGATTTCATTGAAATATTTCATCCACTACGTCTAAGGTCAGAGAAAGTAGGTGCGATATGTGTTATAGGAATATCAACGTTGTTGACATTAGAACTTTGGCTTGTGCAAAACTTAAAAAAATCTTCGATATTAATGTGGTTGTGATGTGCGGGAGTAAAGTGATGATGTGGCATGTGGGACCTCCTAGCATCTATTATAATATGGTTTCCATTCAATGAAACTATGTCATATTTTGTCCACTATTATCAAAAGACCCCTTTCAACAAATATTAAAAATATTGTCAAAGTGCTACCTCATGCACAAGTCAACCTCTCCTATAATAAATGTGTCTTTTTGTTTATTTTCGAAACTCATATAAATACAAGCCAAATAGTTCATTATCAATCATCGATCTCGATCATCTATGACAAATACGAAGATACAGTTCACAAATTGTGAACTTGAAAGAATAAAGGAAAGGATACTTTAAGTCCGAGAAGGAAAATAAATTTTTGATTGGGTTAAACTTGATGAATTTATCACTAGAAGGCTCAGACCCATGATGAATTAATATATAGAAGAAGTGTAGACCACAACCTAAAGCACAATCTTGTGGAGGTTCATTTAGTAGTTTGGTTCACTTCTATGCCACTATCACAGATTTGTGAAAAGATTAATTCTTAGATTTGTATGGCTTCTAATCTGTATGACCTCAAAGAAGGGAAGTAAGGTTACAACTGTCATCATTTGAAGGTAAATGAATATGACACCAACATTGAAGTATTTTTTAAGTAAGCATATCGCAAACCTCTTAAGCAGGCACCTCGATATTGTGAACAAAGGCTCGAAACAAAGACATTGAGGCTGAGCATAACCTATTGAATATATCTTGGTCAAAAGGTTTAACATATATTGAAGACATCATTGGAGACCACGATGCATTGTTGAAATCATTATGATTTAACTTTGCAGATCTTGTTTGGGTAACATGAATAGTTGTGGAGATTCCTTCGTGTAAAGACAAGGTTGTCATTGGTGAAGTAATTTGGAGAAATCATTGTTGAACATTGACAGGGATCATTGAAGAAGACATTAGGAGGTGTGAACTATTACTAGACTTATCTTGACGAATTGAAGGAGGAGGTTGGAGCCCTAGAGAATAGGAGTCCTAAATATATCAGGTTGGATCCTATACGAGAAGAGGGTTGGATCCCTAGAGGATAGGATTCCTCAATATATTAGGTTAAAGCCTATACCAGGAGAGGTTTGGAGCCCTAGAGGATAGAAGTCCTCAATATACCAAGTTGGAGCATGTACCAGAGATAGGGTTGGAGCCCTAGAGGTTGGTGCCTCAAATTTGACAGGGTTGGAGCCTTAGAAAGTCTAAGTCAGAGCTCGGAAAAATACAGGTTGGAGCCTGGGAGATTGAAGATTGGTATCTTCATCTAGAGTTGGTGCCCTACACATTATTGTATTATATTTACTGTAAAGAGGATTGGAGTCCTTGTCATTGATTAATAAAATTATTATTCTATCATTGTTCATTTTTTGTTCTAATTATAAGTGATCTAACTGGTAAAATATAAAAATAGAAAATAAATATCGATTCATCCCCCTCTTAGTATTTCCAATCATTGGAATCAGAGCCAATACCTTCTCTCAAAACCTAACATATTGAAGGTTCATCCTTAGAACATAAATGAAAAGCCAAGGAAGAAAGCCTCCAATCCTTCTAAATATGTCTCTTCCTCAACTATGATTAGGATAGTTCCATTGTTGAATGGAAACTTTGATGTATGGAAGGTAAGAATGAGAAATTTATTAATGGATCAAGGCATTGGAATATGGGAATCAATGAATAATGATAGCATGATGGAAGGATAATCCAAGGAATATAATGCAAAAGAAATGAAGGCAATCTTAAATGGGCTATCAGATGCTATAAAAACCAAAGTGGAGAAATGTTCATCGGTAAATTTATGTGGGAAACAATTCATGATATTCACTCAAAAGGGGCATTGACCATGACTGTTAGTCAAGAAGATGATGGAAATCAAGAAGGAAATCCATAATCCATTAAGAAAAATGAAAACATGAATGAAGACGTGAAGGCTAAGGAAGACCTAGAAGATTAAGAGAGTAAAGATTCTTTGAAGAAGAGATCTCATGGCAAAGCTTGTAGATGCCCTAGAAGAGATATGAGGTTTGAAAAGGGAGAATGTGGATCTCAAGAAGCAACCACAAGATGGTTACCATGACCTTGAAAAGACAAGGAAGGAAGTTAACCTATTCAAGCTTCAAGTGCAAGAAAGAGATGAGGAGATCACCAAGCTTAAGATGGAATTTCATAAAAACAAGAGAAAGCATCATGAAGAAGTAATATCCATGAAAATTCAATTCGATAAGGAAAATAAAAGGGAAGAAAATTTGTCTAGCCACCTTGAACAAAGACACAAGATCTTGAATAAACTTGAAGTATAATTTGGTCAATACAGGGAAGAGGTCTCCTCCCTTAGATCTAAACTAGAAGAAACAAAGAAGAAAACACAAGGAGTTGAGAAGATGATGGAAGCTTTGGAACTCACATAAGTACAAGTTGATGATGCCGAAAAGGAAAGAAACACCATGATATGCCAACTAGAAGAAAAGGATGAAGATGTCTTCAAACTGAAATAAGATATCAACCTTCTCAAGGCCGAAATATGTGAAGCAACAAGGATGAAGGAAGAAATGGAGATCAATGTAGAAAAGGAGAATGAATAATTCTCCAGGATGAAATCAGATATCATCTCCCTTAAAGTAGAAGCTAATGAAGCAACACAAGTCAAGGAATAAATTAAGAAACAACTAGCTAGGAAAAATGATGACTGTGAAAATATGAAAGAAGAGATCGTTTCACTAAGGAATGAAGTTGAATTTCTGAACAAAAGCTTGAAAATTTCTCAAGCCTTGGATGACTTAAATATCTCCATTTGATAAAAGAGGTCTCAATTATATAGGTGAATCCTCAAACAAAAGTGAAGAAACTCTTATTGCCTCAAACAACAGAGATATGGAGAAACCAGGAAGAAACATTGATGTCCTTAGTTCCAGCAAAGGAAAAGAGAAGAGTCAAGATGACAGTGGAAGAAACCCTGCTCCAAGATGATGTGAATATGGTGTCAAGACTACAAGAGGCAATAAATATTATTAAATGTTTCCAGGAAAAAATAAATTTAGAAGTATATCGAGACAGAACTATGTAGAGAGTGTCAAGGATACAAGAGGAAATGGATATAATCAAAGAATCCTGAGGTAGAGTTGTTTCAGAAGTGAATTAAGGTAATCATCATTTCCTAGTTACCAAAATTTATTATATAGTTATTCTTATTCCTACTCAAATTTTGGACACATGGCTAAGAATTGTAGAGCCTATGAAGATCCCTATCAGTTCTCCAGAACAAAATTTACAAAAAGAACCATGCTCTCTCTTTCATTTTTAAGACAAAGTGCTTCAAATGCCATAAATTGGACATGTAGCTCATGATTGTAACTTTTCCAATGTTCCTAAATAAGCTCAAAGCATAACTACTAAGCCAGAAAAGAATGCCACACAACTATGGAGAAAGAAGAAGATTAGATCAGAAATCCTCTTAAACACTCAATCCAACAACACATGTTGTTGATTTGATGAATACATCTTTGAAATATTTTGATGATGAGATTCTACCAAGAAGAGACCATCCATATGGGTATGGGGGGCTTATGATTCTTGGAAAAGCTACCTGTGAAGGTCCCTATGAGTCACATATGGAGAATCATGCTATGAGGCCTATCTCCCTATAGATAATCTCCCAGAGGTAACTCCATTGAATAAAATCATCCATTAATTAAAGACACCTTCCACTTAAACCAATTTATCATGTCTTAAGCAAACAAAAGGCTAGAGGAGTTTGTGTAGGCAGAGGGAGCCGATTGATTATCTACAATTGAATTATAGATAGTCACTAACGTTGGAAAATTATGGGCTGTTGATATCAGACTGATAGATGCTTTGTAAAGACAGAACACTAAAACAAATCTTAAAAGATTCTGAACAGAGCTAAAATCTAGAAATGGCATTTGTGGAGGCAGACAATAGTTGAATAAGAAGAATATACAAACAATATTATAATACTTGTCGACTGAAGTAAAACAAACCCATATCAGTATAACACCATTGGAGAACAATAGAACATAGTGATAGAGTTGACTGAGAAGTATGATGATGACAAGAAAGGGAGCATAGGTTCAAGGGGAGTTGTACAAGCTACTTTCTAAGTAACAACAGAAGAAGAAACATGACAAGAAGTAGCATGATAGGGGGAGTACTTGGGCACCCCGTTTACCATTAATGTCAAAGGGGGAGAGAATGTTCTAAGGGAAAGAATATTTCCATCAATGAAAAAGGGGGAGACTATTAGTAAAGGTTTTCATTGTTGTCAACATGGCATTGGTTGTGATGGAAAATTCTTGAGATCTGTGATGTTTCCCATTTATCATAGTGACGAAAGTTCTTTTAAAGATGCCATAACCTCATGTATATTGTGATATCCTTGATGAAGGAATTGATGACATATGATGACATCATTGGAGATCATAGGATGAGATGGAGGGCCATATGGATTAACTATATACACAAATAGAATATAAGCAGTGGACCCAAGGAGCAGTCCCAAGGAGTAAGAAGAGGAAATCCATCAGAGCCATTAGAAAGCCATCAAAAGCCATCAGAAGACAATAACAAGAGCAACAAGCCAAGGAGAAGCAGATCCAAAGAAAATACCACATATTCCCGAGAGAAAGAGCTAATGGGTACAAACAGTGATATCGGAGGAGCAAAGAGAAACAATATCGCCGAAATATCCAGATCCAAATCAGAGAAATCATATCAGTGTTTTGTTATGTTTTTCCACACAAAAACCATGATCTCCAGTATGTGATTTGCTCCAACCTCCGATATGCCGACCCAATGTGATCTAATAACGAATTTAATCGTTTAATTGCATCTGCTCTTTATCGAAGATTTTGGAATGGGGCCTCCAATAAGATCCTCCGATGAAGCCTAATATCATATTGCAATATGTTTTTTGGACTCGACTAGCCTTATTATAAAATTTTAATGTAATTTCACATCTGTTGCATCGCAACTTTCCTATTGCAAGTTTCGTAGGAATGTCATGTTCAAACCTACGATTGAGATATGGTTGCAGACCCGATTAGTTTGTCAAAATGATTTTATTGAAATATCGCATCCATCAGAGGTCAGGGTATGTTGCGAACATGATTGGATTATCAAAATGGTTTCATTGAAATATTGCATCCACTACATCGGAGGTCAGAGGAAGTAGGGACAATATGTGTTATAGCAATATCGATGTTGTTGACATCATAACTTTGGCGTGTGTACAACTTAAAAAAATATTCGATATTCATGTGATGGCAATGTGTGGGAGTAAAGTGATGATTTGGCATGAGGGACCTCCCTACATATATTATAATATGGTTTCCATTCAATGAAACTATGTCATATTTGGTCCACTATTATCGAAATATCCTTCCGACAACTATTGAACATATTGCAAAGTGCCACCTCATGCACAAGTCGACCTATCCTCTAATAAACGTGTCTTTTCATTTATTGGCTAAAATCATATAAATATAATTCAAATACTTTGTTATCAATCATGAATCTCAGTCATCTATCACAAAGAGGAAGATACAATCCACAACTCATGAACTTGAAACAATAAAAGTAATGAGACTTTAAGGCGGAGAAGGAAAATAAATTTTTGATTAGATTAAAATTGATGAATTAATATTTGGAAGGTTTGGAACTATGATGAATTAATCCATAGAATAAGTGCAGACCACGAATTGAAGAAAAATCCTGTGGAGGTTCATTTAGTAGCTTAGTTTAGTTCTATACTGCTATCACGGATTTGTGAAAAGATTAATTCTAGGATTGATATGACCTTAGACCAATGAAGTAAGGTTATATATGTCATCATTTGAAGTGAACTTAAGATGACACCAACATTGAAGTATATGTGAGGCAAGAATATCGCAAACCTCTGAAGAATTCACCTCGGCATTGTGAACAGAGGGTCAAAACAACAACATTGAGGCTTAGCGCAACCTATTGAAGATATATTGTTGAAAATATTTAGGAGATCTTGAGGACATCATTGGAGACCATGATGCATTGTTGAAATCATCATGAGGTAACTTTGCAGATTTTGTTTGGGTAACATGAATAATTGTGGAGACTCCATGTAAAGACAAGGCTGTCATATATGAAGTAATATGGAGGAAACATTGTTGAAGATTAACATGGCTCGTTAAAGAAGATATTGGTTGTTGTGAACTATTACTAAACTTATCTGGACAAATTGAAGCAGGAGGTTGGAGCCTCATATATCAGGTTGGAGCCATAGAGGATAGGAGTCCTCAATATATTAGGTTGGAGCCTATACTAGGAAAGGGTTGGAGCCCTAGAGGATAGGAGTCCTCAATATACCAGGTTGGAGCCTGTACTAGAGATAAGGTTGGTGCCTCAAAGTTGACAAGGTTGGAGCCCTGGAAAGACCAAGTTGGAGCTTGCAAAAATACAAGTTGGATCCTGGGAGACTGAAGATTGGTGTCTTCATCTAGTGTTGGAGCCCTACACATTATTGTATTGTATTTGTTATAAAGAGGATTGGAGTCCTTGTCATTGATTAATAAAATTATTATTCTATCACTGTTCATTTTTTGTTCTCATTATAAGTGATCTAACTAGTAAAATATAATAATTGAAAAGAAAAATTGATTCACCCCCCTCTTAGTGTTTCCAACAGGGTTTAATACTAGGTATATAATATTAATGTTATGGTTTATAATCCTAGGATTTATAATATTAATCTTAAGTTTGATAATAATAATCTTAGGGTTTATAATTCTAGGATTTAATATACTAAACATAGGGCTTATAGTATTAATTTTAGGGTTTATAATATTGGGTATTATAATGTTAGGGTTCATAATATTTGATTTAATATTAGGGTTTAATATTGTGACATTGGAATGGTAAAGAAATATATTCAACGTTGCATATTGAAAAACATTGTCTCAAAAATCAAACTAACAATCATTGTCACAACGTTACATTACATAAAAATGTATTCAACATTGCATTGCGACATTTCAAAATTGGGGTTTAAAATTTATGTTTAATGCTAGGGCCTGTAATATAAGCCTATGGTTTATAAAAATAATCCTAGAGATTAATATTAAATCTATATTCTATAATATTAATTTTAGGTTTATAATATTAATTTGGGTTTTATAATATTAATTATATGGATTATAATATTGAGTTTTATAATTTAAGTGTTTTATAATATTAGTATAATAATATTAGAGTCTCTAAAATTAATTTTAGGATTTAATATATTAAACTTAGGATTTACTGTATTAATCCTAGGTTTTATAATCTAAGCTTTTATAATATTGATCTTATATTGAATTTTATAATGTTAATGTTTATAATATTTGGTTTAATATTATGGTTTAATATTGTGATTTTGGAATTGTACAAAAATCTATCCAACATCACATTGTGACAAACATTATGTCAATGTCATAATCATTTTTGCAATCATTGTCGCAATGCCATATTAAATTGTGATTTATTCAATGTCACATTGCAATATTACTATAATTGGGGTTTAGAATCATAGTTTATAATATAGGAGTTTAATATACAGTTCATAATATTGGGTTTATAATATTTGGATTTATAATAATAATCCTAGGGTTTAAAATTCTCAAGATTATTAGTCTTAGGGTTTATAATCCTAGGGGTTAATATATTAAACTTAGGGTTTGATATACTAATCTTAGAGTTTATAATATTAATGTTAGGGTTTATAATATTAATCTTCTGGCTTTTAATATTAATTATAGTGTTTGTTATATTTTTCCTAGGGTTTTGTAATATCAAGTCTTTGTGAAACATGTTTTTCATATATTAATTATATTTATGAATGCAGTTGTGCTAATATTATAATGGTTGGATAATATACCTTATATTTATGTTGTTTTGTGAAATTTAATATAATTTGTTTTTGAAGATATTTTATTTCTTTATAAAGTAAATAATCTTATTTAAACTTTTATGGATACCTGAGGGTTAAGGTACTTTATCGTTGAATTTGTTGTTCAAAAACAAAGTTCATTTCATGTCCAATTTTGAAACTACTTAATTCTAAATATAGACTAAAAAGTGAAAGGTTATGAGAGTGGTTGGGTTATAACAATAATTATGTTCAACAATCAAATATATTTAAGGTTACAACAAATAGAAATGAACAAAAACATTAATTACCTAGGAACTAACATTAGTAGATAAAGTGTTGTTCCTATTTTAATTATTTTATGTTCATAAAAATAATTTTGATATATTAATATCTTAATCTGACCTCTACATATTCCCATGTGTTTTTCCAAGTGTAGCTTGCTCACGTGTGAGCTGCTAGTTTTCCATATGTAAGTTTCATTCCAGTTTGGCCTTTCCATTTTTTAACATGGTATCAGAGCTCAATGAGTTGGGTCTGTGGTGAGAGAGCCTTGGTGGCTAAGTTGAGCCTTGGTGGCAGATTCAATTGCTTTTGTGACAGAACACTAAAATTTTGAGGAATCTCAAGCATCGTTGGTTTTAGGGGTCAAAACTGTGCTAATCAGCGTTGACTCTGCACTGTGAAACAATGATGATTGGTGCTGGTTTTAGGGGTCAAACCCGTGCTGATCCAGAAAAATTACAAGAATTTTTGTCAGCACAAACTGTAGTACAGTGAAAGGACACTCATGTTTTTTGCTTGTTGGAGGCAGCTTGAGACCAGAAGTTCTTGAGTTGGTGGTCCTGTTCAGTGGTTTTTTGAAGGTCGTCTATCTAGAGTTGGATCCGTAGCACCCATATTTGGAACTGTTGGAGGATCTAGAGCTCGATTCACAGATCATCTGTTGGAGGATCAGGAGTTCAATCGGTAGATCGACTGTTGGATGATTTGGAGTTCGATCCATAGATCGCCTGGTGGAGGATCTTGTGTTGGATCCATAGATCAGGTGCTGGATTACTGGATCTGTAGATTGGACTAGTGGATTTGTTAGTGGACTCATGGTTTTGTCACAATGAATAACCACATTACAGAGATGTACCTGAATGAGAGAAATAAGCTCGATAGGAAAAATTACACCAACTGGAAGTTCAAGTTGTAGACATTTCTCAAGGGTGTTAGTCAGTGGGAAATTGTAAACGGAGATGAAGCAAAGTTGACTGCAGTTGGTGGTGTCAAAGCCACCTCAGTTCAGGATTAGGAGAAGAGAGAAAATAGAGCGAAGTTCCTGTTGAAGATGTCGGTAAAAGATAACATAATCCCTCACATTTGAGAATGAAAAACCGCCAATGACATTTGGCTGATGCTCAAGGATTTGTATGAGATGCAAAATAAAAATCATATGTTGTTCCTTAAGAGTAAGATTTTGTCCATCAGAATGGAGAATGAATCCATTGTTGCATTCAACTCATGGATCAAAGAATTGAGAGACAAGTTGGGCGACATAGGGGAGAAAGTGTCTAATATAGATATCATCACAATTACCCTAAATGGTATGATAGAGGATTATTAAATGTCCATTACAGGGCTTGCGGGGAGGGAGAAAGCTCCCATCTTTAAAGAGTTGATAGGGATTTTGACGCAGGAACAAGAGAGGTCTATGAATCTGAAGCCTCAAAATGAAGATCTAACATAGGTAGTGAAGAAAAAGTTCTTGAAAGGGAAACTAGGAGGAGGAGAGAAAGACGGTGGTTCATCCCAAAAAATTCCATTTCAAGGTATGTCATCCACTAGAAATGATTAAGGAATTAAGTGTTTTTACTGTGGTAGGACTAGTCATATTGCTAGAGATAGTTATAAAAAGAAGACTGATGAAACCAGACATAGACACAAGAGGCATACAAGGAATTTTTCTAGAAAATATTGGAATCATGATCTTAAATTATTTGTGTCTGATGCTGCTCTTTATGCTGAGACCAATTAGGCTGAAACTTGGTTTGTGGATTCTTGAGCATCCACTCATATGACAAGTAATAAAGACTAGTATGAAAATTTCAAGGATACTAGCAATGGTGCGAACATCTAGCTAGGAGATGAAAAAGCATATAAAATTAGAGGGTATGGAGATATTCCTTTCCTAATGGAAATATGAGGTGCATCCACAATGTAATGTTTGTACTTGGAATTAAAAAGGAATTGATCTTTGTCTCCATGATTGCAGATTAGAATTTAAAGGTACATTTTTTCAAAGCTTACTGTATTGTAAATGATTTATTGGATCATTAGAATTTGATCGCATTAGGAGTATGATTTAGAGGCCTATATAACTTGAATGTTACAAGCATGCCACATCAAACTTTAACTTTAATGACTATTTCAATAGAAAACCTTTGGCATCAAAGGTTTGATCACATCAACCTTCATGACTTATTGATGCTACATAAACAAGGTATGGTTGATGGACTTCCTATTTTAAACAATGAACATATTGATTGTGAAGGTTATGTACTTGGGAAAATGCACAATGATGAATTTCCCTCTAGTTAAAATAGGAGAAAGAAAGATATTCACAAACTCGTGCATACTAATATATGTGGACCCATGCAGACAAGGTCCTTGGGTGGAGCGTATTATTTCTTGTTATTTGTTGTTGACTGCACAAGATATTCTTGGGTATACTTTCTTAGAAGGAAAATTCATTTTTTCGAGTATTTTAAAGAGTTTAGAAATATGGTTGAAAAGTAGACAAGGAAAGTCATCAAAATTCTCCGCTCAGATCAACGGGGAGAATACAGGCTTGGAAACTTCATCAAATATTATAGAGACCATGGGATAGCACAACAATTTATAGTGCCCCACACTCCACATTAGAATGGGGTTGTAGAGAGGAAGAACGTAACTCTAGTGGAGTGTGCACACAACATGATAAAAGGTAAGAACCTATCCAATGGATTTTGGGTAGAATAGATTAGCACTATAGTTTACCTAAAGAACAAAATTCCAACTAGGTGCCTTGATCTCAAGACTCCATTTGAGGCTTTGTATTCTTTCAAACCTACAGTCCATCATTTGAGAGTATTTGGCTCTAAGTATTTTTCACACATTCCTAAGGAAGATAGGAAGAAACTGGATGCTAAAGCTATAAAGTGCATATTTGTAGGGTATTGTTCTATTTTCAAAGCATATAAGATGTTTAATCCATCTACAAACAAAGTGTTTGCAAGTAGAGATGTTATATTTCATGAACATGTTGATGAATGGAATAAGGATAGAAGTCATGAGGAGTGGCACATTCCTTTACTGATTGATAACAGTAATGATGAAGCTAAAGACAATCATTTATAGTAGCAGCAGCATCAAAAAGAGGAATCTAGCGATGTGGATACATTTAGGAGTCGAAATCCATTAAGAGGTGAGCAGGAAATCACACCGGATAGAATTGAGGCAAGTATGCTACCAAGGAGATTAGGTAGGAAGACTCACTTACCTCCAAGGAACAAATATTATGCTCTTATGACTAGTATTTTAAATGTTGTTGAGCCCATGAATTACAATGAAGCAAATCAGTATGATGAATGGAGGTCAACCATGAAAGAAGATTATGAGTCCATAATTAAAATGAAACTTGGGAATTAGTTGAACTACTAAAAAGAAAATAACCCATAGGTTGTAAATGGTTATTTAAACCTAATTTCAAATCAAATGGTAGTGTAGACAAGTATAAAGCTAGGCTACTGGCCAAAGGGTACTCACCGAGAGAAGGAATTGCTTATGAGGAGACTTTTTTTCCTGTAGCTAAGTTAAATACCATTATAATGTTGATAGATCTAGCTACTAAGTAACATTGGAGCCTACACCAGCTAGATGTGAAATCTAGTTTTTTTAAATGGACAGTTAAAAGAAGAGGTATATTTAAATCAACCAGAAGGGTTTATTAGAAAAGGGAAAGAACACTTTGTCTATAAATTAAATAAGGCATTGTATGGATTGAAATAGGATCCCAGATCTTGGTATGAAAAAATAGACTCTTTCTTCTTACAATATTGTTATAAGAGAAGTAAAAATGGCCCAAATCTCTATACCGGATTTGATTCAAAGGGGCAGATTGTGATGATTTCCTTATATGTTGATGATTTGATTGATATTGGAAATTATAATGGATTGGTTGAAGAAATTAAAGTCCATATGTCACAGGTATTCAAAATGAAAGGCCTTGGCAAATTGCATTATTGTTTGGGTCTTGTAGTTTGGAGGGATTCTGGCAAGACTTTTGTTACTCAAGGAAAGTATGTCAGGGAACTGTTGAAGAAATTTAGAATGGATTAGTGTAAAGTTTCTTTAGTACCTATATAATAGAATGTTAAATTTCAGAATGATGATGGTTCTAGAGAGGTGGATGCTACATTGAACAGAAAACTGGTTGAAAGTTTGATTTATTTGACTATAACCAGACTTGACTTAGCATATTTAGTGAGTGTGCTGAGTTAGTTCATGACAAAACCTCTTGAAAATCATTGGGTGGCAGCAAAAGGTATCTTAAGGTATTGTTGACAGTGCCGGACCCACCAACATGTCAAGGGGATCTCCCCGATAAGAAGTCCCAATTAGACCAAAGACTATTTGGTGTAGGAGTCCCAACAGTGGGTCGTACGGTATTGCCTTAATCGTGGTTTCAGATAGAGGCAAGTAAGATGTCCATATTGGTAGCAAGGGTTTGAATTTTACGACAAGACAAGGAAGGTGCATGAATGGTTCTAACACAAGGAAAGTGGGGTGAGTGCGCCCCTTGGAAACCTGTGGTAGCACGCATCTTGGAAGGGAACACACGAGCAAAAATTCATCACAAACTAGAAATAAAGTTAGGTAACAATCCAATGTGATGGTTAGACCAATTATCACATTTCAGTAAGATTCATACACAGTTATACATAATAGTCCATACATGCATGTGTAAAAAAGCAAATACGTATATCATTTAGAGTAAACAAGATAGTTGGAATACATTATGACATATGCATCAAACATGATGGCTTTGTTATATTAAGAAGTGTAAGTTCTAGTCATATAATGCATCCATGTCCAACCACTAGTTCTGATAGCGGAACGTTACAGTCACAACCACCTAGTCCTCCAAAGTGATTTACTAGCTCTGCACAGTGGAGAAGCCAAGGCTCGTTACAATACTGTCCAAGCTTTCTCTAAGATACTCCTATTGGAAGCTTGGTTAACCAAAAGCCCTTACAATGAGTTATGAGGGACTATTTATAGAAAAGGTTGGGACGACCCTTAACACCCCCCTTTGTGAGCGTTCATCTACCCTCATGACTCTCCAACTACTCTATGACTGTTATATTCAACTATTGACACTTTAATGTCCACTTGACAAGACGTTACCTACAATCTGTAAATGTACCCATGTGAGACAAAATGGCTTGAGAAAGCCATGCACGACATCACTTACACTTAGACCATTGTGATGAGACCAACTCTTTGAAATCCTTGTGACGGTCGATGGTGGCAAACTGATGCCAAGCTTGGTTGTCCATGATGATGTCTGTGTGCTCCATGGTGACATCCTACTGTAGGTGAACCCTTGCCTCCGTTGCATCCAGATACACTAATATGGATCCTCCATCCAACTCATCTGATAGCATGTGCATCATTGTCTTAAATGTGGCTAGACTAGCAACATATTGATGCATAGTGTCTGTGTTGATCTCCAAGTGTGTGCTAGTGACCATGTGCATCAACTTGTTGAAGTACATGTTTAGCTCCAGTTGGGCTTGCTTCTTGTCTTCGCCTCAGTGAGTGTGCCAAATGGGTGGGACCACATGTGTGTGCACAATGACATGCATACTGTTGAATTCCCTTGCATGCAATCAAAATCACAGCTCACCTTGTCTACTCCATGCTAGCTGTTAGGATGGATATATAACTTGTGGGGGCACAGTTTCATCCGTCTTTGCATGTTGCGTCCCCTGCTATACTTGTTCCTGCTACAAATCATTCTCTCATCTGTGCAACTCCTGTTCTTCCTTGAGTTACTACTTCATCACCTGAAAATCCTTCTCTATTCCTTTCTCTACCCTCATGCGATCATCTTGTTGCACTGTCACCTCATAGCCTTAATTTCAAAAAATGCTTTCGTCATGAGTGGAGCTACTTTGAGCTTCCATCTTTTCTTCATCTCTATGCTGTCAAAAACCTTCCTCTTGCACTCGCCACATGCGAGTGTGTTGCCTTATACTGATGGTGCTACTCACTGTAATGTTTCTACCATCTTATCTTGATGTCCTTGTATACAAACAACTTGATGTCTTCATAGGTAGGCAAGCTCATAGACACTTGCTTAGCTGCAACCCTCGTTGTGCTCTCAACGGTGTCCTTTGACTCTTCTCTCCTGAAGGCCATTATACTTGTGATGCTAAGAGACCGATAGACACTTGTGATGCCTATAGACATAGCAACACTCATGGCAAGCATTCTATCAGTCAAAAACAAAAAAAAACTTGAGGACTGACTTGCAACATACATGTGTGATTGATCATGAAGGTTGCGCAATTTTCGCCAGGAGGTCGGGAGACTAACTGCCAAAACTGCGCAAGGCATAGTCCGGGCTATCAGGAGGCTGATTGACTGCTGGAACTGCACAATGCATAGTCCAGCCTAGCCTGTTGAAGATTGAAATTGCACAATGTGAAATTTCAGTCAGCAGTGACATGCAACCAGCATACTACATTGTGTAGTTTCTAGGGCTAGTAGGACATTGCCTCCAAGAATTGTGCAATGCAAGCCTAAAGGTAAACATTGGGCTAGACTTGCATAGTTTCTAGAGGGAAGGAAGAGCCTTCACTTCCGGAAATGTACAGTGCTAGCCGAGCAAGGCACGGTCCGGTCCAAGGTAGTCTAGACCGACCGATGGGTGACTGAAAACATGAGAAGTCTGAAAGCATGATGAGATGAGTGCAAACAAGAGTGAATGATCATACATGAAAACATCAAGTGCAAGATTCAAGAAATGGGAAAGCATGCATGTGTGTGAAGCAAGTTGCCACAACGATGACCGTTTGTGCAAAAACAATGTCATGCATGCGGTAACAATGAGATGTGAATGAAAATTGAAACGGTGCTTCTACAAGATAACATACATCAAAATGATAGCAATTGCTCACTGAAATCAAGCAGACAACACTCACATGAAGCAAAACACAAAAAGCAAAAGAAACATAGTGCGAGACATGAAAAGAAGGCTTAGCCCAAAACAGATGAGTTGAATGTGTTGATGACTCCTAGATGTAATCTGGGATGTCAAAAATGCAAGGTCAATGTGAGGAATGAGCTCTGTAGTGTCTGATTGATGAGTCTTGATAAAATCAAGGTTGTGACGCACATACCACAAATCTAGGACAATGACACTTGGCGGGAGGTTTCTGAAATGATCCTTGCATGTAACCTCCAACTGCTAAAAATAGATCCCTGATCAAGGGATGCCTTTGCATGTTTCCTCGGGAAAAGCATTCCATGCATGAAAATTAGTTTTGATTGGTCCCAGAGGGAACCGGTCAACTTGAAGGCACATGCATCAGTCTGCAAGCTTGGGATGAAAATCTGTGTAGTTTCTCGGCTGAGTAGAGATGCCTGTCCTAGAGGGATTGTAAAATCTCTAAGAGGAACAGATGACTATCTCCTAGGATTGCACAATTTTTGGGCTAAGCAGCTATCCTGGGTCAGACCTTGCAATTTTCTCAAGGAAGCTTGTCTTACTGTATCTCACAATTTCTGAGCTGAGCAGCTGTCCTGGGTCAGACCTCGCAATTTTCTCAAGGAAGCATGTCTGACTATATTGCGCAATTTCTTAGCCCAACAAGATGCTTGACTAGATTTTCACAATTTTTTCTAGCTACTGGGTTGGTTGTCCTAGAGGGATTGTGCAATTTCTAGTAGCAGCAGGTGACTTCTACCCATAATTGCACAATTTCTGGGCTAAGCAGTTGTCCTGGGATGAATTGTGCAATTTTTGAGAGGAAACCTATCACAAATAATTGCGCAATTCTAGAGCCCAGCTGGGTGTCCAGCTGGGTTTGTATAACTTTTGGAGGGAATTATAGTTCCGCTCCAGAATTGCACAATTCCCGGAGGGAGCTGCTCAACCAATAACTGACACTAAGTCCAGAAAGAATCCTATGAAGGAGTTGGAACAAACTTGCATGCATAGGCTGACAAGACTCTATGAAACAACTGAAGCTAATGTGCTTAATAGTGCAATACATGTTGCTGAGGATGGTCAATAGGGACGCTCCAAAATGAAGCTAAGACAAAATTTTGGAGGGTGGTTGTAACCGCTACAACCCTTGGTGACACACTGGTAGAACTCCATCTCTCTGAATGGACCTTGTTCATGAAAAGCAAGTCTAGCACTTTAGTTCTCTAGTCCTGTTGGTTTACACACTTGCTTGATTGTAAGATATAACATCTTCCAAGCCCTTGGTCGGTCGATGTACATTCCAAGCCAAGCCAACATAGTTGTTGCGATTGGGGATTAGGGTTATAATGGTGCACAAGAAGTATAGCCGTCAGAGTTTCAGTTTCATCTCTGGTGTTGCTCCACTGCTAGTAGGCCTAGACAATACCTTGACGGAGTCATGCAGGAGCACAAGCATCGCTCCACTGATAGTGAGCCTAGTCAATACCCCGACGGAGTTACTTGCATCACCTCTCTATGCAGTAAGCCTTTCTCTTCTTTCACCTTATTCATTTTTCATTTTTTCGAAATTTTTCACTTTTTCATTTTCATAACTTGTGCATAACACTTATTAATTTCAGAGGCGAAAGAGTGATCCCAACTTATTGAGAGAAGAAGAGGTTTCTCCTTCAGAGAAGTAGTTTATATATACCTTTGATGTGCTTGTTAAGGTTTTCTCCCTCACCTTACTTTACTTGATTGAGCTGACAAGGATTAACCCAAAAACAACTAACTAGAGTAGGTGATACTAGTTAGCACACAAGAGTTGTGTTTTCACCAAGGTTCACTTTGAACAATATGTATTTTCCATTGATGTATGATGGACTGAAGACAACAAGTTGTTACATAAGAGAGCGAACAACAAATAACCAAAAGTGGATAGCTATACAAGTCCTCTTATACTTTACCCAGCTTGTTTCAAGAGTAGTACACGGTCCATGCGAAACTAACCTACAGACATAAACATAAAAACAAAAAAAAAAAGAAAAGCAAGAAGCAGAAGAAAATGTGAAAGCTAAACGAGTAATAAAACAAACAAGAAAGAAAAAAAAACACAAAGAAAGAAGCAAACATGCATGAAAGAAAACAACTCAAAAAGAAAACACTACTCCTACTCCTAAGCTAACAATGAATGGGTCATCTCATGTGAAGTGATACTTCCAATGCATCCACTAGTGCATTGGTTGACCAATGTTGGTGAAGGCATGGTTTGCGCACAACACAGTTGTGTGAACCAATAGATGTGAAAGATATAACAATGAAGACAAACACACTCAGAGCTTAAATGCGTCCACAGAACAAAAACAAGTGGAAGTGCATGACCTGCAGTTCGTAGACATACCATGGTGGTGTGTGACACTACGTGTAGATGTTGAGCACATGAATACTCTTGACTGTGACATTCAAGCACATGTGAGGAAGTTAAACCACTTACGTTGCACAAGTGTGCTTGCTGAGTAATATTCCTCCAATTCATAAGAAATGGGATCATGTAGTTCAAGTGGAGGAAGTGAAATATGAGTGTTAGATTATTCTTGCGGGCATACAAATGAGTGATGAGGAGCCTTCGTTGTTTGAACAATTTCCTGATCAGAAGTGAAACCAAGCTCAGGACAACGAGGGCCTAACATAACCCTCAGCTGGGGCTGAAGTGACTCGACAGTCTAGGGTGTTTCAACTTCGTTGACAGATGGATAATCGTAGACATGTGGCTTACACAGATTAACAATGAGTGAATCAACCTCATGATCGGATGATGAGGTAAAGAGATCACGACAACCAAGATCAGAAAATTCAGGATGTTGGTCGACGTCCTCATGATTAGATGAATCGCACAGAGGGGTAGATGATAAGCAAGAATGTTCATCCTATGTGTTTTCGGAAAAGATAGATGAAAAATAAAGTGGATGTTCAAAGAATGATTGGTCCTCTCCGTTGTCAGATGATGGAATAACATCTGGTGTTTCCTGCAAATGATCCACAATGGGTGTGTCTGTGGATGGAGATACACATGAAAAATCTGGGATGGCAGGATCGCCAAGGAGGTCAGGAAAAAATGGAGGAGGTGCGAACAGATAGGGATGGTCCTCTACTGTCAGTGGATGTTCAAGCTCCCGGTCATAGTCTTCGTGAATGATAGTGCATGTTGGTTGCACAACACCACCTCCGTCGATGACTTGATCCTCGTTCACAACAAATGTACAGTCTGAAATGGAAGAACATAAGACAGTGTCATCTGGAGGATTATCTAAGTACGGAGATGGAAGTTGAGGTACAAAAAACATGTGATAACCCAATGGATTTGCAACCAGGCTCACACGAAAATCAGAAGGAGCGATGTCAGGAGGATGTGATGGTTGAATAAATGTGTGTTCATGCTCTCCCAAATCACTCTGTGATGGTGGAGCTGTTTGATGAGGGGACAGCGGAAAGTCACTTGTGACAGCAACCGTGTCCATTTGTGATTGTGAAAATCCATCACCAAAGTATTTTGAGTGGGGTATGAGCTTGAAATTCTTCTTGGGATTGACAGATTGGATAAGACAATATTTGTGTCTGTTGATGCGATACTGTAATTTCATTTGGATTTTTGGAGCTTGAAACTACAAAACACGAAAGTGCTACCAGAATCATCATGCAATTCTTGAGGACCCATCCGTTGCTCTTACATTTTTTTGTCAAGAGGTTATGGATTAAAATGATGGAAAGTACATTCAATGAGATCACAAAACTTCTCAAGTGAGTGCACGCTGCTGGGTGGCAAACTCTAGCACCACTGTAGTGGAGATTCACAAAGTTTCTATGCAAGCAACACGTTGGCCTCTTATGCATAAAACACGTGCGCAAGGAATGCATAAAATTCTTCTAAGAAATCAGGCTAGGCTACTTCACCTTCACCATCATACGTGAATTTGACCAAGAGATAAACAAATTCCCTTATGATTTCGAGAGGTTCAGCATACAAAAAACATCGTGGAGGGGTGAGTGTGACAATATCCATGATAGATGTGCAAAGGTTCAAAATTGGATGAGAGGAAACAACTGGTCATTTGGACCTCCTTCTAGCACCATAAGTGTTGATGGTGCTAGACCCACCAACATGTCAAGGGGATCTCCCCGGTAAAAAGTCCCAATTACACCTCAAACTAATTGGTGTAGGAGTCCCAACAGTGGGTCGTATAGTATCACCTTGACTGTGGTTTCGCATCGAAGCAAGTAAGATGTCCCTGTTGGTAGCAAGGGCATGATTTTTTTGGCAAGTCAAGGAAGGTGCATGAACAGTTCTAACACATGAAAAGTGGGGTGAGTGTGCCCCTTGGAAACCTATGATAGCACATGGCTTGGAAAGGAACACACGAGAGAAAATGCATCACAAACTAGAAAGCGAGTTAGCTAACAATTCAAAGTGATGGTTAAACTAATCAGCACATTTCAGTAAGATTCATACATACTTATACAAACTAGTCCATACATGCATACGTAAGAAAATAGATACATATATAATTTAGAGTAAACAAGATAGCTAGAATACAATACGACAAATGCATGAAATGTGATGGCTCTGTTATATTAAGAAGTGTAAGTTCTAGTCATACAATACATCCATTTCCAACAACTAGTTCCGATAGCAGAATGTTACAGTCACAACCTCCTACTCCTCCAAAGAGATATACTAGCTCTACACAGTGGAGAAGCCAAGTCTCATTACAATACTATCCAAGCTTTCTCTAAGATACTCCTATTGGAAGCTTGGCTAACCAAAATCCCTTACAATGATTTATGAGGGACTATTTATAGAAAAAGGTGGGGTGACCCTTGACATCCACCTTTGTGACAATTCATCTATCCTCATGACTCTTCAACTATTCTATGATTGTTACATTCAACTATCAACACTTGAACTTCCACTTGACAAGACATTACATACAATCTGCACATGTACCCATGTGAGACATCACTAACACTCGGATCATTGTGGTGAGAGTAACTCTTTGACATCATTGTGATGGTCGATGGTGGCAAATTGATGCCAATCTTGGTTGTCTATGATGGTGCTTCTGTGCTCAATGGTGACATCCTGTTGAAAGCGAACTCTTTCCTCCATTGCATCCAAGTACACTGATATGGCTCCTCCGTCCAAATCATCTGATAACATGCACATCATTGTCTTGAATGTGGCTAGACTAGTAACACACTAATGCATAGTGTCTGTGCTGATCTCCGAGTGTGTGCTAGTGACCATGCACATCAACTTGTCGAAGTACTTGTTTAACTATAGTCGGACTTGCTTCTTACTTCGCCTTGGTGAGTGTGCCAAATGGGTGGAATCACATGTGTGCACAAAATGACATGCATTCTGCTAAATTCATTTGCATGCAATCAACAACACTGCTCACCTTGTCTGCTCCGTGCCAGCTACTGGGATAGATCTATAACTTTTGTTAGTGTAGTTTCATCTATCTGTGCATGTTGCACCCCCTGTTGTACCTTTTCCTCCTGAAACTCATTCTCTCGTCTGTACAACTCTTGTTCTTCCTTGAATTACTACTTCATCACCTACAAATCCTTCTATATTCCTTTCTCCACCCTAGCGCAATCGTCTTTTCATGTCATCACTTCATTGCCTCAATCTCGAAAACTCCTTTTGTCATGAGTGGATCTACTTTGAATTTGTAGCTTTGCTTCACCTCTATGCTATCAACAACCTTCCTCTTGCACTCACTGCATGCAGGTGTGCTCCCTTCTGCTACTACTAATGGTGTTTCTTGATATGATGTTGTTTCCATATTATCTTGATCTCGTTGTCTACGAACAACTTGATGTCTTCATAGGTAGGTAAGCTCATAGACAGTTGCTTGGCTGCAACCCCCTTTGTGCTCTAAACATTGTCCTTTGACTCTGCTCTCCTGAAGGCCATTGTACTTGTGCTGATGAGAGACAAATGAATGCCTGTGATGCTTGGAGACATAGCAACACTCAGGGCAAGCAATCTGTCAATCAAAAACCAAAACAAACTTGATGATTGACTTGCAACATACCTGTGTGATTGATCATCAAGGTTACACAATTTCCGCTAGGAGGTCGGGAGACTAACTTCCAAAATTGTGCAAGGCACGGTCCGAGCTATTAGGAGGTTGAATGAATGCTAGAACTGCACAATGCATAGTCCATCCTGGCCTGTTGAGGACAGAAACTACCCAATGCGCAATTTCAGTCAATAGTGACATGCAACCAGCAAACTACATTGCATAGTTTCCGGGGCCAGCAGGACACTTCCTCAAAGAATTGTGTAATGCAAGCCTAGAGGTTAGTGTTGGGCCATAATTGTGCAATTTCTGGAGGGAAGGTAGAGCCTTCACTTCTAGAAATGCGTAGTGTTAGCCGAGCAAGGAACTATCTAGGCCAAGGCAGCCTAGACTGGCTAACAGGTGACTGAAAACACGAGAAGTCTGAATGCATGATGAGATGAGTGCAAACAAGAGTGAATGATCATACATGAAAAAAACAAGTGCAGGATTCAGGAAATGGGAAAGCATGCATGCGTTTGAAGCAAGTCCCTGCAACAATGATCGTTTGTGCAAAAATAGTGTGATGCATGCGACAACAATGAGATGCAAACGAAAAATGAAACAGTGCTTCTACAAGATAACATACATCAAAATGATAGCAAGCACTCACTAAAATCAAGCAGACAACACTCACATGAAGCGAAACACAAAAAGCGATAGAAACGCAGCGCGATACATGAAAAGCGGGCTTACCCCAAAACATATGAGTTGAATGGTCGACAACTCCTAGATGTAATGTGGGATGTCAAAACTACAAGGTCGATGTGAGGAATGATCTCTGTAGTGTCCAATTGATGAGTTTTGATAAAATTGAGGTTGTGACACACATGCCACAAATTTAGGATAGTGACACTTGGTGGGAGGTTTCTGAAATGATCCTTGCATGTAACCTCCAACTGCTAAAAATAGATCCTTGAATCAAGGGATTCCTTTGCATGCTACCTCGGGAAAAGCATTCCATGCATGAAAATCAGTTTTCATTGGTCCTAGAGGGAACCTGTCAACTTGAAGGCACATGCATAAGTCTGTGAGCCTGGGATGAAAATCTGTGCAGTTTCTCATCTGAGCAAAGATGGATGTCCTAGAGGGATTGCACAATTTCTGAGAGGAACAAGTGACGTTCTCCCATGATTGTGCAATTTTTAGGCTGAGTAGCTGTCCTGGGTTAGAACTCGCAATTTTCTTAAGGAATCCTATCTGAATGTATCTCGCAATTTCTGAGCTGAGAATTTGTCTTGGGTCAAACCTCACAATTTTCTCAAGGAATTTTGTCTAACTATATTGCATAATTTCTGAGCCTAGTAGGGTGCCTGGCTAGATTTGTGCAATTTATGCTAGTTACTGGGCTAGCTGTTCTAGAGGGATTGTGTAATTTCTGTGAGAAGCAGGTGACTACTGCCCTGAATTGTACAATTTTTTGCCTGAGCAGCTGTCCTGGGATGAATTGCGTAATTTTTGAGAGGAAGATTGTTAGGAAGAATTGCACAATTCTGGAACCCAGCTGGGTGTCCAACCGAGTTTGCTCAATTTCTGGAGGGAAGGCTGGTTCCCATCCAGAATTTCATAACTCCCAAAGGGATCTTGTCAACCAGCAAGTGACACTAAGTTAGGAAAACAACCTATGAAGGGGGTGGAACAAACTTGCGTGCAGTGGTTGACAGGACTCTATGAAACAAATGACGCTCATGTGCTTGCCAGTGAAAGACATGCTACTGAGGATGATCGCTAGGGAATCTCCAAAACAAAGCTAAGGAAAAGTTTTGGAGGGTGGTTGTAGCTGCTAGAACAGGTATATTTAAGGAACTATAAATTTGTCACTAAATATGCTGATTCTTTTGATGTTAAACTAACAAGCTATTCAGATTCATATTGGGTTGGAGATTTGAATGATAGTGTTGGCTTGTTGGGGCCTAACCCAAGTTCGGATTTAATTAGCCAAGAAAATCCCTGTTTGGCAACAGTCCACATAGCGCGAACTGAGGTCTCACCCGAAGTAGTATGGGGGGGTGCCGGAACCAGGTTTCTGCACCCTTGAGATGTCTTAGGGTCTGGTTTGATCCAATTGTTCGTCCCTGCATGCAGGCTGCTTCGCGCATTTCCCTGACCTTTGTGCCCTAATATACTTACCTTCGCGCAACCCTAAACATGGGATGTGGGGCTTCTGCATTGCTAGAGCAGTGCTCTGCGATATTCCCCTAAGACGCACCTGAGATCTTACATATCTTCATATACCCGTTAATTATCTTCACGTAAATGGATATCTTATGTTATATTTATTTATACAACATATTCATTTGAGTTTGCGTAGAAAATAAACAATACACTTGCTATTTATACTCAGTCATACATTAAAATAGGAAAATATACACAGAAATATGGTAAACTTCTCTCTATTAGTTCTTCCAATGGTTACAGACTCAACGTGCCCTACGCACTCAGCTGTAAGGGTCCGCTCACTCAGCTGTGGACTACTAGGCCTCTACGCACTTAGCTGCATAACCTTCTCCTACTCTACAACCCAAAGACACCCTTTACACTTTGATTCAATCACTTAGAGTCATTACGCTTCCATTCTTAGTCCTCTCCTTTTACACTTAGAGCCTCACTCTATTTATACAATCCCATGGTCTACAGACCATGGGAGGTCTATCAAGCTGAAATTACATTAAAAAAATGAGGGCGGACAACCCTATGACTCTATTATGACTTCGCGCTCCACACCAACAATTCACGAAGCTTTGACAAAGGATTTGGTCAAAACTTCGGCTTTAAGCCCCAAAACATTCCTTGGGGGGATTCCATGCCCAATGGGCCCCCAACACAAACATCGTGATTCTCCCTCGAGTCACTCCATCAGTGCGGAGTCCCTCAAACTCTACTCGAACTGCTGCAAGGTTGGAAACACTTTGAGTTGTTGCCAACTAGATCTTCTATACGCATTGTCCCAAGACCGCAGTGTTAGAACTATTTCCTTGGATCCATGCCTATGTCCCCTATATTTTTTTATAGTCCCACACCTTCGTCCAGATCCTTGGAGTGCGAACACTGTGCTTCTATCGCCTAGTCAGATAGTCAGGCCACCCATGTAGGGATTCAATCGGTTACCATTCACTTTGCTTGGGAAAGGCTCTCCATTTAGTTTGACTAGCTATACTGCGCCTCTGTCTGTGACCTCCTTAACAACGTATCGGCCTAGCCAATGGATTCTGAACTTTCCTGGGAATTTATCAAACTTACTGTCATACAACAACACTAAATAATTTACCTTGAAGGTGTGCAACTTAATATGGTGATCGTGCCAGGCCTTCTCACACTACTTTTTCACCTACTGATGGAACCTAGCAAAGAATCAGTCCTCCTCAAGTTCTTCCAACTGTGCGAGCCTCTCTCCCAGGGCTTCGCGGTCTGTCATACCTGTGAGTGCTACTATTCGCAGACTAGGTACAATATACTCCATTGGCATGACAACCTCCACGCCATAAACCAACCGGAAAGGTGTCTGTCCTGTCAATTTCTTACACGTTGTCCTGTAAGCCCATAGTACTATAGGTATGCACAGGTCCCAATCACTCTACTGCATGTTGCATACTTTAGCCAACGCACTCTCTAGTATTTTGTTGAATGCTTCTACTGTCCCATTGTCTTGTGGGTGATACAATGTGCTTTTCTGATGATACACCTGAAACTCTTCTGTTAGCGTGCTAATGGTTTCATTCAGGAAATGTGTACTGTGATCACTCATCAAGATTTTTGGACATCCAAATCAATTCAACACGTGTTCAAACAAAAAATTCGCAGCCGTGGTGGCCATGCAGTCTTTCATAGGCTGCACTTTTGCCCAACGAGTCAAGTACTCTATTGTGGTGATAATGTATCTCGCGCCCATCTTTCTTTGAGGTTTGATAGGTCCTACAAAGTTGATTGCCCACTTTTCGAAGGGCTGCAGTGTCATTTGTGGATTTAAAAGCATCTCATCCCTCCGTGATGGTTTACCTGTCCTTTGACATATATCACAAGCCTTACAATGTGCTTTTGAAGCCTGATGAAGGGTTGGCCACCACAACCTTGTGTAGAGAATCTTTTGCACGATCACTCACCCTGCATAGTGTCCTCTTGCAGTGCCCCCATGCGCTTCCACGAGGATCTGACTTCGTTCAAAATTTAGGTACATGCCTTCACAGTATCTCATCATTACCCATATTGTATTGGTGCCCCGCAAGGACCGAAAAATCAGCCACGTGTACCACCAGTTCCTTCTTCTCCTGGATGGAGTATTCCTTTGGCACAGTCCTTGTTGTCAGAAAATGGATTATATCTTCAAATTTTCTATCCACTACATGAATAGCAAAGCGCATTGCATCAAGTAATCCTTCCTCCAAATTAGTAGGTTCCTCGCCCGTTTCAATTCGCGACAAGTGATTCGGTCCTGCGTTTAGGTGTCTAGGCTTCACAATGACCTCAAAATCATATTCTTGGAACAATAAGAGCCACCTACATATGCGCCCACCCAACACAAGCTTATTGACCAAGTGTTTTAGCACGAAATGGGCTGTATACATCTTGAAATGTCCTCCTAGCAAATAGTGTTGGTACTTTTGGAGTGCATACACCATAGCCAACTCCTCGCATTCAGTTGTGGAATAGTTCTTTTCCGCTTTAGACAACCTGCAACTTGCAAACGCGATAGGGTGATCGAAGCCCTCTCCACCCTCCTGTGTGAGTACTGCTCCCAGTGCTATACACGATGTGTCAACATGGACATAAAACTCCACATCCCATTTTGGGAAGACCAGGATTGATGCGGAGGCCAATTTCTCCTTTAGTGCATCTAGGCTCTTCATGCAATCGTCATTCTAGCAGAACATGACATGCTTTTTCAATAGTTTCTCCATTGGCGCGGTGATCTGGGCATAGGTTTTGATGAACTTCCTGTAGTACTCCGTATGTCTCGGTGTAGCATGCAATTGTTTAACACTTCGCAGTGCTTCCAAATTAAGAATTATTATAATATTTGTGGGGTCTACCATCAGCCCCTGTTTGCAGACCACATGTCCCAACAGGCTCCCCAAGGGAATGAGGAACATACACTTCTTGAGGTTTAGTGCGATTTGGTGTCATCGGGAAGTATCCAGCATCAAGCGTAAGCTTGCTACATGGTGCTTAACCAATCCAAATATAGTTCAATCATCCAGATAGACCTCTAGGAATTTGTGGATATATTCTTTGAATGTTGCAACAACTGTGCGCGAAAAGATGACCGATGCATTCTTTAACCCAAATGACATAACAATGTATTGAAAGCAGCCCCAGTCAGTTGCAAAGGTGGTCTTGTTCCTTTCTTCTGGCGTGATTTTGATCTGGTGGTACCCTAAGAACCCATCAATAAAAGAATATGCTTCTTACCCGTTGACATTTTCCAACACTTCATCTGTGAACATAGTTGGGAATGGGTCGTGCACACATGCATCATTCAATTTCTTGAGGTCCACGCATATTCTTATATTTCCCTTATGCTTCTTTTCCTGCAGTACCATAGGGCTTACCCAGTCGGATTCTTCCACTAGCTCAATGATTCCGGCTGCGAGCATTTTGTCTAGTTCTGAACGAACCTTTTCCTTGTACTTCAGATTCAAGTGGCAAGGCCTTTTCTTAACCGGTTTCGCATCAGGTTTTAAGGTGATATTCATCATCCCTAAATCACCAACAATCTCCTTTAAGTCTGTGATCTTGGTTGAGAATAAGTCCTGGTACTTGCGGAGTAACTCAGTGATCTTATCCACCGTCGCGTCATCCTAGTAGTCACCGAGCATTGCATACTTAGGTTTGGCCTCCATACCAATATTTACCTACTTTGTCTTTACCAACGCGGTTATGTTAGGGTCTTCAATCAATGGCCCTTGAACCTTGCGATAGCCTTCAGTTTCTCGAATGTTAACTTTTCGTGGATCTTAGTCATCTTCTTCATTAGTCACATTGTAACACTCCAACACATAGCTCAGCTGGGGCGCCCATTCAGGCTGAAGCACTTCGACTGGCCCCTGGGGTATTTTAAATATAGTTGCTTTTACTTCTTGTAGTGCATCATCAACAGTATCCCACCAATGATCCTCAAACGTGAAAGTTAACAGGATTCCTTCACGCAAGATATCCCATTCATTCGTTCCATGGCAGAGCTCTGTTTCTATATACCAGTTCATGGGTATAATATTTAGGGTATGACAGAATAGGTGCACCCAATCAGGTTGCGGCTCTTCCCCATAGGCCTTTGTCCATTTTGCGAGGTGAGCACATGGATCATCCCATCCGTAATACTTCTCTTTTAACTGTATCTGAGGCTTCCCAAACCGCATGTGCATCATCCTTCTGCGGTTGCGCCGGTCCTCAAAACTTCTTTCGTGCGTGCCCCACCACCTCGTGGGCATAGCATGCAGTACCCATTTCAAAGATTCGAAACATTGTTGTTCCAACACTTCTCTTTCAAATCTTCTCAGGAAGTCATCCACCTCAGTTAGCCCATCATACATAGGCAGATCTCTTACCTTTGTCGATATGCAGCACAACGATCTCATCATCATGTTACAGTTCAGTGTGGTTACCTCGTGTAACCGATTCTGCCATCATTCTATTTTCTCGTCCGAGTCTGACATGCAGGAGCTTTTGTGCCCCCATGAGATTCATCCATCCACGGTGTTACACAGTAATTTGTCACTATCTTCACTCCATTCCTTCTACTGTGTCATGTGTCCAAGTCAAACATGCTCATATTGAACAAATGCTCTCTTGTGTTGCCAAATGACCCACTTTTCCTAAGTTATCTACCTCATTATGACTATGGACTTAATATATGCGCTGAAAGGCGCTTATAAATAGTCCAGCTTCGCTGCCAGTGCGGAAGTACATCTGATTCCTGCGATGGTCCGATTTTATGTCCCAGCGCGAGGTTACTTATTATCTTTAGCAATGATTTGACTAGCTACGTTACTCACTAGCGATGTCAGCGCTATAGCTCAGTTATGCCCCCGCGATGATCCAGATTGGGCAAATGTGTTCCAACAGTCAGCCTTCCAGATGACTCCAGACCTGGTTGTTGGCATAGCTTGTATCGCCCTCCTTTCTCTGGCATGGCAGTTCCATTAATTGTGCTACCTTCCTTTGGGATAAGCTCACTCTTCCACCTTTCATGGAGACTCCTTCTCCTATTTAAACTCTCACCATTGCTACGCATTGCTAGTTTCTGATACTTGGCTAGTTGAGTAGTGCTGTTAGTGTTAGTGAGTTTGCTAGATAGCTAGTGTGAGTGTGACAAGTGTGAGATTGTTGATAGCTTGTGGAAGGTTTTGAAGTGCCCTTAATCTTGTGTAAAACTTATGAGTGAGAGAGATCTTGTATGTTGGGAGATCCATCTTCAAAGAGTGAATGCTTGAGGAACATGCTGGCTAGATCCCTCTGAGAAGGCTTATGACGTCAAGACTTTAGTTGTAAGTTTACTCTTATTTCATTATTAATACAATCAATGATGTTTTCCTATGTCTTGTATGTAATGTACTTGATAGCTCATGACTTCTTGACTTTGTGAGTAAACAGATCATTGCTGTTTTCCGGTTATGTGCTTTGTTGTATTTCCTTTGCATTGTTTCAGGTTGATCACTCATTAGGAAGTGGAAGCCGGAGCAGCTCAACGAAACTCCATCGACCACCTGTTGAGGTAGGCCTCGAACTATGACTGTTTAAGGAAAGCTATTGTTGATCTGTCCTTGTTTGTGACTAGACCCACTCTAGGGCTAGAGGGGTTGCCTCTGTCCGCATAGGGAACACTTTCCTGCATCACAAATTGGCTTCCTGTGTGACCATCTTCAAGGATTGCATTCTTATCGTCCGCTCCTGTCACGAATGCCAAATCTACCAGCGAAAGATGCGTGCGCCTCCCACTCCATTGCACCTTGTTGTTACCTTTGGCGCTTTTGCCAAATGGGGCATTGATTATATGACCTGTAACCCTCGCTCGGCTAGGGGGCATGGGTATATCATCGTTGCCATTTATTACTACACAAAATGGGCCAAGGCGATGCCCACACTGTCTGAAGATGGTCACACAGTGGTGCAATTTTTGTTTAATCATGTTATCTCATGGTTTGGAGTCCCTCAGGCTATCGTCACTGATCACAGTAAGCATTTTTGTAATCATATCATGACTGAGCTAACAACCCAGCTAGGCTTGTGGCATGATAGCTCGACTCCATACTATCCTCAGGCCAATGGCCAAGTAGAAGCCATCAACAAGGTTCTAGTTACGATGCTTCAATGCACCATTGGCATGCATAAGTCCAACTGGCACTTGATGTTGTTCTCTGCCTTATGGGCCTACTGAAATTCTATGAAGGATGCCATCGGTTTCACCCCTTTCCAATCAGTTTATGAACTGGAGGCTACCCTTCCCATTGAGTGCAAGATCCCTTCTTTGAAATTAGCCGTCGAATTACTCCCCAACACTACTCCGGTAGAAGAATGCCTTCTTTACCTAGAACGGTTGGACGAGACTCGTCGACTAGCCTCTCTAGCTATTGAAGCACAGAAGAAGAGAGTGAAAACTCATTTTGATCATACTGTCCACCCTCGTTCTTTTGTTGAAGGAGATTTAGTCCTGCTCTATGATCAAGCGGATGATAAGCTCGAGGCAAGAAAATTCGAGGCCATGTGGCACGGGCCTTATATTGTAAAGCGAGTTTTGCAAAAAGGTGCCTACGAGCTGATTGATTATGAAGGGAATACTCTAGATAAGCCCTGAAATGGGCTTTACTTGAAAAATTATTATGCGTGAACTTCGTGCATTCTGATTTGTACATACGTGTGTTTTTAGCAGGTGTGTGTGTGTGTTTTCATGTTTTGGCTTGGTGTGTAGGCGTATTGCTGCTTATTGTGTCTTTTGCTTCTTGTGTAGATGTCTAGCGCACCTTACATTGGTTTCACTAATGGTGCCTGCCGCAGTACTCGCAACCTGTCTTCTGCGGCATGGATGATCTGCGATCCTCATGGTGAGTTAGTAGACCTTCAAGGTGTTTGTCTAGGTTGTACCACAAACAATATCGCTGAATATAGTGCTATTATTGAGTTACTAGCTAAGGTGATCAATCTCGGTATTCGTACATTGGTTGTAAACCTGGATTCTCAGCTTGTCATCCACTAGCTCAATGAGCGATATTCTGTGAGAGACCATCGGATTTTAAGGTTGTATTTACGTGTTAAATTGTTAGAAAGGAATTTTGATTTTATCACATATCAGCATATTCCACGAACATTAAACACGTTAACTGATGCATTGGCAAACCATGTATTATATAGAAATTTGTGTAACATGTAATCAAAACAACATATAAAGAAACATGTAAAACACAATAATAAACCATAGGAATATGTATATATATATATATATATATATATATATATATATATATATATATATATATATATATATATATATATATATATATATATATATATATATATATATATATATATATATATATGTGTGGCGCACCAAGGCGTTCAAAAAATAAGTGTACATGTCCAAATAGAGTCTATGTTCTCCATACATCCGAGACACATGTCTCTCAAAAAATCACCAGGAGGAAATAAAACCTAGGTGACTACTGAGGTGGGTTATGATCCCTATAGCACACCACCGCTCGTGCCACCCGCCTCAATAAGTGGTGCACCCTGGGTACCACTCCTACTGTGTAAATCTAGATTGCTATGGGGACCTCCTCAATCCCCATGTAATCTGGGATCCCGCCGTCAGGCCCTCAAGGTTTCGGGTCACTATCTCCACCGTATCATCAGTTGGGGGAGCCAAGGCTAGTGCTGCAATGCCCTGTGCATCCCTTCGTGCCTCTGGAGCTAGCTCGACAGGTCTCACTTGTCCTACATCTGCAATACCATAGAGTTCATCATTAGGACATATACATGAAAAATCTAAAAAACATCATAAAAATAAAATGCAAAAATAATGTGATCAAGTGTCTTACCACCATCATCCCACTGCTCTCCAGCAAGCAGCTACATGTAAAGATCTTTGCGGAAGTCCATGCCAGCATATGGCCAATCCTCAATGAAGATTGTCTGGCGCTCCAACCACTCTCGAAACAGTGTCCCCCACGACACTGGTCGTCCGCCACCTCCTCATGGCATAACATGTGCCCACCATGTGGCCCTGGTCTCACGTGGTCTGGGAAAATCCAAAGCCATGTCCTGTAACTGCAATGTCGGCACCCACTCCATCATGAGCAGGACTAAGATCGACCCATAGCCAAACTCCTTTGTCTCTCCTCGACGACAGTTGGTAAGTTGTCTCTTCATATTGGCCGTCACTGCCTCTGCCCAGTTAAACATGGTTGGATTGAGACATTCGAGAGCCAACCAGAGATGGGTCTTTGATGCCTTGTGTTGGGCTTCAGAGCCCACTTCCCGTGTCACCATGAATAGCATAGTGCGAAGAGCCATGTCTTCCACTGTCGGGATTTCCACCTTCCCGCTTCTCAATTTGCATGCCCGTGGGCACACTTGAGGCATCAACATCTCTAGAGAATCACCCCTGGGTCGCTGCCCCTCTAGAATGGGCCTCTCACCATGACGGGACAACCCGCTCAAGAAATATATATTTGTGGCATCGAACTCAATGTCTCGGCCTTGGATTATGAATTTCCCATCTGTGGGATTCCAGGCACGGATCAATAGCTCCAGTAAATCGGGTTGAGACCGAAGGTGACAAGGAAGAATTTTAGCAATCTGGATGCACGTAATGCATTTTGGCATACCACATCAGCAAAAGCTTCCATATCGTTATCATCATGCATTTGTTCTTGCCAGACAAATGCGATTATGGCCTGCATGACAAGAAAAAATGTATTAAAACTTCGTTTGCAAAATTCAATACATAATTTGCATAAAAACATAATTTTGCGTCGCCATCGCGTCTGTTTTTAAAACAGATGTGATGACGTGAGGTTGCCAGTTCTATTTTTTCACGCTCATCGTGGAACTACATCACTTTCCCACGATGATCAGAGAACGTTATGTGTAAATATTTTCGGTCATCGCAGACCCGAGTGGTATACCCGCGATGACCGAGCGGCAGAGCCCGACTCAAAAAATCCACCTAAATTAACACATCTAACGTCAAAATGCATAAAAAAGACACTGAATTGAAGTGCAGGATGAAGTCTATCTACTTGGAAGAAGTTTCAGGATGAATGGTGGATGAATAGGGCTGAAATCAGCCGCCAACTTTGGTGCTCCAAATTGCTCCAAGGTGAAATGAACAGTACCAATGGTGAAAATGAATGAATTACCCTCCTTTTATAGTAATTTTTGAAAAATTAAAAAATTGTATTTTATAACTGTGGGTTTTTTCTTATTTTTTATCATATGGTTAGATAAAATTCAGTCTTTTAACTATGTTTCCACGTATATTGTTCATTGTATATTGAATGGATTTATGTTTGACGTGCTTTGTGCAGAGCTACGGGTAGTGGAATTATGTCAGCTTCGTGTACACTTGATCCATAAAGTCGTCTTTAACGCTCTTTTCCGACTTGAAAAATGAAAAGGTAGCCAAGTCATTCCTCTTGACTCGTTAAAAGAAATCAAAGGCAGTTGCCTTTAAGCTCTTTTTCGACCGTGTAAACACAAAAATATTGTCGGGCCTTTATCGTTTCGGGTTCATTACTGGTTACGAAACGACGTGATTTCGATCACTTTTTCTACTTTTTCGGGCGAAGTCACTAGTTACGAAAAGTACTCCTCAATCGTAATGGTTGGGCATTTCTTTCAAGTATCATTTTATACTTTTTCGGGCTCGAGAGACACAAATCTACGAAAAAGGACCCCCCTGGAGTCTTCTTTTCCGTGTCTTTTTCAAACTCTCTAAATATGAAAAAGACTCTAAGTTTTACCTATGTCAGACTCATTAAACCCTGACAACATTGGACTCGTCACCTTGATGAGACTCGAGCTTCTCCTCCCTAGGGCTCGTTAAACTATTAGTAGGTTGGATTCAACAACAGGTTTATCATTGATTATCTATGGCAGCTAACCACTCTTTAACATCGACACTTTTGCTTCTTGTCGGGTTGGGACATCCATACATTGTCATTTTGCCTTCCGTGGGTTTGGGCTGCCGTTTAGCCTCATTCCATCTGATTCACACCGTCCCCATCAAGCCTCTGATCCCTTGATACCTGAATGCTTCCACCCTCTGGAGTCATGTCATCGACATGTTCAAGAGTATAATATTTCTGCAGTTTACACCCTTGCCTTCTCTCTGATCCTCTGTTTCACCATCCACCGCTTGTTCCTTATCTCATGTCATTGATGGGGGAAACATTATTGCCCTCCTGCGACGGGTCGTCTCCTATCGACATCAGCTCATTATCTAGGAGATTGATCTAGAGATCCCCTTTGGTACCTTAGAGCTTGCATGCCTCAATGGCAAGTTCTTCGCACTTGACGGTCGACTTTAATCATTGGTCGTCGATTAGGTGATTCCACGAGTGTTCTAATTCAGCGCTTTTTTTCAAACTTCATGGATTGTGCTAGCTAGTACCTTGAGAACCATTGGCATTATTGGTGGTTTCTCTCACTCTTATTAACGATTTTCATCATTGACCGATAATTAAGTGATTTTATATCATGCTCGACCTCAGCACATCTATTCGCATGCTAGAATTTGTACTATGATCGGATGGGTTCAAGACCCCGAAATCAGATTACATATGTTCGGGCATGCTTGGATTGGTTTATGATTACATGACTCATTAATGGATGGTTGTGACCATACCTTTATCATTATCATGGCCTCATTAGTTGGATGGTTGCGTCCATAACACAGACCTAGTTCGTATGTCTTTTAGATGGCTGCACCCATGCCTAGATTACATGTACCTCATTATCAGAGATATCAGTTGTACTTGCGTGCAGGTTCTTCCAAGTGGTATTCCAGCTCAGTCAGTTTCGTAAATAATTTCACCCCTCCCACTCTCTCGGGCTTCATACTTTAGGGGGCATCTATTACACAGTAATTTTTCACTGTCTTCACTCCGATCCTTCTACTGTGTCATGTGTCCAAGTCAAACATGTTCATATTGAACAAATGCTCTCTTGTGTTTCTAAATGACCCACTTTTCCTAAGTTATCTGCCTCATCACAACTATGGATTTAATATGTGCACTTCTTATAAATAGTTCAGCTGCACTGCCAGCACGGGCGTACATCTGATTCCTGCGATGGTCAGATTTTATGTCCCAACACGAGCTTACTTATTATCTTCAACGATGATCTGACTAGCTACGTTACTCACTTGAGATGTCAGCGCTATAGCTCAGTTATGCCCCCACGATGATCCAGATTGGGCGAATTTGTTCCAACAGTCGGCCTTCCATATGACTCCAAACTTGGTTGTTGGCATAGTTTGTATCACCCTCCTTTCTCTGGCATGGCAGTTCCATTAATTGTGCCACCTTCCTTTGGGATAAGCTCACTCTTCCACCTTTCATGGAGACTCCTTCTCCTATTTAAACTCTCACCATTGCTATGCATTGCTAGTTTCTGATAGTTGGCTAGTTGAGTAGTGCTGTTAGTGTTTATGAGTTTGCTAGATAGCTAGTGTGAGTGTGACAAGTGTGGGATTGTTGATAGCTTGTGGAAGGTTGTGAAGTGCCCTTAATATTGTGTAAAACTTATGAGTGAGAAAGATCTTGTATGTTGGGAGATCAATCTTCAAAGAGTGAATGCTTGAGGAAAATTCTGACTGGATCCCTCTGAGAAGGCTTGTGATGTCAAGACTTTTGTTGTAAGCTTACTCTTATTTCATTATTAATACAATCAATGATGTTTTCCTATGTCTTGTATGTAATTTACTTGATAGCTCATGAATTATTGACTTTGTGAGTAAACAGATCATTGTTGTTTTCCAGTTACGTGCTTTGTTGTATTTCCTTTGCATTGTTTCAGGTTGATCACTCATTAGGAAGTGGAAGTTGGAGCAGTGCAATGGAACTCCATCAACCACCAGTTGAGGTAGGCCTCCAACTATGACTGTTTAAGGAAAGCTATTGTTGATCTGTCCTTGTTTGTGACTAGACCCACTCTAGGGCTAGAGGGGTTGCCTCTGTCCACAGAGGGAACACTTTCCTACATCACACGTGGTAGGATTCACCTAGTCATACTCTCGCGCGGTTATTTTGTAAATGCATTCCAATTCATCGTCGTTGTCATAGTTGAGCACCGAATCCATGTAGCACGATCCTTCTACAGGGTCCATAGGTATAACCATGCGCAGAGACATTTTCTCAAAAATCATCTTGCGCTTCTTCATATATATCACCCCATTCATGTCAGTGTCCCAATCTCTTCCTAATGGCATGGGGTAGGGGTTGTTGTCATCAATAATCTCTATCACTTCAAAATCTACTAGCGTGCTTGCTCCTTCGATATCTACTGTGATTCTCTGCAATATCCCTATAGGTAGGATCCTTTGTTGGTTCACCATTCACAGTTGGATAAGAGACCATTGAAGTATAGGCCTTCCCATGCACTCCCATGTCTGCTTTGGCAGGACATTCGCATCTGATCCTAGATCCAGAATCACCTAGTCCATCTCATATTCCCCAATTTGCATGGTCAATATCATCTCCCTTTCCATTCGCATTGTGTGCTTTCTGAGCTTCCAGACTACGCGCGGTTCTCCTTGCATGGTCCCAACACATCTATTTATGAGTTCTTGCAGCCTCTTTACTACCTTGTTGTCACGCAACAACTTCATGCATGGCTCTAAGAACGTGGTGAGCATCGATGGATCCATTTCTGGCTCTAGTCTGTTTTTACTTCCTGAAATGTAGGGATCAGAAAAGTTCTTCTTAGCTTCCATGAAGGTTTCCTTAGCACGCTCCAAATCAAACTCCCGATCCTTCGTTGGAGCCTTGCGAACCCAAGTGCTTTCTTAAGGCTGCTTACCTTTGTCATCCCCTGTTGTACTTCCACTTCGGAGCACAATATTTACATTAGGGTCTTCCTGACATGGCTCGGACCTCATCATTTGCAGGTTTTGAGTCAAGGGAGGTTGGAGCGCTCCTTTATCGTGCAACCTCGCTATCAGTGTGGGACAATCCTCCGTCTCATGATCAAACAATGTACAATACAAACATGATGGATGCGTTGGATTTGTACAATCATGGGCATAATGCCCTAGCCCTCAGCAATTGTAACATATCAGCTCTCTGCGACCTCGTACTGGTCCTCCTCCACCTCAGCCTCATTCACACCCCTGAAATCCGGTTCACGCCATCCCTTCGTTCTAGTCAAGGGGTCTGATCCATCATTAGCTCATAACTACTATAGGTGCACTCATCATGTCCCACTAATATACATAAATTATAGAACAACTACTGTGAATTCTGCATGTACTTCTATAATAAATGGTAGTTATCTATATCATGCTTTCCTCCTATCTGGAAAATCATGCACCATAATGCAGGCATCGCGCTTGATACTGCTTGTGCCTCCAGTCTCAATGGCATTAGTTGTCCTCCCGCTAGGTAATTCGCGAACACCAGGCAGTGGTGCTTGTCATGTCCCTAACCCTTTCACTTTACGCACCATACCTCATCGCGCACCTCGGGGCACACTGTCCTGTCTTGTTTTAAACTCTGCATTTCAAGGCACAAATTTTCCAACTGCGCGTGAATCTACAAAACTCCCAGGTTGGGATCTTGTATCAGGGTCTCGTGCAATCTAACCGCGACCTCAAAGGCCTCGACCTGAGTTGTTAGGCTTTTTTGTGAGAGCGTGTTCTGTAGATGCGGTGTTAATGATGCTACAAACCATTCGCAATGTTTTCCATCTGTCAACGTCATGTTAGCTTCGCGAATTGTGTGCTTCAGCCTCTGATCCAACTCCCAAGGGGTCTCACCTGGTAGCATTGTGATTTCCTTGAACCCAATTATCGATTTTGCCTCTGACTTTGGCCTTCTAAATTCCTTGTTTAGCATAGTTTAGATATTCGTGTTCGGATTGTCATTGGAATGCTTAATGTACCAGGTCAGTGTGCGATCTTGCAGATCACTAACCAATTTTACCTTCTTTATATTATCATCTGTGACTCCCTACACTTCCCATACAGATTTTATCACAAACCAAAATTGCTCTGGATATTCATTCCCTACTCCCTTAAACACTGACAACTTTATCGTGCTTGCCATATTGACTTGCGGTGGTGGCGGAGGTGGTATGGGCGAAGATGGGGGTGAAGATGGTGAAACTGGTGGTGGTGTGGGTGGGGGTGGTAGGTGCGAAATTCTCTGTCTTATCAAATTGATCGAACTTCTTGGTGAGACACTTGAGAGCTCTTCTTCACCCCCTCGCAGAGGTGAAATGAAGGGGCTAGTCTCTAGTTTTGTACTACCTTTGTTTCTATATATTCTCCCACTTTGCATAGCCCCAAACATCAATTTATTCGCATAACCTATTTCTCACACATTAGCATTTTAATCCAAGTGTTCAAAGATTTAACGTACTTACCTTGTGGCCCTTTGAGGAAGCGTCATTCTGCCTCGCTATAGCTGATTGAAGTATCTATTGCGAACTCGGTGATGAATCCTCCTATGATTTGATCGAGCCAGTGATCAACAGTGTGTACGGTATTATCCTCTGATGCTTCCAATTTGTGCACCAATTCTGGAGTCCACACAATAGGTCTATCGAGCTTACACCTTCCTTGGCTATATGCTAGCTTCGCGATCCACTCGTATAGCTTAGTAGGGAAAGATGCGAAGAAAATTTTGTGGATCTCTATGTATAAGTAGCAGTCTAATCACTCTTCTTTTGATATTTGCGGGTTACTGTTTTCCAGCGCCTCAAACTCGTGAATCTTTCTGTCAAACCAACCTTCAGTTCCTTTCTTTGATGGATTCTAGTGATATGACATCAGAAGTCTCTATGCAGAAACCGGTCCCGACAACGGAACCATTTGTTGGCTTGTTGGGGCCTAACCCAGGTTTGGATTTAATTAGCTAAGCAGATCCCTGTACTACTAGCCCTTTCGGCAATAGTTCGTGGAGCGCGAACTAAGGTCTTACCCGAAGTAGTATGGGGGGGGGGTGCTGGAACAAGGCTTCCACACCCTTGAGCTATCTGAGGATTAGGTTTGATCCAACTATTTGTCCCTGCACGCAAGCTACTTCAAGCCCTTCCTTGGCCTTCGCGCCCTGATATACTTACCTTCACGCAACCCTAAACAGGGGCTGTGGGGCTTCCACGCTGCTGGAGCAGTGCTCTACACTATTCCCCTAATATACACCTGAGATCTTACTTATCTTCCTATACCCATTAATTATCTTCATGTAAATGGATGTGTTACGTTATATTTATTTATACAACATATTCATATGAGTTCGCGTAACAAATAAAAAATACACTTGCAATTTATACCCAATCATACATTGAAATATGAAATGATACATAGAAATATGGTAAGCTTCTCTATATTAATTCTTCCAATGGTTACAGACTCGACCTTCCCTACGCACTTAGCTGCAGGGGTCCGCACATGCAGCTGTGGACTACTAGGCCTCTGTGCACTTAGCTGTAGAGCCTTCTTCTACTCTACAACCCAAAGACACCCTTTACACTTCGATTCAATCACTTAGACTCGTTATGCTTCCATTCTTAGTCCTCCCCTTTTACACTTAGAGCTTCACTCTATTTATACAATCCCATGGTTCGCGGACCATGGGTAGGTCTATCAAGCCGACATTACATTATAAAAACAAGGGAAGACAACCCTGTGACTCTATTATTACTTCACGCTCCGCGCCCACAATTCACAGAGCTTTTACAATGAATTTGGTCAAAAATTGGGCTTTAAGCCCCAAAACATGCCTTGGGGGGATTCCATGCCCAACAGATAGAATATCTATAGTAGGGTATGATTTTAATATTGTGTCTGGGGTCATTTCTTGGTGCAGTAAAAAGCAGACTACTATATCTTTATCATTAGCAAAAGCATAGTATCAAGTTGTATGTGCATCCACATGTGAAGAAATTTAGTTGAGGAGACTCCTTCATGATGCAGGAGAATTAAAAAAGTATGCTATGTTGATCAAATGTGACAACTAATATTCAATCAAGCTGGCAAATAATCTTGTTTTTCATAAAAACACAAAACATATTGATATTAAATTTCATTTTGTTTGAGAAAAGGTTCAGTCCAAAGAGATTTTTATTGAATATTATAACACCTGCGAAAATGCTATTGATATCTTCACCAAGTTTCTTATGAAGACTAAATTAGAATTGTTTAGGGAGATGTTAGGTGTGCAAGTGAATCCTTTCTCCATTAAGGGGGAGAGTTGAAAATTAATGTAGAAAGTTTGTTTCATGGATGTGTGTGTCCTAGATTAGAGTTAGTTCCTATTTTTTAGGAGATGGTTTTTATCTCCCTAAATTGAATGTAAACTTACATATTTCTAATTTAATGATTAATGAGACATAATATACTGCTTGGGAAGTCTCCAAGTGTAGCTTGCTCACATGTGAGATGCTAGATTTTAGTGTGAGTTTCATTCCATCTTGGTCTTTCTAGTTTTTAACAAACCTTGTGTAATATTTTTAAAGGATCGTTTCAAAATTCAAAAAAAAAAACATGCTCATGAACTATTACCCTTGATTAAACAATTCAATAATCAAGTAGCACAATTTCATGGAGGTAGTCGGCTTGTAATGTAGTGTTGAACATTTCCACAAGAAAACTATCGTCGAGTCAAAACTATAATGCCATTTGTATAGTGGCTTTAATATTTTGTAATCAAGTCACTCCATTTTGTAATTTGGTATTCGAAAATGTTATTTTATCAATAAATATTATTTTATGAGCTTAGTTTATCTTAATTTATTAAATTAAATTAGTTTAAAATAAATATTATTTTTATGTTTTTAATGATAAGCAAAGTTTCTATTTAAAAGGTTAAAAGTCTTAAGTTTTAATACCTAATTTACTTCAAAAATAAAAACATAATGTAAATATGGTTGTATAGTTTGTCGCTTAGTTTAATTATTGAACTTTGAAAGGTATGAACCAATTGCTACATTTGAACAAAGACTACATTGTAGATACTCTCTCTTAGTTTAAATATAGTTAAGTTAGAGTAAAAGACGAAAATTTCATTGAGGTTGATTGAGATAGATGTAATCATAATAATGGCTAAAGTATAATCCTTAGTCTTAAATTTTATGTGTGTAAAGCATTGAGGTTGATTGTATTAACCTTCAATTAATCATCTTTCTTAATTTCATTGTTTCATAACTAGTATTATTTTGACAAAATCATTTTACAAAATCACAAACTTTTGGAAGTAGAGCAATCATAATGTAAAATTATGATGTTGTTAAATTGAAACATTTTCTTACATGTATTTAACGTGGCAAAACCAAGTGTCTTGCCAAGGTACAAAAATGTCTAAGTTGGAACATCCATATGTTAGTTATGATATACAAATACACTCATCAGATTATTTTTCATATTTATTGATCTGAAATGGGGGTTTGATAACTTGTTATGCTTACAAGAAGCTCCCACTCGGTTAAACAAATAAATGATCTAGCTTATATATGACATTTGTGGAATTAGATACTTGAAAGAAGTGTATGTTTTATTTTAACTGTTTAAGTGCTTTAAGTCCATTGTTTCTGCTGATATTAAACACATATAACAGCCATATAAAGAAATAAATAAACAACCACACGTAACATCAAATTTAATCTACGAGTTCACCCAAATATCATGGGCTACGTCTCCTTGAGCTTTTGTCATCTTGACTTGGCTCTTTGGGATTAAGGAAAATTTTCTTTTACAAGTTCCACACTTAACTCCAAAGGTTACTGAACTGAGCCAATGGGCTTAGAATACCATCTACATCCCTGTCATGGTTGTCATCACTCTGCAAACAGATCTACTATCTCTAGCACATATTAGACACTGAAAATAGATTGAACATTTTCTCGAAATGAGCACTGCATCCCCAAACTAGGCCTTCCTCCACGGTTGGCACTGGGTTGCTTGAAACTTCCCTATAGCATCTCTGCCTTTATAAGTCTCCAAATACTTCTGCAAATCCCTGCAATGGATTCAGAAGACTCATTACAGTCAGGAATGACTATTGGCTTGCTGAGAATGAGTACTGGTAGCTCCTACAACTTCCTACAACTCTTGATGGCCCTAGGCTCCAAAATCTCTATGGAGATGACTTCCTCAGCTTCTCTGGACTATACCATTAGCTTCAGTAGGCTCCAATTAGCCTAGCTAGCCTCTTGTTTCACTCCCTCTGTCTTTGTCTCTCTTTCTCCCCCTCTGGATGAATATTGCTCCTGGAGTGCATTTAATCAATATCCCCTAGGGATACTCCACCAATTTTGGCGAACTACACCTAAATTTAGTTAAACTTAGCATATCCGCCTAAGTTTATCCACTCTGCCAAGATGACCATCGAAGGTGAGCTGTTACTATATATGTTGGGCGCGCACATGATGGCACTATATTCCTGGCAGTTAGGGATAAGGCTGGCGGTCATATTAGTTGGCAACTGCATGGGAATATTTACTTAGCAGAATCTCCACCATCGATTAATCCCACTCGATCCTTCTTTGACTTTCCCTTTTATCAAGCGCTTCAATCTGCGCCATTGATCTCACTTCTCCAGATCCAACGAATATCGCGTCATCTGCTCGCTAACTAGCCTGGACGATCTCCACCGTTGATGTGACCCGTGTAATTTAATGGTTGTCACGCAATCTTTCACAGATTCTAGCATGATCGTTATCTAGTCAAGAGTGCACGAGAAAAGTGGTTTTCTCGTGCTACGTGTCACACATTAAGGTTAATCGTGTGAAATCTGAAAATACCATTTACAGCTTTGAGAGCGCGCGAGATACCGCTTCCCACATTCCAAATACTGCCCACATGCTCAATACGAAAAGGAAAGGTTTAGCACTTATTCCAAGTTATATTCCTTGGAATATATTTTTTTTTAATATTTCCAAGGATCAAATTAATATTGGTCAAATGTCCATAAATGACTGTTTAATTGACTTTTTCAAATTGTGATAATTCCTTCATACTGTATCGGTTTTTCGATTTGTTCACGGCACTGGAATCAGAAATATGAGATCTATCTGGTTGCTCAGGCTTGACACTCTCTCAAACACTTTGAAATTTGAGCTATCATTAAGGTCTTGGATCAATATCTGATCACTTCTCCCCATTAGGAATCTTTTGGACCCCAAAAGACTGATATACTAATCTATACAGTAAATGAGAGTACAACACCCTCTTCTTTTCAGCCTCCATACACTTTCCTTGCATGGCTAGTTCCTTTGAACCAAAACTTGAAGGTAGTCAACGCTTCCCTTCCTCGATGCGCTTGTCCTCCTGTTAAGAACTGTCTTCATTGAACTCATTCAGAATTTCTGTTGAGAAGTTTACAGAAGGTAGTTGAACATTGCTTCCTTGACCATTGACCCAAGGTGGCTCAAACAAACGTCAGATTACATCGTAAATATATGCATACTAAAATTTTCATATCTACCAATGATAGTATGTTTTGCTGTGTCAAGAAGTCAAACCACTTCTATGCCGACTTTTACTGCTGCAAATCTTTTTCTAACATCTTGTCAAAAACAAAATAATGCAAAATATAATAGCTTGATGACATAAATTCACATCATGTGAATCATCATCATGTCTCTTACATCTTGTATACAAATGTTTGACTAAATCACAAGCCGACAAAAACATACCTTTTCCAAATGATTGACTCTTCAAGTCAAGCATGTACAAAAATAACTTGATGATTCTTTTCAAAGTAGAAAGAATTCCACCTCTTGTGAAACACTTCACCATTATCTCCCTTTCCAATCTTGGATACAAAATCAACTTTTCCAAGTCAATATGACATTGCATGCATGTTTAAACAAAGAAATCAACCATCAAGTCAATTACACATACATGTTCAAATACAATGAAATCATGAACATTCCTTTGTTCATACATACCATTCTCATGCATGTATTCCATTCTTCAACTTTCTCTCAAGCACAATAATAAGTACAAGATCCTCAATCATATGTAAATGTACTTACAAAGATGAAATGTATATAATTTTGCTGCAATAAAGTGAGTCTCATACTCAACCTTTTCATTCACCTATTTGGTAAAACCCTGAAACTTGCATTCCAATGGCAAAGAAATGCGTCAAATCAAAAGACATGCAACTTTAATTGGATAAGAACTCTAACCATTTCTTACCAATCCACATCAAAGGTGCTTCCTTAAACTGCACATTGACATCAACATGTGAATCATCCTGAAACACATCAATTATGGGAACTTCCTTTCCATTCTTGCCATTCTCTTTTTCCACTTTCTTCAAATTTCATGGAAGCATTTTTAGACTCAAAATCCAACACTTTTCAGCAACATGTCCTTACTTATGGCAATAAGTACAACACATGTTCATCCTCTTTACAACATAATTTTCCTTATCCAATGGACATTTGGCTTCTTGCCTCCTTTTCTTCAAAATTTCCTGTGTGTGGCCATTTTCTTCCAACATCTAGAAGCACTATGGTTAACCAAACCACAAAAGGAACATGCAATTTTTTTCCAATGCTTATGTGGAAATTTACCATGCTTAATATAATCAAAAGAAATGAGATTGAAATCGGATTTATACCTTCCTCTTTCACCTTTTTTGCTTTCATTAGAAGTTGAATCGAGTGAAGAAGTGGCTCCCTTCAGAACACCATCAATCACTTTAATGTTTTTAGAGATTTCACAGCTCTCTTGTTCGAGTGCATGCTTATGAACACCTTATTCTTGCAAAGTATGTTTCAAACAATTGCATTCCACATGAATACAATCTTTACAAACTTGAGGTAGAGAACCTAAAATGAAACTCCTTTGAGGAACTATTTCAATTTCCTTCATGGTTGCTTTGGAACTTTATCCATAAGCTTGTCCATAGTTAAGACCCAAATACTTAGGCCTTTCCTCAACCATTATTGGCTCAACAATGCCTTGTGAATGTTTTCCCAATCCTTTTCCTTCATATCCCATTTTTGACATCAACTTGGACCCTATACCTCTTGTATGTTTTTCAAAAGAACCAACATAAACATTCTTAGAGGAAATTGAATACAAAATAGGATTTTTTACCTCTTCTTCAAATTGATGCTTGACTAAGGCTTCTTTGGCAACAAGGAGTTGTGTCTCCAACTCATGCATCCTTTCTAGGTTCATATTTTCAATATGAAGTTGGCTTTCCCTTTCCTGCAATTTGTCAAAAAGCATCTGCTTCTCTTCCTTCATGGAATTCAATTGCTCTCGAAGTTTTGTGCTCTTCCTTTCATCTTCATACATTTGTTTCACCATATCTATCATGATGAACAAGTCTCACTTCATGTCTTCATAAAAGAATCTTGTGAAGGATGAGGATTTTGAAAAGTCACTTATAGAAGTTTCCATTATCAAAATGAACAAAATAACTTCAAGAAAATTCACAAAGCTTTCAAAAAACTAATGGTTGTAGAGTCGAACTCTTATTCAAGCAGCCTTTTGCAAACAAACCCTCATGTGCTTCAACGGTTGCCTTGAGGTCCTTTGGATAAAAAGAATGCCTTCAACCCTTCTTCCTTCTTGTCCTTTCCTAGACTTAGCTATCAGTAGCTTTCCCTTCACCTTTGCAAACTCAAACAACAGTCAGTTTACAAACAATCAAACAGTCAAATTCTTTATACTGTTTAAACACCTTTCAAGTCAAACAAGCAATCTATTGCTCTGTCAATCAGGAAACCATGCTTTTTCATTCAAGAAACCTGCTCCGGTACCACCTTGATCTGAAATGAGGGTTTTATAAATTTTTATGGTTACAAGAACCTCCCACTCAGTTAAACAAATAAATGATCTAGCTTATATATGACATTTGCGAAATCAGATACTTGAAACAGGTGTATGTTTTCTCTTAATTGTTGAAGTGCTTTAAGTCCATTGTTTCTGTTAATATTAAACACATATAACAGCCATATAAAGTAGCAAATAGACAACTACACATAACAACAAATTTAATCTAGGAGTTCACCCAAATATCGTGGGCTACATCTCCTTGAGCTTTTGTCATTTTGACTTGGATCTTTGGGATTAAGGCAAAGTTTCTTTTACAAGTTCCACACTTAACTCAAAAGGTTACTAAACTAAAACAATGGGATTAGAATACTATTTACATCCCTATCATGGATTTCATCACTCTGAAAATAGATCTAATGTCTTCAACACATATCAGACACTGAAAATAGAATGAACATTTGCTCAAAATGAGCACTGCATCCCCAAACTAGGCCTTCCTCCATGGTTGGAACTGGGTTGCCTGAAGCTTCCCTGTATCATCTCAGCCTTTAGAATTCTCCAAATACTTTTGCAAATCCCTGAAATGGATTCAGAAGGCTCATTACAGTCAGGAATGACTATTGGTTTGCTGAGAATGAGTATTGGTAGCTCCTACAACTGCCTCCAACTCCTGGTGGCCCTAGGCTCCAAAATCTCTATGGAGCTGACTTCCTTAGCTTCTCTGGACTATTCCATTGGCTTTAGCAGGCTCCAATTAGCCTAGCTAGCCTCTTGTTTCACTTCCTTTGTCTCTGTCTCTCTTTCTCCCCCTCTGGATGAAAACTACTCCTGGAGTGCATTTAATCAATATCCCCTAGGGATACTCCACCAATTTTGGCAAACTGCACCTAACTTTAGATAAACTTAGCATATCCGCCTAAGTTTAGCCACTCCACCAAGATGACCAACGGAGGTGAGCCGTTACCATAACTATTGGGCATGCACATGAGGGTGGTATATCCCTACTGGTTAGGGATAAGGCTGGCGGTCATATTAATCGGAAACCACGTGGGACTGTTTACTTAGTGGAATCTCCAGCATCGATCAATCCCGCTCGATCCTTCTTTGAATTTCCCTTTGATCAAGTGCTTCAATCTGCACCATTGATCTCACTTCTCTAGATCCAACAAATATCATGCCCCCCGCTCGCCAACTAGCCTGGACGATCTCCACCATTTATGTGACCCGTGCAATCTAGCAACTGTCGCGCAATCTCATGCAAATTCTAGCACGATCGTTATCTGGTTGAGAGCACGTGAGAAAATTGGTTTTATCGTTCTCTGTGTTGCACGTTAAGGTTAATCACGTGAAATATCAAAATACCATTTACAACTTTGAGGGTGTACGAGATACCGCTTCCCACTTTTCGAATACTGCCCACATGCTCAATATAGAAAGGAAAGGTTTAGAACTTATTACAAGGTATATTCCTTGGAATATTTTTTTTTTAATATTTCCAAAGATAAAATTAATCTTGGTCAAATGTCCATAAATTACAGTTTACTAGACTTTTTCAAATTGCGATAACTCCTTCATACGATATCGATTTTTTTATCTGTTCATGGCACCAGAATCAGAAAGACGAGATCTATCCAATCGCTCAAGTTCGACATTCTTTTGAACACTTTGAAATTTGAGATATCATTAATGTCCTGGATCAATATCTGATCATTTATTTATAATTTAATTTATATAATTATTAAATTAATAAAACTTGAATCAATAATTGTTTAAAAAACTTGAATGAAAGTAACTAATTTTTACCGTAAATTTCAAGCGATAAAAAATAATTATAAAACATGTATAAGAATAATAATGATAAGTCAATGCCCATTCTGTAATGATTGTTGTCAATGATAATTGATCTCATTTTAAATTGCAATAACGAAATAAAGGGCTAATTGTAATGAAATAGTTCCTTTTTAATGGGATAAATCTTCCAAGGACCCCTTTTATCAATGAATATCAATAATGTTACAAGAAGCGTGTCACTAGGTGTATGCTATTTACTGAAACGTCCATAAAAAAATGTCAATAAAATCTAAATTTAATAAATATGGTTCCCCTCAGATTTTATTCACATAAATATAAGTAATAAGTAGTTTCCAAGATTGATTAAAAGAATCGTTTACCTCTTTGGGAACGACATAGAGAAATGGCACTCTGCGTAGGTACTTGTAGTTTGTGGGCCCTTTCTACATTGAAAAGACTCTTGGTATGATGGTGAGAAGATGTATACATAACTTGTAGGCACTTCTCATAACTTTTTTTTAGATCCCCAATATATCGTTTTGCACAGGGTAGGTTGATGTCTTGAGATGGGGAATATTTTGAATTAAGATCATGACTAAGGGATTAGGAAAACTATTTTATTAAGGTCATTACTTAGGAGTTAGGACCACTACAAAGAAGTACAATTTCTATAACTATTATAAAACCGACTCACAAAAGGATAAAAAAGATAGATAAACACCTTCACAATAAGCCTCTTCGAGGGGGCAACCTCCTTTACATTACACAAATGAATAATTCTTTGATGATACAAATGACAAGACCTCCTTTCTATACATAGGAGTCTAAGGGGTCATAATATAGTCAGAGATGACATAACAATAATAATGTAAGGGCACAATAATAACAATAGTGGGCATCTATGGGGCACAATAATAACAATATGTTGACTACACAGGCACAAAAATATAATAAGGGGGCTACACTAGCAGCCCCTTATTGTATTAATAACAATAAGGGGTTACACTAGTAGTATAGGGACCCAACCCACCCCTCTCATTCAAAATGTGTTGTCCTCAACGCTTGAGTAGTTCTTAATGCTTCTATATAAAATTCTTGTCCTCCCATCTGGAATCTTTAGTGGGTAAGTTCTTCCACTTGATGAGATACTCTGAAATTGATCAATTTCGTAGATGTCGGGTTCTTGTTTCTGTGACTGCTCCAGGTTCCAATATGATTTTTCCTTCCTCGTCAAGTTTGGCAATATTGTTTGAACTGGGATCTTCTACAACTTTTGAACGAGTGGCCACACTTCTTTTTCCTTCTTCCATTCATCCCTTGCTTCATTTATCCAATCTGGTTGGATAATAGAGATAGCACAAAACAATGCTTCCACATCCTCATCCTTTCTTGAGAGTGCATCTGCAACAAAATTTTTCTTCCCTTTTTTGTAGATGATTTCAAAGTCATAAACCAACATATTTGTGACCCATTTTTTCTGTTCTTCTAAAGATAATCTGTGTTCTAAAAGGTATTTAAGGCTATCATGATCCATTTTTACCTCGAAGTGTCTTCCCATTAGGTAAGGTCGCCATTTCTTAAGTGCATGTAGTATTGCCAACATTTCCTTCTCATGAATGGCTTGCTTGAGATGTAGCCGTCAAAATTCCCAATCACCTACATCAAAACTTATTTCACTACAATGTTTATATGCCTGTTGTTTCATTCGATTCTGCACCAAAGTGGCGGTATCCTATAAAAGTTGGAGAACTTGTTGTTGATGCTTGATTTGATCTTTCACTACTTGAATCTTTTTCTTCTTGATATGTCCTTCTATCTTGAGAGTTTGAGGAGTGGTCATTTCTTCCAATGCATTACAATATATGGTCGGATTCATTTCTTAATGCTCGATGTGATATTTCACTTCTGAACATTTTTCTTCTTGATATGTCCTATCTTGATAGTTTGAGGAGTGGTAATTCCAGCCAATGCATTACAAGATATGGTTGGATTCCTTTCTTCTTTCTCGATGTGATATTTCACTTCTTGAACCTTTTTCTTCTTGATATGTCCTTCTATCTTTAGAGTTTGAGGAGTGGTAATTCTTGCGAATGCTTTACAAGATATGGTTGGATTCATTTTTTCTTTCTTTGGGGTTAGTTCTTGGTGTATATCCTCTTCTTTTAATGTTTCTTGATCCTTTTCTTCCTCCTCTTCACAATCAATGTAAAATGATTTCTTCTCAGAACACTTATGACCTTTAATGTACTTGTTATCACAATTGTAACAAAGTCCTTTTTCTCTTTTTTCTTCCAATTGTTGTCATGTAAACCTTGTAGGTTGTGGAAGGCTAGGAGAAAAAATACTTCCATAATTATAGTCGTGAGTGGTGGGATTCCTTGTTTCCATAATTTCACTTTCAATTTTTCTTGCCAACCAGAATTCCTTCTCAAATGCATCAGGTACCCAAAGACGAACCTCATGTTGAATGTTATCCTTTAAAGTCCCTATGAAGACATCAACTCCTTTGCTTCTCTGGAATATCATTTACCCTTATATTCAATGTTTGAAAGTCCTCAATGTGCTCTTCCATTGAACCCTTTTGTTCAAGATATATCAATTGGATAAAGAAGGTGATACTCTTTGTATCCTCATAATGTGCTATCATTTCCTCCATGAAAATTGACCAAGTAGCAAGTGCTTTGCGAGAAAAAAGCCCTTTATACCATAAAAATTGATTTGGTTCTAAATATAAATATGAAATATGTACCTTTTGTAAAAGTTGAACATCATGTAGATCAAAATATTGCTCCATCTGTAGCATCCAATTTATTGGATCCTTGCCATCAAACTTCCTCATATCGCCTTTTCTTGATTTTAGGAGCTCGATCTTGAAACGAATATAACTCTGTAATATTGGATCTTCTAGTTCTGAAATCATGACTTACAGTAGCCCTCTGTGTCCTCTTTCCAATTCCACCAGTTTGATCGAAGTTGGATTCTCCAAGAAAGAGTTATGCACAATCTCCCAAGATGACCAGATTATTGGGTTGTGTTATATCCTTTCCACGACTATATTAGGTTGGGCGAACCATGGTTTTTCAGTCCATGGTTTTGGACACGATGGTTTTCGGTCCATGGTATTGGATGCTTCGGCATGTATAAATATGTATTGTAAAATTGAAAGGAATATAATGAAAAATCAAGCTGGTAGTCCCAGTTTTGGGATCCAAGGGAAAATCTCTATGTATATGTGTTTTATGTGTTATGATCTCGCATTGTTTATTTTCTATGTTTTGGAATTCATATGCAGGTAATTTCTATACGAGGTTAAAACCTACATTTGGTATGAAATTTATTTTGGCTTCGAGGGGATGCCTTTGTTGTTGAGGGGTTTCGCTTGAGCCTGTGGTAGAACCTGTTCAGTGGGAGATCTGCGAGATCAATTTTGGTGGTGAAAGAAGATGGCGAGCAGTGGAAAGATAGAGATCGAGAAATTTAATGGTCAGAGTTTTGAGTTGTGGAAACTCAAGATGGAGGATCTATTAGTGGATAAACATCAGTGGATCGTGGTAGATCTGGTTACTAAACCAATGGGAGTGTCCGATGAAGAATGGAAGAAGTTGGATCAGAAGGCAAAGAGCACAATATGATTGTGTGTCTCAGATTTAGTATTGCTGAATGTATCAGGGGAAGCTACAATGAAGGCTTTGTGGGACAAGTTAGGGACTTTGTACTAATCTATGTCTCTGGTGAGTAAACTGTTCCTGCTGAAAAAGCTATATAACCTGAGGATGAAAGATGGAGACTCAGTGATAGAGCATCTGAATGCATTTAATACTGTGGTAAGTAAGTTATCATCTATTGATATTAAAATTTTAGATGAAGATAAGTGCATCAGTTTGTTGTGTTCTCTACCAGATTCGTGGGATAGTCTGGTTATTGCAATAGGTAGCAATGCAACTGCCTTGCAATTTGATGAAATAGTCTCATCCTTGCTGATGGAGGAGATGAGATGAAAAAATATGGAGAGATAGAACGGTGATGCCTTGTCTGTACGAGGACGGTCCCAGAACAGAAACAAAAATAAGTCATCGAATGGGAGATATAAATCTAGAGGGAGATCTAAATCTCCAGGAAAACTTGTAAAGGTGGTGTGCTGGAAATGCAGAAAGGAATGGCACTACAAAAGGGACTATAAATCTAAAGCTCCTGATAAAGGAAAGGGATCTGATGATGCTCCTTCTGCAGAGGCAAAAACCACCTTAGTTGAAGGTGGGGATGTGTACTTGGCTTCTTCAAGTACACATGTAGATCATGAGGCATGGTTGATTGACTCAGGTGCATCCTTTCACTTTAGTCCCCATAGAGAGTGGTTCTGAGAGTATGATAAATACGATGGTGGTGATGTATTCTTAGGGGATGATAGGAAGACTAGAATCGTTGGTCGTGGAAAAGTAAAGTTGAAGTTGCAAGGTGGAAGGGTTAGAACACTTCCAGTTGTTCTGCATATTCCTGCATTAGCCAGAAATCTGGTTTCGGTAAGCAAGTTGGATGATCTAGGTATAAAAATAGTGTTCGAGAAGGATACCTGCAAGATGGTTCGAGGAGAACTGGTATTGATTCCCGGGGTTCAAAGTGGAACTCTGTACAAGCTGCAAGGTAGCACTGTTGTTGATGGGTGCAACAGTTCTGTGGTTCTTGAAAGTGGAGCAGAAAATCTACTGGTCTTTGGAGAGAAGACCATGTTGTGGCATCAAAGGCTTGGACATATTGGAGAGAAGGGCCTTCGAATACTTCATGGTAAAGGTATGGTAGAAGGTATGAGTAATAGCTCTCTGGATTTTGATTTCTGTGAAAATTGTGTATATGGGAGGCATAATCGGGTGAGTTTCCCCTCTAGTGGTAAGAGGGTGAAACAGATATTAGAGCTTGTGCACAGTGATGTGTTTGGACCTATGAAGGTTCCATCACTGGGTAAGTCTGTGTACTATGTATCATTTATAGATGACTTCTCAAGGAATACATGGATATATTTCCTTAAGAATAAATCTGAAGTCTTTGACAGGTTTAAAGAATTTAAGGCTTTGGTGGAAAACGAGACAGAGAACATGATAAAGGTGTTGAGGACAGATAACGGTGAAGAGTTGCAGTAACGAATTTGAAGAATGTTGTAAGAAGTGTGGTATAGCACGGCAGAAGACTACTCCATATACACCTCAACAAAATGGAGTTGTAGAAAGAATGAACAAGATTTTGATGGAAAGGGCAAGAAGCATGCTCAGTGGTGTCGGGTTAGGACAAGAATTATAGGCAGAGGCAGTGGAGATAGCATATTACTTGGTCAACAGATCACCTTCATCAGTGTTGGAGGATAAAACTCCACAAGAGGTATGGACTGGTAAGAAACACTTTCTTTCACATCTGAGGGTATTTGGATGTGGTGCATATCTACATGTTCCAAAGGAAAAACGAACCAAGTTGGATAGTAAATCTGAAAAGTGCATCTTTATTGGGTATAAGGATCGTTTAAAGGGTTATAAGCTTTGGAACCCAGTAATAAGGAAGGTTGTGTGCAACCGAGATGTGGTGTTCAGAGAGGTGAAAGATGTTATTAAACATGAAGTCCAATGAAATGAACTTGAGAAGAGAGAGTTTGAGCTAAAGGAGGAAGAATCAGACTCTACAGTAGAGGAGGAATCAAAAGATGAAGAGCCACAAACTCCGGGTGTGAGAAGATTAGTTCGAGAAAGAAGGCAGCTAGAAAGGTATAGTCCATCTACTTTCTGTTAAAATTTTGCTTTATCTATTACTGATGATGATCCCAGAACTGTGAAGGAAGCAGTAGATTTAGAGGATGGAAAACTCTAGAAAGAGGCCATGGTTGATGAAATGACATCTTTGCACAAAAATGAGGCTTGGGATCTGGTGGAGTTTCCGGCTGGAAGGAAGACCATTGGAAGAAAATGGGTGTTCAAGAAGAAGACAAATGTAGAAGGAAAGGTGGAGAAATAAAAAGCTTAGTTGGTAGCAAAAGGTTATTCCCAGGTGCCGGGAATTGATTTTGGTGATATTTTTTCTCTTATTGCCAAGGTAACTTTTATTAGATTACTTTTATCTGTTGCTGCTGCTTTTGATTTTGAGGTAGAACAGATGGATGTGAAGACAATATTTCTTCATGGGGATCTGGAAGAGGAGATCTACATGAAGCAACTTGAAGGCTTTGCAGTGAAGGGTAAGAAAGAACTGAATTTGAAGACCCAATTGTCCTCCAAATTCGACATGAAAGATCTTGGTGCTGCAAACTATATTTTGGGCATGGAAATTAAAAGAGATCGGGCAAAGAGGAAGCTCTAGTTAAAGCAGAGGAAGTATATCGAGACAATATTGCAGAGGTTTAATATGAAGGATAGTAAACTAGTGAAGGTTCCTATTCTTGTAGGTGTAAAGTTATCTACTGAACAGTGTCCCAAGACACAAGAAGAGGAAGAGGATATGTCCCATGTTCCATATGAAAGTGCAGTCGGTAGCCTGATGTATGTGTTGGAAATAATACTGAGAGGGGGGGTGAATCAGTATTATCAAGTTCTTTTGATAAATCTTCCTTATTTATACTTTGAATTATTTTTGCATGTCAGTACCATAAAATGAGCATGAACAAAGAAAACAGATTGTCACACCAAAGAACACCAGATGTAAGGAGGAAACCCAATGTGGGTGAAAACCACCTGCTGCAATATGTCTCTATCTTCTTTCAAATTAGAAACTCCTTTTACAATGGTTTTGTACTGGTGCAGTCCTTTACCAGTATGCAGGCTGCAACCTGCAGAGAGCTACAACTCTCTCTCATTTTCCAGTCTCTCTTGGAAGGGAGCTACAACCCCCTACTTCTTTTCTTTCAAGGACCACTTTTCATAAATTTTCAAACTGGATCCATAAACATCAAGAGATCATCAAGTACAAGAAAAATCACCTAGTCAACTGCAGTAACCAGATCAATAGTAACAGTAAACTAAACCCAGAACACCTTATCAACAGAGAAAAGTTAGCCAAATAAATGCTTTGATACAGATACGCAGTTTTTATTTCTCTGGCCTACGTGGCTACGCACTTGACCTTCTGCTCCCCTGCATATACCCGCAGAGAGCCTTCTGCTACATCGCGTACCCACGCACTGTTTCTTCAATCACGCTGCGTACTGTTACTGTAGGAACGCACCCACAGATACTATCGCGCTGCGTACTGCTACTATAGCCATGCACCCACAGATGCTATCGCGCCGCGTACCTACGCACCTGCGGCTTCTGAAGCGTCGTGTACTTTCCCTGTGCCTACGCACCTGAACCTCTGTCGCGCTGCGTACCCATGCACTGTGCCTTCTTCTGCTCCGCATGCCCACACACTTCTCCTTCTTCTACTCTGCGTACCCACGCACTTGCACCGTTAATCACCTGCGTACCTCTGATTAGGGACGAATTGGCAGTCCCCCAGTGTGCCACAGATAGTCAGATGCTCAGATTTGTTCATGCGCTCGAGAGATCACCCTTCACAGATTCACTTTCAACTTCACTTTTATATAGATCAAGCTTTTAAAACAATAACCCAATATTTCAGATCTTAAGATATTCAATTTGCGAAGATACTTAGCCAAGTGATCTCCTTTGCTTTATATAGGCAAGCTCTTCCTAAAATCATGGATCAATACCATAGATAACCAATACAAGGGGCCCAAAGACATGGGGCTCAATAATAATAATAATATAAAACAATACCACGGGCCAAAACCATAGAATCAAGAACGGCGGGCTAAATACCACGGGCCAAACATAAGAAACCCCACGTGAACACGCTTCTCTACCTTGAAGTAAGTGAACTGGGGGTACGCATCTTCTGAACGAGTGACCTACATGTGCGGACGCAGTCCCTTCACGGCGTACCTACGTGTACGTACCTTTTGAACTATTCTCCTGCGTACCTCTTAATTTCCAACATTTTGAGAGTCTGATCAGAGCATTGCCATTTGAGGGTGTTGCCATCAAGTACAACATATGTATCATAGAGCCATACCAGAATCATAATGCCAACAATCTCCCCCTTTGGACTTGATGGCAACCTCAAAATCTTCAACGTCATTCTCCCCCTTTGACATCAAGGGCAAAGGGTTATGCTCCCCCTAAGAACATGCTCCCCCTGAATATGAACCAAATCTGCAAAGAAGAACCATAATCCACCAATGAAAGAGATAGAGACATATTGCAGCAATATTTAGACCAGCATCCATGATCTCCTTCTGTATGTCCTCCATAATGCCAACAATGCATTATATGCTCCCCTTGAACTTGTGCCATTCGATCTTCAACCAATCCGCAACCCAGCACATGTATGCATATGCCCCAGATGAGCCTTGCGTACAACCAACCATCAGAAGAGATTCGACAAGATGATGCATCAACAACCCCCAGCTTTTTCCTGAGGTATTCAAAGGTCTCCCTGGGCAATGGTTTGGTGAGTATATCAGCAACCTGTTCCTTAGAAGGAACATACTCCAACTTGACCTTTTGTTCAAGTACTTGTTCCTAGAGAAAATGATACTTGATCGGTATGTGCTTGGTCTTTGAATGCATGACTGGGTTCTTTGAAATGCTGGTTGCACTTGTGTTATCACATAAGATGGAGATAGGTGGTGTACAAGTGATTTGAAAGTCCTGCAAGGTCTGCATCATCCAAAGGAGTTGACTGCAGCAAGATGCAACAGCAACATATTCTGCTTCAGCTGTAGACAAGGCAATCGAACTCTGTTTCTGGCTGAACCAAGATACTAATCTAGAACCCATAAAGAACGCACCACCACTTGTGCTCTTCCTGTCATCCACGCTTCCTGCCCAATCTGCATCTGTATAAGCATGAAGTGTGAGATCTGTATCTCTAGGATACCATAAGCCATAATTTTGAGTCCCTTGAAGATATTTAAAGATTCTCTTCACTGCCTGAAGATGAGTTTCCTTCGGATTTGCCTGAAATCTTCCAACTATTCCCACTGCATGCATGATGTCTGGTCGGGTACCTGTCAAATAAAGTAGACTTCCAATCATAGATCTGTAGGTTGGTTGATGCACTGCTGCTGATTCATCATTTACACTGAGGCTACATCCTGTGACCATGGGTGTACATACTGGTTTTGCATCTTCCATGCCATATTTCTTCAAAATCTGCTTGAGATACTTGGTTTGAGACAAAAAGATCCCTCCTTCCTTTTGTTGGATTTGCAAACCAAGAAAATATGTCACTTCTCCCAACAAGGACATTTTGAATTCTTTCTGCATTACTAAGGCAAAACTTGGACTCATGGCTTCTTCATTGCTGCCAAAGATAATGTCATCTACATACACAACAAGTATTAGCAATTTGTCATTTTCAACTTTTATATAAAGATTGTTGTCTGCTGATCCTTTTGAAAAACGTTGTTGATGAAGATATTTGTCCAAACGATAGTACCATGCCCTTGGAGCTTGTTTGAGACCATAGAGAGCCTTTTTCAATCTGCATACAAGATCTGGATCATTTCCAAGAATGAAACCATCTGGCTGCTCAATGTATACTTCTTCTTCCAAGTCTCCATTCAGAAAGGCTGATTTCACATCCATTTGAAATACTTTGAAGTTTTGAAAGCTTGAGAGAGCAAGAAACATTTGGATGGCCTCAAGTCTTGCAACAGGAGCAAAGGTTTCTTCAAAATCTATTCCTTCTTGTTGCGCATACCCTTTACAAACAAGTCTGGCCTTGTTTTTAATTACTTCTCCATTTTCATTCAATTTATTTTTGAAGACCCATTTTGTCCCTATAACATTCTTATCCTTTGGTCTAGGAACCAGCTCCCAAGTGTTGTTCTTTTCGATTATCTCAAGTTCTTCATCCATTGCTTTCACCCAACATTCATCTAATTTGTATGCCTCTTTCACATTTTGTGGTTCAGTGGAAGAGAGTAATGCCAAATAGCTTGACGCTTCTGCAACTGTTCTTCTTGTTTGTACACCTACTTCTTTCTGCCCCAAAGTCTGAGATTCTGGATGATTCTTCTGAACATATCTGGATCGAGTCTTCTCTTCTATCCTTATCTGCTCCTCTGGTTCTTCTTGAGGTTCTTCTTCTTCATCATTCTGTCTTTGAGGGTAGTCTTCATCTTCTTCGATATCTTCATGATTTACTTGCCTAGGAATGTATCCCTTCTCATCAACCACTACATCAATGTTGTCAACAATTCTTCCAAGCCTTTTATTGTAGCACTTGTATGCTTTGCTGTGTGGAGAATAGCCAAGAAGAATGCCTTCATCTGCTCTAGGTTCAAGTTTGCCAAGTTTCTCATCAGTATTCTTAATATAGCATTTGCTTCCAAAGATTTTGAAGTGCTTTACCGAGGGAGTCTCACCATACCAGAGCTCATGAGGAGTTTGAGTGTTGTTCACCCGGACATTTGTTTTGTTGAGAATAACAACCGCGGCATATGCAGCTTCACCCCAGAAAGTTGCGGGAGTTCCAGAGTCATCAAGCATAGCACGAGCCATTTGTTGGACTGTTCTGTTCATTCTTTCCACTACTCCATTTTGCTGAGGAGTTCTAGCTGTAGAGAATTCTCTTCTTATCCCATGTTCTTCACAGAAATCAAAAAATTCATTTGAGGTAAACTCCCCACCTCTGTCGGATCTGAGGCACTTAATTTTGTGTCTTGATTCATTTTCAACCAAGGCTTTAAAGGATCTGAATTTTTCGAATGCTTCATCTTTGTGCTTCATAAGTCCTAACCAGACAAACCTGGAGAAATCGTCAATGAATAATATCAAGTATTCTTCTCCTCGAGGTGTCCTTTTCCTGAATGGTCCACATACATCTGTATGTACAAGCTCAAGAGGCATGCTAGCTGATCCTTCCTTCTCTGGAAAGTTAGTTCTGGTTTTCTTTCCAAACTGACATGATTTGCATATGGTGTTGTCTGGAATTTTGATATCTGGAAGACCGCAAATTGCTTGATATTTGCATGCTTTCCTTATTTGTGAAAAGCTTAGATGCCCCAACCTCCGGTGCCATAACCAGTGTTCATCATCCTTGCTTAGATAGCATTGTTGTTGTCCTTCTTCAAATATGTATAGATTATTTTGAGTTCTTTTACCTTTGATCACCGCTTTACCTGTATCAAGATCACGAACAAGACATCCATTTGATCTAAATATCACCTCGGTTCCTTGATCACAATCTGGTTGACACTCAGAAGATTATGCTTCAATCCATCAACATACAAAACATTTCCAGCTTTGACCTTTTCTTTTAACTGAGCAGTGCCTTTTCCTTTTATAGCTGCAGGAGTATCATTTCCAAAAGAAACTTTCTTTCCCTTTTCTAAAGCAGAATATGATTCAAGTTTTTCTTTATCACCTGTCATATGCTTCGAACATCCACTGTCAATGTACCATAGATTTTCCTGTCCCTCTGCATAAAATGCTATCCCACATCTTTCTGTTTGTGGTTCCTTTATTTTCCATGCTTTGGTGCTTGAGGCTTGTTCCTTTGTCTGCTGAAACCTGCTCCTGCATTCAGAATCTTCATGACCAAAGTTATTGCAAATAGAACATTCAACTTCATTTTCAAGAACCGAAAAGTTGTTATAGGTCCTTTTTGTAATCCCGGTCATACTTCTTTGTTTTTGAGCTTCTCTAGTCATGATCGTTTTATATGCAACACATTGAGCTGCTTTGTGACCAAAGTTATGGCAAGAAAAGCATTGTCCATTGAAGAAATTTCTGTGGTTATCAAATCTTCTGGCCAAACGATTGTAATTTCTATTGTCATTCATTCTTGAAGCAAATTGAGAGGATTTTAACTGTGGCTGGTTGTAGCTTTTGTTCATCCTTAAGACGAATTGCCCCTGGTTTACCTGATAGTCTTTGTTTGTAATTGGTCCCTGCTTTACCTGGTGATCTCCATTGTGCTTTTGCTCATTCCTTCTTGCTACATCAAGATAACTCTTTGAGGTGGATGCTTGAGAAGTTTCTCCATTATAACCCAGACCTGTCTTGTTTAGTGGAGAACGTTGTACATTGATGATCTCATCCAGAGTTTCAGATCCTTTGACAAACTTAAGATTAATAGCCTTTGTTTTCTCAATCTCTTTTCTAATACCAACAATTTCACCTTCTAACTTTTCAAGATATTTTTCTTTTTCATCAATCTGAAATTGTAGAGTATCAATGATCATATTCTTTTCTTCTATACATGTCTTGAGTCTAGAAATTTCTTCATGAAAGCTATCCACATCTATAGCATCCATGTAATCATCATCTTCAAATGCCATTAAAAGTTTATAGTCATTACCTCATTCATCTTCATCACTATTTGATAGACCATCACTATCTTCATGAGTGTAGTAGCTTTTCTTATTTGCATTCTATTTCTTGATCCATCTAGCAGGTTCCTTTCCTTTGCCAATCTTATCCTTATGAGGACATTTCGCAGCATAATGACCTACTCTTCCACAAGTAAAACATTTAAAAGGTAACTTACCTCTGAACCTTCCAGTACCCCATTGAAGATTTCTGACAAAATTTGATTCTTCTTCTTCTTCTGGCACGTAACTTACTTCATAGTAGTCTCCTTTACCTGAAGCCTTGAAGGCAGCTTCTCTCCTGTCTGATGGACCTCCCTTTCTCATTTCATAAGCAGTTAGAATTCTGTGTAGCTGAGACATAGTAAGAATTCGTAGATTTTCCTTTTCTTCTATGGCAGATACTTTAGATTCAAAATTGGGGGACAATGATCTTAAAACTTTTTCAACCACAATAGCCTCTTTTATTTCTTCACCCAAGTTTTTCATGCAATTAACAATCTCGTCTACCCGAAGAAAATAGTTAGCCACACTTTCATCATTATACATTCTGAGATTCTCATACTAAATCCTGAGGGTTTGAAGTTTAGCACGCTTTACCTGTTCATCTCCTTCGTAGCTCAAGACAATCTTGTCCCATATTTCCTTTGCGGATTTATATTGCATAACCTTTACGAATTCTGTTTGAGATAAGCATCCTAGCAGAGTATTGACTGCTTTAGCATTGGTTTCATATTTCTTCTTCTCGGCCGAATCTGTAGGAGTAGCTGAAGGAAAAGTGTAGCCTGTATCTATGATATCCCAAACTTCTGTACCAAGAGATTGAAGATAGGCACTAACTCTTACCTTCCAATAATTGAAGTTTGTCCCATCAAAGATTGGTGGCCTGATTGATGCTTCCCTCTCGTAGTTGCTCATGATGAATGATCTTCCTTCAAGCGATCAAGCTTCTCTGAAGGACCTGCTCTGATACCAATTGTTTGAAATAATATTGAGAGGGGGGGTGAATCAGTATTATCAAGTTCTTTTGATAAATCTTCCTTATTTATACTTTGAATTATTTTTGCATGTCAGTACCATAAAATGAGCATGAACAAAGAAAATAGATAGTCACACCAAAGAACACTAGATGTAAGGTGGAAACCCAATGTGGGTGAAAACCACCTGCTGCAATATGTCTCTATCTTCTTTCAAATTAGAAACTCCTTTTACAATGGTTTTGTACTGGTGCAGTCCTTTACCAGTACGCAGGCTGCAACCTGCAGAGAGCTACAACTCTCTCTCGTTTTCCACTCTCTCCTGGAAGGGAGCTACAACCCCCTACTTCTTTTCTTTCAAGGACCACTTTTCATAAATTTTCAAACTGGATCCATAAACATCAAGAGATCATCAAGTACAAGAAAAATCACCCAGTCAACTGCAGTAACCAGATCAATAGTAACAGTAAACTAAACCCAGAACACCTTATCAACAGAGAAAAGTCAGCCAAATAAATGCTTTGATACAGATACGCAGTTTTTATTTCTCTGGCCTGCGTGGCTATGCACTTGACCTTCTGCTCCCCTGCGTATACCCGCAGAGAGCCTTCTGCTGCACCGCGTACCCACGCACTGTTTCTTCAATCACGCTGCGTACTATTACTGTAGGCACACACCCGCAGATACTATCGCGTTGCGTATTGCTAATATAGCCACGCACCCACAGATGTTATCGCGCCGCGTACCTACGCACCTGCGGCTTCTGAAGCACCGCGTACTTTCCCTGTGCCTACGCACCTGAACCTCTGTCGCGCTGCGTACCCACGCACTGCGCCTTCTTCTGCTCTGCGTACCCATGCACTTCTCCTTCTTCTGCTCTGCGTACCCACACACTTGCACCGTTAATCACCTGCGTACCTCTGATTAGGGCCGAATTGGCAGTCCCCAAGTGTGCCACAGATAGTCAGATGCTCAGATCTGTTCATGCGCTCGAGAGATCACCCTTCACAGATTCGCTTTCAACTTCACTTTTATATAGATCAAGCTTTTAAAACAATAACCCAATATTTCAGATCTTAAGATATTCAATTTGCGAAGATACTTAGCCAAGTGATCTCCTTTGCTTTATATAGGCAAGCTCTTCCTAAAATCATGGATCAATACCATAGATAACCAATACAAGGGGCCCAAAGACATGGGGCTCAATAATAATAATAATATAAAACAATACCACGGGCCAAAACCATAGAATCAAGAACGGCGGGCTAAATACCATGGGCCAAACATAAGAAACCCCACATGAGCATGCTTCTCTGCCTTGAAGTAAGTGAACTGGGGGTACGCATCTTCTGAACGGGTGACCTGCGTGTGTGGACGCAGTCCCTTCACGGCGTACCTATGTGTACGCACCTTTTGAACTATTCTCCTGCGTACCTCTTAATTTCCAACATTTTGAGAGTCTGATCAGAGCATTGCCATTTGAGGGTTTTGCCATCAAGTACAACATCTGTATCATAGAGCCATACCAGAATCATAATGCCAACAGTATGCAATGGCCTGTACTAGACCAGACATTGCACATGCAGTGAGAGTATTGAGCAAGTTTATGTCAAAACCAGGGAAGGAGCATTGGACAACAATGAAGCGGGTTTTCAGGTATTTGCGTGGCACTAGAGATTATGGTTTGTGCTACCAAGGAAGACCAGGATTGGATAGAGTTTTGGATATCCATGGCTTTGTTGATGCAAACTGGGTTGGAGATTTAGATCATAGAAGATCTACAAGTGGGTATGTGTTTAACCTATTTGGAGGTGCAGTCAGTTGGATGACTAAGAAACAATCTGTAGTGGCACTATCAACTACAAAGGCAAGATACATGGCAGCCACTTATGCAAGCAAGGAAGTAGTTTGGTTGCAAAGATTATGTTCAAGTATGGGGTTAGTACATGGATCTATAAGGATAGACCGTGACAACCAAAGTGCAATTTTCTTGGCAAAGAACCCTGCTTATCATTTGAAGAAAAAGCACATTTATGTTCAGTATCACTTTGTGAGGGATATGATAGAAGACAAAAAGGTGTTGCTGGTAAAGGTGGACACTTTCAAGAATACTGCAGATGCATTGACAAAATCTGTGAGCTCTGAGAAGTTCTCCTGGTGTAGAGAAACAATGGGAATTTCAAGGCTAGAAAAATGACTAAGCTCTCTTGTGGCCCCCTGTGGAAAGAAAAAAAGAAGTGGGAGAATGTTGGGTTGTGTTATATTCTTTCCATTACTAACCTACATAGTTAACCTAATTTTTTTGGACCCTATATTAGGTTTGGCGAACCTACCTATGGTTTTTTGGTCCATGGTTTTGGACACGATGGCTTTCGGTCCATGGTATTGGATGCTTCAGCATGTATAAATATTTATTGTAACATTGAAAGGAATATAATGAAAAATCAATCTGGTAGTCCTGATTTTGGGATCTAGGGTAAAATCTCTATGTATATGTGTTTTATATGTTATGCTCTCGCATTGTTTATTTTCTATGTTTTGGAATTTGTATGCAGGTAATTTCTATACGGGGTTAAAACCTACATCTGGTATCATATCTGTTTTGGCTTCAAGGGGACGCCTTTGTTGCTGAGGGGTTTCGTTCGGGCCTGTGGTAGACCCTGTTCAATGGGAGATCTGTGAGAACGGTTTTGGTGGTGAAAGAAAATGGTCAGAGTTTGAGTTGTGGAAACTCAAGATGGAGGATTTGTTGGTGGATAAAGATCAGTGGATCATGTAGATCCAAGTACTAAACCAACGGGAGTGTCCGATGAAGAATGGAAGAAGTTGGATCAGAAGGCAAATATCATAATATTATTGTGTGTCTCAGATTCAGTATTGTTGAATGTATTAGGGGAAGCTACGACAAAGGCTTTGTTGGACAAGTTAGGGACTTTGTACCAATATAAGTCTTTGGTGAATAAACTGTTCCTGTGGAAAAAGCTATATAACCTGAGGATGAAAGATGGGGACTCGGTGACAGAACCACTCTCTATGTGGAGTGAAGTTAAAGGATGCACCTGAGTCTCCATAGAGAGTGGTTCTGTCACTGAGTCTCCTCAATTACATCTTAAACAGGTGACCTTGGGAAAATTGTCATAACTTTCTCTCTGAGCATCAGATTGAAATTTTGTAAGAAGTTATAGAAAGATGATGGACTGTAGTTTTCTGTGTATATTTATCAAATCTGAAGGTTGAAACAGTGACACGTGGCACTTCATACAAGTCATTTACCTATTTTTACCCATTGTAGGACATTGTATTATGAAAAGTATGTAAAAATTTTGAAACTAACAATATGAGCTATACTCGTCATCAAGTAAATTTTCTTGTGACTCAAGATGCCATTGGAAACCTCTAGAAATGATAGTATGAAAGAAAAATTTAACATGTTTCTCATGAACATCTTGAGCGGAATTCCAAATTTACCTATTTTATGATCTTGCATTATGTATACAAGTTGTAAAATAGGTAAATATCGCATTCCAAAAAATATTAATTCCCCGACGGGGATTATTTTCTTGCAGACGATTGACGACGAAGTGAAAGACCGTTTTTGGGTATCATGGTGAGCCACAACTCATGTATGCCATGCATGTGTTATGGGTGGCCAAGATGGAGGTGACCATATGGAGGTGTGCTAGGACCTCCACTTGGAATTCTCACAAAAACACATGGTTAAGCATTAGGTCATGGGGTAGGTGATCACATGGTGTTTTGGACAGTGCAATAGAGTCATGATGATGGGAACCAAGGAAGTAGTGTCATTTCAAACCTTTCTACATTCCGTTTGACATCTTCGATGAAAGCATGAAGGACCAGACATGTGGGGGATGTTGGAAATTTGATGGTATGAAGGTGGTTGGTTGTGTAAGTGCTGGCATTGATGTCAAACAAGGCTTAGCCTAATGATGGGGCTTCATGCCTTGGTGGTTGTGATTCTAGCTAGGTAGAGACTTTGGATCCATAATTTGAGGTAGAATATGGGATTAGTGGCTAATTGGATTCCTTTCATTATAAATTTCTCTAGAATGGCTTTCTAATAGTATGCAGAAGTCCAAAAATGGACTTGTGGTTCGAGAGATATGTCCTACTGAAGTTCAAGATGATTCAAGGCTTGTGAAGTGAGGAATCCTATAGATCATAGGCCTCAACCAATCAAAGGTCCTGCCATATCGAATGCCCCAAAAAATTGCATATTGGAAATCCCACAAGTCGAAGGTCTCACAATATTGGGGGATAAGATGGGACTGTGCATTCGTTGTTAAATTGTTGGGGAGGCTAAAAAGGAAAATATAAAGGAATTTGGTGAAAAAATAGAGTAGGAGAGGCCCCTTTCTCTCTCCTATAGGCAGGACATGTGGAGGAATCTGGTTGGCTCCAATAAGGACATGAGGCAAAATTTAAGGAGCTATGATGTGGGCATGTGGCAGGATCTGATTGGTTCTGATAAGGGACACATGGCAGGCATATTTGACCATTTTGGGTGGCCTAATGGGCCATATCCAGGTGACACATGCCACCACTTAGGGAGTGCCACGTGGAAGTGATGACATCACATCGATAATATGTGATCGGAGGTTTGTGATGGTTGCCACATTGGCCACATTTGGAATCGTCAATTAGAGGGATCCGACATGGGGGATAACATGCGGTCATGAAGTGTTACAGAATCAAAGGCTCAGGCTGAACAAAGGGGTTTATCAGAAATCAACAATCAGAGATTTGTGGTTGCTGGCATATAGGCAACAAGTGAAGAATGTCGATAAGAAGGCTTTGATGGTGTTAGCGCTTGGTTGTGGAACACATAAGAACCAAGGGCTCAGAGATTTAACAAAAGAAAAATGTCCCTAATAGAGCACTGAAAGACTTAGCGCCTTAAGGCCAAGCCCCAGATCACAACGCTCGGTCCTATGGTGAAAAGTGTGCAGTAAGGGCTAAGCGGAAGGAGCTTGAAAATTGTAGATCAGGGATCATAGGTTTTTTGTTGTCGGCACATTGGCCACAAATGAAAAGCATAGATATAGGGGGCTCTGATATGGTTGGTTCTCGGTCACTAACCCAAGTCCTATAGTGGAGATATAATAGGGGTCTAATGCAAAATGGGCTAGACTCGATCAGAGTTTGGTAACCGGCTATTTCATAGTGTTACAACACTACACAAAACTGAGATGAAAAGCTATGATATGATGGTATAGGGTGCCATTAAGATATATGAATTGACAGTTGTGGTTTTGAATGCATAACTGTAAGGTTGATGGCTAAAGACATCCCAAGCACGGATTGTAAATAAATGCAAAACATAGACTCCATGAAGATGTATAGGTAGATTTGAGCGAACCATAAGGAATTATGGGGAGCCTCTGTGAAATGTGTAAAGGGGATTGAGAGTTAATACATAGCATGGAGAGTTAGTAGTATGAAAGATAAGTGAGCATCACCCATCCTTATGAGTTTAATGCAATGACTCAACTGGAGTTTGCATAAATCAATAGAAGAATGGGGTGCCATGCCTAAGGTACATGCATGGGTAGAATTTGATGACAATGACTACATCAAAACCAAGATCAGCACAGGAACAAAATGATGAACCTCTGTTGAGCTACAATGGGAGTGTGAGCATACTTGCTGGAGTGTAGAGTAGTGAGCTATGTATTGGCGACGAGTGTCGCAAGGGTAGTATTGTGGTGAAACAATGGAGATCCCTGAGCAGATAGCATAGAAGTGAGTTGTGTATTGGCGAAGAGTGTTGCAAGGGTAGTGTTGTGGTGAAATAGTGGAGATCCCCAGTAGAGAGCAAAGCAGTGAGCTGTGAATTGGAGCATAGTGTTGCAAGGATAGTGCTATGACGAAATAGTGGAGAGCCCTGAGAAAAGAGCAGAGAAGTGAGTTGTGAATTGTAGCAGTGCTGTAAGGGTAGTGCTGTGGTGAAATAGTGGAGAGACCTGAGCAGAGAAAGCAGAGCACAAAGGAAGTGTTGCAGTGGGTAGAAAGAGGAAGACTTCCACAAGTGTTCATAAATAAGAGTGCAGAAGTTGAATATGCAGACACCCATTAAGTTGGTATTTTACTTGTAATTTTATGCCTCTATTTTCGGTATGAGGTTGGTTCCTATAGGAAATTTGGTGCTTGCTAAACAAAAGAGGTTGGTGCCTCTTGGAAAGTTAGTGCTTGCTAGACAAAATGGGGTTGATGCCTCTAGTGAGTGGGTGCTCACAAAAAAATATATTTAATTAAGCCGATGCTTAAATTAAATCATAAAACAAACAACAAATTGGTGGTTTTTTCCCTCCAAGTTTCCACGTGAAAACATTTTGTCAAATGTATGTTGTTCATGAGATTGTTGTTTGAGTATGTGTTCTGAAAGTTTATAAGATTTACTACTTTATGAATGAATGCTTTCACATATGAAAGAACATAAGAAAGAACTATAAGCACAGTAAGAAAATAAAATAAATAGTTTCTTAAATTATGGATTCAACCCCCTTCTCAATAATTCCTTATTTCCAACAATATGTATCAGAGCCAAGTCCCTTCAGATCATTTTAACCATTAGAAGATAGATCCTATAGGAATTATGAATTGGAAAGACAGTCAAGAAGTTTACTCGAGTAGGGTACTGGTCTTTGATGGAGCCAATTATTCCTTTTGGAAAGTAAGAAAGGAGGTATATCTTATGTCCTTGGGGGTAGATGTTTGTTTGGACCTTAGTACTAGTAAATTACAATGTCCCAAATATTCCACCCACCAATGCAGATGGCAAGAAATTGTATCTAAGCAATTGTAAAGCCAAGCATGGCATTCTTGTTGGTCTCACTCAGTTAGAAATTTTGAAGGTTATGCACTATAAGTATGCTTATGATATGTGGGAAGCTTAACTAGTGTCATGAAGGAGATGACAAAGTGAAGCAAGAAAAAATTCAGAATTTTAGAATGAGGTGTGAAGGCTTGAAGATGACTTAGAATGAAAGCATAGCTAAGTAGTTCCTAAGAGTTGATGAAGTAGTTATTATGATTAGAGGACTCTGTGAGGAAGTCAAGGAAGAGTTGATTGTTAAAAAAGTATTAAGATCTCTACCCATGAGATTTAATCTCAAAATCTCAACTATAAAGGAAATGGTCAACCTAAAATATCAAGATGGATCAACTACATGGTACTCTCACAGCTTATGAGATGAGAGTAGGAATGGAGAAATATGAACCAAAGGAAGTTGCATTCATAGTATCCAATAAGGGAAAGGAACACAAAGTTCATCAAAACTTCTCTAGCAGTGAATCTATTAAGTATTTGGCTGAACTAGCCAAAAAACTGAAGCGAGGCTCAAGTAAATATAGATTGAAGTTTCCCTTTAAGTGTTTCGACTTTGGAAGAGTTGGAAATTTCTTTTCCAAATACCCTTACAAAGAGGGGACTGAAATAGAAGAAGGTATAAAATTTAGAAATAAGTCTTAGACATTTTAGAAGAAGAAACCCTACAAGAAGAAGGGGTTCTATTCCAAAGAGGATAGTTCAAACCTGGAATCATGTTATGAAGACTCATTAGAAAATGAGTCAAATGAGTATCTTTTTATGGCCCTCGAAACATACTCCAAGAAATATGGTCTCATGGACTCTCAAGGGGAATAAGAGGAAGGAGTGGTAGATCTTGAGGGAGAACCCATCAATGCCCTTGATGAGTTGAAGAAAGCAAGGAAGAAAAACAAGCAGCTAAAAAAATAGTTGCAACATGCAGAAGAAGTAATGTATAACTTAGATAATGAGGAGTTTGCATATTAGAAAGAAAAAATTGAAGAGGCTATCAAGAGTAAGGATAGTCTAGCTCTTCTGCTAAAAGGAGAACAAGGAAATCATGAGAAGATAGAAGAGGAGAATGAGTTACTAAAATAGGAGCTGCTCAAGTTCAAAAGGGAAATGACCTCAAAAATTTTCAAAGATGATTGTCTATAATTAAAGGTTGAGCTTGAGGAAGACAGATGTAAAGAAGAGGCACTTCAAGATATGATTCAAGAATGGGAAGAAAAATACCAGTATCTTGAAGCAGAAGTGGTCCCTCTAAGAATTGACCTTCAGAAAGAAAATACCTAGAAGGGTCTAAGTGAGAGATTTGTTGAAGGGACAAGAAGACTAAATCAGATTCTGAGTTGTCAAAGGCCCTCAAGAATCAGAAGTAGACTGAGGTACTCAAAGGAACAAGAATCTTCTATCAGGAAGAAGATGATAAACTTCAGGTCCACAAGAGTTTAAGAACCTCAAAGTCATAGGAGCAATGATCATGAAAGAGTTCATGAAAACAAAAGAGTAGCCAGACAAAGTGGAGACCGTCAATGGAGGACGAGTCAAATAGACAATCGACCAAGGTATTTCTCTGATAAACCTCATAATGTTTTTAAAAATAGGCATGCCTAGTTATTTTATGTTCACTGCTACAAGTGTCATATCTTTGGACACAAAGCTATTAATTGTAGAAGCGTCAAAGTTGAAACATATGAAAATTTTAGGTTTAATTAACACCGAACTGCTAAGTCACAAGAATCAAAGGAAAATGAGTGCTCAGTATTGATCAAAAGACAAACGCACAAAATGTGCTATATGTGGAAGGCCTCAAACACAATCTACTAATTGTTAGTCAGTTGTGTTACAACGACTATGATGTGACCTTCTGATCTAAAGATTGTGATATTCAGAATATAAAAAATGGAAAACTTGTGGGGAAGGTACTTAATACTCACAATAACATTTATGTGTTCGATTACTCAGGGTTATCTGTTACTTGAGAAAATATAGTGAAGCACGACTGTGACATAAGAGGCTCAAACACATGAATTTTGATATCTTGATAACAATAAGCAAGATAGGTGCAGTAAAAGGATTACTTAGGTTTTCAAGGCTTGATAACATCATCTGAAAGTCATGTGAGTTTGGCAAGAAGACTAAGACTCATTTCAAAACGAAAGAGTTCTCCTCATCTAGACCTCTGGAGCTTATTCATGTATATATTTGTGGCCCCACAAGAACAAAAACAACAAAAGGAGAAAGGTACTTCCTGTTGTTCATTGATGATTACATGAGGGCTACTTGGATTCTCCTCCTAAAATAAAAGTCAGAAGAATTTGAGCACTTCAAGAAGTTTAAGGCTCAAGTAGAGAATGAAAAATATTTGAATATAAAATGCCTGAGATTAGACAGAGGGGGAGATTTCACCTCAAAATACTTTGAATAATTATGCGAAGAGCAAGGCATTAGAAGTTAGTTCTAAGTGGCCATAAATCCTCAGCAAAATGAAGTTGTGGAGATGAAGAATCAAACAATCCAGGAAATTCCCAGAGCGATGTAAGATGAAGCAGGAGTGGCTCACCACTTTTGGGGAGAAGCAGCTCAGGAAGAAGTATACCTATCAAACAGAACTCATCTCAGGCCTGACAGTGAAAAAACTACTTATGAGTTATGGAAGGGTAGACCTACATCATTTGAACACCTCAAGGTGTTTTGGAGAAAGCTCTTCATTAAAGGAAATAAAAATAAAATTGGGAAGCTTGATTCATGCATTGATGAAGGAGTACTACTTTGATATTGTATTCGAAGAAAAGGGTACATATGGTACAACAACATGAAAAGGAAGATATAATACTGCATTGACATAGTGGTTGATGAAGTAGGCTCACAACTTGAAACCTCCAAAAGTAACTTGGACTCAGATGATGAAGAGAGTTCAAAGTTAAGGGACGCATATCTGAATGAAACAAATTCAAAAAATTAAGGTGAGGAAGCAAGCACATTGTTGTCACTTTTAATGGCACCCTCAACACTAGTTCTTCAGGAGACATAGAAAGCTTCTTAGAGACATCATCTAGGTTGATTGTAAACCAATTCCTAGGACATCTTATATAGAGGAGTGCAGGGAAGATTATTAATGGAGGCTTTCGGTTGAACTCCAATTGTCATGAAGTTTAAAAAAGATAATAAAAGGTGGGCTTGGTTCAATAAGCATTTATGAAGGTAAACTCAAGCCAATATATGGGTCCAAATTCTCAAGGGGAAAATCGGGTTGATCTCAAGGAGGAATGTCTTATTCTGGTGGCCGACACACAACAATGAGAAGTTGAATATTGAAGTTGTGGTAAAGGTGGAGAGGAGGATAGAAAGGAGCGAAATATGTGTGTAGGGCCATAGAAAAATAGAATCATAAGAAACAATGTTCCAGCAGAATTATGGAAGAGGGAGGAGGTGGAATGGTAGAAACAACGAACCGGTAATTAAGGTTTCATGCCAGATATATTAAGGGTGTCTTTATCACCAAATAACATGAGTAAATCGGGGCTCACACAGTTAGTGTAGGTTAATCGAATAACATAAGTAAGTCTGTCTTGTACACAAGTACTAGAGGTTACATACTAACAGAAGTAATTTTTTCTTAAATGTAGGGATTGTTCTCTTATTTAGTAGCCTAGATAAATCCATGAATCAAAGAGAAACTGACTGCTTCATTACACTATTTCAGAGAAAGGAAAACACGAATGAAATAAGATTTACAAAGAGGAAACACACTTGTAATTTTTCTACTTGGAATCACCAGAATAGTTTCATTAATACTTGAGGGTCCAAATAACCAGTCCATACCATTCAACTTTGTATCTCTCTAGTCCCTCATGAATAGGAAATTAGAACCAAAGTGGAATCACAAAATTTGGACCACTGTGGGTGCAGAATTCCAGAACCCCTTTGTTAAGTGTTTCTTCCCCCTATTTATTCAGAGAAGGTTTTGAAACAAGATTTACAAAATATCTCAACCAAGGCTAGTTGTCTGATTAACTAGCTGTCTCGACCAACGATAGCTCTGCTACCCAAAATGATTTCTAAGGATTCGATCCCTTCCTTGAAAATAAACAGAAATGACAGAATAATAGAAAAAGGGAAAACACAAATATGATGGAGTACGTATCCCTCTATTGTCCCTGTGAAGGCCCTTGATTAGGCCATGTCTCTGCCATGATGTGCCTTTCCTGTTGTTCGACTGATTCCTGTCGCTTCCTCTAAACTGTCTGACTTCTCCACTCCTTGTAGTTGGTAGCGATCGACTGGGTTTTCTTGTCACAAAGAAACAATAGAGTTTGTCTAGGTAGTCATTTTCATTTATGACTGAGTGGGGCTCCACACTGAGGTATTAAGTCTTCCTGAGTCCCCATACCTTCATTTATTTTGTATTATGTTTGATGACCGTGCTGCTAGATATACACAAAAAAATTCCTTCACCGTCCCATTGAGCAAAAGTGAAATAGACATTTTAATTTTTGTTGATTTGGGTCGTTAATCTAGGCCTGTTGGTATCACAATAGTAATATAGGAGAGGGCCTTTTTACCATATTTCATAGTGCTTGCCAATTTTCCAGATGCGAAACATCAATAAAGAATGACACACAAAATATCACATTTGGAACCAAGAATCGTATATCACCATCGGAAAGAGAAAAGGGGCTTTAACACTGATTTTATGGTGATTTCCCAATATGTCAGACCTAGAATTTCTCAAAACCATAATACATAACCTTTCGGGTGCATTGCAATCGCAAGTCGGAAGGGAGTTCAATGGAGGAGGGAGTTATATTTTTTGTGATCCCCGATTGCAATATGACAATTGGTGGGGGATGATTTATCACAATTGGTGGAGAGGACCTTATCGCGATCAACGGGGAGGACATTATCACAATCAGTAGGCAGAGAATGGGACTTAGATATGACAATCAACAGTGAATTTATGATATGAAATATCAGCGGATAATTTGTGATATCACAATTGGCAAGGGAAGAAATTTAGTGTGGTAGGCAGGAAACTTTGCGATATCCGATATCACAATTGGAAAAGGAAAAGGGAGATGAGTGAATATGTATTACAAAGGAAAATAGGCCGATAGCTATAAGTTTTATAGGTCCCAACCTTTTAAAATGCTTTCGTTATGTTTTATGAATGTTTTTAAGATATTTCAAAAGGGGAATGGGGAAACACGGCTAGAGTTGGAAATTCAAAGGGATTTTGGCTAGAGTTAAAAATGGGTCACTATGGCTAGAGTTTAAAAAACATAGGAAAAAATGGGGTTTGTGAACGAAATGGTTTTTAGAGAATATGGAGATATCCAAAACAATTTAAGCTGGACCTCTTCTTCCTCCTTTCAACGGTGGCAAAACCCTCATCTTTAACAATCCATATCGTCTAATTCCATGGGCCGTTTGATGAGTTCCATATATCGTTGGAAATCTTATTCCAATCCCTATCCAATACATAGGTTCGATTTAGCTTTGAGAGCTTCTGTGGCTTGGAAGATGGCTGCAAACATTTCTTCTCTTTTGCGCTTTGGGTAGCTTGAAAACACTTTTTGCAACGAGTGACAACATTGGCTCCAACCAGGGACAGTGCCTTGCTGGCAAGGTGCTAACAACTTGCATACCAGTAGCCTTCACCATTCAGCATGTAGTTAAAAATATAATGAACTTGTACAACCATAAAATCTCCATTAAACTTTGTTTGCAGGGAGTCCTTTCCTCATCAAACTGAAATGTAAAAAAATAAATTCTACCAACTGGAAAGTAAATGCTTAGCTAGGGAGCTTATTTACGTACAAATCCTACTTAAGTATAGGGCTCAATTCACCTAAGTGAGTTCAACCCTCCAATGGAGCCATGCCAACATTTGGGTGCTAGACCTAAGGCCTTCATGCTGCTGAAATTTAAAAATCAAAACAAGCATGCAGCATAAAAAATATTCAACCAAAAAACCTGAAACATGCTCTGGGAACAACCTCTGTCATTGACATAAGAATGTCGTCATGTAGTAAGCTACAGGGTCACAAAACTGACAATAAATATTTTCAGTTGCCTTCTTTCACACAAAGTTTGCTGACCAATATCTTCTTGGTCAGGGTAGCCACAAATATTGTTCATCTCCTCAACTTTAAATTTTTTGAGAAAAACTTGTTGCTGGAAGCCTATTCCCTGCTTACTGGTAAACAACTCCCTTTGAACCTCCATAATCATCTCATCCTCCTCTGAATAATATGAATCATAAATCATAGGGGGTTCTTGATGTTGTTCTCCAGGTGAAGGATGTGCATTGTAAACCGGAGCCTCTTTGCTGACCTCCTAGTGGACCTCCTCTTCTTGTGTAGCTTCCCATGACTGGGTTTATTATGGCTCAGCATCACTTGACTCACCATCAGAGTAATATACATCATAGGAATGAGAAACATTAAATTTTGCCGAATAAGACCTCTGAGGGTTTATTTTCAGCTCGATGATGTTTCCTTCTCTTTATTTCTCATTGGGTGATGCTTCTTGATGCAATTAGATGTTTTCTTGGAGCAGAGCTCCACAAACATCTTCACTAGGATCATTAACCTCAGGAATAGTTTCAACATTAAAATTCGCATTGAAACCTTCAAACAGAGCATTTGGCATATATAATATTTTGCAATAATGATTGAATGATATGTGAAAGCTCTTTAAGGAAGTTATGCTACCATGAGTTATTGTCCTATACCAAACTCTAGCATCCTCATCTAAAGAATAAATGAAAATTTTAATTTATACATCTTCAAGCAAAATACCCTGTTGTTCCATGCATTCATGAAATTATTTGAGGTGTTAGTCAGGACTTCTATCTATGTCTCTAGTGAATCTAGGAAAATAGGTATTCCATTTGTGAACTGAAGGGACATGATTGGGATAACCAACAATAGAAGAAAAATCCAATGGGGAAAATTTGTTGGCCAGGAATTCAAGAATGGACATTTTGAAAACCTTCCTAGGTGAGTGATTTCACGTTCAAAGGTAGGGAAAGTTTTTGGTTGCTCTATCATCAGAGTGAGTAGGAGGTTGCTTGAAAGCCAAGATGATCAAATAGAGATATTGACAGTGGAGTCGCCAGGATGTTTACCATAAAATTGAAATAGTGGAGTCGTCAAGGTGAGAGATCTTTAACCCACACTTCCCTTGCTCGTCTAACAAAGGGAATGTAAAAATTTGTCATACCCAGGGAAAAATATTCTAATGTGTTCCCCGACAATGGCACCAAAAAGATGTTGTCACTTTTAATGGCACCAGTAGCACAAATGCTTCGGGAGACATAGAAAACTTCCTAGAGACATCATGTGGGTTGATTCTAGACCAATGCCTAGGACATCTTAGATAGAGGAGTGTAGGGAAGATTATCAATGGGGGCTTTCAGTTGCACTCCAATTGTCACGAAGTTCCAAAAATAAAGCAAAAGGGGGAAATGGTTCAATAAGCATTTATGAAGGTAAAATAAAGCCAATACATGGGTCCAAATGCTTAGGGGGTAAATAAAGTTGATCTCAAGGAGGAATGTCTAGCTCTGTGGCCGACACACAACAATGAGCATATTAGTATTAAAGTTGGAGTAAAGGTGGAGAGGAGGAGAGAAAGGAGGGAGATAGATGCATAGGGATGTAAACAAAAAAAATCCTAAGAAACAATGTTCCAACAGAAATATAGAAGAGGCAGGAGGTGGAATGGTAGAAACAACAGAGCGCTAATTAAGATTTCATGCTAGATATATCATGGGTACCTTTATCATAAAAAAACATGAGTAAATTTGGGCTCACACAGGTACTACATGTTACAAACCAACATAAGTAATTCTATCTTAAACGCAGGGACAGTTCACTTATTTAGCAGCGTAGATAAATCCATGAATCGGAGAGAAACTAATCGCTTCATTACACTATTTCAGAGAAAGGAAAACACAAATGAAATGAGATTTACAAAGAGGAAACATACTGCACATTTCTCTACTTGGAATCACCAGAATAGTTTCATTAATACTTGGAGGGTCCAAATAACCAGTCCATAACATTCAGCAGTGTATCGCTCTAGTCCCTCATGAACAAGAAATTAGAACCAAAGTGGAATCACAAAATTTGGACCACCGTGCGTGCAGAATTCTGGAACCCCTTTGTTAAGTATTTATTCCCCCTATTTATATATAGAAGGTGGGCTTTGAAATGACATTTAAAAAATATCTCAGCTATGCTAAGCTGTCTGATTGACTAGTTGTCTTGGCCTGCAATAGCTCTGCTACCCAAAATGATTTCTAAGGATTTGATCCCTTTCTTGAAAATAAACAGAAATTACAAAATAATAGAAAAAGGGAAAACAAAAATATGATAGAGGAAGTATCCCTCTGTTGTTCCTATGAAGGCCCTTAATTAGGCCACGTCTCTACCATGATGTACTTTTTCTGTTGTTCGGTCAGTTCCTGACACTTTCACCTTAACTGGCTGACTTATCCACTCTCTGTAGTTGGTAGTGATCGACTGGGTTTTCTTGTCGCAAAACAACATCAGAGTTTGTCTGGGCAATCCTTTGCATTTCTGACTCAGTGGAGCTCCATGTGAGGCATTAATTCTTCCTAAGTCCCCATTCCTTCATTTACTTTGCATTATATTTGAAGACCTTGTTGTTGGATATATGCCGAAAAATACCCTCACCATCAGACTGACCGGAAGAGAAATAGACGTTTTAATGTTCATTGATCTGGACCATTGATCTATGCATTTTGTTATCTCAAACACAATAAAGGAGACAACCTTTTTACCATATTTAATATTGCTTATCGATTATCCAAACGCCAAAAATCAATAAAGCATGACACACATAAAATATCACATCTAGAACCAAGACTCATATATCACCATGAAAAAGTGAAAAGGGGATTTAACACTGATTTTATGGTGATTTCCCAATATACCGGACCTAAAATTTCTCAAAACCATAATACATAACTTTTTGGGTCCATTGAAATCACAATTAAAAAGGGATTTCAATGGAGGACGGATATGTTTTGTGTGATCCCCGATTTTGATATCACAATCGACGGGGGGGATTTATTTCGATCGATGGAGAGGACCTTATTGTGATTGGTGGGAAGGTGGAAATATTGCAATTGACAGGGAGGACCTTATCACAATTGGTAGGTAGAGAAGGGACTTAGATATGACAATTGATGGGGAATTTGTGATATATGATATCAATGGAGAATTTGTGATATCACAATTGACAGGGGAAGAACTTTATTGTTGTACGCGGGAAACTTTGCGATATGTGATATTGCAATCGTAAAAGGAAAAGGGAGATGAGCAGATATGTATTGCAAAGGAAAATAAGGTGATAGTGATAAATTTTTGCGGGTCATAGCCTTTTAAAAGGCCTTCGGTATGTTTTATGAATGTTTTTAAGATATTTCAAAGAGGAATGGGGAAACACAACTAGAGTTGGAAATACAAAGGGATTTTAGCTAGAGTTAAAAAATGGGTCACTGCGACTACAGTTTAGAAAACAAAGGAAAAAATGGCGTTTGTGAAAGAAATGGTTTTAAGAGAATATGGAGATTTCTCCAAAACAATTTAAATTGGACATGTTCTTCCTCCTTTCAACGATGACAAAACCCTCATCTTTAATAGGCCATATCTTCTGATTCTGGGGTCCATTTGAGGAGTTCCATATAACATTGAAAATCTTATTCTGAGCCCTATCCAATGGAGAGGGCATGATTTAGCTTTGAGAGTTTCTGTGGCTTGGAAGATGGCTGCAAAATTTTCTGCTCTTTTGCGCTTTGGGTAGCTTGAAAACACTTTTTTCAGCGAGTGACAACACACACCTTCAAGGCCAAGAACGCCTTCCAGGTATGTGCAAAAGGAACACCTGGAGAGTTAGATTCTTGGAGACCAGAGAAAGGGTGTCCAGATCAGAATGAGACTTTTAGGAAATACAAAATGTGAAAATTTTTCTCTGTTATCACAAATAGAACCCAAAAACCTCTATCAAGCAAGTGAAGATAAGTTATGGGTGAAATCCATGAATGACGAACTAGAAGAAATTGAAAAGAATAAAACATGGGAGCTTGTCCCAAGAACAAAAGAGAAAAATATTATTGGAACCAAGTGGGTTTTCAAGAATAAGCTAAATGCAAAAGGCCAAGTAATCGGGAACAAAGCTTGGTTGGTTTGCAAAGGGTATGCCTAGATAGCAGGGGTAGACTTTGAAGAAACCTTTGCACCAGTAGCCCGAGTAGAAGCCATAAGAATATTCCTTGCTCTTTCCATTCAAAATAAAATCAAATTTTATCAGATGGGCGTAAAGTCTGCCTCTCTCAATGGAAACTTAGAAGAGGAAGTTTACATTAAGCATCCTGAAGGTTTTCTGCTCTCCTCTCATGAAGGGATTGTATGCAAATTAAAGAAGGCTCTGTATGGTTTGAAACATGCCCCTAGAGCATGGTATGAAATCCTGGATAATTATATTCAACAACAAGGTTTTAAGAAAGGCTCAGTTCACAACAATCTCTATGTAAAATATGAAGATGATCATCTACTGATAGTGGTTGTGTATGTGGATGACATGATATTTTACAACGATGTCGAGTAGCTGGGGCATTGGTTTGCAAAATGTATGCAAACAGATTTTGAAATTTCCATGATTGTTGAGATGTCCTTCTTCTTGGGTCCGCAAATTACTCAGTCCCCATGATGAGTTTTCATATCTCAATCCAAATACCTCAATGAAACTTTGAATAAATTTGGAATGGAGGACTACAAACCTATCAGCACACCCATGACTACAAGTGGTAAACTGTGCAAGGAAGATGAAATGCCATAGGTAAATTAGAATAAATATAGATCGATGATAGGAAGCTTACTATATCTGAGAGCTTCAAGGCCAGGTATCATGCAAGCAGGGGGAATTGTGGCAATATTTCAGGCTTGTCCATGAGAAAGTCATGTGGTGGCTATTAAGAGGATTTTCAAATATCTTCAAGGTACAAAAAAGTATGGGATTTGGTATCCCAAGAGTAAATAATTCAATCTGAAGGCCTACATAGATGCAGATTAGGCTGGAAGTCTAGATGATAGGAAGAGTACTTCTGGTGCAACTTTCTTTTTGAGTGACTGCTTGGTATTGTGGGTTAGCAAGAAGCGAAGCTCCATATCTCTATCAACTGTTGAAGCAGGATATATTTTTGTTGTGACTTGATGTACATAGCTTCTATGGATGAAGAAAACCTTAAAATATACAAGTAGAGTTACCTAATCCCATTCCAATAATGTGTGACAACACTAGTGGAATCAATATCTCAAAAAATCTAGTCATTCAATAAAAAACTAAGCACATTCATATCAAGTATCATTTCTTGATGGAACAAGTTGTAGCCAATAATGTTAAACTTGCATATGTGCCCACTAAAGAGAAACTGGTAGATATATTTACCATGCCACTTACAAGAGAACCATTTGAGTATCTCAAGCAGCAGATATGAGTTGTGACTTTGACGTCCAAATGACTTCATTTTGGTAGGAGGTGGCAAGTACTCTGCAAAAGGAAGTCATGGAAGAGTAGGCTACATTGGTTCAAGGGGAGTGCAAGTGAAGTTTTTTTTGCCACTGATGTCAAAGGAGGAGAAAATTGGCATCAGAGTAGACCATGCCAAATGAGGGGGAGTTTGCAGTGTTGCCATCAGTGACAAAGGGGGATATTGTTGGGCATTTGATGGTATGAAGGTGGTTGACTGTGTAAGTGTTGGCACTCATGTCAAACATGGCTTAGCCTAATGATGGAGCTTCATACCTTCATGGTTGTCAACTAGGTAGAGACTTTGGAACCATCTTTTGAGGTAGAAGATGGGATTAGTGGCTAATCATACCCCTTTATTGAAAATTTCTCTGGAAGAGCTTTCCAATAGTATGTGGAAGTCCAAAAATGGACTTGTGGTTTTAGACATATGACCTGCTAAAGTTCAGGGTGATTCAGGGTTTGTGCAGTGAAGAATCCCACATATTAGAGGTCCTGGACGAATTGGAGGTCCCGACATATTAGAGTCCCCAAAAAATTTCATATCAATGATCCTGCAAGTCAGAGGTCTCACAATATCAGGGGATAAGTCGGGACTGTGCATTCCTTGTTAAATCATTGGGAAAGGAAAATACAAAGGAATTTGGTGAAAAGCGATAATAGGTGAGGCCCCTTTCTCTCTCCTCGAAGAAAGACATGTGGAGTAATCTGGTTAGCTTCAAAAGGACATAAGGTAGAATTGGAGGATCTACGATGAGCACAAGTTGAAAGATCTGATTGGTTCTGATAAGGGACACATGGCCGCTTGTGTCGTTGTGACGTCATCATACAGAGGGACACGTGGCAGGTGTCTTAGACCATTTTGGGTGGCCTAATGGGCCATCTCTCAGTGACATGTGTCACCACTCAAGGAGTGCATTATGGCAGTGATGACATCACATTGGTGATCAACGCTTAATGATGGGTGGCATATTGGCGACATTTGGAAATCGCTGATTAGCAGGCTCTGACATGGGGGATAACATGCGGTCATGAAGTATTATGGAACCTAAGGCTAGGGCTGAACAAATGGTCCTATTGAAAATTGACAATCGACGATTTGTGATTGTTGGCATATGGGAAACAATTGAAGAACACCGATAAGGGGGTTTCAATGGTGTTAGCGCTCGGTTGTGGAACACATAATAAAAGAAGAGATCATATCTTTAACAAAAGAAAAATGCCCCCAATAGAGCTGTGAAAGACTTAGCACCTTAAGGCCAAGGACCTGATCATCGCCCTCTGTCCTATAGTGAAAAGTGTGCAGTAAGGGCTGAGCGGAAGGAGCTTGAAAATTGGAGATCGATGATTTAAGGTTTTTGGTTGATGGCACATTGGTCACAAGTGAAAACCACTGATATAGGGGGCTGTGATATGGTTAGCGCTCGGTTACCGAACCAAGTCCTATGGTGGTGATATAGCAGGGGTCTAATGGAAAAGGGGCCAAACTCAATCAGAGGTCAGAAATAAGCTATTTAATAGTATTACACCACTACACAAAAATGTGATGAAAATATCTGATTTGCTGGTACAGGGTGCAATTAATATGTATGAATCAACAATTATGGTTTTGAATACAGAACTGTAAGGTTGATGGCTGAAGACCTCTTGAAAACGCATTGTAAATAAATGAAAAAAAGAGACTCCATAATGATGTACATGTAGGTTTTTGCGAACCATAAAGAAGTATGGGGAACCTCTATGAAATATATGAGGGGGAATGAGAGTTAATACATAGAATGGAGAGTCAGTTGTATGAGAGAGAAATGATGGTTGCCCATCCTTATGAGTTTAATGCAATGACTGAACTAGAGTTTGCATAAATATGTAGAAGAATGGGGTGCCATGCCTAGGGTACATGCGTGGGTAGAATTGATGATGATAGTGACTACATGAAGCCAATAGGTTTACAGGAAAAAAATTATGAACCTCCATTGAGCTAAAGTGGGAGTGTAAGCATACTTGCAAGAGTGTAGAGAAGTGAGGTGTGTATTGGAGAAGAGTGTTGCAAGGGTAGTGTTGTGGTTAAACAGTCGAGAGACCTAAACAAAGATCATATTAGTGAGCTATGTATTGGAAAAGAGTTTTACAAGGGTAGTACTATGCTGAAATGATGGAGAGCCCTAAGCAGAGAGACATGTAGTGTGATGTGAATTGGAGCAGAGTGTTGCAAGGTTAGTACGATGGTGAAAAACTAGAGAGCCCTGAGTAGAGAGCACATCAATGAGCTGTGAATTGGACCAAAGTGTTGCAAGGGTAGTGTTTTGGTGAAAGAGTGGAGAGCTGTGAGCAGAGAAAGCAAAGCATAGAGCAAGTGTTGCAATGGGAAACAATATGAATACTTCCATAGTGTTTAGAAAGTAGAATGCAAAATTTGAATCTGGATATGCCCATTAAGTTGGTATTTTAATGGTAATTTGTATGCATCTATTTTCAGTATGAAAATTGTATGAAATAGTAAAACAGTGGCAATCATAGGTTGGTTCCTTCACACTTAAGAGGTTGGCTCCTCTAGACAAGTTGGTGCCTTCTAAACAAAAGAGGTTGTTCCCTTTAGGCAAGTTGGTGCTTGCTAAAAAAAGAGGGGTTGGTGCCTTGAGTGAGTGGGTTCTCACAAACAAAAAAATGTAATTAAGTTGGTGCTTAAAATACATCATAAAATAAACAAAAAAATTGGTGGTTTTTTCCTCTGGGTTTCCATGTGAAAACACTGTGTCAAATGTATGTTGGTCATGAGATTGTTGTTTGAGTACGTGTTCTGAAAGTTAATAAGATTTACTTCTTTGTGAATGAATGCTTTCACATATTAAAGAACAAAAGAAGCAACTATAACCATAGTAAGAAAATAAAATAAAGAGTTTCTTAAATTACTGATTCACCCCACCTCTCAGCAATTCCTTAATTCCAACAATTGGTATCAGAGCCAAGTTCCTTCAGTAACAGTTTAACCACTAGAAGGTGGATCCTATAGGAATTACAAATTGGCAACAGATTTAAGAAGTTTACTCGAGTAGGGTACCTATATTTGATGGAGCCATTTATTCCTTTTGGAAAGTAAGAATGGAGGCATACCTTATGTCCTTGGGGGTAGATGTTTGGACCTAAGTATTAGTAAATTACAATGTCCTAGATATTAACCCCACATATGCAGATGGAAAGAAACTGTATCTAAACAATGGTAAAGCCAAGCATGCCATTCTTACTGGTCTCAGTTAGTCAGAACTTGTGAGGGTTATGAAGTGTAAGTCTTCTTATGAGATGTGGGAGAAGCTTAACTAGTTTCATGAAGAAGATGAGAAAGTGAATCAAGAAAAAATTCAGACTTTCAGAATGAGGTTGGAATGCTTGAAGATGACTGATAATGAAAGCACAGATGAGTACTTCTTGAGAGTTGATGAAGTAGTTAATATGATTAGAGGACTTGGTGAGGAAGTCAAGGAAGAGTTGATCATTTAAAAAGTATTAAGTTCTCTACCAATGAGATTTAATGCCAAAATTTGAGCTATAGAGGAAATTGTCAGCCTAAATGATCTCAAGATGGATCAGCTACATGGTACTCTTACAGCCTATGAGATGAGAGTAGGAATGGAGAAACATGAACCAAAGGAAGTTGAATTTAGAGTGTCCAATAATGGAAAGGAACATAGATTTCCTTAAGACTTCTCTAGTGGTGAATATAATCAGGGTCTCACTCAACTAGCTAGAAAATCAAAGTGTGACTCTCGTAAATATAAAGGGAAGTTGCCCTTTAAGTGTTTCGACTGTGGAAGAGTTGTACATTTCTCTTCCAAATGCCCTTACATAGAGGGGATTGAAAAAGAAGAAGGTCTAAAATTTAGAAATAAGTCTCAAACATTTCAGAAGAAGAAACCCAATAAGAAGAAGGGGTTCTATTCCAAAGAGGATAGTTCAGACCTCGAACCCAACTATGAAGACTCATCGGAAAATGAGTCAAATGTGTATCGTCTCATGGACCTCGAAACAGACTCAAAGAAATAAGGTCTTATGGACTATAAAGAGGAATAAGATGGAGTGGTAGATCTTGAGAGAGAACTCATTAGCTCCCTTAATGAGTTGAAGAAAGAAAGGAATAAAAACAAGTAGTTGAAGGAGAAGTTGTAGCATGTAGAAGAAGGAATGTATAACTGAGATAATGTGGAGTTTTCATATCAAAAAAAAAGAAAAAAACTTGAAGAGGCTATCAAGAGCGAGGATAGTCTAGCTATTCTGCTGAAAGGAGAACAAGAAAATCATTAGAAGCTAGAAGAGGAGAACAAAGAACTGAAATAGGAGCTGCTCAAGTTGAAAAGGGAAACAACCTCAAAAATTTGCAAAGATGATTTTCTATCTTTAAAGGTTGAGCTGGAGGAAGCCAGATGAAAAGAAGAGGTACTTCAAGATTTGCTTCAAGAATGGGAAGGAAATTGAATGTATCCGGAGGTAGAGGTGGTCTCTCTAAGAACTGACCTTGAGAAAGAAAATATCGGGAAAGGTCTAAGTGAGACATTTTTTGAAGGGACTATAAGGCTAAATCAGATTCTGAGCTGTCAAAGGCCCTTAGGAATCAGAACTAGACTGGGGTACTCGAAGGAATAAGAATATACTATCAAGAAGAAGAAAATAAACTTCTAGTTCGCAGGAGTTGAAGAACCATAGATTCATTGGAGGAATCCTCATGAAAGAGTTCATGAAGACAAAAGAGAAGTTAGACAAAGAGGAGACTGTCAATGGATGATAAGTCAAACACACAGTCGACCAAGGTATTTCTTTGCTAAACCTCATAATTTTTTTAACAATAGGTGTGCCTACTTACTTTACGATCACTACTACAAGTGTCATATATTTGGACACAAAGCTATTAATTGTAGAAGTGTCAAAGTTAAAAGAGATGAAAATCCTAGTTTTAATTCACATTGGATTGCTAAGTCACAATATTTCTCTTTTAGGAATCATAATGCCTTCACTCCCCCACAAAGCAAAGTTGAATGTTTTAAATGTAATAATTTCAGGCACAAGGCTAGCGAGTGTAGAAGTAAGTTTGAATACGTATCTAAATCTAAAATTGAGAGATAGAATCACATACAAAGGGATAAAAGAAGCTAGAAACAAAAGATCAAAAATAGCATGCCATGTGGGATTGCCTTATCAGTCCATGATAAATAAAACAAATGGTATGTAGATAGTGGTTGTTCCAAACACATTACTGGAGGAAAGAGCAAGTTTATGTCACTAAAATAAAAAGACAGAGGAAATAATACCACCTTTGGCAACAACGCTCTAGCAAGAATCAAAGGAAAAGGAATGGTCAGTCTTGATCAGAAGACAAAAGAAGAGATTGTGCTAGATGTGGAAGGCCTCAAACATAATCTGTTAAGTGCTAGGCATATTTTTGACAATGACTACAATGTGAACTTTCAATCTAAAGATTGTGAGATCCAGAATATAAAAAATGGAAAACTAGTGGGGAAGGCAATCAAGAATCACAATAACGTTTATGTGTTTAATGACTTAAGGGTCAGTTGTTACTTGATAAAAAACAGTGAAGTACTATTGTGGCATAAGTGGCTTAGACACATGAATTTTGATAGCTTGATAAGAATAATCTATATAGGCACGATAAAAGGATTACCTAGATTGTCAAGGCCTGATAACACCATCTACAAGTCATGTCAGTTTGGCAAGCAGACTAGGACTCATTTCAAAATGAAAGAGTTCTCCTCATCTAGACCTCTAGAGCTTATTCACAAAGATATATGTGGACCCACAAGAACAAAAACATCAAAAGGAGAAAGGTACTTCCTACTATTTGTTGATGGTTACTTGTATTCTCCTCCTAAAAGAAAAGTCAGAACCATTTGAGCACTTCAAGAAGTTTAAGGATTAGGTAAAGAATGACAAATATTTGAAGATAAAATGATTGAGATTAGAGAGGTTGAGAGTTCACCTCAAAAGATTTTGAAGAATTCTATGAAGAGAAAGGTATTAGAAGGTAGTTCTCAGTGGCCAAAACTCCTCAACAAAATGGAGTTGTTGAGAGGAAGAACCAAACAATCCAGGAAATGGCCAGAGCGATGTTAGATGAAGTAAGAGTAGCTCACCACTTCTCAGGAGAAGCAGCTCAGGTTGCAGTATACTTGTCAAACAGAACTCATCTTAGGCCTCACAGTGACAAAAATCCATATGAGTAATGGAAGGGTAGACCTGCATTTGTTGAACACCTCAAGGAGTTTGGGAGAAAGTGCTTCATTAAAAGAAATGAAAAGAACTTTGGGAAGCTTGACTGCTTATTAGATATTGTATTTGAATCAAAGGGTGCATATGCTACAACAAGAGGGCAAGGAAGATAGAAGACTGCATTGACATAGTGTTTGATGAAGTAGGATCACAACCTAAACCCTCTGAAAGTAACTTGGACTCATATGATGAGGAGAGTTAAAAGTTGAGGGATGCATATATGAATGAAACAAATTCAGACAGTGAAGATGAGAAGAAACCACATCTTGAAGGCCAAGAATTCCTTCCAGGTATGTGCAAAAGGAACACCCTGAGAGTAAAATTATTGGATATCAAAGAAAGGGTGTCCAAACTAGAAGGAGACTTGTGGGAAATACAAAACATGTAGATTTTGCTCTACTATCACAAATAGAACCCAAAAACCTCTATCAAGCAAGTGAAGATAAGTTCTAGGTGAAAGCCATGAACGAAGAGCTAGACCAAATTGAAACGAATGACACATGGGAGCTTGTCCCAATACCAAAAGAGAAAATTTTTATTGGAACCAAGTGGGTTTTTAAGAATAAGTTGAATGAAAAAGGTCAACTAATCAAGAACAAAGCTCGGTTGGCTTGCAAAGCGTATGCCCAGATAGAAGGGGCAGACTTTGAAGAAACCTTTGAACCAGTAGCCCGACTAGAATCCATAAGAATCTTCCTTTCTCATGTCATCCAAAAGAACATCAAAGTTTATCAAATGGATGTAAACTTTACATTTCTCATTGGAGACTTAGAAGAGGAGGTTTACATTGAGTAGCCTGAATGTTTTCTGCTCTCCCCACATAAAGGGCTTGTATGCAAATTAAAGAAGGCTTTGTATGGTTTGAAACAGGCCCCTAGAACCTAGTATGAAAGGCTGGATAACTATCTTCAACAAAAAGGTTTTTAGAAAGGCTTAGTTGACAATAATCTCTATGTAAAATTTGAAGATGATCATCTACTGATAGTAGTTATGTATGTGGATGACATCATATTTGGTAGCAATGTGGAGTAGATGGGGCATCAATTTGAAAAATGTACGCAAACGGAGTTTGAAATGTTCATGATTGATGAGTTATCCTTCTTCTTGGGTCTGCAAGTTACTTAGTTCCCACAAGGATTTTTCATATCTCAATCCAGAAACCTCAAGGAAACTTTAAATAAATTTGAAATGGAGGACTGCGAACATGTCAACACATCCATGACTACAGACCATAAATTGTGCAAGGAATATGCAACGCCACAAGTATAATAGACTGAATATGGATCGATGATAGAAATGTTAATGTATTTGACAACTTCAAGGCCAGATATCATGGAAGGAGTGGGAATTTTAGCAAGAGTTAAGGATTTTCCATGAGAATGTGGTGGTTGTTAAGAGGATTTTCAAAGATCTTCAAGGTACAACAGAGTATGGGATGTGTTATCCCTTGAGTAAAGACTTTAATCTAAAGGCCTACATAGATGCATATTGGGTTGGAAGTCTAGATGACAAGAAGAGTACTTTTGGTGCAACTTTCTTTTTGGTTGACTGCTTGGTATCATGGGTTAAAAAGAAGTAGAAGTCCATCTCTCTATCAACTGCTAAAGAAAATTATATTGTTGTTATGACTTGTTGTACATCAATTCTATGGATGAAGATAACCTTAAAGGATATATAGGTAGATTTACCTAATCCCATTCCAATAATGTGTGACAACACTAGTGAAATCAACATCTCAAAAAATCCAGTCATGCATTCAAAAACCAAGCATGTTCCTATCAAGTATCATTTCTTGACGGAACAAGTTGTGGCCAATACTATTAAACTTGTATATGTGCCCACTAAAGTGAAACGGGTAGATATATTTACCAAGCCACTTGCAAGAGAACCATTTGATTATCTGAGGCAACATGTAGGAGTTGCGACTCCTACCTCCAAATGACTTCATTTTAATATGAGGTGGAAGCTACTTACTAGAAGGAACTCATGGTAGAGTAGGTTGCATTGGTTCGGGGGAGTGAAAGTGAAGTTTTCTTTGCCACTAATGTCAAAGGGGGAGAAATTTTGCATTAGAGAAGACCATGCCAAGCTGAGGGGGAGTTTGCAAGGTTTCCATCAATGCAAAAGGGGGAGATTGTTGGACATTTGATGGTATGAAGGTGGTTGGCCGTGTACATGTTAGCATTGATGTGAAATGAGGCCCAACCTAAGGATGTGGCTTCATGCCTTGGTGGTTGTGATTCCAGCTAGGTAGAGACTTTGTATCCATATTTTGAGGTAGAATATGGGCTTAGTGTCCAATGAAACTCATTTCATTGGAAAGTTCTCTGGAAGAGCTTTCCAACGGTATGTGAAAGTCTAGAAATGGACTTGGGATTCGAGAGATATGGACTCTTGAAGTTTAGGATGATTCAGGCCTAATGTAGTGAGGAATTACACAAATCGGAGGTCCTGACCAGTTAGAGGTCTTGACATATCAGAGGTCTCGACCAATCATAGGTCTCGACATATCGGAGGCCCCAACAAATTTCATATTGACAGTCTTGCAAGTCGAAGATCTCGCAATATCGAGGGATAAATCGGGACTATGCATTCCTTATTAAATCACCAGAGAGGTCTGTTATCACTCTGTAATTTGAAGGCTATAGGACAAATCACAAAAATGTAACATCAAACCAACTTTGGGATGGAAATCTAGCCCTTCCAATCCCAGAGAGGGCTCTCTCCGTAAAATTTACCTTTGTTGCTTGAAAATATTAGACTAGTTATGATTGTACTTGGGTTTTGGCTTTTGATTTGGGTTTTTGAAGACTGATTGTATTCAATTTAATCGGCATCTATTGGGCAATGGAGTCAAAAGGTAAACTAGATGTTTGCATCAATTTTTAATAGAGTAAACTTAGGGCAAGTTAGGAATATTTATTGGATCTTTCAGAATAATAAGTGGATGATGGCAGAACAATGAAAACCTTCAGTAGAACTAAAGAGAAATTAAGAATTCTTTAGTGTGGCATTCAGTGAATCAGGAAGAACTAAAGAGAAGCCAAGAATTCTTTAGTGTGGCCTTCAGTAGAAAACATACAAATTGAAAAAGCAGCCAGAATAAGGTACTCAAAATTAAATCCTATTCATCACATTTCTATTTCGTAATTGGAATTTAAATGATTACAGTGAAGAGATGATAGTGAAACACTTTAACATAAGAAAAACATCACGATATTTAAGCCACAAGAATCCTATGAGTGGTTTTCTTAGTATTGATGCTCCAGTGCTTTTAAAAAAAACGTACAATGCTCCAACAGATCACTAATATATCTAATCTCAAACAATCCACACCTAATACTTCAAAAGAAAAAGTATTTATAAAAAATTTACAAATTGTTTACAATAAATGTTGTCTCTAATAGACAGGACATTTTTAGACTATAGATGAACTAAAAGCTCTAATTGTTGTAGATTAATAGTTCTGGTGGAATGTGCTGTGAAAATGTTGTTGCTGTGGAAGTGGGAGCAAGTAGATGTTGTTGCTGTGGAAGTGGGAGCAAGTAGGATGTGGACCCAAATTTGATGTGTGGCTGTGCTGGCAGATGAACTAACACATGCATATGTATCTCTTTTTTTCTTAGTAATTCACTCAACTGCTTGCTAATCCTCTGACTTGATAATCTGAGACTTTACTCACTAATCGTTGATCCTATGGCTACCATGTTTTTTTATCATTCATTACTGTCACAAAATATTTTGGAAAATATATAATAATATATATATTTGAATAATATTTCCAAAATATTTTAAATGAAATTTATAATTAAATTTCTACAAAACTATGGGTTGTTTCCAATCCGTGGTTTTGTTTTCTCTTTCCACAAATTCACAAAACCATGTGTATTTTTGCTCCTATTACTCCTTCCTCTGTAAATTCATTTTATCTGTATGTAAATTCCTTTTACCCTTGTAAAATACCTAGATGGTTTTGTAAAACCATGTGTTGATTTGTATGATTGGAAGAGTATTCTCACTTTACTCTTTTACTTTTTCACCTGCAACATGATTTTACACCTGTAAACTGATTTCACCATGCCTGTAAATTGATTTCACCTTAATCTTCTATAGTGAAATGCATTTACATGAATGCTATCTTTGCTCTCCTGTACATTAATTTCATGTGAAATTTTCCCTTTTATTTTCTCTGATAAATTCATGGCATCCATGAATTTTATTTCATGTGTCGCTGTAAACCATTTTACCTTTGAATCTCATTCCATAACCTACCTTAGTCTCATATTTCCTATAGCTATATAATTTTACCTCTTTATTTCATGTGTCACTGTAAACCATTTTACCTTTGAATCTCATTCCATAACCTTAGTCTCATATTTCCTATAGCTATATAATTTTACCTCAAGTATGGTTTCAACCGTAGCTATGAAATATTACCACATTCTCATATCTCTGTATTTCATTTGAAATTAATCCACCCTATATTCCTGTAAAATTTATAATATTCAAAACCAATGGAATTTTAACTGTTCATTTATTTTTACGAATTTCGAGGCAAATAAAAATGAATGGTTTTTAATTCTTAGTGCGGGATGGGTCATTGGTTGACTTTGGAGGGGAAGAGATAGTATAGGCTTGCGGGGACAAATTAATATAAAGTCCAAAACTTTATATTAATATGGTTTTGTGAAGTAAGGGGTAAAAAGGGGGATTATATATGTATGTATGTATGTATGTATGTATGTATGTATGTGTATATATATATATATATATATATATATATATATATATATATATATATATATATATATATATATATATACTTACTTTATGGGATTTATCCTACTTTGGTATTCTGAATTCAGGTCGCATGGAGATGGAGTGGGAGCTAAGCTTTTAGGTTTTTTTTTAATGCAAATTTCAATAAAATCCAAGGCTTTAAAATTAGAAGCTCTGCAATATATAACCTTTTTGTCACACAAACCTATTCCTAATGATTTGAAAGCAGGTATTCGTCTTACGCTAGGGTAATATTCAGATGAATTAACAAGGAAAGTGGGTGATAAATCAGGAAGCTGAGTAAAGGATGATGCAAAATGGAGAGGAAGCGGGGCGAGTCAGCAAGCCAAAAGCTTCATCATGAGAGCAACAAATAATATTTGAATAATCAGATTTCCCATAATTATAGGACCCTAACATAAGCTCCATCTTGAGGATGGAAGTCTCCTTGGAGGTGCCAAGAACCACAGATCTCTGAGTTTATAGATCAGTGCCTTCTCCATTGGGTTGTTCCCAAATCTGCAACCTATTCTGCCAACTCTCAAACTGAAATCAAAACCACTCTGCATATTGAATATTGAACTACACACTGAACTGAAAGTTAACAAGCAAACTGAATTTGAAACTACAAAAAAAGCTCAGAGTCCTGAGCTTATTTTTACCCTGCTACCTACCCTATATTATTGAAAATCAGGCTGACTTAAATAATATAGAAATGCCAATGAAGCTAGTCAAACAGCTGTAGAAACAAATGGATTGCTTGACTGGTTGTCAGTAACACAGAAGTATAATTTGATCATGTGTCCACATAATCAAAGTTGTGATATATAATGGCAACTGTTGATGTATTTGGTCGTTATAGAGAAAACATGCTTGAAAACTTGAGCTAAAAAGAACCTCCATGTAATCTGCTATATGATCAACAAAAGCATAATGTATGTTATTTTCTTCTAGGCCTTCAATGACTAATTGATCAGTTGTATCCTCAATATTAAACCCTGAAACTTATTCTTCAGTTTCGTACTTGAAAACATAATCATCCTCAATTTGCGAGTCAAAAGGTAGTACAATTTCCTCTTGCTTTGGAGAAGGAAGATTTTCCGAGAATTCTTTAGGATCTTAGAAATTATATGAATGAATTTGAGAATGCAAAAGTTTAATTCCATTTTCATATTTTTTAGCAACTAACTCAAGAACACATATTTTAACTTCAGGAGAAAATTTTCTTTATTTGAAAATAAGAAACAAAGCTCTTAAAAAATCTTCATCAAGCTGAAATTCTGATAACTCATCCCTGAATTCATTTAAATTTTCATGAAATGAAAAGTTTGCCATAAACCCTGTCATCCTATTTCACTATTAATTCTTTGGAATATGGATTCTTTGGTTATGGAATCACTATGAACTTTGAAGCTCTGGATCTTGAAAAATGGAGTCACTAGGTGAAAAGTACAACCTTCTGGTGTCTAATCGTTGTTCACCATCAACAATCAGATCTGAAATTTGATGCACTTTTATGAGGAAAATAAAACGTTCCCCTAGTATGGTTGCCACTATGTTATCACTCTAAAATTTCCCTAGGGTTGTCATGAAAGAAATAATAGAGGTAACCACAAACCTACTTTTGAGATTAGGATCTAGCCTTCCTAATGCTCAGAGAGGGCTCTCTCTTAATGATTTAACTTTGTTGAGTTAATTGATTTTAGGCTAGTTATTTAAGCTTGATTGGGTTGGTTTTTGATTTGGTTTGGTGGTGGAATCACTGATTTAGATGGATAGATAGATGTCTTTTTACCATTGGGCCATGGAGTCCAAATGTCAAGAAAACAGGACTGAATCAAGTTCTAAAGATAGTGTTCATAGGGCAAGGTAGCTGAGTAATTTAAGATCTTTTAGGCTGGATGGTGAAGTGGTTTTTCAATCAGGGTCAAGGAGCAGTCAAGGATTCCTCAAACCGGATAATGAAGGAAATGAAAGAGGTCAATCAAAACTAGGGAGCAATGAAGAATTCCCTACTCTGGATATCAAAAGAAAACATTAAAATGAATAACTATTCAAGACAGAGTGTACTTAAACAAATTTTGAAGTAAAATTCTAGTTATTTCATTCAAATTGGAAACACATGTATGTTTTTGAAATACTTAAGAAAATAACAATTTGAAAAATGAAAGATACTTCACTAAAGTGGCTCAAAACATGAATCTTGTAATGCAATGCCTTTATTACTCAGTCCAATGTGCTGACTTGAAAATGTTTACAATAAACCCTTAGGTTTTCAGATCAATGTAACTATACAAATGTTTAGCAATCCACCTTCTATACTTCGATTTATGAAGTATTTATACAAAAATAGTTACAAAATATCCTAAACTATTTTAGGAATTATTCAAGGAAAATAAATATCTTCATGCAAGAAGATAGAGACACCTAGGAAACTAAAAGGCTAGCTATCCCTTCTTTTACTGATTTTGTTGTTTTATGCTTTGATCTGTTGTTGCTTTCTCTCCTTTGTTGTTACTTCTATGTTGGCTATCCTTTTACTTTTATTTTGACCTTTAACCTCTGGAATAAGCTGATTTGCTGTTTTACTTTGACTACTCTGTATTCATTGTTTACCTTGCATTTCTACAGTAAATCATTCAACTTTTCCCAAGTGTTTGTATCTAGTAATTTAATATTTACCATTCTTCTGTAGACTTCATCAACTTCTATGTATTTTGCAAAGGTGGGCTTGTTTACAAAAAGATGTTTTACCTCATGCTGGATGTAAAAGAGGTTCTCAAAAGCTTGGTAAAGGACTTTTCCTGTAGGCATACCTTCCATAAAGGAACTGTTGGCTTGTTCCTTTGCCACTTCTTTGATTCTCTTATCATAGTCTTCATGTGGCATCAACTTGTCATTAATCACCAGTGGATTAGGTAGACCTTTTTGCCTCAAAGTATCAAAATTTACCATGAATTTGGCGATTGCTTGCTCCATTGTATGGTATTTATCCTCAAGTTGTGTCATCAAGTTCCTCTTGGTGATTACCTTCTTCACTTCTAGTATGGTCCCAGTTCTGTCAGCTATTCCAAGCTCTTGCAATTCATACTTATTTTTTGAGTTAAGGAACTGGATTATTCTTAAGGCTTCTTATGGCATATTTCCAAGTTTAGCCCTAACCCTCTAAAATGCTTCACCAGCCTCCTTGACCAAATCATTATACTCAAATGTGACCTATATATATGGCCAAATATCATTGACTGAGTCAATGATATTGTCCCATAAAAGTTGTTTTGCTTTGGCTAGTGGCTCTTTCTGTGTTAATTCTTTCTCCAGCTTCCCAATCTTTTCATTCAACCTGTTTGTCTTCTGAACTTCATTCTTATGCATAATTTGAACCAGTTTCTTCTCATCCTCTAGAATTTTCATTTGTTCCTTAAGTCTACTTATTTCAGTGGTTTGGATGGACATATCCTCCATGGCCTTAACCAGTTTACTTGCTTCATCACTAGAATGAGCTGTTATTGTTGAACCTGTTGCTAATGTAGTTGCTGATGCAGTTGGAAGTTTTATAGCTAGTGGAGCTGCTAGGGCCAATGAAGCTGCCAAAGTAGAAAGAAATGCTATAGTAACTATAGGAATAACAGTGGAAGTAGTTGTCTCAATGTTGGCCTATTTTAATTGTGTTAAATTGTCCAATTCATTCTCCATTTCTTTTAATTGAGCATTTAGCTGGAGAATGAGGTCCATCATTTCATCTTTCTGGATTTGGCTTTCTAGAACCTCCTTGGTCTGTGGATGTTCAGAAGGAGGCAACTTCAGTTGCTTCTTCAAAGCAGCAGTGTCTTCATTTTTCTTCTTAATGAGCTTTTCTGCAACCTTGATGTCATTTGGATTATATCCAATTTCAATAACCAAGTCTTCAAGTGACTTGATTTTGTTATCCTTTGCCTGTGAGGATAATTTCTCTAGATTAAACTGTGTTGTGATGTTTTCTAGAGAATTTTGAAGTTTATAAACATTCATGGCCTTGTTGGTCATCATTAAGTAGATCGTTTCTCTTGACTACTTATGAAATTCAATTTGATCAATAGAGTGAACATCCTTGGCCAAAACTTCAAATTTTGCCTTCCTATAATCTGTTGAGGTCTTAGGCTACTGGACTATAGGCTACAAAAAGGTCATTTGCATTTCACGAGTTTTAATGTCAAAAGCTAACACTAACCTATTCTGATTGCTAGGAGTATGTTTGAAATATTGGGCATATGTTTCATCTTTTAATGCCTCATTTCTCAACTTGATCTCCTTATACTTCTCCTTTATGTCTTTTCCCTTATCCACTGGTTTGCTTGATGATGAAACCTCAATGCTAAGCTGTTTCTGAATGCTCTGAGTATTAGAGGTGGAAGGTTGATGAGTTTCCTCTGAAACAAATGGATCTGTATTTTCTCTCACCACTGTTCCTCTATCAATGATTTGAAGTGTCTCAACTGTCCCAACTATCTCTACTTGCTCTTCTTGTTATTCTTGCTCATTGACAGGATTTAGCTTGGGCTTCTTCCTGAACATGATTTCAAATCTATCATGTGTTGTATCTATGCTTGAGCAAGAACCTTCTTCCATGGTCATTTTTATATTTTTTTCCTACAAAGCTAGAGTATGTAGAATGGAACTAGTATCCATCTGTTTCTACATATTTGTCAAGGTATTTTCCAACCACTCTGACTGGTTGGAATATTTTTCAATGTCTACCCTGGACTCATGCATAAAAGGACTCAATTTGAATTTGAGCCTTAGTTTGTTTATGACTCCTGAAGGTTCATACCGCCATCTAAAACTGCTACTGAACTTCATTTCCTGTAAACACTTCTTTTCTTCTTGTCTAGCCTCCCTATTATTACAGATAAAAGTACCAAGCTGGTTTTTTTTTATCTTGAACTATGTTTTATTCCCAACTGATAGGAAATTCATATCATTTGAGTTTATAATCTACCTTATATATTCTAATGCAAATATCCTCATGGGAATATATTTGGGCAACTTATAGGGAGTGAGTTGGCATCCATATATTCTAATTTCAGTGTGATCCTGGTATAGATACCAGTCTCCTATTCTACTATTCTTAGACAACTACAAAACTTTTTTTATCTCATCACTAATCATGGGTTGACTGCTACTGCTTAGCATATTGACAACTGGATGAACAAATGAATCAATGAACTCTTTGTAATTGAAAATAGTGGAATACTTTTGGATTAAGGGTGTCCAAAAGATAACTGATTTGGGATGGCCCTTAGTTTCCAGCTTTTGGATGTTGACTGGAAACTTGTCTAACTAGAAATAAAGGAAAATGTGGAACAATACAGAAGGGTATTTGAATACTCTTTCATTTGGAAATCTGATCAATTGATCATGGATTTTGTCTACCAAGAACTAGGCAAAATTAAAGACTATAGCTGGAGGCTTGCCTGGGAAAAAAATAGAGATAAAAGCAAGTATAGGCTCATATACATGCTCATCAGTGGTATATCCAAGAATGCAAGAGAGAATGGTCACAATTTGTTTGGCCCTCTCAGAGAAAATGGTGGTAGATTATGGAGGACTGTCTGTACGAGTATGATACTCTTCTAAGATGAAAGTCTGAAAGATTTGAGTCCTCTTGGGAAGGTCTAGCTTCAAGTAGAGTTCAAGTAGGTTTTCAATGGAAAATGGGGTTTCATTTGGGTTTGGCTGGATCTGCAGCATTTGGTTTATTGATTCTACAGTGATTGTAAACAAAATCTGCTAGTTGGGAGAGACTATGGCTCTTTGGCTTGGGATATAGTAGTTTTGGCATATATGGATGATCTTAGGGAACTGATATACCCGTGGGAACAATTATTTGGGAAAATTTGATTCCCCTAGATGAATGTCATCATTTTGGTTTAGGAATTTTTCTTTACTCTAGCGGTGGAGTTTCAATAGATGGCTACAGGAAATTGTGTCTTTGATCTGGAAGTCTCTATCAACCAATGGGAGATGTTCAACATCCAGGTGAGGGGTTTGCAGAGGTTTCTCATTTAGAATTCTTTTGGAAGTCATAATTTGTCTTATTCTATTAAATTACTCTTTCTCTGGCATTAGGAGTAGGGTTAGGAGCTCTAGAACAATGGGAAGGGTTAATACAATGTGCATAAAAGGGATTTTGAATGCACAATGGGTTTCTTTTAGCTTGGCACAGTTTTTTAATTAATTCAATTAATTAACCTTTTATTAATTACTGTGCAGAGCTTAAATAGAAGGCGATTCTGGTTCTTTCAATAATACCTAGAAAAGCAACGATTAAGTGTGCAGACAGGGTTCTATGGTAGCAGCAGAGGTTTTTGAAGGTTGAATGGTCTTTCTACTACTTCAAGTCGGAGTTTGCAGCATGTTCTAGTTACAAATGGGCTGAACGTTTGAATAGAGTTCTCAGGGAACAATGTAAACTTTGAAACGGGTTACAAATGGGCTGAACGTTTGAATAGAGTTCTCGGGGAACAATGTAAACTTTGAAACGGGAACTATAAACTCAAAACGGGAACTCTGGCCAAAAACCCCAAAAAAACATCAAAAACAGTGCTCAAAACGAAAAGTGTGTATACTATAACGATGTTTTTATTTTTTAGGGGTCAATTTTGAACATGTTTTAAAATTGGCAGTGACTACAAAATTTACTATGAAATTTTCGTGCAAAATATAGCTTCAAAATGAAAGTGATGACACTGGAACAATGATTTTTTTTTAGGCTCAATTTTCAAAATTTAAAAAAAATGCTAATAAAACCAAATTTTTATGTGTCAAACAAAGTTGTTTATGCGGGAAAAACACACTAATGTTTTTGGTAGAATATCATTTTTCTTTCCTAAGTATAAATTTAACATGTTTTCAACCATAACATGCTAGATACAAAAAAATTTGAAATTTTTTCAACTATAAAATTAAAAAACCATGACATTATGAACAAATTAGAACACTAAATGCATTCAAAAGTCATTATTTGTATATTGAATAAAACATACATTATATCTCTAATTTAATATTGCATTGTAGATATTTTAAAAAATAAAATTTATCATAATTAAGACATATAATCCAACAACATAAAAATGCCTCATAACTTCTCATTTAACACCATATGGAAAACATTAATTTTATTTGAAGATACGATGCATACATCAGTTATATAAACTGTCTTAAACAATTATTCAAAATCACTCATGTTTTTTGGCACACCATCAGAATTCACATCTTCAGATGAGTGACTGGATGCTGACGGAGATTTTCCATATTCTTCTCTTTCATTAACTAGTGCCCCATCTGAGTCCACATGCATACCCAACATTTCAGGTTTCAAAATTCTTCTAGATCTACGACTGGTTTCAGGTGACTCCCATGTCAACACTGTTCCTTCTGGTAACAACCTTTTTAGAATCTCTATCGTCTTGAAGCGAAGAGTTCCTCTCTTTGTTAAATTGAAGTCATAAACAAGTATGTCTACATCCTCCAATTTTAATATGTCTGTGCGGCGGGGATTTATATTTGTACCCTTTCTTTTTCTTTTTCCGCCATTTTTTTTGTCAACTACCATCTCTGGCTTATACACACCATTGAATGGGTGTGTATTTGTGGCATGCCAATGTACTTCAACACTTGTAACATCCTCATTTTCTGTAAAGACCTTTATAAATTTAGCAACCCAAAATGGATAGCCATTGGGATCTCCATCCGCTAGCACTGCAATCATGCAACCCTCATTAATATCCTGTATTGAACCCCTATAAAGGTCTTCCATGGCTTCACGTTGTGCATGAGATCTTCTGGAACCAATATATATCTCTCTTTCAACTGCATGTGAAGAATTAATAATACCTTGAGATTGTTGTTGTTCAACAATGTTTACTTCCTCATGTTCATTCGACACATTTTGTGGCCAAATAAATGGATTTTTCAAAGGTATATCTTCATTTGTTGTTGTCGAAATGATATCACTTTGATTATTGAAAAATGACTCCCACCAAACTGAATCAGCAATGTCAAAGTACTCATATGTATATCTAATACATTTTTTAATTTCTTCCAGGCAATCAGAATAATTTATAGCCCTGTTCTGTTTGCGTGCATTCTGAACTTCACCAAATGATTGTAATAACAATATTTTTGATGCAAATATTGGATGATCTGGAATGAACTTCAAAAATTGCAATCCTGATGACGGTGCTCATTTTGTATTAGTTGAATACTTCTTGCCCCATATTAGTGTTTTCCCATCAATTTTTTTGATACGAAATTGATGTTGGAAGCTAATGTCATTAAGTTGTTCAATGCATTTCCCCTCACCATATGATCCCAGAATAAACCTTCGCATGTCAACAGTTTCTTCCAACACATCAAAAGTAGGCTCTGGCATGTATGATTTCTTAATACATTCAATTAGTGATGGCAAGCTCCCAACTTCCTTCCTCCTCAATGTGACTGAAAAACGACTGAACATCTTATCAATATGGTCATCAGTGTGCCCAACAAGAAGGAAACCAACCTTTACCTTTTGAAAAATTCTCAATTCAACAAGCATGTTTAGATATCCAAAAAAAACCTGATTTTTGTTTTCACGACAAGTGTTGTCCAATTGTAGATACAAAAATTTAGGAAGATTACCAGACCAATGAGAAATCACATCGTGAATTATGGTTATGGTCAGATTTTCATCATTATGAATATTTGGAGCTGTGAAGTACACCCTTGGCAACATTTTCCCATTGAAGACCATACAACCGACCAAGTGAAATTGAATAAAGTTTTCCTCCTGTAAATTTTTGGGTGTGCGAACAAAATGTGGTAAAAGTGTTTTCTTCTGGTCCATACCATCAATTATCAAACCCAAATATTTATTTGGATTATCATAACACTTCTTTCGATGCTTGTACAACTTCTTCCTTTCGTTTGTTTGTTGTTTGCGATGCTCCTGAAGTTGTTTGACAATTAAATCTACACAACATAAAAGAGATTCATTAAGAAATATGTTTTCATAGTTGATGACTATACAATTTTAAAAGTTAAAGTTATGAACGCTTACCTCTTTCTGAGCCTTCACATTTGTCCCTTTTTGATTTAAGAGAAGCACATGTACTGCAAATCCCCACCCTTGTCTTCTTAGGAATACAGACATTGTTGAATTCTTTCTTCCATACCTTCACAAAATATTGATATGTAATAAACTGGCCATGTCCCTCAGCACCTTCTGCATATTCTTTGTATAAGTTGTAGATTTATCGTCTTGAAGAATTATCTGGAATAGGTATTGTCTCTCTATTTGGCATACACTCTCCATGCTTTGAAAAGAAATCTTTCATCCATAACACTGAGTGTTTGATAATGGACCAAACTGTCTTTTATGACGTACTTCTGAATAAAATGTGGGATCCTTTTCCAAATTTTCTTGAATTCTTGAGAGACAAAAATTCCCAATCGAATGAAACATTTTGAAACCTTTTCTACAGATAAAAAAAGTCCCAATATGATAATCATAACCTAACAATGTAGATTGCATGCACCCAACTAAATATGAATTTTGCATGCTTTTATTCATTGACAAATATCTCTTCCTGATTTCTAATGCAAATTTGAAATCCATATGTTTCAAGCAATCTTTTTGGAAATATTCACTTGAAATGAGAGCACTGATATAACTTCTTCTTGTCAGATATCCTGCTCTACCCATTGTATAACTAGAACAACTTGCATTGATACGAAAAGGTCTGCTCCTACTCCTTGATACAATATTTCTTGGCAACATCTCCATCATTTGATTATCATTTGTATAAGGCTTTTCATGATCATTAAGAGGAATGTTATCCACACTATGATCAGCTCTGCTTTTCAAATATTTACTTGGAGGATATTCTTCATCTTTCGCTTCTTCAATGCTACTATAGTAGTCCTTAGAATTCAGACTGAATGGAAAATCTGACTCGATGTTTAATGGATATTCTTCCTCATATGCATTTCCAGTGCTACTCTCATAGTCCATAGAATTAGGACTACGTTGAAAATGTGACTGTTTACTTATTGAAGATGCTACATCCCGTCCTTTGTCACTGCTACCTTTATACTCATTATAATTAGGACTAAGTGCATCATCCTATCCTTCATCATTGCTGCTCTCATAGTCCTTAGAATTAGGACTAAGACGACACAGTGACACTCCATTATTTTGAAATTCATCATCACGCTCTTCATAACTATTGCTCTCATAGTCCGCAGAATTAGGACTAAGTGGACACTGTGGTACTCCAATCTTTTGAAATTCATCATCCCACTCTTCATCACTGCTGCTCTCATAGTCCTTAGAATTAGGACTAACTGGACACCGTGACACTTCATACTTTTGAAAATCAACATCATGCTTTTCATCACTACTACTCTCATAGTCCTTAGAATTAGGACTAAGTGGACACTTTGACACTCCATACTTTTGAAAATCAACATCATGCTTTTCATCACTGCTGCTCTCATAGTCTTCAGAATTAGGACTAGTCCTTAGAATTAGGACTAAGTAGAAACTTTGACACTCCATACTTTTGAAAATCAACATCATGCTTTTCATCACTGCTGCTCTCATAGTCTTCAGAATTAGGACTAAGTGGACACCGTGACACTCCATTCTTTTGAAATTTGCCATCATGTGCTTCAAAACTGCTGCTCTCATAGTCCTCAGAATTAGGACTAAGTGGACACTGTGACACTCCATTCTTTTGAACTTCACCATCATGCTCTTCAAAACTGCTGCTCTCATAGTTCTCAGAATTAGGACTAATTGGACACCGTGACACTCCCTTCTTTTGAACTTCACCATCATGCTCTTCAAAACTGCTACTCTCATAGTCCTCAGAGTTAAGACTAAGTGGACACCGTGACACTCCATTCTTTTTAACTTCACCATCATGCTCTTCAAAACTGCTGCTCTCATAGTCCTCAGAATTAGGACTAAGTGGACACCATGACCCTCCATTCTTTTGAACTTCACCATCATGCTCTTCAAAACTGCTGCTCTCATAGTCCTCGGAATTAGGACTAAGTGGATATTGTGGCACTCCGTTCTTTTGAACTTCACCATCATGCTCCTCATCACTGCAGCTTTCATAGTCCTTAGAAGTAGGACTAAGTGGAATCTGTGACCCTTTATTTATTTGAAATTTTCCATCCCCTCTTTCATCAGTGCTGCTCTCATAGTCCTTAGAATCAGGACTAAGTGGAAGAATTGACTTTCTATTCATAGTGGAAGAATTCCCGTTATATTCATCAATATGAATAGAGTTGTTACGCGATGAAGAAGTTGATGGTGTATAAATCGAAACTTCACTATCAGAACAATCCATCCCTTTCAAATAGAAGATGTTGAATGATACAAATGGAGAGTCTCCTAAAGATATTATATAGCTTAAAGAATGAAATTTTCCCTCCAAAAAATTTCGCAAAAATATTTCCCTCCAAAAAGTTTCGCAAAAATATTTCCCTCCAAAAAGTCTGTTAAATTTATTTACCTTCATTACTTTGTTCTACAATTTATTGAAAAATGTAAACTAAATTTTTTTATGAAATCATAATTAAAATTGTACACTGCAACTTCTACATTAATTATTATAATAGTTAAACCATATAATATTCACTTTCCAGTACTACAATATTCACTTTATAATATTTTAAAACAAATTATCCCACATTCAACCCATTGTAAAACAAATCTATAATATTCACTTTATAATATTGTAAAACAAATTATCCCATATTAACCGTAAAGTAAAACATCTCCGTAACTTCACTTATATATTAAAATTTCATTATCACTATTACTCACATCACATCCAGGCTTTCTGAAAATTGTTTAAAGACTCGTGAATTTGTGGAGCAGCTAAATCGCTATCAACAACATATTCAACGAAGAATTCTCGCAATTAAAAGGTAAGTTAAATTTTTTTCCTTGAAAACTTTTATATTAAATTAGTTTAATGAAAAATAATTTTTTTTAAAATTAATAATTTTCCTGAGCCAAAATAACAATTACATCCATCGTGAGCATGGTGGGCCCGGTCAACCTCATTTGCTTGATACCCGTGGGTGCGCCCCACCCCCCTCACTCGCTCGCCCCATCGGGCACCCTCACCCTCCCGCCCCACCCCTCCGAGCGCCCTACCTACCCCCCCTCACCCGCCCGCCCAGCCCGGGCACCCTCACCTGCCCGCCCCACCCCACCAGGCACCCTCACACGCCCGCCCCACCCCTCCGGGTGCCCTACCTAACCCCCCCCCTCACCCACCCACCCCACCCCTCCGGGCGCCCCACCCACCCCCCCCCCCCCCTCACCCACCCGCCCAGGCGCCCTCACCCACCCGCCCCACCCCTCCGGGCGCCCCACCTACCCCCCCCCCCCCCCCCACCCGCCTGCCCAGCCCGGGCGCCCTCACCCGCCACCCCTCCCGGCACCCTCACCCGGCCGCCCCACCCCTCCGGGCACCCTACCTACCCCCCCTCACCTGCTCGCCCAACCTGGGCGCCCTCACCCGCCACCCCTCTGCCCACCCTCACCCTTGCTCACCCTCACCTCGCCGCGTGTGCCCCCGCCCGACAGGCGGCAGGGCGTTTCCGGGAATCGCCCTCCCACCTACCGGGCGGGGACGCGGGTGGCTCGGGTGGCGCCACCCGAGGGCGTCGGGTGGGGTGGGGCGGGGCAGACGGTGAGGGTTGGGGGAGAGTTAGGGAGGGTGTGGGGTGGGGTGTGGCGGGTGAGGGTGCCGGGGCGAGGTGGGGCGGGCGGACGGGTGGGTGAGGGCGCCGGGCGGGGTGGGGCAGGTGAGGCCGCCTGGGCCGGGCGGGCGGGCGGGTGGGGGGGGGAGTAGGGAGGGTTGGGGCGGGTGGGTGAGGGCGCCTGGGCCAGGGAGGGTTGTGGGGGTTGGGCCGGGGCGACTGGGCGGTGGGGCGGGTGAGGGCGCCGAGCCGCCGGGGGGATGCTTGGGGGGGCGGGTGGGTGAGGGCACCTGTGCCGTGCGGGGGGGGGGGGGGGTTTAGGTGAGGGCGCCCAAGCAAAATGTTTTATTCGTGATTTACTTTTTTTACACTAGAATGTTAATGCATGTCCTTTTAGAATATGAAAGGCGGTTGGTGGGGCGATTGTTGATTAAAATTTATGATATATTTTTGTTGTTAATTTAAGTTAATATGTTTTTATTATTTACTGATTTATGTGTTTCTATTTTTCTGGAAAATGGCATCAAAGAGAATTTCAGTGAATCTTTCTGGACCAAAGACTCATAAAGGTGCATCTAAAAGAAACATTGGTGAACGAACTCCACCTAAGCTCATGACTACGAATCTTTCAAGTGCCTCAAGTGATAAGAAGATGATTTCAGACTGGAAGAATTCGAAAGAGGTGAAATTTCCATCAAGAATTTGGTATGTGAAAGAAAGAGAAAGCACAAATGTGAATATATATCATATATCGATATACCGAATGATAATGGAATTTTTGAGGTGATGGGAAGAGTCGTAGATATGTGTTCGGTACCGGACACTGAAGTTGTTTACATACTTACAAAAGCTCCCAAGTCACATGAAAGGGTTAAATACCAACTATCATATTCATTGTATGACACGAGAGAGGTATCTACAAAGTTGCGTAGTCAAATCGTAAATGAAATGACACAAAACATCGTAAGTATTGTTATTTATATTTGTATTTTGCGTTTTTGAAAGTGTCTCGCTATATTTTTTAACTTTTTTTTTTATTGACATATGATATTTTGTTTGGCAGAATTTCGTTGAAAGTTGTTCAATTAGGTTGGGAGGCATTCATTTCATTGAGAATGATATCATGAAAGTTGTCAGCAATTTTTACTCAGTGTCAGAAGAAGATATGGAAAATAGACAAAATGAAGTAATTGATAATGCTACAAAACTACATCCAAAGAATCAGAAAAGAAGGTCTCTGGTGGATAAATCTAGCAAGGGTAAACAAGTTACTTTTGAGAATGATGAAGTTGAAATTGACAATGAAACATATGTTGTCATTACTGAAGATGACATTGGAACTGAGAAGAGCCATAAAAATCCAAAAGTAACAATGCCCAAGAATAACTCTGTTGGGAATGTTATGACCAAGAAAAGTAAAGTTGATGATTTTGAAGCAGTCATTACCACCAGTCAAGAACCTAGTGAAACTTCAAAAGAAAATAGAGAAATCATTACACCAGGAGCTGATTTAGAAGATGGCATTATCAAAACAAAACAAAATGTCATTTGAGAGAATTTGACAAAGAGAAACTTAATTGATGGTGGTCGCACATTTCAGCTTAATGTCAGGCAAACCTATAAAGCAAGTGAAGGACAATGTCAATATCAAGTTAGAAAGCCACATCATCTCCATGTTCACAACTTGAAGACATTGATGAGGTACAATCCATATGCTCATGTGGTTAGTTATGTGCTTCTTGTTGATCCACTTCAAGTTCCCAACAAAGAAGCATTTGATAAGTCAAAATGTTTTGAATACAATTATTATGTGCTTGGGGGGAACCATTCTGTAGAATCTCAAAGACAATAGATGGAGGAATATCCTAATAACCCACGTTTTGAAACAATGAAATGTATCATTTACGCTGGTTTATCTAATACAGAAGCAAAGTTAGTGGCATGGGATCATAATTCAGATAATGAATATAGGATGTCTATGACTTTCATCCAAAGGGTTAGATTTATTCATAGTGAATTTGAAAAAAAATGTGGTGGGGATAGGACAAATGTTACTGCAAATTTTCGAAAGGAATGTTGTATAGAAATAGGATATCAAATTGAAGAGAAAACCAATTCAAAAGGTGGAAAAGGTAGCAAACATAGTGATTTATTCAGAGGTGTTGATAACATTTTCCAATTGGCATTTAGAACTGGAGATGTTTGGAGGTTGATTGATGAGATTTTTAGCATGTGGGAAGACATTGCCATTTAAAACCAGAAGGTCAAAAAGTATAAGCCATTCATATGTGGCAACAGTAAATTAGCTCCTTAAATGAAGCATCTTCTAGACGATATGACTATCACACCTTGGAGGGCGATGCAAGGAGTAAAAGATGAAAAAATTGTCAAAACAATATTATCTCGTGTGAGGTCACGGGAATTATCATTGGAGGAAATGTCTGAAGAATTTCAAAAGTAAGTTTGTTGAAATATTTTTATTTATTTCTAGATTATAATTATATTTTAAATAAAACATGTTGTTCTTGGTAGTATTTGTTATACATATCATTATATTAACTTTTTGTTACTTTATCTATGCAGTCACAAAGTTTACATGAAAATTCAAGAACAAATGGTTAGATTGTTGAATGAAGATAGTTGGGATGATGTCATATGCAACTATCTAGATTCAAGTTCTACATCAACATTAAAAGCTTTTTATCTTGCATTTAAAAAGGTATCTTGATTTATACATTCATTTTTATTCACCTGTGTACTATTTTTAATTTATAACTTACACATATATTTGTTTATTTTATAAAAGATGAGGAAGGATGATAATGGAGTGCCAGATAGTTTCAAAACCTTTATTAAAAAAATAAAGATCGAAAGACTAAGGAAGCAATGTATTAAGGATATTCAACTTGATCCAACTCTGAATCATTTCATTTGGAATGGGCTCGACACTATTCAATATCAGGTAATACAGGGCAACTGTGAAGACATTGCTAAACTCATACCTAAAAGGGATTATTCCCTAGTCATTGCAGATATTCCCCATGGTTTCAATATTCCAAACATTGACTATGATAGTGACCCTTATACTTATCAAGCTTTTAGTAAAGTGATTGCGGGATTTGTAGAAGTCATGTCATCACCATTATGGATATTTGTGACATTTCATTCAGACACACAATTGGCAATGATATTGTCAAGCTTCAAGGGGAAAACAAATTCAAGGATGCAGCTTACATGGTAAGACGTTTAAAATGTATATTTGATTAATGTTGAAAAATTTATTTATGTACAAGTTAATTGAACTTTTACTATTTCATGTTACAGGGAAAAGTCAAATCTTATTCACAATGAAGATCAACAATTTATAAATGATGTGAGTTCATTCATATTGATAGTTGGGCAAAAGATGATAGCCATATGTCTATGATTTTTAATCGGGTAGAAAGAAAGAGTCATAGCCAAATACTGACTTATGATGCTATTGTGAGAAAACTAACATATGAAGACAAAGAAGCAAAAGGAGAGATAGTTAATATTTATCAAAAACCACAATTATTGATTAACTATCTTATAGACATTTGCTCAAATGAAGGAGATTGGGTTTTGGATTTATTTTCTAGCTTAGATAAGTTTTATTATATGGAATTGAATTTCAATATGTTATTTTTTTAATCAATGTCATTGTACTAATTTAGTTCATTATTTCTTTTGTGCTTGATAATTAGGTACAACACTAGCATGTTGCCTTCAAAAAGGAAGAAATTGCATTGCAATTGAAAAAGATCCAGTACAGTGTAATTTCATTTAGCAAAGAATTAATGCTCTTCAATTTCTTCCAGATGCAATGCAAGAAATTGGGTTGAAGCAAGGGGACTTTAGTGAATCACGTGTGGCAAAAAAGGCCAAGGAACCCCAACCACCATTACATGGAATGTTTGGAAAGACATACATTGGGAGATTCGCAGACATCAAAGGCCCATTAGAAGAGGAAAATGAGCAAAATGAAACAAAAAATATTGTGGAAGAAGACAATGATGAAACTCTAGAGGACAAAGAGTTTGGATTACGTGACATTGTTGATTAAATTTAAGTTATGCTTGTAAATCAAGCTTTGCAATGTTTTGACTTTGACATTTTATGAAAAGAATAAACACTCAATTAGGGTTGTTATACGTTCAATATTGGTAATATGTGATGTTTGCATTGATTTTTAAGTTAATCATTATTTTTTGAAAAAAAAAAAGTGATTTTTACTATTTTTTTGACATGAAATTCATAGAAAAAGCTATTATTTAACCATTTTTAGTTAAAATTATCGTATAAAAATTGTGATTTTGACATGTCAATTCTAGCAAAAAATTATCAAAACGTGTAGTTTTTTAGTTATATTTATGTTAAAAATGGTTATTTTTATGTCCATTGTTAAAAAATATTGTTTTTTAGAAACAATTATTTCATGTGGATTGAAAAATTAATTAAGGATGTATAAATATGTAGAATATCGAAAAGTCTAAATATCGACCTTCTAATTCAAAAATGCAAAACAATAAAAACCTCATGAAAAAAAAATTAAAATTAAAATAAAAAACAAGAAAATGTGAAGAAAACGACCACTTCAAAAATTATCAAATTTACAAAATAATTATTTACATTTTATACATTAAAAAATTTAAAGCCAAAAAACAGGGCTTTTAAAAAAGGAGTGTGATGCAGAATGCTCACTTTTTTAAATTAGAATGAAAATCACTACCATTCTAAAACGTGATGTACATAAAAAAATTTAAAGTGCCAAAAACTATGCTCTAAAAAAAACATGTGTGTTCTGCATCACCGCTTTTCAAAATCAGGTCACTTTTTTTCTATCTCTACGAAACGGGTAACAGTATCAGTTCCCATTTCAAAGTTTGCATTGTTGGGGGTAAAAATTGGTTGAAAAAGGCTCTTTGCAATGAAATAACAATGAAAAGGGTGAAAGGGGGGGCTTTTTGGCTTTTAACCAACAACGGTCAAATTTGGGCGCGGGATTAATAAATGAACAATGGGTAGTTTTCTTTTACGTGGGGAGGAGGTTTTATGGCATATTGCATCGCTTTTGAGTGAGGGGTGGTATTTTCTGAGAGCACGCAATATAACGTGGGGCTGCCATGTAGCAAAAGAGCACTCGGGCATATCCACGAATCTCGCATGCTTTTGGGATGTTAACAATCAGATGATGGGAGCATGCGATATGGATATGCACCATTAGATCTGGGAGTGTTTTATTGGATGGCTATCACGCGACGGAGTTGCAAGGGCAGAGTTGGGGTGTGGTTGGCAGGGCCCAGGGATAAATAATGCAGTGGTTTAGATATATTCAAAGGTTTAGTGAGGGTCGGTAGTTATATAGTGGGGGTTTAAATACATAAAGTGGGGGGTATAAGTTAGAAAATAACTTAGGATAAGCGGGTTTAGTGGGCTTTTAAGGGAAAAAGGGAAATTAATAAGGGGGGAATGATTTTTAAAGGGTAATGTTTAGGGAAAAGTGTGAAATCAAGGGGGAAAAGGGTTAAAATGAAGGGAAAAGGTTTTTACAATGGGAATGTGTTAAAATAAGAGGAAGTTAAAGGAAAGGGTCCTTTGGAATCAAGAAGGCGAAAGTAGTGAATGAAAAGTAATGAAGGGGTAATGGAGAGAAATTTAGACATGTAAGGGGTTGAGTGAAATTAGGGGAAATTAGTGAATGAGATTTAGTATTAAGGCCCCAAAATCATAAAGAACTTTTTAGGGTAAATACCCAAAGTAATACACAATTTTTGTGAATGTCCTCTTTCCTTTGATAGTTCCTCCTGCACATGAAACATAGGATTTAGGCATGATGAAGGTGCATTTGATCTATCAACCTTGTGCATTTCAAAACCTCTTCTACCTACCCTTTCTCTGCCCTAGCATTTTCTCTTCATTTATTGGGTGTATTTGAGTTTGCTGACCCTTGATTTCTTTTTTATTGATAAACAAATTATCTAATTCTAACCTTATAACTTCCAAGGGCTCATATTAAACTGATGAGCTCCTTATTATTCTCTACCTAACTACTGATCTACCAAGATTAAACAGTTTGGCTAGATCTTTATTTCTCTATCTATCAACATGAAATTTAAAGAATGAATGAATCAAGATTAAACTATTTCACCATCATGGATTGTGGCATTTTTAACAAGCTACACACAATCTTATTTGGCTAAGACAAAGTAAAAAGTAGTGGCATTTGAATTTGCATCACTTTCAGAATCTATTTTTTGTCTCCTTTTGTTTTTTTTATCCTTTTATTTTAGTTCTTTAATTTTTCTTTTAGGATTTACCCTCTTTACATTTTTTTATTTTTAATACGGGAAAACATTTTGCAGGAAACAAAGTATGTACAATATTACAAGACATAATCATAGCCAATTCAAAATTATGAATCCTATTATATAGGACCCTAACAAGGCCAAAAAGGAAAATACAAAGGAATTTGGTGAAAAACCACAATAGGTGAGGCCACTTTCTCTCTCCTCCAAGTAGGACACGTGGAGGCTTCAGGTTGGCTCCAATAAGGACAAAAGGTAGCATTGGAGGAGATCCGATGAGGACAAGTAGCAAGATTGTATTGGTTTCAATAAGGGACACATGACCGCTTGCGTTAGCATGATGTCATGATACAGAGGGACACGTCGCAGGCGTATTCTACCACTTTGGGAAGCCTAATGGGCCATATCCGAGGGACACATGTCACCACTCAGGGAGTGCCACGTGGCATTGATGACATCACATCGGCGATTGGAGGTTTGCAATGGTTGGCACATTGGCCACATTTGGAAATCATTGATTAGAGGGCTCTGACATGGGGTATAAGATGCAGTCGCGAAATTTCCTGGAACCGAAGGATAGGGATGAATAGAGGGGCCTATCGGCAATCAAAATTTGGTGATTTGTGGTTTCTGGCATATGGGCAACAAGTGAAGAATGTCGATATTTGGGCTCTAATTGTGTTAGCATTTGGTTGTGGAACATATAAGAAACCAAGGGCTCAGATCTTTAACAAAATAAAAAGGTCCCCAGCAAAGTGCTAAAAGATTTAGCGCCTTAAGGCCAATCCCCAGGTCAACCCCATCGATCTTGTGGTGAAAAGTGTGCGTTAAGGGCTGAGCGAAAGGGGCTTGAAAATCAGAGATCGGTGATTGCAGGTTTGTGGTTGTTGGCACAATGGCCACAAATAGAAAACACTGATATAGGGGGCTCAGATATGGTTGGCACTCTATCATTGAACCAAGTCATATGTTGGAGATATAATAGGGTTCTAATGAAAAAGGGGTTAGACTCGATCAGAGGTCAGAAATAGGTTATTTCATAGTGATACACCACTACACAACAATGTGATGAAAAGCTTTGATATGATGACACAGGGTACCATTAAGATGTATGAATCAAAAGTTGTGGTTTTGAATGAAGAACTATAAGGTTGATGATCGAAGACCTCCTGAGAACGTATTGTAAATAAACGAAAAACAAAGACTCCATCACGATGTACAAGTAGATCTCTACAAACCATGAAGAAGGATGGGGAGCCTCTGTGAGATATGTAAGGGGGACTAAGAGTTAATACATAGCATGGAGAGTCAGATGTATGATAGAGAAGTGATCTTCTCCCATCCTTATGAGTTTAATGCAATGAATGAACTGGAGTTTGCGCAAATCAATAGAAGAACAGGGTGCCATGCCTAGGGTAGATGCATGGGAAAAATTGATGATGACAATGACTATAATGAGCTAAGAGTAGTGAAAGAAAAAAATGATAACCTCCATTGAGCTAAAGTGGGAGTGTGAGCATACTTACGAGAGTGCAAAGAAGTGAGTTGTGTATTGGCGAAGAGTGTTGCAAGGGTAGTTCTGTGGTGAAACAGTGGAGAGCCCTGAGTAGAGAGCATAACAGTGAGATGTGTATTGGCAAAGAGTGTTGCAATGGTAGTGTTGTGGTGAAACAGTGCAGAGCCCTGAGTAGACAGCATAATAGTGAGCTATGAATTGGAGAAGAGTGTTAAAAGGGTAGTACTATGTTGAAACAGTGGAGAGGCTTGAGCAAAGAGCAGAGTATTGAACTATGAATTGGAGCATAGTTTTGCAAGGGTAGTGCTGTGGTGAAATAGTGGAGAGCCCTAAGAAGAGAAAGTAGAGAACAAACAAAGTGTTGCAGTGGGCAGCAAGAGGAAGACTGCCACAAGTGTTTAGAAATCAGAGTGATGTAGTTGAATCTGCAGACATCCTTCAAGTTGGTATTTTACTTTTAATTTGTATGCCTCTATTTTCAGTATGAAAATTGTATGAAATAGTAAAACAGTAATAGTGACAGGTGGGTGCCTCTAGGCAAGTTGGTTCTTTCTAAACAAAAGAGGTTGGTGCCTCTAGGCAAGTTGGTGCTTTCTAAACAAAAGAGGTTGGTGCCTCTAGGCAAGTTGGTACTTGTTAAACAAAAGAGGTTGGTGCCTCTTGGAAAGTTGGTGCTTGCTAAACAAAAGGGGGTTGGTGCCTCCAGTGAGTGGGTGCTCACAAACAAACATATGTAATTAAGTTGGTGCTTAAATTACATCATAAAACAAACAAAAAATTGGTGGTTTTTTCCCTTTGGGTTTCCATGTGAAAACATTGTGTCAAATGTATGTTGGCCATGAGATTTTTATTTGAGTATGTGCTCTGAAAGCTTATAATATCTACTTCTTTATGAATGAACTCTTTCACATATTAAAGAACTAAGAAGGAACTATATGCACATTAAGAAAAGAAAATAAATAGTTTCTTAAACTATTGATTCACCCCCCCTCTTAACAATTCATTAATTCCAACAGGGGATTGGTCATGAGCTGTATTTCGTCTGACAAGCAATCATATGACATTAATAGTCATCATATAATGTGAGTTATGTGGAAAATGAATCTCAGAGGGAGGTTTTCCACTTGGCACCTAGTGGGTGTCTAGCTTCAACCTTCTTTGAGGTAAAAGAATTGGCCAGCGTTGTATATAATGTTTTATATCACCCCTCCATGAGGAGCAAGGATGGTGACCAATTGAAGTGACTGCTAGGTGGTGTGGTCTAGCCACAATTAATATGATGTATGCTCAGGATTCCCGCATTATCCATCATACTTTTGTTTCTCAAGTAAGTTCTAGGTTATCTACAACAATTCTCCCTCTAGAACTTGGTTGTCCTAAATTCAGAAGTCTGTGTCTTTTTAAGTTACGTTTATGGCTAGTGTCTTTCACTTTTCAAGCTTAGTTTTATACTTGGCTAAAATCAGGTCCTTTTCCTCAAGGAATTTGACATTATCACTTGTGGTTACTTTTCATTTTCGTAGGCATTGATGACTTGATTTTGTGGCAACCAATCCGATATCAAGTTTCCTTTTTGGTTATGGTTACGGGAGAGAGTCATCCTCTCTAGTTGTGTCTCCTTTGTAGTCTCATGATTACAATTGTTACAGGAAGAGGTATGGGATTCAAATAAGAATACAAATGTGTTTTGCCTATTTTTTGAACAATACATCTTCACAACCATCCTTCGAACTGGTTTTGGTACCCTCCTCTGTTGATTTACAATCTCTCGATCCATCTAGCATATCTTTCAACTATCCAGTCTTGGTCATTGGGGATTGGTACAATGGCACATTTTCTATTTGGTTTTAGTCACATTCACCCTCATTCTATACATAGGTTAACTTGGGAAATTCAAGGGGAAATCTAGCTTTCATTGATGCAAATCATTTGGTATTGGTTTCATTTTTGTTATAAAATCTCTTGTTGTAGATTCTTGGATGACATTAGTATCGTGAGGACACTAGGGAACTATCAATTACCTTTCTTTTTTTCTGTGGTTACTGGGGTCCTTGGGGGTTGTCTCTGTCCATATGTCCATCCATAACCCTTCAGGGGGACATTCCACAAATATTTTGTGAAGTTTATTTACAGGATTTAGTTTCACATGGCATCGAGACAATGCTTAATTAGTCACAGAGGAGGTTCAACATGGGCTTCCTCTTCTAGATAGCACCATCTTTTTGGTTGGGAGTCACTAACCATTTTTTTTTTATGTTGTGCCTCTGCAAGTTCGACAAGAGATTCAGACCCTAGAAGTAAAAGAATTTGGTGAGAAAATGTAGCACTCTAACTCAAAGATCCTTGTAGGAAAAACTAATAGGGTACCTACCCCAAGAAAATGGAGGAAATGAAAGGTTACACTTCTTGCACTTGATATTTCAACATAGGCAAATGGCTAATCTGCTGCATATGGTGTTACAGGACAAATAGGTGGACAAATATAAGCTCTTTGTTGGTGAGGAGGAAATGAAAAGGATTATGAGGTACATCCTATATGACATGGATGAGAATACAGTGCACTTGAATAAAATAGAGTGCTACACCAATAAAAATTTGAATACATATGGTACTGCACTACAGAATGGAGAAGTGATTATCATGCTACCCCCATTAACATGGTTAATGCAAATTCTTCTCCAGAACAACCAATGATCACTCTATATGAATGATTATTTATCTGATCTTCCACTATCTGGACTTGTGTTCGCAATGTTTTGTTTTTTATGTGTCTGTGTTATATTTCATCTCTTATGTCTTTATTTCCATGGAGATCGTATGCATAGTAGTTATATAAATATGTCAAAAAGTGGTTTTTAAAGTTGGTCAGTTAGATAGCATGTTAGGTCCCTATAATACTAGTTATTACCCCATTACTATTGTAGTTGTATCCCTTATTAATATTGTTGTGCCCCTATTGTCCCCATATTGTTATTACTGTGCCCCATAGAAACCCTCTATTGTTATTTTTGTGGCTTTATATCATTATTGTTAGGTTGGCTAGGTTATATTGTGACTCCTTAGACTCATATATATAGAAAGGAGGTTTTGTCATTTGAATCATCCATGCAATGTAAAGGGGGTTGCTCCCTCGAAGAGGTTGAATTCTAAGGCATTGATCTGTCTTTTCTATCTTTTTGTGAGCTAGTTTCATAACATTTGGTATCAAAGCTTTGGATTCTAGGGTTTCACTGCTCCAAATAGGTCATCGTGGCATTTTCGCTATAAATTTTTTTCTGCGATGTTTCAAAAGCTAAAAAAAGCACCCCTTTGAGACGAAATCGCACTAAACCTCGGATCCGAATTTTAGAGATTTTCACACTACATTTGCGGAGATATGATTTGAGGAAGTTGGTCTTTTTGTAGACTCCTGAATTACATTCCAAACAGGTGACCTGGGGAAAATTGTCATAACTTTCTCTCTGAGCATCAGATTGAAATTTTGTGAGAAGGTACAGAAAGAGAATGGACTATAGTTTCTTATATATATTTTTCAGAGCCAAAGGTCAAAATAGTGACTCGTGGCACGTCGTACAAGTTTGCTCTACTGAACTAGTCTATAATCAGGTCATTGTGGGAGATTTGGCATAACTCTTCCCTGGAGAATCCAACTTGGATCAAACTGGTGGCATTGGAAAGAGGACGGAGAGGGTCACAATTTTAGAACTGGATGATCTAAAATTACAGAGATACATCGGATTCAATATCCAACTCCTACAAAGTGAAAAAAGGTGTGTAGTTTTTTTAAATCTTTTGCATAAGATTGGTTTGAAAAATTAGTTTGAAGGAATTCAAAGGGCGTAGTAAAGCATTATTATTGGTAATTGATGCCCCGAGGAAAGAAAATGCAAACACCTAGTAAGCAACCTAAAAGCTCTAGCATGACTCATGAAGAAGAGGAAGAAATGCAACATGATATATCAAAATTACGAGACCAAGTCAAACAAGTGTCACTTGCACAAAAAGTAACAGAATCTATGATGGATGGTTTAAAGAAAGATGTAGAAGCTAAGATGGATGGTTTAAAGAAAGGCGTATAAGTTAAGATGGATTGTTTAAAGAAATGTGTAGAAGCTAAGATGGTCGATTTGAAGACAGGCATGGACGATTTGAAGACAAGCATGGAAGATTTGAGGATAGATTTGACAAAGTTTCTACAAGAAATGCTTACTAATGGTGAAAAGGTAGTAAAGGAAACTCATGATGAGAACAAAAGAAATGTTAATCATGATTTCATAGACTCTAATGTTGGACCGAAGACCCACCATATTCCAAAAACCAATATGAGGAAGTTTGATGGCAAGGATCCCGCAACATGGATATTACAGATGGAGCAGTTTTTCGATCTCAATAATGTGCAAAACACACAAAAGGTATGTATTGAAACTTTATATTTGGAACCAAATCAGTTTGTATGGTATCAATGGCTTTGCTCTCGTAAACAAATTATCACTTAGGCAATTTTTACGGAAGAATTAGAAGCACATTATGAGGATACAAAAAGAAACACTTTTTTTAACCAATTGATAAGTCTCAAACAAAAGGGTTCAATAATGGAGCACATTGAGGAGTTCCAAAAATTGAACATAAGAGTAAAAAATATTCTAGAGGGGCATAGGATTGATGTGTTCATAGGGACTTTAAAGGATAATATCCAACATGATGTTTGCCTTTGGGAACTTGATTCATTAGAGAAGGCATTCAAGTTAGCAAGAAAAATGGAAAGAAAAATTATGGCAACCAGGAAGCATATCACTCACAACTATAAAGATGGAAGTGTTGTTGCCCCTAGTCTTCCACAACCTATAAGGTTGACACCACAACAATTGGAAGAAAAAAGAGCAAAAGGGCTTTGTTATAGTTGTGATAGCAAATACACTAAAGGTCATAAGTGTGCTGAGAAGAAATTATTCTACATAGATTGTGAAGAGGAAGAAGAAAAGGAGCAAGAAAGGTCAAAAGAAGAGGATATACTCTAAGAACAAAGCCTAGATAAAGAAGAAATGAATTTGACCATATCTTGTAATGCATTGGCTGGAATTAACACTCCTCAAACCATCAAGATAGAAGGAAAAATCAAGAAGAAAAAGGAAATAGTGTTGATTGATTCAGGAAGTACCCACAATTTTATTCATTGTAAGATAGCAAGAGAATTGAATTGCTTCCTATATCCAGCACCAGAGTGTCAAGTGATGGTTGCAAATGTAGGAACGATAAATTTCTCTGAAAAGTGCCATAATATCAAGCTATCCATGGGAGAATATGTATTGACTAGCCCAATGCTTTCCATTCCAATGGGAGGTGTTGATGTTGTACTAGGAGTCCAATGGCTACAATCCTTGGGTACAATAGCTTTTAATTCTCAAAAACTTTTCATGAAATTTTCTGCAGAAGGAAAGGAAGTTGAATTAAGGGGTATTACAGGGAAACCAAGAAAAATAATCAGCTCTAGCAGTATGAAAAAGCTTCTAAAAAAGGAACAAAGAGGTGTAATTGCAAAATTATGTTCCCTAGATGTTTCCACATCGGAATCATCTATTTCTCCAGATCGGACAATCATTCCAAGGTATTTGAGACTCCCAAAGATCTCCCACCTATTCGTGATCATGATCATGCTATTCATCTGATTCCAGGAAGTGTTCCTCCAAACATCAAGCCGTACAAATATCCCTATGCCCAAAAGAGTGAAATTGAACGTATGGTTGCAGAAATGCTAGAGGCTGATATAACTCAACCTAGTCAAAGTTCTTTCTCTGCTCTAGTAGTATTGGTGCACAAGAAGGATGGATCATGGCACATGTGTCCGGATTATAGGGAGCTCAACAAGATCACTATTAAAGATAAGCTTCCCATTCCGGTCATTGATGAATTACTGGATGAATTGCATGGATCAATTTACTTCACCAAGTTGGATCTTCATTGGGGATATCATCAAATCAGAATGAAGACTGAAGACATTTTGAAAACAACATTTAGAACTCATGAGGGTCATTATGAATTTTTGGTCATGCCTTTTGGCCTTACCAATGCACCTTCTACATTTCAAGGTTTGATGAATTCCATTTTCAAACCCTTCCTTAGAAAATTTGTGTTAGTATTTTTTGATGATATACTAATCTACAACAAGTCTTGGAAGGATCATGTTGAACATGTTGACAGGGTGCTACAACTATTGGAGGAGAAACAATTATATGCAAAATGATCCAAATGTTTCTTTGGAGTACAAGAGGTGGAATATCTGGGTCATATTGTATCTCATGAAGGAGTTAAGGTAGACCCTAGCAAAATTAAAACCATTAAGGAACGGAAAATCCCCGCATCCATAAAGCATCTGCGAGGATTTCTCAGGTTGACAGGGTATTATTGCAAGTTTGTTAAGAATTATGGGAGAATAGCAGCACCTCTAACAACATTATTGAAGAAAGATGCATTTTCATGGACTCCAGAAGCAACAAAGGCCTTTGAACATCTTAAAGAGGCAATGTGCCAAGCACCGGTCTTAGCTACACCGGACTTCCCAAAAACCTTTATTGTGGAATGTGATGCTTCAAGAAATGGAATTTGTGTTGTTTTAATGAAAGATGAAAGACCCATTGCTTTTGAAAGTCGTCCAATCAAGGGAATGTTTTTACACAAAGCTATTTAAGTGAAGGAAACGTTGGCAATACTACATGCACCTAAGAAATGCGACCCTACCTAATGGGAATACACTTCAAGGTAAAAACGAATCATGATAGCCTTAAATACTTTTTAGAACAAAGATTATCCTCTGAAGAGCAACAAAAGTGGGTCACAAAGATGTTGGGTTATGACTTTGAAATCATCTACAAAAAAGGGAAGCAAAATGTGCTGGCAGATGCACTCTCAAGAAAGGATGAGGATGTGGAAGCATTGTTGTGCACCATTTCTATTATCCAACCAGATTGGATAAACAAAGCAAGGGAGGAATGGAAGAATGTTGAAGAAGTGTGGGCACTTATTAGAATGTTACAACACGATTCCAGTACATCTGATACATTTAGCTGGCAAAATGATTGGTTATGGTACAAAGATCGCTTATACCTCTATAAGAATTCCCAACTCAAACAAAACATTCTTATGGAACTACACACTTCTCCCTTAGGAGGGCACTCAGGATTTTTAAAAACTTACCACAGGGTTAAGAAGGAATTTTTTTGGGATGGCCTTAAATTGGATATTCAAAAGTTTGTGGCGGAATGTTTGGTTTGCCAACAAAATAAAGTTGAAACAATTAAGACCCTGGGTATATTACAACCATTATCCATTACAAGCCAACGTTGTGAGGAGGTTTCAATGGATTTTATCACAGGTTTACTCGAGTCTAAGGGAAAGAGTGTCATCATGGTGGTAGTTGACAGACTTACCAAGTATGCACACTTTTGTGCATTATGACATCCATTTAAAGCCAATACAGTTTCTGCTGCATTTATGGAAACAATTCAAAAGCTACATGGAAACCCAAAGATTATTGTAAGTGACAGAGATCCCATTTTCACTGGAAATTTCTGGACAGATTTATTCTCTTGTCTAGGTACTCAGTTAGCTCATAGCTCATCTTATCATCCTCAATTTGATGGACAAATTGAGATAGCAAACAAATGTTTAGAAGGATATCTTCGTTGCTTTGTATCTGATAAACAAACACAATGGGTCAAATGGTGGTATAACGCTTCCTTCCATACATCCACAAAAATGACCCCATTTATGGCACTTTATTGATATCAGCCACCATCCATCACATCATATTTAAGAGAAAATTCTAAGGTTCAAGTAGTGGAACATCACATAAAACATCAACAACAAGTCCTCCATCTCTTAAAGGATAACCTCGTGTTGGCACATAATAGAATGAAACAACAGGTAGATCAACATCACAGCGAAAGAAGTTTTGATGTAGGTGATTGGGTATTCCTACGGCTACAACCATATAAACAAATGTCCCTCAAACAAGCTAAGAAGGATAATAAATTATCACCAAAGTATTATGGTCCATACAAGGTGTTGCAAAAGATTGGTACTATGGCATACAAATTGGAGCTTCCGACAGCTTCTCGAGTGCACCTAGTTTTCCATGTTTCATGTTTAAAGAAGGTTATAGGCGACAAGCTCCTAGTTCAAACAATATTGCCAAAACTTGACAAGGAAGGAAAAATATATATTGGAACGAGAAGCAGTCACAGAAACAAGAACTCGACAGCTACGAAATCGATCAATTTCGAAGTATCTCATCAAGTGGAAGAACTTATCTGCTGAAGATTCCACATGGGAGGATGAGAATTTTATACATAAGCATCCAGAACTACTCAAGCGTTGAGGACAACACTTTTTTGAAGGAGAGGGGCATGTTAGGTCCCTATAATACTAGTGATTACGCCATTACTATTGTATTTGTATCCCTTATTAATATTGTTGTGCCCCTATTGTCCCCATATTATTATTACTGTGCCCCATAGAATCCCTCTATTGTTATTTTTGTGGCTTTATATCATTATTGCTAGGTCGGATGTGTTATATTGTGACTCCTTAGACTCCTATATATAGAAAGGAGGTTTTGTCATTTGAATCATCCAAGAATTGTTCATTTATGTAATGTAAAGGAGGTTGCCCCCTCAAAGAGGTTGAATTCTAAGGCGTTGATCTATCTTTTCTATCTTTTTGTGAGCTGGTTTCATAACACTACCATTTTCACTCTAATCTTTTCTTGTTGTAACTATTTTCCATTTTTTTAGATAAACTGATAGTCATTTTTGGGTTTGTGATGTCAATAAATTTTTGTATGGTGGACCAAGTCCACAAACTATTTCAAGGAATCTCAATTATAATTTGGTTTTATATTGAATATCAATAGAAAATTTTGATCGAATTTACAAACAAAAAAAACTTGTATTATGTAATGTAGTTAAAATTTTTTAAACTAACCATATAACCTACCCTCTCATTACAATAAGGGGTATAAGTGATTATCCTCAATCATTACAATAATGGGTGCACGAGCTTCTCGCATGTCAAGGGAGTGGTAGGGATTGGTCTTTGAATACAAAATTTTGAATTATTCTTATATAATTTATTTTTCGAATGAAAATGTGTAAATGTTCATTTATATATATTAAATTTATAATGAAATAAATATGACCTCTAGACCAATATTGAAAATATTTCTAATACATATTTAGATTTGAGAGAAGTTTTTTTCACCTATTTGATGGCATAGATTTATAGATTATGAAATATTTTTATTATTATTTTTTTAATAATAAATTTATATAAGTAATTTAACTTGAATAAATAAATTATTTTATTATATTAACAGTAACATGTTATTATATTGTATAACATTAGGTTAAAAAATAATTAAAAACATCTTTACATAAATACTTTAAAATATATATATATATATATATATATATATTGACACTCATAATTAAAAAAAATATATCTGGACTCCAATGCAATCTCTCATATATATATATATATATAAAGTCGACGCCCATGCAATCTCACAAATAAATAAATAAAAAATACATATTATTAATCAAATTCAAAAGGATAGGGAGTTAATCGAAAAAATCAATTCATCCAAACAAGAAGGAGAAATGAGCAATGTTGGTCACAAATATGTGATTCAATTTCATACACCAAACAAAGAGAGAGTGTTTGATGTCGGAGATCGACCACAAACTAAAAACCTTTAATATGGAGACGTTGAGATACGAGGAGTTCTTCCCTTAAGTTTAGCTAAACTAATTTATCTATTCGAATAGATGTTAATATGAAAAATTGATTAGTATTGTGAATCAATTTGTTTCAAGAATTATTTATATTTTTATGATTTTTTTAATAGTGGCAATTAATTTATAGTTTTTTTACTTTATTTGGAATTTACTAGTTTTTTTATTTTATTTGGAATTTACTAGTATTGTAGCATAATGTATTGCATAATGAAGTCTTAGTTAATCTATTTTTTTTATCTATACAATTATCATATAGATATGTGGGCTAAAAGACATTACCTTTTTCCATTGAGCTGATTTCCAGTTTAGAAAACCATGGTAAAAGGATTTTGATATGTGTAATTTAGTATTAGTTTAATAGAAAAAACTTATTTTACTTAAAAATAGAAATAAAAACAAACAACGATGATTTATGTATAATATCCATCGTAGATTTTATTTTTGAACTTGCAATTTATTTGAAAATAATCTTTTACAATTTTAAATATATAATAATTAAATATATAATATTAAAATATTAGTATAAAATTATAAATTTAGATACAAGATAATCATAATGACTTATTATATAAGGGGTGGAAGGTGAGGGGGGGAATCTATATGATCTTAGTAAAAGTATAGTAGCACATTACACTTGGGGATTGGGAAGGGTTTCCAAAAATATCACAAAAACTTATCCAATTTGGTAGGATCTTTCTATTGTCTAGGAGAAGACATTCAATCCTTGGTAGTCCTAAGGGATTTTGTGTTGATAATTAAAGTTATGAAGGACAGATCCACCCTTAGAGGAAATCGCCTTAATTCTAACATATGCATAATCAAAGAACTCTCCAGTTATTTTGAATTAGTATCCTACTTTCACATCAAGCAATAACTGAATGATGAGAATGATTATTGGGCCAAGGTGGCCTCCACCCTTGAGCATATGATCTTACTTAAAAATGGGTTTTAGGTTAATCCATTAATCTAAGTTAGGCTCTTAATTATCTCTCCCTACAATTGACATAGTTATCAATCTAAAAAATGGTATCCATATTGACCATGGGGTGATATGTGGTCTTCCCACCTCCCTCACTGGCTTGAAACAGACTCACACATGGTTCATCAAAGTAGTACATTCCGCTCCATAAGAAATATGAGATATCAAATATCTCCTTTGATGCATCTAGTTTCATTAATTGATAGATATTCTTTGGGAATCTAGGAGGGTGGCACTAGGGGAAGCATCTTATAGAGGAGCAAGTGTGATTTTGGTGAGTGAGAGTTTAGATTTTGAGCCTCCTCCCTGGCTCATTCAAAGGTACCTAGATTTAACAAGGCCATGCATGAGGGTTTTGTATTCACGTTGGCCAAGGAATCAATAGTTGTTTGGATCCCGACTACGAATTTATCTATTTCATATGGTTTTTTCATTGACATCAATTTTTGTTATCCTTTTGAGCTCCTCCATTTTCAAAGTGAAGCGATATATTTTTTTGTTTGAAAATAGTTTGGTTTTAGTTTTATTATTGTTGCTTCTCTATTTCTATTTTCTCTAGGTATTATTTCTAGCGAGACTGATATGAACAAGACATAAGTGAAGGAGGTCCATAAGGTGCTTTGCTGGAAGGAGCAGATAACCTAGGCTAATGGAAATGCTTTGATAGCAAGTCTTTCCAAGCTTGTAGAGTTGGAATAGATTAATGTTACCCACAATGAGAAGGTCATAAACCTTCCCCACATTCACAACTAATGAAAATAATCTCTTAAGGCTAAATGCAGTTGCCTTATATCCACATTCTTACCGAGTGGATGGGTGCTCTCTCACATACCTCCAAAAATAGTGAATCTAGTCACTTCTTATAATCAAACTTTGTTAAGGATGACTATATTTAACAAGGAAGAAGTCCAACAAAGATTAAGAACAAAACTTCCATCATTTAGTGGGGTAAGAAGCTTACGACAATGCCCAACTATAAATTATTATCTATATTTTCAAATAATATGCATTTTATACAAATTTATATAGTTTATAAATCAATTTATTTGAAAGAAAAAACCTAAACATTGTTTAAATGAAATTAAAGAAAAAATAAAATATATTTTTTTTTAATGCATCTATATATATTAGAATTCTATTATGAATATAATGCTACTAGTTTTAACACATCCTTTTGATTTGATATAAATTTTATTTCGATTTATAAAAAACCAACTTAGTATATGAAATTTTATAATATAAGAAATTCAAGTTGGATCCGACTATTGTTTGCATTCATGGTGCAACATCATGGCGAATCATGCTTCCATTCACATAAAAGGGTGATAAATAAGGCATAAAATAACCTTTGATGAATGCGCACTCAAGATCATAAAAAAATTCAAGGAAATAAGCACGCCTTTTTTGCTGCGTTGAAACTATCAAAGGATTTATAATTTAATAAGATGGAAATGAAATAATGATTAAGGAAACATTATTCCTTAGACAACTAAGGTCGTAGGGAGATCAAAATAATGCATGGACCAATTACAAATGAATATAATAAAAAGGAAAGTAGAATAAGTCACATAGGATGGAACGGAAATTATTGTTTTGATAGATTCTTACTATTTAACAGCTTTATTGCTGGGACAACCTAGGTCGTTGGGAGACCAAAATTAATTGTATATTTAACAGCTTTATAACAACATCAAATGTCATCGTTTAAAAAGCAACCGAATAATTCAAAAGTTGGTTCACAAAGTAAATTGATAATTAAATTATCTTCTAACTACTCATGGTACCTTTTGACGAATCTTCAAATCTCCATAGGAGTTTGGAGCATTCAAATTTAACTTATGAAAATCCACTTGCTCCCTAAGAAATGATAAACAATTATATTCTCAACATAAGAAATTAGAGAGAAAAATCACATTTTAGATTACGTGAATATGATAATCACAATCTTTAGATCAAAGGATTTGGTGAGCTTTCTTGGTACGGAATAACATACAAATTTAATTTAATTTGTGAAGTTATTTCTCTTCGGTAAAGATTAATAATATTATTGATTTTTAAAAATGGTTGTTATGTTTATTTTAATTATCAATTTATTATGTGTTTGAGCAGTTGAATTTTTCTTCGTATAATTTATTTTGTAAATAATATATTACATTTATATTTTACATGGATTTATATTAGTTTTATATGAGTATGTATGTGTTATATGTTAATTTCATATTGAATATAAGGAAAATTACATTTCGGTCATATTAAACAACACAATATTAATAAAGAAACATTTACTTTTAATTGTTATGTAAATAATAATAGGATTAATAATCTAATTATAAGTTCACCCCAATCCATATTCCAAATTGTTGTATGAAACACCTTTGTTGGTGAGACAAGAGACCTATTTGGCAAAAAAAAATTTGTTAAAGTCTAAGGAGGACCTAATGAATGTGGTTCCTTGTAATAGGTCACATGTTCAAAACCATATGGGGTAGAATTTGTACATGTTGATAAATTAATATTGATCCATCTTGATGATGTTCAAAGAGTAGGCCTCCTCTTCAAGTAGGACCTAGTGTCTCAACTCCACTTAATTTATGATTTTATTTTTATATTAAAATTAAAAAATATATAGTTATGGTCCACATTGAAATTTGTTTTCTTATTAATATTTTAGTAAATTAAACATTCTAGGAATTATACATCTCCATTTAAATAAAATACAAGTATAGATAAATAATAATTTTTTTTCAATAATTTTATGTTTTTCTAATTAAAATTATTTATTTAATAGCCAACATGTATATTATTATTATTATTGTTGTTATTATTATTATTATTATTATTAAATACAATGTATCATTTTCCAACTGAAAATATCTCCTTCATACCAAATTGCACAAATCACATTTTCAAATAATAAAAAAATATAATTAAATTAAAATTTTAAAATAATAAAAAAATTTAACTAAATTAAAATTTAACTATCATAATGATAAATAATATCTATTAAACAAAAAATTAATTTAATATAAAAATACAAGAAAACATTAAAAATAAATAAAATTGAGCAAACTAATTTATTTCTATTTTAATATCTTAAAAAGAGCAAATCTCTTTGAAGTATTTTTTACTCTATACAAATTTGGAACTTAAATATTTCATCCTCTCAACATTTTTATAAATTTAAATCTAAAATAAATTTTAATATTAAAATTAAAACTGATTTTAATATTTTAAATATTATTAACTTAATTTACTTGAACAAATTTTACATAATATTTTTAGATATATTAACTTATTATTAATTTATATAATTGAAACCTTAATTTTTAAAACATAATTTAATATGTTATAATTTAATATATTATAATATTTAATATCTTGAACAAATATTAAAATGTTAGATTTTAGACTTTTGTGATCTATATTGATAAAGAGATTGTCTTTTGCATTAATCAGATCATTGAATTTTGGTGGATGTTTGGAACCAACTAATGTGGTTCATCCTTGGGATAAAGCTATCCAAATGACATGCATCAAAATATTATTAACGATTATTAATTGAATTAAACCAGCATAGAGCCATCATCTAACATAAGCCAAGAGGAGTCCAATTTCTTAACTTGCAAATTTTTTATGAGCAAACATTATTTAAATGTTTTGTATAGTTATTTATTTACTTTTATTTTTATATTAAAAAAAAATCACTGACATGAGCAAAATTTCAACTTTGATGTGAAATGTTTTGTATAGTTATTTATTTATTTTTATTTTTATATTTCTAAATTTTTTTATTTTAGCTGACATGAGAAAATTTTCAACTTTAATGACGGATGGAGGGATATGGTACTAGCTATAGAAGTTACACATCATATTGGGATGTAGAATGACCCTCTAGGCTCAATAAATATCAATTCTGATTTTATGCTAATTTTTTTTATGATCTTTACAAAAATATAAACTTATTCAATATAAAAAAAAAATACAAAATTTTGTCCTTAAAGTGTAATTCAGTTAATGATCATGTGATATGAAATATTGTATAAACTAAAAAAATATAAAATTCAAATTAATAAATGTAATATTATTTATGAAAATAAATGTAAATCATAAACTGATAACAATCAATACACAACCTAGTTGTTAATTCTTCTTATTGCCTGACAAAAAAAATAAAGAAAAAAGAAATTAGTGAAATCAATATTAGTATTTTTTTTTGGCCATATGGTTCTCAATAGTTGACTTACCAGGTTGGCCATGGATTCAACAATACTACATCGCCCTCCATAAATTTTATGTCACTTATATATTATAAAGAAAATTCAATATCATGTTCATCTCCATGGGGTCTTTATAATGTCCCTTCTGCACAGAGATGCAAGTGATATATCCTTCGTGATACAAATCATATGTACCCTTTGCACAGAGATGTGAGTGATACCCTTATGATACCTGCCCAAAGCCATGGTATATAGCGATTGATATTGCTTCCAGTAGCATTTGTTTCGACTAAAACAATATGTTTAATTCAAAGTTTTTTTATTCATATCTTATTAAAATATTTTTCTTACCTATCAGATATCGACAACAATGTTCAAACCCTTCTAAGTATTATTGCCAGCTCGGTTTAAACGCTTCTAAGTCTTCTTGTGAGGAACACAAACACGAGCCTCCATTCTTCGACTTAAACTTAGGACATGGATCAAGAGATACCTCAAAATTGGACCAGTTGTATTGATTAATGTTAGCTTTAAGGATAGCATTAAAGCATAACATTTTGTGTGAACATATAGTTGGTATGCTTTGCAGCATGATGGCATATTGCCTCCATCTTCCACTCTGGCATATCAGAGCCATTCGTTCCCCTACCTCTGTGACTGTCGGCATGTGGTTGTTTGCATGTTGGTAGACCAACGATGGGTGACAAGGCCCACAGTTATTAATTAGCAATGCGAAGAGTAGTTTCTTGCCGAAGAAGCACTTTCCTACACAAGACCTCTCATCCATGGCATCGATGAAGATGAGGGAAGTTGCAGAGGCTTACTTTGCTAGTTGAGTTGGGTTGCATTATGCAAGCGGGAAATAGGATAGATTGTGAAAGTTTGATAACCATGGCCGAGTTGGGGCCAAGCTCTGCCAGTTATGTACGAGCTAGGATTTCAGAATTGGAGCTCAAGTTGGAAGTTTCTGATGGATTTCTATGGCATACAAAGCCCTTGGACTGGAGTTCTCCGTCGCTGAAGGCTATGAGGCGGTGCTAGTGTACTGGTGCCAAGAGGATTTTACGGTGACATTGATGAGGATCTGTTCGTGCTGTCGAGGAACCAGGAATTGGAAAGTGAGATTTTTGAGAAATTCATGGTGGGTGCTGTTGCGAGATACCAGATTTATCTCGACCCTACAAATCTAGAACTCATTTTCAAAATTTTCTGAACTTGCCTTTTTGTTTCAGTCATCTTTTTCTATTTTTTGTGACACTGTCATTTCCCCTAAAATGAATGAAATATTCGCCTTTTACCAGTATTTATTGCAGGTAAGAGTGTAATTATGTTGATTAAGACATAGACTGATGAATCATTATAGGAACTCGCAAGAGGAATAGAGCAAGATAGGGTGTTGTTGTTAAGACACGGGCTGATGAATCATGATAGGAACTCACAAGAGGAACAAATAAGGAAAGGGTGTTGTTAAAGAACTTATTGTCTTTTCTCCATATTTCGAGGGCTGGGGCAGCGCATATTTTCACTGGTGAGTTAAATAATAAATTTATTTTTTATTACTTACAGTTTGAGATGTCCATATCAAATAAAATCTGCCATATATTAGAGTTGTCATGTTGCTCTAGGAAGTTTCATATATAATTATGATGACTTCTCTTACGTGTAAGGTGATAGGTAATTTTCCTACCTTCTTTGCAAAATGGAAAAATATATCCGTTGTTGAATACATTCTTCATGTAGAATTGTGATTTTGAGCTGGTAAAGTTCAGGGCTAAACCTAAATTTTCCATATAGCAAGCTGTACTGCATTCTTGGTCTATATTATTTTCTAATAGTACAAAATTATAATATTAGATAACTATCAATTGTTTCGTAATATAGAGATACCTTGAGTGCGCCCTTGGTATTCCTTTGGTATTCAACAACTAGCACATAATAAAATGCTCTAAAATACCCAGTCCTGTCTCCTAATGACTTGCTATAGATTGGGCATGTATAATGACTGCAAGGAAATGCGTTGAATGCATTACATGTCAACAACGAAATCCTTTTAATGGATTACTAAATGCAAAAATAAAATAATAGGGTAGTCTGCTTCCAAAGCCTTGTCATGACATTTGTGCACTAAGAGAGTCTTTGACATGCATGCATTATAGTCCATGCAGTGGAGGTAATGAATGCCAAGCTCCTTCCCAACGGGACATATGTTACAAAAGGAAAATGACATAACAACGACATAATTTTTACATCTTAGATGGTACACAGTTCAATGACATTGAGTAGCGCAGCGCAATTGAGTTGAGTAGTGTAGTGCTATGGTGTGAAGTAGCGTTCTGTAATGATGTTGAGTGGTGCACCATATGGTGGTGAGTAGTGCAACAAAAGTATGGTTGGTAGTGCACCGCAAGTATGGTTCACAGCTACCATGTCCTTGTGTATTTCTACACTACACAAGTCTCACAAACAAAGCTCACAACCAAAGACGTATCAAACATGTCATCAGTTGAGGATCTTAATGACAAAATTCCCTTTATGCTTGGAAGCTCTGCAGATGCCTACTCATTGATTCCAATCCCATTTCAAACTATACACAGAGAACCATCTGCATCAACTCAGTCATAAGCTTTAGTAATAGACTGTCTGATAAGTATTGCTTTGAATACAGATGCACTGCAATAAACAATTGTTTGTTCACAAATGATTATAACACCTCCCAAAGGAATTTTAATGGGTATTAATAGACCAACACCATTATCTATATTTGTTTTGTTACTAAGGCGTGCCTTGCATCTTTGTTGTCCTGGTACAACCCAACAATTGTAGGTTTTACACAACCATATAAAATTTATATCGAAATTCGAAGCTCCTCAAGCCTAATGGTGAAAGCTTCTTTAAAGTGTACCTTATTTTTAAAGGGTATAACTTTTAATAAACCATCATACAGGTGGGTTCCTATGAACCTACAATTTGGATCAATGATACCAATCTATCCATTATTTTTAGGACACCCAATACAATCTGAGATGTCTCTCATTTCCCTTATAATAAACTCACCTGATTCTGTGTCCCATTGAAGAACATAAAACATATATCTCTTTGTGGAAATTAAAATATAATAATCTGTCTCCCCATGAGGTTGGAAGAGCTCCAGTGTTGCAATTCATCCATAGATTGGTACATCTAGCGTTGGTTGTAGACCTTGTGGGACAAGAATATGAATCTCTATTCTGGGACATTTTGTTATGACGATATTAATTCATGTGGATTGGTAAAGTTGTCGATGTAGGAAATAGTCACATTTGGATTCTCGATGAGTCTCATGACAATATTACTAGCAGTATAGTGATATAGGTCTTGGTACGTATCAGGATAATATCACAATATATAGGTTTCAGGATGCTCATAATTATAGAGATGATATCACAAAGATTATCAGCTTCAAGAGCATGCGTGCGCTCTGTATAAATATGATCATGTTGGAAATTGAGGATTTCACCATACTCAGATATTCATTTCCTATTCTCAAAATGTAGTTTTTCAGCTTCCTCTAATCTCATCCAATGCTTTTGTAATCATTTTGATTCTATTGGTAAGTATTCAATTCTAAATACTGTCATTAAATACTGTATCTAATCTCCCCCAAAAATGTGAAGCATGATGTCTTCAAGTCATTATGCCTTGACTCATGCCGCTCTATATGAAGTCTTGCTACTGCATTTTCCCTCTTTCTCTCCTATTCTGTATAGACTTTATACTCACAAACAATAGCTTCAAAAGTATTGTGCAGTTTTGGGAGGACTTCATCTTGGATTGCACAGTTACTCCTTATGATGATGCCACTAATCAAATATGAGAGAGTTTGGAATGGGAGGATGAGGGTGAAGTATAGGAGGAAGATATTTCTCCTTGCTAAGCCACACTTAACTCTATTCATATTTACTTATTTACTCCTACTACTTATGGCCTTAACGAATGACTGCTACATCCCCCTTATTTTATTTCTATTCATCCTTTTGACTTAGATCCACCAACCCATGCATCATTTTATAAACTTCTCATATTGTTTGGGTAGGAGGGTTGAAGATGGATTGTAGCTCTGCTTTGTCGCTATAGGGGCTCCTATACCCCAATCCTGGGCTTCTTGGTCTCTATTTGACTTCAATGGAAGGTTGAAGATGGATTGTAGCTCTTCTTTATCACTATAGGGGATCCTATACCCCAATCCTAGGCCTCTTGGTCTCTATTTTACTTCAATGGAGGGTTGAAGATGGATTGCCCCTCTTCTTTGTCATTATAGGGGCTCCCGTACCCTAATCCTAGGCCTCTTGGTCTCTATTTGATTTCAATAAACTCAGTAACATCCTGGCCTTCTTTTCCTAATCCACCATCTCCTTAAAATCCCATAGCCTTCATAATCCACCTTCTCTTTAAAATCACATAGCCTTCGTACTAGTTGTGGCTTTTGGGTACATTAGAAATTCCTGTGGGATATATGTGGTGGTCTCCTTAGCGAAGACACTAGTTCCCTGCTTAGCTCTCTTGATATCCACAAGATCTTTGACCACACCGACAATAGGGGCTTTCCTGAAGACTCCCACCCATAAATATTTTCTGCATGCAATGTCTATAGTTTTCTTAGGTTACACATGCATTATTGCATGGCCGTAGCTACCCTAGATTTTCAAGGTGATGCAAGGTGACGCTAGTTTGGCTTATGTTGATTTCTAACATGAACAATCCTTAAGTTGGCTCACTCATTAGAAGTATACCATGAAGTACACAATGATGCTTATTAGTAGATATTTTACGAGTGTTTTTCTGAGCATGTCATTGTTGCTTCATTAAATATTGAAGCATATAATGATTGCAGAAGTATGATTGGAAAATTTGACTTAATTGTTCTCAACAATAGCAGGAACCTACAGTGTTTGCTATTTTTTTCCCCTCTACACTGAATTATGTAGCATTTAACAAGCAAAGCTGGAGTGAAAATTCAATGAATACAAAGGTTTCCAAGGTGTGCAAAGATGTCCAAGGTGATTTTCACTTCCAAGTAAATCCACTCAACATTGGATTCGATATACATTACATTCAAATTACTTCAGATGTATGCTATTTCGTGGATTAACATGGAGATGATACGCGTCAGCTAATTACAAATTATATATTCATCACAAAGTACATGATGTTGTCTATGTTCTATTTTAATGTGAGATGCCCACAAGTTTGAGTTATCCTTATATATACAACTTTGATTTGGAACTTAATATATATATTCATCACAAAGTACAAACGGTTGTCTATGTTATATTTTAATGTGAGTTGCCTGTTATAGCCTAGATTAACCTCAGGCTAAATGAAGGCAATTCTAGGGTAACCACAAACCATGCTTAACCTAGTAGATAGCCCTACTAGGTCGGGAGAGGACTCTCTCCTTATGGATCTCAGTCAAGATGACTGTATCATGAACAAGATTTTATGCTAGGTGTAGTAACTCAAAGGTGTTGATTGAATTTGTTGGTTTTTTTGCCAGATCAGTAGGAGCTGGGCAATTTGGGTCCAAGAAGCTAAGTCAAAATTGTAGGGGATTCTATGGGACAAGGTAGGTATGATCTTAAGCCCCTTAAGCTTGATGGGGTAAAAGGATAGACTGATGACGAGCTAAGAAGTGCCTGAGCAAGTCAAGAATCCTTCCTAAATAGAAGAAAACATGAAATACTGTTGTTTTCCCAAGGTAGAACATTAAAACCTAATGTATTCCACCTATTTGACTTGAAAACAATCGATGAAAAGAAATTATATGAAAGAGGCATACACAAATAACATGAGAACATATTAACAAAAGAAGAAACACATGCTAAAGGCCATACCACATGTATCCCATAAAAATAGCTGCAACTTTATTAGTTTCCTGCCAAAACTGCTACAAAATGATAAGTGTTCAGTACATGAGCTTGCATCTGAATCCAACCCTTGCAAATGAGAAATAAAATACATGATATAGACATTGCAATCACTCATCCTAACCATCAGGAATCGAAACCATGGGAAGAGGATTTGTTTCAACCATTTCCAAACAAGGACTAGGAATCTAGGCAGTCAAACAACTTGCCTCTAAAAGAAGGGAAACTGATTCATTACCCTCAAAACCACTTTCATCTAATGAATCTACCATCTACTATAGTTTTACTATTAAATTTACAAACCATGGCATTAATTACATCAGCAAATTCACTTGCATGAGAGAAAAATCAAGAAAATAGGCGAAATTAGGCAAACAAATCATCCTGAGTGAAAAATACCCTACGCACAGCGCCACTTGTCCTAAGTGCAACACCACTTTTAGTCCACTTTTGGAGGCCTTCCTGTCACCCAACTTGAGCCCAGGATAACTCATTGGAAAGGTCTTCAAGTCTAGTTTTTGGAACACCTAGAATTTCTAGATTTGGAGCTCATTTTCCCCCTCAAAAACTGTTTTTACCAAGGCTGCTTCTGTGTGTCCAAAAAATCACAGAGAGGTCAAATTTTGAGTGTTTTTTGACCTTTTGGTGGACTAAATCTACTCCAAAAATTTTGAAAATTGGTAGGGTGCCTGTCCTTGATGCCCTGAATCCAAAAATGTAAACCACTTGTGCATTGGGTGCCCCTAGAAAAAGCATGACGCTGGTGGCACTGTGCTTCTGGGCAGATTTTTTGTGTTTTGTATTTCCAAAATTTCAAAATGACAAAATTTCTTCAAAAGTTGCCAAAATTTGGCATGAGACACCACCATCAACTACTTTTATGGGCTAGGGAGGCTTCAGCCAACATCTTCAATCTATCTTGCTCCTTTTTGCCTTCCAAAGCTCTCCTTAGCCTAGCCTTTAACTTTCTAATCCTCATATTACAAATTTTGTTGTGGTTCATGTAATGGTATGCCATGTGTCTAAGCATTTCCTTATCCCTGTTGGCCTTCTCAATGAGCCCTTCTAGATGTATGTTGACTCTCTCAAGCCAATTTTCCTTATCATTTTCAATCTCCTTCTCAATAGGAGTCAATGTGACATGAGCCTCTTTGGCAATTTGCCTATTTTCTTTGATCATTTCCAGCTCCATGAGGACTTGTTTGTCACTCAACTGTTTGTTTTCCTGTTCCAAGTATTTGATGATGAACTTGGCTCTCTCTAAGTTGTCTTCCAAAGCTTGTATTTGAGCTTCCCTTTCCTGTATGATAATGTCTTTGATGGTTTCTTCATCCTGAGCCTCCAAGTCAATGATGTTAACTCCATGATGAGTATAGCGCTGCTGCGGCTCCTCATGCTCAATCAAGTCAAAATCTCTTTCCTCCTCATCACCAAGGTATTCCTCCTGCACTTTTTCCTTGCCTTTTCTTAGCTGTTCAACCTGTACCTGTTTTGTCGATGTAGAAGGCAAAGCCCCTTCCACACCTCGTAGAGATAACATTTGCTTGTGGACTGATAAAGAAGGCAAGGTCCCTTCCACATGCTGTGGATCAAACACTTGCCTAACAGTTGCGAAAAGTCTCCCTGTGCCTCTCTGATATGTCAAGTACACTGGCACCTCAGCAGTTTTTGTTTCCTTGACCTCTTCCCTTGTTTCCCCATGGCTAGAAGGCCCACCTTTTTCTTGATGCACTCGTGAAGGGATCTGTGGACCTCTGAACATCTCATGAGTAATGAAAGTCTCCCAAGGAAAGTTAAGAAGACTAAGATGGTGAAGAACAATCATTTTGATCAAAGAGTAATAATAGATGTTGTTCAACTGCTGAGGGTATGGCTTCTTCTACACAAGGTAAGCTATTTTGTCAATGTTTCTAAACAAGAAATATGGGAGATTCATCATCTTTACCCTAGTGAAGTGCATGAGGAGTCTGATATGGTAAGCATACAACCGGGAGAATCTGCCTTCACAAGTGAAATATTTGATGATAATCCTCATCAAAGGAACATACCTGTTCTCTAAAAATTTAAAGGGGAAAAGCCTCTTCACCTAGTTTTTGTACTAAGGTTTGATGTAAGGCTCATAGTAATGTTCATCAAGGTCCCGAGCTTTGTACGATTTCTTGCCAACATCAGGAATTCTAGTGGCCTCTGAAATGAGAGTTGGTGATATTGTGAAAGTTACTCCGACAAGTGTCACCTCATGGTTATGCAAATGAGCCACAAAAAGTCTAGCCAACTCATGATGAAACTGAGCTCTATCCACTAGCTCACAGAATTCAAAACATCCAAGGTGTCTGAAACAAGAGACTGCAAGTGGGCAAGCTTGCAATTCTCTTAAACTGGTGGGCTCTTCTCTTATGATTTTTCCTCCCTTGTGAGGCTTTCTCTGCCTATGTCTCTCTACAGAACTATCATTGCCTGTATCTTCCTCATACTCAAAATCACTTCCTCTGTCCATGGTTTCACTGTTTAATCTCACAAAAATTTACAGTGTAGAAAGACCAATATGAATGGAATGAGGGGTAGGCTCTAGGGTTTACGAGTGATTGTATGTATTTATAGTTAGGGCACAAATTATGAGAATGAAAGGAAGGTTTATGGGGATGAAAAACAAGTGATGAGAAGCAGGGGAGGATGGAGGAGATGATATGTGGAAGGTTGTAGCTATGAAGCTATGTAGTGAAATAAACCAAATGATTTAGGGTTTATGGTGAGAATTAGGGTTTTATGTAATGAGTGGAAACTTATGAAAATCTTAACATGTGCAAACCAAATTGGAGGGAGAGGAGTGATACTTACTTGCCAAGTGTGGAATTGGAGGAAATTTGGCATAAATCTGAAGTTGGGAGCATTTTTTGGGTTGGCTAGCCTAAGCGCAACGCCACTACCCAGGTGCACAATGCCACTCTCTAAGCGCAGTGCCTGTTATATTTTGAACTGATCAAACGACCCCTAAGTGCAATGCCCTCCTCCCTAAGCACAGCGCCGGGCCAAAAACTTCAGAAGTGCAACATTTTTCTCTCTAAGCGCAACACCCGACTTCCTTGCTCACAAACACTTGCTCATTTGATGTTTTTCTCTCCTTTGGCTTTTGCAAACATGGCATAATGATTTTGAAAATAGGATGGGAGGGTTTTATACGAACTCCATTTGATATTTTCTTTTGAAAACCCCACTTTTATAATGTCTATTTTTCTTTTTTAATACTCTTTTTTTCATGCTTGTTTTCTTTTGCTCTTACAGGTGGCTTAGTGCTTAAGATGACTTGAGTTTTGCAGTGGCAGGTTCTTGGCAACATCACAAGATGCTTAGGAGTAGCTCGGAATCAATATTACATATGAAATGATAAAATTATATCATAAATGAAGATAAAAACAAAATACTCTGTTTTCACCTCAAAACCAGTTTTGAGGTGAGAACTACATTAGGCTTTCAAAATGATAAATTATGACTTTACCAATCATTATTGGCCTCCTCATATCCTTGCTGATCATTATTGGCATGTAATTATTGGATTTGACCATGGTGGGACCCTAAAACCTAATGAGACCAAACCCTAAGACCTAATGAAATGAATTGCAAAGTGAACATGAGCCATGACTGAAATATATGAAAGAGGATCAGCAAGTATAGATCATGAAGGAAAAATTTGAAGAAAACCCTACTATTAGTGAATCCATGACCTAATGGAATGTAAACTCATTAGTATGGGACTCCCAATATGAAATGCAAAAGAGTAGATTTTGATCACTAATGGCGGGAAATAAGGGTATATACCATATGTGTTACTATAGACGAAAGAATCCTTGAGTTGGCTCACTCATTAGAAGTACACCATGAAGTACACAATGATGCTTATTAGTATATATTTTACGAGTGTTTTTCTGATTGTGTCATTGTTGCTTCATTAGATATTGAAGCATAAAATGACTACAGAAGTATGATTGGCAAATTTGATTTAATTGTTCTCAACAATAGTAGGAACCTGCAACGTTTTCTATTTTTTTCGCCTCTACACCGAATTTTGTAGAATTTGACAAGCAAATCTGGGGTGAAAATTCAATGAATACAAAGGTTTCCAAGGTTTGCAAAGATGGCCAAGGTGATTTTCACTTCCAAGTAAATCCACTCAACATTGGATTGGATATACATTACATTCAAATTACTTCAGATGTATGCTATTTTGTGGATTAATATGGAGATGATATGGGTTAGCTAATTACAAATTATATATTCATCACAAAGTACATACCGTTGTCTATGTTCTATTTTAATGTGAGATGCCCACAAGTTGGAGCTATCCTTATATATACAACTTTGATTTGGAACTTACTATATATATTCATCACAAAGTACAAACTGTTGTCTATGTTCTATTTTAACGTGAGTTGCCCACATGTTTGAGTGATCCTTATACATACAAATTTGATTATATACAATTTTGATTTGGAACTTATGTGGGATGCCCACATGTCTGAATTCATCGCACAAGTCTGAATTCCAAATCTGAGTTTAGGTTTAATTTGTACCCATATATTGCTAAACATGAAATCTAGATCCTTAATTAATAATATACAACTTTGATTTGGAACTTACTATATATTCATCACAAAGTACACACAGTTGTCTATGTTCTATTTTAACGTGAGATGCCCACATGTGTGAGCAATCCTTATACATACAACTTTGATTTGGAGTTTATGTGTGATGCCCACGAGTTTGAATTCCAAATCTGAGTGCAGGTTTAATGAAATGGTTTTTTGGTTTTTTTGGTCATTTTTCCGATTTTCGCACTTATTTCCCCTTTTAACACATATCCTGTATGCCAGAGTAGGCAGGTATTCCATCTGCCCTACAGGCTTGTTTCATCTATAGTAACACATATGGTCTATACCCTTATTTCCTCTTTTCACTTGAAATATTTTCTGCGCCGTTTCAATTTTCTTCGCAGTTTCATTTCAAATGGTTCTTCATGATTTTTATAACTAAATTTAAGTGTAATGATTATATGGGGTCTATGGGGTCTAATAATTCATCTTAGATTGTAGATTCTAATGGAGTCAATAATTATTTATGACGATGATGGCTTTTTATAGAGTTTAAGGTTCATAGAAAAAAGCAATCATGTTCTCACGGTTGGTTGGCACATGTTCTCACGGATGGTTCACACAGAAAGTGATTGGCTGACTAATTTGTAATGTGTTTTTAAACATTTTATTATTGTTTAGTAAAAATCTTATTTTTTCAATTTTTCCTTTTTTAACAAAGGAGGAAAGGAAGCTTTGTCTATACTTATATTATCTCAAAACTTTTTTATATGTTTTTTTAGAAGACGCAATTGATTTCTTTTAAGTATTCATTGAAGCCTAGACACAGGCAACGATAAAAGGTAACACTCAATTTTATGGTTACTGAAAGTTTATGATTTAGAGCAGAGGCAATCATGTGAGGAAGTTTGGTATATTCTTCAATTATTTCAAAACTTTTTCATATGTTTGCTTTTAGAAGATGATGCAGGAGCATCTGGTCGACAGGGAGAAGACCGAGAGAGGGTGAACACAGTTTCGGAAGAAGATTGGGGATGATGGATATTTCATTAAACTGGACAGCAAGCCTGTCAGAGTTATTGTGTTTTTTTTTAATTTCTTTCAGGGTCAATTACAGCATCAAACTCTGTTGTCTTAATTTATGTTTATTTTGTCTTAATTATTGTAACAGGTTTTAGTTAGCAGTGTTAAAGATAGAATAGTGTCAATAAGTATGTAAACAAACAAATAGTAAAGGAAACGTGTGCCTGAGCAACTGTACAAACTGAAAGAGCATAACTACCAGGCAGTTAACTAACTGCCCAAACTATTGTACAAAAGGGCAAACGAAACAACCCAGAGGGGTTCAGCAGCAGAGCATGCAAAAGTGAATAATAGAAATACATTTTCTTCCTTCATCAATACTGTGCACAATTAAACATACAATTCTATGATTTAAGTCCTCTGTAATAAAATGTACATGCATACTGTGTTTTCAATTCATTTCAGATAAACCAAATAACAGAGTTCTTTACATTCCCAAAAAGCCGTCGACTAGCTAAGGCCGAGAGCAAGCACCAGACGGGAAGGCGCAAACCAACAAGCAAGAACGTAACAGACCACGGTCTAAACCGGGTAAGTAACAAAATCCATTACAATAAGTTCATATACCATCAAATATTACATTGTACACCTGTGTAAAACCGCCACATATAAAAATTGTGCAACGAGGGTTCGAAGAACCGAACTATCAAGAGTTCATGGTAAACCCCAAGCCACGGTCACGGGTTGGAGGTAAACCGACGCACACACAGACTTGACGAAGATACAGTAGACAAACAGCAAGCAAGCAAATGCAACCAAGAATCAATGTGAGGAAGTAAAACGGAGACAGAGCTACCCGAAAAAGGTGTGATTGTAACCCTTGCGAAACCACGGGAACCGGCCACACCTGCCAAGACAGAATAAAGCGAAGGGTCAGGGTTTGAAGATAGGTAATAACCCTGCACGGAAGAGTTATGATATAAAACTGCAAGTAAATCAACAAGATTCGTATACAATGGTGACAGAGGAGTCATACCTGTGGTAAGCCGAGATCCAGGCCAGCAGAACCAAGAACTATCCCTGAACACGAAGGAGCTGCGGAACGTTAGTTCCAGAATAAACAGTGGACAGAGACATAAAACATGAAACGAGGCCATACCTGTGTTATACAGCCGAGCGCCGGAGAGAAGCCGAGTTGGGAAGCATTCGAACTGTGTAATCGACAACTGAGCAGAACCGTAGCCATTATCACCAGCATTCACCACGAAGTTAACAAAAAGACCATAACGAGCAGCATAAACTATCACAGAACCAGAAATGCTCACACAGTCGTAAAACCCAGTTGAATGCACAAAGAAGGACCATAACTTACCAAGAAACCCTGAAGTAAATACATCAATGCCCACGGCAACGAATTGACGGAGTGGAATAACATTGTTTCACCATAAGTAACCAACGGGAGTTCAACAGGATTCACCCACAGGCAGAGTAACCAGAGGCGGAGCCGAGACCAAAACAACAGCAAAGTGCAAAATGACCAAACAGGCGCGAAGTGGCGGAGTAAAAACGCGTTAAGGGATTAGGGTTTGTCAACCCCGAGGCAGGGCAGGTGTCACAAGGAGGAGCCGAGCAAGGTACCGAAACATTGAATGTCAATCAACCACCATAAAATCATTTACAATCAGCCATAAATCAACCAAGAATTAGTGTGAGTCCACGTAGACAGAGTTAAGCGTGGGACCACGTGGGCTGGCCCCATCAATTGGTATCAGAGCCAAGTTTTATATATATATATATATATAGAGGAAGATGGCAGAAGGGCAAGTGCCAAGACGAGGACGTGGAAGAGGTGCACGTAGAGGAGCAGATGAAGGATTGAGGGAACAAATTAGAGTTCTTACAGCTCGCTTGGAAGCAGTGGAAGCGGGTAGACGAAGAGACCCAGAACTGGGAGATACCAGTGAGGAGGAAGTGGTGACTGCTGCAGAAGGGGCGGATGAGGAAGCTCCGGAATTGAAGTTGCTGCGACAGGTTTTAATGGCCAGCAACAAACCAAAAACAGAAATCTCTAATTATGATGGCAGTTTGTCTGCGGAAGTCCTGTTGGACTGGATAAGCGAACTGGACAAATATTTTGAAAATGAAGAAGTCAATGAGGATAAAAGGGTTAAGTTCGCTGCCACTAAGCTGAAGGGACACGCACTACTATGGTGGGACAGTGTCCAAGCGGACAGAAAGAGAATGAACAAGTCGCCGATACGACTATGGTCCAGGATGATAGCGAAATTGAAAGGCAGATTTCTGCCAAAAGATTACCAGGTGGAATTATATCGGCGAGTGCAGAGTTTAAAGCAAAGAGGAATGACAGTTAGGGAGTACACAGAAGAATTTTACAGAGTAAATTTACGTGCTGGTTATACTGATGATAACCCAGAAAAGACAGCAAGGTACGTAAATGGATTGAGGATGGAGATATTAGATGAAATCAGTATTCTTTCTCCCCGGAATATTGAAGAAGCCTTTCAGAGTGCTGTAAAGGCTGAGGAAAAGATTAACAGAAAACAGAACAGTAGAAGAGGGAGAGGAAATAGCAGAGGACGGGGACAATCCTACGGTAGAGGAAAGAGTGCTGCGAACAGCGAAGAAGGCAGCAGTTCAAAAACTTCAGGGACAGCAGAAAAAGGAGATAGCACCAGAGGAGGTCGGTCATACCAGAGAGGACGAGGGAATGGCCGCGGAAGAGGGACTAATGTCCAGTGCTACAGGTGCCACAAATGGGGGCACAGAGCCTTTGAGTGTCCAGAAGTTGAACAGGCCGGTCAGAGGGGAACGCTGATGGCACAGCCTGAAGAAGCTGAAGCACAACCCCGGGAGGTGGAAGACATGGCGGAGACGGGGGAAGCTTTGATTTTGAACAAAGTATTGTTAAAGCCAACCAAGGAAGTGGCTGAAACAACACAGCGGAAGGCACTGTTCCGGACAGTCTGTAAATCACATGGAAAGTGCTGTAAGGTGATAATAGACAGCGGGAGTACAGATAACTTGGTTGCCACAGAGATGGTGGAAAAACTGGGGTTGAAGCGACTGAAGCACCCCACACCTTACAAGGTGTCGTGGCTGCAGAAAGGCCACCAGCTGTTGGTTGATGAACAATGCGAGGTGGAGTTTCGCATTGGCAAGTACCACGATACAGTGGTCTGCGATATTATGCCAATGGACGTGTGCCACATACTGCTCGGAAGACCATGGCAGTATGACAGGAAGGTGACACACGATGGGAAAACAAATTGTTATAAGTTTACGAAGGATGGGGTCAAACACACACTTGTACCCATCAAGGAGGAAGATTCAGCAGAATCAAGCGGAACAAAGGCGCTATTACTTGGAGGAAAACAGTTCATAAAGCAGATTGAAGAAAATGAGATTAATTTTGCAGTGGTGAGGAGGATGAAGCCAGTATTACTGAACTTGGAGAAATCAGAATTGCCTAAAGAAGTACAAGAGCTGTTAGAAGAATTTCCAGCTATTGCAGCTGATGAATTACCTGATAAGTTGCCTCCCAAGAGGAGCATCAGCCACCATATTGATTTCGTACCAGGAGCAAGCTTGCCAAACAAGGCAGCATACAGAATGAGTCCAAAGGACAATGAAGAAGTACGAAGACAAGTGCAGGAATTGTTAGATAAGGGACTGATCAGAGAGAGTTTAAGCCCCTGTGCGGTACCTACAGTCCTTGCACCCAAGAAAGGTGGAGAGTGGCGGATGTGCACAGATTCGCGGGCTATAAACAAGATCACCATTCGATACAGGTTTCCCTTGCCTAGAATGGATGACATGATGGACTGTCTTAGTGGGGCAGCATATTTTACAAAGATAGATCTGAAAAGTGGGTACCATCAGATCAGGATTAGAGAGGGAGATGAGTGGAAGACAGCCTTCAAGACCAACGAAGGACTGTACGAATGGCTGGTCATGCCATTTGGATTGAGTAATGCTCCAAGTACTTTTATGAGATTAATGAACGAGATGTTAAAGGAGTTTATTGGAAAGTTCGTGATAGTCTATCTGGATGACATTTTAATTTTTAGCAGGACAAAAAGAGAACACCTTCAGCATATTCGAAGGGTATTCGAGAAGCTGCAGCAGAACAAACTGCTGATAAATTTAAAAAAATGCACTTTCTTGCAGAAGGAGTTGATTTATCTGGGATTTGTAGTGGCAGAGAATGAGTTAAAGATGGACCCGGAGAAGATTGAAGCGATCATGAGTTGGCCGTCACCTAAGAGTTTATTCGAGGTACGTAGTTTTCACGGTTTAGCAAGTTTTTATCGGAAGTTCATCAGGAATTTTAGTGAAATCTGCGCGCCCATGCTAGAGACCATCAAAAAGGCCAGCCAACCTTTTTGCTGGACTAAGGCGGCAGAAAACAGCTTCCAACTTCTGAAGCGTAAAATAACAGAAAGGCCAATCTTGAGACTGCCCGATTTCAGCAAACCTTTTCAGGTTCGGTGTGATGCAAGTGGGACAGCTATTGGCGCTGTACTCAGTCAAGAGGACAGACCAGTGGCGTTCTTTAGTGAGAAACTAAATGAAAGTCGGCAGAAATACTCATCATATGACAAAGAATTCTATGCAGTGGTTCAAGCCTTGAAGCATTGGAGGCACTATTTACTAGGGAGTGAGTTCATTTTGTTCTCTGATAATTCTGCGTTACAGTATATAACACAGCAGCACAAACTGAACCATAAACATGCCAAGTGGGTGGAGTACCTGCAAAGTTTCACTTTTGTGTTGAAGCACATCAGTGGGCAAGCCAACAAAGTGGCAGACGCTTTAAGCAGAAGAGCCCTGCTCTTACAAGAAAGTGGCATACAGGTGATGGGATTTGAGTATTTGAAAGACTTGTACCAGATGGACGCGGATTTCAAAGAAGCTTTTGAAGCATGCCAGAATCCCGTATTGAGGAATACAAGCCCATGGCTAGATTTCAATTTACAGGAAGGATTATTGTTTCGAGGAGGACAGCTATGTGTTCCAGATTGTTCGATGAGGGAAAATCTGGTGAGGGAGAAACACAGTGGCGGACTAGCGGGACATTTTGGCATCGATAAGACATTGGAGCAGCTCGGGCATTTTTATTACTGGCCAAGGATGAGCCGGGATGTACAGAGGTATGTAACCAGGTGTAAAATCTGCCAACTGGCGAAAGGACACAGCCAGAACACGGGGCTGTACACACCCCTACCTGTTCCAAGCAGGCCGTGGGATTCGGTCAGCATTGACTTTGTTCTAGGATTGCCTAGAACGCAGCGGGGGTATGATTCAGTGATGGTGGTGGTGGATAGGTTCTCAAAGATGGCTCATTTCATCCCTTGCCGGAAGACTAGCGACGCCACAAACGTGGCACACCTTTTCTTTACGGAAGTAGTTCGATTACATGGCTTACCAAAAACTATAGTTTCAGACAGGGATGTGAAATTTACAGGACATTTTTGGCGCACCCTGTGGAAAAAGCTGGGCACACAATTAAATTTCAGTTCTGCATATCATCCGCAGACTGACGGATAGACAGAGGTGGTGAACAGGAGTTTGGGCAACTTGTTACGGAGCTTGACGGGAGAAAACTCGCGATTGTGGGATCGAGCTCTTGCCCAGGCAGAATTCGCTTATAACGATTCGCCTAATAGGAGCACCGGTCTTAGCCCATTTCAAATCTTGTATGGTATGCATCCGCGAGGAGTACATGAATTACGAGATTTGGGACAGCTAGAAAGGAGAAGTGCAGACGGAGAAGATTTTGCAGAAGCGATGAGTGAGCTGCATGAAAAAGTTAAGTCAAGATTACAAGACAACACGCAGAAATATAAGCAACATGCAGACACAAAACGGCGAGAGGTAAATTTTGAGATTGGGGACGAAGTCCTTGCACATTTGCGCCGGGAACGGTTTCCTAAGGGTACGTATAACAAACTGAAGTTCAAAAAAATCGGCCCATGCAAAATTCTGCGCAAATTCTCAGCAAATGCGTATGAAATTCAGCTGCCACCTGATATAGGTATATCACCCATATTCAACATGGCAGACCTGTTTCCATATCATGCCCAGGCAGAAGATGCAAGAATGGTACAGCCACAACGGGACACCCAGTTTGAGGACAGTCTTTGGAAGAAAGAGTTACCGTCGGTCAAGACCCATGAAATAGAAGGAATCATCAGCACACAGGTGGCCAAGAAGACACGCAGAAAAGAGTATCTGCGTTATCTCGTTAAGTGGAAGGACCGTCCAATGGAGGATAGTTCCTGGCTCGACGAGGTACTAATTCAGAAGGCGGGCTACTCGGTGGAGGAACTCATGGAACGGAGCCATGAGAACTCTCTTTTACCCCGGCAACCTGATGCAGGAGCATCTGGTCGACAGGGAGAAGACCGAGAGAGGGTGAACACAGTTTCGGAAGAAGATTGGGGATGATGGATATTTCATTAAACTGGATAGCAAGCCTGTCAGAGTTATTGTGTTTTTTTTTAATTTCTTTCAGGGTCAATTACAGCATCAAACTCTGTTGTCTTAATTTATGTTTATTTTGTCTTAATTGTAACAGGTTTTAGTTAGCAGTGTTAAAGATAGAATAGTGTCAATAAGTATGTAAACAAACAAATAGTAAAGGAAACGTGTGCCTGAGCAACTGTACAAACTGAAAGAGCATAACTACCAGGCAGTTAACTAACTGCCCAAACTATTGTACAAAAGGGCAAACGAAACAACCCAGAGGGGTTCAGCAGCAGAGCATGCAAAAGTGAATAATAGAAATACATTTTCTTCCTTCATCAATACTGTGCACAATTAAACATACAATTCTATGATTTAAGTCCTCTGTAATAAAATGTACATGCATACTGTGTTTTCAATTCATTTCAGATAAACCAAATAACAGAGTTCTTTACATTCCCAAAAAGCCGTCGACTAGCTAAGGCCGAGAGCAAGCACCAGATGGGAAGGCGCAAACCAACAAGCAAGAACGTAACAGACCACGGTCTAAACCGGGTAAGTAACAAAATCCATTACAATAAGTTCATATACCATCAAATATTACATTGTACACCTGTGTAAAACCGCCACATATAAAAACTGTGCAACGAGGGTTCGAAGAACCGAACTATCAAGAGTTCACGGTAAACCCCAAGCCACGGTCACGGGTTGGAGGTAAACCGACGCACACACAGACTTGACGAAGATACAGTAGACAAACAGCAAGCAAGCAAATGCAACCAAGAATCACTGTGAGGAAGTAAAACGGAGACAGAGCTACCCGAAAAAGGCGTGATTGTAACCCTTGCGAAACCACGGGAACCGGCCACACCTGCCAAGACAGAATAAAGCGAAGGGTCAGGGTTTGAAGATAGGTAATAACCCTGCACGGAAGGGTTATGATATAACACTGCAAGTAAATGAACAAGATTCGTATACAATGGTGACAGAGGAGTCATACCTGTGGTAAGCCGAGATCCAGGCCAGCAGAACCAAGAACTATCCCTGAACACGAAGGAGCTGCGGAACGTTAGTTCCAGAATAAACAGTGGACAGAGACATAAAACACGAAACGAGGCCATACCTGTGTTATACAGCCGAGCGCCGGAGAGAAGCCGAGTTGGGAAGCATTCGAACTGTGTAATCGACAGCTGAGCAGAACCGTAGCCATTATCACCAGCATTCACCACGAAGTTAACAAAAAGACCATAACGAGCAGCATAAACTATCACAGAACCAGAAATGCTCACACAGTCGTAAAACCCAGTTGAATGCACAGAGAAGGACCATAACTTACCAAGAAACCCTGAAGTAAATACATCAATGCCCACGGCAACGAATTGACGGAGTGGAATAACATTGTTTCACCATAAGTAACCAGCGGGAGTTCAACAGGATTCACCCACAGGCAGAGTAACCAGAGGCGGAGCCGAGACCAAAACAACAGCAAAGTGCAAAATGACCAAACAGGCGCGAAGTGGCGGAGTAAAAACGCGTTAAGGGATTAGGGTTTGTCAACCCCGAGGCAGGGCAGGTGTCACAAGGAGGAGCCGAGCAAGGTACCGAAACATTGAATGTCAATCAACCACCATAAAATCATTTACAATCAGCCATAAATCAACCAAGAATTAGTGTGAGTCCACGTAGACAGAGTTAAGCGTGGGACCACGTGGGCTGGCCCCATAAGAAGAACCAATTGCTTTTTTTAGTATTCATTGGGGCAAAGATATATGGGCTATATGGGCAATGGTAATATGGTTATTGGAAGTTTATGATTTATAGTAGAGGTAATCATGTTTTCCATGTTGATTAGCCAATGTAAGTAATGGAAGTTTATGATTAATACGAGATTATGTTTTCCATGTTGGTCAGTTAACGAAAGTGATGGCTAGTCAATCTTGTTTTTACCTTTTAATTATGATCTAGATGAAACTTTACTTTAAATTTGAATATTATTATCTTTGAAAGAATAAAAAACTCTAAAACATTTTCATGTTTTTTTCTAAGAAGAATCAATTGATTTCACTAACATTTATTAAGCCCAATATGGGTAAAATTGATCCTATGGCTACTCAAGCCTCTATGCAAATAGATAACCTAAAATTCCTTACTCAAAACTTTGATTCTTCAAATTGATAGGTTTTTTCAAAAACATGTATTTGGACATGGCATCTAGTTGTGGACAAGGAGGTGATAGCTATAAGTACTACTTATGCGTCGATTCACCCACATAAAAGAATAAACAACCTTCTCAATATTTATTTATATAGAGGAAAGTAATTCTAAATAGCAAATGATATGTTTCTTTCAATCTTTTGCTTCTACCTATAACTAAAATAACTTTAGGCAATAAATTTTCAAATTTTAATCATTAAATTATAAATGTCAACAACATGTTTAATAAATTTCATTGTTCTCTTTCTTTAAGTGAAGGAGGAATTTCACTCTGGAACATTTCCCATCTCAGAAGCTTTAGTTTTTAAAGTCAAATGTGAAATCACATCTCAAAAAAAGAAAGCTTTGATGTGAAAGAAAGAATTGGATGTCCTTCATTCCAACATGTAATCTCTAAAATAGTTTGATATATATATATATATATATATATATATAAAGAAAATTAATGAAATTGGAGTTCAATGTAAAAAAAAAATTAATGAAATTGGAGTTGCATGATTGGTGTCCCCAGTATTGTTAATAACAATAATACTGTAATTGAAGTAAGAGCCAAGGGTTGTGATGCATGACTATCAAACAAAATAACTACTTCTATTATCATGGGTCAGCTCCTCATCTCCATTATCTCTCATTCTTATTGTATTGTATTAAACATAGTCTAGAGTTTAGAAAAAATAAGTTTCATTTAATTTGGTATTGAGAAATTTAAAATTTTAACAATAGATTTCCAAGTATATAAAAGACATCAATAGCTAATTTTCATTTTTAATTTAATGAATGTGCTTAAATACACCATTATAATGGGAAAATGTACATGAATACATTAATTTTTTATGGAATTAATGACTACTATCGAATTTTACGAATTAAAAGAAGCGAAAGCTTCATACACTCTGCAAAATATGGTAAAGAAGACCTTGGAAATAGTTCCACTAAAGCTTGCACGTAAGATTTCCATGGATTATTAACACATAATGAAAGAAAAGTGGGTACCTATAGTTCTTCTTTTACATGCATGCATGATATAGGGTTTAGTAGAGACCGCATACTTATCAATGACGAAGGTGAAAGAGAATGAAGGATTCCATCATTTTTTTTCCCTGTCATTCCATCCAAATAATGTACGACCTTTTGGAAGACAACGAGGGTACTACTTGAAAGTGAATTAAGAGATAAATAAGATCTAGGCTTAGTATGAAATATTGGTCTAGTGCACACATATGGTTTGAATATTGCACTAGTTTTCTCCTTCAATCACCTAAATTGTTGGTGAAGATACCCTTATCGTCTCCGAAAATAGTTGACGTTGCAAAGTGATATTAAATTATAGCATATCACTTTAAATTTATTTCGAATCTTGGGTTTTCCTAATAATTGTATGTTACTAGTAGAAAATGTTGAAATTAGTGAATAGATTATTAAGAAAGTTAGCCACCGCAATTATTTCAAGTGAATTACTATTAAAGCTGAGCAATTTTAAGTGACTGACGTAAAAATGATTAACTTAAACGACTAATTTAGACTAGGGATAAAATATATGACTAGATAATAAGTGACTAACTTAAATGACTAATTTAGTCTAAGATTAAAATATATGATTAGATATTAAGTGGAAAAATTATAATGATTAATGTAAATGACTATTATAGTACAAAAATAAAAATATGAAAAAATAACAAGTACAACAAGGATATGAATTGGTCATTTATGTTAGTAATTTTTAATTGTTACTCTAGAAATGGAAAATTGCAATTTGATACCGAAGTGTTAAATCTCACTATAGGGGTCTCTAAATCCATTTGCAGTGTTAAAATTTAGAGACAAAAGGGTCTTTGAATTCATATACAATGTTAAAATTATGAATACTCTTTAATAATGTAAACTTTGAAATGGGAACTATAAACTCAAAACGGGAACTCTGGCCAAAAAACCCCGAAAAAACATGAAAAGCAGTGCTAAAAACGAAAAGTGTGTATACTAGAACGATGATTTTTTTAGGGTCAATTTTCAACATGTTTTAAAAATTGGCAGTGAAAACGATCTTTTTGTGCAAAAATTGTGAAAAAATACCCTAAAATGAAAAGTGTTGATACTGGAACAATGGTTTTTTTTAGGTCAATTTTCAACATTTTAAAAAAATGCTAGTAAAACCGAATTTTTATGTACAAAAATTGTGCAAAAGACACCCGCAAATGAAAAGCGCTGATGTGGAAAAACACTTTTTTTTTTGGTAAATTTTCAACATTTTGAAATAATGGTGTAAAAGATTTTACCATGACTCCAAAAAACATTAAAATTTCAAAAGAATAATGAAAACATAAAATTAAAAATAAAAACAATGAAAAAAACAAAAAAAAAGTTAAAAAAAATAACAAAATGTAAATAAAAATATATATTAAAAAGAGAACATAAAATAAATAAAAAAATCAATCATAAAAATGTTAGGAAAACAAAAAACAAAATTAATCTATAAAAGATAAGAATTAAAAAATTAAAAAAATATAAAGAAAAAATAATAAGGAAAAAATATTTTCAAAATTAATTACATTTTTTTAATCTCATAAACCATACAAAAATTTGAAAAAAAAAAAAAAAAAAACTAGTAAATTTAAGATTAAAAACATTTAAAAAACAACAATAAAAAAATATGCTAAAAAAAATAAAAATAAAAAATATACATATTTTCAAATTAAAAAAAAAAACAATATATTTTTGATTAAAAAAAACATTTCAAATTTTATATTAAAAAATTTAAAATTTGGATTTGAAATTGATTAAAAAGATTAAAATTAAAAAAAGCTAAATTTATTTTTGATTTTTTTGAAATAACATTTAAAATATTAAAAAAATATATATATTTTACAAATATATATAAAATTAAAAAATCATTATTTTTTTAAATACAATTAACATATTTATTAAAATCTGTTTTTTATTAAAAAAAATAATTATCGGCCACCGCCCAGCCGACCATCGGGGGCGCGTCCCTAGGCGGCACAGCTACGCCCATGGGCGGTTGGGCAGTAGCTATCCGATTCCGAGAATTAGATAGCCACTACTCGATTGCCCATGGCGGTGGCTATCGCTTTGACTGCCCGTGGGTCGCCGCCCAGGGCCTCACCCCCACGGACGGTGGGGCGATGGCTATCTGATTCTGAGAATCAGACAACCACCCCCATGAGCGGTCAGGCATTGGCTATCTGATTCTGAGAATCAGAATTAGATTGCTATTCCCACTACCAGCTGGGTGGTGGCTATCCGATTTCAAGAATCAAATAGCCACTCCCACGGGCGACCTTGTGGTGGCTATCCAATTTTGAGAGTCGGACAGCCACTGCTAAGTCGCCTTTGAGGGCGCAGCCCTGGGCGGTCGGGCGGTGACTATCCAATTCCAAGAATCAGATGGCCACCTCCACGGGCGGCCAGGCGATGGCTACGGTCGGGCAGTGGCTATCTGATTCTGAGGATCGGATAGCTAGCCCCACGGGCAGTCGGACGATGGTTATCCGATTCGTAAAATCAGATAGCCATTGCCTGACCGCTCGTGGGGGCATGGCCCTGGGCGCCAGAGCTATGTGCATTTCTGCTGACCAGGACCGCACCTCCACAAGTGGTCGGGCAGTGGGTGTCTGATTCTCGGAATTAGATAGCCATCGCTCGGCCGCCCATGGGGGTGGCTATCCGATTCTCAGAATCGAATAGCCGCCGCCTGACCACCCATGGGGGTGCAACCTTGGATGACGAAGCTATGTGCATATATGTTTTTTAAAGTTTTAATCGTAAATATATGTCTTTTAATGTTTTAAATGTTTTTTATAATTATTTTTAAAATCCAAAATATATGTTTCTTTTTAATTTTTAAATGGTTTTTTTTTAATCCCAAAAATATATATTTTTTAAAATTTAAAATGTTTTAAGTTTTTGTTATTTTTTAATCTTAAAATATATATATTCTTTTAAATTTTAATTTGTTTTTTTTTTCAATTTAATTTGAGTGTATTTAGGTTTTTTTTAATGTTTTTAATCTTGATTTTAATAGTTCTAGATTTTTATTGGTTTTTTTTTTTAATTTTCTATTTTTTTTTAATCTAGTTTATTTGATTTTAATTTAATGTAATTTTTTTTTTAAGCTTTTTTAGCTTTTTGTTAATGCTCTTTTAAATTTTTCTATTTTTAATTACTTTTTTTCTTTTTTCTTTTTTTTTTCCCAATTTTTTTTATGGTTTACGAGATAATTTTTTATTTTTATTTTATTATGTGTTTTTTTGTCTTTTTTATATATAGTTTTATATTTTCCATTTTTTTTTATTTTTTTTTATGTCAAAAAAAATTGACATAAAAAATTTTAAAATGTAAAAATTTAACATTTAAAAAAAATATCTACACTTTACATGAAAAAAAATTAAAGTGTCAAAAATTGTTAAATTTAGAAAATAATTATTTACATTTCATACACTAGAAATTTTAAAGTCAAAAAATAGGCTTTTAAAAAAATGTCCTGATGTAGAATCACCACTTTTTTAAATCAGCATGCAAATCACTAACATTCTAAAACATAATGTACATAAAAAAAAATTAAAGTGCCAAAAACTATGTTCTAAAAAAATATGTGTATTCTGCATTGCCCATTTTCAAAATTGGGTCACTTTTTTAATATTTCTAAGAAACGGGTAACTGTATCAGTTCTTGTTTCAAAGTTTACATTGTTCTTTTCTCTCTAAAAACCCCCTTATCTGAATCCATCTGCAGTATTAAGTTTGGAGACAGAGGGATCTCTGAGTCCATCTGTAGTGCTAACATTTAGAGACCCTGACCTGCAATGTTAAAATTTATGTAGATGCATTCAACGACCCCCTTAAAGGGATCCATGAATCCATCTATAATGCTAAAATTATAACACTTTTATACAATCATTACTAAATCAACATAGAAGTTGCTATTAAAATGATTAACCACAACACCTATTAACATACTCAATATCCTCATCATAAATAGAATATATATATATATATATATATATATATATATATATATGGAGCTATTCTCAATGACTATCATGACCACCATATTTTCACTCTAATTTAGTTTTTAACAATTCAATATATAAATATACATAGAATGAGAAAATGTGTGTATCAATGTGGAATAAACACTTGAACCTAGGAAATTGATATTTTTTTACTATTAACATATGGGGTTAGTGAAACTATAACAAAACCCTCTTTGTTTCCTTCCCTCCATATTTTTTTAGTGAACACAAATTTATTTTATTTTTCATTTTAATTTCCCCCTACACATTTACATTTATTTTTCATTCAAACACATTTACATTTTTTTCATTCTAAATTCACTTATGCACATTTACATTTATTTTTCATTTTAAATTTCCCTCTGCACATCTAGAGAGGTCTAGGTTGGTCACTACCATTAAGAGTTTGGTGGGTTTTTCGGACAATAAGGGATAACTGTGGCATCTCTGAAGGTGGTTGGATGCGGACAGCTTAGGCTTCAGGGGAGAATGGAACTTGGGACTTGTTGAGAGAGTGGCAGAACTCATTCCTCAACTTCGAAAGGCTTGATCACTGCAAAATCGTGTGTTCCCAATTCAAACTTTCCATGATAACGTTTACAAATCCTTTTACACTAGTTGGTACTTGGTTTTATTTATGCATGGGTGTTTTTGTTTTCTTATAATGGGCATTTTAATTTTTTGGCCAGTAGTGGTTAGTTTTGGAGAGCTTAATGTTTATCGATGCTCTATGGTGCTTTGGTAACGTGGCATTGAGATGGGGCACAAAGACCAGCTGGGCCGGACAAGGAAACAAAGTAAGCATAATAACTAGAGGACATAGATAACAGAAGGCACCAAGATAAGGAAGGATGTAATCCTTGACCTAGGAATTTAGGGTAAGAGCATATTTATAAGCAGAACCAATTACATAGGGAACCAATTAGAGAGAAAAACCATGATGAAACTAACATATGGGTTGTGCACCAAAAAAGGAAGAAAAAGGACACTATAATAGTCTCAATCTGGGAACGAACTACTACGGGATCAAATGAATAAACTACACATCCCAGAGAGGTGGTCCTTCCGAGACCCTATTCCAGATATTCATTCATGGACTCTAGTGTCGATCTGGGAACAAACTACTGCGAGATCAAATGAATAAACTACACATCCCATAGAGGTGGTCCTTCTTAAGCCCTATTTCAGATATTCATTCATGGACTCTGAGTCGTGGAAGGATCCTCCTAGACAGAGCTGAGGGGATGGGGTTCTATCGGTATGATGGAAGCCAAGAGTTTGTGGAAGTGAAGGAATTCTCTATACCCGATGACATGGTGCAGGGACAACCTTTGCCTGGGAATTAGGCTCGAATAAATTATTATGAAAACTTTAACTAGAGCCTTCTTCAAGCTCTTCCCTTGCAGCAGAAGTGCCCCTCCTCTTGTTGTGTCTCTTCCCTCCGAAGAGCTTCTCATGGGCAAGGTACTCCCTTTCAAATACACTTTTCTTCTACTCTTTAAAGGTTTTTCCATTTTATAATATCAACATGGATTCTCAAGGTGATTGGATGTAGATTATTTCATGATAAATTAGGCCTACATATTCATCATAACTACAAATTCCATAGCCACTACCATGACTCTGTACCCACACTGCAAATTCATTACCTCATGGATGTAGGCGTTTAGTATGAAAAGGAACTTCTCTACTCATGTCCAGAGCTCCCACCACTACCTTACACACTAGGAATTTTACTACTATAGCTTCTTCGATAGAGGAAAACAATGGCTTTAGACAACTTATTTGCAGAGTTGTACATAATGATTTCCTTCCATAATTAGGGTTAATGGCTCTATCTACTAACCTAATACCAATTACGAATTTTAAGTTTTGAGCCTTGGAACACCACTGTATACTAGTGCTTGTATTTAATTGAATATAGAATGGGAGAATATATAAGGCACCCTGGCATGTACACTGAAAAAAAACCAAGCCATATTGTATCATACATTTTCCAAAAGATCCTTTTTATTCACACTATGTTCCTAAGATGGTGTTGCAATGATCATTCGCCAATTAAATTCATTTAATGTTAGTGTATTGTTGTTATGACCAAAGGGTGGAAGGAGACTATCCCGTAAACAACATGGCTCAACATTATAGACAAGTCTTTGTTGGCAAGTATTGTCACAAAAAAGAAACACAAAAACACATTGTACTCCCTTTTTTTCTCTCAGGAAATGGCCTTTGGTTCTATGCAACATTTGGCACAAGAATTTTCAATTTTTTGTTTTGACTCATCCTAAAACTGTGAATGGACTAGGAACAAGTACCGAGTGGTCATTTTCAATGTAGAGCACATGTTTTCAAGGATTTATATATATTTTTAATTCAATATTGAGCAAGTGGTTCTATGATTATGGCTTGAAGGAATGTTTTTATGTTAATCCTCTATATTTATGCTTGGTATTTGGTAGAGACATCAAGATTTATGATGTCCCTTTTACTATGAGGTTAGAGGTAGGTTCATTTACCTTTATTGGGAATTGAGAGGTTCCCTAACCTCTCAAATTCTCCATCTAGACTGAAGATTCCTAGCACTTAGAGGTGTTAGGGAATGGACTTAAGATCTTATGAGGACTTCCTCTAGCAAATTCCATCAAGTATATCACTTCCTTCTTTCCTTCTATCCCTTCTGTAGTTTTGTTCGTGGTGGTAGGTGACAAGCATAGACTTGGTATACTTATGGCATTAGATCTATGAAACCATGGACCTACTCTCCCTCTTTAGCTAGTGTACTGACCCCCATGACTCTTGAGGAATTTGAGTTCCTAATCTCAGCAGTGAGTACAAGATTGTTTCCCCTGCCCGCCACCCCCAGGGACTGTCATCATCAGGTTTTTTCTAGTGGCCTAGTTTGTTAGGAGATTATCAAGAATCATTCTATATTTCCCTGCAGGGTTTTATTGTTTGAGCCTCTCAGACCTGGAATCCATCTTGAGGACATTCTTAGATAGTTTATTGGATCATTTTCCACTATCAATGATCCTACAGGGACATTTCCATTCTCTTCCTCCTTGATGTCCGCATCTATCTCTGTTATGGGTGGAGGGCTTTCCCCTCCCCCCTCTCATTCTTCTCCTTCTTTTGGTGATGCATATCATTTAATATTGTTATTTTTAGGGCCATGTTTAGTAGTTTTTTTTATGTTGTTTTATGTTTGACCTCTTAGAGATTAGCTTATAGGAGTTTTTATGGCACTCCTACAGTCTGTCACCACTGATTGTACCTTTGCATTTGATTGACTTACCCTTTTGGTCATTCATGGGCGTTAATAAAATTATATTATATCATATTTAACGCCAATAAACGATTTTCTATTTCTGTATTCCAACATAATCCCATTTTTCTCATCCATCCTTATTGTCACTTATTATTATTGATCGGGGCCGTGAGTTGTATGACAGGTGACCATGTGTCGTGCTCCTTCTTTCATCCTGACCTTTATTGACTCCGTGCATGCTCCTTTCTTCTTCCCGATCTTGACCTTGCCTATTTTTTCATGCCCTCATCTTTCATTTCACTTGTCTCGTCCTCTCACATTAGTTGAGCGACTCTGTACCTCCTCCTTCTTGCTCTTCCTCCCTATCACTAGGGTCAGAATCTAGCTCACGAACAAGCTATGCAATAAGCTCTATCTTTGGTCCTTCCACCCTACCTTTCTATTGGTATTAGCCATCCAAGTATGTAAGAATAGTTTAAGGTTAGGGGCATATGAGTGTTAGCCACCAGGTTATCCAGTGACAGGTTAGCCACCAGGTTATTCCAAAATGACCATGGTTCTTAATGAAATCATGTCTTTGATATATTTCCAATTAATATTGAGGAATTCACTATGTTCAATTTCCACAACCTTGGGTCTAGGTTAGAGTCTTAAAATCATTGACGCTACCAAACCAAGAATCTCAACCATAAACTATTTTTCAGAGTGGAATAAAATAAAAGTAAATCACACATGCAAAAAATATAGACAACTTTTTACTTTTTGAACCCAACTTTGTTATATTAATCCAACTTATATAATACAATAGTCTAGGGCTCTCATACCAGGGATAATGGACCTCATACATCCACTAGTACCATATACAAACTAGGGCTTGGTGTCAGTCCATCAACAACCAATCTACCCTCAAAAAGATACTTGGACCATCTGACTGATGTAGTGCTCTCTCTCAGATCCTCTCATTCGTACCCTGTACCTGACTAGTCCTTCGACTCCCAATCTACAACTCCTGCCTCTATCAATGCTCCAAGTCCATCTGGCCATTGAATCTCAGCTATCCAATCTACTCTCTAGTTGTGCCTTAGTCCATCAAGGCCACAACACATCGAGACTCATATTGAGTTGTTCACAACTCCACTTGTGAGCTACTCTCAACTGCTCACTGTTGCTCCTCAGCGACTCAGGGACTTCAACCTACTATGGTCTTCCTGTGATGCAACCATGAATACCAATAGAGGGCATGAAGGGCTACCACCTATCACTATCAGATGTCCATCTCCCACAATGAACATGAGATAGGAGGATTGCTCATCATTTGCTACAGAATCCCTTCAAACACAAGTCTCAGGCTTCGCAAACTGATCCTGGTTGATCAGACCCTTGAGCTCATCAACTGCCTCTCTTGCAACCACCTTTGTCCATAAAGGTGTTTCTCATTGGGCTCCAACTTGGAAACTACCACGTTGTCCTCCAACAGACCATAAGTGCCTAATCTCATCCACATTTGGTCTTCTCTCACGTTGTCATCCAACAGTCCATGAGAGACCAAGTCCACATTATAGAAATTGCACCTAGTTAGGGCATCCCCATACTCGGGAGACCCTTAGACATGGCTACCCACAGACTCTACCAATATTCCCTTTGTTATGCATTATAGGATCTATTGCACAAATATTGGCACCAACAATTTGTCCTCTCCTAGGACACCAGCTCATCAACCAAGGGAACATCTGCAACACTCCTTGCTTCTGTCCTCTTCCCTTCCAATCTGATGTGCCTGCTATCACCTTGGTTGCTTGCTAGGCCTCCCAACAATCCAAGTGGACTCCTCCAAACAACTCAAAGGCCTCCTACAAGAATCCCGTCAAATAATCCACACTCTGCTCCACAAATCAAGGACCCAACACAAGGTTATACTGCTCCAAGTCTCTTGTGTTACTGTTTTTCCAAACTATGACTTGTTAGGGCATCTAGCATGCTGCAACAACCCTCAACCATGCAACAAAACAACCGTTAATGATTGTGGCCTCATTAAGGAAGGGTCCTCCCAACATATGTTATTTTTTTGGGAACTTTGGAGCCCCAAAACCTCCCATGTCATCCCTATTTTAGGTTGGGAAGGCATGTGGCTTATCACAATTCCTTACTGTCACCTACAACCAACCCAAAATAGACTCCCCTTACCTAAACTATGACTTGTTAGGGCATCTAGCATGCTGCAACAACCCTCAACCATGCAACAAAACAACCGTTAATGATTGTGGCCTCATTAAGGAAGGGTCCTCCCAACATATGTTGTTTTTTTGGGAACTTTGGAGCCCCAAAACCTCCCATGTCATCCCCATTTTAGGTTGGGAAGGCATGTGGCTTATCACAATTCCTTACTGTCACCTACAACCAATCCAAAATAGAATCCCCTTACCTCTTTTTGATGCCCAATAGGCCTATGTGAAACCCTCTCTTATTTGACCTCCATGCAAGAGTGATTTTCCCTTCTAATAGTCCCTAGAAGGCTCCAAGATACCTTCTCTTCCTTGCTGAAGTAGCCCTAGTCTTGTAGCCCTAACAAAATTACCCTTGCTCCTTAGACAAAATTCCTCAGGCTCCTTTAATGATGTCTTGTGTTGCACTTGTTGGATGTGAAAATGCTTCTCCCTCATCCTCTATGTCTACACAAATGAGGGGCTTCTCAAAACGTCATTCTAGGGATTTCCATAACTAGTTAAGTCAACTTAACACCAAGCCAACCTTAAAACATGTGTGAAAACTCCATCATATAATTTAAAAAATTCATAACTCCTTAACAACAACTCAAATTGTATGATTCTTGTTGCATTAGAATCGTCTCACCGAGAGCTATCATCCTCATCCATCACATGTCAAAGACTTGTCACAGTTTTGGCTCAAACATCAATGGGTGCAAAACCCTAGGCTTGGGTTCTAAGCCCATAAGCCTACTTGTGGCGCTTTGACCTCCAACCCTTGAACACTAGGGCTTGGAGTACCTCGTAAGCTACACAAAAATCAACACTCCCTCGTAACGAGGGAGGTAATTCCAAGACTAGTAAGTAACCATCATCATTCAACGATGACACTAGCCCATATGGCATCCATCACTACAACATACCCTATAGAATAAATTCAACAATCTCCATAGTGCCTCTGCCTAATCACATCTGAGCCTAAATATCCCAAACCTTCATAGGGTTTATCCCTCTGGGCCTACACGATCTCCACTGGTTCAATCCTGTAAGCACTCATCCTCCTAGATCAAATAACACTCATGCAAATCCCACAAATCTTGAATGTGCAACATCACGATCTGATTAAGACTCTAGCCTTCCAACCTCTAGTCCATCGCATGAATCCATCTCGATCAACCTGATTTCGTCCAAGCCATGGAAAAATTCAAGTTTTCCCAAGAATCCATGACAAATCAACGAACGTCCATGATCAAGATCTGCCCTACAACAAATTGTTTCTCGCCAAGCTCACCACCAATCCACCAAAACTCCCAGCCAATCTCACTGTCAAGCCAATCAAGACCACGTCTCCGTGTATTTAGAAGAACCCTCTGCTCTGCGATCTAGACACCCACAACTCCCTCTAAATTGCTTTGTTGTGTACACTCTGATTCACTATCCCTCAAAGTAGCTCAGATATCCTCTGATACCATGTTCAATTTCCATGACGTTGGGCCTAGGTTAGAGTCTTAAAATCACTGATGCCACCAAACCAAGAATCTCAACCATAAACTACTTTGCATAACAAAATAAAATAACAACAAATCAAACATGCACAAAATATAGAGAACTTTTTACTTTTTTTCAATCCAACTTCATTATATTAAACCAATTGATATAATACAACATTCTCAGGCTCCCATACCAAGGATAATGGCCCTCATACATCCACAAGTAAAAGATACAAACTGGGGCTTGGTATCAGTCCATTGACGACCGATCTACCCTCAACAAGATACCCTGACCATTTGGTTGATGTAGCACGCTCTCTCAGCTCCTCTCGGTCGTACCTTGTACCTGTCTGATCCTTCGGCTCTCGATCACAACTCCTACCTCTATCAATGCTCCAAGTCCATCTAGCTAGTGAATATTAGCTATCCAATCTGCTCTCTAGTTGTGCCTTAGTCCATGAAGGCCACAACAAATCGAGACTCTTGTCGAGTTGTTCACAACTCCACTTGTGAACAACTCTCAACTGCCCATTGCTGCTCCTCAGCTACTCAGGGAAATTCAACTTATTATGGTATTCCTCTGCTGCAATGATGAAGACCAACATAGGGCACAAAGGGCTACCACCTATCACTACAAGGTTTCTTCTAAGGTGTTCAACTATCTTTTCTATATTTTTGTGAGTTGGTTTCATAACATTTGGTATCAGAGCTAATTATCTTTGGTTTCATAACAACTGTAACAAAGCCCTTTTGCTCTTTTTCTTCCAATTGTTGTGGTGTCAACATTATAGGTTGTGGAAGGCTAGGGGTAACAACACTTCCATCTTTATAGTTGTGACTAGTATGCTTCCTGGTTGCCATAATTTTGCTTTCCATTGTTCATGCTAACCTGAATGCCTTCTCTAATGAATTAGGTTCCCAAAGGCGAACATCATGTTGGATATTATCCTTTAAAGTCCCTATGAACACATCAATCCTATGCTCCTCTGGAATATTTTTTACTCTTATGTTAAATTTTTGGAACTCCCCAATGTGCTCCATTATTGAACCCTTTTGTTTGAGACTTATCAATTGGCTAAAAAAAGTGTTGCTTTTTGCATCCTCATAATGTGTTGTCAATTCTTCCGTAAAAATTGCCCAAGTGATAATTTGTTTACAATAGCAAAGCCACTAATACCATACAAACTGATTTGGTTCCAAATATAAAGTTGCAATACGTATCTTTTGTGTGTTTTTCACATTATTGAGATCAAAATATTGCTCCATCTGTAATATCCATGTTGCGGGGTCCTTGCCATCAAACTTCCTCATATCGATTTTTGGAATATGGTGGGTCTTCGATCCAACATTAGAGTCTATGGAATCATGATTAACATTTCTTTTGTTCTCATCATGAGTTTCCTTTACTACCCTTTCACCATTAGTGACCATTTCTTGTAGCAACTTATTCATATTTGTCTTCAATTCTTCCATGTCTGTCTTCAAATCTATCTTCAAATCTTCCATATTAGCTTCCATGCCATTCATCTTAGTTTCCATGCTATTCATCTTAGCTTCCACGCAATTCCTCAGGAATTGCAAACTTCTCCCTTGGAGGGCACTCAGGATTTTTAAAAACTTACCACAGGGTTAAGAAGGAATTTTTTTGGGATGGCCTTAAATCAGATATTCAAAAGTTTGTGGCAGAATGTTTGGTTTGCCAACAAAATAAAGTTGAAACAATTAAGACCCCGGGTCTATTAAAACCTTTATCCATTCCAAGCCAATGTTGGGAGGAGGTTTCAATGGATTTTATCATAGGTTTACCCAAGTCTGAGGGAAAGAGTGTCATCATGGTGGTAGTTGACAGACTTACCAAGTATGCACACTTTTGTGCATTATCACATCCATTTAAAGCTAGTACAGTTTCTATTGCATTTATGGAGACAATTCAAAAGCTACATGGAAACCCAAAGATTATTGTAAGTGACAGAGATCCAAGAATTGTTCATTTGTGTAATGTAAAGGAGGTTTCCCCCTTGAAGAGGCTGAATTCTAAGGCATTAAACTATCTTTTCTATCTTTTTGTGAGCTGGTTTCATAACAGTTTTAATCTCCCACAATGAACAAGGGGTAGGAGAACTACCCATCATCTTCTATGGAAGTCCTTATCCGCACACAAGTCTCGGGCTCCACAAACTACTCCTAGTTGATTAGAGCGTTGAGCTCATCAACTGCCTTTCTTGCAATCACCTTTTTCCATCAAGGTGTTGCGCATCAAGCTCCAACTTGGACACTATCACACTATCCTCCAGCACGCCATAAGTGCCCAATCTCATCCACACTTGGTCTTCTCTCATGCTTCCCTCCAAGAGTCCGTGAGAGACCAAGTCCGCATTGTAGTAACTACACCTAGTTAGGGCATCCCCATACTTGGGAGACCCTTATAAACGGTATCAACAAACTCCACCAATCTGCCATTTTTTCTGCAATAGAGGAGCTATTGCACAAATTTGGGTACCAATAACTTGTCCTCTCGTAGGACACCATCAAATCATCAACCAAGGGAACATCTGCAACAGTCCTTGTTGTTGTTCTCTTGCCTTCAAATATGATGTGCCTTTTGTCACCTTTGCTTCTTGGTAGGCCTCCCAACAATCGATGTGAGCTCTTCCAAACAACTCCTAATGCCTCCTACAAGAAGCCCATCAACTAATCCATACTTTGGTCCACAAATCTAGGACCCAATGCAAGGTTATGCTACTCGAAGTCTGTTGTGTTACTGATGTTCCAAACTATGACTAGTTAGGGCATCCAACATGTTGTAATAGCCCTCAACCATCCACTAAAACAACCCTTAATGATTGCAGCCTCATCAAGGAAGGGTCCTCCCAATGTATGTTGTTTTTTTGGGCATTTTGCAACCCCAAAACAACCCATGTTGTCCCTGTTTTAGGTTTGTAAGGTCTATAGCCTAGCACAGTTACTTGTTGTCACCTACAACCAACCCAAATTAGACTTCCCTTACCTCTTTTCAGTGCCCAAAAGATTTGCATCTAGACCTCTCTTATTCGATCTCCATGCAACAATAATTGTCCCTTCAAATAGTCCCTAGAAGGCTCCACAATGTCTTCTCTTCATCACTAACCTTAGTTCTATGCCCCTAATAGAATTACCCTTGCTCCCTAGATCCATTTATTTAGGCTCCTTTAATGATCACTTGTGTTGCACTTGTTGGATGTGAAAATTATTCTCCCTCACCCTCATTTATACATAAATGAGGGGCTTCTCAAAATGTCATTCTAGGGACTTCCATAACTAGTTAAGTCAACTTAACACTAAGCCGAACTTAACACATGTGTGAAAACTCCATCATATAACTTAAGAAATTCATAACTCCTTAATGACAACTTGGAATCAAATGATTCTCATTTCTTTAGAATCATCTATCATCCGGCCGATAACTATCATCCTCATCCATCACATGTCAAAGACTCATCGCGGTTTTGGCCCAAACATCTATGGGTGCAAAACCCCAAGCTTGGGCTCTAAACCCACAAGCCTACTTGTGGTGCTTTAACCTCTAACCCCCGAACACTAGGGATTGGAGTACCTCCCAAGCTACACAAAAATAAACAAACTATTGATTCTAAGATGGGCACATATTCATGAATTCTCGTTAACAAATTGGATAGAAAAAAATATCCTTCCAAAAGGGATCCATTCTCTTACTAGCACCTGCACTAAGTAGTTGGTCTGAAGCTAATCCTTTTTCAATTTCAAATCATGAGATTCTAAAACAATTGAATTCTAAAAATTTACATAGGTTTTCAATTTTAGAATTCTACAACTTTCAATCATCCTATGGTTTTATTGCATCACTTTCGTGGAATTGACACTTGCTCCATAGGTTTAATATTTTATGCTTGGAGATATTCTCATTCTTATTGCTTCTGCTTATATGAGATCCCTATAGGTAAAGCGTTGTCTAGGTAGCTGTGGAACTCACTTAGTATTTCCTTAGTAGAATCATCTATTGCACTTTCTTTCTTGGACCTTGTGCTAAGAATTTTTTTCAAATATCATACATGGTTGCATAATAGGGGAGTTTAACCAACTGGCCCAAGTATTTACAAATTCACAATCATAAACCAACTAGGACAAAGTATATCCTTCAATTTTTATATTCATGTAGAATTAAAACCTTATTCATTTCCAAATGACACACAGACACTGGAGTTTTCTAGTCACACCTATGCCCAGAGTTAATTCAATATTACATGATATATCATTATTCCCAAATGCAAATAGACATGATGTTCATTAACCAAACTTGTATATGCATCTACTTTACTAATGATCCTTAGAATTGAATCCTAGTATGATCCTTAGGATTGAAGCCTATGTAGTTTATTAATTTGCAAACTAAAATTTAGGAATATATGCATTTGAAATGGGAATTGTTGGGTGCCGAAATTACACTTAAGTAAACTCCTCAACACTTAAATTGTCAACCCGGGGGATTCATAAACTTAGAGATGAAGCACAGACAATGCCAGAGCTGGTATGAATATTTCTAATATCAATTCCTACTTTCTTTAAAGGAAAGATTGCATAATCAAACTATAAAGAGAAAAAGGCAACTTGAACCATCAAAATAATATGAGATTGGAACAAGGGAAAATGCACTTGCAAAAGAGATTTAGAAATAAAGGGGCAATCACTCTAGCTAAATATCGATTAACTACTAAGTGTGTGTTTTCTTTAGGAAAGATAATTTAGCAGTATTCTACAGATGGTCCCTTCAAATCCTGCTTATGTAAAGATTTCCTTCTCGCAAGAATCTATCTTGCACTAGTGCAGTCTTCTTGCACTAGTGAAGGAACAAAGATTTATGCAGAGGGTGTAAAACGATGTCTGTACTAAAAGTGTTTTTCTTCATGAAATGGCTTGAACTTTCTCAAGTCCTAAGTACTCAGATCCAGTAACAAGAAATTGGTTCTTGTACCAGATCAGAGCTTCTTACACTTTAACATTTAATTCTTGAAATCAATGCTTAATTACTGCAAGTGTTATGAAACCAAATTGCATACCAAAAAGATGAATGTTTCTGAATTTAGCAAAGTGCAGAAATAGAGAAACAATCCTTATAATTTATCCTGTTATGAAGTATTAATGAAAGCAAGAAAGTTGTTAGAAGTAAACTAAAAAGGCTTGCTGCATCACACAATCTTGTACTGGTGCAGGCTCAGTTCTTCTACTTAAACCAGGCGAGAAACCAAAGAAAACAGAGTTGCAAAAAGTGAATAGCACATCAACGTGTGCTGGTGCAGGTAATTTCTCCTACTTGGACTAGGTGGGGGAAACCAAACAAAATGTGCAGAAAGTGAATAGCACACCAACATGCATTGGTGCAGATAATTTCTCCTACTTGGACCAGGCGAGGAAAACCAATCCAAAATCAGATGCAGGGAAAGGAAATTTAACTACTTCACACTACAGATCTACTTTCACTTGAACAGGAATTCAAATGCTGTAAATTAAATCACACTTGGTAATATAAAACATAAATTACAAGAAAAGAAAATAGGGAGAATATGCTAGGTTGGCTGGGTCCTAGCCAACCAGCATGTTTCCCTTTTAAATGGAAACGCTACTCAATACTGTGTCAATTCATTAGCTATTAAACATAAAAAATAAGATTCATGAAATGTAAGGAGTAGCTCCCTTTCTTATTAAATCATAAAGGCAAATACATGCATGATTACATATCCAGCCCAGAGTTGGGCAATAACAAAATGTAGGACTATTACCGCCTTCCTGGTTCTATCTCTGTTCTATACAACTCTATCAACCATTAACCATCTTGTCCTATTTACATTTCTCATTATATAGATCCTTGGCTGAAGGCCAAAAGGATCGTTCAACTCGTTACATAACCGATTGCAGAATTTAGAATGTTCAACCAATTACATGACCGATTGTAGATCGTTCAACTAATTACATAACCGTTTTCAGAATTAAGCTTTCACTCTTCAAAATTAGGCATTTTAATAGAACAAGTTGTAGCAATCTCGAGCTATTTTTCTTTCATAAATATGATCTTAGCTACCTCTAGATTGCCTTGCTGTCGTACTTGGAGCTTGGCTACCTTCAGATCTAACCTACTATCGTGGCTAAAGCAGCACAAAATTGGGCAGCAGTGAAGGAGATCCAGATCTGCTGCAAGGATTCGCGGTGCTGGCATTGGTGCGAGATTCACTCCTACACTAAGATCAGCAGTCACGTAAGCATTTAACTACCAAATAACATCAGAGGTATTGATAAGTTATGAAAGTAATTATAAGCAAGAAATCATGTAATAAATAACTAATAAATGGTAAGTTAAGTTAGAAAATGTAAAATTTAAAGTTGATGCAAAATGTGTCATCGTTCTTGCACTAGTGCAAGATGAGGGTGTGTAAGATAAGTAAAACAGGGGTGTTTAAGAAGGGGAAAATGGTCAAAAAGGGAGAAAATTAGGGGACTAACATCCTCCCATCCCTAAACTGTTGTGTGTCCTCACACAACTTCTTTACCTCTACAAAAAAACTTCAAAATTTTAAGTACTCCAACTCAATCATGCTCTGGCATGTTGTCCTTAGGCTACACTATTTCAGCCTTCTTCTTTCTGATGCTTCTTAACTTCTTTGTCACCTTTTTCAATTGCTTGAAACATCGTGTAGCTCGATATTTCCAAACTTTGACCTTGCTTTTCTTTTTCTGGAGCTCTGCCTTTAACTCTCCTCTGCTCTGTTCTTTCTCCTCCTGCGCTTCGGCTACAAGTTGCTCCAAGTTCTGCACTTGAAGTTCCAACTCAGCTACCCGAGCAATAGGAGTCACTAATTCTTTTCCTCCTTTTATCTCAATAGGGGCTGTAACTTCCTCAGGGACTTCCATATCTGCCATGGTCACATCAGGGAACTCTTCTCCCTCTGGTCCCTCTTTTTCCGACTCTTCCTCCTCTAGTTCTTCTTCCTCCGGTTCTTCTTCCTCTAGTTCTTCTTCTTCCGGTTCTTCTTCTTTTGCTTCTTCTTCTTTTATTTCTTCGTCGTCTAGTTCCTCTCGTCCTATCTCTTCCTCCGGTTCCTCTTCATCCAGTTCTTCTTCTCCTGCGTATTCTTTTTCATTGGCTCCTTCTTCTATCGGTTCTGCCTCTTCTTCTTCTGTGGATTCCTCTTCTGTAGATTCTTTTGTTTCTGGTTCTTCCTCTCGCATTGGTGCTTCTTCCTATACCAGTGTAGGAGGGGATTCCACACCTTGTGGGGGTTGTGGTTCTTTTCCTGCATCAGGGACTTTACTCTTCTTTCAAGGCCTTTTGATAAAATCAGCCAACAGAGTATCATCCTCCACCTCTGCAATCTTTGCCGCATCTGCAAGGACCGACAGGTTGTCATACTCGAGGGCTTGTGCCTATGGTGATCACGTAGTAGGGGTTTCTTCAGTGGGTGCACTAGTTGTCTCCTTAGTTGAAGATGAAACCTTCTCTTCTGTCAATTTTTCCGACCACTTCCTTTTCGCACTAGTGCGAGAAGGACTTCCCTTTTTGCTTTTGCTCGGGCCCTTGCTCGTATTGGTGGGGTCCTTTATCTCTTCTCCAACGACTGTCCCTTCATGCAGTTGTTTTAAAAATGGTTCCCATGTCATTCCTTTCTTCTCCAGCTGCTTCAGGACCAAGATTTTGATCAAGCCGTGATGGTATAACCTTGTATCAACCTGGTCTTCCCTTCCATCCTGTATGCTTTTAGCCATTTTCTCCAGACTTTTAAGTAGAAAGTAGGGGAAGTTCATCCTCCATCGGATGTGTCAGCCTGCTTCAAAATGTTGGAGCATTCTAAAATGATACACCAAGGTGCGGGTGTATCTTCCCTCACAGGTCACAAACTTCTGCAAAATAAAGAGGAGGTCCTACCACTGTCCCTGCAGGGCTTTGCACAGAACTCCTAATTTCCAGTTCACCTATATCTTTTTATCAACAAAGAAACACTGCCAACATTTACTTTCCATCTTCTGATTCTTGAACCATTGTTCTTCCGTGTTGTCTAAACCTATTGCTGCCACTATGAATTCCTCTGAAATTTTGAATTTAAGAGGTCCAATTTTCACTCGGCTATTTTTAAAACTTCTTGCAAACCGTAGGGTGAATCCTTTGTCATATACGTCAAACTTCTGTAGGAAATGTAGAAAACCCAAGTCTCGCAATAGTGCAAGACTATTGCGATACTCGGTAGTCTACTCAATTTTGCTGAGAGACAGTCATTCCGGACAGGTGGCATTGCAGCTAGCGACTATGAATAGTTGAGCTCTGGTACTTTGTATGCAATACTAGAGAAATCGGCCTTCATAAATAGAAATCTAACTGTTCACCCATCCCTTCCATCATATCACTGGTTCATCCGCCATAGATACACAACATCTTTGAGGTCTAGCTGAATTGGTACTCGCAGTGGCGATTTAACAGTTAGCTGAAGTCATAATTATGTGTGAATGGACGTTTAGGATTATGGTGGAGCAGGGTAATCATAAGTGAATGACGTTTGAGATTATGACAGAGCGGGGTAATTCCAAGCAAGCAACGGTTAACACATTTCTGCATTTCTTCATAATTTAAAAAAAAAACTTAGCATTCATTAAAAAATCATGATTTCTACTTAGAAAAACTTTGTACTTTTAATTAATTTCCTCCTAGTTAATATGATAGCATAAATACTTGTCGGTGAAATGAAAAGACTTCATATAAATTTCCATAATGACCACTTTCTTATGCCATATGATATAAAAATCACTTGTACTATGCCGCTGATGAGCTGCATGCTCGTACTGATCTTGCACCGCTTAAAATCATATTGTTCTGCTGGTACTTTTCTACTTATCTTATCACATAGGACAACATGCTTGCACTAGTGCAATCATAATATCTAAAACAGAGAATTTAAATATAGGCTGGATTTTCACATGATTTCCTTAACTTTTACTGGGCAATTTGCTTCACCCTTCCTTGATGCCTCAGAGCATATTATTTTTCTCTTTGTATGCAATATCCTACAATAAATTCATGAGGGAATAAAGAAGTGGGAAAGGGGACTTTTTAGAATGGGAAGGAATTTTGTTACAGGGATTCCAAGAGAGTACCAAAAGAGGGAATAAATAGAAGTGGGATAGGGGAAAAAGTTCAGGGGTAAAGTGGTATTTCTTTGAAGTGGACAAGGTAAATTTTAGAGGAATGTGGGAAGGCTAATATTCTAGGATCAAAGAAGAAACTGAGGGAATATTATGGAAGTGGAATATGAAGAAAGACAGAAAATTTTCTGGAAATTCTGCCTGCACTGGTGCAAGAAAAAATAACTGCAACGAAAATTAAGCATTACTTGAATAAAAAATATCCATGCTAATTACCCCATCTATATAAAGGTTGGTTTTGCTGAACCTACTTCTACTTGGTGGTAGCTAGCATATCTAAAGATCAAGCAACATTTTCTTTTTATTAGAAATTTTTGATCTTCCTGCTAGCAAGCTGGTTTTCAGGTTGATCCTTCTACAATCATGTCAGCAAACTAATTTTCATAATTACAGGAAAATAATTTTTTCTTTACTTCTTTTTTTAATTTTTTAATTTTAATTTTTAATTTTTAATTTTATTTTTAAGAAGAAGAAGAATTCATGTTTTCAAAAGGTTGGCATTACCATTCTCCACTACCGTCCCAAATTGCGGTTGGACTTGTTGTGTAAAATCTTTCCTAGTAAGTGGCTGAAAGTACTTCTTTAACTTGTGTCCATTTACCAAGAATACTGAATTCTGTCCATCAATAGTTTTAACTTCTACTGCTCAATTTTCAAATACTCAGATCACTTCATAAGGTCCCATCCAACATGTATGGATTTTCCCTTTAAAAATTTTAAATCTAGAATCATAAAGGAGCACCCAATCACGTGGTTGGAACTGCTTTTTCTGAATAAACTTGTCATGCCATTTCTTACATTTCTGCTGAATTAGTATGTTATGCTAAACAACATCCCTTCGAAACTCATCTAACTCATTCAATTGGAGAAGATGATGTTGCTATGCCTTAGAGAGATCTAATCCTAACTGAACTATAGTGCTGAAAGTTTTGATCTGGAATTCAATTGGTAACAGAACCTGTTTGCCATATACCAGCTCATATGGTGTATGTACCATGCTATTTCTCCAAGTGGTTCTGTATGCCCACAAAGCTTCTGGTAATTTTTCAGCCAAGTCTTTTCGATGCATATTGATTGTATTTGTAATAATGGACTCGATCACTTTGTTTGTAGATTCGACCTGGCTGTTTGCTTGTGGGTGATATGGCGTGGATTTCCTGTGTCGGATCTTATATTGCTCCATCACACCCTATACTAGATTAGAAATAAACTGCGGACCATTGTCAAAAACAATTTCTCTAGGCACACCAAATCTAGTAAAGGTTTTAGTAAAAATAAAATCAACAACAACTTTTTCTATAGCAAAAGAAATAGCTTTAACTTATACCCATTTTGTAACAAAATCTGTACAAACCAAGATATGCTTTTTACTTAATGATGTTGGATTTATTGGCCCTATAAAATCAATAGCCCGTTTTTCAAATGGCTCAATCATAACTTGAGGGCATAAAGGCATTTCATTGGTTTGATTGGGCTGGCCTATTCACTGACAGCTATCACAACACTTGACATATTTCCTGGCATCCTTAAACAAGGAAGGCCAAAATTAACCAACGCGCAATACTTTGTATGCAGTCCACTTATTAGCAAAGTGGACTCCACAAGGTTCATCATGAGCAGATTTCAATATGTCAAACACTTCCTCCTCTCTTACACATCTCCAGATAATCAGATCTGGGACTGTGTAAAAGAGATCTCCTTGAATCCAAGAGTATGCAACACTTTTCTGAATAATGTTCTGCTTTTTGTGAGCGAACAAGTGGGGTGGTGTTTTCCTAGTAACCAAATAATTAGCAATGTCAACAAACAACGGAGAATCTGTTGACATAGAAAAAATATGTTCATCTGAAAAATCATCATTAACAGTAGTTGTTTCACGAGGATTATCTAATCTAGAAAGAAAGTCTACTACAACATTAGATTTTCCTAGTCTATCAACAATAGTAATATTAAATTCCTGTAACAATAGTAACCACCTAGTCACTCTACCACTAGTTAATGGTTTTTTCATCAAATATTTAATCATGGAATGATTTGTATGTACAAATACTTCATATCCTGTAATATAGTGGTTGAACTTATTAATTGCAAAAACTACAGCTAAAAACTCTCTCTCTCTCTATGACTGTATAATTCAATTAAGCAAAAGACAAATTCTTACTAATATAATAAATAGCATAGGATTGCCTATTTTCCTCTTGTCTTAAAGTTGCACCAATAGCCAAATCTGAAGCATCAAAGGAAATATGAAAAGTCAGAGACCAGTTAGGACCTCCCAGAACTGGTTCTTGTACTAATTTTTCCTTCAATGTTTCAAAAGACTGTTTGCAAGTTGTAGTCTAAGAAAATTCACTGTCCTTAGCTAGAAGTAAAAAAATAGGAGCAACTATCTTGGAAAAATTTTCAATGAATCTTCTATAGTAACCAGCATGTCTTAAAAAACCTCTTACTTCCCTTTGAGTCTCGGGCGCAGGAAGATGCAGAATGATTTCAATCTTTGATGGATCAACTGGGATACCTTTACTAGAAATTAAATGGCCAAGTACCACCCCCGCTTTGCACATCAATCTATATTTCTTGTCACTCAAAGCAAGATGGGTTTCCTCACAATGAAGAAGTAATTTTTCCAAGTTTTCAATAGCTTCCTGAAAAGAATCGCCAAACAATGAAAAGTCATCCATATAAATTTCCACAAATTCCAGATCAACAAAAATAGCCAAGACTGCCCTTTGAAAGGTAGTTGGGGAATTACATAAGCCAAAGGGAAGCTCTCTATAAGCAAATGTACCCCATGGACATGTAAAAGTGGTTTTAACCTGATCTTCAGGTGCAATCTGTATCTGGTTATAACCACTGAAGCCATCCTAAAAGGAAAAGTGTTTCTTTCCTAGAAGGGTATCAAGCACTTGGTCACTGAATGGGAGAGAGAAATAATCTTTGAGAGTGACTTTGTTTAATTCTCAATAGTCAATACAAATACACCATCTTCCATCTTTCTTAGGTACTAGTACTAATGGAGAGACCCACTGACTGTCAGAAATGGGGTAGATAAAACTGACATCCAAGAGTTTCTGTACTTCTTCCTTCACAATATCTCTTAGAGCTGGATTCATTCGCCTTTGGGGTTGTCAGACAGGTAGGGCTCCTTCCTGAATATGGATATGATGTGTGCAAGTTTCAAGAGGGATACCCTTCATATCTTCATAGCCCCATGCAAAGGCACTAAGATGGTTTTGCAACAAATGCACAAGTTGTTCTCGCTAAGATGAGTCCAAATTTGAACTAATATACAAGGATTTACCAGGGCTAATCTCAACAAGAGTAGTATCAGGGCTAGGAGTACTCAAGGGAGTGGTCAAATGCATTAGTACAAAAGAATGGGAATCATGATTTTCTTGAAAATATAGGCTAAAAATTTGGCTCAGTGGCTCAAAATTAGGCATAGTGTCTAGATTATTTAGGAAATCTTGAATCTCATCTTCTTGTGAAGACATAGTATAATGATGGATAAGGGATATGGGCTGAGTCTCATCATCACTACTTTGATCCAACCATAAAGTATCTCGAAGGTCCTAAATGGATCTAGCAGGGGGATATACATATCACTAGAATAGTATAATGATGGATAGGGGACATGGGCTGAGTCTCATCATCACTACTTTCTTTCTAGAGTCTCCATGTGAAATATACGTATCACTAGAACGACATCCAATATATACATCAGCGGTAGCAAGCCATGGTCAACCGAAGATCAAGGGATGTACTCCTACTGGGTTCTTTGGCTGAAGCACAATGAAATCAGCACGATATTCCCAAGAATCTAATGAGATGATCACATCATCCAATACTCCTCTTGGCTTGTTTTTAGATCTATCTACTAATTCAAGCACAGTGGGAGTAGGGCGAAGATGAGATAATTGAAGTTGATCCATGGTTTGCTTAGTCATGACATTAATGGCTGCCCCCAGGTCTATAAGAACATTAGAGAAAAGGACATTACCAATTTGAACTAAGACAACAAGGTTTCCAAGATCCGTATATTTTTCCATAGATACACATCTTGTCATCAACTTTGCTACCCTACCAACAAATTGAATGGTTTGGGGTTCCAACTTCTTCCTCCTAGGTTTCTTGAGATAGAGTTCATTAATAATCTTGGTACAAATGGGGATCTCTTTGATGGCTTGAAGCAAAGGTATCTTAATAAAAACATTCTGAAGCTCTGATGCCAAGCTAGTCTCAGAGATAGGCTCACTTCTTTCCATCACTAGCCTCTCTAGGAAGGGAGGCTGGTTGGAAGAAGGTGGCAAGGATCCAGCGGGTAAGGACTGCATGGCGACTAATTTTGGAGAATGGTTAGGAGTTTCCTCTTCTACTTTCTCTTCAACAATAACTGTGGGTCGGTTTTGATTTTCCGATGTTACAGTCATTTCCAATCTTAACTGAATATCATGAACCCCAATTGGAATAGACTGGTACTCAAATGGTAAAGGTGGGTTTGTTACTAAATCATTTGCACTGCTTTATTATTGCTAGGATTGGGCATAGGTTGAGTAGGCAATTGAGGAGGTCGAAAGGGGGGAGGTAAAGGCAATGGTGGAGTAGACTGACTCAGAAGTTGAGGTAATGAATTTTGTGTATGAGGATATGACTGCATAGGTGGCTGGTAGGAATATGGAGCATGAGTTGGACCTCTCCAACCTTGTTGCCATGGTTGAGAAGGTTGCCCATGCTGATATTGATTTCCATACTGCCATTGTTGATTAGTGTTAGGATAAGAATATGCATGTGAATTATAACCAAAATAGTGTGGAGAAAGTTCAAGAGCCATACCTACACCTACCTGAGGCCAATTTCTTCTTGCTCCCATAGCATTCAAGTATTTAGCTTCATGTTGTCCCCCTGTAAATATAGATTTAAGTCCTGGTATAGAGGGACATTTTTCTGTGATATGGTCTTCTGCACAAATAAAAAACTTATTAGTTTCTTTTAAATGAAGAGGACACTCTTTAGGAGGATGCTTCTCTCTACATTTAGGACAAAAAATACATAGTGACTCTTGTTCCTTTATAAGTTTTTGTTGAAATTTTAAAGAGTCCAATTGTTTAGAAACAACATTCGTTATATCTATTTTCATGTTTTCCATTTTATTTTTTAGTACAATAATCATAGCATCAATAGATTTAGTTTTTCTATTTCTATTTCGAGTTCCTCTACCGGATTTATACTGATTTCTTGAAAATTTCCTGCATAATTCACAAATTTGATCAAAATTTTGCTGAGAAATATCACCTTGTCCTAGAAGATTTAGATTATGTCTAGCATTATCAATAAGTCCTCTTAAGAACAAGGTTCTAATAGTGCTGGAATCAAGCTTAAGTTTCGACCTTTGTAAAATATACATAAATCTTTCTAAGTAATGTTCAAGAGTTTCATCATCATCCTGTATGATTGTAAAAATCTCATCCTGCATGTCCCGAGTTTTGAAATATTCCTGATATTTAGACAAAAACACTTTCTTCATCTGATCCCAAGAGGTTATAGAGTTTCCTCTTAGCCCCATGAACCAGCATAAAGCTGAGTCCTTAAGAGTAGCAGGAAATAATCTTAACTTCTGAGCGTTAGTTGAATAATTATAACTTCTACACAGGATATCAAATTAGAATAGAAAAGGGTCAGGGTCTTCATGAACTTTACCATGGAAATGGGGGAGAGCTCATGGTGGAATATTCTTCATTTGTGCCACAGTATCAGGATCCACAATTGGAAACACAAAAGTGGATTGTTCTCCACTTACCTGGTTTTCACTAGACCCTTCCACATAATCTTCATGATCTGCCATTGTTTCTCTCTTATTCTTGACAGGCTGAACCACACCTGAGTTGTTGTCACCATAATCTAGGTGGATTGTTCCTACGTGATGGGTTTGAATTAGATTGGGCTTACTGCTCACAGAAGGAGATCCAATATGAAAATTGTTTTTAGAATTTGTTTGGCCCTTAGTGGGCTTTGAACCCTTACCTTTCATAGGCATTCATTTTAGAAAAATAAAGAAAAACAACAAGTAATTTATAATAAGAATTATGTCAAAAATCAATTAACACCAGTAAAATTCCTTCAAAAGAAAAATCTTTTCCAAACAATACTAAAAAATAAAGAAAAATTACCTCTATTGTATAATCAGAAAATTCTTACCAAATCAAATTGCCTCCCCGGCAACGGCGCCAAAATGTTGGGTGCCGGAATTACACTTAAGTAAACTCCTCAACACTTAAATTGTCAACCCTGGGGATTCGTAAACTTAGAGACGAAGCATAGGCAATGCTAGTGATGGTATGAATATTTCTAATATCAATTCCTACTTTCTTTAAAGGAAATATTGTAGAATCAAACTATAAAGAGAAAAAGGCAACTTGAACCATCAAAATAATCTGAGACTGGAACAAGGGAAAATGCACTTGCAAAAGAGATTTAGAAATAAAGGGGCAATCACTCTAGCTAACTATCGATTAACTACTGAGTGTGTGTTTTCTTTAGCAAAGACACTTTAGCTATCTTCTATAGATGGGCCCTTCAAATCCTGCTTATGTAAATATTTCTTTCTCGCAAGAATCTATCTTGCACTAGTGTAGGAACAAATATTTATGCAGAGGGTGTAAAATGATGTCTATACTAAAAGTGTTTTTCTTTGTGAAATGGCTTGAACTTTTTCAAGTCCCGAGCACTTAGATCCAGTAACAAGAAACTGGTTCTTTCACCAAATCAGAGCTCCTTACACTTTAACATTTATTTCTTGAAATCAATGCTTAATTACTGCAAGTGTTATGAAACAAAATTGCATACCAAAAAGATGAATGTTTCTGAATTTAGCAAAGTGCAGAAATAGAGAAACAGTCCTTATAATTTATCCTGTTATGAAGTATTAATGAAAGCAAGAAGGTTGTTAGAAGTAAAATAAAAAGGCTTGCTGCATCACACAATCTTGCATTGGTGCAGGCTCAGTTCTTTTGCTTAAACCAAGCAGGAAACCAAAGCAAACAGACTTGAAGAAAGTGAATAACACACCAATGTGCACTGGTGCAGGTAATTTCTCCTACTTGGACCATGTGTGGAAAACCAAACAAAACATGCAAAAAGTGAGTAGCACACCAACGTGCACTAGTGCAGGTAATTTCTCCTACTTGGACTAGGCGGGGAAAACCAATCCAAAATCAAATGCAGGGAAAGGAAATTTAACTACTTTACACTACAGATTTGCTTTCACTCAAACAGGAATTCAGATGTTGTAAATTAAATCACACTTGGCAGTATAAAACATAAATTACAAGAAAAGAAAATAGGGAGAACGTGCTGGGCTGGATGGGCCCTAGCCAACCAGCGCATTTCCCTTTTAAATGGAAACACTACTCAGCACTACGTCAATTCATCAGCGATTAAACATAAAAAATAAGATTCATGAAACGTAAGGCGGAGCTCCCTTTCTTATTAAATCATAAAGGCAAATACATGCGTGATTACATATCCAGCCTAGAGTTGGGCGATAACAAAACGAAGGATTGTTACTGCCTTCCTGGTTCTATCTTTGTTCTATACAACTCTATCAACCATTAACCATCTTGTCCTATTTACATTTCTCATTATATAGATCCTTGGCCGAAGGCCAGAAGGATCGTTCAACTTGTTACATAACCGATTGCAGAATTTTGATTGTTTAACAAATTACGTGACTGATTGTAGATCATTCAACTAATTACATAACCGTTTGCAGAATTAAGCTTTTGGCCTTCAAAATTAGGCATTTTAACAGAATGACTTGTAGCAATCTCCAACTGTTTGTCTTTCATAAATTTGATCTTAGCTACCTCTAGATTGCCTTGTTGTCATAACTGGAGCTCGACTGCCTTCAGATCTAACCTGCTGTCATGGCTAAAGTGGCACAAAACTGGGCAGTGATCAAGGAGATCTGGATCTGCTGCAAGGATTCGCGGTGCTGGCACTGGTGCGAGATCCGCTCCTACACTAAGATCAGCGGTCACGTAAGCATTTAACTACCAAATAACATCGGAGGTATTGATAAGTTACAAAAGTAATTATAAGCAAGAAATCATGTAATAAATAATTAATAAATGCTAAGTTAAGTTAAAAAATGTAAAATATAAAGTTAATGCAAAATGTGTCATCGTTCTTGCACTAGTGCAAGATGAGGGTGTGTAAGATAGGTAAAACAGGGGTATTTAGGAAGGGGAAAATGGTCAAAAAGGGAGCAAATTAGGGGACTAACAGGAATCATATTTATAACATATACATCTAGAGACAAAGTAAAATAAAGGGACCACAACAGAGTCCCTGAATTTTGTAGCACCCATGTCGCCTAGGTTCTTAGCATCCTAGATGTTAGGGATTCTCATCCTTTGGTTGTTCTTTTGGAAATGGCTAAGGGAGAAACTAGAGGTTTAGTTAAGGAATAAGGCTATATAAGGGACATATAGTTTAGTTTCATCAACTTCATATATAACTATGTTCCAGCTAAGCTAAAAAAAAATTGATCAACTCTCAAATTCATTAGGACCATTTCCCACGAAGGGAATCTCAAATAAAATTTAAGGCTTTTTATATCTTGAATTCATTAATCTGTATGAGTAAGAAGAGTCCATCAAATAAATATAGGTTCCTAGATAACTATTAAACCATCATGGGATTTATAATTATTATACTTGAGACTTAACCAACACCAACAGTTCATATGGATCCACTTCTCCACTAGGGCATTCTAGTTTCTTGCAACCAGGAGACAAATAATTACAGTAGACTGTGAGGAGGAATGAGGCACTCATCACAAAATGCATGTTGTTCCATTTCTACCAATACATTATCCCACCTAAACACCCAATGAAACACTCCTACATTAGACCACTTTGTGGCTTTTAATCAAGATTATTTATTCTCCAAGGAAGACTGATGAAGACAAACCTGATGTTCATTGTACATTATAACCATTATTCTAAAGGTGTACACACATGAAATATTCATCTTTTTCTTGGTATTTTTTCATTGCTGCCTTATTTTTCCCACCATTGTCTTGCATGAACTGATACAAACCAGAGATAATGCCAATTGTCCATTCAATTTCTATCCAAACTGATTGAGTTGATGAGTGACCCAATCTAGCCATTGGAATTGAAGCTTGTATTGTAAGTTGATGGAAAATACTACTTATAACTAAATAAAGTTCACTGAATATATTTAGATTTTGAATCATGATCAGTTGTTTGGAAGTCACAACCATTAAAAAATTGGTTAATTTATTGATATTGCACTTAGACCTTAGATGAAAACACTTGGACCCTTGCATATTTATTATCGCAATTGAATTCATTCATGGCCCACATTGTCCCACCAAGTGGACCTGCATTGTCAATCATGTAGTTCAAGTAGTGTTTGCCTTATGTTTCTTCATGAAGCCACATTGTTGCCCATAACAGTTCATCCTACATAAGGCATACCAAAATATCCAAACCTATGTCAGATATCTATCTCTTGACACACATAATTTGTACTAACTTTCAAGCTGAAAATAACTTACAATATATCCAATAATTCACCCATAATATTCTCTCGCTATTGTAATACTTTTGTCATACTTTCCTCAGTACTTTTCAACAAACTCAAAAAGCTGCAAGATTCTCCAAACCATTCAAATATCAAGATATCATATTAGATTAGAGAAATACCTAGTATAGTTATTAAACATGGGAATAATTCCATTAATATTAAATTCTATGGATAAGAGAAAATTACCTATTTTGCATGGCTCAAAAGTTCATTAGAGTAATCGAGATTAGATTGTCTAAAGACTATTGAAGCAACTTCCATTATAGTAGAAGTTTCTCCTGCAAGATTTGATCCAGGATTGTTAATGTCAATATGATAGGCTTGTCTTGGTGTTTTCATATATTCTAGCCTCTACCAACAGTAATGGTCTGAGTTACCATAGCCAACCTAAGAACAAATTGAAGGGAATGATGAGAACATTAATTGACCAAGTTCAATCTAATTGTAATACTTCATAATGTTATGAGGAAGACATAACATTTCATTCAAATATTCAACACATGGTTAATATCTCAATTTATTTTAAAAACATGCAGTGAGAAATACAATCTAACCCATTTTATTAATTATGTTACTTAATGATAGACTTTTCTCAGGCATTTTGATTCAACAAGTTGTTGCATGGGCCAATGTCCACTATTAAACTGAATTAGAAAGCTTTGCAACATTTGACATCTCATATAAGTATTGGTGCTAGTGGATCTCAAGGATTTAGTCATTCATTCAATCAGTTTTTGTAGTAGTTTTCCTTTTTGCTAATTTTTCATTTTTATTAAATACTAAATTATATTTTGGATCTTAGGGATTTTGTTATGCACTAGATTATCTAATAGCTAGAAAAGAATTGAATGTGAAGCACAACTCCTAAATATAATAAGGATGATGAATTTCACAACTCTAAACAAATGGGAGATTTTAATTTCCAATAACTCCAAATGTTAACAATATCAAATATAACTTGAGTATAATAATATATTTGTATACTAGTTGCTCCCTAAATACTCATGGGACTATGGGTTTGAGTGAAGGGTCAAATCCTATTTTGATAAATATATCAACTAGGTAAATATTGCATAAGCACAAATATGGATCAATGGTATGGAAGTGAAATGAATTTTCTTTTATAGTCATAAGATATGCTAAAATTTTGTGAAAAGAGTGATGTGGCTAGTGTATAGTAATTTGGCACAATCCAATCTCTGCTTTGAGCATCGTGATGTAGTAGAAGTTAATTTGTTTGGATTCATTGTACATACCATGTTTTTAGTTCGTATTAGACATTATCACAAAACCGTTACTCTTTAGATTCTTAAAGGTTTATAACTTTCTTGGCTTTGAATTTTACTAATAGTTGGTGCCAAATCCTGAAGATTAATGTTGTGAATGAGTTTACTTTTAATTGCCTCCATCTGTGTGAAGTAATTGGAATGTTTAATAGTCAATGCAACATACTAAATCTTTGTTTTTTATTTAATAGGTTTGATTGTTTGGTTAGTTGATTCAAATTACTTCACAAGGCAACATGATAGGGTAGTGGGAACTTGTGCTTATTTATTCAAAAATAAGTTTTCTTAAATAAAACCTTTAAAGATTTATGGAATTTTGTAATCCAGTGAGTTTGGTGTGATAGATGCCCTTGCTCTTGGTTGCATTATTTAAGGAAACAAACTGTTTTGAGAGAAAATAATTTTGAAAATACCTCCATTTTAATTTACTAATTTGAAAAGTATTTTGAAAATCCCTCCCTTTTAATTTACTAATCTAAAAAGTATTTTGAAAATCCCTCCCTTTTAATTTTCTAATCTTATTTGAATTTAATTTTGTAGCCATACAAATGGATGGAAGATGTTTGTTTCAGGTTGTTGCTCATGGTGCTTGCTTGAGAAGTGGAAAACTAGCTCCAAATGAGAGCCTTCAACGAGAGCTAGCTAGTAAGCTGGAAGATATTGAGGTAGCACAACACATTAGAATTTTGAGATGCCTTTCAAGTCTAGATGGTGTTTTATCTTTTTCAACACATCTGCTGAAAATCACAACAACAATGATGCCTAAAATTCGTTTTGGGGATGTAGATATACTAAAGCATGTAGGGAAGGTGTACAAAGAAATAGTTTGCTAGATATCTCTTGTTAGTGATTCAAAAGTAGATGTGAAGAAAGAGGTTGAACAAGGACCTGCAACTAGAAATTTGGCACCAAATGTAGCAGGTATAGAAGCTGGTAGTGACAATAACAGAGTTTTAGTTGTTTGGTATGTTAACCCAATGTCTATGAAGAATGGAATTGCTTCTCATTGGTCCATTGAACCTGAATATCTTTCTGTTATACAAACATGACTTCATCACCATAGAAGAAGGGACCATGGTATTGAAGGGATTTCAATAATGTGTCTTGGTCAACTTGGGTGACATGAAGATGCATCAGAAGTTGACATTAGAGGTTCTGTAAGTGCAGGTGAAACATCTCAAGCCCAGGAAATTAAAAGGAAGTCACCTGATCTCCTAGAATTTGAGATTATGAATAAGGTTGCGTCTATAATTCGATCATTCTATGCAACTCTTGTGAAGGTTTTGGTAGTGCCCAATCGACATTGTGATGATATGAGATCACTTAGTGTGACAGCCAAGAGTGTGGTGGTTTACGTTGCATCTACCAGTCAGGAATATCCATTTTGTTTGGAACCTTCTTTTCCTGACAATGATTAGCAGATGCATGGACCCTTGTCTCATATGGATAGAATTATGATTGAGACAAAGAGATGACCTTCTAGAAGGGTAACCATCTTTTCTCCCTGCTGTCCTTTCTGGTATAATTAGTTTAATGACAAATTATTCCCCATTTCCTCTTTTTCCTTTTTTAGTGATTTCCTTAGCATGTAAAGATGAAGGATGTTTGACAGAATGATATTTTTCTTAAAGTAGGAGTTTGAAGAGCACTATCCATCTTCTCTTTTACAATCAGGTATTGTGTCATGAAATATCAAAGATACATCCACTGAGACAACAAAGTAATTAGGTATTGTGTCTTGAAATATTAGAGATACTTTCAATGAGACATTGTCTTTGATGCAAGGTAGTCAAGGTGAATTAGGACATCAACCTTTAATGGGTTAGCCCCCTCACCTGGCACATCAAAATAATAGCCCAACTTCACAATCAAGGCTTTGAAAACTTGAAGTTTGTGTTCATGGCCACAATAATTCATGTTATGGCTTGGAATATTCATTCAATTTAACACATTTTTTTGGTCACCCTGCAGCTTCAACAATTGAATCTATGTCAGTAGGTACAAAAATTCCATTAGGAATGGTACCAAAATCTCAAGAAAATTCTGGATCTTCCCTTAGCTCTGATCCTCCAAGCTTCGAATTCCTATCACCTGTGACACCATCATTGAGAAACATTTCTTTATCACAAACACAACAGTCACAAAGAATTGTTTCTCTGTCTCCTATCACACAATTTGTACAACATTCTATGCAAATGTTGCTGCATATACCTCCATTTGCACCATCCCTTCAACATCAACAATTTCAACCACTAAACCATCAACCTCAAACTAATTTCATGAAGCATTGTCAATCACAAGTTCAACTTCCTTCTCTCCATTCCCAAGGTCATTATTCACAATCCTTTCAACAATATCCACTTCAATCACAACCTATTTAACAAATTCCTCAATAGCTACAGTTACAACAAGTGTCACAATCCCAATCTACTCCAAAGTTGTTGAATCACTTACCACAAAACCTTTCACAGGGTAACAAAATTCCAGACATTACCAATACCTCAGGAAGTACAACCAATTATCCTTACTCCATTTCAACATATTACTTTATCTTAGGAAGAATTGACGCAATCCCAACCTCCACAACAATCACAGTTAAGTTATGGAGCATCCCAAACAAGGGGATCTGTTGTGATTAGTACCATGATGAATCCTAATTCAGGGTTAGCATCAAGGCTTAATTTAATTCCTATATTTCCAAATAACTTAGCTTCCTATGTTTTAGGAGTGTAACCTCCTCTATCTCCTGAACCACCAACAACTTCATTATTATTAGCCTCAACATCACAGAAATCACAGTTGACAACTTCAAACACCACATTACCATATTCGATAGGAAATGTGTTGTCTCTTTTATGGTCACTGATGGGACATGGGGTGTAATATGTACAGAAAATTCAACCACCTATTCTTCTAATCCATCTATACCTATCTTTTTAGCTACAGTACCAAATCTATCCTTAGAGAAAAATGCAACTATACATGTCATTTCTACTACAACATCCTTGTTTCCAGTCCCATCTTTGAATGCAACACCTCCAAAGTCAGTTCCAGTTAAAGCACTGGTTGTTTCTCAAGATATCATTGGAACTCAATTCAATTAAGATATACTCAAATTTCGTCATGAATTTGTTCTTAGTTCATTGTATGAGGATTTTCCAAGACAATGCACAACATGTGGTTAGCACTTCAAGTTTCAAGAAGAGCATAACAATCACATGGATTGGCATGTTTCTTGAAATCAAACTGTATCTAAGATTTGTAAGCAAAATGACAACAATCAGTGTCTCGAAAATGGTTTGTGAGTGCCAAGGAATGGCTTAGTGGAAAATAGGTGTCAACATCTAAGGTCGTTTCTATTTTTTCCTTATGGAAACAACTTTGGATAAAAAGGAGTGAGGAAGTGGCAGTGCATATTAATGACAAACATAATGTCTGTGTTCTATGTGGATAATTCTTTGATTGTTTCTATATCAATGAAACAAATGGATGGATGTATAAAGGATAATTGTATATGCAGACTCCCAGTGGGAGCAATGAAGGCATATACGGGTCGAAGTTGGGTCTTGTCATCCATGCTAAGTGCAAGTCAGAATCCGTGGGAGCTTATTTTACTGAGTTTGAAGAGGATGAACAGGTAAGAAGTTTTAAAGGGCATTTAATTTTTCTTTTCATTTCCTCTTTTCTATTTACTATTTGTGATTTTTATTATAACATTTATTCAAAGTATATAAACAATAGCATGAAAAGTTGTTATAAAGATATTACGGGGAATGGGATCACATAAATTCTTCCCTTGAAAGTATAATTTTGTGCTTGAACTTCCTACTCTCCTTAGTCTCCTCTGTCCATAATGCTTTGGGTTGTTGTTCTATGTCTTCCTATGCATTATCTTGGATTGACAAGGCTTGGTTTTGGTCTTGTGCTTAGAGATGATATATTACCTATTCTATCCTTGTACATTCTAGTCACTTGTTACATTCTTGTGTTTTGTGCACATTGTATGCCATTTTCTTTGTGCCCAAAAACTATGTTGTCTAAAACTTGCAGAAGGAAAATACTAGGGGATCCTATAGTTCATGGGAATCAAATGACAAAGTCCATGTGAAAATAAAGAATAACTATCTTGATTGCAGTTTCATATAGATGAGACAATGTGTTCACATTCCCAGTTATGAATTGTAGTGTTTAAAATTTAAAATGGACTTTATAAGTGTCTACTAATCTGGTTGCATGTACCTAGATGTAGGTTACCCTCAACATGAATTAGTCATGAGTAATTCATGCAAATTCATATCCAGAAACTAGTTGGAAAATTCCACCTACTAGATTGGGCATTGATGCCCAATGGGAGATGTGGGTAGTAGAGGTAAAGTTGGCATGGAGGAAAAAGTGGATAGCTTGTCAATTCTAATGGATCTTATAGAAAAGGACTAGACAATGAATGAAAGGTCAGTTTCAACAACACATGAGATGGGAGCCCCATCAACTGAAACCTAGTCATAACTAACAACAACAAGAAGGCTTGGGTATTGTGGCACTAATGCAGTATCACAGTCACGATTATCAGGGTAATCATGAGACAAAATAGATGTCATGCTTGAGCAGGAATGCGTTGGGAATATGGAATAAGAAGTGAATATAAATAGGTGTAGTTCTCTCCTTTATACATCTTTAATCACTTATTTGTCAGAAATATGGGTTAAGAACATAAGGCACAATTATATCCTTTGTTTGGCCATGCTCTGTCTAGTTCTATCAGTTGGGCTTCCCTTTCTTCTCTGCAGCTTCAAATGTGCTCACATCAGTTGAGGGTTGAGATAGATCACCATCTTCCCCTAGGAGAAATGATTTGCAGACTTTGATCTTTGCCTGAGCTATAGACTAAGGAGCATTTTATGTTTAAATCTCCTCTCTAAATGAGATAAGCAACAAGTTTTATTGCATCTATAGGGACTTGGACATAAATTTATCAACATTCTTCAAAAACTTCAATCAGTAATTCCTTGCCTTGATAATTAGAGATACATTTTCTCGCATATTGTGCCTATTTCAGAGAAATTTTAGAGTAGCTACCCACAACACTTCGCCTTTTCATCAAATCCAGGACAATGGGGTATTGAAATTATTCATGAAAATTGGTTGGACAATGCAAGAACCATCCATAATTTCTCCCTATCCCTTACCACCAAGGATCCAGATAATGCCACATTGAGGGCACATGTGAGAAGCAAAGCTGGTTAGAAGCATCACCACTGCAGAATGCCTACTTAGAGAATAATTGCCAGTTTCTCCCCATATTATAGGATTTCTTCAACCTTGTATGTGAGGAGTGCTTCTACTTCTTCTTCTGCCTCCACTTCAAACAATAATCAAGAGCAGTTTGATGTCAGCCATGATTACTCACCACAACCATATTAGTCCAAGAATATTTCTAGAGGAAATTATTTGGCAAACACGTGGTGTTGATTTCCATAACATTAAGTTGGATGATGAGAAGGATTATATACCTCCTCTACTAGTAGTGGAAACTTATTTCAATCAACACTTCTTTTACTTCCCCTTCCTCACTTTCTAGGGTTTTTCTTCTCGGGACAAGACTCATGTACATCTATGCTTATCTCATTTCATGTTGCTCTTGTACCCATTGTTATTTTCATTTTAAAGGGGATTTTATTTTTCCCTCCTATCTTTTGTTTAGCTACAATTGTTGGTTTTCACTAGTTCCTTAGGTCATATTTAGTTACAAATCTAATCAAACTTTGACCAGATTTGTCCTGCCCATACAAACTGTACAAACACATCTATGGATACCAAACACAATGGACTGAGAAAAATGACTGCTATATAGATGTTTGGCTTGCCCATACAAACTGTATGGACACATGTATGGATTTTTTATATAATTGTATGGATCCTAACAATACTGTCTGCATGACTGTACAAATTCGTATTATGCTATCCATGTGACCACATGGGACTAAGTGTTGTTGGAAACATCTCTTTCCTAGTTACCTGCTCTCTCTCCGTCTATGTTGCTCAACCTACTCAACTCACCAAGTGTGTTGAAATCATCTACTGTGCCCTATATATATACTTTTAGCAGCGAATCTACTTTTAAGATTCCTCCTAATCTAAGTTATGCATGAGATACAATCTTACGCTGAACTGCGAAACATAAGAATTTCACTTTTTTTACAAAAGTGAATTACAAAATAGAATTACTTTTCCAATGATATAATTATTTTTCAAAATTATCTCAAATTTCTTCTTATGTTCACACTAAACCTGTGCAGAAGTTCATGTTCGAGCTATAATTCTCAATTTTGAGATTTTTAGTACCTCAAAAAGTGTAAAATAAAGCACCATTAATGGCAACAATGAGCAGAAAAGATCATGGAAAAATGCATCTTGTCCATCAAATATGGTTAATATGATTTATTGGCCATCATAGATCATAAATCGTCTAAGTTCAAAAATTATTTTTGACAATTTGTTTCTTTTGGAAATTTCCTTACTCACTACACCGTGTAATTATTACATGTAACCCCTCTAAATCAACTGGTGTGTTTAAGTTTAAGAGATACAAATCACATATAATTAAGAGATATACTTATGTAAACTGATCCATACACAGATGAAATTTAAGGGATACAGGGCTTGGATAAACTCCTCCACTATGTATTTCTTTCCCTAGTAGGTTGCTCAACATAATTTAGAAGTGAGCCTCAACAATATTAGTCTGTTGTCTCGATATAAATTCCCTTTTTTTTTAATGTAAATTCTTCATAGACTCTTTTCAATCACATTGAAATTTCTTCACATTTTTCTCTATATTTTCCATGAAATCTTTGCAGTTATATTGAAGTTTATATCAATAAAATTGCTAAAACATTGATGATAGAGTTTTAGTGATTTAAAAATTCCAAATGCATTGGATTTATGTTTTTCCTTGAAGCCCAATTATATTGAATGTTGGAAAAAATGGTAAGGCATAGAACCACTAAAGATTTTGTGCATTTTCATCATTGTTTTCAGCACCATGTTTTCCTTAGTGGTGTTTTATTAGCAATTTTGATGGGTGTTTTGTCCTAGTTTGTTTTTAGAAATTTTGATGGGTGTTTTGTCCTTGTTTATTTTTAGCAATTTTGTCAGGTACTTTATCTAATTTATAGAGAGCAAGATCGTAGACTGAAACATGACATCTATATTAAGACTTGCATGGAGCATTGGGCATATCTCAAGTTTCAATTGTTGGCTAGGATCCCTTCACTTAAATTTTGATGTTGCCCCACTTTTGTTGGATGGCACTATGAATAGGTAAGAGTAAATTGATCTCAACTATAAAGAGCAATGTATTGTTAGCATTTATTCTCAAAGATACAACTTTTACTAAAACTTGCAATATGTTTTGAATTTTAACTTTGAGTTGAATCCATAATTTCACATAAATGGTAAATGGTAGAGTTTTTGTACAAAGAAATTTCAAACTATTTGTGACAATTTCATTGGAATGTAATGCTATTAAAATTGCAATACCCCTTGTAGAATGTGTGCTAAGAAGAAAAGTGAGAAAAGATATATTACAAGTAATAATGGTAATCTTAGTGTCCCTATGAAATGAGTTGAATGTGAAGAGTTTTGGGAGGTGAGATATGTTTCTTACATCTGTGGAAGTGTTAATCAAAGGAGAAGTATCACTATCTATAAAACTTAGTGAACACAATCTTATTTTCTAATGGAAGAGACAATAATAGCTCCAAACCAAGAGACTGTTATTGGTAGTCTGCTCAACTTGAAAAAGTGTGTCCGTGATGTGTATTGCTTCCTTATATGTCAATGGTGGCTTGGAAGAAATTCCTTCAGCTTCCTCCTCCACATAGACTATTGCTTCTATTGTGATCTTGAGAGTGTTCGTCTATGATGAGGATGAGTATCTCTTGTCATGATGTATATGATTTTCTATTTAACAAATACCTCATATATTTCCAAATTTAGATCACTGAAACGTGAACCTCATCTCTCCACAACTCTTGGCACAAGCTAGTAGCTTGCCCCTCCATGACCCTCCCCAAAGGAACCAATATGTGATCATTGAGCTCTTTCCTCTACCTCGAATGTCAAGAGAGTCATGGTGAATTGCCTCCAACTTCCTTCCAGAAATTCTCACAGACACACACTCTACAATAATTTTGTGTGTGCATGTTATGTGCAACTTTAGTAAAAATAAGACTTAAGCAAATATTACTAACAATCCAACACATTATTTCCAAGCAAGATTAGATAAGAAAACCTCTAAGATAGGAGGGAATGCATTTTTCAACAACTAAGTAGTAGGAAACTCCTCCCCCACCAATATTTCACCATTAGAAATGTAAACCAAAACACCTTAGAAATGCCTCAAAAACTACTAGAAATATTTCCAAAGCACATATTTCTCTTTCCAACCTATAGGGGTGTTTCCAATCCCCCTAATTGTTGATTATGCCTTTTTTTATAAAAAGAAAGAAAAATAATAAGAAATAAAACCACTTAGAATTTTTAATGATAGGAAAAATACCTTGCAAGTTAGTTAATTTCAAGCATTTTTGGCATCTTTTGTTCATTTATGTAAAAATAAAACCTACATAACTACCACCATGCTCTACATATGAGGACAACGAGATATATATCATGGAAAAAGTCAGCCCCTAAGTGTGGCAACATTTGTAATAAAGTAGGGGAAGCACTTTTTGGATAATTTCAGTGGAATTTAGCCCTAAGTTGGAAACTCTTAATGAATATAACACTACGTTTATTGTTTTCGATTTTTGAGTAGCCAAATAATCTATAAGGCTAATTTTGGACATTGTAAAATGAAAGGCTATATGGGAGTCAACATATAAATGAGATTTTTATTAATTTGTTGACTATGTTTATCTTTATAATTTTCTTGACAATTTTCTATTATAAAATATATATAGTCTACTTTAGATTATATTCTAGTGTTCATTGTCTTTCATATCTTATACTTTGCATTGTATCTTCTTTCATTTTTAGAAGTGGAACTCAATATTGATGGGAAGAAGCAAGAATTGAAGAAAGAAGAGAACAATGCCTTGGCAACACAGTATGAATTCATTTGCTAATCCGCTTGTTTTGAAATTCATTAGCCATTAGTAAAATAGTATGAATTCATTTGCTAATATGCTTTTTTTGAAATTCATACTGCATTCATATTGTGTTTCCATTAGTAACTAATCTACTTGTTTTGAAATTCATTTGCTAATCTTTTACACACTTTTTTATGCATGCTATTTTAAATTTCTATCATCATATCAATTACATGAATAAAGGATTGCTTATTGCTCTTAAATAGATGATTGTGCAAGAAATACCTCCAAATCCAACTGTGGAGTATTTGCTAGAAAAAATAGCTTATGGTAGTTTACTTTGTACATCATATGGTTTGCTAATACAAGAGGAGCTGAGGCATATGAGCCTTCAACTTTGGAAATGTTTTGAGTAGGGATTACTATGTTTTTAATGTTGTGATTATTTCACCTCATGGTTATTTTTGGCAAACAAATGTTTTAGGAATGCTATACAAGACACTGGTGGACAGGTAAACATAATTTTTATAATTTCAATGTCCATTCCATGATATCCTCCCTTTTTATTTGATTTTATTTTGAATATTTCCTTTGATTTTGTTTTGTCCTTTAACTATGAAATTGAAAATACTTGGTATCATGTCCATTTAACAACATCCAAAGCTTGAAGATGAGATTAGTATTACATGATATTAATTGAAATCTTTTTAATTGTTTTGTGTTAAAATATTTTCATGACCATCAGAAAAGTTTACTTTCATGTTGTTATTTGAGCACAAGTTGTCTATATAGTTGACCAAGTTCATGTGATAGAGAATGAAATGCTTTTGCGAATAAAACGACAAGGATTAGACATCACACCTTAGATTATTTGTTCTTACAAATTATCCACACCCTGAGTTTTTTAGCATGTAAGTTGGTATGATTGTGCTTAATCTTTCTTTGAAGGTTAAATACTAAGTTATTAAGGTGTTATTTTATATGGTGACATTTTATTTTCTTTGTTTATACAGGTCATCTGGCCACATAGTGGCCACTATCACCCAGGTGAAGGAAACTTGTTCGACTTTCTTACTTTTATGGGGAAAAATGGCATTGACATTACTGATGTTGAGGTATATGTCATATGGATATTTTATAGTCTACTTTAGTTTATATTCCATTATTTATCGTCTTTCATGTCTTATACTCTGCATTGTATATTTTTTTGTTTTCAAGAGAGGGATTGATCAGTATTGATGGTAAGAAATAGGAATTGAATAAAGAGGATAATAATAACACTGCAACGACAAATAAAAAAAGGGGGAGAGAATAAAATCGGTCTAGTGATACTCTGAGAGCCAATATCTTGCATAAGACACACACATAGAGATTGATGGTCAAGTCCCCAGAGTTAGTGAATTCACTGGCAATGCCTTGGCAACACAATGATAATGTTATAAAGTGATGAAACAATATTTCATGTATAAATTGTAGTCCAACTATATTAAGTTGGAAACTCATATTGTAATACTTGACATTTTATATAATATAATTTGTGGTTGAAATTATTTATAGTTACACTTGATATTATTTAGTATTGTGATTAACATATGTAACCTTGTGTTTTCATATTAGACGAACATGCACATTGTATGCCACTTTTGTTTTATTTAGTCACAAAATCATACTAATTAATTTATGTTGATTACTAATGAATACATAAAATCATTCTAAAACTATCAAATTAGTAGTTTATATTTATTAATGATGAACAAAAATAAAATGAATACACGACTAAATTAGTCATTTATAAGGATTATTAATTAAAATAAATGAAATTAATATAAACTACTAAATTAGTTGTTTATATAATGAATATAAAACTACTAGAAAAAAGATAAATGACTACTGCAAATGATAATTTTGTGATTAAAAATGACGCCTAAGTTTTGCATATATATGACTATTAGTATCTAATTACAATATCTTATAACACGACTAAATATACTACTAAACGATAAAATTGAGACAACCAATTAATGACTAAGCTAAAAATAACTAAAAGTTTGTCGCATTATAATATACTGTAAATTAGCTACTATTGGTCACTGACTGAAAAATGGTCATTTATATGAAAATTTTAGTGGTTTTTTTAGTAACTATTTATCCATTTTGTACTAGTGTTAGGGCTGACGACATCAACCGTAGGCAATTCTAGGGCTAGAAAAACCCTAATTTTTGTGCTAAGGATTCAACTTAGGGTCAATTGATGGTTTGTGGATCCTACTATTGATTATATCCTTATATAAAACCTTTTTTGTCTCCTTGTATGCCTAGTTGTGCTACTTTTGAATCATATATAAAAAACCGTAGCCTACAAGTCCTTTACATGTTGCTTCTAGGGTACATTTCTCCTTTTATAGTAAAGATGAGCCTTTTCCTTATCCTAAGTACCTTCAATAATCCTTTTGAATTCTCATCTTTGAACTCTACATCAAGAATATCCTTTAGGTGACCTACCCTTGGAAGCCTTTTGTGTGGTAAAAATCCATTAAAGAGTAGGAGTTGGATTCCTGAGATGGTAGTGGCATTCACCTCATTATTGTGTCTTTTTCTGGACTTTTCCTTGTGAGGCATCTCACAAGACCTACTAGATTTTGAGGCAACAAAGACTATTATTCCTTCATGGTGAATTATTATTGGGATCTTAGATCTCTTCTAAAAAGAAGAAAAACCTATCGTATTAAATGGGTGTATAGAATAAGTATGCATCAAATGGGAGTGTTGAAAGGCATAAGGATTTCTTAGTTTCCAAAGGATTTCTCTAATAGAGGGGATTTATTATAATGAACTTTTTTTCTTTGTATCCAAAATGAATTCCATTAACCTTGTTCTTGCCCTTGTCACCTCATATAAATGGAAGGTTTGTCACATGTGTCTTGTATTTTCCCTCTTACATGGGAATTTACGAGAAAGAATTACATGGAAAAAAATCATATTTATATTTAAAAGGACTTCAACTTTATTTTTTCCTTAAGGAACCTTTATATGGCCTTAAGAAAGATCATTAGGTTTGGTATGCGAAAATTGAGAATTTTCTCATTGACACTAAATTTTCTAGATATCATTGTAACCCCACTATCTATACCAACAAAGTAGGTAACCATCTTATAATATTTTTTTTTTTAGGTTGATGAGCTTACACTCACTAGTATTGACCCAAATATTCTAATCCATGTGGGATCCATCCTTAAGAAAATATTTTGAAATCACAAACTTAAGACATTTGTATTATTTTATTGGCCTCAAATTCTTGTAAACCAAGGAAGGAAATTTTCTTTCCAATCTAGGTATGCATGTGATTTTATTTGTTTATTTCACATGGAACATTATAAATAGGTCCATCTCCCATTTAATTTAGAGTTAGATTTTTTACCACATGCGCTACACTCAAAATAGATTTCACTTTGTATCATCAATTAGTTGGTATCCTTTTGTATCTGAGTCATATATATCTTGACATCTTCTTTGATGTTGGTATTGTTTCCCAATAGATACAAACATCCTACAGAATCCATTGAAAAGTAGAAAAAAATATACTTGGACATATTTAAGGTATAGTTCAGTTTGGGATACAATATAATTGAAGGGGGGGCTCTATTGATTGGTTCAAATATTGATTTATATTGGGTTGGAAAACATGATTGTTGAAAGCATACTATAGGTTATATTTTCTTTCTTGGTTATGGAGTTATCACTTAGGATTGTAAGAAGCAACATGGCCTTTATTTTTCTTCAAAATACCCAAAATATTGAGTAGTAGTTAGTGCAAATAAAGAAGCTTCGGGAATTTAGTAGATCCCTTTGGAGTTTGGATTCCAATGGTAGTGTGTATACATGCTATGGTGTGATAATTATAGTGTCATTTAGCAAACCAAAAATATGATTCAACATTAGTGCAACAAAAATATTTAGCTACATATTCACTTCATAAGAAAACTTCTCTAAAATCATGTTTCCAAAGTGCACCATTTTCCTATAGATAATCAAGTTGTAGGCATTTTCATGAAGGATATTATAAAAGAAAAAATTTCCAAACTTTGTTATATTTTATATATTGGTTAATTATTAGTAAGATGATATAAGATCTAATTCCTCCCTCCTTCTCCTATTCTGTCAACTTTGTAAATCCTCCAATCCTATCCCAAGTTTTTTTTTATAGGAAAATTTTAGGATATTTAAACACTTAGGAGTTTGCTAAGATCAACCTTCTATACTATGTGTTTAGGAAAATGATTATTCTTCATTATGAATTTTAATTATCTGATTTGAATGGCATGGTTATGTTCTAGAAATACAATAATCCAATGCTTCATATTTTCCTTACTACTAATAACAATGTTCATTTACGATATAAACCTAATTGTTCTATGGCCTCTGTTTAAAGATTATACAGTGTCATTTTCTAATGATTGATTATGAGAGACTCATGCAAATTATTTTACGTTTTCATTAAAATATTTCAGCAAGTTGTTGTGTTGGTTAGGACCACGGATTGTTTCACTTTTTTATACCTTTAACCATCTAATACATCAATGTACATATATTCTATATGTTTATGTGACTAGCTTCTTTAAGATGCTTGCCTTGTGTGGATATCCCTATTTATTGAATATATTGGGTTCCTTCAAGCTTCCATTTTAAGTTGAAAGGAGGGGTGTTGAAACCATAGTGGGTTGAATCACAGATAAATTGGGCATAATTTTCTTCAAGGTGAAATCCTAACATTACAGGATTTTGGTTAAAGGATGTTGGTGGAAGAAAATAGGAGGATATCTGCCAATTCCCTAACAAAAAGGATCTCTGAATTGAGAATCAATCCAACTACTCCATAATATGCCTAAGGCCATTTTTCTTATTATATTAGATGAATCCTCCTTTATTCAATATAGGGTCATAAGAACCCAATATATAATTATATCATTTACCATTTCTCTTAAAAAATCCCTTATAAAGGCACCTCTTCATTTATCCTCCCAGTATAATACCATGTTCAAGGTCAGCCCCCACCACAATAACTAATATTGTATTAGAGACAAGCAAATACCATTGAAAATTTCAAAGATATGTCCAACACTCTTACTTTACTTTATGGTGGATTAGAATATATCTTAAAGAGTTGCATTTGTTTGCTAAATGTTTTATTGATGAGCAAGGTGAAGATCTAATAATGAGTAACATGGATATGAAGAGTCTCCATCAACCTACCATCCCATAAATTACACATACCCATTGATGATTCTCATGAATTAAGGATGAACCTTCATTACATTTCTAAATATTTCATGAGAATTCAATCCTCACATTACCTTCTAGCACAATTTGCTAGAGGAGAATGAGACATGGTGAATTATTTTGAAGCCGCAAATCTTACATTCATTATTTTTTTTTCTCTTCTCTTAGACCTCTAGAATATGATAATAGCTTCATTTCTTGATTCTCAAAGATTTGGTGCTAATACCCAATGGAATTTGCAATGTTAGTCACATTCATAGAAATGTGTGTTGATATGCAGCTTCTCCATGCTTCTCTTTGCTGGTTTTCTTTCCAAGTTTCATTTCAGATCTATGACTAGGGTATTTTTTAAGGATTTAATATTTTTCCTATATATAATATTGTAGGTGATTATTCTAGTTTGAAAATTCATACATACAGAATGCAGGTGAATATTCAATAAAAAGATATATAATTTATTATTAAAATTGGTAATTGTTTGGTGAATATCATCAATTTAATCATATATATGTGATAAATAGGTGGTTTTTTAACCAAATTGGTGAATATTTTTTTCATAAATGTCCAAAAAAATAGCCCATTAGTGAAATTTCGCCCCTAAAAGTTTCCTTGGGTCTATCATCATCACCTTATTCATCATTCAATGATCGGTGTGTCTGTTTTAGAGAAGAAGTCTAAAAGGAGGAATGTGCCAAGTTGGGGTTGGGAGGAGGAGAGTGAGGCTGAGGGGACAATGGTGGGGCGCGGGGGGGGGGAGGAGATCCTCATTGAGAAGGGTTGATTGGGGAATTGGAGAATGAGAAGGGGTTGTGCATTTTGTTGAGACTACAAGAAGGATTTCAATGTTAGGTTGGGTACTACAATTGGTTTCATAAGGGATTAGGTATTAATTCAAAGGGGATTTAACCACTTGAGGAGTAGTAAGAGGGATCAATTCATCAAGTATCAAAAATGAGACCAACGTTGCAAACCTTTTAGAGGCGGGTGGGGTTTACCTTTTTTATGAGCCAAGTTCATTATGAGCTATTGAATGGAATTCAAAGGGGGATTTTAAATTGAATCCATATAGCGGTTGTTTCTTTTGTCCATTCAACTTCTTAAATTTATAACCTTGTACATTATTTTCCTAAACCAGAAGGAATTTGAGGGGGGAGTAGATCTATAGTCCTTGGCAATGTGAGCATATATGTGCTGAATCGAAAATTTGAAGGGAAGTTGCTCATGAGTTGAGGGTTCTAGATGGAATCAATCATCATCAATTATAGTGATAGATTTTAACAAAGCTTTTCACAAGATATACGTGGATGTATGTTTGAGCAGAATAAAACATTTTATATTTTTATCTCAATTTTTGTTAATATTTTACTCACCATGCTGCTAATAACCTATAGGGATCCATCATTGTAGTGATGTAAAGGTAGATAACGAAAGTGAACCCACATTGGGACTATTGAGGCCACATCCACCTTTGGATCAAATTTAAAAGAGTGATGATTTAGATACATGCCTTTGGCTTGTGAAATTTAGATTATTTTTTGACATCAAATATTCCCTCCCCGCCCCCTCCCCGCCCCCCTATAGTTCTAATGAGAAAAAGAAAAAGATTAAATTTTCACAAACCTATAATTCTAATGAGAAAAAGGAAAAGATTAAATTTTCACAAACCTATAGTTGTAGTGAAAAAAATGGGGTGTTGGAGAGCCCCTCCCAACCTAGGGCCATGGTTGAGATTCATTCATGGCTGAGATTCATTCCAAGTTTCTAAGACAAAATTCCCTCTGGTCCCATTATAGATTCTTATTTATGTTTATCCAAAAAGACACTTAAAATGTATTTGGGACACTTAATTTTAATTTAAAAGGAGTGGTTTCAAGCCACCTTTCTTTTATAATAATTTGTTATAATAGTTTGTACAATTACGCAGAGGCGAAATTTTTTTATTGTTTGTATAATTAGGCACTCACAACTCATGCAAGCTACATGTCTTCGAATTCCGACGGCGTTGAGTCACGCAATATTATTTATATAGGAAATGAAGAAATATTTAATCATACGCCCATACCTCCATGTTAAAAGAATACACACACTACAATTCTTTGTGTAAGTTTTTACCATTCTTTTATATATATAATTTGGTCATAGAAATATAAGTGCACCACGTTACATTACCGCGCTATAAAGTTGAAGCACATATAAGCACTTAAAAAGTTATATTTTCAAATTTAAGTTTCTATTATTTTGATTTGAAAATAATTTTGAAAGAAATTATATTAGTAAATTTAAACCGACGCCTTTCGAACCCACTAATATGATTTATCATCAAAACAAAATAAACCTCCCCATAATGAAATATCTTAATTTATATTACTTAAAAATTAGCTTTTATTCATCTCCATAATGTTATATCTTAATTTATAACTTTATTATTTAAGAGATAGAATATGTTTCGTTTTAATACATTTATGAAGCTGAAGATACAAAAATATATATTTTATATCAATTGATTTCCAACGGTGATATATCTTAATTTGTAACGTCATTATTTAAGAGATAACATATGTTTGGTTCTCATTGTTTTAATACACTTATAACGCTGAAGACATAGAAATATACATTTTACTTTGTTTAAGAATGTTTCTTCTTCAGAATAGTTTATGAATATGTGTTTGAATAATGTTTAGTTCAAGGAAGAGACAAAAGGCATTTGTCTTTGATGGTCATCTATTTATTGAAAATAACTATGGAAAGGTCACTTTATGAATATGTTGGGGCTCACGATGCCACCGAATGCCTTTCTCTCCAACTATTTTGTTGTTATGGAAAAAAATAAAGTGGGAATCATAGTATACTAAAAGGCATAGGATTATAATATATTGGACAAGCATCATAATGTTTATTATGTACGTAGAGAGCGAGCCTTTCATAACGCCTTCACCTTCATTGCTTCACACATCTTTCTCACGCTTTCGGTTCTTGTTTCTTTGGAAGACGCATCGCTAGCTTGTCAATGGTGTTTATCAACATTTCAAAACACGCAGTCCAATATTAAAAAAATATTATATTTCAGGATAACAATGAAAATAAATTAAATAACAATTAAATAATAATAATAAAATTTATATTAAGAAAACAGAGTTACAACTGAATCGAATGACTTTGTGATGTAAATTTGACAAAAGGACGACTTCAATCCATAAGTAATACACGAGGTCCTTATTAAAAAAAAGTCTTATAAATATCTACTCAATAATTATAGTAATTAAATTTGATAGTTTAATAAATAAATAAATAAATTTAATTTTTATTTTATTTTATTAATAAAACAAGTGTTATATAGTATCTAGTACCTGTTATTTAGTTTAGCTAAAATGAAATAAAAAACAATAAATAATTAAAATTACATTTTGTAGACTATGAGAGATATTTTTTTTATAAACATTCGTAATCTTTTTATTAATAATATACTTATTTAAAAATAAAAATAAAAATAAAAATAAATCATTCACTGTAATTTATTATAACTGAAATTTAATTAATTTTTTTATATATAATTATGTTTTTAAATTAATAAATATTTTATATATAATTAAAACATATTTTAACTTTAAGATAAAATGTTTATTAAGTGATCTAAAAATAATATTTTTTGATATCTATTTCAGAAATATCAAAAATATATTTTTATTTTTTGAGAAAATAAATATTTCTAATTAGAAAATAAATTTAAATTATAGATAAATTTTATCACTTAACAACTTGTCATTATGATCCAAATATAAAAGCAAATTTTAAAAAAAATATATTATTAATATATTTATTTTTAAAATATAAAAAATTATAAAAATAAGTTTTCAATTTATGTAATAAATTTAACTAAATATCTTTTTATATAATTATATTTTTAAATTAATAAATATTTTATGTATGACTAAAGCACAAACATTCATTCTTAAGTGTGTAAATGGGAGGGTACAAATGAACATATGCATTTGAGAGCTCAGACCCAGATAATGAAAATCTAATGATAGAAGAAAATCAGCGAGCAATTGTAAATGCCATTCTTATTTTAAGAGGTTGGACGAAGGCGGAAAAGAAGAAAAGAAGGAAACTGATGCAGGAGCATCCAGCTCCGAGGAGACAGAGACTCAATGACTGGTTCGTGCAGAAACAGGACACGACTTCAAGGGTGATTGGACAGGTCACCAAAAGGAAAAATTGGTTGTTGTTTTTAGTTAATCATTATTCATTTCTTTTCTTTTATTTAATTACAGCACAAGTTAAGTTACTGGTAGTTAGCTAGGTAACCAACAACTGTTTTAGTTAATTTATTGTTTAAAAAAACAGGTAACAGTTAAAGAATTCAGTTTCTAAACAGTTAGATTCAGTGTAGCTCAAAATGAAAAAAACACGATGTAAGAGGGATCTTTTTTTTGGTTCACCTCAGAAGAAGTAAGGAAAATATAGCAAGACAGTATTCAAGCAATATAGAAAGACACCCTCTGTAATTGAAGCATTGATTTCTTTTCCTGAATATAAATTACTGTTCATTACTTTTCTGTGTTATACAACTGAGAGTTACAAACATTTGTTATTTTGAAACAAATTAAGATAGAACGATATTCATATGCTGTAACTAGAAATATTGAAGCAATTACAGGCCTCAGGCCGAAACCATAAGTACATTGCCAGGTCTATCACACAGCAAGAAGCGTAAAGCGGCCAAGCAACATATGCATACAACGTTGCGAGGATAAAGTAAAGACAGACTTCGTATCAAGTCAAGTTACGGCCAAACCGAACAGAGCCCATAAGCCAACACAAAGAGTCACACGGTCATTTACAAATCAACACAGCGACTATTAACAAAGGTAACAATTCCAGAACCGTTGCTTTCATTTATACAGTATTTCATAAGTCTTCGTAAACCACAGTCCAATAAATAACAACAGAGTCACATAACAAAGGCGGCACCGCCGTAACAGCATAAGTCTAAGGTATAGACGCATGGAGGTCATACAATGACACAGAGGAACGAAACCCTGAAGATGTGAACGCCAGCAAAGGGCACGACCATTCTACAAAACCTAACCAATAGAACCCTACAGCAAGTACATACTGCATAATCTAAGAAACGCTGGAATAAGAGTAGACCCTACCCGGTCACAAGGCTACCAGAGATTGGAGGAAGCCGAGGACTGCACATTTGAAACCCTCGCGAGCAGAGCTCCCAACCCACCTGCACAGGACCACTGAATGAGTTAAGACATTTCTATAACCAGAATAAATGTCAGAAGAAGCCGAGTAAATATTGTAAGATGCAAGAGTAAGAGAACCGTGAACTTACCCAAGGGTCGACGAAGGCTGCCGAGCCACAAAACGAAACCATAAGCTGAAAGGCACAAGAACCCTGTAAGCATCGATAACAGGTGGCGGAGGACGATAAAACATAGAACCAGAGGTTACCTTGAAGCCTGGTTGCGTTCGGAGGGAAGATAGCTTTGTGGCTGCGAATACCTGCACAGGACCAGAGCTCAGAAACCGGAAAGCAAAGGATTGTTTCGCCAAAGCCATAAAAATACAAACCCTTACCACAGACTTCCAAACCAGGTCGACGAAGACAGCAGCTACAGCAAAGGATTTGCATTTCGAACAGAGCCACAACCAGTGACAGAGTGAGAGATAGGTTGTGTTAGCGCACAGAGGGCAGCGCTATAACCACGCGGAGCTGGAACAGAAGGGAGAACGAGTGCAAATGAGCCGAGACTAAACCTTAAGGGTTTTACAAAGGCGGAAAGCCACGGAGAGGACCGGTGATCAAACCTGTTAACCGGAAGATGAGAACGTAAATGCGCCTCGGTATTAGGACAGATATTTACCCGCGCCAAGTGTGACCACGTGGGACTGAAGTGAGTCACGTGGCTGAGACCACGTCACCAGGGCTGGGCCATCATAGGTGGTATCAGAGCTAGTTTCTTGAGTTAGAACCAATGGAACAGGGAGAAGGTGAAGGTGAAGGAAGAGGAAGAGGAAGAGGAAGAGGAAGAGGAAGGGGAAGAGTAGTCCGGAGGGTAGTAGATGATGGACTTCGAGAGGAGATTCGAGTTTTGCGTGAAAGATTGGCAGTAGTGGAAGCTGGGGGAAGAAGAAACCCAGCAGATGACAGTGATGAAGAAGAAGTTGAACCAGAGGAGGAATTAGAGGGGGTGACACCAGAATTTAGATTGTTGAAGTCGGTCTTGCTGTCAAGTCATAAGCCCAAACATGAGCTGTCGACTTATGACGGAAGCCTGTCCGCAGACGTGCTGCTGGATTGGTTAAGTGAAGTTAACAAGTATTTTGAATTTGAAGAAACCAGCGAAGATAAGCAGGTAAAATTCGCTGCCACCAAGCTGAAAGGACATGCGTCCTTGTGGTGGGACAGTGTTCAGGCGGAACGGAGGAGGCTTAACAAACAGCCTATAAAGAAATGGTCTAGAATGGAGGCCAAACTGAAAGAGAAATTCTTACCACAGGATTATCAGATTATGCTGTACAGGCAGGTACAGAACTTGAAGAAGAGGGGAATGACTGTGAAAGAATTTACAGAAGAGTTCTACAAGTTAAATTTGCGAGCAGGTTATGTGGAGGACACCCCTGAGAAAACAGCCAGATTTGTGAATGGCTTAAGGGGGGAAATCTTAGACGAGATTGGTATCCTTTCACCCCGGACAATGGAGGAAGCCTATCAGTTTGCACTGAAGGCGGAAGAAAAGATTAACCGAAAGCAGAATGCCAGGAGAGGAGGTGGAACTGGCAGGGGAAAGGGTAAAGTATTTGGAAGAGGCCGAGGTGCAGGCCCAAGTGAAGAAAGCAGCAGTTCTAAATCTGCTGGAGCAACAGAAAAAGACAATAGCACGAGAGGAGGACGACCACCCCAGCGAGGGCGAGGAAATGGTCGGGCCAGAGGAGCTGTCCAGTGCTATCGCTGCCACAAATGGGGGCACAAGTCTTATGAATGTCCTGAAGCTGAACCAGCAGGCGGAAGAGGGACTTATGTTGTTCAGACTGAGGATGCTGAGGCAACACCTCAGGAAGCAGAAAATGCACCAGAGACAGGTGAAGCTTTGGTGTTGAACAAAGTGCTGTTGAAACCAGCAAAGGAGGTTGCAGAACCGGATCAGCGTAAAGCCTTGTTCCGCACTGTCTGCAAGTCGCGGGGCAAGTGTTGCAAATTGATTATAGATAGTGGGAGTACGGACAATCTTGTGGCGGTGGAGATGGTAGAAAAGTTGGGACTGAAGAACTTAAAGCATCCTACACCCTACAAAGTGTCATGGCTGCAGAAGGGACATCAGCTGTTAGTTGACGAGCAATGTGAAGTAGAATTCCAAATTGGCAAGTACAAGGATAAGATCCTTTGTGATGTCATGCCAATGGATGTCTGTCACCTATTGTTGGGACGACCTTGGCAGTTCGATAGAGGTGCAGTTCATGACGGGAAAAAGAATTGCTACAAGTTTGTTAAAGATGGGATCAAGCACACGCTTGTACCCATCAAAGAGGAAAATACAGCAGAAACCAGTGGAGTGAAGGCATTGCTGTTGGGAGGAAAGGAGTTCGTGAAACAGATTGAGGACAGCGAAATCAACTTTGCTGTCATAAGGAGACCAAAGGCAGTAGTGTTACACACACAGCTGTCAAATTTGCCAGAGGAAGTTCAGCAGTTACTGCAAGAATTTGGGGACATAGTGGTGGATGATCTTCCAAATGAGTTACCACCAAGGAGGGGTATTAGTCATTGTATCGACTTTATACCAGGTGCAAGCTTGCCGAATAAGGCTGCTTACCGTATGAGCCCCAAGGATCATGAGGAAATTAGAAAGCAAGTTCAGGAGTTACTTGACAAAGGGTTGATTCGAGAGAGTATGAGCCCTTGTGCAGTACCGACTGTTTTGGCTCCAAAGAAGGGAGGAGAATGGCGAATGTGCACAGACTCCAGAGCCATAAACAAAATTACTGTCAGGTACAGGTTCCCCTTACCAAGGATGGACGATATGATGGATTGTTTGAGTGGGGCAGCCTATTTCTCAAAAATTGATCTGAAGAGTGGGTATCATCAGATTCGAATACGAGAAGGCGATGAGTGGAAGACAGCTTTCAAGACAAATGAAGGCTTATATGAGTGGCTGGTGATGCCATTCGGATTGAGTAACGCTCCCAGTACTTTCATGCGGTTGATGAATGAGGTATTGAAAGAGTTTAATGGGAAATTTGTGATAGTTTACCTGGATGATATTTTGATTTTTAGCAGGACTAAAGAGGATCATTTCAGGCATTTACAGAGTGTGTTGAGGAAGCTGCAGCAAAACAAGTTGCTGATAAATTTGAAAAAGTGTACCTTTTTCCAGCGAGAACTAGTGTATTTGGGGTTTGTTATTGCAGAGAATGAGCTAAAAATGGATCCGGAAAAGGTGGCAGCCATAGTTAGCTGGCCGTCACCAAGGAGTTTATTTGAAGTCCGGAGTTTCCATGGACTAGCCAGCTTTTATAGGAAATTTATCAGAAATTTCAGCGAGATTTGCGCACCTATGTTGGACACGATCAAGAAGGCAAATCAGCCTTTTCACTGGACTGAAGCGGCAGAAAGCAGTTTTCAAACTTTGAAGAAGAAGATTACTGAAAGACCAATACTGAGACTGCCAGATTTCAACAAACTTTTTCAAGTTCGTTGTGATGCCAGTGGGACAGCCATTGGGGCAGTCCTCAGTCAAGAGGACAGACCGGTCGCTTTCTTCAGTGAAAAGCTAAATGAGAGCAGGCAAAAGTACTCAACCTACGACAAAGAATTTTATGCAATCATACAAGCGTTGAAGCATTGGCGGCATTATCTATTGGGAGATGAGTTTGTTTTGTTTACAGATAATTCTGCCTTGCAGTATATTATGCAACAGCATAAACTAAACCACAAACATGCAGCTTGGGTGGAGTATCTGCAAAATTTTACATTCGTATTAAGGCACATTAGTGGCCAAGCGAATAAGGTGGCAGATGCACTGAGCAGAAGAACCTTGCTTCTGTAGGAAAGTACAATGCAAGTTCTGGGTTTTGAACATTTGAAGGAGCTGTATCCAACTGATACCGAATTTAGGGAGGCATACGAAGCCTGTCAAAACCCTTTGATAAGGAATGATAGCATGTGGCTAGATTATAATTTGCAGGAAGGGCTGCTGTTTAAAGGAGGACAACTATGTATACCCAACTGTTCCATGAGGGAAAACATAATACAGGAGAAGCACAGTGGAGGACTGGCTGGACACTTTGGTATCGACAAGACGGTTGCTCAAGTACAGCACTTTTATTTTTGGCCGAAATTGCAGCGAGATGTGCAGAGGTACGTGAGCAGATGCAGAGTTTGTCAACTAGCAAAGGGTCATAGTCAAAACACTGGTCTATACTCACCATTACCGATTCCGAGTCGACCATGGGATTCAGTGAGCATGGACTTCGTTTTGGGTCTACCAAAGACACAGCGGGGCTTCGATTCAGTCATGGTTGTAGTTGACCGATTCTCAAAAATGGCACATTTTGTACCGTGCAGGAAAACCAACGACGCTACCTACATTGCACACCTATTCTTTACTGAAGTCGTTCGGTTACATGGACTCCCGAAATCCATCATCTCTGATCGGGATGTAAAGTTTACTGGTCACTTTTGGAGAACTCTGTGGAAAAAGTTAAATACACAACTGCAGTTCAGCTTTGCTTATCATCCGCAGACTGATGGTCAGACGGAAGTCGTAAACAGAAGCCTAGGGAACTTACTTCGCAGTTTGACAGGAGGAAATTCCCGGACGTGGGACCGTGTACTTGCTCAAGCCGAGTTCGCGTACAACGATTCACCTAACCGCAGCACCGGTTACAGTCTGTTCCAGATTTTGTACGGTATGCATCCGCGAGGAGTGCATGAGTTACGGGATTTGGGGAAACTTGAGAAGCGGAGTGCTGATGGGGAAGAGTTCGCTCAAGCAATGAGCAATTTACACGAACAGGTCAAGCTGAAGTTACAGGACAGCAGTCTGAAATACAAGCAGCGAGCTGACACAAAGCGTCGGGAAGTTCAGTTTAACGTTGGGGATGAAGTCCTTGCGTATCTACGTAAGGAGAGGTTTCCGAAGCGGGAGTATAACAAGCTAAAATTTAAAAAGATCAGCCCTTGCAAAATCATCCGCAAATTTTCTGCGAACGCTTACGAAATACAGTTGCCACCCGAAATTGGAATTTCTCCCATTTTCAACGTAGCAGATCTGTTTCCCTATGTAGCCAATTCAGAAGATGATACAGCAACTACAACACCACAGAAAGACAGCTATGAGGAAGGTTCTTGGACGAGACAACTACCAAAGGCACCACCCCTTGAGATCGAAGGAATACTGGACACACAGGTAGCTAGACGCACACGCAGGAAGGAGTATCTGCGATATTTGGTCAAGTGGCGGAACCGTCCAATAGAGGACAGTTCTTGGCTCGACGCAGCGCAGATAACTAAAGCGGGCTACTCTGTTGACGAGCTCATGGAACGGAGCCATGACTTTTTGCCACCTCGGGAGCCTGATGCAGGAGCATCCAGCTCCGAGGAGACAGAGACTCAATGACTGGTTCGTGCAGAAACAGGACACGACTTCAAGGGTGATTGGACAGGTCACCAAAAGGAAAAATTGGTTGTTGTTTTTAGTTAATCATTATTCATTTCTTTTCTTTTATTTAATTACAGCACAAGTTAAGTTACTGGTAGTTAGCTAGGTAACCAACAACTGTTTTAGTTAATTTATTGTTTAAAAAAACAGGTAACAGTTAAAGAATTCAGTTTCTAAACAGTTAGATTCAGTGTAGCTCAAAATGAAAAAAACACGATGTAAGAGGGATCTTTTTTTTGGTTCACCTCAGAAGAAGTAAGGAAAATATAGCAAGACAATATTCAAGCAATATAGAAAGACACCCTCTGTAATTGAAGCATTGATTTCTTTTCCTGAATATAAATTACTGTTCATTACTTTTCTGTGTTATACAACTGAGAGTTACAAACATTTGTTATTTTGAAACAAATTAAGATAGAACGATATTCATATGCTGTAACTAGAAATATTGAAGCAATTACAGGCCTCAGGCCGAAACCATAAGTACATTGCCAGGTCTATCACACAGCAAGAAGCGTAAAGCGGCCAAGCAGCATATGCATACAACGTTGCGAGGATAAAGTAAAGACAGACTTCGTATCAAGTCAAGTTACGGCCAAACCGAACAGAGCCCATAAGCCAACACAAAGAGTCACACGGTCATTTACAAATCAACACAGCGACTATTAACAAAGGTAACAATTCCAGAACCGTTGCTTTCATTTATACAGTATTTCATAAGTCTTCGTAAACCACAGTCCAATAAATAACAACAGAGTCACATAACAAAGGCGGCACCGCCGTAACAGCATAAGTCTAAGGTATAGACGCATGGAGGTCATACAATGACACAGAGGAACGAAACCCTGAAGATGTGAACGCCAGCAAAGGGCACGACCATTCTACAAAACCTAACCAACAGAACCCTACAGCAAGTACATACTGCATAATCTAAGAAACGCTGGAATAAGAGTAGACCCTACCCGGTCACAAGGGTACCAGAGATTGGAGGAAGCCGAGGACTGCACATTTGAAACCCTCGCGAGCAGAGCTCCCAACCCACCTGCACAGGACCACTGAATGAGTTAAGACATTTCTATAACCAGAATAAATGTCAGAAGAAGCCGAGTAAATATTGTAAGATGCAAGAGTAAGAGAACCGTGAACTTACCCAAGGGTCGACGAAGGCTGCCGAACCACAAAACGAAACCATAAGCTGAAAGGCACAAGAACCCTGTAAGCATCGATAACAGGTGGCGGAGGACGATAAAACATAGAACCAGAGGTTACCTTGAAGCCTGGTTGCGTTCGGAGGGAAGATAGCTTTGTGGCTGCGAATACCTGCACAGGACCAGAGCTCAGAAACCGGAAACCAAAGGATTGTTTCGCCAAAGCCATAAAAATACAAACCCTTACCACAGACTTCCAAACCAGGTCGACGAAGACAGCAACTACAGCAAAGGATTTGCATTTCGAACAGAAGGAGACGGGGTGTAGCTGAGCCGAGAGGCCACCATCAGTGACAGAGTGAGAGATAGGTTGTGTTAGCGCACAGAGGGCAGCGCTATAACCACGCGGAGCTGGAACAGAAGGGAGAACGAGTGCAAATGAGCTGAGACTAAACCTTAAGGGTTTTACAAAGGCGGAAAGCCACGGAGAGGACCGGTGATCAAACCTGTTAACCGGAAGATGAGAACGTAAATGCGCCTCGGTATTAGGACAGATATTTACCCGCGCCAAGTGTGACCACGTGGGACTGAAGTGAGTCACGTGGCTGAGACCACGTCACCAGGGCTGGGCCATCAGAAACCATAACTAAGTATTTTTACTTGATCCCAATGGTCTCTACTAGACTTAACCCTGTCTTTTTTCTCTTTTCCTTTCTTCGAATCTTTCTCCCCCTCCGAGTGGCCAAGAAGAAGCGAGCTTCTACCAAGAAGAATCGCTGAGTTCCTTCATTCTCGTTCGGTTCCATAATAGCCAAGAATCAGTTGTAACTGATATGTAATTTAAAATTACTTTTACGTAGGTTTAATTAACTGATTTGTAATTTAAAATTACTTTATGTGGGGTTAATCACGATAGGTATATTACAGAGGACATCCAGATATTATAGATTTGGAAAATTACAACTTGTGAAGTTGAAGTGGGCAATCTTTGTAATGTTTATTTATTTATTTTGATTATTGTTAAATTGCAGATTTCAATTAATCATTATTTTCATATTATTTGCAGGTCACTCCCTAAACTCAGCTAAATATTTTCACACTAATGACTATCCCCTGTCATGCAGTAATATTCCATGCAGTGAAAAAGGCACTTGTACCCAACCACTATTGTTTTGCGAAAATCCCATTAATAGGTGGAATTTTTGTAGAAGTATTGTAGAAATTTAGTCCTTATTACTCAAAAAATTTATTATTTAAATAATTGGATGAGGAGTAAATTTGTTTTAAAAAGATTTTTGGATGGAATAAATGAAGTATCTAAATGGAGAATGTGCCTTCTTACTTGTCATTTTTTTAGTCAATAGTAATTATTCATTTTATATGGTGATGAGCTTTATTTTCAATTTCACAGTAAGCATGGAATAATTTTATCAAAACATGTATTTAGAAACTATGAAAGCTTAATAATTTGATTGGTGTGATGGCTAATAGAAACAAAATGTTTTTTTAACTAAGTACAACCTGATGCATATATACAAGCTTCGATTCAAAATTAAACCAGGTCCGAGGACCATAAATCTTAGCTAAATGTACGAGTAACAAGCGGCTTATAAGCCGAGAGCATTTTCTAGCTAAACCCTAGCAAGGTAAACAAAATGCAGGTTCAGGCATGGAGTAGCCGACTGCAATTCGAACCTAGGGTTTGGACGAATACAGAACCTGAGACATAAACAGAGAGCCATGAGACACCCTCTGGTCAAGAGACTGGTATGAATTCAATCCTCATGTATAAACCCTTGTTTAACAACGGGAAAATCATCTAGTCCAGGGAAAAGCATACCTGTGCCATTTGGAGCCAGCGTAGTCTTCCTACAGGCGGTAGAGGACCGTGGAGACAAACCCACCTGCATCATAACAGTCACACTGTAAATATCCCTGGAAGGTCAAAACAAAACAAAGGGTTTCGGAGAGTTAAACATATCGTATTCACCTACACAGATAACTGCGAAAATAGACTAGCAAGTATGTCGGCAAGGGTGAAACGATACCTGGAATAGCAAGTTGAGACCTGGTAATTGTTGCAGAGGAGGACCGCCGAGCTGGGTGAGTGTCGGCCTCACCAGACTTGTGCAAATGAGCCAAACCGAAAGACCCGGTGGTTTAAGAATAGGCCACCAAACCCTTGAGCAAATCCGAACCCTCCGTTGTGGTAAGTGAATCTCCATCGTCCGTTCGAGCGGGAGAGTCTGGCGCGAAAACCACAGCAGGTCAACCGAGGATCACATGGGTTCACGTGGTTCCATGCCACCTGGCGTTAAGGTTGGTGAGGTGGGTTAAGCCTCCGTCCACCACCTGGCTCCGGAGACGGGCTAATAAACAATCCATTGGTGATTCGACCGGATTCAATATTAATACCCATAGACCATAACGTTAAACCTTAAAGTGTGATGCATATAGAGTAATATGTATTGATCAAAGATTTGGGTAAATAACATAAGGTTTGGTTATATAACAAAACGCATAAACATATTAACTATGCCGTGAGTACCTGTTTTCCTAGTTGAATGGGAAGGGGATTAAAGTAGTTAATCCATGAATGAAATTTTTTGGTTTTACTTTGGTATATATATATTCACGAAGGGATCGTGACATCCTCAATAATGGCAATAGGTCTTTAAGATTTGAAATAGAATAAAGAATGAGATGTGTGTGTATATAAGACGATGGAGAAAATTACATTCAAATTTTGTTTAAATTTTATTATTTCTTATTTTTAGAATTGTTTTTTACTAATTTAATTACATTCATTGAAATAAAGACAAATTAAAAATTAACAAAAAAAAATATAGTGCAAAATGTTTTAAAAAAAAAATTTCTCTTTAAATTTTGTCATAAAATATTGGGAAAAAACTAAAATGGAAATAATAGAAAAAAGGAAAAAATCAAAATAAAAAAAGTTAAATAACGCAAAACAAAACAAAACGTAAAAATAAAAAAACAGTAACTAATAGAAAAAAAAAGTCATTTTAGATTGAAAATATTGTGAAAAAATTATAATTCATGAAAATGGAAATAATAGAAAAAAGAAAATGAAAAAACCATAAAGTTAAATAAAATGGAAATAAAACTTAAAACAAAAAATTAATAACTAATAGAAATGGAAGTTACTAAACAACCCATAATAAGACATCAACTAATCACATTACAAATAAATAAATTTAAATAATAATAAAAAATAACAAAAAAATGAATTCTTAATGTTAAACTATGGATAATTTTTTGGTTAAAGACAAACTAATACCAAGTCAAAAGAAAAACTGAATCCATACCTACAAATAACATAATAAAATATTTTTAATCATAACAATATAATCCACCTAAAAACTATAAATTTTAAATGAAAAATCTAATTTTAATTTCTTACTTCTTTGTACAAATACTTTCAAATCATATTCTAGTTTCATCATTTCTTCCCCATTATTACTTTGAAAATCCCTATCTTACTCGTGAATTTCCATTAACAAATTTTTCTCTATGCTTCTTGCATTTCCATTGGAGAGCTAAGGATACCATATATTGATGAGCTTTTCCCACCCCTAATTCGACTATTCCATACTTCTATTGACCTCCATGAACTCACAGATCTCACATTGGTTTTTTCTACACCAGGTCATCTATCTCACATTGTTCTTTTCTACACCAAGTCATCTTTTCTGTTACAGGAGACTTGAAACCAACAACAAATTTTTAGAGTATCCAAAATTTCAAGATTTCACGATAAATCTATAAATAATAAAAGGCAAAAGGAGGAAGAGATTTATCTCCCTTCCCACCCTTCAATCCAATCATAATTAAAATTAAACAAAAACAATGATAAATGGCAACGGAGAGAATAGCAGACTAACACATAATATTCAGGATACGTTTAACGCTAAATAATATCATAGTAACCAAGTAAAGTGAACGCCATCTCCCTTCAATTTTCTTAATTAATCTTCACTCATAATTAATCTTCACTCACGTATTTTTATTTATTTTTTTGTTTTTTTTATCTTTATAACACAAAGAAATAAATAAGTTTCTTCAAAGTGAGAGGAAATCTTTGTTCTTTGGACAAAAGAAGATAAATAAAGATTTTGAAAAGTGTCTTTAAAGTGGAGAATCATATTTGTAATACACACTTTGTTATTTGTGTAAATTTCAGTTTTGAGAGGTTATTAATATTTTAACTTTATTATTAAAACTAATAACTATTAATATTTTAATTTTATTATTAAAACTAATTTTATTACTAAAACTAATACTTAAAGTGATAGGAAAATTTATTTTTATATTTCTTTTGAAATCAAATATAATTTCCTATACTTATTATTCAGAATTTTAAATTTACTTGTTGATTAAATTTTGATTAATTAATAGTTTTAATATAAATAATTTATTGTGGGTTTATATAATATATTTTTTTCTCTCTTATTTATTTTGTAAAATGTATGAAGATCATTTTATGCATTAATTCCGGATCTATCAAGTGTCGAGTAAGGTCAAATCTATTGAAGTGAAAACTTCCTTTAGAGTGAAAAGAGAGATTTGATCATTTTGGGAGCTTGGTAGATCTCGAGTTAAGATAGATCTAGGCTAGTTTAATTATTAGCCTTTAAATAGGCTACTTTAAAGAAGAATACGGTTGGAAAAACCATGGGAATACCATGAGAAAATATAATACATTATAGAAGAATACCATGGGAAAAACCATGGGAAAAAACATTTTTTTTTGCAAGTCGGAACATTCTATTAGCTGGAGAAGAAAATATTTACAAGGCTATTGCTAAAAGGTCTGGCGACCTAACCCTGACCAGGATTGCTGACCATTTCCATCAGTCCAAAATAAATAGTCCAAAAAAGACATAAGCTAACTAACCATAACTGTAAGAGAAGGATATGCCAAAAGTCTAACAAAATGAAAAAGACACCAAAACACATACTCAATCATCAGAGTTGATAGAAATTGGGTTGTCTAGATCCATCGCAGGTTGAGGAGGGGGGTGAAATGAGTAGTTGATGTGTTGCTCTAGATGATCTAGCAAAGCCTCCAAATACTCCAACTTGTCCAGAATGCACATATGTCTAGGCCATACTACCACCACCACCCACTCTTGAAGCTGACACTGAAAATATTGGATTTGAGCCAAGGTTCTCATGATCGCCTTATGCTCCTCCTAGCAAATTCTCTCATAGGTTTCCAGGTGCATTTTCACAGAATGGTGTGATTGACCTATGGTGGTGTAAGAGGGATTGTTCCTCTTCCTCAAATTTAGTTGGCTCTGAGCTCAGCCTCGCCTCCTCCCACTTCAAGTATCGACATCAAGGTTTGGGTTCTGTGACCAACCCCCTTCCACCTCCACCCAAGCGTGATCTACGTCACAGTGCCATGTGCAAGCCAGAACCCAAAACCTCTCCAACTCCTTGGTCATTTTCACCACCGCAACATGGCAACAACATCGCACCACAACACTAGCAACAACACAACACCAACACCAATGCAACACCAACAACACCGCAATATTGTAACACCAACACCATTGCATCACTAAAAACACCGCAACACGTCCACAACAAATATAAAATATTCCCTCTCGGCCCAATGACCTTTGCCATCTGACCCTATTCATGCTCTGTATTGGTCACCCCACCCTGGTTCGAACTCTACAAATAACACCTTCTCGAGCTGAGGTGCCCAAATGTGCTAGCCCACCTAAGACTGTGCACCGTTGCACCCTTAAACTAAAGAGTCATTGAACACCACATGCTTAAAACAATGAGAGGCAATTAGGGTAATAATTTCCCCAAATACCCTTCAACACAAACAAGAATGTACCTAGTAAGAGTCCACAATTTGATGAAGACGCTAGAGGAGGGAAGATGGTGGGTTGAGTTACGGAAGCTTGCCCGATCTGGAGGGTACCATAAAGAAAGCGATAAGATATACAAGAAAAGAGGATGGATGACTCCCTCCAGTAGCCAGAAACCACCTCTAACATCATCCAAACATAAGAAAGTCTTCTTATCCCCCTCCAAAACTTATCATCATGGTATCACTCGGAGTCGCAAGCCCTGTACTTCCATCACCAGAGTATCATAACAATTCCCATAAAATTCAGTAGACTTCCAATCACCCATTGACCTCCATTTAAATGCACACAAGCATGGCTATTTGGGTTCATATCGACCAATGGTGGCATATCTTGCCACACATACCTCCCACATGTCATGCGCATGTGAAATCTAAGGGGAGGCCAGGCTTGGCCTCCACTATCCGTGATTTTGCCACCCCCATCGGGGTATGGGATATTTTTGTATTGTAATTTTCATTTTCATTCTTATGTTATTTCATTTTGTTTTGACCTAGTCAAAATGTTAAACAATACAACATATCTATCATACAAGGTTGGAGAGCGCCTCTTGGTGCAATGATATAATTTTGTTCGCTCCTATTTACTTTGTAAGATGTACGAAGATAATTTTGTGCACTAAAAATACAAAAATATAGGATTTCATTACAAATGGACTTTTCACAAGACATCTCAAACTTGTATAAGAGCATTAATTGATTTCTTAAACTAATCAATTAAAGTAAGAACACATTTGTATAAAAGAACTAACTTATCATTTAAATCAAGTTTAAAAAATAATATCAAATTTATATAAGAATATTAATTGACCATTTAAACAATCCTAGATCCATCTTAATCCTAGATCTATCAAGCCCCAAGAGGGATCAAATTTCTAGAGGGTAAATATTTCCTCAACGTTTGCACTAAAAAAACAAGGTTTACACTTCGAGAGATTTGATCCTCTCGTTACTTGATAGATATGGAGTTAAAATGAATCTAATATACTTTAAAACAAGAGATTCAAGATTCAAATTCCTATAGATAAAACCAACAAAATATAATATAATAAATAAATATTGTATTTTAAATAATAACCATTTTTCTAAATAACTAAAAATATGATATTAAAAATTATTTGAAAAAAACATAAATAACCTATTAAAAAGATAACAAAACGTAAGGAAAATTTTAAAAACATTGTCATCTGTTGTGTCATTGTAAGGGACCCAATCCTGACATGGTCCAATGTCAATACAAACGCAGGGTACAAGGGGATTATATGTAACCCCTTGCTTCCCTTCATGGAGGCCATGCCTATCTTGGGAGCACACTATGAATTGTGACACACACACACACACATGAGTGTGTGTGTTGTGTCATTGTATGGGGCCCAATCATGACATGGTCCAATAGCCCTCCAAACCTAGGGTACAAGGGCATTATATGTAATTGCTTGCTTCCCTTCGAGGAGGCCATGGTTGTCTTGGGAGCATGCTATGAATTATCTTTCTGTCTCTCTCTGTCTTTCTCTCTCACACACACAGAAAACAAATAAACAAAAAAAGGGATAAGAAAAAATAGAACCAATATGATGGGGAAATTTTAAATCTGTTTTGTTTTATATTATTTTATTTTTATGTAAGCTTGAGTTTTTAATTGTTTTTTAATATAATTTTATTTAAAGTTTATTGTTTAATAAAAATAAAGGTGGAATATATGTGTTAACTTAATTAAAAAAATATAATTAGATAAAATGCTTTAATTTAATGGATTAAAAAGATGGCAGATGTGGGGATCCATATCAATCCTAGAGAAAACATGAATTGATCTATGTCTAGGGATTGTGAGTGTCATCCTACAATCAAGATAGAGTTATGCGTTACTCTAAGTATTAAGGTTTGTGACACAAACACAAACTCAATCATTAACATTAGTGGGTGACTCTAGTACAATCATTAGGTTGGTGCACAAGAAAGCCACCCTAACTTATTATAAGCTATCTTCTATTATGGTTTAAGCTGAAAATGAGGCCACAAGATTTATAGCAATCTCCTCTTATCAGGTAGTAATGAGTTTAATCACCAAGTTGTTTCATCAATCAACAAAGAAACAAGGCTAAAAATAAGGGATATTTAAGCTAATGACCAATTAACCATCAAATTTATTCCTTAATCACCCTTTTGAAATTAATGACAAGTATGCCAATTTTATTATGCCACATATATTTCCTTTTTTACAACCAAAACATGAAATAATTTCTATATTACAATCTACGCATGGGATGTAGCACTAAAAAAATTTACAAAATTGATGATTCATGCCTATTAGCATATTCTTATCAACTTGCTTGATATATATCGATAGATGATAGAAAAATAGTACCAATTTATAACTTCTACATGTATAAATATGCCAAAACTTTCCAAAGATACAACAAATATTGATCCCCATAAAAACAAATAAAACTAGTGAAAACTTGAAAACTTATTTACCAATGTTGGCTCCCAAGGAGGAGCACTAATATTCAAATTAGGGTCCCTAACAGTAATAGAGCTCATAGAATTGTCAAATGAAGGAGAGAATATTTGGGCATGTTCCAAACTTTGTTGTAGCTCCCCAATTTAGACTAAAGGGTACCAATTTAGTCCTTTATCTAATGATTGTGTGTCCTTTACTCCAATAATATTTCCATTATGGTAGCCAAGTTCGTTGCAAGCTGATTGTATCAAAGTTGGAGTAAAATAATTTTATCCTGCAAGCTTTGTATTTCCTATTGTACTCTTCTTTTTGAGTAACTCAAATTCATCTTTACACTCCTAGTCCCCATTCGAAATAAATCACCTCTCAATATATCGGGGAATGACCAAAATACTAAGCCATTGCATTCTCCAATGAAGTCCTATCAAATCCACTTATCACTAAAAATTTCCCCACATTATTACTATGCATGAATCACTATAACACATAAATCAATGCACATTATTAATATAATTACTTTTACATTAATGTATACCATACATCTAGTTACATCAAATTATAAATCAACATCTACAATGAATTAATGCATCTAGTGCAAGTAATCAAATAGGATTAGTAATCAACGTCTACACCAAAGTCAATGAATATAGTGCAAGAAGTCAAATAGGATTAGAAATAAACATCTACACGAAAATCAAAGGATATAGTGTAAGCAAGTAAACATGATTGGAAATCAGCATCTACACTAAAGTCAATGCATCTAGTGAAAGCACTAAAATAGTATTAGAAATCAACAAAATAAATGCATCTAGTGCAATCAATCAAACAGGATTAAGAATCAACATCTACATTGAAATCAACAAATCTATTTCAGTGAAAAACCAAAATATTCATGAATTTATAAATCCAAATTCTTTTTCCTTTTGTAAAAGCAATATTACTTCCACTTCCTCTAAGGTTAATAATGTTCAATATTGTATAATACTATATAATATTTGTATTTTCCTCTATGTATCACTTTCTTCTTCCCTCCCCCCCCCCCCCAATCTCTATGTCTATATCCATCCCTCTCTCTTTCTCTCTATCCCCTCCCTCTCTCCAACATCTCTCTCTCTCTCTCTCTCTTCCATTTATATTTATATGTCCATCTGTCTCTCCTTCTCTATCTCTCTATGTCACCTCCAAAATGGACACGGTCCCTCTCTCCATATCCATCTATCTCTCTGTCCCTCCATGCATTTGTCTCTCTCTTCTCCCCTCTATATATCTATCTTCCTTCACCTCTCCTTATTTTCCTCTCTATCTCACTCCGCAAACAAGCACACTATCTCTCCATATATATCTATCATCTCCCTCTCTCTTCTTGCCCCTGTCTCTCCCTTACCCTTCTCTCTCTCACTCCCTCTTCTCTCCCTCTCTCTCCTTATATTTCCCTTCTCTCTCACTCTCTTCTCTCCATCACTCTCTCTCAATCTCTCCCTTATCACTCCCTCTCTCTCTCCACCTTTCTCTCTTTATTTTTTTCTTCTTCCCTCCCTAGATCTCCGCATCTATCTCCATCTCTATCTCTCCCTATCTCTTTCCTTCTCTCTCTCAAGTCCTCTCTCTCCCATTCTCTCCCAGATCACTCTATCTCCCCCCCCAATACCTCTCTCTCTCTCTCTCCCCTCCAACTCTATCATTGTCCCTCCCTCTCTCCCCCCTCCATCTTTGTGTCTCCTTCTCTCCCTCTTCCCCTTATCTCCCTCTCTCTCTCCTCTCGTTCTCTCTCTATCTTCCCTACTTCTCTTATCTACCCCTCAATCTCTCTCCATCTCTCCCTTGCCATTTCCTCTCTCTCTCTCCACCACTGTCTCTTTATTTTTTATTCTTCCATCCCTCTCTCTCCCCCTCCAACTCCATCTCTCTCTCTCTCTCTCCACCACTGTCTCTTTATTTTTTATTCTTCCATCCCTCTCTCTCCCCCTCCAACTCCATCTCTCTCTCTCTCTCTCTCTCTCTCTCTCTCTCTCTTCCCTATAGCTTTGTCACTATCTCCCTCACTCTCTCCTTCTCTACCCCCACCCCCCCCCCCCCCCCCCCTCTACCCCCTTCATCCATATGATCAAGAATTGTCACTCCGTGTAATAAAAAATATAGGTAATGTCTAATATAATAATTCTTATAATGGAGATGAATATTATTGTAATATATTGGAATAATGATAATCAATATTATTGATAATTATACCAATAATAATATATAAAGAAATAAGGTGTTAAAGAAACAATAATATGCAAACTTTACATCATAGATAGACCAATTCCTCTGGTCAAATTGGTACCTCTGTGCCTTATATTTTGAATTACAATTTACAATTTACATTATATTTATATTTTAATTTTTTATTGTGAAATGAGTTATAGTTTTTGGACATGTGGTATTGATAAGCCATTATATTAATCAAATTGGTAGCTCCATGCCTTATATTTTTCATTACAATTTACATTTTACATTACATTTATATTTTAATTTTTAATTGTGAAATGAGTTATAGTTTTTGGACATGTGGTATTGATAAGCCATGATATTGTGACAAAACCTACTTGCAAGTCGATAATACCCATGGTAAAGTGGGGGTGAATATCCATGGTTAATAATCTTGTTATATTGTAAGTATTAAGTTTTTATGTTCTTATTAATTAAATTTAAATATGGTTACTTAATCATTATTAATGCCTACCAAGGAAGGACTCTAGCAATTGATTTGTTTATTGGTCATTATTGGTTTCAGATTGAACAATGCAAATTATAATTTTTAACTTTGAAACATAAACATTTATTTTTCAAAATTATTAAAAACCATTTTTCAAATATTTTATTGGACCATAACTTGAAGGTCTTATTGCATCTCCACATAATATAATACCATGTGGATAGCTGCCATAATTTATGGATATGGATGCAATATTCATGCATTATTTTTAGATATTTGTGTAGTGATATTTTATTCTTAATATTTGGAGGAAAGCCATCCAAAAATAAAATCCTTGAAAATAGCTCATACAAAAGTAAATAACATATTTACCATGAATTACTTCCCACCATAATTTAATCAAGTCTTTTCATAAAAATTGGATAGGAACCAACGTAGATGCATCTTAACTTCAGATCTAGCAAGAGGCTAGATGGATCAAATAATTTTTTGGTCCATATAAGATAGATCTAGGTTGGTTATTATTATTTTAAATCTTTTAATGCAATATACATAACATTAATTATATATATAAAAGTATTATATTTTTAAATGGTTATTAATCAAATCTAAAAATAAAGTTTTGAAATATATATATATATATATTAATATAATATTATGATTCAATTATTTATTCAAAAATTTGTTTGAAATAATAACAACAAAATTGTAATATAACAGCCTAGATCCATCCTAACTCCGGATCTATCAAGCATCGAGAGAGATCAAATGTATTGGAGTGCAACCTCTTTTCTAAGTGCAAAATTTGAAGAAAGGTTTGCACCTCGAGAGATTTGATCCTTCTTAAAGATTAATAGATCTGGATATAAGGTGGATCTAGGTTGGTTTAATTATTAATTTTTTTTTTTAACTAATTTTTTTTGTGTAATTTTTTTTTTGTAAGCTTGGCATGATTTTTTTCATTACTTTTCTTCAAAGGTAGGTTACATACAAGTATCAAATCGTTAGGTGGCCTCAACCTTCCTGATGGGAAACCAGATCTTTTGGCCACCTAACTGCATTATATGCCAACCAAAACTGAAAGAGTTTGATATTGTCAAACAAAGCTATATAAGTTTGAATGTCATGATTCCTACTAGAAGATAAATATCTAAAGTTCATAACTATAAAATGTAAACACTTCATATGGAAAAATGTTAAAAAAAAATTAAAACCTCTAAACCACTATTCCTCTAAAGGGTCGGATCCTTCACACTAGAACCTGGAAGTTTTTACTGGGGGATGTAAGGAATATGGCTCTCAATACAGTTGAGTCTACCATTTTGTTGTTGCAGGTGAAACTGAATCTGCTACATGTATTTTTTAATTTTCTCATGTCCATAATTAGTTTGGATACTTTCACTTGGAGTGAGAGTCAATAATTTGGCTATTAGATTCTTCATGATCCAAAAGAGATAAAAAAAAATCGTATTTGGTAGATTTTCCATGGGAATGGCCTCCGTCTAGAGCCAGATCTTGCTAAAAACAAATCTACATCCGATTTCTCTGCCTATTGATTCATTTCTACCTCCCATCTTGAAATTAGCTGACAAAACTACTTAAGGGTACCTAGGGTTGCATCATGAATAGGGTTGGAGGTGCTGCGACAACCACCATTTCTTGAGGGTCGATGTTGGGGCTGACTGGCCCTGTTTTGCTGCCCATTTATCCTACCACGACCACAACCTCCCTTGGTCAATGAGCCAGAGGGTGGAAAAGGGCGAGCCATGGATTAAAAATCACACAAATGGAAAACTAATTGTTGTGGAAGTCTAAGTAGAGAAAAAACCAATGCACAGGTGGTGCCCAACTTAACTATCTGCAACGGTGTCCAAATGACACTACCTATATGAGTTTGTAGGAAAAAAACAACGAGCTATAAGACAGAGTATTACCAACCCACCTAACAAGATTATAACAAGGAAAGTAGCAGATATAATATAGAAAAATCATCCAAGTCGCCTCAGAGCAACAATAACCAAAATAATTAGACACAAAAGGGAGGCCTGTAGTCGCGTTTCAAAACATATACAATAAAACCCTCAAACTAATGACATGAACATTGCCCCAAACAGTCCTATATAGAAGTCTGTTGTGATTCCATACCAATGTCTTTGTATACATGCCCATATGTAGAAGTAGGATACCAAAATAAATAGAAACAACACATGGGTCCACAGATAATTCACCATATAGAACTAGGATTTCCTTCCTCCTTTCATGGGTGGGAGCCTCCTTGAAGTCGTAATTCCTTAATATACTTTGCCAACGAAAACACAAATACAGAGACTAGACATGAGCACTAACATGAGAGGAAACTTCCATAAGAACATACCAGCAAGAGACGACCACTAAGGGAACTGATACCTCTGGTTGCAGGTGCAAAGCTATGGATACCTATGTTTCCTTATTTCTTCTTCTATTTAGAGCTCTAATCTTCCATGTCTCTCTACCTTGCCAGGAGCTAGAATGCCATAAATGAACCGCACAATTCAAGTTTTCCGAAAATTTCATACCCTCGCCACCTTTTCTTTCATATTTACTGCGGTTCATGTCTACTGCCACCTATGTTTCCTTCTTTCTTCTTCCGTTTAGAGCTCTAATCTTCAATGTCTCTCTACCTTGCCAGGAGCTAGAATGCCATAAATGAACTGCACAATTCAAGTTTTCCGAAAATTTCATACCCTCGCCACCTTTTCTTTCATAATTATTTCGCTTCATGTCTACTGCCACCCTTACCTCCCAACCATGATTGCTTGGAGTACGGGGAAACCACTCTTCAATATCACACTTATTCATCTATTGTCCGGTCATTGTGCCCTCCAGCTCGATTGCATCCCGGTCAAGGGTATTTTTATGTAATTTCACTAAGTCAAAATGTTTTAATTAATAGTTTTGTATTTTATTTTAATTTTTAATTTTTATGTGATTTGACTAGGTCAAAATGTTTAGATAACATAATATCATAGTACTTTACAACATCTCTTCCATACATGGACGGAGAGTGTCTCTTGGGAAATAAAATGTAATAAAATAAAATAAAATAATATATATATATATATATGTATGTATGTATGTATGTATGTATGTATGTATGTATCTATATATATATCTATATAGTGTGAAATGAGAGATGGTTTTTTGGCATGTGGTATTGATGAGCCATGGTATTGACTATAATATCCCCCATTAACATAAATATTTATTTTTTTACTATATAACCAAACAGTCTGTTACTATTTTTAAATTATAAACTATTTTTGGAATTTAGTTATGGAAGAATAAATTTTGCACTTATGGGTAAACACTATTTTACTAGGTAATTAGTTATGCAGACAGTTATCTGTTCCAAAACTAAATCCTAGAGTATTTTTACTAAAATGATTGAGAGGATAAGGGTATCTAAGATCGGAAGAAGGAAAGGAGACTATGTTGAAGGGTCAAGCAGTCTATGATGGCTATGTCTGGTAAAGATTAGATAGCTAGTAAATATTAAATCCTTTGAGCAGAGAGAGAACTCATGAAGTCAGGGGTAGCACGGGGGGAGATTTATCGAATCAAGTAATCTCAAGGCAGGGAGGAAATTAAAGTGCATATTTTGTTTTTGACTCAGTCCTGAACAACATAAACAGAAAAGTGAAGAATTTCTTGTATAAGTCATTCTCTAAATTTAAGAACAATAGATTGATAGATTGGCTAATGTTAAGAGATAATATCTGTAAATCACTGTTGAAAGATTATAGACAAGGTTTCCTATTTCTTGAAGTGTGACATAGGGTTTTCTTATTCTTATTTTGAAGTATTTCATCAAAGAGTAAAAGTAGAGTAATAATAGAAAACTGAGGAAAAACCCTCATTATAATTACAGAAAGAACATTCAAAGGAATATCAGTAACATTAGCGAAGAACTTGATGTAGAAGTAAAATTAGAAAATGATAAGATTCCTGTAAACATTGCTATCGCAATACCAAATAGGGTAAATCCTCTATATGCCTTTAATTTAAATAAGGAAAGGCAGTTAAATTAGTCTTTCAACCAAAGGAACTTCTTTCAACCAAAAAAAGAATAAGTATGCTTAAGGACCGGCACATTCAAAACGGTTCACGAATTTGGTACCAAAATCATTTACATGCGTTAAACCCTAGTCGATGCATAGAAAATACACTATCTAATTAAGTAAAGCTCCACAACTACAAACAGAGAATAACAAAGAAAATCTAGGGTCCCGAATCAATAAGAAGTTTACAGTCTTAACCAGATAACAAAATTCTAGTATTTCCAACTTCTAAAGGAACCGTCCAGATGTTTTACTTTTAATCATAACAAGCAGAGAGAATTTATTAAGTCATAACTAAAATAATGTAGAACAAATTGAGGGATAAATTTTTTAGTCACAATAAAGCTCTGTATAGAGTGATAGTGTAAACCAAGTACTCTATATAAATTGAGAAAAGATAACTTACAACTTCCAAAACTCAGCTTTTGAATAAACATGGAAAACAATCTAAATTTTGAAAATAAAATGTGAAACCCTCGTCTCAAAAGAAATACCCCATCGATACCTGGATGCGGGTGTCAACAATGGTAATTAAGGTGACAAGACAGACCGCTGGCAGAAGGGAGAGACATCTGGCTAATTACATCGTCCTTAGAGCTTACCTTAGGTGGATTAATAATACATTGCAGGCGATAATTAATGACCCCAAAAGCTATGACAAATTCATCTCCCTCTTGACCATGACACCTGTAGATTGTTTTGTTAATCCTCCTCTTCTCCATGGCATATGTTCTCCGCAAGCCGCTGAACCGTGCATTAGAACTGCAACAGGCAGTCGCTGCCTGATTCTTCCTTGCCTGGATCTTGGTAATGGTTTCCATTTTTCGCATTCTAGTCACTGTCTTTTAGACCGAGGCCCAACCACCCCTGCTCACCCTCAGCGTCACCCTTCCTTCAATTCCTCTGTTGTCAATATATCTTTCAATTCTACCATGGCTCGCCTCAGGCACCGCATGTGCAGTAGACGCGGAGGAACTCGTGGGGATTTACCCACTCGCAAACTTCAACTAGCTCCGCCTCTAATTCCCTAGACTCAACCACTGAGATGCCCAACCCACTCATTTACCCCACTCATCGCTACCCGAATACCAGAAGTGGCAGAGGTAGGAGGGACAATGTTGTTTGCTTTGCGGATTTCCCACTTCCTCCTTCTCTCGCCCCTCACAGCACTCAATTTCACTTCCGTAGTTCCTTAAATAGGCCTACAATCACTACAACTATCACAATTTCCTTCGAGGAAGAGTTTGCGATGCAAGCTCCTTTGTTAAGTCACAGGGACAAGTAGAGCAGGGAAGTAGCTGGTAGCCATGGGATCAGCATCCCAGGCAACAAGCAGCAAAGTGAAAGCAGAAAGGCTCTGCATGGCAAGGATAAATCTAGTGACACTTTAGGTGAGGAGGACAAGCATAATGGCATGAAAGCATCAGGTAGTAGGGAGAATGACACTTGTGAGAGACAAATGGATGCAGAAGGCACTGAGGAAGCTCCACTTGCTCAGGGACGAGGTGCGTCTGATGAGGCTGATGACTGGTATTAATTTGCCTGCTGGATTGAGGAGGAGCCAACTCCGGAGGAGCCACCGGCTTAACACGTGGCCTCTTGCAAAAGCGTCCTACTTCCAGGTGGATAAGTCTCACTGTTTTGTGGTTTCATGGTTTTGTGGTCTGGATGTGTTTTGATTCTCCGCCATGTGTCTTGGATCCTTTGGTTGAGTCTCTGCTAGGTGGACATGTCTCTTTGTCTCTTGGTTATGTCCCTGTCTTTTGGTTCTAGAATTGCATTCTATTTTTGTTTTTCAAGAAAACCAATGGCTAGTTTCCCCCATAATAGGGGCAGTCTTTACAGGCTTCTTAGACTGGTTTTCCCTATGTTGGGGCAGTCCAAAACAAACAGTTTCAACTTTGATGATGACTGATGATCAACAACTTTGAGGCCAAGCGTCTCTGTAACTTTTTTGTACCATATCAATAGATAAATATTACTTAGAAAAAAAAGAAATACCCCATCGATAAGCTCCATTCATGCAAATTGAATTGTGCCAAAATGTTTGTATATTACTAAGAATGGCGGCCTTAACACAGTGCCAAAACCTTCCAGGTTTGGCTGAAGCCATAAGATTTATTTTAAAAGCCTCTAATAAAATTCTAAGTAAACAAAAAACCTAATAGTGGAGCCTCGGCTCTAGTGGGCACGAAAATTCTATCTAGAACAATTAACACAGTCTTTTAGACTTGGCAGCCTGGTCATAAAACCTTGCCCTAGAAAGGTCTGAAGTAAGTCACAATACTTGGAGTTGGTCACGAATGATGAAGCCAATAGGAGGTTTTTTCTACTGCGCCAAGCCGAAACTCTTATTTTGGAAACCAAGCCTTACACCATAACAGGGAAGTTTGTGTTAGAGTATGCAAGGGAATCAAAGACTGTAACAATAATGCTAACTCTGTTAAACAAAGACGATTTATGCGGAAAATAAAACTTAAACCCTTACCTTTGGAAAGGATGCATGCAAACCCTACCTCTGCAGATTGTGTCCCAAGGCGTTGAAGCAGCTTCGGGACCATCAGTGTACTACCAAGATGCAGGGACAAGGAGCAAATAACTCAATGAACCAGAACTGCAGGCGGGAACAAACACCGAAGAGCAGAGCACAACCATAACCCCTTGAAAACTCTAGAACAAAATAATGACTGAATGAAACCACACTGCCAAGAAAAGAATGATAGACATCTTATGGACCATTCAATCCAGCCAGCCATGGTGAACCGTCAATGGAGGAACCTGATCCCAAGGTTAAATTTTGGATAAGGACAGATGGGTGACCTACAAGTAGCCACCAAGACCCAGATAGCCATAGTAGTATATACGCATGCACTCCTATGGCTTGTATCATTTAGTAAATGGGCAAACAATGTACCAAGCATGTTTAATACATAAGATTGTATTAATATTAAAATCAATTGTCGTGTACAACCAGATCCCACCAATCTTCGTATAAATTATTCGAAGTACATACATTCCAATCTTTTATTTTTGAATGATTATGATGATAGTACTTGTCTTTGGTAGTTATAAATCATTCACAATATTTTAATAATGATAATGTTTCTTTTGACATAAATGTGTATTGTTTGGGATAACTTATAATAAGTTATATATATATATATATATATATATATATATATATATATATATATATATATATATATATATAGATATATATATATATATATATATATATAATGTTTATTCTTCAAGGAAAAATATTTAACAAAGAGATTTTATGATGAAAAAGAAAAAGAGTTCTATGATCTCTGCCTGGGCCAAATGACCATGGATGAATTTATAACAAAATTTACATCATTATTGTGATACGTTCCTTATATTCATGAAGAAAAAGCGAAGGTATAGAGGTTTGTTAGCGGCCTTCTGCTATTCATGAAAGAACGACTGGAATTTGACAACCCAAAAACCATGGATGAAGTCATTCGGAAAGAATGAATTTTCTATCAACAAAATTAACCAAAGGGAGATACGAGTAAAAGGTGGGCAAACAACAAGGGAAATAAATTGTTGGGCTGTGTTATATTCTTTCCATGACTAGCCCATGTAGTTAACCGGGGGGTTAGAGGGGGGGAGGAGCCCCCCCTTCATTGCGCTTATTGTGAAGCGGGGAGGGTCACAGGGGGTTTGAGGGGTACCCGTAACCCCACTTTATGGGGTCCAGGGCAGTGCCCCAGAAAATTTTGGTTTTGGACCCTATGTTAGGTTCAGCGGACCCACCTATGGTTTTGTGCATGCTTTTTGCACATGTTTTTTTTGACGCGATGGTTTTTTGGTCCATGGTTTTGGACGCGATGGTTTTCGGTCCATGGTATTGGATGCTTCGGCATGTATAAATATGTATTGTAACATTGAAAGGAACATAATGAAAAATCAAGCTGGTAGTCTCGGTTTTGGGATTCAGGGGAAATCTTTGTGTATATGTGTTTTATGTGTTATGCTCTCGCATTGTTTATTTTATGTGTTTTATAATTCGTATGCAGGTAATTTTTGTACAGGGTTAAAACCTACATTGGTATCAGAGCTGTTTTTTGGCTTCAAGGGGACACCTTTGTTGCTAAGGGGTTTTGCTCGAGCCTATGGTAGACCCTCTTCAGTGGGAGATCTGCGAGATCGATTTTGGTGGTAAAAGAATATGGTGAGCAGTGGAAAGATAGAGATAGAGAAATTTAATGGTCAAAGATTTGAGTTGTTGAAACTCAAGATGGAGGATCTATTGGTGGATAAATATCAGTGGATCATGGTAGATCTGGGTACTAAACCAATGGGAGTGTCCGATGAAGAATGTAAGAAGTTGGATTGGAAGGCAAAGAGCACAATACGATTGTGTGTCTCAGATTTAGTATTGCTGAATTTATTAGGGGAAGCTACAACAAAGGCTTTGTGGGACAAGTTAGGGACTTTGTACCAATCTAAGTCTCTGGTGAATAAATTGTTCCTGTGGAAAAAGTTGTATAACCTAAGGATGAAAGATGGAAACTCGGTCATAGAGCATCTGAACGCATTTAATACTGTGGTAAGGCAGTTAGCATCTATTGATCTTAAAACTTCAGATGAAGATAAGTGCATTAGTTTGTTCTGTTCTCTACCAGATTCGTGGAATAGTCTGGTTATTGCAATAGGTAGCAATGCAACTTCCTTGCATTTTGATGAACTAGACTCATCTTTGTTGACAGAGGAGATGAGACGGAAAAATGTGGAGAGCTAGAATGGTGATGCCTTGTCTGTATGAGGACGGTCCTAGAATAGAAACAAAAATAAGTCATCGAGTGGGAGATATAAATCTAGAGGGAGATCTAAATCTCCAGGAAAACCTATAAAGATGGTGTACTGGAAATGTGGAAAGGAAGGGCATTACAAAAGGGACTGTAAATCTAAAGCTCCTGATTAAGGAAAGGGATCTGATGATGCTCCTTATGTAGATGTGAAAACCACCTTAGATGAAGGTGGGTATGTGTACTTGGCTTCTTCAAGTACACATGTAGATCATGAGGCATGGTTGGTTGACTCAAGTGCATCCTTTCACTTCACTCCCCATAGAGAGTGGTTCTGCGAGTATGATAAATACGATGGTGGTGATGTCTTCTTAGGGGATGATAGGAAGGCTAGAATCATTGGTCACAGAAAAGTAAAGTTGAAGTTGCAAGGTGGAAGGGTTAGAACACTTCTGGGTGTTCTCCATATTCCTGCATTGGCCATAAATCTGATTTCTGTAAGCAAGTTGGATAATGCAGGTGTAAAAATGGTGTTCGAGAAGGATACCTGCAAGATGTTTTGGGAAGCACTAGTATTGATGCAGGGAGTTTGAATTGGAACTCTGTACAAGTTGCAAGGCACCACTGTTGTTGATGGGTGCAATAGTTCTGTGGTTCCTGAAAGTGGAGCAGAAAATCTAGTGGCCTCTGGAGAGAAGACCATGATGTGGCATCAAAGGCTTGGACATATTGGAGAGAAGGGCCTTCGAATACTTCATGGTAAAGGTATGGTCGAAAGTATGAGTAATAGCTCTCTGGATTTTGATTTCTGTGAAAATTGTGTATATGGGAAGCAGAATTAGGTGAGTTTCCCCTCTGGTGGTAAGAGGGTGAAATAGATATTAGAGCTTGTGCATAGTGATGTGTTTAGACTTGTGAAGGTTCCATCAGTGGGTAAGTCTGTGTACTATGTATCATTTATAGATGACTTCTCAGGGAGTACATGGATATATTTCCTTAAGAAGAAATCTGAAGTCTTTGACAGGTTTAAAGAATTTAAGGTTCTGGTGGAAAACCAGACATAGAAGAAGATAAAGGTGTTGAGGACAAATAACAATGGAGAGTTTTGTAGTAACAAATTTGAAGAATTCTGTAAGAAGTGTGGTATAGCATGGCAAAAGACTACTCCGTATACACCTCAACAAAATGGAGTTGTAGAAAGAATGAACAAGACATTGATGGAAAGGGAAAGAAGCATGCTCAGTGGTTCCAGGTTAGGAAAAAAATTCTGGGTAGAGGTGGTGGAGACAACATGTTACCTGGTCAACAGATCACCTTCATGATCATTGGAAGATAAAACTCCGCAAGGGGTATGGACTGATAAGAAACCTTCTCTTTCACATCTGAGAATATTTGGATGTGATGCATATGTACATGTTCCAAAGGAGAAACAAACCAAGTTGGATAGTAAATCTAAAAAGTGAATCTTTATTGGGTATAAGGATGGTTTAAAGGGTTATAAGCTTTGGAACCCAGTAACAAGGAAGGTTGTGTACAACCGAGATGTGGTGTTCAGAGAGGTGAAAGATTTTATTAAACATGAAGTCCAACCAAACGAACCTGAGAAGATAGAGTTTGAACTAAAGGAGGAAGAATCAAACTCTACAGCAAAGGAGGAATCAAAATATGAAGAGCCACAAACTCCAGGTGTGAGAAGATCAATTCGAGAAAGAAGGCAGCCAGAAAGGTATGGTCCATCTTCTTTTCGTTCAAATTTTTCTTTATCTATTACTGATGATGATCCCAGAACTGTGAAGGAAGTAGTAGATTCAGAGGATGGAAAACTCTCGAAAGAGGCCATGGTTAATGAAATGGCATCTTTGCACAAAAATGAGGCTTGGGATCTGGTGGAGTTGCCCGCTGGAATGAAACCCATTGGCAGCAAATGGGTGTTTAAGAAGAAGACAAATGTAGAAGGAAAGGTGGAGAAATACAAAGCTTGGTTGGTAGCAAAAGGTTATTCCCAGGTGCTGGGAATTGATTTTGGTGATATTTTTTCTCCTGTTGCTAAGGTGACTTCTATTAGATTACTTTTATCTATTGCTACTGCTTTTAATTTTGAGGTAGAACAGATGGATGTGAAGACAACATTTCCTCACGGGGATCTGGAAGAGGAAATCTACATGAAGCAACCTGAAGGATTTCGGTGAAGGGTAAGAAAGAACTAGTATGCAAGTTAAATAAGTTTCTGTATGGGTTAAAATAGTCACCAAGGATGTGGTATCAGAAATTTGATACGTTTATACGGGGACTTGGCTTCACCAAAAGTAAAGTAGATCACTATGTGTATTTCAAATTATTGGTCACTGTGTTATTTATTTGGTCTTGTATGTGGATGATATGTTGCCGGTTGGAAATGAAAAAGAAATTATCTAGGATTTAAAGACCCAATTGTCCTCCAAATTCGACATGAAAGATCTTGGTGCTACAAACTATATTTTGGGCATGGAAATTAAAAGAGATTGGACAAAGAGGAAGCTCTGGTTAAACCAGAGGAAGTATGTCGAGACAATACTGTAGAGGTTTAATATGCAGGATAGTAAACCGGTGAAGTTCCTATTCCTGTAGGTGTGAGGTTATTTGTTGACCAGTGTCCCAAGACACAAGAAGAGGAAGAGGACATGTCCTGTGTTCCATATACAAGTGCAGTCAGTAGCCTGATGTATGCAATGGTATGTACTATACCAGACATCGCACATGTGGTGGGAGTATTCAGCAAGTTTATGTCAAAACCAGGGAAGGAGCACTGGACAACAGTGAAGCAGGTTTTCAGGTATTTGTGTGGCACTAATGATTATGGTTTGTGCTACCAAGGAAGACCAGGATTGGACAGAATGTTGGGTATTCATGGCTTTGTTGATGTAGATTGGGCTGGAGATCTGGATCAGAGAAGGTCAACAAGTGGGTATGTGTTTAACCTATTTGGAGGTGTAGTCAGTTGGATGAGTAAGAAACAATTTGTAGTGGCACTATCCACTACAGAGGCAGAATACATGGTAGCCACTCACACAAGCAAGGAAGTAGTTTGGTTGCAAAGATTGTATTCAAGTATGGGGTTAGTACAGGGAGCTATAAGGATAGACTGTGACAGCCAAAGTGCAATTTTCTTGGCAAAGAACCCGACATATCATTCAAAGACAAAGCACATTGATATTCAGTATCACTTTGTGAGGGATATCATAAAAGACAAAAAGGTATTGCTAGTAAAGGTGGACACTTTGAAGAATACTGTAGATGCATTGACAAAATCTGTGAGCTCTGAGAAGTTCTCTTGGTGTAGAGAAACAATGGGTGTTTCAAGGTTGGAAAAATGACTAATCTCTCTTGTGGCCCCTTGTGGAAAGAAAACAACAAGTGGGAGAATGTTGGGTTGTGTTATATTCTTTCCACGACTAGCCCATGTAGTTAACTGGGGGGTTAGAGGGGGGGCGGAGCCCCTGCGCTGATTGTGTAGCGGGGAGGGTCACAGGGGGTTTGAGGGGTACCCGTAACCCTACTTTATGGGGTCTGAGGCAACACCCCAGAAAATTTTGGTTTTGGACCCTATGTTAACCTCGGTGGACCCACCTATGGTTTTGTGCATGATTTTCGAACATGTTTTTTGGACGCGATGGTTTTTCGTTCCATGGTTTTGGACGCGATGGTTTTTCGTTCAACAGTTTTGGACGTGATGGTTTTCGGTCCATGGTATTGGATGCTTCAGCATGTATAAATATGTATTGTAACATTGAAAGGAACATAATGAAAAATCAAGCTGGTAGTCTCAGTTTTGGGGTCCAGGGGAAAATCTTTATGTATATGTGTTTTATGTGTTATGCTCTCACATTTTTTATTTTATGTGTTTTAGAATTTGTATGCAGGTAATTTCTGTACGGGGTTAAAACCTACATAAATTCATTCCCAGCCATAAGGGAAATAAGAGCACCAGCAACAAGGGATTATATAAAGGTCAAGCTAATCAGAATATGAATAAGCCCAGATTTAAGGTACCTAGAGAAGCTAGGACAAATGAAAAAATCGATAGAAATGAAGAAGAATTAATTAACAGACCACTTGCACAGTGTTGGGGATGTGGAGGCCTGCATTATGTAAAAAATTGTCCTCAACGCAGGGGAGCAGATTAGATCTCACAAATTCAGGAGGCATCCACTGTGGAAGAAGTGGCAAGAAACATCCATAAGATCAATGTAGCTCTTGAAGATCATCAGGCGGAGTTTCACCCAACTATGGTTGAATTTGAAGGTACTATTTTTTACCAGGCCTACTCTATTTTAATAGATCTTGGGGCTACATTAAGTTACATTAGTCCCAGGGTAGTGGAATGACATGTTGGCATTATGACACAAGTATTTTCCTTGATGGAAACTCTACAGGTCAACTCAGTTTTGATAAGAGGCTAACAGGAATATTTAGAGGCAATAGGGCAGTGGTACAGAGGATCAGGAAGATGGAACTAAGGTATTGATTTGAATAAAGAAGTTGAAGGAAGAAGATGATGTAAGAGCAATTTAAGAGATACATGCAGGTTCACTTAGTCCAAGCTACGTATACACGCAGGTATTCAAAACAGAAAAAATGTATAATGTACACACGCACTCCCATAGAAGGCAAATCGTGTATATGTTGAAAACCATGGTTTTGGTCCAAGGTATTTTTTCCAAGGTATCTTTGGACCATGGTATTGACCCTAGGTATTTAGTCCAAGGTATTCAGTCCGTGGTATTTGATCCAAGGTATTGGTCCTAAGTGGATTTGGTCCATGGTATTGAGAAAGGCCAAAAACTATATAAAGAAGATAGGATTATAAGGCCAATGTGCTAGTGAATAAGATTCTAAGGAATACTTCCATTTGAAGTATATTTTATGTTGCAAGGTTATGTTTCGGACTAGATCTGAAATATTTATGTGCACCTTGAGTTCAATATTGGATCAGGATCATAAGACCTGAAATGACTTATTCTTGAATGATCTGATAATGGTTGAGGCTACATCTGATGTTTTTCACTTGTTTTATTCGTTCTCTATCATGACCTAGGTTTGTCTGAAGTCTGGAATTGTAGAAAAGTTCTGAGTTACTATTTGTAGATTTGTACGCAGGTTCGTCTCAACAAAAGAGTGTACACACATAGGTTCTATTTTTTCAAGTAGCATATACAAAATAAAGGCTTGATGTTCAGAGATGAATGATCTATCAAATAAGTATTGCTGATTTATTTTTGTTGCTATTTTACTGTTGTCTGTCAATGAAGTCTTCTTAGATCCGAATGTAAATCTGAATTCATAAGGAGGTCGATATTTGATTGATTGTATAAGTGAGAAGAAGTGTTTTTTGTTGCTTGTGTGTGTAAAGTTCTGTAAGTTGATAGTAGATGTTTAGTATACCGCTAGTTGGTACAGTTTGCAATTCAGAGATTTTATGATTGAGAATCTTTAGAGGTATACGCAGGTTGGGCTGAAGGAAGTAGCGTATACACGTAGGTTTCCTTCATTGAAGTAGCATATACAGCCTGACACATGAATTTTTGAGGTTTCAATTGATTCTGAATGTTGATGTAGGTTTTTAGGTTTAACACAGTGTTCTGTTGATAGTGATCTGATTGTTTCAGATTAACTGCTTGTTGGTTGGTGAAGTTTGAGTTTCTAAATTTCTGATGGGTTATTAGTGAGTCAAGGTCTTCATATGTTTTGATATGTTCCAGGAGCATCCAGTCTGACAACTCATGAAATGTGGTCCCTAGTGGAAGAGTGGAGTTTTTTGTAGGCTGGCACCTATGTACTAGTAAAAATATTGGCTAGTACAAGAGCTAAGGGGTTGTAGCTCCCTTCCAGTAGAAGTTGGAGAAGGGAGAAGGTTGTAACCTTCTGCAGGTAGAAGCCTGTGTACTGGTATGTGTCTGCACCAGTACAAGATTGTAAACATATTTTCTTATTATTAAAAGAAGATAGAGATGACAGCAGTAGGTGGTTTTCACCCACATTGGGTTTTCACCTTAAATCTTGGTGTTCATGTGTGTTGCTTATGTGTGATGGTTTATTCTATTATTACTGCACATGGTTATTATTTAATGTTTAATAATGTATTGATGCACTAATTAAAGATCAACATATGATGAATTAACTAAATCATAAGCTCACTGGATATACGTTGGTTGCCTTAAGAACAACTTTGTGCACACACGAGTTCCCTTGTCTAAAGTAGCATATATAAATCTGATTATGGAAATGAAAAAGTTATTGATTTGTAAATACTGATTCATCCCCCCTCTCAGTATTATTTCCAACAATTGGTATCAAAGCAGGTCCTTCAGAAGAAGCTTGATCACTTGAAGGAAGATCCATCAAGATGAATAATCATGAAAGCATGGGATCCATCAAACCGCCAATCTTCGATGGGAGCAAATTTGTTTATTGGAAAATAAGAACCACAACCTATCTACAATCTCTTGGAGCATATGTCTAGGAAATTGTGGAAGGAGGATATAACTTTCCAACAACAATTCCTACAGACACGATAGGTAAAAAGAAATATGAAACCAATGCCAAAGCTGTCAATACTTTATTGGGAAGTTTGTCACAATCAGATTTTGTCAAAGTCATGCAGCTCAAATCAGCCAAAGAGATATGGGACAAAATCGTTCAAAGCTACCAAGGAGACTCTCAGGTAAAATGTGCGAAGCTTCAAACTCTTAGAATTCAGTATGAAACCCTTAAGATTCATAGTGATGAGAGTATAGCTAATCAATTCTTACGTATAGATGAGGTTGTTAATTGTATGAAGAATCTGGGTGAAGAAATAAAGGAAGTTACCTTAGTTGAGAAAATCTTGAGATCCTAGTCTGCTAAATTTGAATCAAAAGTGTCTGCCATAGAAGAAAAACAAGATCTGAGGAATATCACTATGACACAGCTTCACGAAATCCTAACTGCTTTTGAGATGAAAAAAGGAGGTCCATCAGATATGAGAGAAGTCGCATTTAAAACTTTAGCAAAAGGAAAATAAAAGGAAGAACGTAATGAATCAAGACACATTTCAGAAGAAGAAGATGGGGTAAATTTTGTCAAGAAGCTTCAACGGGGTTTTGGAAGGTTCAGAGGTAAGCTACCTTTCAAATGCTTTGCCTGTGGTAGAGTCGATCATTATGCTGCTAGATGTCCTCATAAAGATAAATATGAAAAAGAAAAGGAATATGCAAAAGGGAATAGGAAACAAATTGTGAATAGAAGTAGTTACTATACTCATGAATATAGTGATGGTTTATCTATTAGTGATGAATATGAAACTGGACAAGATTACAGACTTCTCATGGCTTATGATAGCGATGATTTTTGGGATAGTTTAGAAGAGGATAGTGATGGTTTATCTAATAGTGATGATTATAGACTTCTCATGGCTTATGAAAATGATGATTTTTGGGATACTTTAGAAGAGGAAAAATTTCATGAAGAAATCTCTAAACTCAAAATATGTTTAGAAGAAAATAATATGATCATAGATACCTTGACATACCAACTTACTGAAAAAGAAAAACATAATGAAAAACTAGAATGTGAAATTGTGGGTCTAATAAAAGATCTTGAGAAAACAAAATCTCTCAATCTTAGATTTGCTAAAGGATCAGAAAATTTAAATGACATTATCAAAGTTCAATGTTCTCCTCTGATAAAGACAGGTCTTGGATATACTTAAGAAGCACCTCAATCACAGAAGTCATCAACCTCCACCAAAAGCTATCTTGATGTAGCGAAGACCATTGAACAGTATGACAATCGTCAACAATGGCATAAAGCTAATCACCAGGTAAATCATACTCAATTTTCTCCAAGGATGAATATCAATAGAAGCCACAACCAACCTTAGGCAAATCATACTCAATTTTCTCCAAAGATGAATGGAAACTACAATCAACAGGTAAATAGATTCGATAGTTGCAGAAACTTCTTTCATGGGCAATGCTTTTCATGTCATAATTTTGGGCACAAAGCTACTCAATGCGTTGTTTACAAAACCATCATGACTAAAGAAGCATGAAATCAAAGGAATGTAACAGGGATCAAGAGAAGTTCCTATAATAACTTTTCTCCTCTAGAAAATGAAATAGAATGATCAATTTGTAACAACTTTGGTCATGAAGAATACGAATGTAGGAGAAAATTTCGGTAAACACCTCAAAAGGAGAAAATGACATTAAATCCCAAGATATGGAGAAGGAAATAATCTCAAACAGAAAGATGTGGTATAGCCTTGCATGCAGAAGGACAAGAAAATCAGTGGCACATTGACAATGGATGCTCCAAACACATCACAGGTGGCAAAGAGAAACTTCACTCATATAATGCCTTAGAAAAGGAAAAGAATGTCTCATTTGGAAATGACACTCCAGCTATCATAAAAGGTACAAAGGTTCCGTTTTTTTGAAAGAAAAGGTTAAAGATGGAAATTTTATGTATGTAGATGGTTTAAAGCATAACTTGTTGAGTGTCACTCAAATGTGTGATCAAGGAAATGAAATGGTGTTTCGATCAAATGGATGTGTTGTTTGTGAGCTTGATACAAGAGAGACTGTGATCAAAGGTGCAAGAACTCCAAACAAATTATACATACTCAAAGGAGGAAAACAATAGTGTTATCTAAGAAAAAATGATGAAATTTGGCTGTCGCATAGAAGATTGGGACATCTAAGCTTTTCTCAAATAAGAAAAGCATGCAGACTCAAGGTTGTTCACGATCTTCCAGATATCAGCATCCCAGAAAATGCAATATGCAAACCATGTCAAATCGGCAAGCAAACTAGAACTCACTTCATGGAAAAAGAAGGGTCAGCTAGTAAGCCTCTTGAACTTATCCATACTGATTTATGTGGACCAACAAGGAAAAAGTCACCTCGTGGAGAAGAATACTTTACTTTGTTCATTGATGATTTTTCGAGAATGTGTTCGATAGGTATTCTAAAGCATAAAGATGAACCATTTGAAAAGTTCCAAGCCTTCAAATATTTGGTCGAAATTGAATCAGATCGAAAAATCAAATGCCTCAGATCTGATTGTGGAGGGGAATTTGTATCAGATGAATTCTTTAACTTTTATGAAAAACATGGAATAAAAAGGGAATTCTCCACTGCAAGAACACCTCACCAAAATGGTGTGAAAGGATGAACATAATAGTTCAACAAATGGCTCAAGCCATGCTAGATGAATTTGGAACTCCTGCAATCTTCTGGGGTGAAGCTGCATTCGTTGCTGTAACTATTCTCAACAAAGCAAATGTTCGGGTAAATAGCACTCATACTCCACTTGAACTTTGGTATGGTAACACTCCTACTGTAAAATAGTTTAATGTTTTTGGAAGCAAATGTTTTATCAAAAGGACTGATGAAAAAATTGGTAAGTTTGAACCCAGAGCAGATGAAGGTATTCTTCTTGGTTGTTCTTCTAGAAGTAAAGGATATAAATGTTGTAATAAAATACTTGGGAAATTTTTTGAAAGCATTGATGAAACATGCAGAAATCCAAAACAGATAAAATCAACAAAATATTATAACAATGAGGAAGATGGGGATTACTTTCCCACATCAAATCAAAATTATATTGAAGAAGAACCAATGAAGCACCAGAAGAAGATATAATGGTAGAAGAAAAGACTCGTCCAGGTATGTTTAGAAAAATCATCCAGAAACTCAAATTTTAGGGGAAAAGGAGGTTCGTGTATAGACAAGAATAACTATTACAGGGACCTCAAGCTATATATCATTATTATCCTCCACCGAACCTCAAAATGTAAATGAAGCACGCAAAGATGAATGTTGGGTCAAGGCCATGGATGAAGAACTCGAGAAAATTGAAAAGAATGATACTTGGGAATTAGTTCCTATACCTCATGATAAAAATATTATAGGAACTAAATGGATATTCAGGAACAAGCTGAATGAAAATGGAGAAGTCATTAGAAACATGGCCAAAATTGTTTGTGAAGGGTATTCTCAATAAGAAGGTATATATTTTGAAGAATCTTTTTCACCTGTTGCCAGACTTGAAGCCATAAGGATGTTTCTTGGTCTTTCCAGTTTTCAGAAATTCAAAATATACCAAATGGATGTAAAATCAGCCTTCCTTAATGGAGATTTAGAAGAAGAAGTTTATATTGAATAAACAGAAGGATTCATTCTTGGAAATGATGCAAAACTTGTATGCAAACTCAAAAAGTCTCTCTATGGTCTAAAACAGGCTCCAAGGGCCTAGTATTACTGCCTTGATAGATATCTACACCAACAAAGTTTTACAAAAGGTTATGCAGATAGCAATTTATATACAAACATTGAAAATAATAAATTGATAATTATCATTGTTTATGTTGATGATATCATTTTTGGTGACGATGAAGAATCCATGAGTCAGAATTTTGCTTCAATAATGCAACAATGATTTGAAATGTCCTTGCTTGGTGAACTTACCTATTTTCTTGGTCTACAAGTTCCACAAACTAAAGATGGTATTTTTCTTTCACAAAACAAATATCTCAAACAGATCTTGAAAAGGTACAGAATGGAAGATTCTAAACCTTTATGTACCCCAATGGTAACAAGATGCAGTCTCAACTCAAATGATGAATCAGTAGCAGTACATCAACTAACTTACAGATCCATGATTGGTAGTCTGTTTTATCTAATAGGTACCCGACCTGACATCATGCATGGAATAGGAATAGTTGGAAGATTCCAAGCAAATCCAAAGGAATCACACCTTCAGGCAGTCAAAATATTTTTCAAATATCTTCAAGGAACTTAGGACTTTGGACTATGGTATCCTAGAGATGCAGATCTTACTCTTCATTCATATAAAGATGCAGATTGGGTAGGAAGTGTTGATGATAGAAAAAGCACTAGTGGTGGTGCATTCTATATGGGTTCCAAGTTAGTGTCTTGGTTCAACAGGAAACAATGTTCAATTGATTCATCTACAACTGAAGCAAAATATGTGGCTGCTGCATCTTGTTGCACACAACTAATTTGGATGATGCAAACTTTGCAAGACATGCAGATCACATGTACTCCACCCATCTCCATTCTATGTGCTAATACAAGTGCCATCAATATTTCAAAGAATCCAGTAATGCACTCCAAGACCAACCACATACCCATCAAGTACCATTTTATACGAGAACAAGTGCTTGAACAAAAGGTCAAATTGAAGTATGTCCCCTCCAAAGAACAGGTTTCTGATATATTCACTAAACCATTGCCCAGAGAAACTTTTGAATATCTCAGACAAAAGCTAGGAGCTTTTGCTGCATCATCCTGCTGTTAAATCCAATTTTTCAAAGGAAGTTTACTACATGCTGGTTTCATGAAGTATATGCGCGGGTACATGTAGGTTTCCATGGTTGAAAGTGCGTATATATTTTTCCAATAGAAAAACAGTGGTTCAGACTCTGTGCTCTGTCTAATTTTTGATGACTACAAGCTGTTGATATACTTTTCTCATTAAATTCTTATCTGTTGACAAAGATGATTTGATGAATAACTTGTTGGCAATGCATAGGTATCACAGGTTCAGGGGGAGTGTTCACATTCCACATTGTTGGAATTATGGTTGCTGAACTCAGCTATTTCTTATTTGCATCAGTCATGGTCTATATTTCAATGAGTTCTATTGGTCATATGATGTAATTTATTTCCCCAATATTCTTGGGATGGATGATGTAATAATTGTTGTATTTCTATCATGTATAAACTTTGGTATATCCCCACTTGGTTGGGTAGATAAGTCAAATATGGTGTATCCCCTTTTGGTTGGGTGATTGATGTATGTATGAGTTCGTGGTCATAGGGAGGTCATACTCACTTTGTTGAGTTATATGTCATGTTATTATATTGAATCATCTCTCTATAGACACAACATGTACTTAGGGGGAATATGGATAGCATCATGAATATGGTATCTCTACCAGTATTCACAGCTTGCAGTAGTCAACACCATCATGGTTTCCATCAAGTCCAAAGGGGGAGATTGTTGGCATTATGATGCAAGTATTGTCCTTGATGGAAACTCTACAGGTCAACTCAGTTTTGATAGGAGGCTAACAGGAATATTTAGAGGAAATAGGGCAGTGGTATAGAGGATTAGGAAGATGGAACTAAGGTCTATTGATAAGAATAAATAAGTTGAAGGAAGAAGATGATGTAAGAGCATTTTAAGCGATACACGCAAGTTCACCTAGTCCAAGCCGCATATACACGTAGGTATTCAGAACAGAAAAATAGTATAATGTACACATGCACTCTCATAAAAGGCAAAGCATGTATATGTTGAAAACCATGGTTTTGGTCCGAGGTATTTGGTCCAAGGTATCTTTGGACCATGGTATTGACCCTAGGTATTTAGTCCGAGGTATTCGGTCCCTGGTTTTTGATCCAAGGTATTGGTCCTATGTGGATTCAGTCCATGGTATTGAGAAAGGACAAAAACTATATAAGGAAGAGAGGATCATAAGGCCAGTGTGCAAGTGAATAAGATTCTAAGGAATATTTCCATTTGATGTATATTTTATGATGCAAGGTTATGTTTGAGACTAGATCTGAAATATTTATGTGCACCTTGAGTTCAATATTTGATCAAGATCATGAGACTTGAAATGACTTATTCTTGAATGATTTGATAATGGTTGAGGCTAGATCTGATGTTTTGCCCCCGTTTCATTCGTTCTCTATCATGATCTAGGTTTGTCTGAAATCTAGAATTGTAGCAAAGTTTTGAGTGAATATTTGCAGATATATATGCAGGTTCGTCTTGGCCAAAGATCGTATACACGTAGGTTCTGTTTTTTCAAGTAGCGTATACAAAAGAAAGGCTTGTTGTTCAGAGATGACTGATTTATTAGATCAGTATCACTGATTTATTGTTGTTGTTATTTTACTATTGTTTATCAGTGAAGTCTTCTTAGATATGAATGTAAATCTGAATGCATAAGGAGGTTGATATTTGATTGATTCTATAAGTGAGAAGAAGTGTTTTATGTTGCTTGCTTGTGTAAAGTTCCGTAAGTTGATAGTAGATGTTCAGTATACTGCTGGTTGGTACAATTTGTGATTCAGAGATTTTATGATTCAGAATCTTTAGAGGTATACGCAGGTTGCACTGAAGGAAGTACCGTATACATGCAGGTTTCCTTCATTCAAGTAGCGTATACAGTCTAACACATGAATTTTTGAGGTTGCAGTTGGTTCTAAATGTTGATGCAGGTTTCTGGGTTCAACACACTATTCTAATGATAGTGATCTGATTGTTTTAGATTAACTTCTCGTTGATTGATGAAGTTTGAGTTTCTAAATTTCTGATGGGTTATTGATGAGTCAAGGTCTTCATATGTTTTGATATGTGCCAGGAGCATCCAGTCTGAAAAATTCATGAAACATGGTCCCTGGTGGAAGAGTGGAGTTATCTGTAGGCTAGCACCTATTTACTAGTAAACATATTGGCTAGTACAAGAGCTAGGGGGTTTTAGCTCCCTTCCAGTAGAAGCTGGAGAATGAGAGAAGGTTGTAACCTTCTGCAGGTAGAAGCATGTGTACTGGTATGAGTCTACACCAATACAATATTGTAAATAGATTTTATTATTATTAAAAGAAGATAGAGATGATAGCAGTAGGTGGTTTTCACCGACATTGGGTTTCCACCTTAAATCTTCGTGTTCATGTGTGTTGCTTATGTGTGATGGATTATTTTGTTATTACTGCACATGGTTAGTGTTTAATGTTTAATAAAGTACTAATGCACTGATTAAAGATCAACATATGATGAATTAACTGAATCATAAGTTCACTGGATATATGCTGGTTGCCTTAAGAATAGTTGTGTGCACACGCAAGTTCACTTCTCTGAAGTAGCGTATATAAATCTTATTATGGAAATGAAAAAGTTATTGATTTGTAAATATTGATTCACCCCCCCTCTTAGTATTATTTCCAACATGATGTAAATTAAAAGTTATTAAATTTAAAAACCCATGGTTAGTACAACTAGCCACAGGGGCAAAAAGAAGAGTTTTGTCCAAAGTAAGTAACTACCCCTTGAAATTAGATGGTCAACCTATCATATCTAATTTAAATGTGCTACCCCTAGGGTCATACAACATTCTTATAGGTATGGACTGGTTAGAAAAGCACTGGTCCTTAGTAAATTGTAAGACAAAAGCTATTAGCTATCGAGATGAAGTAGGAGAGTGACATGAAATTCAAGGTGTTCAGAAACCTTTGCAATTAAGGCCAATAACAACCTCCCAATTAGCCAAATGCATCAAAAAAGGTTGTCAAGTTTATGCTATACAAGTAGCGTATGCTGACTCTAAAGATAAATCTGTATCACTAGAGAACATACATGTGATACAAAATTTTCCAGATGTATTTCCTGAATAAATATGAGGCCTACCCACAAAAATAGACATAGATTTTACTATTGAGCTAATTCCGTGAGTTGCTCCAGTTTCCCGGGCACCTTATCGAATGAGCATACACGAGCTAACAGAATTAAGAATGCAACTCCAAGAGTTGCTTGATAAGAATTATATTCATCCCAGTGTGTCTCCTTGGGGAGGTCCGGTAATATTTGTTAAAAAGAAGGACGGAACCTTGCAAATGTGCATGGATTACCGCCAACTAAACAAGCTAACCATTAAGAACAAATACCCCCTTCCCTGGATAGATGAGCTCTTTGACTAGGTGAAAGGTGAAACTGTATTCTCAAAGATTGATCTTCGCTCAAGGTATCATCAGATCAGAATAAAAGAGGGAGATATTTCAAAAACTGCTTTCAGGATGTGTTACGGAAATTATGAGTTTGTGGCCTTACCATTTGGACTAATTAACACCCCAGAAATTTTCATGTGTCTCAAGAACAACATATTCCATCAGTTCTTAGATAAATTTGTAATATTCTTTATTGATGACACACTAAGCTGTTCTCAGAACATGGAAGAACATAAGGAACATCTTTGTGTTGTTCTGCAAGTCCTACGAGAACACCAAATGTATGCCAAGTACAGTAAATGTGATTTCTTTAAGGAGAAAATCCAATGCTTGGGACATGTCATCACCAAGGACGGAATTTCTGTAGATCTAAAAAGATAAGAACCATTATGGAATGGACAATAGCAAAAGATGTAGCCGAAATAAGATCATTTATGGGCTTAGCAGGTTACTATCGGAGATTTGTGGAGGGTTTCTCCCACGTAGCATATCTTATCACCTATCTACAAAAGAAAGGAAAAGCTTTCAAATGGACCCCGACTATCAAAGGAGTTTTGATCAACTCAAACATCTTCTTACCACAACACCTATTCTGAGCATTGCTGATCCCAACAAAGAATATGTGGTTTGTACAAGTGCCAATAAGGAAGGTGTGGGTGGCGTATTAATGCAAGAGGGCCAAGTGGTTTCCTACAAATCTAGGAAGCTTAAATAATATGAACAAAAGTATTCAACATACGAATTGGAGCTAACTGCGGTCATTCATGCCTTAAAAATGTGGCGACATTACCTATTAGGTAAGAAATTTCTGTTGATGACTCACCACCATAGTCTGATTAATTATTTCAAACAACCAACTTTAAATGCTAGGCAAGCTTGTTGGGCAAATTTCCTGAGTCAATTTGATTTTGAAATCAAACATTTAAAAGGAAAAGAAAAATGGGTGGAAGATGCTTTAAGCCGTAAGGTAAACTATTTATATGAAATTTCTTTTAGTGAATCCCGAACTACCTTTTTTGAGCAGATTCAAGAATCAGCCATGCAAGATTAAACATATAAACATTTATGGAAGAAAGAAAAAATTCCTAACATCCATGAACAACAAATGGGTTATGACATAAATGCAGAAAATATGTTGATTTATAGGAAAAGGATACATGTGCCTAACCAACAACATCTTAAAAATCTAATTTTTGATGAATACCATAAGATTCCTTATAGGGGCCATCCCGGATATCAGAAAATGATTTCTGCCTTGCAGAAAGAATTTTTTTGGCCTGGTATGAAGAACGAAGTAGCAGAGTACTTAGCCAAATGCTTGGAATGCCAGCAAGTGAAAGCTGAGCACCAACATCCAGCAGGGTTACTTCACCCTTTGCTTATTCTAGAATGGAAATAGGAAACAATATCTATTGACTTCATTATCGGGCTGCCTAAATCGAGAAAGCAAAATGACTCCATCATGGTGGTGGTGGAAAAATTGAGCAAATATTCTCATTTCATACCTATACAATCAACTTATAGAGTAGTCCAAATTGCTAATATTTTTATGCAGAACATTTTTAAACTGCACGAAATCCCTAAGATGATTATTTCCAACCGAGATGTAAAATTTACATTAGCCTTCTGGAAAGCCCTCTTTGAAGGATTGGACACACAACTGCACTTCAGTACAGCTTACCATTCGCAAACGGATGGGTAGACTGAGAGAGTAAATCAAGTTGTTGAAGACATGTTGCGAATGTATGTAATGTAGTAGCCCACTAAATGGGAAGATTATTTACACCTAGTAGAGTTTGCATACAACAACGGGTACCATGCATCCCTTCAGATGAGTCCCTTTGAGGTTTTATATGGACGCAAGTGCAGGACACCTTTCATTTTGAGTGGACTGGAGGATAAGTTGTTACTAGGGCCGGACATGTTGGAAGAGATGGAGGAAATTGTGAAAAAGGTACAGATTAATTTAAAGGCTACTCAGGATCAGTAAAAGAAATTTTCTTATAGATTTGCTTATAGATCTGCTCAGTCATCCCACACAGTCAGCTTATAGATCTGCTCAATGTCATCGTCTTCCTCATAATTGCAGACTAGTTTAGTATACCACACACCTTCGGCTGGATCTAATGGCACAATCACCCTTGTTCCTTCTTTTCAAATGTCATACTGCGCTTCTTCAGATTAATGACTGCGTTCATATCAAATGCCCAACTAATTCCAAGTAGTAATGGATATGGGTTACTGTCATCTACTATTTCGATCATTTCAAAGTCGGTTATGGTGTTTTCCCCTTCAATATCCACAATTATTCCATGTAGGAGCACCATAGGAATAATCTTCTGTTGATTGGCCATTCTCAACTGGATTGGGGACCACTGTAGCATTGGTCTTCCCATTCTTTCCCAAGTTTTCTTTGGCAGAACATTTGCATGAGACCCTAAATCAAGAATTACTTGGTCCATTTTGTATTCTCCAATCCGAGCAGTTAATCTCATTTCACGACCAATCCTCTTCTTACTTTTTCCCACCTTATGTACTGCACATTGTTCTGGTAGAGTCTTATTCTTACCAATGCAATTATTTATCAATTCTTGCAGTCCTTCTACTTCCTTCTTTTCCCTTAGGAATTTCATGTAGGTTTTCAAAAATGATGATAATAAGGAGGGGTCTACCTCCTGCGCAGCACTAGTATCTTCAGGCTTTCCCATATTTTGAGTCCTTGATGTAGAATCTCCTCCATCCACGAAGTTCCTTTTCGCTTCCATAAACATTTCGTTCACTTTATTTAAATCGAATCTTGTCTCCTTATTAGTAACCTTGTGAACCCATACATTGACTTTTGGTTATTTCCCCTTATCTTCTCTAGTAGCTATACTGCTTCCCGTAACAATATTGACACTAGGCCCATCTTCGCAAGGCTCTAACCGCATCATCTGGATCTTATACGTATGGTGTTGGGTCTGAGTCTTATTTTCTTACATATTCGCGATAAGCACTAGGAAATCTTCTATAACATGGTGAAATTGTTGACAATATTGACAGGAATGGTGCGTTGGATTCTGACAATCCCATGCAAAATGACCTGTTTCTCCACAATTGTAATAGATGATCTAACCACAACCCCTTCCATCTCCTCCTTAGAATCCTCCGTGTGCCATAGTTGAAACCTGATCTTGTTGAGGACAAGTCTCTACCTACATTCTATATGTAGGGGTTCTATCCATCATCGATTCATAACTTCGACAATGACGCTCATCATGACCTATAGATTTTCAGAAATTACAAAATGAATGTTGGGGGGTCTGTAAAAACTTCTATAGTAGATGACATTTATCTGTCGCATGACGTCCTATAACCTAACAAATAGCACACCATGGAGCTACTTCCACGCTTGTGCCAGCGGTATTTTTCGGCTTCAGGAGGACAGGGCCTTCCCCAATAAAATAATTCTAATAGACTGTGAAATCGTCCTTATTGTGACCATGACCTTTGCATTTCAAGCACCAAACCTCTGCGCGAACCTAAGTCTAGACTTCCTCTCCCTTTTTGAGGCTTCGCAACTCCATATGTAAGCTAGCCAACCACGACTGAATCTGTTGCACTCCCAGATTTGTATCCTGAATGGGTGAAACCTCCAAGCTCATAACAATCTCTAATGCTTCATCCTGTGTGCCAATTTTCTGTTGTGACAACAACAACCTCATATGGGGTAACAACAAAGCAATGTACCAATCCCTATGTTGATCATCTTGATCTGCATATTAGCTTGTTGGAGCAAACACTTCAGTCTCTGATCAAAGTCCCATGCAGACTCATTTACCTTCTGTTAGATCTCTTTGACCTGATTTATTGACTAAGCTTGTGACTAAGGCTTCTTAAATTCACTATTGAGCGCCTTCTTCGTCTCGCAAAGTGTTACATTTGGATGCGACAAACAATACTTAATGTACCATCTTAGTGCTCTATTTTGCAGTGCAATAACTAGTTCTGCTTTCTTCAAATCATCATCTATAACCTACTGAGAATTCCATACAACATATGCTACAAACCAAAACTATTCATGGTCTTTTGTCCCCAGACCCTTGAATATGGGCATATTCATCGCATTGGCCACGTTGAATAGTGGACGTGGAGGCGAAGGTGGAGGTGTAGGTGTAGGTGTGTGAGGCGAAGGTGATGGTGGAGTCGAAGTGGATGGATTTGATATCCCCGCAATACCCTACTTTACTATCTACAATGCACCTAGAGGTGTTCTTAGAACACTACTTTCTTCGTCACTATTAGATGCTCCCAACAAAGGATTGTATTCAACACTTGAATCTAGATCTCTTCTGAAAGCTTTTCCACTTCGTGTAGATCCCGTCAAATCTCTTCTAAACATTAATTTAATGGCATAACCCTTTTCTTGCACAATAACATTTTAATCCAAGTCTTCAAGGATTTCAGATACTTACCTCTTGCTCCTTTGAAGAATCGTCGTTCAGCTTCACTATAGCTTATTGATGTATCGATCTCGAACTCAGTAATGAATCTGCCTAAAATTCTATCGATCCAATAATCGGCAACCCTTGCGATCTTATTTTCTAAAGCTTCTAGGTGCCTTACCACCTCTAAGTCCACATAATAGGTTTGTCCAACTTCCACGTGCCTTGGCTATCTTCCAATTTCAACAACCACTGGTGTAAATCACATGAAAAAGAGCATAAGAAAATTTCATGCTCATCTGTATATAGGTATCTATTCATCCACTCTTCCTTGAATAGGCACAGATTCCTGTTTTCCTAGGCCGCAAATTTGTGCAACTTCTGATCTATCCACTTCTTAATTTCCCTCTTAGTTGAGAACCATTTATTGAACATCATACATTCTTCAGATAGATACCGGTCTTGGTAATGGAACCATTTGTTGGCTTGAGGGGTCCTGACCCAGGTTCAGAGTTAGTTGCGCCAACCAAAAAAACCCTAAGTGTTGGCACGTTCAGCAACAATCTGCGTAGTGCAAACTGTAGTCTCACCCTAAGCAGTATTGGGGGATGAAAAAACTAGGTTTCAGTATCCAAAGGTATGTATGATGGCTTTTGTTACTTCTAGGGCTTATTCCCGACTTTCGCAAACCCCAACCCTCAAATTACAGACATCACAGTAACTTACAGAAACATAATCCAACCCTTCGCAGAACACTTTAGACATTCATAATATCAAGTAAACATGTAAATCTACCACTTTCAGACATCAATTAAGTGTTTCTTTAGATAAATGCAAAAAACAAAGCAAATACACATACATTGCATAAGAACATATAAAGACATAGTTACACAAGTATTGCTCCAAAATAGTCATTATTAGATATGATCTTTCTATTACAGACTCATCTTCCCTGCGCACATAGCTGCACAGGCCCACACACTTAGCTTGCAGACTTACCAAGGTCTCCATGCACACAATTGCAACAGCCTTACCCTTATTCTAAGTATAGGAACAAACTTTCCCGCCTCAGACTACTTTCCCATACAATGATCTTCAATTATTGTTACTTCCTATGACTCCTTTATATAGCTTCTCCTTTTACAATACCATGGTTCGTGAACCATGGGCAGGTCAGAAAACATCCTACCTTCTAACAAACTAAGGGACTAAAGTCCCTTTTGACTCCTATGACCTTCGCTCTCTGCTCCCTCAAAATGCAGAGACTTTACATAGATAACAAAATTAGTTACAAAATTTACCCTAGGGGACCTTGTCCCAACACTAATGAATTATTTTTAGTATAAAAGTCTCAAAGCCAAAACATTGTAACTATAACTTATTAACAATTTGAAAAATAAAGCATGTTATTCAAACACAACTTAAATCTAATCAACATCATATATGCCAAATTCATCATCCTCAAGAGGCTCATTACCATTTTCTTCCATGTCATTTTGGATCATTTTTCTCTTTCACTCCTATGTGATCCTTTCCAAACAATCCATATAATGGTAGTTGATGTTATTTTAACATTTTTCCACACAAGATTCACTAAAATTTCCTTTCCTCAAACCAACTTCTTGCTTTTCATCTAGAAGATCTTTGATATAAAATCTTTAATAGCATTAATTGTTGGTTGAATAAAATTGTATTATAGTAGGTTATTTTTAATGGCTATGCAATTTCTTCCATTTTTGTAAGTAGCAAGCTAATGTTGTATCTAATCACCAAATATAAAAGAAATAATTGAGCGAGTTAGTGTAGAAACATAACTTAAAAAATATTAAATATTGAAGTTTGATTTCATATAGGTTATATCAAAACTCTTACATAAATCTAAAAATGAACATAAAATCCAACCTCCTTCACTTAAAATGTATGACAATTAATCAGTGCTTGTGACTTTTGTTAAATGATAATGATCTCTCAATTTAATTTGTTTCTTCATATGTTGGCTTTCTTTACATAGAATTTTAAACCAATAATTGACTATGTTTTTATATGTATTTTCCATTTATGAGAATAAAATCACAAATACTATGTTTTATCGAGTGTGCAACATGTATGCTTTCAATATCACTAGCAAATACATAGCTTCTGAAGCTACTAGTATTAGGTTTTTTCCTATAATATGAAATAGTAAAGATCCAATTAATTTATACATAAATAATATTTATTAATCCAATTAATGTGTACACAAATAATATTTATTTTAAATTTTACTCATGAAATATACAATTTATTTCTAAAGAAAATTAAAGTCTTTGTTACTCCATCTATATGTCTTTTCATCATCTTTAATGAAATATATATATATATATAATTAATAGAATAGAAAAGAAAAGGACTACAAATGAATATATCAATCAACATATTTTTTTTTAATGCAACAAAAAATTGTTCAATGTTGTTATAGAGCTTGAATCGGGATAGTTTTTTTCGAACATCATGTCAACCATCTTCCTTCAACGTCGTAACCGTTTTCTCTTATACTCTCATATAAACCTTGGGACTAAACATACATAATAAATAATGTTATAATGATATATAGTAGAAATCTTAAAACAACAATACATCAAAATGAGTAAAAAAAATCCTAATATAAATAAAAATAACTCAACAAACCTCCTTTTCGAATTCACTAAACATTTCTTCTATTGATAATTCACGCAACTTTACACATGATAATATTTTTTGTACACTCGTTCAAAAAGATTTCTATTAATATAAAGGTTTTACATTGATTACATAGAGATAGAAGTTAAACCTTTCTTCTATTGATAATTCACACAACTTTACACATGATAATATTTTTTTGTATACTCGTTCAAAAAGATTTCTATTAATATAAAAGTTTTACATTGATTACATAGAGATAGAAGTTGTTCATCTAAGGATGTTGACACAGAATCAAAGAGGAGGCTATCATGGAATAGATAGACTATACAACATCACCCAACTTGGGGATTGTTTTCGTAATGACTCCTTTTTCCTTTCTTTCTCGCAACCTTGGTCTAGCCTATATGAGGCAGATCAACCAAAGTAATCTGCAGGATGTTGTTGAGAGATGGGAATGTTTCCACATGATAATTTTTGTTTATTATGTATATTTCATCATTCACTCTTTGCAATGATGTCTAAGGCATGGTAGTCATCTCTTCTGGTAGACTATTGAATTAAGGATTTGTCTCACTAGTGTTACATGTTAAGGAGTAAGATTAATTTATATACCAAACTAATCTCTTATGGTCGTGAAATCAAGAGTGTTAAATATAGTGCATGTAAAGAGCGTTTGTTTAGTTTATATAGCAAACCAATCTCTTATAGCTACCAGGTCATATATCATGTATGGAGTAAGGTTAATTTCTATATTTATGGAATCTCCCAAAGAGCCTCATTGGAAGGTTGGTAAAAGAATATTGAGGTACATTGAACATGCAACAACTTATAAATTTTAGTATTCCACTTTCAAAGACAATATTCTTGTTGGGTACAAAGACAATTATTTTGCATGCAACATTAATGACTAGAATAGTACTTCCAATTATGCATTCCATTTAGATAAAAGTTTAATCTCATGGTAATTTATGAAACACACAATTTTCACAATATCTTCAACTGAAGCAAATCATGTATTAGTTACATCAAATACATGCCATGTTGTATGGTGAGGAAGACTCTTAATGATCTCGTGCATGAAGAGAAGGAGCCAACTCCCATCTTTTGTGTCAATAGTTTAACCATTGCACTATTCAATGATCAATATTTACATCACAAAATTAAGCACATTAACTCTTCTATCATTTCCTTCACAAGTTTGTTAACAACATCAACATCATTCTACATTTTTTTAAGTCTTGTGACCAATTGGAAAACATTTTCAGCAAGCCGTTTGTAGAAGACCATTTTGAATTTCATAGACGACACTTGGGAATTATTTGTACTATTATTTATAATAGTCAAAATTAATGGATACTGTTAGATAGTGCAATTTCTCTTGCTAGTTAGTGTTATCTAGAAAGCTTTAGAAGAGCTTAGTTGTTAAGGTTGGCTCTACAATTAATTAGTTAGATATATATAGTTCCTCCTAATTGTTTCTACAGAGAATTAGATGTATAAATACATGTTTTATGAACCAATGGAGTGTGATCTTCAAAGTTACTAAGTTTCTAAATTGATCATCTTATTAGCTAATTATCTTAATGTTTATATTCTTTCTCTTATTTTTTCAACATTAAGGGCATCAAATTTGTTAAGCAACAAATTTTTTATAATTTAATTTCATGTGATGTATTATTATTATTTTGTCACATACATGTACATACATTATTTATTTTTTTATTGTCATAGACATATGCACATGTCTAGTTACTTATTGTTTATTTATTATTTATTTCTTATTGTCTCTACCATGTAATATTAAGTGACAACGTCTTGGTTAGGATGTAGAGCATCTATAACAAGTGTAGTTGTAATCAACTATGAATGTAATCAACTAATAGAAACACAATATTATTTTTCTAATTTAAGAACATAAATAAGTTTTCATTATTCTTCAAGTTACAAAATAATTAAGTTATTTCTTTTATTTACAAATTACCAAATAATTAATTTTTTTTAGCTCAACTTTATGGTATTATTATCGTATTATCAATTTATTTATAAACTTATAATTAATAATCATTATTCAGTTTTTAATTTCTTTTGGAAAAATATGGGTAGATCAACTTTTAAGGGAATTTTTTAAAGCGTGTCCGCGAACTAGCAAGGCCTAACCCCAGAAAATTGACCCTATGGCATCTCAATTAAGAACGAGAACTAGACCCATTGAACTAACCCTTGAGACTTGTCATTATTTATATAATTATATATATAGATAATTATAATATTAAAAAAAATATTACTAAAAATAAATTAGTATGATCTTATCGTTTATTATTTTTGTAATATATATATATGATTGATATAATTAATATTTTATATTTTTGATTCATTGGATTGAACATGAGTGCTTATGTAAAATCTCCGTTTATTATATATATATATTATATTTTATATTTTTGATTCACTGAGTTGAACATGAGTGCTTATGTAAAATCTTCGTTTATTTTATATATATATATATATTATATTTTTTATTTTTTATTCACTGGGTTGAACATGAGTGTTCATGTAAAATCTTCCGACCATAATTACACGTATATTTTTAATTGGGTGATCGATTTATAGTTTTTTTACAATTGCCATAGGAATCACAATTTTGCTTGACAGCTGCGAAGAGAAGTGCATTCAGAATCTGGAATATAGTGAACGTGGTTGTGTGGAGGAATATTACAAGACCGCCCACCTCTATTTCAGTTCAGTTCTGTCAACTAAGGTGGGGTATAGTGGGGGCACCTCTATATTAAAATAATTTCAGATTGCATCGAAACTGCCGCTGTCAGCTTCAAGAAAGTACAATCGCTTTCTAGCAAATCAACTTATATACTTTTATGCATATAGGTAACGCTGGCAACGTCTAACCAGCGATCTCCAGGGTATTTAATGTCCGGGGATATGCACGCTGGTTAACGCGATAAAACAGGAGCGAGGAGTTTCGGCATTAAATAATATTTGGGCTTTCGCGTGTTATCGGGCTAAGCTGCGTGCATATCCCCGGGCATTAAATACCCTGGGGATGGCTGATTAGGCGTTGCCGGTAATGCTGACCAGTTTGGAAGTGCAAGTAAGCGTTGTTGAATACTATTTATTTATTTATTATTTTTTAAATTTAAAAGAATTGGTGATGGGTTGGTTTTATTGTTTGATTGTGAAAGTTATTATTATAATTTGTAAATATTTGTAAATATCTTTTTTAATAGATGTTTAAAACCTAAATTTGAATCTGAAAATTGTTGATACATAAAATTTTATTATTATAAAGATAACAAATTAAACTACCTTTAATTATTTTAATTTACGATTTTTTTCTTCCAAACTTTAAGTTCCATGCGTAATTTTGTTGTCTGGTCATTTCATCATTTTGAGAGGGAATATGATGTAATCACACCATCACTCTGACAGCAGCAGACTAGATATTAAAAAATAAATGGCCAAACATGTTTAGGAATGTGCATTAATAAATTTAGGGTTTGTGAATACATAGGACAATACCCACTTAGAGGTCTGGTTTACATAAAAGCCATGCAAATCAAGAGTATATATTTTTCCCATTTGTCTCACGGGTTCCATTAATCAACAACGTACAGTATTCCACAATGTGACCACTTGGTTTCTTTTTTGCAAATTATGAAAAAAATATCTAATGATTATATATTCGACTAATTGAACTGATCTCTAAAACTCTTTTTTATATATATATATATATATATATCTTAATTTTCATTTTATTAATATTTAAATTATTGATATTTTTATAATAAATTAATATTTTATATATGAATAAATCCGAGATAAAAAATTCCGTGTAAAATTATTCTTCATCATTCATTAGCAAATGAAAATTTATATTTAAAATATTAAGATGAAAAAATTATAGTAGTTTAAATAATTATGTTTTAAAGTCAATGTAATGTATTTCTTGTAGTTTTATTTTAATTTTATTAAAAACATTATAATATAATAACTAAAAATGATAATGAAATCTATGTATTTTAGTTTGAATTAAAATATACAAAAATTGTATATAATATACTATTGATAAAAAAAGTGATATGAAGAAACTTTAGAAAGTCTCATAAATATTCTTAAAATGTGTAACCACTTTAACTTCATTACAATTCTCAATCATACTTTTTTTTTCAAAAAAGGGTTTAAATTTTCTAATCTTTTACGTAAAAATAAAATAACACTACTGTTGGTTTGACACCTGAGTTTGATAGGTTTTGCCACCTTCGGAAAAAAAAAATAAAAATAAATAAATAAATAAAATAAAATAAAATAAAATAACACTTTCATTAACTTCAAACAAAATCATTCACTTTATTTTAATAAGTGGTCTATATTTTGTTACTTATGTTACTTTATCAAGCAGTTTAAATTTCAAATTTGTTGGATGAATTAAACTAACCCTTCTAATAAAATTTAAATATAATCATTATCATTATTAAAAAAAATCAAATTTCGAAATTTATTAATTAAAATAAATATATATAAATTCAAATTCAATCATAATCATTTGACCTAAAACAATTTTTAAGTAAAAGTGTTGAGAAAAAAGGAATAGTTATGATGGGCTGAATACAACTTGCTTCTGGAGGTTCTCATTTAAGCATTTAAGTTTCTGGTTTCCATATATTAAAAGTTTAAAAAGTTTTTAGTGTAACTTATTGAAATATGATTATTTTTATTCGGTGTTTTATTGATTAAGGTTTATGACTATTTAAAGTTATTAAATAGTTAATTTGTGGTTTTATTAAATTAATAATTTTAATAAATATATATTAAATAAAAATTATATTACAGATTTTAATTTTATTATATAATCAATATTATAATAAATGTTTAAATTTATTTAAGAAAAACGGTCTACATTATCCTAAAATGTTAATAAATTAACATATTCTAATGCATTATCCTAATATGTTAATAAATTAACATATTATCATCAATATAGAATGAAGTTATATTTTTCTCATATAATATAAATACCTTGTATTAAAATAATATATAATAAAATGGCTCTAAACTTTTTTAAAATGGTAGAGATATTTCCTCTCAGAACTCTATCGCTTTGTATTATTGTAATTTGATTTTTCAATATGTCTATACTTTTTAATCACGTGGTTTCCTAGATTCTCTAAACATGAGTTACAACATTTATGTTTTGTGTACCTTCCATTTTGTGCTGTTTTTTTTTTTTTCTTCTTCTTTCTTCTTGAATAAGTGGTTTTAGTATTTGTGAGTGTTAATTATTACATATGTCAAACTTAACATATGTATTACAATTTATATATTAGGTATAATATTATAATTTATGTAATAATGGTAGTATTTTCATTTACAATTTATATATTAGGTATAATATTATAATTTAGGTAATAATTGTATTATTTTCATTGATTTTCATTTTTATGGGTCAATGTTAATTAATATATTTATATTAATATTTGTGATTTTTTTAATATATTTTGTTGAACACATAATCTTCTATGGGTTAATGTGGAAGCCGAATAGACTAAAGGAGTCCAAGAGACTACATGGAATATGAATCCAAGGGTCACATCATGTACTATAAATGTATATCATTTGTTAATAATAAAGGTACTCTCATGTTTATTTTTCATATTCTGTTGTTGCCATGTGTGTGTTTAACATGGTATTAGAGCAAGCGATCCCCTGCCTTGCTCAAGTGTGAGCCGCTTGTTTTTCTATGGCCTTTATGTGCATGTCAGTCCTGCACCTCTACCCATAATCCTGAAATAGTAAAATTGGTGTCCTAGGTCTGCAAATTCAAATGTTTTATATCAGCCTGCGTTACGAGAGAAACCTCCTTCACTCAGCATTATTTGTGCCATTTCTGTCATTTCCATCCCGATAAATTTGCTCCATTCTGGCAGCACTGCCCTGTCCAAAGAATACACTTCTGACTGTTTACAACACTTGACTTCAGGCCATGAAAGCCTGCATCGAACAGTGGTATCAGAGGGCGGAATTCAACATCTGTTGAAGTACTTGGACTGCTCTCCTCCTTGTGGGTTTTGACAGAGGTAACGTCCCTCAATTCTGCCATTCCTCTGTACTGCGCAGACCTATTCTTATGACTGTAGAGAGGAATATTTCTTGCTCTGTCCTCGATGAATAATGGAGCGTTCTTATCATTTCTATGATAGATTCCCAAAATCCATTATCCGTTTCACTGTGCACATGTCCGTTTCAGAATTAACACTTTGCTTGTAGTTGGACTATTCAGGTAGCCCATTCACCTCCTCCCACGCTGCACTGCTCACCTCGGCCATACCCCATCTCACACCTTCCTCCATGGTGAACGCTCCCATCACTACAGCTGCGTTCCTTGATGATCTCTTGGCATTCACCCACAGCAAGTAATTGACTAAAAATCATTGCATCGCATCAACACATTGATAGGCCACTCACAACGAAGTTGCACCGAAACGAAGCATCGCTATGACCTTGAAGAATGGGAGCATGGAATGAATAGCACATTCAACAATACCAAAAGGTTAGTCTCAAGGTAAATAACATTTTAGAGGATAATTTTTTAGTTTTATTTATAGGAACTTTAAAGGAAGGCATCCAACATGAGGCGCATCTCTTTGATCCTAAGTCTCTAGATCATGCTTTCAATCTAGGAAGGAAAGTTGAAAGTGAAAATATGGTCACTAATAACCTTAAAAAAGTCATTCTACCTCTCCTAAACCTACAAGGTTGGCACCTCTGCAAATGGATGAAAGAATAACAAAGGGAATATGTTTCAATTGTGATAGCAAGTATAGTAAGGGGCATGAATGAAATGAGAATAAATTATTCTACATAGACTATGAAGATCAAGAAGATCAAGAAGTCGAACCATCAAAAGATCTACAACTTCAAGAAACTATTCCAATTATATGTTGTCATGCATTGGTCGGCATCACTACTCCACAAACCCTCAATAAAGAAGGGTATATCAAAAATAAAAAGCTAACCATATTTATTGACTCAAGTATACCCATAACTTCATCAACTACAAATTGGAAAAAAAATCTTAATCTCTTTGTATATCAAGCACAAAAATTTGAACTACTAATTGCAAATGGAGATACCATAAATTATTTAGGGAAGTGTCATAGTATTAAGATAAATATGGGGGAGTATTTTTTGGATATTCATATGATTGCAATCCAAATGGGTGGTGTTAATGTTGTATTAGGGGCCGAATAGTTTCAATAATTAGGAACAATAACCCTTAATTTTCAAAATCTTCTTAAAAGATTTCCCTCAAAATGAAAGGATGAACTTAGTAAATTTATAAGCTCTAATAACATGACAAAATGCGAGTATAGGTACACCAAGGTTTAATTGCACAATTATATTCATTATATGTCTAAACATATATATCCTCTACCCTAATGGATCTCCAAGTAGTTATAGACAATCATTCCAAAGGTATTTCGTGAGACGCCTAAGGGTATTCCACTTGCTTGAGAGCATGAACATGTTATTCATTTTAAACCAAGAAGTGTACTACCTAAGATTAGGCCTTACCATTATCTACATGCATAGAAGAATGAGATTGAGTGTATGGTTCAAAAAAGCACTTTCTCTTCACTAGTGGTGATGGTTTTCAAACAAGATGGTTCATGGTATATGAGTCTAAACTACGAATAGCTCGACGAAAAATAAAGATAGGTATTTTTTCCAGTCATTGATGGATTGTTAAATGAATTGCATGGATAAATTTTATTTACTAATTTGGTTTTTTTTTCTTGATATCATCAAACTAGAATGAGGTAAGAAGACATTCCCCAAAAAAACTTTAGAGCACATGAAAGTCATTTCAAAGCTTCATGAATTTTATTTTCAAACCCTTCCTTAGAATTTTTTTTTAATAATTTTTGGTGACATACTAATCTATAACAATTTTTTGAAAAATCTTGTATAACATGTTGACAAGGTATTTACACTATTGGAAAAGAAACAACTATATGCAACTCCTCCAAAGTGTTCCTTTGGGGTTTAAGAAGTGGAATATTTGGGTCATATTGCATCTCATAAGGGCATCAAACTGGATCCTAATAAAATAAAAGCTATGAGGGAATGACTAATCCATAATATCTTAAAGAAACTCAAAAGATTCCTATGATTTATAGGATATTACTACAATTTTATAAAGAATTATGCTCAAATATCATGACCTGGAACAAAATTATTAAAGAAAGAAGAATTTTATTGGATTAAAGAAACAACCAAATCTTTTGAAAAGTTAAAGAGGACACGTGCACAACTCTTGCCCTAGCAACACCTACCTTCACAAAAACCTTCATTGTGGAGTGTGATGCCGCACGCCATGGCATTGGTGTAGTTTTGATGGAAGAAGGAAGGTTCGTTGCCTTTGAAAGTAATGAACATAAAGGAAAGAACTTGCTTAGAATTATCTAAGAGAAATAGATGTTAGTCATACTACATGAAATTAAGAAATGACATCCATAACTAATAGGAAGACACTTCAAGGTATAAATAAATCATGATAGTTTGAAGTAATTCTTTGAACAAATACTATCTTTAGAAGAGAAAAAAAACAAGGTTACAAATATGTATGGTTATGACTTTGAAATTATCTACAAAAAGCAAAAAAACATTGTGTGGAAGATGCACTCTCAATGAAAGAGGAAGACACAAAGGGTTTACTGTACTTTATTTCCACTCCACAATCTAACTAGGTGGAATAAGTAAGGATATGATGGAAGCAAGATGAGAAGGTAGGAAATATCATTCAACAACTACATGAGGACCTTGATGCAGTAGAAAAAATTATGTGGAATAATGATTTTTTATGGTATCAAGATTACTCGTACTTATGTAAGTATTCTCAACTCAAATAAGGGTCATTTTTGAGTTACGCACTTCTCCTATAGGAGGACATTCAAGATTCTCGAAGACCTACCATAGGATGAAGAAATGTTTTATTTTTCGAAGTTATTAAAGCATATGTGCAACGTTTGTGGCTAAATATGTGAGATGCCAAAAAAATAAGGGAGAAACAACCAATATCCTAAGGCTCCTTCAACCATTATACATAACAAGCCAGCGATGTGAAGAAGCTTCAATGGATTCTATTATAGGTTTACCCAAATCAAAACGAAATAGTGTCATTATGGCAGTGGTAGATTGAATGACAAAATATGTCAAATTTTTCTATCTTTCTCATCCTTTAAAGAAAGTATAATGGTCAAAGTATGTCAAACATTATTGAGACAAACTAACTGAGAAAGATAAATTTACTAGAAACAAAAAACACACATGAACACAATGTTTATCTTAAGAAAAATGAGGGAAAAAAGAGCTAGCTAACATATATTATACTAGTCCCTTAGCCAAAATCCAACCAAGATGGCCAAGTGAGCCTTCATCACTCACATCCCTAGCACATTACAATGAAGCCTTCCTAAGCCTTTAAAATTATTCATTACATGTAATAAATGGGCACAAACCATGTGCAAACCAAACCATGTTACCAAAACCACCGTCATTGAACACGTAATTTTGACTCTTTTACTAAGTGAAGTTTACCTAACAATCCCCCCTTAAAACTTGACTTGAGTTTCCCTTCACCAAATCCATCCAAAATAACCAAATGAACCAAAACCACTGACCTCTATGCCCTACCCCTCTCAAAGTTTTAATTTAAGATATCTTGTAATTTGGAATGCCCCCCTTATCACCTAGTTTTAACTCTAGACTTCACTGATAATTTCTTAGGGGTAAGCATGCCGTACCAGGTCTTACAACAATATACCCATTTACAAGTAAAATTTTTCAACTCCATCATAATAATCTCTTTTTTATTTATTATTTTTGATATATACAATACACAACATCCATCTCTCTCTTCCATAGATCACTCATTTCACAACTCAAAATCTACAAGTTGAAGCAAACAAATTGTTAGCACTATTTGAACTAATGTGTATGAAATAGAATTCATGTTTCCATGTTTTGTTTTCATTTCATTCAAGCATCACCTTTCTCTCTAAAGTTACCTGGTCTATGGGTTCTTTGCTACCTCACAAGGAGGAAAACATCTCCATTAGAGCCAAGTGTTAGCACTATTTTTTACATTTCCAAAAGTTAAAAATTATTTTGAAAAACATCAGCTCTATCTTGGATTCACTAAGTTACCTTTGAAGCCTAAGGTGAAAGGCATTTTAAAATAGTTTTAAATTATTGTGGGTTACAAATTGATGCTGCAAACCATAGGGCTTGCACATTAAAAATTAACACACAACATAAAATTGAAATCCACACAATACATATGCATATAAAATCTCAGAAATAATTCATTTATAAATAAAATATTTATAAGAGAATTATCAACCTTATCATTGGCCTCTCATTCCTCTCTCTCACTCACTTACATTCCTCATGGGCTCACCTAGATTTCAACCCAAATTAGTTTCTAGATCCTAAACAAACTCCCACAATATCTGTCATGATCCATAAAAACTCTCACCTAATCCCTTATCTTTAGATAAGGTCTAACTAACCCTCAAATCTCTCAACTCTTCTAAAATACTCTTGAACTTTCTCCTAATTACAATAATTCTCATTTTCTCCTAGAACTATAGGAAAAATACATTAAATAATTAAATCTTAACTTACAGAACTAACTCCTTTAGTAAACATGATAACCTAGGTTACATGCCCTTACATCAGACTCCCCATATAAAATAAAATCACGGTCTCCCGGCCATATATCTTCATAAACTGATTAAATTCCTCCTGGATCCCAAACTTTAGTTTGTCGCTGACCAACTACTCTGCCATATTGTTTCCATTTTGGTGTTTTCTTTTTCCATCTTCCAGGCTTCAAAACATTATTTTGTAGTTCTCCTCCTTCTTTGTTGATGTATACTTGAGTAGTCAAATGCATCATGTTGTTGTCTTTCTGTATTATCTTGTAATATCTTGTTTATGTGCTTTTTCTATTAGTTTTCTTAATTCTTCAATCTCATCATCTAATTTAGTTTTTGATTGAATTTTATTGTTACTAGTTTCGAAAATAAATTCATCACCTTTAACACTAAATTGAAAATTACATTTTATCCCAGGTTCCACATTATTACTGCTTTAACATTTATCTTCTTTATCTGCAACTTTCTTAGATTTAAGTTCCATCAACATCTTTTCTAGCAATTGTAACTCCTCTTCACATTTTATAAGCATTTTATGGTATCTTTCAGAAATCATTTCAATGGACTCATCTTCATCCCTGCTTGAAACATAAACATCATTTGTGACACATCCTACATCCACACACCAATTGTTAGATTTAAAACCAACATAGATTTTATTTTCCATCGACAATTCAGTGATCATATGAGAATCTTCTAAATAGTTTGTGGTGCCATCCATGGGAATCGAACCCACATTCATATCAACATATTTCACTTTAGCATCATCATTGTCCTCACCAAGTATCAATCCTTGTTCTTGTTCAGAAATGAATACATTCATCTCAGTTATCTTGAGTGTTTCCACTTCCCTTGATAGAACTTTCAACTTGTGCTTCTATCTCATTGCATTAATCAACTACTTGATTGGCCATCTAACTATATTCTTCATTATCCATCCATGTTTATTATTTTTTTAAAACTCAATCAACATATAAAATCATGCCTTCAACTCAACAATCTCTTTCACGAACTCTTCATCACTTATGCCAACTGTTATGGCATCGATGTGGCTTTTCTGTGAATTATGAAAATAACTATCCATTGTCATATTTATCTCCTCCGTCCCTTGCATAACCTTCTTTAAGCTTTCGTTGTTTCACACTACCACAATATCCCTTGAAATTTTCTTTACAATGCGTCAAGCAGACTTTGGGTGTCAGGCTTCATTGATCATGCACTGAATTACAACTAATGTCTTTATGGCTCCATTTTAGATTCAACTAACATTGTCATAACTCTATACATCGCTAAATACCTTGACTTTAATTTATATTGAGAGACTTTTAACTTCAACTTGAGTTAATTTTAACTCAACTTGTGTAAGGACTTTTGACCATTTAAGCACTCAATTAAATTCCTTTTACATACATAACCTCCCTTGGCTTTCACAATTATGACTCTAACCTCAAAACTTATGACCTTCAAAAACTCAATAAATCAAAATTTTCAAATAGGAGGTAAAATACAATGTAATGTCTTGTTACAAAATTTCAAATCTTTCCCTCTCTTACAAAAATAAATAAGTGCAATCCATTTTACCAACTTTACAAATAAGCAATAATTATATCACATAATCTTTCATTTGACTTTAATGCATGAAAATAAAGACACTTAATGCATCTTTAATAAAAAGTACTCATATGTTTCCTCATATGATTCATAAGGTGTTCATTCCTTTTCCATTCTAAAATTTAAGCCTTCGTATAACAAATTGCTTCCATGCAATGTTGAGTCTAGAATTACAGACTTTAAAATGAATTTTCTAAGAGTCTTGCCCATTGATCCATGATCATCCATTGGATACTATTGCTTCTGCCCAACTTATATATACAATTATTTGGGCTCCAACAAAATCTCCATCGTTCATTAACCACATCTAGAAATCTGTATGCAATTGGAAAATAAACTTACTTTCTATGGATTGAACGCTAACCTAGAACTATTCTAACGAGCACCATTTTATTTGGAAATGAAACTAGATTTTTTTCTCCATTTCAGGGATTCGACAATGTGTTGAAAATAGCAACAAGAAATTCTTAAAATAGAAATGCTAAAAATAGAATCCAGTATATTCCAATTTTAATTTTTCCTTGAATTAAAATTCGAATTTAGTCTCACTAGCTGCTTGAAAAATAATTAATTAATTCATGTTGGATTAATTAGTTGGACAAATTCAAGCTAGAAGCCTTTGTGAAGTCATGCAACAGTTATTCCTTAAATTAATGAAGTTATCCCTTAATTAAGGAGATAAGGATGAGTTATAATTGAGTTGTAGGTAGTTAGCTCAAATAACTGAGTTATGTTGAGTTAAATTAGTTCCAAACAGTTTGAGGAACTAATTGTGAGTTCAGTCAGTTAATGCATGCATGCATGAAACTAGTACACTCCAGATAACTGAAGATTCTCTCATGAATAACTCATGCATGTCTATTCAGAGAAAGACCCAGTTGAGCTAAATATCAAGGATAGGTTATTGTCAGTTGCATGAGTTTTCCTATAAAGAAAACTCATCCATGTAGTCAAGGTAGAGGTTCCTTGAGGATTGCACAATTTTACAGGGTGTGAGATCAGTGTGAGTGATCAGTGTTACACTTGGTAACAACTGGATCACCAAGGGAAAACTATGCAAGGAAATAGGAGGCTTGGGGGGCAGAGGAGAAGGTTTGTGAGAAGCCTTATTTTCCTGTAAGCATTCAAGATGTTTTTACTGAGAGATAGCTAGCTGTGAGAGCTAAGGTTTTGTGTAATTCTGATATATTTCCACCTTGTATGATAATAGAGACAGTGGGTTTTTTAGCTGAGGCTTTCCCTTAGTATTCTTCTGTGTTTCATGTGCATTGATTCATCTTCTGGTTATATGTTTTCTACTTGATCTTGCTCAAATCTATTAAGATTCCACAAGTTTGATTGTAGAAGTAGATTAAAGTATATTGCTTTAGTTATATTGCATTATCAGGTTAATCTACAATGACAATTTCTACACAAGGTTTGGTCCTTAGGATTTTTACTAGATTCAACACTATTTACCGGTCAATTAAACTGGTCAAAACCATATCAAATAAATAGGAATGCTTACCAGAATTACGTCCTAGTCCATATTAAAATTATTCACTTCTCGTTGTCGAATTCATCGCAACAACTTCACTGATAAGTATAACACTACATTTTCAACACTACCATGTGGGATGAAATTCTTCTCATCCATCCAAGTTTCACACCACATAATCCAATGCTCCACTATCCCAAGTTCTCTCCTTAAAACATAAAGCTCGCTACTTCGAACAAGTGAACACAACATTGTTGGAGATTTTTTTTTCAATCATCTTGAGGATTATGTTCATAGTGATTTCATTACTCATAAACTCTTGCATAAAAATATGCACATGTAATAAATTCAAAGTAATGATGGCTTTGAATCAATAGGAAGCAATGGGAAAATTGTGAACTTTTCCATTGGCAACCACTCTGTAATACAAATCATTGTATTGTGTGCAACCACCATTACACTTACAACACACAACCTCTGTGATCCATCGACACACAACTTTTGTGCAAATGTGCATGAGTTTGAACACAACACAAATCCATGACATGTTTCACACACAGTTTCTTTCATAGTCGACTCCATAAGAACCTTAATAATTCAATGAACAAACAAAAAATTAAAACAATACAAATATACTCTCTTATTTCCCTCGGCCCAGGATGCTGCAAATAATTTTTTATGGATAGAGAGATATCTTAATATTTTTTGTAAATTATTGACCAATCCAAATCTTAAAGATAATTCGAACTAAGTTTCATTTATGAAGCCTATAAAATTTTCATTTTCTATGGGCACTACGAAATCATTTTTTAGCTCCTACAACAACAATCGATTTTATTCATCGTGTTCAAGTGGAGTTTCCAAATAGTTGGAAATGAATTCTTGAAAATAAAAAAGATTTCTTTTGCAAAAATGGACCAATTTACAAAAACCTCTCTCACTTTTAACACAATTGTCTTGCTTTGGAGGATATGAAGGAATCTCTGCAGCCTAGATTTCCAGATTTAAATATTAAATGATTTCCTATTTTAGTCATTAATGTTGGGCATTGTTCCAAGGAGCTAAAAATGATTTTTTCAACTATGAAAGAGGATTTTATTGGGAACAAGATTATTTACAAAAAAGTCTTTTAGTTTTTACACATCTATCATGTTTTAGGAGATCCGAAGGAATATTTGGAGCCCACTGTTTAAAATTCGCCAAAATTAATTTTTTCTATTTTTAGAAAAATGCCCAATCAACTTTCATTTTGAGACCCACCTCATCAATTTGAGTTGGGGATCAAATATTATCTCCTTGATTATTTTTTTTAGTAAGTTAAATATGGATAAAGAGGTTTGAGATCCATTATCTTTGGATCTTGACCATAATGTAATTTTCTATAAAGTTGTTTATGAAAATGAATCAAGGGTTGGAGTTTGAAGAAGAGGAGGCTATTTTGTATGTAATTAATTTGTTGCATTATTAAACTAAGTGACCAATATTAGAATAATTTAGTAGTTGAACCAATAATTATTTCCTTGATGTGTTTCCAGTTAGTGTTCTCCATATTTGTTTCTTTTTTTCTATTCTCATTGGATGTTTTTCTTCTATATATTTCAATGAAGGTGTATGAAATAGAATTCATGTTTCCATGCTATGTTTCCATTGCATTCAACTATCACCCTTTTCTCAAAAGTCAAACAGAATTCATCCTTGTTAGATGTTATTGTTTTTCCTTTTTGACCACCATACTCAATGATAAGTTTTTTCTAAGAAAGCATCAAGGACCCTGCTCCTGCATTTCAATTGTCTATCACCAACATCTTGGTAACCTCTAGATTGGATTTTTACACCTACTTGACTCCATGTCCAAGGAATGCCACTTCCTTTCCATACCAAGTTTTAAAACCCCATCACACTTGAAGATCTAGTTAGTATTTTGAATACATAGCCAGATGTTGAGGTAACTCTGGGTGATTGAGTTGTAAGAGAGATCCCTCTCTAGGTTGGAGTGGCTATCCTTCAATCAAAAATTCTGGTTTAAAGGTTACCTTTTTCTTTCTACTTAAGGAAGGTGTGATTTGAATTCCACTGAGTATGCATCTCATTTCATGGTTACACTAGAAATTTAGTATCACTTGATTGAGGAGTCTTCCAATGAATTAGAGTAGGAAGTGGTATGAAATAATATTTTGTGGGAAATCATCTCTTTCAGTAGCTTTGATTTCAGTTTTCTGCATGTGTATTTTTAGTTTTCAGTTCTTAGTTTGCAACAGTTGTAGCTTTGTTTCTAGTTTGCAACATTTTTCAACACTATGTAGTAGTTTTAGTTTGACTTAGTTGCAAATCATGTTGCAACTTTCATTCAGAGGTTAGGAGTAGCCAAATGGATCAGGCACTTGGTCTACAGGTTCTTTGTTGCCTCACAAGGAGGACAACATCCCCATTGGAGCGAGTTGTTAGCACTATTTCTTACATTTCCAAAAGTTAAAATTTCCTTTGGAAAAAGTTAGCTCTATCCTGGATTGGTTTAGCTAATTTTGAATGCTGAGGTGAAACTAATTTTAAAATAGTTTTAAATTAGTTTGGGTTACAAGTCAATAAATTTTTATGGATAAAGAGATATCTTAAGATTTTGTGTAAATTATTGACTAATCCCAATGTCAATGATAATCCAAGCTAAGTTTCATTTCTGCAGGTTATAAAATTTTCATTTTATAGGGGTGTTATGAAATAATTTTTTAGCGCCTACAGGTGTGCTACAAAATCACTTTTCGGTGCCTACATCAACACTCGTTTTTTCTCTATTTTAGTCATCATGTTCAAGTGAAGTTTTTGAACAGTTGGAAATGAATTCTTGAAAAACAAAAGAGGTTTCTTGCGGGAATGGAAAATTTTTAAAAAGAATATCTCATTTTTTATAGAAATATAACGCTTTGGAGGACACGAATGAATCTTTGCATCCCATTTTTCCATATTTAAATATTAAATGATTTCTTTTTTTAGTCATTAAATTTGGGTGTTGTTTTCGATGAGCTGAAAATGATTTTTTCAAATATGAAAGAGGATTTTTTTGTAACGTGATTATTTACAAAAACCTCTTTCAATTTTTACACATCTATCATGATTATGGAGATAAGAAGTAATATTTGGAGCCTATTTTTCAAAAACTCACGAGAATTATTTTTTTCTATTTTTAGAAGAATGCCCAATCAACTTTCAGTTGGAGAGCCACCTCATCAATTTGACTTGGAGATTAGATATTATCTCCTTGATTATATAATTTAGTAAGTGTTGATGGTGTTGGACCCGCCAACAAGTAAAGGGATCTCCCCAGTAAGAAGTCCCAATTAGACCTTAGACCGTTTGGTGTAGGAGTCCTAGCAGTGGGTCGTACAGTAATACCTTGACCGCGGTTTCACACAGAGGCAAGTAAGATGTCCCTGTTGGTAGCAAGTGTGTGACATATGCAGTAAGCGAAGGAAGGTGCGTGAGCGGTTCTAACACACAGAGGGTGAGGTGAGTGCGCCCCTTGGAACCATGTGATAGCTCAAAGTTAAGAAGGGACACACATGAGAAAAGATGCATCACAACATAGAAGGAGAGCAAGCTAGCAATCCAAAGTGATGGTTAAACCAACAACCCATTTAAGAAAGATTCATACATACATATACATAAATAGTTACACATGCATGTGTAAGAAAACAGATACATATATCATTTAGAGTACTCAAGATAGCTGAAGTACAATACAACATATGCATGAAACATGCTGGCTTTGTTATATTAAGAAGTGTAAGTTCCAATCATACAATACATCTATGTCCAACCACTAGTTCTGACGGTGGAACATTACAACCACAACCGGTTGGAGAATCCAAGGCTTTTTACAATATTGTCCAAGATCTCTCTAAGCTAGTCTTATCGGAAGCTTGGCTGACCAAAAGCCTATACAATGAGTTATGAGGGACTATTTATAGCAAAGGGTGGGGTGGCCCTTGACATTCCCCTTTGTGACAGTTCATCTACCCTCATGACTCTTCATCTACTCTATGACTGTTACATCCAACTATCGACACTTGAACTTACACTTGATAAGACATTACATTACAATGCACATGTACCCATGTGAGACAAAATGGCTTGAGCAAGCCATGCAAGACATCACTATGACTCAGACAACTGTTGGAAGACCAACTCTTCGACATCCTCACGGTGGTTGATAATAGTGAACTGATGCCAAGCTCGGTAGTCTGTGATGGTGTCTGTGTACTCTAAGGTGACATCTTTCTGGAAATGAACTCTTGCCTCCATAGCATCTAGGTACACTACTCGAGCTCCTCTGTCAAACTCATCTGATAGCATGCGCATCATTGTCTTGAGTGCGGTCGAAACAATAACATGCTTGTGCATGGTGTTTGCACTAATTAACAAGTCTAGACTGGTGGCTATGTGCATCAACTCGTTAAAGTACGATTCAAGCTCTAGTCAGACTTGTGCCTTTGTCTTCGCCTGGGTGAGTGTCCCAATAAATGGGATCACATGTGCATGCATAACAACATCCATACTATTGAATACACATGCATGGGAAGCTTGTAGACTAGTAATGAGTTGCAGGAGCTCTTCATAGTTCCGGATCTGACTCAGGATGCATGCCTTCAGCTCGACCACTTTGGGCTTCATCATCTTAGGAAAGTGAAGCAGGGATCCCTTGTATCTCATTATCAATGTTTTCATGTAATAAACAGCAGCATGCATGTTCGATAGGATACGTGCTCTTCTAGCACATCGCTACTTCCAACTGTTGAGATGGACAACCACCTTATGCATGGTACCAAACTTGGAACAAAATGCCCACATGAATGTGTCTAGGGACAATACTTCATCCAGTATTGCCTTCTTCAATTCTGCTCGGGCGGATGCTATAACCAATTCTCCTCCCTGCTTGGCCGTCTATAGCTCCTTAGCCATTCGCTCATTCTCATCTATCAGGAAGTGAACACTCGAGCTAGTGGCTTCGGCATATTCTCTGGTAGTATCGGCCAATACTACTAGATGTTTTCACATGTTAGCCACAATCACCCATTCCTCAAACCACACAAGAGATGTATGATCATCTAGAGTCGACACTTTGCAAGATTTCACAACTCTATCTTGTGACTCGTCAAATGATATGGTGTGCATCTCCCCCTTTGGATTGTCTCAAAGGATTTCAGTGTCTACTTGGTCGCTTGGTACTTACTCTTCTTTTGGATGCGGTGAAGCTGGTGGGTTGACTTCTTCGTGGTGAGGCATGAGGTCGATGTCTTGCTCTAACTCCAGTTGCTCCATATCTGTATCCATCTATTCAAGTGCTTGCACTATCTCATGAGAGAAGTCCCGCTCCTGTGATGGTTCATCTTGTCTACCTGATGCCAGCTATTCTGATGAGTCTACTACCTGTACGGGCATAGTTTCATCTATCTGTACAAGTTGTGCCCCCTATTGTACCTGTTCCTGTTGCACTTCCTTTTCCTGTCTGTGCAACTCCTATTCCTTCTGGAGTTGCTCCTTCAACTCATGAAACTCCTTCTCTGTTCCCTCCATCCTCCATTTCTCTCTCTACCTTTGCGCATTTCTCATGTTGCGTTGTTGCCTCTTTGTCTCTATTGCCAAAGCTCCTTTCTACAGAAGTGGGTATGCTCAGAACTTGCAGCTTTGCTCTTCCTCCATGCTGTCGACAATCTTCATCTTGCCCTTGTCGCACATTGGTATGTTTACTTCTGTTGTTGTTGCTTCTGGTGCTCTTTGGGATGCTGCTTCGCTATCCATTCCACAACGAGGTTGACTGGTTCATTGAGCTTGGAGGATTTGTAACAATATCTCCCTAGGTTTTCGTCTACCCAATGACATGCCCTGTGGATCTAGTTAAATTGTACTCTCATACAATGGCCTTTCATAAGACAATGCGGATCATACGGATTGTAACTTTGGGTGTCGAATAGATATTTCTTCATTTTTTCTCCTTCAACATCCTCATTCTTGAAAGTCTGTATGTCATAAAACCTAATCCGCAATGGAAGAGTAGGCCAAGGTGCCTTCTTATTCCAATGCAGCCTAGCTGATAACCCTACCAAGATGTGATATGCTACTACCTGAATGACGAGTTTTTCTAAGGAAAAATTCGGTAAAACATACAAAGGCTTCTCTGCATTGTACATCCGTATGAAGGTGCTGGACAGTGAGGCATACCAATCAGCTATGTCGATCAGTGCCTCCATTTCTTCCTTCGACATGCAAGGTGGATCATGTTCGAATATCATCTTGTAAACGGGGCTGAAAAAATGATCGGAGAGCTATGTGATAACTCCTCTAAAGCTACATTCAGACAACATCTTACAATAAGTGTTCATAGAGGACTCTGTCGGTGTCCATGTCCACTTCAAGCTCAGGAACTCCTGACAGGGATAGATTCCATCCAAGATGTAGGCAGACATGTAGATTTCTTCTTACATACCTTTGGGCAGCTATCGAGCCCTTGTTACCAATTCCTTCAACTGATGAGCCAACATGTCAGACCAGTTGCATGCTTTGCCTTCTCTGGCCAATTGGTCCAATGCGATCACCCAACTCTGTGGGAAGGTTTCCATGCTTTCTTGGCCATACAAATGACATGCAAATATGACCAAGTATTGATACGCCTTTCACAGTATCTTCGTCTTGTAGACCTGGTTGGGTGTCATCCTGAATTTAGCCAGCTCCTTCACCTAGTTCTTCAAGATATCTCTAGAGTTGGCCTTATTGCTGGGTAAGCTAAAGGGTGTCTCCATGGTGATCTCGAGCTTCAGCATAGGATACATCTCATCATAATCCTGAGCCCTGAAGGTAGCAATCTCTGTCCTGCTAAAACTACTCAATGTCATTGTCACAGGATTAGTGTGCGAGACGATCCAATGTATCATGTTCGCGCATGGGAGCACGGGATACTTGCATGAAATCCAGTACAAGCCGGACTTGTGGATGTTCACATAGACTTGGCGATCTTCAAGATCTTCTCCAAATGTGCCTGCAAATGCATCATTGACCTCTTTCCATTTCAGCTTGACGTCCCTGTCTACAATTATCTTGGTATCTACATAGATCAGAAGAATTGTAGGCAATTGCTCAACTGCTGCTCCAGTTGCACTTCTGTCAGTGTCCTTTGATTCTGCTCTCTAGGAGGTCATTGATCCTAAACTATTAAGAGGTGAACAAACACCTGCTAGATCTGGAGACAATGTGACATGCATAGAAAGAAATCTGTCAGTTAAAACCAAAGCAAACTTGAGGAACGACATGCAACATACATGGGGATTGACTGGCAAGGATTGCACAATTTTTCTTGGGAGACTAGGAGACTGGCTACTAGAACTACGCAAAAGGTAGTCTAGGTTGTCTAGGGAGGCTGGATGGCTGCTAGAATTGTACAATGTGCAATCCAGGCTAGCCTACTAGCTGTTAGAACTGCGCAATGTGCAATTTTAGCTGGCAATGGTTACATGACCTCTGACTACATTGCGCAATTTTTTGGGTCAATAGTCACTGTCCCTCAGAATTGCGTAATGCAAGACTGGAGGATAGTCACTAGTCAAAAATGCGCATTTCCTAAGACGAAGACAAGGCCTTCCCTCTCAGGATTGCATAATGCTTTCTTAGTGAGGTAGATTTTGGGCCAAGGCTTCCCAGACCCACCGATAGGCAACTGAAATAAAATGTGAATGTGAATGCATGGCGATACTGAGTGTAAGAAGGAGTGAATGATTGTGCATGCAAATGGTGAATGAAAGATTTAGAAAATGGAACAACATGCATGTGGGTGAAGCAAGTTGTCGAATTGGTGACTGTTTGTGCAAAACAGTTTCATGCATGTGACAACAGTGAGATGCTAACATAAGGTAAAATGGTGCTAGTACAAGCTAGTATGCATGTAAATAACAACAAATGTTCACAAAAATTAAGCAAACAACACTCACATAAGCGAAAACACAAAAAGCGACAGAAATGTTGTAAAATACAAGTTAAGAGGGCTTACCTGTGAATAACTGAGTTGGATGTGTCGAAGACTCCTGGATTTGTTGTGGGATGTTAGAGCTCCAAGATTGATGTGAATAAGTGAGCTATGAAGCGTCAAATAAATAAGTTTGAGGCTCATGACATGCATGCCACAAATCTAGGAAAGACCAACACTTGGAGTAAACATTCTGAAACGATCTTTGCATGTAACCTCTAGCTACTAAAAATAGCTCCCAAAAATCTACGGACGCTTTTTGCATGCTTCTTTTTGCTATTCCAGGAAAAAACTACCCATGCATGCAAGTCAAGTTTTCCCGGTCCCAGGTGGAGCTGGTCAACTCAATGGTACATGCAATAGCTTGCTCAGCTGAGGGCAAAAAATGCACATTTCTAGGAGGGAGCTGGGCTGGCTGCCCAGAAGGTTTGCACAATTTCCAGGCTGAGGAGCTGACTGTTGCCCAGAATTGCACAATTTCTTGGCTAAGCAGCCCTGCTAGGAGGAATTGTGCAATTTTTCCAGTGAAGCTTGATAGGAAGATTTGTGCAATTCTAGATCCCAGTAGGTTGCTAGACAGGATTGTGCAATTTCTGGAGGGAAAGCTAGTTCCCCTCCCGAATTGCGCAATTTCTTAAGGGAGTTGTTCAACCTGCAGCTCAACCGAGCCCAGAGAAACAACCTGCCAAGGGGGTGCAACAAGCTCTCATGCACAGGCCGGCAGTCTACTAGAAAATCACTGAAGCTTGTGTACTTGACAAGGCAAGCCATGCTATTGAGGAAGGTTGGTAGGGAGGCTCCAAAATGAAGGTAAAAAAAAATTTTGGAGGGTGGTTGTAGCCACTACAATAGTAAGCTAAATATGGATGAAGAGGTTTGAGATCCATTATCTTTGGATCTTCATCAGAATGTAATTTTCTATAAAGTTGTTTATGAAAATGAATCGAGGGTTGGATTTTGAAGAGGAAATTATTGTGTATGTAATTAGTGTTTTACATTATTAATCTAAGTGACCAAGATTAGAAGAATTTAGTATTTGAGCTAGGAATTCTTGTCTTGATGTGCTTCCAGTTAGTGTTCTCAACATTTTTTCTCTTTCTCTATTCTTAATGGATGTTTTTCTTCTATATATTTGAATGAAGTTGTATGAAATAGAATTCATGTTTCCATTCGTTGTTTTCATTGCATTCAAGTATCACCTTTCTCTCTAAATTCAAAGAGAATTCATCCTTGTTAGATGCTTTATTTTTTAGGGTTGTTTTTCCTTTTTCACCACCATACTCGATGATAAGTTTGTCTAAGAAATAATCAAGTACCTTTCTCTTGTATTTCAATTGTCTATCACCAACATCTTGGTCACCTATAGATTGATATTTTAAACCTGTTTGACTCCATGCCTAAGGAATACCACTTCTCTGCCATTTCAAGTTTTAAAACCCCATAACACTTAAGATCTAATCATTATTTTGAGTACACAACTAGTTTCTAAGGTGACACTAGGTGATTGAGCTGTAAGAGAGAGCCCTCTCTAGGTTAGAGGGGCTAGCCTTAAATATAAAAGTCCGGTTTAAAGGTTACCTCAAAGATTTCCTTCACAAAAAGGATATATTTGAGGGATAACATCTTAGCTTTTTTGTCGGGGATGTGAAGCTTGAAGTCAACATCTCATAAGAATGATAATGAACATATTTTCTCTCTAATGGTGTGTTGATATTGTTGGACCCACCAACATGTCAAGGGATCTCCCCGGTAAGAAGTCCCAACTAGACCTTAGACCGTTTGGTGTAAGAGTCCCAATAGTGGGTCGTACGGTATTGCCTTGATCGTGGTTGCACACAAAGGCAAGTAAGAAGTCCTTGTTGGTAGCAAGGGTGTGACATGTGCAACAATCCAAGGAAGGTGCATGAATGGTCCTAACGCACAGAAGGTGGGGTGAGTGCGCCCCTTGGAAACCTATGGAAACATGCGGCTTGGAAGGGAATATAGTGAGAAAAGATGCATCACAAACTGGAAGGTAGGTGAACCAAGAATTCAAAGTGATTGTTAAACCAATAGCACATCTCAGTAAGATTCATACATACATATACATAAAGAGTCTATACAGACATGCGTAGGCAAAAAACTACATATATAATTAGTGTAACCAAGATAACTGAAATATGATAACAACATATGCATGAAACATGCCAACTCTATTCTATTAAGAAGTGAAAGTTCCAATCATACAGTACAACCATGACCAACCACTAGTCCCGATAACGGAATGTTATAGTCACTGCCGCCTAGTCCTCCAAAGAGATGTACTAGCTTCACATTGTGAGGAAGTCAAGGCTCATTAGAATACACTCCAAGCTTTCTCTAAGATAATCTTATCGGAAGCTTGGCTGTCCAAAAGCCTCTATAATGAGTTATGAGGTTCTATAAATAGCAAAGGGACGGGTGACCCTTGAAATTCCCCTTTGTGACTATTCACCTACCTTCATGACTCTTCAACTACTCTATGACTGTAGATTCAACAATCGACACTTGGACTTTCACATTACAAGATGTTACATACAATATACAGATGTACCCATGTGAGACAAAATAGGCTTGAGCAAACCATGCAAGACATCACTAAGACTCCAAAAACTATGGGAAGACCAACTATTCGACATCGTCGTGATGGCCTATGGTGGCGAATTGATGCCAAGCTTGGTAGTCCATGATGGTGTCCATGTACTTTGTGATGACATCATTCTGGAAATGAACTCTTGCCTTTGTTGCATCCAGGTATGTTGATTTGGCTCCTCTGTTCAAATCATCTGATAACATGCACATCATCGTTTTGAGTGCGGCTGGACAAGTGACATACTGATGCATAGTGTCTGCCAGGGAAAATTTTAGGGGCTAATATTCACAGGTGGGCTAATTTTCCATGATTTTTCTAAATAGAAGATGCGTTATTTCCTTTTTTCTAAACATGTTTCACCCAAATTTTATGGTATAAAATTATTTTACATTAAAAATTGCCAAAATTTTATATAGAGATTATATAAAAGTATTACAAATTTGAATATTTTCACAAAAATATTGCCAAACATTTTAGAGATTGCATATCATGGACCAATGAGATTTGCCAAGGTTTCTAAACTTTAATATCAATTTCCATCCTTAAAATTTTACCTAGTGTCTACACTGATCGCCAAGTTTGCGCTGGTGGCTATACGCATCAACTCATTAGAGTACATGTCCAGCTCCAATCAGACTTTATTCTTTGTCTATGCCTCTGTGAGTTTCCCAATAGATGGGATCACATGCACGTGCACAACAACATCCATGCTTTTGAACATTGTGCATGTGAAGCTTGTAAACTGGGGATGAGCTGCGGGAGTTCCTCATAGTTCCGGATTTGACTCTGGATGCATGCCGTCAACTCTACTGCCTTGGGCTTTATCAACTTAGGAAAGTGTAATGGGGCTCCCTTGTATCTCATTTCCCATGTTTGCATGTAGTCAATGGCAGTGTGCAAATTTGACAAGATGCATGCTCTCCTAGTAAAGTGTTGCTACCAGCCATTGAGATGGATAACTAACTTATGCACGGTGAAAAATCTAGAATACACCATTTGCATGACTATCTCGAGAGACGATACCTCATTCAATATTTCTCTCTTCAACTTTGCTCTGATGGATGCTGTAACCTGTTCTCTTCCCTGCTTGGCCATTCACTCATTCTCTGCTATCAAGAAGCAAACACTCGATCTGCTAGCTTCGGCATATGCTGTGGTAGCTTCGAATAATGTTGTTGTATGCTTGCGCACATTAGATACAATCACTCATTCTTCAAACTTCACAGGAGATGCATGGACATTTGGAGTAGTCACTCTGTGTGATTGCACAACTCTATGATGAGACTTGTCGAATGGTATGTTGTGCATCTCTACTTTCAAATTCTCCTCAAGGATCTCAGTATCTCCTTTATCACTCAAGGCTTTCTCTTCTTCCAGATCTGTTGAAGTCAGTGGGTTGACCTCTTGGTTGTTAGGCATGAGGTCAATATCCTGTTTTGACTCTGGCTGCTACATCTCCATATCCATCTGTTGAAGTATATGTTCAATCTCTTGAGCAAAGTCCTTCTCTTGCGACTACCCACCCTTTGTGCTTTGTGCCAGCTGCTCGGATGAGTCTACAACCTGTATGGGCATAGTTTCATCAAATTTTTCATGATGCACCTCTTGTTTTGTTTGTCCCTGTTATGCTTCCTTTGCCTGTCTGCACAACTCTTGTTCTTCCCAGAGTTGTTTCTTCCACTCTTGCAACTCCTTCATTGTTTCGTCCATCCTCTGTTTCTCTCTCTGCCTTTGTGCATTCCTCCTATTGCACTGTTGCCTCTTTGATTCTATCTCCAAAGATGCTTTCTCCACAAGTGGGTCTGCTTTGAACTTACAACTTTGTTTTTCCTCTACGTTGTTAACAATCTTGCTCTTGCCTTTGTCATGCACAGGTATGTTACCCCTACTGCTGTTGATGATGGTGCTCTCCTAGATGTTGCTTTACTAACCATTCCACAACTATGTCAATCGATTCGTTGATCTTGGAGAAGCTATGGAAATATATCCATGGGTCTTCCTCAGCCCAATGACATGCCCCATGGATCCATGGAAATTGCACTCTCACACAATGGTTCTTTACAAATAAATGTGGGTCGTACGGATTGAAAGTTATGGTGCTGAAAGTAAATCTTTTGAACTCTTCTGTCTCGACTCAACATGCTTGAGATTATGTATCTTTTATAGCCCGATCCACAAAGGAAGAGTGGGCTAGGGTGCCTTGTTCTTTCGATGTAGTCTAGTTGACAGTCCTGTTGAGATGTGGTACAACACTTCTTGCATGACGAGCATGTCCATGGAAAAATTCGATAAAACACGCAGAGACTTCTCAGTGCTATACATCCGTATGAAGGTGCCAAGGGGTGAGGCATACCAATCTGCTATGTTGATAAATGCCTCCATTGTTGCCTACGACATGCAAAGTGGATCCTGCTCAAATATCATCTTGTACATTGAGGTGGAAAAATGGTCTAACAACTGTATGATGACTCCATAAAAGCTGCATTCGGAAAATAATTTGCAGTAAGTGTGTGCATAGGTTTCCGCTAATGTCCATGCCCAAATCAAGCTTGGGAATTTTTTACGGGCACATATTGCATCCAGATTGTATGCAGACATGTATATCTCTACTTGCTGACCTTTGGGCGACTGTCAGTCATTTTCTACCTAGTCCTTCAGCCTGTGAGCCAACTTGTTGGACCAGTTGCATGGTTTACCTTCATTGGCTAGTTGGTCCAACGCGATCACCCACCTCTATGGGAAGTTCTCTATGTTGTCTTGGTCGTACAAGCGACATGCAAAGGTGACCAAGTAATGATATGCCTTCCACAGTATCTTCGTCTTATAAACCTAGTTGGGTGTCATCCTAAACTTGGCTGGCTCTTTCACTCATCTCTTCAAGATATATCTGGAGTTTGCAGTGTTGCTAGGTCTGTTGAAGGGTGTTTCCATTGTGATCACCAGCTACGGCAAGTGGTACATCTATTGAAAGTCCTTCACCCTGAAGGTAGAAATCTCTGTCCCGTTGACACTTCTTAACACCATCATCTCGGGATCAGTGTGTGAGAAGATCCAATGTATCATGTCCGCACATGGAAATGCGGGATACCTGCATAAAATTCAGTACGAGACAAACTTGTGACTATTTACATAGACCCTGTAGTCTTCCAAATCTTCCCCAAATGTGCCTCGGAATGTATCATTGATGTCCTGCCATTTCAAGTTGATGTCTTTTTTTATGAGCAGCTTGGTGTCTTTGTAAATCAACAAACTCATAGACACTTGTTCAACTGCATCTCCAGTTGCGCTTTCGTTGGTGTCCTTTGACCCTTCTCTCTTGGAGACCATTGAACCTAAACTGTTGAGAGATGGATGAACATCTGCTATACCTAGAGACATGGTGGCATTCGTGGAAAGTAATTTTTCATTTGAAAACCAAAGCAAACTTGACGATTGACATTCAACATACCCAGGAGACTGACAATGAATATTGCACAATTTTCACTGGGAGGCTGGGAGACTGATTGCCAGAACTGCGAAAAAGATAGTCCAGACTATCGAGAGGCTCACTGGCTAATGGAATTATGTAATGCGCAATCTAAGCTGACCTGCTAGAGGTTGAGATTGTGCAATGCGCAATTTTAGTCAACAAGGCATGCAAGCCTAGACTGCATTGCATAATTTTTCGGGCAAACAGAGCAATTCCTCTCAAAATTGTGTAGAGCAGGCCTGGAGGATAGTGTCTAGCCAATTTTTCACATTTTCTGGGAGGAAGGTAGAGCCTTCCCTCTCAGAAATGTGCAATGTTGTTCGGGCAAGGCAAGGCCCGAGCCAAGGTTGCCTAGACTGGCAGATGGGCAACTAAAAACATGTGAAGCTTTGAATGCATGGTGAAACTGAGTGTAAGAAAGAGTGAATGATCATGCATGCAAACAATGAATGCAAGATTTAGAAAACAGGAAAACATGCATGTGTGTGAAATGGGTCACCGCAACGGCGACTATCGGTGCAAAAATAGTGTCATGCATGCGACAATCGTGAGATGCAAACGAAAACTGAAATGGTGCTTGTACAGGCTAATATGCATGCAAATGATAGCAAGTGTTCATTGAAATCAAGAAGACAACACTCACACAAGCCAAAACACAAAAATAAAGAGAAATACTGCGCAAGACATGTAAAGCGGACTTACCTAGAAAAAGCTAAGTTGAACGTGCTGATGACTCCTAGATTTGATGTGGGATGTTAGAGCTCCAAGATCGATGTGAAGAATGAGATCTATAGCGTCAAATAAATAAGTTTGAGGCTCATAACACAAATACCACAAATCTAGGAAAAAGTGACACTTGGAGGGCAGTTTCTAAAACGATCTTTTCATGTAACCTCCAGCTACTAAAAATAGATCCCTAAAATCTAGGGATGCTTTTTTCATGTTTCTTTTTTCTATTTCGAGAAAAGAAACCCATGCATGCAAATCAGTTTTTCTTACTCCCGAAGGGAACCGATCAACTTGAACGCACATGCAATAGCGTGCAAGGCTGGAATAAAAAAATTTCGCAGATTCTAGGCTGAGATGAGTTGGTTGTCCTTGAGGGATTGTGCAATTTCTGGGGTCAACAGGTGACTCTCTCCTAGAATTGCGTAATTTCTGGGCTGAGGCTCAGTCCCGAGCCAAACTATGTAGTTTTCTATGGGAATTTTATCTAATGTCCTGCGTAATTCTGGAGCCCAGCAAGCTGCCCAATAGATTTGTGCAATTTCTGGAGGGAAGGTTGGTTCCCATCCATAATTTCATAATTTTCTAGGAGAGCCTATCATCCAACAAATAGTCTAAGTCCGTAATGCTAGTCTTCGAGAGGGAGACAAACAAGCTGACATGCACAGGTCGACAGGCCACTGAAAGTTAGTTGAAGCTTGTGTACTTGACAGTGTAAGACATGTTGCTAAGGATGGTCGATAGGGAGGCTCCAAAATGAAGCTAAGCCAAAATTTTGGAGGGTGGTTATAGCCTCTACAACATGGTGAATAGAGGAAAGGCTCATAAAGATTGTGCATCATTCACTTGGCGAGTCTACTCTCAGTAGGATCTAGAAATAAAAGTTTCGCTGGCGACTCCACTCGATTAGGATGAATCCGCAATATGCAAGATATACTCCTATGAATCGTACTCATATTATTGGATTTCAAAATCATTTTCCTCGAATAGATTGGCAAACATATATGTCAAGATTTAGAGATTAGAATGGCCATGATGCCACACATAATTTGGTTAAATTTCACATGCACATACGTACTATGGCTAGGGGTTGAATTTTATGGGGACTGTTTGATGAATATGTTTATGGCAATATTAGAAGAAAATTCACGATCTTGGTATTAGGGATTTCCATCTTCTAGTCTATATTCCCTTGAATATCTCTATTCAGCATTCTGTATGAACTATAATGAAAGACACTCGTCTATAATGTTGGTTGAAAATTTATGTGAAAATTTTGAAAATATTTTTCAACACATGGGAATGAATGTTGATGATGAAGACCTTATGGATGATGAAATTAAAGAAGCCTTATTTGAAATTTCTTCTCGCCAGGAAGAACTAGTAGAGGTTAGTTGCTATGATACTTAGGATCATTCACAACAAGCAACTATTTCTCCCTTGGTTGAAAATGAAACATATTTACATCCCAATGATGAAATACATGTTACATCCCATGATATTAATGATGATTTGGAGCAATTTTTTCAGTTTTCATGTGACCAAGACTGGGATAAAGACATCCTTTCAAGTTAACCTTCATGTCATTCATTTACTAAATTTTTGGCCTCATGAATAAACTAGTGAAAATCGTATTTTTGAAATTGGATCCATGGAAACCTTAAGATGTAATCATGTCTATGATCATAACTACCTTGCGTTGCAAGAAAATAGTGAAGAAGATAAAGATGTTTTAGATCTTTTGGATGCTAGAAAATCTTTTCCTAATTCTTTGTCTCTTAAATTAGCATATTCATAAATTTTTAAAGATCGAAATGAAACTCTTGTTGAAATATGTGAAGAAGCATTTTCAGGTTATTTCCAAACACATAAGATTGTTGTTCCTTTTGAATGTGCTCAAGAGTATAGAAAACGTTTTACTACCATAGGTGATGTGAAATATAAAAAGATGGCCCCCTTGCATTTTGAAATTGATTTTGAGTTGGATGACATAGAACAACCATCAACTACAAATGACGAGAGTGCTTGTGTTTTTGTTGATATTCAAGACAAGATTATGTTTCATGTTTTAGAAGACTATCTAGCTAGCTGGTTGGAATCATCAAGGGAGTTTGTGTTATTCATGAGTACAAGAATTGGATTCAATTTTCATTCTGAGTTTCTTCATTCTACCTTTTTTTGTCTACTCAAGGAAGATGTGAGAAAAATGCAGTGAGTAGCCATCTCATTTCATGGTTACCCTAGAAATTTTGTTTCACTGGACTGAGCAGTCATCTAATAGATTCGAGTAGGAACTTGTATGCATTAAGATTTTCTGGGCAAGCATAACATTCAACAGTTTTGAGTTTAGTTTTGAGCGTGTGTATTCATATTCATTTCTTAGTTTGCAACAGCTGCAGAGTGGTTTCTAGTTTGCTGCAATTTTGAGTAGTATGTAGTAGTTTCAATATGGCTTAGTTACAAATCAAGTTGCATCTTTGAGTTAGAGGTTGGGAGCATCCTTTGCTACAGTTTCTTTGCTACCTCACAAGCAGGACAATATCCCCATTGGAGCCAGTTTTTAGCACTATTTTTACATTTCCAAAAGCTAAAAATTCCTTTGAAAAATGCCAGCCCTATACTCGCTTGGTTCATTTACTTTTGAATTCTAAGGCGAAAGTCATTTTAAAATAGTTTTAAACTCATTTGGGTTACAAGTCAATAAACTTTTATGGATAAGGAGATATCTTAGGATTTTGTGTAAATTATTGAGCAATTCAAATGTTAAAGAGAATTCAAACTAAATTTCAGTTTTTAAGGCTATATAATTTTCATTTCATAGGGGCATTGCGAAATCATTTTTCAGTGCCTACAACTATGCTATGAAATCATTTTTCAATGCCTACAACAACACTATATTTTTCTCTATTTTAGTCACCGTGTTCAACCGAATTTTCTGAACAGTTGGAAATGAATGTTAAAAAAAAAGGTTTTTTGCGAAAATGGACTAATTTACAAAAAACTCTTTCATTTTTTAGACAAGTAGCATGCTTTGGAGGATACAAAGGAATCTTTTCAAGTCATTTTTCTAGATTTTAATATTAAATTCTTCCCTGTTTTAGTCATTAACTTTGGGCGTTGTTTCTGAGGAGCTTAAATTTTTTTTTTTTAAATATGAAAGGGGATATTGTTGTGAATGTGATTATATACAAAAACATCTTTCAATTTTTACAAATATATCACATTTTAAGAGGTACAATGGAATATTGGGAGTTTTTTTCATAAATTCGCCAAAATTAATTTTTTTCTAATTTAAAAAAAATGCCCAATCAAATTTCAATTGGAGAGCCACCTCATCAATTCGACTTGGGGATAAAATATTATCTCCTTAATTATTTGATTTAGTAAGCTAAATATGTATGAAGAGGCTTGAGATCTTGATTAGATTGTAGTTTTCTATAAAGTTGTTTATGAAAATGAACCAGGGGTTGGATTTTGAAGAAGATGAGACTATTGTGTATGTAATTAAGGCTTTACATTATTAATTTAAGTGACCAAGATCTGAAGAATTTAGTAGTTGAATCGGGAATTCTTGTCTTGATGTGTTTCTAGTCAGTGTTCCTAGTAATCTTTTCCCTTTCGCTATTCTCATAAGATGTTTTTCTTCTATATATTTGAATGAAGGTGTATGAAATACAATTCATGTTTCCATGTTATGCTTTCATTGCATTCAAGTATCACCTTTCCCTCTAAAATCAAACAAATTTCATCCTTTTTAGATGCTCTATTTTTGATGGGTTTTTTTCCTTTTCCACCAACATACTCAATGTCAAGTTTGTCTACGAAAGCATCAAGTACCCTGCTGATTTATTTCAATTGTCTATCACCAGCATCTTGGTAACCTCTAGATTGATTGTTTAGACCTATATGACTCCATGCCCAAGGAATACTACTTCTCTTCCATACGAAGTTTTAAAACACTATCACGCTTAAGATCTAGTCATTAGTTTGAATACATAACCAGTTACTGAGGTGACACTGGGCGATTGAGTTGTAAGAGAGAGACCTATTTGGGTTGGAGGGGCTAGCCTTCAATCTAAAAGTATAGTTTAAAGGTTACCTCAGAGATTTCCTTCACAACCAAGAACTTTTTTAGTGAAACATAAACCATGATAAATCATCTCACTGGATCGTGTCATCAAACACGTTGTGTGAATCCTTGAAATAAATATAGTATTAGTAGAAGACTTGCCATGGGTTTTATTGTATACCTCATTACACATATCCATGGATTTTTTTATTATCACACCTGCTGATTAAAACTGATTAAGCTTCTTTTTTTCCTTTGACCATAACTCATGGTTGAGATACTGTATTAAAAATTACTAAGAGAAATTATCTATGAAAGAAAAATTTACTAGAAAAAAATAGACACACACATAACACAATTTTTATCTTGAAAAAACCCCAATCCAAGCAAAAAAAACAAAGTAACAAAATATTTTATTAGTCCCTTGGCCAAAATCAAGCCAATTTAGCTAAGTGGGCTTTGACTGCTCAAATTCCTAGCACATTACAATGAAGTAATCAAACACGTTGTGTGAATCCTTGAAATAAATATAGTATTAGTAGAAGACTTGCCATGGGTTTTATTGTATACCTCATTACACATATCCATGGATTTTTTTATTATCACACCTGCTGATTAAAACTGATTAAGCTTCTTTTTTTCCTTTGACCATAACTCATGGCTGAGATACTGTATTAAAAATTACTAAGAGAAATTATCTATGAAAGAAAAATTTACTAGAAAAAAATAGACACACACATAACACAATTTTTATCTTGAAAAAACCCCAATCCAAGCAAAAAAAACAAAGTAACAAAATATTTTATTAGTCCCTTGGCCAAAATCAAGCCAATTTAGCTAAGTGGGCTTTGACAGCTCAAATTCCTAGCACATTACAATGAAGTATTCCTAAGCATTTTAAAGGTTTCATTTCATGCAACGCATGGGCACAAAATCATGTGCAACCAAACCATGTGCCCAAAGCCACCATTGTTTAACATGTAACTTTGACTCTTTTACTGAGTCAAGTTTATTTAACAAAACATTCATTGAAATATTTCAAAAGCTACATGGAATACTAAAAATTATTATAAGTGACAAAGATCCAATTCTCATTGGAAATTTTTGGACTAAATTATTTTCATTTTTAGTACTCAATTAGCTCACAACATATCTTACCATCCTCAATATAATGAGAAAACTGATATTATGAATAAATTCTAAGAATGATATGTTAGAAATATGTTGTCATTGATGTCAACAAATGGAAAAACATGTCAAATATGGCTAAGGAGAACACAAGTGTTCAGGATCAAGCACAAGAAGAAGGTCGAAGAGAAACGTTAGTGGATAACAGTGAAAATAAATTTGAAGGCATTTCTACTATTGCAGAACACTTCAAGAGCAGATGAAACCTACCTACATGGTTAGAGCTCTGAAAAGTATTTTCAGTGGTATGTGGAAGTTTGAGAATGGCCTCTTGGTTTGAAAGTTAGAGCTAGTCAAAGTGATCCGGACTTATGCAAGAACACAACAAATTACATGTATAACCATAAATACAAAGATGCAACAGAATTAACACTTCATTTCATTAATATTAAATAGTAAAATATGCTTACAAACAAAATGGAAGTAAGACTTGCTTGGGCAATGGTAACTTATCTCTGAGAAGAGATGTCGTGACTACATGCCTCTAAATTGTGTTACAATGAAGCTCAAAGACCTATTTATTATTGAGAAAAAATGTGAAACCCTAAACATCCAAAAGCCTAACCCTAGGAGATGAAGTGGCAAATTGTGGTCCTTGTTTGGGTAAATTGGTACATCAACTTATCGGGGTCGTAACTTTGGCATATGATCTCCGTTTCATGCACCCAATACCTCGTTAGAAATATCTCTCCAAGGACTACAACGTTTGAGTGTAAATTATTGGTTTCCAACCCATGTTGGCCCCGATTTTCCCAAAAAATGAGATCAAGGGCCTCCAAACGACTTCGGAAGTTTAGGATCCAAAACACTGCCAAAAATAGTAAATTGTGCTACAATTAATGAAACTAAAAAACTGAAAGAGACAGTGGTGGGGGTCCAAGTGGAATAGGCAGGTGGCCACCAACATCCACCTGAATCACAAAGTTTTAGTAATTCCAAAGTCAAAATAAAAAAGTTAGAGGTGGATGGAGACCCTTTTGGCACGTAGTTAAGTTTGACGCATTGTTAAACTTTAGTGGAATAGCTAGTGGATCCACCATCGAAATCTTCACGCGCACATGGATGAATAATGAGGGAATGGGGAGAATGGTCATTTTCCATAAGGTGGAGCTCACATAATAGTCATCCTAGTGTAGGTAACTCGATAGTAAAACCCAGGAGAAAACTTAAGAAGCACGAGGAGAATGAGTTGGAAAATGTGGAGCATGCAGCAACAGAGAGGATTTTTATTGGTCGAGGAAAACCCCACATACCACATAAGTTTGATGTTGTTACCCCAATGGTAAAAACTTGAAGAAATGATAAGAATCCCTTAAAGGTTCTAGCCAGATGACATAGGATGGGCAGAAGTGGCCCTGATAGTAGCATAGAAGAGGATTTATTATTAGCTCAAGATTCAAGTGGAAAGGTAACAAACCAACATGCAGAGGAGCATCATCTTGAAGAAAAATTTGAGCAATATAAGAGAAATAAGTTAAGAACCTTTAAAAAATTTATAAAGGAAATATGGTGATTTTTTTTTGTGGGACCTTTCTCTATCCTCTCTAATAGATGACAAGTGGTAGCACAGACCCAATAGGGGCATGGAACATGCTAGGTGTTTTTGGCCTTTTTGGGTACCCAAATGGCCCTTTTTGAGTGACATGTGGACCAATCGTAGGATGACATGTGTCGTAGGTGACGTCAACATGATGTCATCCCATTGCTCAGAGCCTAGAATTTTTTGGAGGAGTGCACTAAATATTGACAGGTTGACTAAGCATTGAGATGACGTGGGTCATGCCAAAGATAGCTCAAGCACGGGTGCAATGCTATTGGATCATGGTTAGAGCACGTAGACCCCACTGGATAACATAGCTTGAAGGAACCAACCCAGAAGAAATATTAAAGGAGCCCGAAGGCTTTTCTTAAGGCGATGAGTGGGATGATGAGGCATGCACATATCAACACTAACAAGGATAAGTAGTAGATAATGAGATGAAGGCAAGCTAGACCCCATAGTACAACTATGACCGCAAGGTAGAGCCTGAAGGAAAATTATAGTAGAGCAACAAAAGCATCAGGCAACAGGCAAGGGGACATGTCGGCACTGACAAGAGGTAGAGAACCGACCAATGAGAAGTAACTAGGGATGACCCCATTGATAAATTATCCCGCTAAAAAGAGCTTGGAAGTTTATAAAGAGGAACAAAATAAAAAAACAGGGATTTTATGGAAAAATACAGAATGGAAGATGGAAAAATTCCCAGCAAATAGCAATCCCGTCAAGTTGTGGAAAGCTGCAGACACATTTTTGCGGATTTTTTTATGTGTTGTTGAGACTGGGGATGTGGAGGTAGTTTTCAATGGTAAATAAGCACTCAAGTCTGAAAGCACAAAGGGGCCCGCACATGTGTTTTTAGTAGCATTTTTATAAAGCCTCTGGCCTAAATAAATAAAAGGGTCATTGAGTTATATTTAACGTGCTTTAGGCACATGAATGGACGATTGAGTCCGAAACTTGATTTGGTGGTGTCACAATTTTTTCCATGGATAGTAGGGTCAGAAGATATAAACGATGCCGCTTTGCTATAAAGCGATTGGGCCATCACCAAGGGCCTTGGATGGAATGATTTAGTAACTATATTTAGCAACACTTTAATAAAAAGTGTTTGGGCTTGCAGATGGATGAGTCGACAACTTTTCGAGTTTGAAAGATAATCCAAACATAACAGTACAGCGATAAAAGCTTGAAATCAAATGCATGAACGAGTCGACAATAGTTAAGAGACAAATTTTGCAGTTTTGATAAATCTAAAGGTTCACTAAAATTAGAAAGTCCCATCTAAAGTTTGTTAAAAAGCCATAATAATCAAATTAGCAGAAAAACTTAGAGTTTGAGTTTAGAATTGAAGATCAAAGATTAAAGACTTAAAGAATAGATTCAGAAGACTCAATTGAATAGGACAAAATAAAAAATTAGAGACTCATGCAAAGAATCAAAGTGAACTTAACAAAAAGTATAGAAGTTAAAAATATCAAACCAAATTCTTTATAAGAAGAATAAATTGTGGAATTCTACAACTATGCAACAAAGTTTGGTGCAATTCAAGTTGGTGATGTTGCTGGTGTGATCAACAATGAAAAATTGGTAAAGGTATTAGTGACTAAGGAAGAAGGACAAATTGTTTTATTTTGTATGGATGTGGCATTCATGGTTATAGTATGAAAATGGATGAAAGATGAATCATTGAGTGTCAAGCAATTTGTAGCTTGTAGATCAGGGGTTGGTGCTCCTTCTAGTAGTTGCTAGTAAATATTTGGGGTTGTAGCTCCATTTAGTTGTAGCTGATAAATCAAGGATTTGTAGCTTCTTGTTGGTTGTAGCTAGATAATTGTAATATGAAGATGTAGATTTTCTTGTGAAGTAATTGGAGAACCACTTCAAGAATTTGTGTGTTCCATTATGATTTCTGATATTTTTTTCTTATCATGCTTGTTTAAATTAATTCTTGAAGTATTTTATGGCGTCCCAATTTTCTTGCACAAGTGAAAGAAAGTTTTTAAATTAATAAAATTCCTACAATATTGATTCATCCCCCCTCTCAGTATTGTCCTTGTTTCGAATAGGATATTGATGTTTCTTTGCATTTGATAAACAAACAGAATGGGTCAAATGGTTGCTCTTTGTAGAATATTGGTACAACACATACTTCCATATTTCATAAAAAATCTCACCATTTGTGGCACATTATGGATATCATCCTCCATCCATCACGTCAACCTCAAAGGGGACTATAAAGGATCAAGCAGTAGAGGACCACACACAACAGCAAAAAGAGTTTATGAAACTATTAATAGACAAACTGGTTATAACACAAAATAGGATGAAATAGTAAACATATCAATATTGTAGTGAAAGGGAATTTGAAGTTGGTGATTGGTATTTTTGAATCTACAACCATATAAACAAATTTCCCTAAAGCAACAAAGTAAAGGACAATAGATTAGTACCAAGGTATTATGGCCCCCCATAAATTCTTGTAGAGAATTGGAAGTATGGCCTACAAATTGGAGTTGCCTCCATCTTCAAATGTGCATCTAGTCTTCCATGTTTCTTGCTTAAAGATGGTAATTTATGACAAGATATCAATCCGAACTATTTTACTAGAGATTAATAAAGAAAGGAAAATTATATTAAAACTAGAAAACAATGTCAGGAATAAGGATTAAGTAGCTAAGAGAACAAGCAATCACTAAGTACCTCATCAAATTGAAGAACCTACTAGTGGAAGAGATGACACACGAAGACAAGTATTCATGCAGAAATACCCACAAATAGTCAAGTATTGAATAGTCCAGTATTGAGGACAATGTTTATTTGAAGGGGAGGAGAATGTTAAGCCTTATAGAAGCCACATGTTAGCCCTATAACCCCTTATTAAGAGTGATTACATCTCTATTGTTAGATTGCAATGTTAGCTAAAATATTTCATGTTCTCATTGTATTATAATTGTATCCTTTTGTCTCTTATAGATATATTAAGGAGACCTAGTCTTAGGATCACCAAAGTTTGTCTTGTATATTGTATTAATTTTGAAATGAGTTATCACCCTCAAAGTGGACAATAATTGTTGATTTCTTATCAATTTTAAGTCGCAAGGTTCACGACAAGGTTAACCACCTAATTCTAATATCTTAAATTTTTTTTCCCTATAAATCCTTATCACACCACAATTTCAACTTAAAAATTGAGGTACTAATATTTTTAATATTATCCGAAATGATCTCTTTCTTTATCCCTCAATCATTTAGCCAAGATCAGACATTCTTATACTATCCCTACTTGAGCCAATGTTAGTTTTGGCTAGAGTTTGAAGAAATTTTAGGAAACCACCTATCATCCATGTTGTCTACCTTCTTCTTATATGTTAGATACCTAGTCATAAGATTTATCTCAATGAAAAGAAAACTTTATTCAATGAAGATAATAAGATATGATGTATCTATTTTGATTATAAAATATAAAATATAAAATATAAATTATTTTTGAATTAAAATTAGTTTTATTATTATTATTATTTTATTTGCAGCATGCATGGTATTACGCATTCAGTTTTTCCTTTCACTGCTTATTAGTTTGTCTTTGACCAAAAATTTATGCCACTTATCCATAGTTTAACATTGAGAAGTCAATTTTGGTTAATTTTTATACTATTTAAATGATTGGTTGAGGTATTATTATGGGTCATTTAGTAACTTCCATTTCTATTAATTACTAATTTTTTTGTTTTTAGTTTTACTTTGTTTTTATTTTTATTTAACTTTTTGATTTTTTCTCCTTTTTCTATTATTTCCATTTTCATGAATTATAACTTTTTCTTCATATTTTCAATTTAAAATGACTTATTATCTCTCTCTCACACACATACATATAATTTTATTTTGTTTTTAATTAATTTTTTGATTTTTTTTTCTTTTTCTATTATTTCCATTTTCATGAATTATAACTTTTCCTCCATATTTTCAATTTAAGATGACTTATTATCTCTCTCTCACACACACACACACATATATATAATTTTTGGTGATGGCATTCAATAATACAATATTTTATTAGTTGTATTATTTTTGTATTGAAATCTTTGTCTTTATTATTTGTTATTCTAATTAAGCTATATTCAAATTAACCTGCGGGTACTAACTATTACTTAACCTTTGTTATAAATTATTTCAAGTTAATCTAATTTAACATAATGTTAAATTAATGTATCTAATTAATGTAAAATTTTCTCATACTTCAATGTAGAATAGCTCTCCACATCATTAATATTATTATTACAATTTTATAGTTTCACATAAAAACAAAATTTAATTATAATCTATTATATGCAAACCAATAAATTTAAAGATGGATAGATTATCAAAATTCCACTCCTGAACCATTCGAGGGGGGTAAAATCGTCCTTAATCTTCCTTTGAAAAAATGAAATTGATGTGGTAAAATGTCGTCCGAGTTGAATTTTATAATGAAACCCGTGATCTAGTGTATACAAGCGGCCAAAATAGACAGGCTTGACGTACCTAACTTTTATGTCCATCTACCTTACTTTCACGTGATTATTCTCTGTATTTACGAACCCTAACCTTATTCGTCGTCCACATTCCTAAATATGTTTCACTGATTCATTCCTTTTTCAGGGTGTTGTGTGCTGTTAGCTCACATTCTTTTAGTCAACGTGATTAAAAAAAAAAATTGTATTTAAAGAAATGTAAGAAAATAATAAATAGATAGTAAATTTTTTTTTATTTTAAGTGCTATAAAGGTAATAAATATTTTTATTTCATGATTTTTGGGAATTAATTAATATTTATTTTTTATTATGAAGTTTACGAGAATTTGTTCTCTTAATAATGTTTATTTTTTTTTTAGCATTAGTTAAATATATATTTTTTATTTTCAAGATTAGGATAGATCACCTTACTATATTATCTTAGTTTTGCTTTTTCTTCTAATTCTTTATCACTATATATATATTTTTTTAATTTTGAGGTGATCATATTTTTAATATTATTGTTATTTTGTAAAATGATCTGTTTTTTTATTTCCCAAATCGTCGACCCAAGATTGGGCATCCTTATGCCATTCCCACTTGAGTCGAAGGTGTGGTTTTGACAAGAGCTAGAAGTAATTTTAGGAAACATCTTGGGTTCAATTGGGAAAATACTGCTTCAAAAAGGAGGATATAATAGGGAGTATTCCCTTTAATATTGAGATCGTAGGTTATAAACCACCTTTGGATGTCTTCTATCTTATTTCAATACAATCTCAAGATATTACAACTCCTAACCTCACATCCATATCAACTCCACTTAAATTATCAAAAGAAAACTAATATAATACTCACATAGACTCATCTTAATTCTAGATCTACCAAGAATGGAGAGGGATCAAATATTTTAAGATCCAAATACCAAGTGTCGAGAGGGATCAAATCTCTTTTTGAAAGAAAAACACGAGGAAATGTTTGCACCTCTAGAAATTTGATTCTTTTTGATACATGGTACATCCTAAGTCAGAATGGATATATACTCATTATTAATAACTATTTATATTTATATAAGTTTCACATCTCTAAATATAAAAATATTCTTATTTTAATCGTATTAAATTAGGGTGCACATTTTTATTTCAAATGTAATAATATGAATTAATTTAATACCTTTAAAAATATTACTTATTATATTTATTTTTATAAATTATATTATTTATTATATATTAGGTATATATGTATACTTCTATACTAATTTATAAATTATAAATCCATCTTAATCCCTCATCTATCAAGCTCAAAAAGGATCAAATCTCTCAAGGTGCAAACCTCTTTTTTAAGTGCAAAAATTGAGGAAAGGCCTCAAGAGATTTGATCCCTCTCAGTGCTTGATAGATCTTGGGTTAAGATGGATCTACGTTGGTTTCATTTGTGTGCTTCCATAAAAAAACTATTGAACATTTAATTATTCTGATAATTTTTAATGTGTTAAATATGTCTAAAATTGTTTTGGGCATTTTAATTTTAAATCTGATAAATTACCTCAATTTGTTGAGATGATAGGACCATTAATAACTTGAATGTTGAAAAATGATGAAATAAAATTTTTTGAATGAAAAATGACAACATTAAACATCTTGAACGATAGAAAATTTAAATAATAAAAATGTATTTAATTACAATTAGCCTTCATTATGATCAATATCGAATATTTTCTTGTATAGTTCTTATTATCACATTTGTTAGTTTTTCCATCTCTTTTAAGGATAAAATGAAAATGATAGTTGAAATCATAGGCCATTCAAATCTTTAACTTTAGCAATTGTAGTAAATGTCATACTTTGTCTCGCTTACTCTCCAATATTAATAGTAGCTTTATCCAATGTCAATCATTATGACTTATGGAGTGTTGAACCCCAAGTAAGTTTCAATGCTATTTGTTTTCTATTACCTCGTTTGAATACAAAGTGACTAATAATATTGAATGATGGAAAATGAGAATAATAAGAATGCAGAAAATTACAAATAGTTTGTATTTTCAAGAAGCAAACATTTCAGGTATGTGAACATTTTATTTAAGATTAAAATTCAAGTATTTTTTTTATGGTTGAATTATTGTAACACAAAAATCAATGCACATCGTGAATAATTATTTTTCTTATTTTGAAATCAATGCGCACTATTAATCTCATTACTTTGAATTTAATATACACCGAACATCTAGTTACATGAAATTAGAAATCAACATCTACATTGAAATCAATGCATCTAGTGCAAGTAGTAAAATAAGATTAGAAATCAAAATCCAAACTGAAATTAATGCATCTAGTGCAAGCAACCAAATAAGATTAGAAATCAACATCCACACTAAAATCAATGCATCTAGTGCAAGTAATAAAATAGGATTAGAAATCAGCATCCACATTGAAACCAATTCATCTAGTGCAAGCAATCAAATATGATTAGAAATCGAAACCCACACTGAAATCAATGCATCTAGTGCAAGAAAATAAATAGGATTAGAAATCAACATCCACACTAAAATCAATGCATCTAGTGCAAGAAATCACATAACATTATAAATCAATAGCTACACTGAAATCAATGCATCCATTGCAATTAATCAAAGAGTATTAAGACTAAACATCTATATTGTAATCAATGCATCTATTTCAGTGAATAACATTGTATCTCGGCCTCCCTATATTTCCCATCCCTCTCTCTCTCTCTCTCTCTCTCTCTCTCTCTCTCTCTCTCTCTCTCTCTATGTGCCACATCTATATATATATCTATATATATATATATATATATATATATATATATATATATATAGATATATATGCCTTATTCCATCTCTCATTTGTCTCTCTATCTCACACCCCCAAACAAATGTTCTCTCTTTCTTCATATCTATCTATCTCTCCCTCCCTCCCACTCTATGTCTCTCTCTTCTTCCCTCTCTCCCCCCTCTATCTATATCTTTATCTTCCTCTCTCTCTCATTTCTCTCTATTTCCTCCCCCAAACATACACACTCTCTCCATAATTATCTATCTTTCTCTCCCTCCTTCTTCCTCTCCCTCTCTCTATCTTCCCCGTGTCTCTCACTCTCTTCCCCTTCTCTCCTTCTCTCTCTCTTCCCTCCCTCACTCTCTCTCCATATCTCCCTTTTCACTCTCTCTCTCTCTCTACATTTCTTTCTCTATCTTTCTTATTCCCTCCCTCTCTCTCCACCTTTCTCTCTCTATATTTCTTGTTCCCTCCGTCTCTCTCCCACTCCAACTCCATCTCTCTCCCCCTCCCTATCTCCTTCTCTCTCTCAAGTATTCTATATCTTCCTTCCTCGCTCTCCTTTTCTCCACCACCTCCCTCTATCTCCCCCCCATCTTTCTATGTCTCTCTCTCTCTCCCCCATCCATCATTACGTCTCCCTGTCTCTCTCTTCCCATTCTCCCCCCGTCTCTCTCTTCCCCTTCTCTCCCTCTATCTCTCCTTTCCTTCTCTCTCTCTCTCTCTCTCTCTCTCTCTCTCTCGCTGAATTTCTCTCCATCTCTCCTTTGTCAATTTCTCTCTCACAACGCTTGGCAGATCTAGAGTTAAGACAGATTTAGGTTGGTTTACTTAATTTTTATGATTTTTTAAAATATTGACAACATGATATGAATTAGATATCATTTTGGGATTCAACTGTGCTAACTAAGTCATTCATCTATGACCATTTCCATGAGAGGTAGTTGTAACTGACTAATTTCTCATGATTTTTGAATAGTTCACTTAGCACTCATTGCATCGGGTGATGCTCACAGGGGTGAAGAAGTGGGATTGAAACTAGTGGAATGGATCACATAGTGTTAATCATCACTTCCCACCATTTAGCACATTTAATTTATATAATTATGCTAGTTTAATTGTAAATTTAATGATTTAACATGAACGTCTCCATACACTAAATTATAAAACACCCCTTAACAGAACCAATTTTAAAAAATAATTAAAACCAAACAATTCGTAAAAAAATTAATCCAAAGGTAATTAAAATTTACATCTTAAATCTAATCTTACATCTTAATCTCAACTATAATATTAACTCATACTCACACAAATAACATATTTACCATCAATTACTTCCCACCATAATTTAAGCAGGTCTTTGCATGAAAAAAGATAGATAAAATATGTAAATAAATATACTTATGAGTCACTTCCCACCATTATTTATGTTCTGCTCAACACTTTGGCAAGAATAAAACTATGAATGTGTATACTTACTAGTTGTTACTACCAACCAAAATTTGTGCAAGTCCTTGTGCCTCAGCGATCAATTAATTTGTCCACTTCACATATTAATTTATTAGTTCCTTCCAAAGCAAGACTATATGATTCAATTTGCATGTTGAAGACTATTAATTAAGCATTAACCAATGTAAGATATAATTATTTATGAATTTTTTCACATAACATATTTTCTAGCTTGAGTGGTAGGGACTAAACTGTCATACAATACTTGTTTTGATTTATATGGTAAAATGAATCTTAATTTATAACTATTATTTATATGTGATATATTTAATGTGATATGTATATTATGGTTTTCTTTGATCTAAAAAATATGTTCACTATTTTATTTATATATAAAAAAATTACAATATAACAAATTGAAATTTATTATTTTGATTACTTTTTAACTTTTTATTATTAATTGAATGAACATGTAAATGTTAAATTTACAAACAATTACATCTACACATCTCTACACTTTATATTATACTTTAATTTTTTTTATTGAATTGATATATAAATATTTTTTCTAAATATTAAATTTTAGAAATATTCATGCCTACCCATCCCTTCCATATTAGAATATAAAACAACCCTTAAAACAATAATGTAAAATCGATTCATCTTATATTAATAATGATAGAGTGTAAACAAAATTAATCTTTACGTTATGATTGAGTTTAAGTAATTTAATTTTTACTCCATCAAGAAAATTTCATGGATTTTTTGATTTTTTAAATCAAAATTTTTATTATGAGATATGTTTTATTTTTTATTTTTTAAATATTTTAAAATTTTCCAAAATATATTAAATTTCTAAAACATAAAATTACAAAATCCCAAAAATATTTCATCAATTTCTTAAAAAATAAAACCAAAATATCTCATAGTATTACATATAGATATTATCATGTTATTATATGTTATTTATGTATCTGTTAGCTTTGCTATATTCTTCAACATTTGATGGGTAACAACAGGTTGGGCAGTGCTGATTATGCTTACAAAAAGCCTGCAACAGTCCTTTTCCTCCTCCTCCTGCATTTTTCTACACTCCCATAACCCCCCCTTATCCCTGTTTTACTCCAAATTTCTTTATAAACCCATATTCCCCAAGCCCCCGGGTGCTGAGTCTAAACATCATATAACCCCGATAACCCGACTGAGCGCCTTTCGCAAGCCTTTTTCATGTCATATCAGTTATAAATGTGTGCTTTTAATCCCCGCCGTTGATCGCATCCACGACGAGATCCAACGGTATTCGCTTCCCCTGATGCCGTAACTTAACCGAACGTTAGCTCGCAGGGAAAGCGGTATTGACCCGGTCACATCCGCCACGTGTTGGGCGCTAATTGTGATTGTGCCCCCACGTACGAATACCGCCCGACCCCCATAGGTGGTGCGATAAATACCGCCCACTGCGCAAAACCATTCCCCCGCTCGTTATCTCCCGCTCAACTTTCGCCCCCAATCACCATCGGATTTGCCTGTATAAGATCCGATGGCCCTCGTTTATTCCGATCCCACATCTCCCGATAACGCCTGCAAATCAATCTCTGTCATCCATCTGCGTGATCCAATGGTTGATGTTCGTCCTCCGTCCACTCGTACATCCGCCATGAAGTCTTCGCCACCTTTGACTGAGCCGTGCTTCTGAAGGACAATGGCAGCCATCTACCAGTACCCTGTGCAGTTATTCTTCACCTACTGAATTCAAGAGAATTATGGCTAGAAGGACCAGAAGGATGTGCCTCGAGCAGATTATGGCATTTATCAGTTATGGAACTCCTTCAATATAGCACTCCACCGGTTCGTGAAGTACAACAGAGTATCAGAAAGATCGATTTTGTTCACTGAAACAGCAGAAAAGGTCAATCTGTTCATTAAAGCCAGCAGATCGTAGTAGAGGCTCCATCAGAGAATTAAGGTGGTTGGTGGTCCATTATGACCCCTCCACGCATAGGATAGCAGAGCATTTTTTGTAAACAAACTCTATATATACCCAGAAGAAAGATGTAATGAAGTTTGATGGTTGTAGTTTTGATGTAAGGTTCAACTTCTAGAGACTGTAACTACTGTGATACCTGCAGCATCTAGTCTTCATTTTCAGCTAATACAAGCTTCTTTTACTGTTAATTGCTCACTTTCCACTTCTTCTTTGTTCTAGGCTATGCCTATTGTGCATTTCTCATGTGCTCTTGATGTTTAGCATTAGAGGGTTGTCATCCCACCTCTGTGTTAGAATCTAGTATGTATCATTGAATGTGTATGTAGGTTTTTGTTATTTTAATGCCAGAGAGTTGTCATCCTGTCTGTGCATTAGGAAATAGATTTGCATACCTCTTTACTAGTTGCATCCGGCCATCACATGGTCTTGTGCATCTGCTGGTGTAGTCAGTATTCTCCATATTCACTTAATCCTCAAACTGTGAGTAATTGGTGGTCTAAAGCCTTGTAGTCTCGGGGTGTTCACCCATGTCTAGGGTTAAGCATTGTAGAAGTGGTTATCTGGCTTGAATATGCATCATTCCTTCCATTCATCCACCTATTTCCAACATTTTTGTTGAGTTTGTAATGTTCCCGAGCATCTTTGAGATACAACCTAGGAGAGTTTCTTGGGGTGATAACATTAATTGGCACCGTTGCCGGGGAGAGGAGATTGAAGCTCAGCTTCCGTGAGAGGATGGCATAGTTCTAGATTTTGATGATAGACAAGGTTTGGGCACATTTCTGGTTATAATCATCTATCTGGCGACTCCACTGGAGGAAGGCCAACTTTTGGTGACTCCAGATTGAAGTTCTGGCTCAGTTTGTGAGGCATACTTGAAGAAATCCTCATAAATCACCAGCTGAACTAGTGCCTGACCCTAAGAAGATTGTTAAACCGATGAAAACATCACAGAAAGGAGCATTAGGATCAGTTAAGCCAAAGAAATATTATGCATCTCTGAAAGATAAGGTTATTGTTGAAGATATACAGTTTGAAGATTTAGAGCCCAACACTGTTAATAAGGAAATTCTTTCAGAGATTAATAGAGCTCCTTATCAATCTAGTTCCCCTTTGAATCTCAGTCCAAAGAAACCTCTCCATATAGTTCATAACATCCCTTTGTCTCTGTCATCCATTTCATTGTTTCATACTGCTCAATTTGCCAGTGTCCTTCCACATACCCCAATTATGGCAGGCTAGCAAGCACCTACGAAGATTGAAGGAATTGTTGCTGCTAGGTATGGACCTCTGGTCTTGCCCGTTCCTTTGAATCCCATGCCTGTGGGAGAATATCAGATGTATATGCCCAAGTTCACTGGTATAGAGGGAGTAACACCAGAAAAACACCCAAGGCTAAAAGCATATAAATATGAGGTATGGAGACTTAAAGATTCCTTTGATTTTTTCTGTATTTCATATATCCCAAGAGCCAAAAATCGGCTTGCTAATTCCCTTGCTGTGTCTGCTAGTTTGTTTGTTCCTCCCATGCCCCCCAGACTGGTATATGAAGTCCAAATGAAGCATAGACCATCCTTGCCCGATAATGTCCAGCATTTGAAAGTTTTCGATGATGATAATGAAATAAATAGGTTCCTTCAAGTCATTTATGAATTCTCTGAAATGAAAATTGACCAAGAAAATGAAGCCTTGGAAGAAAAACCCCAGTCCCAGCTTAGAAATAAAATTGGCAAAGATAGCATTGTCCAGCTTCCCAACAATTATATTCCTAAGGGTTTAATTCCTCTAGAAAGACTGTTTGACCAGAATGATGTGCCTTACAAGGCTGCCCAAAAAGAAGATCAATCTGCAATTTGTCAGCATGACTTAGGGAGTCCAGGTTAGCCTAGAGACATAAATTTATCCACTCACCTGTCTGCTGACCAAAGTTCTGAATACTGCAATTTAATGAAGCAATTTGCTGATGTGTTTGCCTGGGAGTATAGTGACCTGAAAACCTACGATAAAAAGATTATTCAGCATAAAATCCCTTTGGAGAAAGATACCATTCCTTTCAAGCAGAAGCTGAGACCAATAAATCCTATGCTTCTTCCTTTGATTGAAAAAGAAATTAAAAAGTTGTTGGCTGCCAAGATTATAGTTCCTCTTAGATATTCCAAATGGGTAGCCAACTTGTTGGTGGTAAGGAAGAAAAGTGGAGAAATCAGGCTGTGTGTTGATTTCAGAAACTTGAACAAGTGCTCAAAGAAAGAAAATTATCCCCTACCAAAGATGGAGCATTTGTTGCAGAAGGTCTCAGGAGCCAAAGTAATGTCTTTCCTAGATGGATTTTCAGGCTTTAATCAGATTGCTGTGCATCCATATGACCAAGAGAAGACTGCATTCACCACTCCTTGGGGCACTTTTATGTATGCCAAGATGCCTTTTGGGTTGATGAATGATGGAGCTACCTTTCATAGAGCTATGGATATAGCATTTGTGGGAGAGAAGGATAAGTTTGTCCTTGTCTACCTTGATGACATAACAATATACTCCAACAGCCATCAAAATCATTTACAGCATTTGAAAAAAGTGTTCTTGAAGTGCAGAAGGTTTGGGATTTCAGTCAATCCTAAAAAATCACAATTTGCTTTAGAAGAAGGCAAGCTATTAGGACATGTTGTTTCTGTTGTAGGTGTCCGAATTGACCCAGAAAGAGTAAAAGCAATACAGGCCTTGTCTGTCCCAAGATCAAAGAAGGATATTCAGTCCTTTTTGGGCAAAATTAATTTTGTGAGGAGGTTTATACCAAATTTTGCAGAGCTGATGAAACATATTACCTCCATGTTGAAGAAGGGGTCAGAGGTTAGATGGACTGATGCAGCAAGAAAATCGTTTGAGTCTATTAAAAAGGCCATTATGGAAGCTCCTACTCTAAGCAGCCCATATTATAGCAAGGAGTTCCATATATTTTCATTCGCCTCTAAAAACACCATTGCAGCAGTTTTATTGCAGGCAAATGAAGAAGGCTCAGAGCATCCAGTGGCATTTTTCAGCAAAAACTTAAGGGATGTTGAACTGAGGTATGACATTATTGAAAAACAAGCATATTCTATTATCAAATCCTTGAAAGCTTTCACAGTTTACATTCTACATTCCAAGATAATTGCATATGTACCTTCTGCTGCAATAAAATATGTCTTAACAAAACCTGATGCTGATGGAAGAAGGGCTAAATGGATTGCAAAGTTGATTGAATTTAATATAGAACTGAAGCCCACCAAACTTGTCATAGGTCAGGGTCTTGCCAGGCTGTTAGCTAAAGAAAATTGCAGAACCTTGGATATTGATTTCTTGTGCACAATTGTAGAAATTGGTCAGACAGATGAAGAAGAGGAAGTAGCTGAACCAGACAGAAAGCAGGTAGTAGTTGGAAATCTAGCTTCTTGTGATTCGTATTCTGCAATAATTAAATTTTTGCTGAAGCTATAAATCCCTCCAGGCCTTACTCAAAGTCAAGCTAGAACTATTAAGCTTAGGGCAGCTAAGTATTGCATTAATGAAAATCTCCTCTATTGGAGGGATCCATCTGGAATGCTTTTGAGGTGTCTGGACAAAGAACAGTCAATAGAAGTCATGCAGCAGTTTCATTCCAGCATGTGTGGAGGACACCATTATTGGAAAACCACTGCCCATAAGATCCTCAAAGCTAGGTACTATTGGCCCACTTTATTTTCTGATGTATTTTCATTTGTTAAATCTTGTGACAGGTGCCAAAGATTGAAGGAAAGCAGCAGTTGAAGTCCCTCCCTTTAAAACCAATACATACAAAAGGACCATTTTAGCAGTGGGGCTTGGATTTCATTGGAGAAATCGATCCACATTCCAGTGGCCAGAACAAATGGATATTAGTAGCCACTAATTATTTTACTAAATGGATTGAAGCAATCCCTACCAGGAAGGCTGATCATAATGTGGTCATGAAGTTTTTGATTGAAAATATCTTTACCAGATTTGGGTGTCCACATAAATTAGTCACAGACAATGCAGCAGCCTTCAGAGAAAAAGAATTGGTGGATTTGTGTGATTCAATGGGTATTAAACTAGTTCATTCCACCTCATATTATCCTCAAGGAAATGGTCTAGCAGAATCTTCAAATAAAAGCCTGATAAGGATAATTAAGAAGCTATTAGAAGACAATAAAAAGAATTGGGATTCTAAGCTCAAGTATGCATTGTGGGCTGACAGAGTGACCATTAAGAAATCCACAGGGAATTCTCCTTTCAAGCTGGTATATGAGACTGAGGTTGTGTTTCCAATTCAGTTAACTTTTCCCGTGGCAAAATTCCTTCAAGAAGAGAAGAATGAGGAAGATGACATGGCAAAGAGGATCACTAATTTAGCAGAGGTACATCAGATTAGAGAACAACTGGTAGAAAAGGCTGCAGCACATCAGAAAAAGATCAAGGATTCTTTTGACAGGAAGACAAAGACAGATAATTTTAAGGTTGGAGACTTGGTTCTGAAATTGGATGCACTTAAAGAAAAGAAAGGCAATCATGGAAAGTTTGATGCTTTCTGGATAGGGCCTTTTACCATTTCTCAGATTCAAGGGAAGAACACCTTCATACTGAAAAGTATGGGAGGAGAAGTAGTTTTTGATAGCCCAGTTAATTGGCGTTTTCTCAAAATTTATGTGATTTAAGGTATTTTGGCCTTAAAGTTGTAAATATTTTTTTTTATCAGTTTAGTGTAAGCAAAGTAGACTCCATGCCCAATGGAACACTAGGAATTTTGTTAATTTGTTTTTCATCATCAAGGCATTGATGTGCAAGTTCTTGAGACCTCACAAGGAGGATCTCATCCCCAGAAGGAGCTAGTGTTAGCTCCGCTATATTCTTCAACATTTGATGGGTAACAACAAGTTGGGTAGTGTTGATTATGCTTACAAAGAGCTCGCAACAGTCCTTTTCCTCCTCCTACTGCATTTTTCTACAATCCCATAACCCCCCCTTATCCCTATTTTACTCCAAATTTCTTTATAAACCCATATTCCCCAAGCCCCCGGGTGCTGAGTCTAAACATCATATAACCCCGATAACCTAACCAAGCACCTATCGCAAGCCTTTTCCACGTCATATCAGTTATAAACGTGTGCTTTTAATCCCCGCCATCGATCGCATCCACCACGAGATCCAACGGTATTCGCTTCCCCCGATGCCGTAACTTAACCGAACATTAGCTCGCGGGGAAAGCGGTATTGACCCGGTCACATCAGCCATGTGTCGGGCGCTGATTGTGATCATTCCTCTGCATACGAATACCACCCGACCCCCGTAGGTGGTGTGATAAATACCGCCCACCATGCAAAACCATTCCCTCGCTCATTATCTCCCGCTCAACTTTCACCCATGATCACCGTCAGATATGCCTGTATAAGATCTGATGGCCCTTGTTTATTCGGATCCCACATCTCCCGATAACACCTGCAAATCAATCTCCGCCAGCCATTTGTGTGATCCAACGGTTGATGTTCGTCCTCCATCCACTTGTACATCCGCCATGAAGTCTTTGCCACCTTTGACTGAGCCGTGCTTCTGAAGGACAATGGCGGCCATCTACCAGTACCCTATGCAGTTATTCTTCACCTACTGAATTCAAGAGCATTATGGCTAGAAGGACTAGAAGGACGTGCCTCGAGCATATTATGGCATTTATCAGTTATGGAACTCCTTCAATATGGCACTCCACTAGTTCGTGAAGTACAAGAGAGTATCAGAAAGATCGATTTTGTTCACTGAAATAGTAGAAAAGGTCAATCTGTTCATTAAAGCCAACAGATCATAGCAGAGGCTCCATCAAAGAATTAAGGTGGTTGGTGGTCCATTATGACCCCTCCATGCATAGGATAGCAGAGAATTTTTTGTAAACAAACTCTATATATACCTAGAAGAAAGATGTAATGAAGGTTGATGGTTGTAGTTTTGATGTAAGGTTCAACTTCTGGAGACTGTAACTACTATGATACCTGCAGCGTCTGGTCTTCATTTTCATCTAATACAAGCTTCTTTTGCTGTTAATTGCTCACTTTCCACTTCTTCTTTGTTCCAGGCTATGCCTGTTGTGCATTTTTCATGTTCTCTTGATGTTTAGCATTAGAGGGGCTGTCATCCCACCTCTGTGTTAGAATCTAGTATGTATCATTGAATGTGTATGCAGGTTTCTGTTATTTTAATGCCAGAGAGCTGCAATCCTGTCTGTGCATTAGGAAATAGATTTGTAGACCTCTTTGCTGGTTGCAGTCGACCATCACATGGTCTTGTGCATTTGCTGGTGTGGTCAGTATTCTCCATATTCACTTAATCCTCAAACTATGAGTAATTGGTGGTCTAAAGCCTTGTAGTCTGGGGGTGTTCACCCATATCTAGGGTTAAGCATAGTAGAAGTGGTTATTTGGCTTGAATATGCATCATTCCTTCCATTCATCCACCTATTTCCAACATTTTTGTTGAGTTTATAATGTTCCCGAGCATCTCTGAGATACAACCTAGGAGAGTTTCTTGGGGTGATAATAGTATCACCTATAACAACTTTGAGAATATGCCTACCCTTTATATGCCTACGAAATTAGATTGGTTATAATTAATATATTATATGTATTGTAGGAAAATAGCGGAAAATCAATTCTTCAATGAAATAGTGGTACAAGTTTGGTGTAAGTTGAATGGATGTCCAAATTATAGTTTGAATTTAGAGTATTTAATAATTCTTTTAAGGTTAATTGGGTGTATATATAAATATATTGTTTTTATTAGTGTTTGTTGTTGAAAATAGCAATAAAAAATGTTACAAATAGCATTTAGAAATTTTGATTTAATTTGTGTTTGAATTAAATTAGGAATTAAATTGTAGTTATATTCCCATAGTAGCTTGTAGTAGTGAACTAAGTTATGTTGACTTAGTTGGTCTAATAAATTCGAGTTGGAAGTCTATATAAAGTCATGTAGAGTGATCCCTAAATTTTAGGGGTCCCAGTTGAGTTATTATTGAGTTGTAATTATTTAATTCAATGTAACTGAGTTAATTTCAGTTAAACTAGTTCTAACTATTGGAGGAACTAGTGAGTGGTCAAGTGAATTCAATTGGATTTAATTCACATGTAGCGATCAATCAGATAACTCAAGATTCACTCATAAATAACTCATGCATGTCAGTTCAGAGGAAGATCCAATTGAGATTAGAGTTCAGGGACAATGTATTATCAATTGTATATTTTTCTGAGTTGTACAGATGGTGCATGCAATTAGTAGAAGGCCTATGATGAATTGTGCATTTATGGATGACGAATTTCTCAATTAAATATGAGCTAATTATCTAAGTAATTGTGTAAGGAAGTAGGGGCTTGGCAGGTAGAAGAATTGGCTAAGTGTTGGCTTGTGAGGTAAAGAGAGAGATTGTACTAGTGCAGGAATTGTTTGAGTTAAACAAGCATTGTATTTTCTTCTCAGATCTTATGGTTAATGCAATATAGATATTCAAGGATTTTAGCAGTTGCTTTCTGTAGAGAAATATTTTGTTATGTGTGATTGAAATTCTTCCTTTTCTGCTTATTGTTTTCATCGATCAATTTTAGTTTCCACTAAAGAGTAGAGTAGATTCTTGTCTTGTGTTTTAGCATATCACATAAGTTGTTGAATCTACAGCAAAAATCTACATGGTATCAGAGTTGAAGACAATATAGAAGAGGAGAATTCGATTTTGTTGTGCAGATGAAATCAAGTTTGCAAGTTCATACTTCAGAGTCAGTAATATGTCATTCTACAGTTTGATACTTGAGTATGCCCTGGAGGGCAATGCAAATTACATAACTTGGAAGGAAAGGATGGAGGAAGTGATGGAAGACAATGGCCTCAAGGAATTCATAGATCATGGCATTCCTAAGCCTCCAGCATCTGATGCTAAATATCTGGTTGAATAGAGAAAGTGTGTGGCAAAAGAAAGAAGGATTATCCTGGAAGAAGTTTGAGATCACATTATCTCGAGTCTCCACAGTAAGGACACTCCATACGCAATGTGGAAGGAATTAACGAACCTATTTCAAAATAGAAGTGACCATAAGAAGTTGGCACTAAAGGAAAAACTCAGAAATATGAAGATGGAAAAGGGCGACTCAATTTCGAAGTACTTTACCATTTCACCATTGTCAATATGAGCTTTGAAGTGTCGGGATTACTATTGTCGAAGACAATATGGTGAGCCTAGCTCTTCTAGGAATTCCCAAGAGATGACACAATTAACATGACTTAGTTCATGGGAGGGAGAAGCTACCACATTGGGAGCGACTGTGGTCAGATTTCGTTCAAGAAGAGATTCAGAGGAACACCAGAGATGGATCCTCATCACACACTGATGATAAGGAGAATTGTTCCTTAGCGGGCAAGGCAAATAAAGGGAAAGGAAATTCATCCCATTCCAAATCATATTATTGTCAGGGCTAAAAGAAGAAGGACATGTCAAAAGTCAAGTGCTTTCACTGTCATGAGCTAGAACATTTTGCCACAAAGTGTCAGCTCAAGAAGGCCAGTAAGAAGTCCTTAGGAGGAGTGGTAGGTGAGTCTCTTGCCTCACGTTTCGAATTTGACTTTACCCTCGTCACTTGTATGGTGTCATCATTGATGGGTAGTGTGTGGTACCTAGACAGTGGAACTTCTTTCCACATGATCGGTAACAAAGAGATCTTCAATAACTTGGAGGAGAAGTATTTCCAGATACATATCGAGATGGGTGATGATGGGAGGTATAGTGTTAGCGGGCTTGGTGCAATTACCCTTAAGAGGGAGTTGGGTTCTCCCCTCACTTTGTAATATTTTATGTATGTTCCCAGTTTGAAGAATAAATTGGTATATGTTGCCATGTTGGAGGATAGAGGCTATGATGAGATATTTAGTAAGGGAAAGGTGGTCCTTCGTCACATAGCCATAGGACAGGGGAAGAGGATAGGGGTTCGAGTAAAGAATCTCTAAAAGATGGAGGTAGAAGATTGTGTTTCCTTGAGCATGAAAGCAGATAAGGTGCAAAGCCAAGAAATCAATGAGTTGTGGTAGAGGACACTGGGTCAATTGCACCATGGTGCTTTGAAGATCATGCAGCAAATTTCTATTGGTCTTCCCAATGGTACATTATAGAGGGTTGATACATGCAAAGGGTGTACTTTGCCAAAATACAATAAAGCTTCCTTTCATGACAAAGATAATCGATCACAGGCGATCCTTGATCGAGTTCACTCATATGTGTGTGAACTGTTCTCGACAACATCCACGACCAAGCACAGGTATTATGTTATATTTTTTGATGATCTTTCTCATAAATGTTGGATCTTCCTCATGTAGGAGAAAGATCCGACTTTTGCAAAGTTTTGTGAATTTAAAGCATTGGTCAAGAAAGATATTGGGAGAAAACTTAAAACTCTCAAGAGTGATAATGGTGGAGAGTGTGTGTCAAATGATTTCAAAAACTTTTGTGCAACAGAAGAAATTCCACGAGAGTTGATAGCACCTCAGAACCCACAACACAGTGGGGTGGCTAGAAGGAGAAACAAAAGAATTGTAGGAGTGACATGGGTGATGTTGCATGATCAGGGCCTACCACTACACTTGTGCGATGAGACATGCAACATGGTCATTTATTTGCAGAACAAAATCCCTCATTGAATTCTTGGGATGAGTACAACGAAAGAGGTTTTTTCAGGGAAGAAACTAGATGTGGGTCACTTCAGGTTTTTTGGTCCATTAGTATCCTTCCATGTAACTAAAGATGCATGGAAGAATATTGAGCCAATAGCAAAGTTGGGGATATTTTTTGGGTACACCAATACACCTCACAACTATCGGGTGTACTTGCCGACCAACAAGATGATAGTGGTTTGCAGAGATATAAAATTTGATGAAGAGAAGGCCATGAGATGTTCCCTTAAGAGGGAGCTTCAGTTACATGCAGTTGACGAGCTTTTAGATCCAAAGGAGGAACCTCAGGATGATGTGGAGCAACCACATGTAGAGGATCAGGGAGTGGAGGTACCCACTCATGCAGAGTCTTCTATAGATGGGAGAAAGCACACAAGAGAGGCTGATAGGTTATTGCATGATGGTAGAGAGAATGTGGGAGCAGCCACATCACAACATAGGTAGAGGAGGTCACGAGAGAGGTAAACTATCTACATGGATCTAATGAGCGATGTATAGAGACTGAGCCATCTTCTTTTGAGGAAGTAGTGCATCAACCATTTTAGGTTGATGCCATTGTTGAGGAGTATGACTCCATTGTTAGGAACAGTGTTTGGATGCGGTCCAAAGATTGGCAGACAAGTCAGTGGTAACTTCTCGATGGCTTTACAAGGTAAAGCAAGCAGTGGATGGTAGTGTGGAGAAACACAAGGACAGGTTTGTGGCCAGAGGGTTTTCTTAGGTGGAGGGGATTGATTACAATGAACAATTTTCTCCTGTTGCAAGGTACTCATCAATCAGATCCATTCTTGCACTGTCAACGCAGATGGGATGGAAGATACATCATATGGATTTAAAGAAAACATTCCTCAATGGCATGATTGAAGAAGAGGTGTATATTGAGAAGCCTGAAGGATTTGATACCTTCAACAGAGAGTCACATGTGTGCTGACTCAAGCGAATGTTGTATGGGCTGAAACAAGCACCCTACTATTGGTACACCCGGATCGATAGCTACTTCACTGAGTTGGGCTTCACCAAAAGTGAAGTAGATGCGAACCTTTACCATATTTTGGTCGAAGGTAAATTGTTGATTATTGTTTTATATTTCGATGATTTGATTCTGATAGGTGATGATAAGTTGATGAATTCCTTCAAATAGGATCTTGCAAGAGAGTTTGAAATTAAGAACTTGGGGCTCATGCACTACTTTCTGGGTATGGAAGTATGGCAATGTGATGAGGAACATTTTGTCTCTTAGGGAAAGTATGCCAATGAGATACTCGAAAGGTTCCACATGGAGAGCAGTAATCCCATGGAGACTCCTCTAGCAGGTAACTAGAGGAAGGAGGATGCTAATTCCAGTGAAGTAGTGGAGGCTAATATTTATAGACAGCTTGTGGGTTCACTCATGTATTTGGTGAACACATGACCAGACTTGTGTTATGCAATTAACCAACTTAGTGAAGCAATTGTTGATCCAACCAAGTTGTATTGGAAGGTAGCCAAACGTGTGTTGAGATACCTCAGAGGCTCTACTTAGTATGGTTTATGGTATAGGTAGACAGAGGGAGTGAAGCTTCAAGACTTCACCGATATAGATTGGGAAGGGAGTCCATCCGATAGAAAGAGCACGTCAGGTGGGATCTTTAGTATTGGGTAAGAAACTATTTCTTGGTAAAATAGGAAATAGAGATCAGTTGCACTAATTTTAGTAGAATAAAAGTACATGGTTGGTAGTCAAGCAGCTTGTGAGGTTGTCTAGATGAGGAAGATTCTTCTTTGTTTGTTTAGTCAATAGATGGATTCAACTATGATTTACTGTGACAATTAGAGTTGCATCAAACTCTTTGATAATCCATTTTTTCATGATCGGTCCAAGCATATTGATATTTGGTTTCATCATGTTCAAGATAATGTGTAGAGGAGAATTATGTTGTTGGAGTACATTCCCACAAAGGAGTAGGATGCATATATTTTGACAAGGCTTTGTCAATATGCAAATTTGAGTTTCATAGAGGTAGGATCGGGGTAGTGTTTAATTCCTTTCTTGTTGAGAGGGAGTGTTGAAAATAACAACAAGAAATGTTAAAAATAACATCTAGAAATTCTAATTTAATTTGTCCTTGAATTAAATTAGGAATTAAATTGTTATTCTATTCCCATAGCATCTTGTAGCAGTTAACTGAGTTAAGTTGACTTAGTTGGATCAATAAATTCGAGTAGGAAGTCTATCTAAAGTCATGTAGAGTTATCCCTAAATTTTAGGGGTCCCGGTTGAGTTATTATTGAGTTGTAATTATTTAATTCAGTTTAACTGAGTTAAATTTAGTTACACTAGTTCTAACTATTGGAGGAACTAGTGAGTGGTCAAGGGAATTAAATTAGATTTGATTCACATGTAGTGTTCAATCAGATAATTGAAGATTACTCATAAATAACTAATGCATGTCAGTTCATAGAAAGAACGAATTGAGATTAGAGTTCAGGGACAATGTACTATGAATTGTATAATTTTCTGAGTTGTACAGATGGCGCATGCAATCAATAGAAGGCCTATGATGGATTGTGCAGTTATGGATGAGGAATTTCCCAATTAAATATGGGATAATTCTCTCAATAATTGTAGAAGGAAGTAGGGGAGTGGCATAAAGCAGAATTGGCTTAGTGTTGGCTTGAGCTAACTTGTGAGGAAGAGAGATAGATTGTACTAGTGTAGGAATTGTTCAAGTTGAACAAACATTGTATTTCGTTCTCAGATCTTCTGGTTAATGCAATATAGATAGTCAGGGGTTTTAGCAATTTCTTTCCCCAGATAAATATTGTGTTATGTGCGATTAATATTCTTCCTTTTCTGCTTTTTTTTTTCATCGTTCAATTTTATTTTTCGCTAAAGAGTAGAGTAGATTCTTGTCTTGTGTTTTAGCATATCACATAAGTTGTTGAATCTACACTAAAAAATTACATTTGTATATATATATATATATATATATATGGTATGTTGATTATGCATAAAATGATATAATAAATTTTAACTATTTTATATAACAAAATAAACTAAAGTTTAATAGTCATAATAGTATTTTACAATTTAATTACTAAAAGTGTTCATAAATGTGTATCAATCTTTTCATGTTTGTGTAGCATTGTTTCTACTTGTGATTTAATATGATGAAATGGATTATTGAATTCATCCACCATGAACCACCTAGATTTAGTAGGGATTTTTTTATGGAAACATGACTAAACTGAGAGCGATGAATCAATTTAGTACATTCATGGACATTAATTTCTTCTCTTTTAAACTGATTAAATAAACTTTTAAATGAGAAACTTAACACATAATGAACAATAGATTTAATATGTGAAAAAGAAGTAATAAGTAAATCATAACATCACATCAACACATAAAAACAACACATATGGACACCAGATATAAGTGGAAACCCATAAAGGTAGAAAACCATGATTTTATTATAGTTGTGATGAAAAGACATAGTCCTACTCACTTAATACATCTGATATTTTATAGGCTCTAACCTACAGGAGGCTGCTACCTCAGTTTTTTTGTAAGCTACGACAGGCAAGGAAGCTCCAACTCCCATAAGTTTTCTGTAGCCTACAACCTATAAGAGGCTACTACTTTAATAGGATACATCATGTTCTTTAGCATGCTCCAACTTGAAAGAAGACTACAATTCCCTGATACATACAAGAAACAACATGTCGGTTTACTTGGTCATCAGTTTTTCATACCTCTATCTTTATCTTTTACTCTTCTCCCCTTTAAATCAACTTCACGTCATCTTCATATTTGCTAGGTAACTCATTAACAATGAGCTCTCACATGTTGTCTAACTCTGTAACCACCTTCTACCTTCCAAAATAACATTTTTTATAAACAAAGTTTGTTGGTTATTTGTATTCCACATAAGAATATGAAGTGAACAAGATTGACTCTTTTCCTTCCACTCATTCGTTTCCAAACTCTTCATATTTTAAATATTAGGGAAGAAACAAATGCTCCACAAAATTTTATTTTCCGCCACCTGTAATGATTAAATACATCAACATAATTCCAACATATGCAAGAAAGTAACACATTATAAAACCATAACACATGTAAAAAATTTTCTCTCCAATGCAAGCAATATGCGTGCAACATATGAAAGCAATGCATCAATCTCCAAACCCATATATTTGTTCTTGTAACATCTTGTATCATCACTTCTTCATGTTAATGCCTTAGAAACCTTGAGTCTTGCCTTGTTTCTTATGGAGTCTTGCCTTGTCTATCATGGATACTTACCTTTTACTTTGCCTTTCATCACAACAATGATTATGCTTTTTTCCTGCGTTGCATCTCTGCAACAACATCTCTCCAAAGTTGATCTCTGCAAGATTTGTGCAAACATTTCTTAGTGAACCAAGTACAAATACAATGCATAAAATCATAATAAGTGTCAATATCATCTTGAAGAATTTTCTAGTTTACTTTAATGCTCCTTTTCCATCACCCTTTCTCATGTTCCTGCATATCAAAAATGCCTTATGACAAACATTGTTGCTTTGTCAATAGTCTCTTGCAACATCCTTCCATTGTTGCTCCTTTTCCCTACTACTACTCCTTTTTCATCAATGACAACAATGCCATCAACCTCCCCTTTTAACATTGATGGAAAAACTATGCTCCTCCCCCTTTTGTCTTGAGAAAACACTTCTTCTCTCCTCTACTTACATCCCCCTTTGACATTAATAGCATGGTAGTTTAAAGCCTATCAACAATTGAGTTCCTCTTTGAGTGCCAACATCATGATTTAGGTTTTCTTCATTGTTAGTCTTCATTATAACTAATATTCTCAACTAACTTCAAATACATAGCCAAAACTTTGCGCTCTATTTGAACATAAGAAGTAGGATACTAAGGTCAAAAATCAATTAGAATAATGTCCCTATATTATAAAACACAGTTGATGAACCATTTTATCCAATATGATGCCATTAGACATTGAAAGATAAACCACATACCAATGATCTAGATCCCTTGGGTATGGAAAAACAAGCTACCTCAACATTGCATGACTAAAAAAAACTTGAAACCACCATCACCAATTTCATATCGTGATTTAATGATGTCACAACATGTACAATAGATTCTCTACCAAAAAATCACACTCTAAGAGTTTACTATAAAAAAAATCATGCCTTCTTCTCAAAATACAGAGTCAATACACCTGCAACTATTGTGTAAACATATTTTCTAGAGTTGTTTCTTACATAACAACTTCATATTACCTACAATTTGGTCTTTGCTAGCATATATCTAGTTTTGAAATCATTCTCCTGATAAAACTTGGATGTGGCCCTAACCTACAACACCAATTTTCATAATTCATTTCCCTAAGAACCATCATATTCAATACTCCATTTCTTTCTTATAGCATTTCTAGATAGAACCATATTATGGCACTCGATATCAGGCCTATCTTCGCAAGACCTAGTGAAAAAAAATGATTGAGTGTACGACTATCAAGATTTATAGTTGAAATCTTCATAATAGATATGCACATCTCCTTACGTGAACTTGGGTTTATAATGACATGGTAGAAATATTATAACATGAAATTATCTTGCAAGTTCTTGAATTCATGCACATAATTCATTTAAAAAATAATTCATTTTCCTTCTACAATAACCTTTTATTTTGGAATTTGCAAAAACTACTGGGTAAACACAATTTTCAGATTCATTTTGTCCAATTGTTGGAAATAATATTTGCCACTTAGGTCCATAAAAATTGAACTAATGTATTTCAAATATGGCCTTTTCCACATAGTGCTTTACAAAGAGTCATGTTGATAGAAATCCTTTCTTCTTGAGTAATAGAATCAATCATCTCAAAGCTGAAATTATGCCTTGTGCCTTCATACTTCTGCCCTAGATTCTCTAAACCAACAATTAGTCATGGATTTGGCCTATGATGCAAAGAACCATGAATGTATGAGTATCCTAGCTGTTGTAATGGACATGTAACCATGAGTTATATGAGATTGCTTATGTTTTACAAGGTAGATGCCACATTTGGATCTACACTCCAAACATTAACACTCTTCCTATTATGTTGTCATTCAAATCTTGATAATATTGTCCTAAGTTGTGCTTGAGGTTTACACTTTGATATGAATTCTATTTCTACGTAGGCACCATCAAATTGAATAGTTTCTACTTCTCCTTGCTTAAACGTTTTTTGTATTTTCAATAAGAACTCATATATTAATAAAGTGTGAATTCCAATATCATAGTGCAATCAATAATATAATGATATAATATGTTCGAATAATGTTGGTATAATGTTGTGAGAAAAAAATGTTTTTTCCATAGTTATAAATTAACTTTAACTGTGATACCAGATATCCAACACATATCTAATGGTTTGTGTCTCTCTATTTGTCCCGGCAGTGACTGCATGCCACCATTTATGTTCTTGAAGGTTGTTGAGGACATGACTTGTCTTCCAATAAGGATAACGATGGAAGGAGATAAAAATCCCAACAACGTTAGCATGCACATGGACATGAAATGATCCACATAATGTTATGTTGAAAGTTGGGGTTGAGGGGACTATTAGCTGAGCAAGCATTTGATGATATATATGCGATGCAATTATTAAGGTCAACACTATTACATTGGGTTAAGATGCCAAAAAATATCCAACACGTATCCAATGCATAATGCAAAAGCATATATCCAACAATATACTCAACGATATATATATATATATATATATATATATATATATATATATATATATATATATATATTATATATATATATATATATATATATATATATATATATATATATATATATATATATATATATATATATATATATATATATATATATATATATATATATATATATATATATATATATATATATATATATATATATATATAGAGAGAGAGAGAGAGAGAGAGAGATAATATGTGATATATCCACCATAATACCATAATCACACACACACACACACACACATATATATATCATTTCAATATCCATAATGCATAATACAATACATTTGTGCTACCACCATTATATCCACCACATAATGTTGCCAATATATCATTGCACCATTTATATCATTGCTACCAAAATGTTCAACACTCAACAATATGAAAAAATGATTGCAAATACTAATTATATTAAACCATTTTAACGCTACTCCAAAGTGTGTTAGTGGTGGCACATTTACTGGTAATAATAGCTTGTTATAAATGAATATAACTGATCAATCAAAATCATGATAACACTAGAAAAATCTCATGGATATCAGGTTGAATGGTTGGTGAAATAAGATTGTAAGTATGGAAGATAAGACTCGATTGGATCTTACGAGTGCTAGCCACTCATGTTGCCTTTGAAAATTTGACCACTAAAATGATATAAGACATTGTATAATAACATCATAAAAAAAACTCTCCATATTTGGAGGCCATTGCCATTTCTTGGTCTTTTGAATGCAATCTTGGGTTTGTCCAGAGTAGGAGAAAGAGACCTTAGTGGATATGACATGATCAGACTCTGAAATCATTCTTTTCTTTCAACAAAAGAAACTTTTTCGCTGAAAAGAAATGATGGTATTCTACTCTAGCGCTCTGAGAATTCCATTTCTACAACAAAACTTTCAAACTAAGAGAATAAGATATTATTTTTGTTAGCCATCCATGTAGTCTGGAACATGGAATTTAGTGTTATGGAAAGTCAATATGCTTGGGATCATGGAGAATTGGATGATCATGTGGTAGTTAATCATTATATTATATAATTAAATCCCAATAGGATCAATGGAACTAATATATATCAATGTCAAAGCATATATCAACGAACTCAATGTATTCTATTAACCTCAATGCATCTATTAATGAGTGCATAAATTGTATCCTGTGATCCACACTAATAAATGGCAATGCATTGTAATGTATGGTGGCAGTAATAATAATGCGAATAGGATTTGTAACGCTGCTCATATATGCAACAATCATAAATATATGTTGTCACTAATATGTATAGTGTTGACAAAATTCATTATCTATCCTTGTTATATTTCATCTGCATTGTGTCTCTGTCTGTCTATAACATATGCTGCCACTAACACTGTAACATTAACTACCTACGAAACATCTCTCAAGTCTTTGAATTCAATTATTCAAGTAACGTGTTCACAAGGCTAATTCAGATATGTCATAACTTGATCCTTAGGAATCCAAATAGATTCTTTCTTCTTTTGTCCATTCATTCTAGTAAAGATGATGTTGCAATGTCATATAGTCGTTGATGCTCATTTGAAGTATTTGCATATTGCTTGTTTCGTAGTCAATATGAGTTCCTTATTTTGTAGAAAGTTCTTCTAGTTTTACTTCTAGGTCTCTTTCCATGCCAAAATTCAAAGAACTGTTGAACTGTCCATGCCAAAATTCAAAGACAACAAGGCCCCTTAGGTTGAGCCACCTACTTGCCTAATCTACAGCCTCATGCCATTGGGATTTACGTAAGAAATAAAGAGTTGATATCTATTTGGTTTCCCTCCTTTCAATACAATGACTTCGTATATTCCTTGAATTTTCCTTGTATATATTTGAATATATTTTTGGAAGGACTAAAAGTGTATCACATCCAATGCCTTTGAAATGTCATAAATAGAACCAAAGCTCTAATTTCTTTCTCATCGATGTATAAATATATTGCTTGTTGAGTTATTTTCTTCTTTTATAGGTGACATTTTAACTTTGTGATAAATACATTTTGCACGTGATCTATCTTAGGATATGGAAATCTTCAATACTACTCTCTCCTTCAAATATTTTGGTCTTAATTTTAGCTCAACAAAAAATTCCTTTACTATCCTGTCATTGTCCATGATACTTTCATTAGGATTTCCTTAAGCTCATATGCAAATTTATTCATTAGATATTTGTTTTCTCTTCTAAGCCATTCTTGGGGTTACGCTCCCTCTGAGATGATGTTGCTTTAACATAGGCCAAGTTATTCATTTCTTACTTGAGTAGCTCCCCCTGAGGCCAAGCCAACTTGCATTTGTGTTTGAAATCACAGGCTACTCCTTTTTCTTCCTCTTTCACAATTTAGTGGATTGTTTTATGTTGTCGTCATTTCCTATTGTCTCACTATTTAGTTTTCTTTCAGTTTCCTTCATCTTAGGTCTATAGTTCTTTAGGGTACATGGCAACTTGTAGTATTTGGCTTTGTGTCCAAGGTTTCTACATAAATAACACCTTATTTGACCATGAAATGGTGGAAATTGTTGGGAATAATATTGAGGGGGGGAGGGGGGGGGGTGAATTATTATTTACAAATCACTAACTTTTTCATTTCCATAATCAGATATATATACGCTACTTCAGTGAAGGTAACACATAATTGTTCTTAAGACAACCAACATATATCCAATGAACTTGTGATTCATTTAATTCATCATATGTTGATATTTAATCAGTGCATCAATACTTTATTAAACATTAAACAGTAACCATGTGCAGTAATAACATAATAAACCATCACACATAAGCAACACACATGAACAAAAAGATATAGGGTGGAAACTGAATGTGGGAGAAAAACCACTTATTGTTATTGTCTCTGTCTTCTTTTAATATAAAGAATAATCTATTTACAATCTTGTACTAGTGAAGAATCATACCAGTGTGTAGGAACCCACCTGTAGAAGGCTACAACCTTCTCTCATTCTCCAACTTCTACTAGAAGGGAGTTACTTTTATACTCCTATAGTAATAGGTTTCCATATTATGAAAAAATAAAAAAATAAAAAAAAAAGTAAAGAGGGTATACCCTAAAAGAAAAATCAAAGGGTGGAAAAAATAAATGGTCGAAAGAAAAAATGAAAAGAAATGAACCCCAAATAAAAAAGACCAGGAAAGTGTGCAAGTCCAAATGCCACTACTATCTCATTTTTTGTAAATAAAGCATCATGTACAACTTGTTGAACTTCATGCCACAATTGATGAATGGCCAAATAGCTTAATCTTGGCCAGTTCATGTTTCAATTTCATGTTTTAGAGATAGAGAATAAAATTTTGTCCAAACTGTTTAAACTTGGCAAATAAGTAGATAGGTAGAGAAGCAAAGGGGCTCAACTGTTTAATCTGATGCCCTTGGAAGACATAAGTGCAGACTTAGATAGGATTATCATGCAAAAGAAAAGAAAAGTGGAAAAGGGTTTGCTAGTCTAAATGCACCCAAGTAAGAGAAAAAAAGTGTTAGGCAAAGTAGGCGGGGTAGGTAGTTTTTGAAGTTGCAGAATGAGACTTGTGATAAATGTTGTTTCTCAAAATGTTAAGCTTCCCTCTATCATAGGTACCATGGCAGTTTTATATTTTGATGCAGCTCAAGCGAGGCATGACTAACTCCCCTTCATACTATTTCCCCAATCACTTACTAATTCCCCCCAATGATATTGAGATCTGCTTAATATCCTCAAAAAACCACTTCTTCTAGTTCATCCATTGCCTAAGTAAAAACCCCATTTTACTTAGGAAATTTGTATAAAAATCACATAAACCCCTTTTTTCCCTAAGCCTAAAGTTCTTAACTTAGCACTCATTTTCAAATCATTTTCATATTAACTGTTAACCTGTATTATATAAATCCCATGTAATTTTTTACCCATCCCGTATTGTATATAAATATAAATCCCGCATTATTAAATATCCCCACCCAGGTTAACTATAACCGTAGTCACTGTGTATAAAGCAGGGTTAATAAGTTCATCCGGAATTTATTAATAACCTAACTCCCCGCGTGCATATAAAGGGTTAATCAACCTCCAGTTGATTAATAACCTAAGAAATCACCCCGCCAACCAATAACATTGCACCCGATGCAATTAAAAAACATGGTTAATTGATCGGCCCCCGCGCATTAAGCCTCCGCCTTGTTCATAAGCCGTCCACCGTCCGATCTGGACCTGTCCATCCAACGATCCACATTGATATCGCAACCCGCCTATCTGCCAAACATTAACCCCCGGGGAACCAGTGGTATTTCCCCCGTACAGGTGCCACGCGTCGAGTTCCCGCATTGTTTGCTGCCCCTCCGCCCAAACCCACCCGAGCCCAAAAGCGATGCACGCAAAACAGCTTACCGCCCTCCCGCTGACCCTTCACTGATGTCACTTGCCATGTCACTATCCGTACTGCCACGTCACTGCCAAGTCATCCATACCGTACTTTCGCTGATGTCATGCTTACATCACCCGTCCAAAAAATCAAATTTTCCCGCCAAAAATCATTTTGTTCAATAAAGGGTTTAAAAGTCATTTTTTATAGTTTTCGCTGCAAAAACAACGCTCCAGGCATGCAATCAACTGACTTTGTACCCAGTTCTCGACCGCCTCCCAACCACGAAAGCTCCAGCAACGAGCTCGCCAACTGTCGACCCTCCATTTTACAGTTTTCTTCCTCTTTGTACAGTTCGAAACAAAGCAGAGGGATTCCCAAGCTCGCAGAAGAAGAAATAAAGATATACAGGATGTCTTGTTGCCCCGGCCAGTAGAAACCTGCAGAAACATGAATTTGCCAAAGTAAAAGAAGTGGAGACACGTTGCAGCCTTATTTTTGCCAGAGCAGCAGTGAGTAGGGTCGGTTCAACATTAAAGAAGATGATTAAAGTCAAAGAGTATCAGATCAAGCATTAAGAGAGTATCAGAGCTTACTAAAAGAAGCAAATGAGAAGTTTAATGCAACAATTAATACAAACAGTCGGCACATAGCTACAAAGGACACCTGCAAGGCGAACCCTAAGGGGCCTGCATCTAGTGCAACATCAGATATCCTTTCCGAGCTGTTCCTATCTTCTATTGTAAATTATTTTAGGTTAAACTTAGATATTATCTCAGAGCTTTTATGAGATACCTGTTGTACATATTTTTGTTGTATAAATACCCCCTTCATCAGAGTTTTGAGGAGGTTGGGTATGTGTAGATTTTTCAGACTTTGCTGTAACTCTGAACTTTGGAATAAAAAGCTGTTGGGATCAAACTATTGTCTGGTTTACTGGATGAGGAATTGATGCAAAATACCTGTCACAGAATTCTTGAATCAACCTATGGATCAATAAGTCCCTTCTAACTCATGTTTTAGTCTTTGTTATTCTCTATGTTTTCTTCAGAATTAGTATAAATAGTGAATTCTTAATTGCTCCTGTTTTCCCTGATTCTTTCACATTGAGTATTTGCTAAGGAATTCTTAATTGCTACTTAACAGTAATCATCCATTTTCCCTCTGTCAATATGTTGAAGGATTCTTAACTGCCCTTCATCCATTTGAGTCCATTCCATCTGATTCCAGCCTTTAAATTGTTCCATGTTTCACCACCTTGCTCTGTGATGCCATCCTCTGTTAGAAACCAAACCCAGGAAAATCATCCTTCTTTGAATCCATCATGCCCAATGGACTGAAATCTTCAGTTTTACCTCTCTGTTCTATTGAATCTCACCACCCAAACTCAAAACAAAACCCTTGTACTTCATAACTATCATAATACCCTAAAAAACAAATCTAAATCATAAAGAGAGAGCCCTCTCTGGATGCAGATTGGCTTGAATCTGTATCTAAAATATTGGTCTGTGGATACCTCGACTGTATTCCCTTTCTTACAACTTTTTGGAACAACCTGAGTGATAACATCATTGGCGACTCCACTGGGGACATGAATAATTGTCTATTACTATTGTTTATTTCATAAGCTACAGATGGAGCCTGAAGTTAGCCAGGTAGCCTTTGAAACTGCTTTTGCTTTTTAATTGCAGAACTAAATAAATGTTGTTTCAATCTATCTCCAGTCTAGTTTATGTTTTGAACAGTTGTTTCAAATACTTGATCAGTTCCTCTTTTCAATATATCTTTAGCAAAGTTCAAAATTCCCTCATATAAAACCTCCTAAAGAAACTGTTAAAGTTGTATTGTCAAAAACTATTCCAAGAAAAAACCAAAAATATACCTAGAAACTGGCTCCAAAAAAGATTCATTACACCAGATCAAATCTTGATCCAAATCCTCCACCTATGTTTGAAAATCCTAATCTGATTTCTACGATTCATAGAAGATAAGAGAGCCAAGAAAATCCTGCTAGTTCACACCTTGACAAAAAATTGCAGAACCCCATTCAATCTGAGCTTACCTCTGAAAAAACACCAATCTTTTCTGTCATTGTTGCAGCTTCTTTAAGTTCACCCTCAGCACCTCAACCTATCTTTTTCACTCTTCCATCTACAACACACATTTCCACTATTATCCCTACTCTTCCAGCTGTCACATTTATCTCTGCAAACATGGAAAACTGATATACTCCCCTAAACTTACCTGCAAATCAAGGGGCTATGTCTCAAGATTACCAAAGAAAAATCACTTATTTTGATAGTATTGGCACCTACACAACTCAACAACATACCAAGAAAATGATTGACTACTTTGAAAACTATGAGATTGATGATGATGATGTCAGAATGAAAGTATTTGTTCAAAGTTTAACTGGAGATGTTAGAACCTGGTTTACAGTCCTCCCTGCAAACAGTATCAATGACCCACAAGCTCTTTATCAGACCTTCTTGAACAAATGGGAAAAGAAGAAAGATCCTCTCCATATTTTATCAGAATATGACAATCTAACAAGAGGTACACAAGAAACTGTCCAAGACTATTGTACCGAATTTAATAATATCTATAATGCTATTCCTCAGAATCTCAGACCCCCTCCAGATTTAGCCTTGATCAAATTCCCTAAGGCATTTAACTCTGATATGGCATACCAACTTAGGGAAAGAGCTCCTAGAAACTTAGAAGAAATGCAGAGTATAGCTGTTAGTGTGGAAGCCAATCTGATACCTAAATGGTTTAGAGCCGGAGCTGAGAGGAGGATACCTTTCAAAGAAGAACCTTCTGCCATGGAACAAAAACTAGATGCAGTTATCAAAGGAATGGATAGACTTGGAGATAGAGTGGAAACAATTGAGATAAAATCCCCATGGGATAGTCAACTTAGCAATGCTGGCAGAAATCCAAATTTCAGGAAGAATCAAAATCCTATCACTGGAAAGACAGGGCCTGACCAAAATATTAGGCCCCCATTTCAAGAAAATTATGCTGAAGCCTCAACATCTGATGAACTAATCGAAGACACTCAAATTAATTTGATGGGACTCAACAATGAACAACAAGTTTTCTTGACCCAAGAGGATCAAGAAGCTAACATTTTTAAACAATTCCAAACTCAGTCAGGTGAATCATTTGACTTTAGGGAGGGATATGATACCACCATTTATGAAGTCCAAAAACAATAAAATATGAGGAGCAGAAGGACAGATGTCCCTGAAATCAGCAAACAGAAAGAAACCAAGCAGCCTAAATCAGATCCTAACCCTGATACTCCAACTATGGAAGATATATTAGACAATCAAATACCTATCAGACAGTCTCCCACTGCTATTTATGCTAAATAAAATAGAAGAACAACCTCTAGAAAATGATTTGGAAAACATTTCAGCACATAATCCCATGCCTGAAAAAGAGAAAAACGCAAAAAACTCAGTTGTCCGAATTACGAAAACTCAGACCAAAAAACCTTTTAATCTTGAGACAGAAATAGGTAAAATAAAGATAGTTGTTCCCTTATCAGAATTAACTAAACATGATGTCTATAGAAGTCAAATCAGCAGATCACTCGGAATTTCTGTCAATGAAGATTTAGTAAACGTTTTTAATGACCAGCCTGAACTGATATTTGTCCCAGAAGTAAATGGAAAAATAGCAGAGGGACAAGTTCCTCCTTTTTATGTGGCTTTAAACATACATGATAAAATACTCCATAACGCCATGTTCGATTCTGGTGCTTCCCATAACTTAAGTCCTAAATCTGTAATGGAAAAAATTGACCTTGACATGACCAGACCATATGAAGATCTTTTCTCTTTTGGTTCAAGCCAAGTCAAATGTTTGGGTTTAATCAAAGACTTACGTGTGTCACTAGTCCAATATCCTGCCAAAACTATCTTGATGGACATAGTAGTAGCTGATATTTCTCCAAAGTATGGTATGTTATTGTCTAGATCTTGGGGTGCTATGCTTCAAGTATCTCTGTAGTTAGACATGTCTTATGCTACTATCTCAGTGTTTGGTCAACCAAAGAGACTATACACAGAAACCTTAATGAAGTATGTAGTAAGTAGTCAAGAGAAACCTCAAAATTTCCCTATCTACTCAGTACATTCAGACATGTATTCTTTTATCCTGTACAATGCTGAAATTGAGCCCTTGCACGAAAGGAAAGTTCTAAAAGCTGAAACAGAAAAAACAAAAAGTGAAAAGTCTAGTGTCCAAAACCAAGAAATCTCTGAAAATCATGAAATATCAGATAAACCAAAATAGTTTGAAAAACCAGATCTCCCTGCTAAACGGATCCTTGAAACTTTAGATACAAATCATAAACATGAAATCCTGTGGTACTTAGAATTTGATGGTTTTGTCAACAAATTAGGGGCAGGGGCAGGAGTCTGGGTGCACAATCTTGAAAACAATCATGCTGAAGGCCATGCCTACAGGTTAAAATTTAGATGCACTAATAATATGGCTGAATATGAAGCTCAGTTGTTAGGTCTTAAACCGCTGAAGAAATTGCAAGCAACTAGAGTGTCAGTCCTAGGAGATTTGGATTTAATCATTCAACAGATAAAACGGAAGTTCTTGGCAAATGATGCCAGATTGAGAGAATACAGAGCAACAACCATAGACATCCTAAACACGTTTTTGGAAACTCAGCTTGCCAAAATCCCAATAAAACATAACTTGCAAGCTCACAACCTAGCAATGTTTGCCAGCACCTGTAAATTACCATTTGAAACAAATCATCATTTCACAGTAGAAATTAGACATAGGCCAGTCATACTTGATAATTTCAAGAGCTGGCAGGTGTTTGATAGTGACAAACAAATCAACAATTTTTTGACCCTAGAAGGGGAATTTTCCAGCACTAACGCAGATGAAGATACAGTCAGTGAATTTGATCTAGCCAATCAGATAAAAAGAGACATTTCAACAGAAAATACAAGTCAAATGTTTCATCTAACAAAATTCACCAAAGAAGAAATACAAGAGCTCAAACAAACAGACATTGATGAAATTATTGAAGAAGATTATGAAATTATGAATTTGAAAAACAATCATTTGCCTAAAGGATTGACTCCTTTGGAAGATCTCTTTGATTTCAATGACATTCTAAAGAAACCTCAAATGGAACCTCCAAAAGCAGACATTGAAGACTACAACATAGGAACTAGACAGAACCCAAGAATGATAAAATTGTCCAAATCTTTGCCCCCTGATCAAAAGATGAAATGCGTTGAACTGATCAAAGAATTCCAAGATGTTTTTGCCTAGAGCTATGAAGACCTCAAATCTTATGACACCTCTGTCATTCAGCATACAATACCCCTCAAAAAAAATAAAAAACCATTCAAACAGAAACTCAGAAGAATCAACCATGTACTGCTTCCTTTAATTGAAAAAGAAATCAGACGAATGCATGATGCAAGGATAATTACTCCAATCAGATTCTCAGAATGGGTGTCAAATTTAGTACCTACCAGGAAGAAAATAGGTGAAATCAGGTTATGTGTTGACTTGAGAAATTTAAGCAAGGTTTATTTGAAGGAAAATTACCCTTTACCTAAGATGGATCATATTTTACAAAGGGTAGTAGGCGCTTCTAGGATTTCACTTTTGGATGGGTTCTCAGGTTTTAATCAAATTCTAATTCATCCTGATGACCAAGACAAAACTGCATTTACAACACTATGGGGTACCTTCAAATATGTTAAAATGCCTTTCGGACTTATGAACGCAGGGGCAACCTTTCAGCGAGCCATGGACATAGCTTTTGCCAAAGATATTCATGATTTTTTGGTTGTATATCTAGATGCCCTCACGGTGTTTTCCAAATCAGATCGACAACATTTAAATCATTTGAGACAAGTGTTTCTAAAATGCAGAGAATATGGTATATCATTAAATCCCCAAAAATCTCTGTTTGGTCTTGAAGAAGGCAAACTGTTAGGTCACATCATTTCCAAAGATGGCATCAAGAATAGGAACCATTCTGCAAATACCTAACCCCAGAAATGTCAAAGAACTGCAAGATTTCTTAGGGAATATTAACTTTTTGAGGAGATTCATACCCAATTTGGCTGAATTAATTAGATTGCTGAAAAACATGTTGAGAAAGTATTCAAAAGTTAAATGGACAACAGAAGCCAAAACAAGCATTTGAAGAAATCAAAATGGCTTTGACCAAAACACCAGTCCTCACAAGTCCAAAATTTGACAGACACTTCATAATTTTCTCATTCGCATCAGAACACACCATAGCAGCTGTTTTACTTCAAAAAGATGATCAAGGACATGAAAAACCCATAGCATTTTTCAGTAAAGCACTTAGAGATGCAACTCTGAATTACAAAATCATGGAAAAACAGGCCTATGCACTTATAAAATCCATTCAAGACTTCAGAGTCTACATATTGTATTCACATGTAATAGCTTTTGTGCCAAATTATGTTGTAAAAGACATCTTGACTCAAGATGGAATTGAAGGAAAATGAGGAAAATGGATTGCTAAAATATTGGAATATGACATTGAAATAAAACCTACAAAGCTGATAAAAGGACGGGGACTAGCTAAACTCATGACTGAAACAAACTTTCAAGCCCTAGATATTAATGAAATGGATAACGAACAGGAGATGGTGACTCCACAAATCAGCCAGTCCTTCTTGGAATCACTTTGGTATGCTGACATAATTAATGTATTATTAAACCTTCAGGCTCCTATAGGGTTATCCAGAATGAAGAAAAGATTTTTAAAGATGAAAGCTTCAAAATTTTGTATTCTAGATAATGCTCTTTTTTGGAAAAATCATGAATGTATTTTATTGAATTGTCTAATAAAGTAAGAAGCTGACAGGGTTCTCAAATAATTTCATGCAGGAAACTATGGTGGACACTTGTACTGGAAATCAACTGCAGATAAAATCCTAAGGGCTGGATTTTACTGGCCAACCTTGTTCGCTGATGTAAAGAAGTTTGTCACTACGTGCCACAAATGCCAAATTTTTGAAGGTAAAAGAAAACTGCTACCCTTGCCCTTAAGACCAATTTCCACTGAAAGAACTTTCCAACAATGGGGCCTAGACTTCATTGGAGAAATGCATCCTCCCTCATCTGGCCAGCATAAATGGATCCTTACTGCCACAGACTATTTCACCAAAGGGATAGAAGCCATTCCTGCTAGACAAGCCAATGACACAGTGATCATAGGATTCCTAGAGACCAACATCTTGTCTAGGTTTTACTGTCCTAAAAAGATCTTAACCGATAATGCTGCTGCCTTCAAATCGAAGAAACTGATAAATTTTTGCAGCAAATATCACATCACTTTAGGCCATTCCACAGCCTATTACCCTCAAGGCAATGGTCTAGCTGAGTCCTCCAATAAAAGCTTGATCAATATTATTAAGAAACCATTGGAAGAGAATAAGAAAAACTGGCACAAGAAGCTTACAAATGCACTATGGGTAGACAGACTTACTACAAAGAGATCAATTGGAACCAGCCCTTATGAGCTAGTTTATGGCATGGAGGCTGTATTTCCTTCATCTTTAGGAGTTCCTGTGATGAAATTGCTGCAAGAAGCTCTAGTGGAACCAAATGCCATTCAAAGAAGAATAAATCAGACCATCCATTTGCAGCAGACCAGAGAAGAAGTGCACCAGAGATCCCAAGTGTTACAAGAAAAACTCAAGAAGATATTTGATAAAAGGACCAAAGCTGAAGATTTCTACATTGGAGACAAAGTTCTAAAGTGGGATTGCAAGAGAGAAGACAAAGGAAAACATGGGAAGTTTGAATTTTGGTGGAAAGGGCCATTTATCATCCAAGCATTACAAGGCAACAATACTTACTTTCTAAAGAGCCTGGATGGTACAGAAACATAAGAAGGACCAGTGAATGGTCAAATGCTGAAACATTATTTTGATCCGGTTTTTTGATATGTTCTGACTGTAACATGTACATAAGAAAATTCAATTATCAGAGGTTGCAGAAAGAACACTTGGGAGCAAGAAACAAATAATCCAAGTGATAGCCATCCAAGACATTTGTACAGTTGTTGTTTGAATCAGCTCAAAAATAGTGTATATATTTTACAGCATCTTGTTGTACAGTTTCTAGATCCAGCTAAGGAAGATTTCAGAGTAGAGTAAAAGGTATTCATAAGGCCATCTGACCTACTGTTCTTGACTTTCCATCAAGGAAAGCCATCCTCAAGTGGAGCCAATGTTATACTCCTATAGTAATAGGTGTCATATTTCATGATTGACAAGTTGAGTTGTGTAATATGTTCATCCTTTCCTTGCTGTAAAGGTTTCCATATTATGAAAAAATAAAAAAATTTAAAAAAAGTAAAGAGGGTATACCCTAAAAGAAAAATCAAAGGGTGGAAAAGATAAATGGTCAAAAGAAAAAATGAAAAGAAATGAACCCCAAATAAAAAAGACCAAGGAAGTGTGCAAGTCCAAATTCCACTGCTATCTCATTTTTTGTAAATAAAACATCATGTACAGCTTGTTGAACTTCATGCCACAATTGATGAATGTCCAAATAGCTTAATCTTGGCCAGTTCATGTTTCAATTCCATGTTTTAGAGATAGAGAATAAAAATCTATCCAAACTGTTTAAACTTGGCAGATAAGTAGATAGGTAGAGAAGCAAAGGGGCTCAACTATTTAATCTGATTCCCTTGGAAGAAATAAGTGCGGACTTAGATAGGCTTATCATGCAAAAGAAACGAAAAGTGGAAAAGGGTTTGCTAGTCTAAATGCACCCAAGTAAAAGAAGAAAAAATGTTAGGCAACGTAGGTGGGGTAGGCAGTTTTTGAAGTTGCAAAATGAGACTTGTGATAAATGTTGTTTCTCAAAATGTTAAGCTTCCCTCTAGCACAAGTACCATGGCAGTTTTATATTTTGATGCAGCTCAAGCAAGGCATGACTAACTCCCCTTCATACTGTTTCCCCAATCGCTTACTAATATCCCCCAATGATATTGAGATTTGCTTAGTATCCCCAAAAAACCACTTCTTCTAGTTCATCCATTGCCTAAGTAAAAATCCCATTTTACTTAGGAAATTTGTATAAAAATCACATAAACCCCTTTTTTCCCTAAGCCTAAAGTTCTTAACTTAGCGCTCATTTTCAAATCATTTTCATATTAACTATTAACCTGTGTTATATAAATCCCATGTAATTTTTTACCCATCCCGTATTATATATAAATATAAATCCCGCATTATTAAATATCCCCACCCAGGTTAACTATAACCGTAATCACTGTGTATAAAGAAAGGTTAATAAGTTCATCCGAAATTTATTAATAACCTAACTCTCCATGTGCATATAAAGGGTTAATCACCTCTAGTTGATTAATAACTTAAGCAATCACCCCACCAACCAATAACATTGCGCCTGATGCAATTAAAAAACATGGTTAATTGGTCGGCCCCCACACATTAAGCCTGCGCCTTGTTCTTAAGCCATCCACTGTCCGATCTAGACCTGTCCATCCAACGATCCACATTGATATCGCAACCCGCCTATCCACCAAACATTAACCCCTCGGGAACTGGTGGTATTTCCCTCGTACAGGTGCCACGTGTCGAGTTCCCGCGTTGTTCGTTGCCCCTCCACCCAAAACCACCCGAGCCCAAAAGCGGTGCTAGCAAAACAGCTTACTGCCCTCCCGCTGACCCTTTGCTGCCATCACCGACCATGTCACTATCCGTACTGCCACGTCACTGCCAAGTCATCCATACTGTACTTCCGATGATGTCATGCTTAAGTCACCCATCCGAAAAATCAAATTTTCCCGCCAAAAATCATTTTGTTCAATAAAGGGTTAAAAAGTCATTTTTTATAGTTTTCGTTGCAAAAACAGCGCTCCAGGCATGCAATCGACCGACTTTGTACCCGGTTCTCGACCGCCTCCCAACCACGAAAGCTCTAGCAACGAGCTCGCTGACTGCCGACCCTCCATTTTACAGTTTTCTTCCTCTTTGTACAGTTCGAAACAAAGCAGAGGGATTCCCGAGCTCGCAGAAGAAGAAATAGAGATATACAAGATGTCTTGCTGCCCCAGCCAGCGGAAACCTGTAGAAACATGAATTTGCCAAAGTAAAAGCAGTGGAGACACGTTGTAGCCTTATTTTTTCCAGAACAGCAGTGAGCAGGTTGGTTCCGCATTAAAGAAGATGATTAAAGTCAAAGAGTATCAGATCAAGCATTAAAAGAGTATCAGAGCTGACTAAAAGAAGCAGATGAGAATTTTAATGCAGCAGTTAATACAAACAGTCAGCACATAGCTACAAAGGACACCTGCAAGCCGAACCCTAAAGGGCCTGCATCCAGCGCAACATCAGATATCTTTTCCGAGCCATTTCTATCTTCTCTTGTAAATTATTTTAGGTTAAACTTAGATATTATCTCAGAGCTTTTATGAGATACCTGTTGTACATATTTTTGTTGTATAAATACCCCCTTCATCAGAGTTTTGAGGAGGTTGGGTATGTGTAGATTTTTCAGACTTTGCTGTAACTCTGAACTTTGGAATAAAAAGCTGTTGGGATCAAACTGTTGTCTGGTTTACTGGATGAGGAATTGATGCAGAAGACCTCTCACAGAATTCTTGAATCAACCTATGGATCAATAAGTCCCTTCTAACTTGTGTTTTACAGTTTCTACGTTTACTATATCATCTATGTTTCATGATCTGAATAATAAAGAGAAAGAATAATTCAGAATTTGCTTAACTGCACTCTGTTTTCAGTCTTTGTTATTCTCTGTGTTTTCTTCAGAATTAGTATAAACAGTGAATTCTTAATTGCTCATGTTTCCCCTGATTCTTTCACATTGAGTATTTGCTAAGGAATTCTTAATTTCTCCTTAACAGTAATCTTCCATTTTCCCTCTGTCAATATGTTGAAGGATTCTTAACTTCCCGTCATCCATGTGAGTCCATTCCATCTGATTCCAGCCTTTAAATTGTTCCATGTTTGACCACCTTGCTCTGTAATTCCATCCTCTGTTAGAAACCAAACCGAGGAAAACCATCCTTCTTTGACTCCATCATGCCCAATGGACTGAAATATTCAGTTTTACCTCTCTATTCTATTGAATCTCACCACCCAAACTCAAAACAAAACCCTTGTACTTCATAACTAGCATAATACCCTAAAAAAAAAAGTTAAATCATAAAGAGAGAGCCCTCTCTAGATACAGATTGGCTAGAATCTGTATCTAAAAGATTGGTTTGTGGTTACCTCGGCTGTATTCCCTTTCTTACAACTTTTGGGAACAACCTGAGTGATAACATCATTAGCCACTCCACTAGGGACCTGAATAATTGTCTGTTACTATTGTTTATTTCATAAGCTACAAATGCAGCCTGAAGTTAGCCAAGTAGCCTTTGAAACTGCTTTTGCTTTGCAATAGCAGAACTAAATAAATGTTGCTTCAGTCTATCTCTAGTCTAGTTTATGTTTTGAACAGTTGTTTCAAATACTTGATTAGTTCCTCTTTTCAATAAATCTTTAGCAAAGTTCAAAATTCCCTCATCTAAAACCTCCTAAAGAAACTGTTAAAGTTATATTGTAAAAAACTATTCCAAGAAAAAAACCAAAAATATACCTAGAAACTGGCTCCAAGAAAGATTCATTACACCTGATAAAATCCTAATCCAAGTCCTCCACCCATGTTTGAAAATCCTAATCTGATTTCTAGGATTCATAGAAGGCAAGAGAGCCAAGAAAATCCTGCTAGTTCACACCTTGACAAAAATTTTCAGAACCCCATTCAATCTGAGCTTACCTCTGAAAAAACACCAATCTTTTCTGTCATTGTTGTAGCTTCTTTAAGTTCACCCTCAGCACCTCAACCTATCTTTTTCACTCCTCCATCTACAACACACATTTCCACTGTTATCCCTACTCTTCTAGCTGTCACATTTATCTCTGCAAACATGGCAAACTGATATACTCCCCTAAACTTACCTGCAAATCAAGGGGCTATGGCTCAAGATTATCAAAGAAAAATCACTTATTTTGACAGTACTAGCACCTACACAACTCAACAACATACCAAGAAAATGACTGACTACTTTGAAAACTATGAGATTGATGATGATGATGTCAGAATGAAAGTATTTGTTCAAAGTTTAATTGGAGATGTTAGAACCTGGTTTAGAGCCCTCCCTGCAAATAGTATCAATGACCCACAAGCTCTTTATCAGACCTTCTTGAACAGATGGGAAAAGAAGAAAGATCCTCTCCATATTTTATCACAATATAACAATCTAAGAAGAGGTACACAAGAAACTGTCGAAGACTATTGTACCAGATTTAATAATATCTACAATGCTATTCCTCAGAATCTCAGGCCCCCTTCAACTTTAGCCTTGATCAAATTCCCTAAGGCATTTGACTCCGATATGGCATACCAACTTAGGGAAAGAGCTCCTAGAAACTTAGAAGAAATGCAAAGTATAGTTATTAGTGTGGAAGCTAATCTGATATCTAAACGGTCTAGAGCCAGAGCTGAGAGGAGGATACCTTTCAAAGAAGAACCTTCTGCTGTGGAACAAAAACTAGATGCAATTATCAAAGGAATGGACAGACTTGGAGATAGAGTGGAAACAATTGAGAGAAAATCCCCATGGGATGGTCAACCTAGCAATGTTGGCAGAAATCCAAATTTTAGGAAGAATCAAAATCCTATCACTGGAAAGACAGGGCCGGACCAAAATATTAGGCCCCCATTTCAAGAAAATTATGCTGAAGCCTCAACATCTGATGAACCAACCAAAGACACTCAAATTAATCTGATGGGACTCAACAATGAACAACAAGTTTTCTTGACCCAAGAGGATCAAGAAGCTAACATTTTTGAACAATTCCAAACTCAGTCAGGTGAATCATTTGAATTTAGGGAGGGATATGATACAACCATTTATGAAGTCCACAAACAATACAATCTAAGGAGCAGAAGGATAGATGTCCCTGAAATCAACACACAGAAAGAAACCAAGCAGCCTAAATCGGATCCTAACCCTGATACTCCAACTGTGGAAGATATATTAGACAATCAAATACCTAACAGACAGTCTCCCACTGCTATTTATGATAAAGAAAAAGAAGAACGACCTCTAGAAAATGATTTGGAAAACATTTCAGCACATAATCCCACGCCTGAAAAAGAGAAAAATGTAGAAAACTCAGCTGTCCGAATTACAAAAACTCAGATCGAAAAACCTTTTAATCTTGAGACAAAAATAGGTAAACTAAAGATAGTTGTTCACTTATTAGAATTAGCTAAACATGATGTCTACAGAAGTCAAATTAGCAGATCACTCGTAATTTCTGTCAATGAAGATTTAGTAAACGTTTTTGATGACCAGCCTAAACTGATATTTGGCCCAGAAGTAAATGGAAAAACAGTAGAGGGACAAGTTCCTCCTTTTTATGTGGCTTTAAACATACATGATAAAATACTCCATAATGCCATGTTCGATTCTGGTGCTTCCCATAACTTAATGCCTAAATTTTTAATGGAAAAACTTGACCTTGACATCACCAGACCATATAAAGATATCTTTTGTCTTTTGATTCAAGCCAGGTCAAATGTTTGGGTTTAATCAAAGACTTATGTGTGTCACTAGTCCAATATCGTGTTAAAACTATCTTGATGGACATAGTAGTAGCTGATATTCCTCCAAAGTATGGTATGTTATTGTCTAGATCTTGGGGTGCTAAGCTTCAAGGATCTCTACAGTTAGACATGTCTTATGCTACTATCTCAGTGTTTGGTCTTCCAAAGAGACTATACACAGAAACCTTAATGAAGTATGTAGTAAGTAGTCAAGAGAAACCTCAAAATTTCCCTATCTACTTAGTACATTCAGACATGGATTCTTTTATCCTGTACAATGCTGAAATTGAGCCCTCGCACGAAAGGAAAGTTCTAAAAGCTGAAACAAAAAAAACAGCAAGTGAAAACTCTAGTGTCCGAAACCAAGAAATCTTTGAAAATCATGGAATATCAGATAAACCAAAACAGTTTGAAAAACCAAATCTCCTTGCTAAACGGATCCTTGAAACTTCAGATACAAATCATAAACATGAAATCCTGTGGTACTTAGAATTTGATGGTTTTGTCAACAAATTAGGGGTAGGGGCAGGAGTCTGGGTGCACAATCTTGAAAACAATCATGCTGAAGGCCATGTCTACAGGTTAAACTTTAGATGCACTAATAATATGGCTGAATATGAAGCTTTGCTGTTAGGTCTTAAACTGCTGAAGAAATTGCAAGCAACTAGAGTGTCAGTCCTAGGAGATTCAGATTTAATCATTCAACAAATAAAAGGGAAGTTCTTGACAAATGATCCCAGATTGAGAGAATACAGAGCAACAACCATAGACATCCTAAACACATTTTTGGAAACTCAGCTTGCCAAAATCCCAAGAAAACATAACTTGCAAGCTCACAGCCTAGCAATGTTTGCCAGCACCTGTAAATTACCATTTGAAACAAATCATCATTTCACAGCAGAAATTAGACATAGGCCAGTCATATCTGATGATTTGAAGAGCTGGCAGGTGTTTGACAATGACAAACAGATCAACAATTTTTTGACCCTAGAAGAGGAATTTTCCAACACTAATGTAGATGAAGATACAGTCAGTGAATTTGATCCAGCCAATCATATACAAATAAACATTTCAGCTGAAAATACAAGTCAAATGTTTCATCTAACAAAATTCACCAAAGAAGAAATATAAGAGCTCAAACAAACAGACATTGATGAAATTATTGAAAAAGATTATGAAATTATCAATTTGAAAGACAATCATTTGCCTAAAGGATTAACTCCTTTGGAAGATGTCTTTGATTTCAATGACATTCCAAAGAAACCTCAAATGGAATCCCCAAAAGCAGACATTGAAGACTACAACATAGGAACTAAACAGAACCCAAAAATGATAAAATTGTCCAAATCTTTGCCCCCTGATCAAAAGATGAAGTATGTTGAACTGATCAAAGAATTCCAAGATGTTTTTTCCTGGAGCTATGAAGACCTCAAATCTTATGACACCTCTGTCATTCATCATACAATACCCCTCAAAGAAAATAAAAAACCATTCAAATAGAAACTCAGAAGAATCAACCCTGTACTGCTTCCTTTAATTGAAAAAGAAATCAGACGAATGCATGATGCAGGGATATTTACTCCAATCAGATTCTTAGAATGGGTGTCCAATTTAGTACCTACCAGGAAGAAAATAGGTGAAATCAGATTATGTGTTGACTTGAGAAATTTAAACAAGGTTTCTTTGAAGGACAATTACCCTTTACCTAATATGGATCATATTTTACAAAGGGTAGTAGGCGCTTCTAGGATTTCAATTTTGGATGGGTTCTCAGGTTTTAATCAAATTCTAGTTCATCCTGATGACCAAGACAAAACTGCATTTACAACACCATGGGGTACCTTCAAATATGTTGAAATGCCTTTCGGAATTAAGAACGCAGGGGCAACCTTTCAGCGAGCCATGGACATAGCTTTTGCCAAAGAGATTCACGATTTTCTGGTTGTATATCTAGATGACCTCACAGTGATGACCTCACAGTGTTTTCCAAATCAGATCAACAACATTTAAATCATTTGATACAAGTGTTTCTAAAATGTAGAGAATATGGTATATCATTAAATCCCCAAAAATATTTGTTTGGTCTTGAAGAAGGAAAACTGTTAGGTCACATCATTTCCAAAGATGGCATCAGAATTGACCCTGCTAGAATAGGAGCCATTCTGCAAATACCTCAGCCCAGAAATGTCAAAGAACTGCAAGCTTTCTTAGGGAAAATTAACTTTTTGAGGAGATTCATACCCAATTTAACTGAATTAATTAGATTGCTGAACAACATGTTGAGAAAGGATTCAAAAGTTAAATGGACAACAGAAGCCAAACAAGCATTTGAAGAAATCAAAATGGGTTTGACCAAAACACCATTCCTCACAAGTCCAAAATTTGACAGACACTTCATAATTTTCTCATTCGCATCAGAACACACCACATCAGCTGTTTTACTTCAAAAATATGGTCAAGGACGTGAAAAACCCATAGCATTTTTCAGTAAAGAACTTAGAGATGCACCTTTGAATTACAAAATCATGGAAAAACAGGCCTATGCACTTGTAAAATCCATTCAAGACTTCAGAGTCTACATATTGTATTCACAAGTAATAGCTTTTGTGCCAAATGTTGTTGTAAAAGACATCTTGACTTAAGATGGAATTGAAGGCAAACGAGGAAAATGGATTCCTAAAATATTGGAATATGACATTGAAATAAAACCTACAAAGCTGAAAAAAGGATAGGGACTAGCTAAACTTATGACTAAAACAAACTTTCAAGCCCTAGATATTAATGAACTGGATAATGAACAGGAGATGGCGACTCCACAAATCAGCCAGGCCTTCTTGGAATCACCTTGGTATGCTAACATAATTCATGTATTATTAAACCTGCAGGCTCCTACAGGGTTATCCAGAACAAAGAAAAGATTTTTAAAGATGAAAACTTCAAAATTTTGTATTCTAGATAATGCTCTTTTTTGGAAAAATCATGAATGTATTTTATTGAATTGTCTAATAAAGGAAGAAGCTGACAAGATTCTCAAAGAATTTCATGTAGGAGACTACGGTTGACACTTGTACTGGAAATCAACTGCAGATAAAATCCTAAGGGTTGGATTTTATTGGCCAACCTTGTTCGCTGAAGTAAAGAAGTTTGTCACTACTTGCCACAAATGCCAAATTTTTGAAGGTAAAAGAAAACTGCTACCCTTGCCCTTAAGACCAATTTCAGTTGAAAGACCTTTTCAACAATGGGGTCTAGACTTCATTTGACAAATCCATCCTCCCTCATCTAGCTAGCATAAATGGATCCTTACTGCCACAGACTATTTCACAAAATGGATAGAAGCCATTCCCGCTAGACAAGCCAATGACACAATGATCATAGGATTCATAGTGACCAACATCTTGTCTAGGTTTGGCTGTCCTGAAAAGATCTTAACCGATAATGCTACTACCTTCAAATCCAAGAAACTGATAAATTTTTGCAGCAAATATCACATCACTTTAGGTCATTCCACAACCTATTACTCTGAAGGTAATGGTCTAGCTAAGTCCTCCAATAAAAGCCTGATCAATATTATTAAGAAACTGCTGGAGGAGAACAAGAAGAACTGGCACAAGAAGCTTACAAATGCACTATGGGCAGACAGACTAGTGGGATCCAGTATTGCAACAATAATGCTGCAACTCATAGGGTTCCCTTCTTTACTTTTATCAACCTGGTAGTTCGTAAAAAACTTGGAAGTGACGGTGCTATATGCACAAGTACTAGCTCTTGCCGCGGCTGTCACTTGATCAGCTGGCACAAGTCCGCTAGGAGCTTAAGCCAACTTCTATGAGCTCTTAGAATAAACTTTTAAATATGATGGATGAAAGCTAACTCAAAGGAGGCTAATCTACTTGCAAAAAGAAGCAGAAAGCTGAAAGGAAATGCAAACCCTAACAAACCCTAGCTTTACCGACTAACCCTACTAGTGCAAGTAAAATGATGAAAGCTACAGAAATGGATGCTATTGAATTCTAGAAAGGTAAAATGCATGTGACTAAGCTACTTCTGAAGAGAAATATGAAGAAAACATATTTTTTCATTTTTGAGTAATTTCGCAGAGTTATTATGCATGTGCTTTGACTATTTTTTCTGTGCAGAGGTTGATTGGTGAAAGGAAATGCTTGCAGGAGGTTGGGAAGGTGAGAAGAGGGCCTAAGGGGTCCCTAGCACCCTTCTAGAGAGTTTCACAGTGATCGGATCTCAAGAAACTACTTTCGTGAGTTTCTACAGGAAGTCTACAGGGGTTCTACAAGATGTACTGTAGCTTCTACAGGATGTTCCGAAAGGGAATTTTGAAGGGCTGATGGTGGAAAAAAGGTGAAGAAGTGGGTATGGAGGTGAGATAAGGGTGTGAGGAGGTCTAGGACTTTGGGATTGAGGATGAAGAGTGGTTAAGACGATTGGGTTTGTTCGAAGATAATAGAAGTAATGTTGCACAAGAATGTAGGGCTTAGGGAAAAGTGAGAAAATGTGGTAGATGAAAGGAAAGAATCTAAGTTAGAGGATAGAGCAGGTTGTATTGATGGAGTAAGGGTAGGCAAAGAGGTATCACAGGTGCTCTGCAAGTTATTTTCCGAACTTGATCAAACGAAGACTAGGAAAACCAAAGATCTAACTACTTAACCTAATTTGACCTAAATACCATAAATCATGATGGACAAAATTTTATTGGCAGCAAATCATGTAAAACAACTATGGAAACCAAGCAATAATGGATCTAAGCATGTAATCACAATTGGTACTAACTTTTGCAACTAAGAATCTAACACTAGATATTGCATGAAGAAGCAAGAACGGTGTTTTTATGGCAGCAAGGACACCTTGGTCTTAGCTAATGGTCCCAAGGAGGGAGAGGTGAGATCAAGGGTTGCTTGATGGCCTTTTTCGAAGATATTTTCTGTTACCAACCTGTTAAATCACTTGAAATATGGAAAGCTATTTTAATCATCAAAAGCAACCTAAATAACAAAACAAGATTTTAACCTAAATAACAGATTTTATTCTAAGAATGCAACAAAGACACATAAAAGTACACAGAGGAGGTACTGGGCACTTGGGTTGGGCCCAAACCCAAGAGCTACAGCCTCCTAAGGAAAACTAGAGCTGGTGCAAAGCTGGATTCATCTTTATTGATCAAAAGAATAGTTACATCCCAAAAACTGTCCACAAGAAAAAGCTTGAAAATGTGCTAAAATGCAGAGCTAACCTACTGACTAAAATCTAACTAACATCTGACTAACTCCTCCTAAAATCAAACTACAAACTGGCTAACTTCTAACCAACCCAAATGAGGCCCCAAGCCTTCTTATTTATACAAATTGAGGACCCCAACAATCCTCCTAAACTTTAGGGACTCGGCTACCAAAACTTGCAGTTAACAACAACTTTACTAGCCCTTTCTTGGCTGCCCTTGTGATAATCGATGTGGTGGCCCTTGAACTCCGAGCTGCTAGTGGAGAATTCGAGGTAAGGGCTCATAAATGAAGGGAACACCTTCCTACAAATCCTCTTCATGAATTTGGCTGCCATGTGCTCATTTAAACCTTTGATTTTGTCTCCAAATTGACCAAAAAGACTGCATAAAGCACACATTAGAGTTGTTGGCATAATGACTAACCCAATTCACTCTATTAGCATAAATATAATCAAAAACATGCAATAAACTAAAGAGAATGGTGGATTAAGTCGAATTAAGAGGCTGAATGAGCCCATATAATTACCCATTTTTGGGGCTCATCACAGACTTAATACAAAGAGATCAGTTGGAAGCAGCCCTTATGAGCTAGTTTATGGCATGAAGGCTGTATTTCCTTCATCTTTAGGAGTTCTTGTGATGAAATTGCTGCAAGAAGCTCTAGTGGAACCAAATGCCATTCAAAGAAGAATAAATCAAACCATCCATTTGCAACAGACCAGAGAAGAAGTGCACCAGAGATCCCAAGTGTTACAAGAAAAACTCAAGAAGATATTTGATAAAAGGACCAAAGCTGAAGATTTCTACATTGGAGACAAAGTTCTAAAGTGGGATTCCAGGAGGGAAGACAAAGGAAAACATGGGAAGTTTGACTTCCTGTGGAAAGGGCCATTTATCATCCAGGCTTTACAAGGCAACAATACTTACTTTCTAAAGAGCTTGGATGGTACAAAAACAGAAGAAGGACCAGTGAATGGTCGAACGCTGAAACATTATTTTGATCCAGTTTTTTGATATGTTCTGACTCTAACATGTACATAAGAAAATTTAGTTATCAAAGGTTGCAAAAAGAACACTTGGGAGCAAGAAACAAATAATCCAAGAGATAGCCATCCAAGACATTTGCACAGTTGTTGTTTGAATTAGCTCAAAAATAGTGTATATATTTTACAGCATCTTGTTGTATAGTTTCTAGATCCAGCTAAAGAAGATTTCAGAGCACAGTAAAAGGTATTCATAAGGCCATTTGACCTACTATTCTTGACTTTCCACCAGGGAAAGCCATCCCCAAGTGGAGCCAATGTTATACTCCTATAGTAATAGGTGTCATATTTCATGATTCACTGGTTGAGCTCTGTAATATGTTCATCCTTTCCTTACTGTAAAGGTTTCCATATTATGAAAAAATCGAAAAATTAAAAAAAATTAAAGAGGGTATACCCTAAAAGAAAAATCAAAGGGTGGAAAAAATAAATGGTCAAAAGAAAAAATGAAAAGAAATGAACCCCAAATAAAAAAGACCAGGAAAGTGTGCAAGTCCAAATGCCACTGTTATCTCATTTTTTGTAAATAAAGCATCATGTACAGCTTGTTGAACTTCATGCCACAATTGATGAATGGCTAAACAGCTTAATCTTGGCCATTTCATGTTTCAATTTCATGTTTTAGAGATAGAGAATAAAAATCTGTCTAAACTGTTTAAACTTGGCAGATAAGTAGATAGGTAGAGAAGCAAAGGGTCTCAACTGTTTAATCTGAGCCCTTGGAAGAAATAAGTGCAGACTTAGATAGGCTTATCATGCAAAAGAAAAGAAAAGTGGAAAAGGGTTTGCTAGTCTAAATGCACCCAAGTAAAAGAAGAAAAAATGTTAGGCAAAGTAGGTGGGGTAGGCAGTTTTTGAAGTTGCAGAATGAGACTTGTGATAAATGTTGTTTCTCAAAATGTTAATCTTCCCTCTATCACAGGTACCATGGGAGTTTTATATTTTGATGCAGCTCAAGCGAGGCATGACTAACTCCCCTTCATACTATTTCCCCAATCACTTACTAATTTCCCCCAATGATATTGAGATCTACTTAATATCCCCAAAAAACCATTTCTTCCAGTTCATCCATTGCCTAAGTAAAAACCCCATTTTACTTAGGAAATTTGTATAAAAATCACATAAACCCCTTTCTTCCCTAAGCCTAAAGTTCTTAAATTAGTGCTCATTTTCAAATCATTTTCATATTAACTGTTAACCTGTATTATATAAATCCCATGTAATTTTTTACCCATCCCGTATTATATATAAATCTAAATCCCCCATTATTAAATATCCCCACCTAGGTTAACTATAACCGTAATCACTGTGTATAAAGCAGGGTTAATAAGTTCATCTGGAATTTATTAACAACCTAACTCCCCACGCGCATATAAAGGGTTAAACAACCTCCAGTTGATTAATAACCTAAGCAATCACCCCACAAACCAACAACATTGCGCCCAATGCAATTAAAAAACATGGTTAATTGATCAGCCCTCACGCATTAAGCCTCCGCCTTGTTCTTAAGCCGTCCACTGTCCAATCTGGACCTGTCCATCCAATGATCCACATTGATATCGCAACCCGCCTATCTACTAAACATTAACCCCCGGGGAATCGGTGGTATTTCCCTCGTAAGGTGCCACGCGTCTAGTTCCCGCATTGTTCGGTGCCACACCACCCAAAACCACCTGAGCCCAAAAGCGGTGCAGGCAAAACAGCTTACTGCCCTCCCACTGACCCTTCGCTGATGTCACCCACCATGTCACTATTTGTACTTCCATGTCACTACCAAGTCATCCATACCATACTTCCGCTCACGTCATGCTTACGTCACCCATCCAAAAAATCAAATTTTCCTGCCAAAAATCATTTTGTTCAATAAAGGGTTAAAAGTCATTTTTTTATAGTTTTCACTACAAAAACGGCGCTCTAGGCATGCAATTGACCGACTTTGTACCCGGTTCTCAACCGCCTCTCAACCACGAAAGCTCCAGCAATGAGCTCGCTGACTGCCGACCCTCCATTTTACAGTTTTCTTCCTCTTTGTACAGTTCGAAACAAAGCAAAGGGATTCCCGAGCTCGCAGAAGAAGAAATAGAGATATATAGGATGTCTTGCTACCCCAGCCAACGAAAAATTATAGAGACATGAATTTGCCAATGTAAAAGCAGTGGAGACACGTTGCAGCCTTATTTTTGCCAGAACAGCAGTGAGCAGGGTCGGTTCAGCATTAAACAAGATGATTAAAGTCAAAGAGTATCAGATCAAGCACTAAAAGAGTATCAGAGCCGACTAAAAGAAGCAGATGAGAAGTTTAATGCAGCAGTTAATACAAATAGTCGGCACATAGCTACAAAGGACACCTGCAAGCCAAACCCTAAATGGGATACATCCAGCGCAACATCAGATATCTTTTCCGAGCCGTTTCTATCTTCTCTTGTAAATTATTTTAGGTTAAACTTAGATATGATCTCAGAACTTTTATGAGATACCTGTTGTACATATTTTTGTTGTATAAATACCCCCTTCATCAGAGTTTTGAGAAGGTTGGGTATTTGTAGATTTTTCAGACTTTGCTGTAACTCTGAACTTTGGAATAAAAAGATGTTGGGATCAAACTATTGTCTGGTTTACTGGATGAGGAATTGATGCAGAAGACTTGTCACAAAATTCTTGAATCAACCTATGGATCAATAAGTCCCTTCTAACTCATGTTTTACAGTTTCTACGTTTACTATATCATCTATGTTTCATGATCGGAATAATAAACAGAAAGAATAATTCAGAATTTTCTTAACTGCACTCTATTTTCAGTCTTTGTTATTCTCTGTGTGTTCTTTAGAATTAGTATAAACAGTGAATTCTTAATTGCTCATTTTTCCCCTGATTCTTTCACATTGAGTATTTGCTAAGGAATTCTTAATTGCTTCTTAACAGTAATCATCCATTTTCCCTCTGTCAATATGTTGAAGGATTCTTAATTGCCCTTCATCCATTTGAGTCCATTCCATCTGATTCTAGCCTTTAAATTGTTCCATGTTTGACCACCTTGCTCTGTGATGCCATCCTCTGTTAGAAACCAAACCCAGGAAAACCATCCTTCTTTGACTCCATCATGCCTAATGGACTGAAATATTCAGTTTTACCTCTCTGTTCTATTGAATCTCACCACACAAACTCAAAACAAAACCCTTGTACTTCATAACTAGCCTAATACCCTAAAAAACAAAGCTAAATCATAAAGAGAGAGCCCTCTCTGGATACAGATTGGCTAGAATCTGTATCTAAAAGATTGGTCTGTGGTTACCTCGACTGTATTCCCTTTCTTACAACTTTTGGGAACATCCTAAGTGATAATAGCTACAACCCCTAGCTCTTGTACTAGCCGATATGTTTACTAGTATGTAGGCATCAGCCTACAAAAGGCTCTAACCTTCACGTGTTCTCCAGATGCTACTAGAAGGGAGCTCCAACTCCCTGATATAATCACCAGCCACTACTGGCAGGAAGCTTCGACTTCCTCACTAAAGGTTCCAACCATGAGTATCCTCTAGGGACCACATTTCATAAATTTTCATACTCGATACTCTTGGTACACAACAACACACTATGAAGGCCACGTTTCATCCAATTTTCATACTAGACCCATCAGTAACATTGATGCTCAAAATCAATCAGTACTGCAACAAATATATCTGTTGGGATTATGATACAGGTGTTGTCCTTGATGGCAACTCACTCAGATGATAGATCATAGTGCAGCAAGTCAATAGCAAAGAATTAGTGATTAGAGAGAGGTATACGCAGGCTCATCTTCACAAAGAAGCGTATACATGCGAGTTAACAGACCAAAAGGAGTGTATAACCTACACATGCAATTTCAAAGAAGGAAAGGTGTGTATATCTTGGAAAACTAAGTTTTGGTCCAAGGTATTTGGTCCATGGTATTTTGATCCATGGTATTGGTCGAAGGTATCTGGTCTGAGGTATTGACCCCACGTATTTGGTGCAAGGTATTGGTCCTAAGTGGTTTTGGACCATGGTATTGAGAAAGGCCTAACACTATAAAAGGAGGAGAAGATCATTAGGCCAAGGGTGTGAAACTATTGAATATTTGATGAAGTGTGGGATCCAGTATGTAGGTTATGGGTTTGTGATGCGTTGCATGATCTGAACCAAGGATGCACCCATGTCGATGATGATGGAGGATGGATCAGGATCATAAGGCTTTGAATGTATTATCATTATGTAGTTTGATCATGGATAGACTAGATCTGAATTATTGACGCATGTTTATTCTATAAATGTTATGATCTGGGTATGATTGATGTCTGGAATAGCTGCAAAGTTATGAGTTAATATTTGCAGATCTATACGTGGGTTCGCTTTGGTAAAAGCGCGTATACATGCTAGTTCAATTCATCAGAGTAGCATATACATTATGAAATATGATATTTGAATTTGCAGATGGTTCTAATGGTTGTTCTAGAGTTCTAGGTTCTGCTCTGTGTTCTGGTAACTGTGTTTTGATGACTGGTCTTCAGTGATTCAGTTGTGGGTGATTCAGAGATTGATTGGTTAATGCAATGGTTGCATTGTAGTGGTGATTGATTTTGAGCTTCAATGTTTTTAATGGGTCCAATATGAAAATTGGATGAAATGTGGCCTTCAGATTATGGTGTTGTGATCCAGGAATATCCAGTCTAAAAATTTATGAAACGTGGTCCCTGGAGGAAGAGTGAAGGTTGGAGACTTTTGTAGGCTGGCACCTACGTATTGGTAAACATATCGGCTAGTACAAGAGCCAGGGGGTTGGAGCTCCCTTCCAGTAGCAACTGGAAAACGAGAGAGGGTTGTAGCCTTCTGTAGGTCGGCGCCTACGTACTAGTAAATACATCAGCTAGTACAAGAACTAGGGGGTTGTAGCTCCCTTCCAGTGGTAGCTGGAGAAAAAGAAAAGGTTGTAGCCTTCTGCAGGTGGGTGGCTACGTACTGGTATGAGTCTGCGCTAGCACAAGATTGTAAACAAGTTTTTCTTATATTAAAGGAAGAGGGCAGTAGGTGGTTTTTGTCCCGCATTGGGTTTCCACCTTATATCATGGTGTTCATGTGTGTTTATTATGTGTGATGATCTGTTCTATTTTATTGCACCTGTTTACTATTTATATGGTTAATGAAGTTTTGATGCAATGTTTAAAGATCAACATATGATGGATTAACTGAATCATAAGTTTACTAGATATACGTTAGTTGCATTAAACACAGCTGGGTGTACACGCAAATTCCCTTAACTGAAGTAGCATATATGAATCAGAGTATGAAATGAAAAAGTTATTGATTTGCTAATACTGATTCACCCCCCCCTTTTGAGTATTATTTCCAACAATATCTACATCAACCAATCACTGAAATCCAATCATCAATCTCTAATATAACTAGAACCCAATAATCAATCTCTTAATCAACCATAACTGAATCACTCAATTATTGAAACCTTTGACATACTGAATCAAACAATCACTGAAACCTCTGACATACTAAATCAAATAATCAATGAACCTTTAACACAATTGAATCAACCATTCATTCAAACTTAGTCAAATTCAACCAATCAACTGGAACAAACAGATCACTGTAACCAGTACATAGATCTGAACCTAGAACATTGCATCAAAAACCAGAACCAACTGTAACCTCAAAAGTCATATGTCAGAATGTATACGCTCCTTCAATGAAGCCAACCTGCGTGTATATGCTACTTCCTTTAGCCCAACCTGCGTATACCTCTAAAGATACTGAATCATAAAACCTCTAAACCACAAACTGTACCAATTAGTGACATTCTGAAGATCTAATATCAATTTACAAAGTTCTAAATAGATAGCATCAATGACACCCTTCTTACTCAATCAATCAATCAACTAGACTCAATCTCCTTATACAATCAATTTTACTTCAGATCTGATGAAGACATCATTGACAAACAATAGTAAAATAGTAGCACCGATCAGATAGATCAGTCATCCCTGAACAACAATCTTTTATTCTACATACGCTACTTGGAAGTGCTGAACCAGCGTGTATACACGCCTTCACCAAGGCGAACCAATGTATAGATCTGCAAATAAAAGCTTATAACTTCGTAGCTATTCCAGACTTCAGATATACCCATATCATAGCATTTAAAGAAAAAAACAATTGTTAGCACTCAGATCTATCCTATCCATTATCAGATCACATAATGATAAGTCATTATGATCCTGATCCATCATTAGATCTCATCCATCATCAAACACTTAGGTGCATACTTAGTCTAGATCAAGAAAAGCATCAGAAACCCATAACATGCATATTTTATTTTGATATAACACTTCATAAGATATTCATTACTTGTCCACTTAGCCCTTTGATCTTCTCCTCCTTATATAGTTTTAGCCTTTCTCAATACCTCGGACCAAAACAACACTTAGAACTTGTGGTATTCTTGGACGAGATCAAATAACTGTTACTCCGCTCAATATTGTGGGCTAATACCATGGTATTGACCCTTGGTATTCTTTCACCTTAATTTCCTTAATTTTTCATCCCATGCACGCTTTTCCTCTTGTGAAAGTGTGTGCATACGTATATGATATTTTTGTTCTGTCAACTCACGTGTATACACTCTTTTTGTACAGTGAACCCGTGTATATAGCTTAACATACTTGAAAATGTCCTTTTTCTTCAACTTCTCGATTCTGATCTGTAGTCCTTTGTTCCTTCATCCTATTATTTTGTACCATTACTTTGTTCCCTGTGAATAGACCTGTTATAATGTAATTTTCCATTGTACATTACTTATGAATTGATTCCTTTGAACTAGCCTGCATCTTGTTCCATCTGTAAACACAGCTGCCATGCATTCTGTCACATTTTATATCTCTCCTTTAGATTCATCTAGTTACGTAGATTCATCTAGTTACCATATACAAGTGAATTGTTTTGCTACAAGTGGGTTGCCATCAAGTACGGCACATGCATCATAATGCCAACAATCTCCCCCTTTGGACTTGATGGAAACCATATTGGTGTTGATTACTTCAAGTTCTAGAACATGTTATATGTATCAAGCAACACCAAGATACTCTCCGCTTTTGACATCAAGGGAAAAGGGCAGACCAAGATATTCTCTCTTTTTGATATCAAGGGCAAAGGGCTAGCCAAGATCAGGACTTCCATACCTGAACAGATGAATATGAAAATTGATCACGTTTGCCCTAGGCACATGCTGAATTCTCTGCTTAAACTCCCCCTTTGTACATGTTGAAATGCACTAAACCATCCATGCTCCCCCTGAGCACATGCAGATTCTGAAAAAATATTTTCCAAAAGAATAACATGACTGTATAACTCAACTATGTGAGTTTTATCTTCCTATCACCAATGACTCATACATACATCAATCTCACAACCAAGTGGGGATATACCAAATTTGACTCATCCACCCAACCAAGTGATACCAATTGTTTATACTTGACTGAAATATAGCAATTATTACATCATCCTTCCCATGCATAGTGGGGGTACAAATTACATCATATGACCAAAAAGGACTCATTAAAAGACTATGACAAACAAAGACATATTATTAAATCATGGGCCCTTATATGACCTTTACATTGAATGATATACATGGCATTTATAACAAATACCAAAAGTCTAAAAAAGACCATCATAATCATCAACAACTATCATACACCATATATGATCTACACCATAAGCACCTGTCAGTGGCATCCAAACCAAAAACCTATATATGTCCATCATCAGTTCCCAAGATATGATAATGTAAATATCATCAACCTATGACAAAGTACGCTAAATATAGATATCAACTCATCCTCTTGATCTCATCAAGATCAACTTGCTTTATTTCCTTAGTAGAAAGAGCCTTATCATAACCTTCCATGTCCAAGCAGTAACACAAAATCATTCACATCATATCATATGTATGTGAAAACAACATAGTCATCATCATCATCAAGAACTACATGATCTTTCCACAAGAACCCTCAATATATCAACCATGTATCATTACTTGGGAACATCTCACATCTGATAAGCATCAACCATGATAATCAACATATGTGAATATCAAACCTATCATCATAAAGTTAGAATTCATCATCATTATGTGACTAAGTAAGCCATATGTCTGAATATCCATGTCTTCAAATAGCCATGTCTTCAAGTGACCTGCAATAACACCATTCTCTTGGCCAACCAACACTATTTATCAATATGCAACTTAAGTAATCATCCATGTATCCAACATAATGTGTATCCATCAAAGAGATAGCAATATGTATCTAGCAAATCATGAGCTCATAGTCATTTGTCAAGCTTTCTTGATACCATCAACAACAATCCTTAACCATGTGAGAGCCAAGAACTATATGAATCCTCATCCATAACTGCACCATATGAAGTTTATGCATCTTTGAAGGCATGATGACAACAACATAAAATAAATGACACTTATCAAATAATGAAGTTGTGTACTCAAGCTTGTTCTTCTCCATGTCCTTATGAAGATCACAAGGTAAGCAACATACCATATGTACTATATGCATCATCAAAAGAGTCTTCCACAATCATCCATAAATCTGATTTGAATAAAAACTATGTGGCTCAAGAAATATAAGTATCATCTGAGATTTCAGCATAGGCAACTCATGGCTGCAGCATAGAGTGATGTATCAAACACTTCATCAACATAAGAATCCTCATCATTGATAAGAATCGTTATGTACCAAAGACTTCTAAACATAATGCCAACAATGCATTATTATAAGCATAGTATATTCTCCCCCTGAACCTGTGCCAATTGTTCATTGTCAGATATGATCATTGCATATATCAGTAAGAATCATCAAGGCATCATCATCAACCAGTAATACATCAAGTCATCAACCATTTATGAGGATCAAAAGAACTTCCAAATAACATCCATAGACTGTAATCATCAATCATCAAGATAGAAAATACAATTGATAATTGACTAAACCATATTAGACCCCTTTTCTAAGTTTGTCCCACAACTTCTTCATTAATCCAACATATACGCGAATGTGCAGCTTCTAACTCGTGTATATACATGACTTGTCTTCATGATAACCACATATGAGACTTAGAATACTGAAATTTCATACTTTCAGTTCCTCATGAGTCTGTTTTATTTGTATATTGAGCTATTCCACATCTTTTTGACTGTGATTCCTTCTTCTTCCATACCTTGGAGTGTGATGATGTTTTCTCCTTTTGGTATGTTGGCTGAAATTTCTCCTGAATTCTTTTTCTATATGCCCAAACTTGTTACAAGAATAACATCTTATATGTTTCATAGCCCTTCTAAAGAAACCAATGGCTTTGTGACCAAACATATTGCAAGAAAAACAATATCCCTTAAAATACCTGGAAGCTGATAATCTTTCTATGTGATGGTTATTATCTTGAACCATTCTGCTTCTGCATTTGGCTGTAACATGTCCAAAATTATGACATATAAAACATTCAACTTATTCATCACACGAGGTAACTGATTATCACTTCCATAGTTAGGAATAAATGATTTTCTTTGAAGTCTTTCTTCTCTTGGTTGTTGATGGGTTTGACCTCTTGTCTCCTTGTTGATTATTTTAGATTTTGCATTAGAGTTCCTTGCCTCATCTTGTGAGCTAGATTCACCTTCAATAGTTCCATAAAAACCAAGACCAGATTTGATGATAGGAGACCTTTGACTACTAAGAATATTGTCCAAAATCTTAGTACTATCTTGAAATCTCAAAATTTTATCCTTTTCTTCTAATTTATGTTTTAGGATATTTACCTCAACCTGATATTTCTTTTCCTTTTTGAGGTACTGCTTCTTCATGATTTCTTCAGTTTTTCTTGCTTCTTCCACTTGTTGTTTTAATTTGAGAATCTCATTTTCTTGTTCTTCATTCTGCTTATTTGAATTTTCAAGATCTTCTTTTAGAGAGACTATATCATCTTCAAGACTTTTATAGTAAATGGATCTTTCTATAAGTTTCTTTATTGTTGTATCCTTCTCATTTACTTCATTTCTCAATGATGTCACTTCATCCTACAACCTTTGACATTGATATTTATTTTCCTTGTACTGCTTTCTTACTTTGTTTCCTTCCTCCAATTGAGCTTTTAACCTGGTAACTTCTTCTTTGTAGGCACATTCCCTTTTATCAATTTGATCTTTTTGATCTCTAATTGTGTTTGTGAGCTTTTTAAATTCCGCCTCTATTTTATTTCTTTCTCTTTCACTCAAAAGATAAAATTCAATTGTTTTGCTATCACACTCATTATCTTCGAATGAACAGAGAAATGTATCACCAGAGGACAACAAATTTGTACTTGATAACTGTTTTGCTTGTTCTTCTTCATTCGAAGGTGATTTTGAATCTGAAGAGTTGCTTCCACATAATGGAAAATCATCTCTCCCACTGTCATAGTTCCCTTGTGATGTCTTCTTCTTTTGTGGTGCTTTCTTCTTTTGCTTCCTTCCCATTGTTACTAAGGATCTCCTTCAAGTGATCAAGCTTCTGCCAAAGGACCTACTCTGATACCAATTGTTGGGAATAATAATGAGAAGGGGAGATGGATCAGTATTTACAAATCACTAACTTTTCATTTCCATAATCAGATCTATATACTCTACTTCAGTGAAGGTATCTCGCATGTGCACGCAACTGTTCTTAAGACAACTAGCATATATCCAATGAACTTGTGATTAAGTTAATTCATCATATGTCAATCTTTAATCAGTGCATTAGTACTTTATTAAACATTAAATAGTTACCATGAGCAGTAATAATAGAATAAACAATCACACATAAGCAACACACATGAACACCAAGATTTAAGGTGGAAACCCAATGCGGGAGAAAAACCACCGGATGTTGTCTCTGTATTCTTTTAATATAAAGAATAATATTTTTACAGTCTTGTACGGGTGAGGAATCATACCAGTATGCAAGCACCCACCTGCAGAAGGCTACAACCTTCTCTCATTCTTCAACTTATACTAGAAGGGGGCTACAACCCCTTAGCTCTTGTACTAGCTGATATGTTTACTACTATGTAGGCACTGGCCTACAGAAGGATCCAACCTTCACTCATTCTCCATCTGCTACTAGAAGGGAGATCCAACCCCACAATCTAATCACCAACCACTACTGGGAGGAAGCTTCAACTTCCTCACTGAAGGTTCCAACCCTGAGTATCCTTCACGGACCACGTTTCATAAATTTTCATACTTGATACTCCTGGTACACAAAAACACACTATGAAGGTTGTGTTTCATCCAATTTTCATACTAGACCCATTAGTAACATTAAAGCTCAAAATCAATCACTATTGCAATCCACCCAACAAATATATCTGCATCAACCAATCACTGAAACCCAATCATCAATCTATGATATAACTGAAACCCAATCATCAATCTCTGAATCAACCATAACTAAATCACTCAATTACTGAAACCTCTCACATACTGAATCAAACAATCACTGAAACCTCTGACATACTAAATCAAACAATCAATGAACCTCTGACACAAATGAATCAACCATTCATTCAAACTTAGTCAAATTCAACCAATCAACTGGAACAAATAGATCATTGTAACCAGTACACAGATCTGAACCCAGAACACTACATCAAAAACTAGAACCAATTGTAACCTCAAAAGTCATATGTTAGAATGTATATGCTCCTTCAATGAAGCCAACCTACATGTATACGCTACTTCCTTTAGCCCAACCTGCGTATACCTCTAAATATATTGAATCATAAAACCTCTGAACCACAAACTATACCAATTAGTGACATTCTGAAGATCTACTATCAATTTACAAAGTTCTAAACAAATAGCACCAACGACACCCTTCTTACTCAGTCAATCAATCAACTAGACTCAATCTCCTTATACAATCAATTTTACTTTCAGATCTGATGAAGACATCATTGACAAACAACAGTAAAATAGCAGCACTGATCAGATAGATCAGTCATCCCTAAACAACAATCTTTTATTCTGCATACGCTACTTGGAAGTGCCGAACCAACATGTATACACACCTTCACCAAGGCGAACCAATGTATAGATCTGCAAATAAAAGCTTATAACTTTGCAGCTATTCCAAACTTCAGATATACCCATATCATAACATTTAAAGAAGAAAAATATTGTTAGCACTCAGATCTATCCTATCCATTATTAAATCACATAATGATAAGTAATTATGATCCTGATCCATTATCAGATCTCATCCATCATCAAACACTCAGGTGCATACTTAGTCTAGATCAGGCAAAGCACCAGAAACCCACAACATGCATATTTGCTTTTTATCTAACACTTCATAAGATATTCATTACTTGTCCACTTAGCCTTTTGATCTTCTCCTCCTTATACAGTTTTAGCCTTTCTTAATACCTCGGACCAAAAAAACAGTTAGAACCTATGGTATTCTTGGATGGGATGAAATAACCATTACTCCGCTCAATATTGTGGGCTAATACCATGGTATTGATCCTTGGTATTCTTTCACCTTAATTTCCTTAATTTTTCATCCCATATGCGCTTTTCCTCTTGTGAAAGTGCATGCATATGTATACGCTCTTTTTGTTTTGTTAACCTAGGTGTATACGCTCTTTTTGTACATTGAACCCACGTATACAGTTTAACATACCTGAAAATGTCATTTTTCTTCAACTTCTTGATTCTGATTTGTAGTCCTTTGTTCCTTCATCCTATTATTTTGTACCATTACTTTGTTCCCTCTGAATATTCCCTCTCAATAGACCTGTTATAATGTGATTTTCCATTGTGCAACTAATTCCTTTGAACTGCCCTGCATCTTGTCACATCTGTAAACACAACTGCCATGCATTTTGTCACATCCAACATCTCTCCTGTAGATTCATCTACTTATGTAGATTCATCTAGTTACCATATACAAGTGAGTTGTTCTGCTACAAGTGGGTTGCCATCATGTACAACACATGCATCATAATGCCAACAAAAATGGTGTGTGTATTCTTGTGCTCTTATTTTCATATGGTTTACTTTCAACAACTTTATGTCCAAATTCATTGCACAAATAACAGAAACCATGGAAGTGATTTGTGTACGTAGTGGAAAAATGTCTTCTTTGTTTATTTGATTCATGGAACCTTCTTATTTGTTGCATATTATGTTAATTATTATTGGTTTTCTTGTTATTATAATCTGCTACTATATGTCTAGCTCCATTGCAGTGGAAGTGCAAGATATATTTCCTACTTTGAAAATATTGTATACTATTCAACCTTATCTCTATGAGAAAATTGTGTCCTTGCAACATAGAATTTCCTTGTTTCATTCTTTTTCTTTTGATCATGCTGCTTGTATTTATTTGTTTCACTTCAAATCATGCTACTTGTACCTTCTTCTACAGGTATTTTCAAGGATTCTTCAATATCCTCTACGCATGGCTTTGAGCTACTACTATTTTCTTCTAAGTCCTTCATGGATAGAATCTCCTCTTCTAGCCTTCTATACAATGTTTTCTTTTCATCTAACCCACTTCCATCTAAGACCATCTCAAGATCTAATCTTTCACACTATACATCTTTATCCTTTAGTTGCTTATTCATCGTCTCTTCTATTCTCATTGCCTCTTCAAGCTATGTATTCATATTAATAATTTCTTTCTTGTTCTGATGCTCTCTCTCATCACATATCTGCATAGGTTTCTTCAAGTCTTTTTTTCATTATTCAGTCTATCTATGTTAGTCAATGATAATTCAAGCTTAGCCTAATATTCATATATCTTTTATTCATGAGAGTCAGGTACATTCACATATGGAGAGGTTTCATTTAACTGAACACTTTCCTTTTGACAGGGTTTTTTTTCTTCATATTTCTCTTCTCATTTTCATACTACTACTACTAGAATATCCTTCATGCATCATCTACAATCTATCCTATATTTATTTTGAAGATATTAAATATATAACCATATCAAGATCTTTATTATGAAGATTGTTATACATTAAAAATTCCTCCTTAACATTCCATTTTTGTTCCTGTGCAAAGGGGGATTCTTTACATTAATCATCACATACTAGCTTCCATACACCAGAACCATAGGCTATTAGTTCATATTTTACCTTATCTCTCCATTCATGATAGTTTGTTGCACTTATCATAGATGTACTTTGATAGTCCATGACATAACTTAGTCTACCTTCAAGCTATTAGGCTTAGATCGAAGGAACCTGTTCTTATACCAATTGATGGAAACTTGACTAAACTGAGAAGCGGGGAGGGGGGTGAATCAGTTTAGTACATTCATGGACATTAATTTCTTTTATTTTAAACTGAATAAATGAAATTTTAAATGAGCATATTAGCATGTAATGAACATCAGATTAAATATGTGAACAACAAGAAATAATTAAACCATTACATCACATCAGCACATAACATCAACACATATGGACACCAGATATAAGTGGAAACCCATAAAAGGAGAAAACATGTCTTTTTTTATTGTTGTGATGCAAAGACAAGATCCTACTTCCTTATTACATCTAGATTTATGCAGGCTCCAACCTACAAGAGGTTGCTTCCTTAGTTTTTCTACAAGCTACAACGTGTAAAGAAGCTCCAACTCCCATAATTTTTCTTGACACTACATCCTAGAGGAGGCTCCTACGTCAACAAGATACAACCTATGGAGCATACTATGGACTTTTCTTCTTCAAATCCTACCCACAGAAATATACAAACAAGAACATGCTAGTATACCTGCCCATCAATTTTTCATACCTCCATCTTTGTCTCTGCCTCTTCTCCCCTTCAAATATTCTTCACATTAGCTTCATATGTGCCAGGTAACTCATGAAAAACTAACTCTCACATGATCTCTAACTCTTTAACCACTATCTACCTTTTAAAATCACCTTTTATAAAGATAATTTATTGGTTCTTTGTATTCGACATAAGAATATGAATTGAACAGGCTTCACTCTTTGCCTTCCACTCATTCATTTCAAAACTCTTCATATTTTGAATATTAGAACACAAACAAGTTTCGTACCAAACATTATTTTCAACCATATGTAATAATTAAATACACCAACATAATGCTAGCATATGTAAGAAACTAAAACATTATAACATTGTAACACATGTAAAACATTCACTCTCCAATGCAAGAAATATGCATGCAACACATGAAAGAAATGCATCACTCTCCAAAGCCTTATATTTGTTCTATGGCACCTTCTATCATCACTTCTTCATGTCATTGCCTCAAAAACCTTGAGTCTTGTCATGTCTATCATGGAGTCTTGCCTTGTTTGTCATGGGGTCTTGCTTTCTCTTTTTCCTTGCATCACAACAATGATCATGATTTTGTCTTTCTTTGCATCTCTACAACAACATCTCCCCAAAACTGATCTCTACAACATTTAGACAAACATTTCTTAGTGAACCAAGTACAATGCATCAAATAATAAGAAGCATCAATATCATCCTTCAGCATTTTTCATTTTACTTTGATGCTCCTTTTTCATTACCGTTGCTCTTGTTCTTGCATATCAAACATGCCTTAATTATCTTGCAACATCCTTGCCTTGCTGTTTCTTTGTTTCTCCTTTTTCCTGTTGCTGATCCTTTTCCATCAATGACAATAATGTCATCACTTTTCCTTGAAGTGCAACCAACTAATTGGAATTGGGTCCCTTTTACGTTATTATAATGTACAAGTCCAACAAAGTATCTTTGATCCATTGGGAATTGAAAATGCTGGTGCATTTTGTACAAAGTGGAGATAATTATCTCCTCTTTAAGAAGTCACAACAATCTATGATTTGTTACTTCTATCTATCTACTTGTTTACTGGTGCAAGGTAATTAAATATTGGAGTTATAATCCGATAAGTGCCATAATGTCCTTTAAAAATGTTTAGGAAATGGACCTATGATCAAAGATGATAACATTGAGAGGTAACCCAATTGACATTAATCTAAATATTATGCATGTCATTCTCTATGTTGTGATCATCTTAGAGTAAGGCATAGAAAAGGCCATTTTTGAAAATCTATAAACGACCACAAACACACTATCGTGTTTTTTTAAGGGAATGTGCCATATTGGAAAACTATCACATTAAGGTCTCGAAAAAAATGCAGACCATCAAGCTAATGATGGTGGCATGATGATCAAAGGAATGCTACGAATTAAAGGAGGGGAGGTTGTGGGGAATTTTTTTCAAACCCATCCTATGACTTTAATTTTCATTAGATCAAGGAACCATTGATAAACAACTATATGTGTGCATGTCCTGAAATGATGATTGAGTAAAATCTTATTCCACATTGAGTTAATTCTTTCTATGCATATGTGATAAATATGGGTACAACCATGAGGATACCACCTACATGTGTGTTATCATGAGTCCTCTTTATGGAACTATTTATTATTTTAAGTATCCATTTCTTGGTTATATTGGGTGGTAGTGTAGTGTTAAATGGGAGAGCTAAGAAGGAAAAGTAAAGGTTATGTTTGTGGAATTCAAAGTTAGTCCCCTTGTAGGAACATCATATCAAAATTTCTAGATAGAGGACATCATGGCCCATAATGTTCTTGCACATATACTAATGACGTTTTTCCATGCAAGTCATGGAAGTATTAAACCATCTCAAAAAAATTTCACTTTGAAGAACCCTTTGAACCAATTGATGTAGCTTGAGTCCCTTTGGAAGATGATTGAAGTAAAGAGACCTGATGAGGATGGAAGAATCCCCGACTATTATAACTTTATGAACTCTTGTTAAGCCCTATATAAGCCCCATATTTACCCTAAATCCCCTTATTTATCCCTAGAAATTGTGTATTTATATTTCTATTGTTATACTATTATGTAGGATAGAACCTTTCATCATCACATTTTATTATAAGTGTACCATTTTTATCCTATATATAAAATAAGGACACTTAGCCTTAGGATCATCAATCCTTTTCTTGTGCATTTTATTCATTATAAAAGGAGGATTCCCCCTCAAACATGACTATAATTATTGGTTTTCTTTAATCATTTTTAAGGAATAAGGTTCATAACATTTGGTATCAGGGCTATAAACCTAGGGATTTGTTGCTTCAAACATGTCATATTGGCATTTTTTTCTATATATTTTTTAATGGAAGGTTTCATATGGTGAAATTTGGACCCTAAAGAGGCAAAATAATAGGGAACATTTCATTAAAATTTTAGATCTTGGTTTTCTATGCTCTTGATGATATGCTCTAAGTTAGGGTTCCTTCATTCTCCTTAAATCAATTTCAAATAGTTCAATTTGGCATTTTGCGATATAAGTTTGTATTTGTATGTTTTAGATGGTGAAATTTAGACCATATTGAGGGAAGATATCGGGGAATTTCATGTTACAATTTCATATCTTGGTTCACTAGGAATTAAGTGTTCCTAAATGCTCTTGAAATCGATTTTATACATGTTAGTTTGGCATTTTCTCTTTAAAATTTTTCTAGGTCATTTTAGATGTTGAAATTTGAAACATATTGAGAAAATATAGTGGGAAACATATAGTTACAATTTCAAATTTTTTTGTCTATACTTTTAGAGATATACTCTATGGAAGTTAGGGTTTGTGAAGGATCCTAAAATTAGTTTCAAACATGTTAGCTTGGTATTTTTTCTATAACTCATTTTTTGAGATTTTTTATATTGTGAAATATTTATATATTTAGGAGAGATATATAAAAGTACCTTAGGTAAAAATTATTTTTAAATAATTGGATAAATGGAAAGTTATACTAATATTCTCTTGGGACAAGGCCTAAAATCAATAAGTTTTGTGAAAGTTACCATAACTTTCACTAGGAAAATCAAATTTTATGCATAGCTATGGAATTACAAAGTAGAGATATAAAGGTATTATATTAGGGTCCCCTAACCCCCTTATTTATGTAATAGGGTCGAGTCATAGTTATAGTTAAATAAAGAGTCAATAAAGCCCATATTAATAATTGTAAGTGGTTGATCCGCATTTAAAGAAGGGACCATAGTTAGTTGCAAATGGGCCATGGTATTAGATAGATGGTATTAATAAGAACCATGGTATTGACCCATGGTATTGCATGTATGAATCCTATATAAAGGATAGAGACTCTCCTCGAGGAGCATCGTGTCTTATTTTGCAATTGAGCCTAGCTCTATTGGAGGTCACCCCCTTGAAGAGGAAAGTGAACATTGCTTTCCTTTCTGAATAATAAAATACTTGCTATTATTTCTTGTTGTTCTGTGTTCTGGGTATATTTCTTCGCATATTTGGTATTATGGTATCTTCTCATAGGTCAAGGGCATAACAAGTGGTATCAAAGCACTTTCCAGGGCTAGTGGGATCTCCATTTTTAGCAACAAAAAAAATTGGCTAGAGATGTGTTCTAATGTCTTTAAACCATGGGATCTATCGTTGAGTGCATAAACCTGTGGATTTGGGGAGGCATGCACACAGGAAATACAAGAGGTGGTCACGCTTGTTGGACTCCCTTGTAACCCCTATGGGTACCCCTCCAAGTAGTAGCACATTAAATATAACCACATACGGACTGTCTTCCAAGTACCCTCTGGGTATATCGAAAGCCCCCTAGGCTCTCTTGAAACCTCGCCATAGATAAACCATCGGCTGTCTTGCTGCTATAGTACACCGAGAATAGCACTCGGGGAGGTTACTTGCGCTACGATAGGGTAGTCAAGTTGTACGGATAAGGGTACGGTTGATCCTCCTTGGTTAGTGCCTTAAAAGATTGGGCCGAGTACTACTATCAGACCCTTATGTATGTTGCGATCTGTAGCACCTGACACTCCTTGAGACCATAGTTCCCTTGTCTCTCTCTAGATCACACATCATATTTTCCAGATCAAAACTAGCAGGTGGGGTTTCGTCGCAGCCGCAACAATCAGTTCTTCCATTCAGATCTCTCAGATCTGCCATTCAGATCTATTAGATCCGCCAATCAGATCTATTATATCCGCCATTCAGATCTAGCCCTTTGGGTTCTGTTGCAATCGCCACAATCAGATCCACCATTCAGATCTAGCAGCAGGGGTTCGATCACTGCCACATTCCTACTACTCTGCAATTGAGGGTTAGCTGAAAGATCTAACTACTTGTGTGGGCCCATATACCAGGGTGTGATTCTCGCAGGACATTGGGCCCCTATACCAGGATGCTTATAGGAGACTTAGCCCATAAGAATCAGGTCAACGAGCTGAGCAAGGTGTACCATTGACTTGTTAGCATCAAAATTTTGGGTGGTTCCAAATTTTATTTATTTTTTTGCAGTAACGACAAGTGCACCGGATTAGTGCATGGTACAAACAAGAGCTCAAGCTATGGCGAATGAAAAGATCGACACCCTTGAACAAAAGTTGGACACATTAACAAAGACGATCCAGGCCTTAGCTGACACACTCACAAAGGGCAAGTCAGGGGAATAATCAGAGGCATATGCTTTTAATGAAAACATTGAGGGTGAGTCTAGCCATTCTCTTCACCTCTTTGGAAATCACCAACAGTCTGAGCCACAACCACCCAAGCTATACATGTATAAATTTGATGGCTTTCATCCGGCCACATGGCTAGCACAAATGGAGCAATATTTCACATTGAATCACATCAGAGATGATGCGACTCAGCTAAGTGTGGGTAGCATGTACTTGGACAACGAAAGATGGCAATGGTGGTAGTGGCATCAACGTTTCTATGGAAGGCCCATGACTTGGCAGTTATTCACAAAAGCCCTTACGGATCGCTTCAACCATGAATCTAATTTTTTGGGTTGTCTTACTAAGCTCCAACAGACAGGAACAGTGCAAGAATATATTACAGCCTTTGAAGCCTTAGCCTTCTACATAGGAGGTCTACGAGATGAGTTCTACTTGGAATGTTTTGTCAGTGGTCTCAAAGAAGCCATACAAGCTCACATCCTATTGCAACACCCAATCTCATGGCTGGATGCTTGCAAGATAGCTCGTGAAGTAGAACGCACGTTAGCAGCCCAGTCAACTCGTCCAAATTTCATAGCCAAGGGTCACCCCACCCAGGCTCCAAGCACCACCCAAACACTTAAAGTTCAAAAGATGTCATCGGCAGAAATGGCGAAAAGAAGAAAGCAAGGATTGTGTTACTACTGTGATGAAAAATACTCCTGGGGGCATAAATGCAAGGAACCCAAATTCTTTCAAATTGATGCTCCTGATCACATTTCATTGGAGGAAGCCCCACCATTTGACAAACTATAGGAGGAAGATGAGGACAACCACCCGGACAATGCACTCCCAGCCACACCTGACAAACTAGTTATCTCACTTCATGCTTTGGCAGGAATTTCTTCTCCCCAAACTCTCAAAATCAAAGGTTTTATTAAGCATCACCCTATAGTAGTCTTGATTAATAGTGGCAATACGCATAACTTTATCCATCAAAGAGTCACTGAAGCAGTGCATTTTTTTGTTAGAGCACTCTCTAACTTTCAGGTCCAAATTGCTGATGGAGCGACAATGAAATGTGAAGGTCACTGTGAAAATGTCAAACTTAAAATGGGGGATTATCAGCTAAAGACCCACATGTCTGCCATACACATGGGAGGGTGTGACATTGTCTTGGGTGTTGAATGGAAACACACACTCGGCCCAATCACTATGGATTTCCAGGAGTTATATATGAGCTTTAAGCAGAACAACCACACACATACCCTCAAAAATCCAAGAGGGTGATCCCTCTATCATAAACTCGCATAGGATGGAAAAATTGTTAAAAAAGGGCCACCATGGAGTTATAGCCCAATTTAATGCCATCCAAGCCTTTGAACCCACTTCTCTTCATATTCATCCTGGGATGCAACAGATCTTAAACAACCATCTACCGGTCTTTGACACACCTCATGAGCTTCCACCCTCAAGAGGGGAACATGATCATAGCATTACTTTGGTCCCAAGGGCACAACCACCAAATGTGTGCCCATATAGATATTTTTTCGCCCAAAAGAATGAAATTGAAAAAATCATCAAGGAACTCCTCGAAGCAGGCGTCATTCGTCCTAACATTAGTCCTTATTCATTGCATGTGGTCATGGTGCTCAAGAAAGATGAGGAATGGCATATGTGTCCAGACTTCAAAGCCCTCAACAAGATGACGGTCAAAGATAAATTTCCTATCCTGGTTTTCGATGATTTGCTGGATGAACTAAATGGGGCTCAATTCTTTACTAAGCTTGACCTTCACTCGGGCTATCACCAAATTCACATGAAAGAAGTAGACATTCCAAAGACTGCTTTCTGAACTCATGAAGGCCATTATGAATTCTTGGTCATGCCATTTGGTCTTTATAATGCCCCATCCACTTTTTAGAGCCTCATGAACCACCTGCTCAAACCATATCTCAAAAAATTTGTCCTTGTTTTCTTTGATGACATCCTCATCTAAAGCCACACTTGGGCCACACATCTTCAACATGTAGATCTGCTCTTGCAACTTCTCTGGAAGCATAAATTATTTGTCAAGATGTCTAAGTGCTCTTTTGGCATGGAAGAAGTTGAGTATTTTGGCCACATTGTGGGGCGTGAAGGTGTCAGGGTAGACCCCAAAAATATCCAGGCAATGCAGAATTGGTCTCAACCCAAGACCTTGAAGAGCTTGAGAGGATTTTTGGGTCTCACGGGCTACTATTGCAAATTTGTCCCCAATTATGGTCGCATTTCTAGACCCCTCACTCACCTTCTCAAGAAAAATTCATTTCTCTAGAATGATGAAGCGTAACAGGAATTTATAGCTCTCAAACATGCCATGTGTTCCACTCCCGTATTAGCACTACCCGACCTCACCAAATCTTTTGTGATTGAATGTGATGCTTTAGGTATGGGTATCAGGGCGGTCTTAATGTAGGAAGGTCGACCCTTGGCCTTCACTAGCCAATAACTAAGTGGGACAATCTACCTATGAGAAGGAGATGATGGCCATCTTACATGTAGTAGATACCTAGCAACCATACTTATTGGGGCGACGTTTCCAAATCCACACAGACCATCAAAGCCTTAAATATTTTTTGGAGCAACGCCTATCCTCACCACAACAAAATAAATGGCTCACCAAAATGCTGGGATATGATTATGAGATAATTTACAAGAAATGGCGCGAAAATGTCGTAGCAGATGCTTTATCACGCCAATTTGAGGAGGAAAGCACCATACTCGCAATCTCCCTTCCCATTCCAGAATGGATTGAAGAGGCTCACAAGGAATGGTTTTCACATCCTTTTCTCTTGCAACTCATTAATCAATTGAAGGACGATCCAAATTCCACAGCGGGCTACTCTTGGCAGGATGAGATTCTTCGCTACAAGGACAGAGTCATGATATCACCAACATCCACCCTCAAAAGTCACATTTTGGCAGAGTTGCACTCATCCCCCACTACAGGCCATTTAGGATTTCAGAAGACTTATGCTTGCACTCGACGTTCATTCTTTTGGATAGGCATGAAAAAGGACATTCTTACTTTTGTAGTTGAGTATGATGTATGTCAGTGCCACAAAGGAGAAACAGTCAAATCCCCAGGCACATTACAGCCATTGCCGATCCCGGCCTCAATATGGACGGAGGTTTCTATGGACTTCATTATGGGTCTTCTGAAGTCAGGCAACAAGTCAGTCATCATGGTGGTTGTGGAAAAACTTTCTAAGTATGCTCATTTTTGCACCCTACCCCACCCTTTTACACCGGCTTTGGTGGCTCAATATTTCATGGACCAGGTCTTCAAATTGCATGGCATGCCAACTTCCATTGTGTCTAATCGTGACTTGATCTTCACCAGTAACTTTTGGAAGGAACTCTTCAAGCTACAAGGTACCCAACTACAACTTAGTACTTCCTATCTTCCCAAAACTGATGGTCAAACTGAAGCAGTCAACAAATGTTTGGAGACCTACCTTAGGTGTTTCACTTTTGAAAAGCAACATCTATGGGTACAGTGGTTACCTCTAGCTGAATGGTGGTATAACACTAACTATCATGCCACCACCAAAATGACTCCATATGAAGCAGTTTATGGTCAACTCCCTCCTTCACCTACTTCTTATATCTAGGGATGCTTGAAGGTACAAGCAGTGGATCAACTCTTATAGAACCACAAAACCATGGTGGCCCACCTCAGATAGAATCTCCATCAAGCTCAAAACCGCATGAAGAAACAGGCATATCAACATTGTTCAGAACGCAAATTTCAAGAAGGGGATCAGCTATTCTTGAGGTTGCAACCATATAAGCAAACATCACTCAAAGAAAAGGGTTGTCAGAAATTATCTCCAAAATTCTACGGACCGTATCAAGTACTAAAGCACATCGGAGAAGTAGCCTACAAGCTAGCTTTGCCACCCACGGAAAAAATCGATCCAGTCTTCCATGTCTCATGCCTCAAGAAAGTGATTGGCGAATTCAAACCAGTTTACCGGAATTGGATGAAGAAGGTTCAATCTGGCTCCAACATGAATAGGTTCTTGACACGTGAGAAAGGCACCTGAGCGGCCGCATGATCAAGGAAGTCCTCTTCAAGTGGAAAGACACCTCTCCAAAAGATGCAACCTGGGAACTGGCCACTATCCTTCAGCAGTTTTGGCAACTTCAGCCTTAGGGAAAAGGCTATTTTTATGGGAGAGGGCATGTTAGGGTCCAACCCTAACCCCCTTATTTATGTAATAGGGTCGATTCATAGTTATAGTTAAGTAAAGAGTCAATAAAGCCCATATTAATAATTGTAAGTAGTTGACCCGCATTTAAATAAGGGACCACAATTAGTTGCAAATGGGCCATGGTATTAGATAGAGGGTATTAATAAGAACCATGGTATTGACCCATGGTATTGCATGTATGAATCCTATATAAAGGATAGAGACTCCCCTTAAGGAGTATCATGTCTTATTTTTTAATTTAGCCTAGCTCTATTGGAGGTCATCCCCTCAAAGAGGCAAGTGAACATTGCTTTCCTTTCTGAATAATAAAATACTTGCTGTTATTTCTTATTGTTCTATGTTTTGGGTATATTTCTTCGCATATTTGGTATTCTAGTATCTTCTCCCAGGTCAAGAGCATAACATATTACAAACCAAATTTTTAGATTCATAAGGTTTCAAATCTGATAGATATATCAAGAAAAAGTTCAACCATTAAGATATTCTTCAAATCAAGGTTTTAAGGGTACATAACCTATGTAACCACCCCCTCCTAGATTTACCCCATTTCACTAGCCTGCCATGGTAAACATGAGATGAAGAGTTACTATGACATGATCCAACCTCCAAGTTTCAAATATGAAAGTGGTTACATCAACTGACAACTCATAGGCATTCCTCAAGGCTTAATGACGCTTCGGGCCCTAGGACCACCCTAGGTGACCAAACCTTGAGTTGGGGCTGCTTTTCGCTAACTTAATAGGCTACCCACATGCAATGGCCTACAAGGGTGTGCTTATAGGGCTCCAACCGCACACATCACACCACTTCCATGTGGTTATAGCCCAAAAGTTCTAGTTCAGAGGGTACGGTCTCGAGATTTGAGCCACAATTTTAGGCCAGCCTCTAGACCACTACCCAGAACCATCTGGGACTTTCCATAATAATTATTGACATGAGGAAAGATATAAACATTCAAACTAGAATCAAAAACTTGATTTAGACTTCGTAGGACACATTAGACATTTTTTCAAACACATGACAAGCATGTAAGCTATAGTTCATGAATGCATATCTAATCATAAAAGTTTGAGATACATATGAGGATCACTGAGAAGGACCTATGCCATCTCTACATAGTTGCAATAACACTTATTAGTTCATACATTCATCAATTGATCAATAACTAAATGATTCATCACAAGAGCCATAGATGGTATGCATCATATAACGAACATATAAATAGAAAATAACCAACAAAGAAACCATGGAAACTGAGTCATAATACTTCAAAAATAATTACTGTAATTCTCATAGATCACAATAAGGAAATGTCTCATGTTAACATACGAAATTACGAACCAAGTCATGGACTTACACGTACCACTTGACCATAGATTGGGTTGAACCAAATCTCTCTTTTAGCCAATCACCCCTGCACCATATTTCAAGCATGAATGTGGGATCTCATGAGATTTTGTTGGGTCCCTATAATACTAGTGATTACCCCATTACTATTGTAGTTATACCCCCTATTTATATTGTTGTGCCCCTATTACCCCCATATTGTTATTTCTGTGCCCCATAGAATCCCTCTATTGTTATTTTTGTGGCTTTATATTATTATTGTTAGGTCGGCTGGATTATATTGTGACTCCTTAGACTCCTATATATAGAAAGGAGGTTTTGTCATTTGTATCATCCAAGAATTGTTCATTTATGTAATGTAAAGGAGGTTGCCCCCTCGAAGAGGCTGAATTCTAAGGCGTGGATCTCTCTTTTCTATCTTTTTGTGAGCTGGTTTCATAACATTTGGTATCAGAGCTTTGGATTCTAGGGTTTCGCTGCTCCAAACAGGTCATCGTGGAATTTTCGCTATAATTTTTTCTGTGACGTTTCAGAAGTCACAAAAAAAACCCATTTGAGAAGAAATCACGCTGAACCTTGGGTCCGAATTTCAGAGCTTTTCGCGCAATATTTGCGGAGATATGATCTGAGGAAGTTGGTCTTTTTGCAGACTCCTGAATTACATTCAAAACAGGTGACCTGGGGAAAATCGTCATAACTTTCTCTCTGGGGATCGGATTGAAATTTCGTAAGAAGGTACAAAAAGAGGACGGACTGTAGTTTTTTTTATGTGTGTTTCAGATTCAAAGGTTGAAACAGTGACTCGTGGCACGTCGTACAAGTTCGCTCTACTGAACTAGTCTAAAAGCAAGTCACTGTGGGAGATTTCACATAACTCTTCCTTGGAGAATCCAATTTGGCTCAGACTTGTGGCATTGGAAAGAGGACGCAGAAGGCTACTACAGGTAGAAATTTCAGAACTGGATGATCTGAAATTACAGAGATACATCAGATTCAATATCAGGCTTCTATAAAGTGAAAAAAGGTGTGTAGTTTTTTTTTTAATTTTTGTGTAAGCTTGGTTTAACGGAATTCAAAGGGCATAGTAAAGCATTATTATCGGTAACTGATGCCCCGAGGAAAGAAAATGCAAACACCTAGTAAGGAACCTGAAAGCTCTAGCATGACTCATGAAGAAGAGGAAGAAATGCTACATGATATATCAAAATTACAAGAACAAGTGCAACAAATGTCACGCTCACAAAAGCTAACAGAAGCTAAGATAAGTGGCGTGGAATCTAAGATAAATGGCATGGAATCTAAGGTAAATGCTGTGGAATCTAAGATAAAGGGCATGGAAGCTAAGATGGATGGCATGGAAGCTAAGGTGAATGGCATGGATGCTAAAATTGATGGCATGGATGATAAGATGGATGAATTGAAGAAGTTGCTACAAGAAAGGGTCACTAATGGTGAAAAGGTAGTAAAGGAAACTCATGATGAGAACAAAAGAAATGTTAATCATGATTCCATAGACTCTAATGTTGGATCGAAGACTCACCATGTTCCAAAAATCGATATGAGGAAGTTTGATGGCAAGGATCCCGCCACATGGATATTACAGATGGAGCAATTCTTCGATCTCAATAATGTGCAAAACACACAAAAGGTACGTATGGCAACTTTATATTTGGAACCAAATCAGTTTGTATGGTATCAATGGCTTTGTTCTCGTAAACAATTTATCACTTGGGCAATTTTTACGGAAGAATTGATAGCACATTATGAGGATACAAAAAGCAACACTTTTTTTAGCCAATTGATAAGTCTCAAACAAAAGGGTTCAATAATGGAGCACATTGAGGAGTTCCAAAAATTGAACATAAGGGTAAAAGATATTCCAGAGGAGCATAGGATTGATGTGTTCATAGGGTCTTTAAAGGATAATATCCAACATGATGTGCGCCTTTGGGAACCTGATTCATTAGAGAAGGCATTCAGGTTAGCAAGAAAAATGGAAAGCAAAATTATGGCAACTAGGAAGCATACCATTCACAACTATAAAGACGGAAGTGTTGTTGCCCATAGTCTTCCACAACCTACAAGGTTGACACCACAACAATTGGAAGAAAAAAGAGCAAAAGGGCTTTGTTACAATTGTGATAGCAAATACACAAAAGGTCATAAGTGTGCTGAGAAGAAATTATTCTACATAGATTGTGAAGAGGAAGAAGAAAAGGAGCAAGAAAGGTCAAAAGAAGAGGATATATTCCAGGAACAAAGCCTAGATGAAGAACAAATAAATCCGACCATATCTTGTAATGCATTGGCGGGAATTACCACTCCTCAAACCATCAAGATAGAAGGACAAATCAAGAAGAAAAAGGTAATAGTGTTGATTGATTCAGGAAGCACCCACAATTTTATTCATTGTAGGGTAGCAAAAGAATTGAATTGCTTCCTATATCCAGCACCAGAGTGTCAAGTGATGATTGCAAATGGAGGAACAATAAATTGTTCTGGAAAGTGCCATAATATCAAGCTATCCATGGGAGAATATGTATTGACTAGCCCAATGCTTTCCATTCCAATGGGAGGTGCTGATGTTGTACTAGGAGTCCAATGGCTACAATCCTTGGGTACAATAGCTTTTAATTTTCAAGAACTTTTCATGAAATTTTCTGTGGAAGGAAAGGAAGTTGAATTAAGGGGTATTGCAGGGAAACCAGGAAAGATAATCAGCTCTAATGGCATGACAAAGCTTCTAAAAAAGGAGCAAAGAGGTGTAATTGCACAATTATGTTCGCTAGATGTTTCCACATTGGAATCATCTATTTCTCCAGATCTCCAAAAAGTCCTGGACAATCATTCCAAGGTATTTGAGACTCCCAAAGGTCTCCCACCTATGCGTGATCATGATCATGCTATTCATCTGATTCCAGGAAGTGTTCCTCCAAACATCAGGCCGTACAGATATCCCTATGTCCAAAAAAGTGAAATTGAACGTATGGTTGCAGAAATGCTAGAGGCTGGTATAATTCAACCGAGTCAAAGTTCTTTCTCAGCTCCAGTAGTATTGGTGCACAAGAAGGATGGATCATGGCGCATGTGTCCAGATTATAGGGAGCTCAACAAGCTCACTATTAAAGATAAGTTCCCCATTCCTGTTATTGATGAATTACTGGATGAATTGCATGGATCAATTTACTTCACCAAGTTGGATCTTCGTTCGGGATATCATCAAATCAGAATGAAGATTGAAGACATTCCGAAAACAGCATTTAGAACTCATGAGGGTCATTATGAATTTTTGGTCATGCCTTTTGGCCTTACCAATGCACCTTCAACATTTCAAGGTTTGATGAATTCAATTTTCAAACCATTCCTTAGAAAATTTGTGTTAGTATTTTTTGATGATATACTAATCTACAGCAAGTCTTGGAAGGATCATGTTGAACATGTTGACAGGGTGCTACAACTATTGGAGGAGAAACAATTATATGCAAAAAGATCCAAATGTTTCTTTGGAGTCCAGGAGGTGGAATATTTGGGTCATATTGTATCTCATGAAGGAGTTAAGGTAGACCCTAGCAAAATTAAAGCCATTAAGGAATGGAAAATCCCCACATCCATAAAGCATCTGCGAGGATTTCTTGGGTTGACAGGGTATTATCGCAAGTTTGTTAAGAATTATGGGAGAATAGCAGCACCTCTAACAACATTATTGAAGAAAGATTCATTTTCATGGACTTCGGAAGCAACAAAGGCCTTTGAACATCTTAAAGAGGCAATGTGCCAAGCACCGGTCTTAGCTACACCGGACTTCACAAAAACCTTTATTGTGGAATGTGATGCTTCAGGAAATGGAATTGGTGCTGTTCTAATGCAAGATGAAAGACCCATTGCTTTTGAAAGTCGTCCAATCAAGGGAAAGTTTTTAAGCAAAGCTATTTATGAGAAGGAAATGTTGGCAATACTCCATGCACTTAAGAAATGGCGACCCTACCTAATGGGAAGACACTTCAAGGTAAAAACGGATCATGATAGCCTTAAATACTTTTTAGAACAAAGATTATCCTCTGAAGAGCAACAAAAGTGGGTCACAAAGATGTTGGGTTATGACTTTGAAATCATCTACAAAAAAGGGAAGCAAAATGTGGTGGCAGATGCACTCTCAAGAAAGGATGAGGATGTGGAAGCATTGTTGTGTGCCATTTCTATTATCCAACCAGATTGGATAAACGAAGCAAGGGAGGAATGGAAGAATGACGAAGAAGTGTGGGCACTTATTCGAAAGCTACAACAAGATTCCAGTACTTCTGATACATTTAGCTGGAAAAATGATTCGTTATGGTACAAAGATCGCTTATACCTCTGTAAGAATTCCCAGCTAAAACAAAAGATTCTTATGGAATTGCACACTTCTCCCTTAGGAGGGCACTCAGGATTTTTAAAAACTTACCACAGGGTTAAGAAGGAATTTTTTTGGGATGGCCTTAAATCAGATATTCAAAAGTTTGTGGCGGAATGTTTGGTTTGCCAGCAAAATAAAGTTGAAACAATTAAGACACGGGTCTATTACAACCTTTATCCATTCCAAGCCAACGTTGGGAGGAGGTTTCAATGGATTTTATCACAGGTTTACCCAAGTCTGAGGGAAAGAGTGTCATCATGGTGGTAGTTGACAGACTTACCAAGTATGCACACTTTTGTGCATTATCACATCCATTTAAAGCCAGTACAGTTTCTACTGCATTTATGGAAACAGTTCAAAAGCTACATGGAAACCCAAAGATTATTGTAAGTGACAGAGATCCCATTTTCACTGGAAATTTTTGGACAGAATTATTTTCTTGTCTTGGTACTCAGTTAGCTCATAGCTCATCTTATCATCCTCAATCTGATGGGCAAACTGAGATAGTAAACAAATGTTTGGAAGGATATCTTCGTTGCTTTGTATCTGATAAACAGACACAATGGGTCAAATGGTTGCCTCTGGCTGAATGGTGGTATAACACTTCCTTCCATACAGCAACAAAAATGACCCCATTTATGGCACTTTATGGGTATCAACCACCATCCATCACATCATATTTAAGAGAAAATTCTAAGGTTCAGGCAGTGGAACATCACATCGAACATCAACAACAAGTCCTCCAACTCTTAAAGGATAACCTCGTGTTGGCACAGAATAGAATGAAACAACAGGCAGATCAACATCGCAGTGAAAGAAGTTTTGATGTAGGTGATTGGGTATTCCTACGGCTACAACCATATAAGCAAATGTCCCTAAAGCAAGCTAAGAAGGATAATAAATTATCACCAAAGTATTATGGTCCGTACAAGGTGTTGCAAAAGATTGGTACTATGGCATACAAATTGGAGCTTCCTGCAGCTTCTCGATTGCACCCAGTTTTCCATGTTTCATGTTTAAAGAAGGTTATAGGTGACAAGCTCCCAATTCAAACAATATTGCCAGAACTTGACGAGGAAGGAAAAATTATATTGGAACCGGAAGCAGTCACAGAAACAAGAACTCGACAGCTACGAAATCGATCAATTTCAGAGTATCTTATCAAGTGGAAGAACTTATCCGCTGAAGATTCCACATGGGAGGATGAGAATTTTATGCAGAAGTATCCAGAACTACTCAAGCGTTGAGGACAACACTTTTTTGAAGGAGAGGGGCATGTTGGGTCCCTATAATACTAGTGATTACCCCATTACTATTGTAGTTATACCCCCTATTTATATTGTTGTGCCCCTATTACCCCCATATTGTTATTTCTGTGCCCCATAGAATCCCTCTATTGTTATTTTTGTGGCTTTATATTATTATTGTTAGGTCGGCTGGATTATATTGTGACTCCTTAGACTCCTATATATAGAAAGGAGGTTTTGTCATTTGTATCATCCAAGAATTGTTCATTTATGTAATGTAAAGGGGGTTGCCCCCTTGAAGAGGCTGAATTCTAAGGCGTGGATCTCTCTTTTCTATCTTTTTGTGAGCTGGTTTCATAACAGATTTCCTTGTAGCAATTTTTGATCCAACTGTTACCTTGTGCTTTCCTTCTTTCCTTTTCTTTCTTTCTCCAATCTAAGTGAATGCTGAAGTGTTCCAAGCATACTCCAAGAATGCTCCAAGATTTCTTTAAGTGTGCAAGAGTGTGAGAGAATGAGAGAATAGAAGAGAGCTCCACAAAAAATTGTGAAAAGGATAGAATATAATCCTCAAAAGCCTTTCTATCATTTAGGCCTCTGTTTTTTTCATTTTCCCTTCAATTTCCCTCTCATGAAAATCTATGACATTTTATCTCCATTTTCTCCTATTTTCCTTTATTATAAATAAAATGCCAATTAATACCACTTTTCCTTTTCCAATTTCCATTGCCATAAATTAATCACTAGTGATACCCATCACTATTGTTTGCCCGAAATTTAGCTTGGAATACATGTCCCATGACCTTGGTCTTATATTTTATTTACATAGAAAATAATCCAAGGGTTGTACAAACCCCTCCCCCTTGGGGGAACACCATCATTGGGTTCAATGATTCCTATAAACTAAAAAGCACATGCTACTCATGGAGATTTATAACATAGCTCGATGCAACATTTACATCATTTCATACTTCCAAGACCATGACCATCATAACATGAACACCATACCCGTTATTGGATATTTGTAACAAAACTTCATGTGGTATTCGCAACATACATATGCATAGACATATAACCAACACAACATCAAACACATATATGAGAATACATCCACTCAACCGATGAATAGAGAAGGACACATAGCCCACATCTGATCAACCATATCCCATGTAGCATCATCGGGTCCAAAGTGCTTCCATTACACTTTAACTTATTTGATTGTTCTATTCTGGGGCATGAGTTGCTTCTGTTGTAATATGAATTGTGGTTTTGGATGGATTTCTCTCTCTAGTTCCAACTGTAATACATACAAGTTAATCACATGATCAAGATCTTGCACATACTTCTTAAGCAATGAAGCGTGGAAAACATCATGGACATTCACTGTCAAAGGCAGTGCAAGTATGTACGCCACTGGTCCAGTCCTCTCAAAGATCTCTAAAGGCCTGCAATATAAAGGCGCCAACTTGACATATTACCCAATATTAAAAGAGATCCCCTTGGGCTGGATGCGCAATTACACATGTTCCCCAACCTGAAACTCCTTAAATAACATGTGCTGATATGCATAAGTCTTCTTCCTATCTTGTGTTTCCTTAAAATTCCTCTTAATAACCTACATTTCCTATTCCATCTCTGCCAACATATCTGGTACAATCAATACGTTGTTCACTAGATCGCTCCAATTGATAGGAGTATTACAACTTCTCCCATAAAGTGCCTCAAACAGACTCATCTTCAATGACTCCTGATACCCATTGTTATATGCAAACTCAACCAGTGGTAGATAGTCTTCCCACTTCCTTTGTTGATGCATGACATACATCCTCAACATGTACTCAATAATCTTGCAAACCTTGTCTGTTTTTCCATCTTTCTGTAGACGATAAGTTGTACTAAAGTAACTTTGTCTCCAAACCTACAAACAACTCTTTCCAAAACCTGTAAGTGAACTTGGCATTTTTTTGGATACAATCTTCTTATGAACACCATGCAATCTCATTACCTCCCTAATGAAAACCTGAGCTACCTCACTAGTTGAATTAATAAACTTCACTGGAATGAAGTGAGCTACCTTAGTGAACCTTTCAACCATAACCATAATGTATACATGCTACTTTTATGTCTTTGGTAATCCTGTAATGAAGTCCATGGAAATGACCTCCCATTCCACTTTGGAATCGCAATTGGCTGCAATAAACCACTTGGATTCTTACACTTTGGTTTTACCTACTGAAAGTCCAAACACCTAGCCACAAACTCAGCCACTTCCTTTTCCAAAATTGTTCAATAGTAGAACTTCTTCATAACTTTCAAAGTCTTTATATATCCTTGGTGACTTGAATATGGATTGACTTGAAATCCCCCCAAGATAATCTTCTTGGTATTGATATTGTCTAGCACGAAGATCTTGTACCAAAATCTGACCAACCATCGGTCGTGAGATGATAATCCACATCCTCATCATATATACCCTACTTTTATAACCTACTCTTAAGTTATTGGTACCTCTCATCGTATTGTCCTTCCTGCAAGTTCTTCTCCTGTAAATCCGCCCCATATGAACTCATAGATATAATTTGATTTACATGTACTCTTCTACAAAGAGCATCCGCAATCCTGTTCTCCTTCCCTTTAATGTACCTGATCTCAAAGTAAAACTCACTGAGTGTGTCCAACCACCTAGCTTGTCTAACATTTAGATTGGTTTGATCAAACAAGTACTTCAGACCACTATTATCACTCATCAAAATGAACCTCCTTCGAAGAAGATAATTCCTCCACATCTTCAGTGCATGAATGATCGCTGCCAACTCAAGATCATGAGTCACATAATTATGCTTGTGCTCATTCAAATTCCTTGAATCATAACATACTACTTATCCTTCCTGCATCAAAACTCCACCAAGTCCTCTTTTGTAAGAATTTGTACATACTACAAACTTTTTATCTGGATCTACAATATTTAGAATTGGATCATTTGTAAGCAACTGCTTCAACTGCTCAAAACTAGCTGCACATTCCTCTGTCCATTCAAAATTATTTCCTTTTCACCACAACAATGTTATAAGATAGTAAATCAGTGAGAAATTCATGACGAAGTGCTTGTAATAACATTATAATCCCATGAATTATCTGACCTCGTCTAGATTCCTAGGAGCTTCCCACTCCATTATTGCTCTGATCATTTTTGGGTCCACTGTTATACCTTCCTTGGAAACCACATGCCCCATAATGAACTTCTATCTGAATTAAACTACACTTACTAAGTTTTGCATACAATTGATGCTCTCTTAGTAATCTCAACACTGCTTCTAGATGTTCGGCATACTCTTCCTCATTCTTAGAATATATCAATATGTCATCAATTGATACTATTACAAACTTGTCCAGATAAGGATGCAACACACCATTCATCAAACACATGAAAGTAATTGGAGCATTAGTCAAACCAAAAGGAACCACAACAAACTCATAATGCCCATACCTAGTCCGGAAAGTAGTCTTGTAGATGTCCTCATCTTTGATGTGTACCTAATGATACCATGATCTCAAATCAATCTTTGAGAACACTGCTACTCTGTTCAACTGATCAAACAATTCATCAATCTGCAGCAAAGGGTACATGTTCTTAATCATTGCCTTGTTCAATTGCCTGTAATCAATACACAACTTGAGAGTACCATCCTTCTTCCTCACAAACAATATTGGTGCACCCCAAGGCGACACACTTGGCCTACGTATCCCTTATCAAGCATTTCCTTAAGCTACAACTTCAATTCCACCAATTATAGAGTGCCCATCCTATACGGTTCCTTCGATGATGGTGTTGCTCTTGGCATAAACTCAATAGAAAAGTCCACTTCTCTATGAGATAGTAACTCTAAGATCTCTTCTAGAAATACATCTTGAAACTTCTAAAAAACTAGATACCTCTTCAAGACTTCAACATCCTCAACATCCTTCCCTTCTTTGTCACTATAAATATGAATTGCAAACAATACATATCCTTTCCTGCTACTATGCTTTCCCTACATAGTTGTAACTATTCTCACTGATGTAGGCTTCTTCTTACCTTGAAATATTCTCTGCTCTCCATCATCATCCAAGCACTCAATAGCCTTATCATAGAAATCTATTTTAGTCCTATGAATGTACAACCGAACCATACCCAACAACATACTATGTGATCCCAGTGAAAGGAAATCTAGATATTCTAATGTAGACATACTATTCAACTCAAATGCATAATATCTCACCTAATGATGAACTCTTTTATTAGTACTTGTAGTCAACTGCACCAACCAAGAATCTACATGCACTTCGTTATTCAATCAAGACTTATCCACCACATCAGGACTGATATAACTATAGTTATATCTAGGGTCAATAAAAATAGAAACAACTTGATCACAAAGATTACCTTCCATATCGATAATATATGTGTGGTGATCAACCTGCCTATTATCTAATGTCGCATAAATCCGAGGAATACTCTGTCCACCATCCTCAACTATTTGTGCCTCCTTATCACTATGAATATGAGGCCTACCACCCTGATGCTATGGACAATCTCTCATGTGATGATCCTCACCACAAGTACAACGTTGCAAAGGCTTCCTACCATCACCCTTGTTCTACCCCTCATATTGAAATCCTTATCCTCTGTCAATTGTATTGAAATTATTGTATGGCAGTGCATTCTCCTTGTTACCTACATCATAAGGTATTCCTCGATTCTTATCCCACTTTCATTTATTCTTTTCATTATCTTTCCAGCCCTAATTAGGCTCTTACTTATGCTTACACTGCTCAAAACAATGTTTCAACTTTCTGATTACTTCCACTAATGTCCAAGGCTCATCATACTCAATCTGATATTTAAATGATAAAGGCAATCCAGTAATGAATATTTGAATTTCCATCTTCTCCTCCTTAAGATATGGTACATACCTCAATAACTCCAAGAACTTAGTCGTATACTTTCCATATTTCATAGATCCCATCTTCAACTTGTATAACTCCTTGGCATTACCATTATAGAATCTATCTGACAAGTACTTCTTCCTGAAAATTCTCATGAACTCATGCCAATTCAACTCCTTTTTCTTGATGCCTCTGACATGCTTCACATCTTCCCACCAAATGTCTGCTTTCCATTTCATACTAAAAATGGTTGTCTTGGATTTCGTATTCTCTGAATAATCATGCAACTCAAAATAACTTATTCATCCCAAGCAGCCATGCTTCTACATCTTCTGGTTTTTTCAACTCTCCATCAAATGTAGGAGGCTTGGGTTTCTTGAACTCATCCGAAAAGTACTCCTTCTCATTCCTCCTAAAAGGGTGATAACAATAATGCCATGTTGTCTCTCTGATCCAGAACTAGAATAAAATCCATAATTACTACCTCTCCTATTAGTTGTGTCCATCCATCTACCACCTCTAAATCTGTCATTCTTATCTGACCTGTGCTCTCCATGAGACCTCATACCATATGCCCCATTTGTATCTTCTTGTTTTTCTTGTGCTCTTGCAAGTCTTTCCAATGAATGAATTATTTAGTCATTATCTACTTTGCAAATACTATTTTTTCCTTTAAACTTCTCAAGGAATATGCTATGTTAGGAGAGCACTCATCTCTATGTTTCTTATTCGATCTATAAGGAGAGTCACGTGAACTGTAATCCACCATTTTGCTTATCATCTCTAATCTTCTTCCTGCAAACATACCATGCCAGATAAACCAAATTTAAACATGATCAAACATACCTCAGGGAATTTCAAGGGAGGCTTTCTCCTCTGCAAAATTAATACAGATTATCACCATAAATGTATATACATAATCATATCAATATATAGACATCATCTATGATAATATTATTTGCATCCAATGACCTCTTACATGACAATGATAACCACGAAAATGCATACATAAGGACATGCATCTAGCCCATCCAGTCCAAGCATTTGAAGCATGTTTTGATACCACCCTATAACCACCCCCTCTCAAATTTACGCCATTTCACTAGCCTGCCAGGGTAAACATGAGATGAAGAGTTAATATGACATGTCCCAAGGTCCAAGCTTCAACTATAAAAGTGGGGCCGACAACTGACAACTCATAGACATTCATTATGGATTATAGGACACTTAGGGGCCCAAGGACTACCCAGGTGACCAAAACCTGAGTTGGGGATGATTTTATCTGACTTAATATCCCAACCGCATGCGTAGACCTACAAGGGTATCATTATAGGGCTCCAATCGCACACATGACACTACTTCCATGTGGTTATAGCCAAAAATTTCTTGTTTAGAGGGTGCAGTCTCGACATTTGAGCCACAATTCCAGGCTAGCCTCTAGACCACTACCTAGAACTATTTGAGATATTTGAGAATCATTATTGACATGAGGAAAAATCTAAGCATTCAAACTAGAACCAAAAACTTGACTTAGACTATCGAGGACACCCTAGACATTTCATCAAGCACATGGAAAACATGTAAGCTACAAGTCATGAATGCATATATGATCATAAAGGTATGAGATACATTTGAGTATAATCAAGAAGGCTCTATGCCCTCTCCACATAGTTGCAACAACACTTATTAGTTCATGCATTCATCAATCAATCAATAACTAAATGATTCATGACAAGATCCATAGATGGTACACATCATATAACTAACATATAACCAAAAAATCACCAGCATAGAAACCATGGAAACTCAACCATAATACCACCAACATAATCACTACAATTCTTATGTATCACAATAAGGAAATGTATCATGTTAACATAGGAAATTACAAATCAATTCAGGGACTTCCATGTACCACCCAACCATTTATTGGGTTGAGCCAAATCTCTCTTTTAGCCAATCACCCCTGCACCATATTCCAAGCATGAATGTGGGATCTCATTGAATAAACCAAGAAAAACCAAAAGATGGATTCCAGAGGCTAAAACAACTCAACCCTTAACAAATGATTCCATCTCATGGTTAGAAATCACTAACGCCAACCAAATCAGTATCTACCCAAGTTGTCCAGTGCTCCGAGAACTAGTAATTCATCCCACAACCTTCTAGGGATCTAGAGCATTTGTCCAAACCAACTCCAAGGACTATTAAGTAAACCCACCAAGGGCTCCAAAGTGTTTGTCCAAACCTAGGCTCCAGGACTAGTAACTCAACCCAATTTGTTCCAAGGCTTCTAGAGAATTTGTTCCAACCCATGGCTATCCAAGAAATGGGAAGGAAAGGCTAAACCCACTATCAATCCAAGCAATCCTCCATTCCAGTGACATCACATAACTAGAAAATCACATGCATATACCATACATCCATAAATTAGTAAGGAAATCACACATGCAACCTATTACTTGCAAAGAAAACCAAATGTAGTCGTTTATCCAACTATTCCCTTGTATTGCCCTGCGTTCATTTTCCTTCTTTCTCCAATCCAAGTGAATGCTAAAGTGCTCCAAGAATGCTCCAATATTTCTCAAAGTGTGCAAGAGTGTGAGATATTGAGAGAATAGAAGAGAACTCCAACAAATACTATCAAAAGTCTAGGAATTGATCCTTAGAAGCCTTTTTATTATTTAAGCCTCCATTTTCTTCATTTTCCTTAATTTTTCCTTCAATTTATCTCTCATGAAAATATTGACCTTTTATCTCCATTTTATCCTATTTTCCTTTATCTCATAAATAAAATGCCGATTAATTCCACTTTGCCTTTGCTAATGCCTTTGATAGTTTCCATAGCTATAAATCAATCACCAGTGATACCCATAACTATGTTTTTCCCAAAATTAAGCTTGGAATACATGTCCCATGACCTTGGTCTTATATTTTATTTACGTAGAAAACCAACCAAGGGTTTTTATAACCTACGACTAACATAAACTTTGATTAGAAGATCCATTTTATGGTGTCACTAGAAATTTTGATAAAGAGGAGTATTACTATTATTCTATCACATGGCTCCAAAGAAAGATACAAAAGATACTACACCAATTAAACCTCTTGAAAGCTCATCTAGGGCTTATGAAGAAAGTGAAGAATTAGAATTTAGGTTTTCCCAATTAGAGAAGAAAGTTAATGAATTCGATGGTTGTAAGTTAAACAAGGTGGATTTATCAAGTTCTTAGGAAATCCTTAAAATATATATGATGAATAAAATGGAAAAGAAGATAAATGGAGATAAAGAAAATATACAAAAATCCATCAAGGAAGAAATCAATTAATTACAAACCATTATGTTACAAGATCTCCCTAAAAAGGATGTGGAGATCCAAGAAAATCATGAACATAAGGAGAAGCATCGTGTTAAGAACCAATCACATATGGGGAGTATTTAAGGAGAATTGGAGAGTACATATATTGAATCACAAAATGATAATATTGAATTATCAATCCAAGATCCATATCATCAGGGCTTCAAGTGAGCACAAAGGAACTACTACATTCCAAAGAGGGATATGTGGAAGTTTGATGGTAACAATCCTATGATATGAATATTCTAGATTGAGCAATACTTTGAACTACACCAAGTAGCATCCTTAAAAATGGTAAACATTGTAGCCATGTTCTTAGAACAAGACTAACATGTATTATATCAATGGTCCATTTTTACAAAGGAATTGATAGAAAATTATGGGGATATTAAGAGCAATACTTTTTTTGGTCAATTGGTAAATATTCGATAAAAAGTACCAATTATAAAGCACATTAAATAATTCCAAAAGTTGAGTCTCAAAATAAAGAACATTTGAGAGAATAATTTTTTAGATCTCTTTATCGGAACTTTAAATGTAATGATCTAGCATGAGGTTCATATCTGTGAACCTTAATCCTTAGAGAATTCTTTCAATCAAGCAAGGAAAGTTGAAAGAAAAAATATGGCTACCAAAAATTTTCTCACCAAAAACTATAGAGAACATCATGTTCCCTCTCTTAAGCTTGCTCAACCAACAAGGTTAACACCTCAACAAATGGATGAAAGAAGAAAAATAGGAATATGTTTAAATTGTGACAACATGTACAATAAGGGGCATTAATGTGATGAGGAAAAAATATTCTACATAGTCTCTGAAGAGGAAAAAGATCAAGGATTAGTACTATCACAAGATTTACAGCTAGAAGAGACTACTACAACAATATCATGTCATGCATTAGCTAGCACCAATACTCCAATAACCATCAAGATAGAATGATATATCAAAAAGAAAAAAATAATATTTTTGATTGACTCTATAAATACCCATAACTTCATCAATTAAAAATTATAAAAACATCTCAATTCTTTTGTATATCCAACAATAGGATTTCAATAAATGATCGCAAATGGAGGTACCATAAATTTTTCATGGAGGTGCCGAAAGTATTTATCTCAATATGAGGGGGGGGGGTGGTGTTTATTAGATAGTCCCATGATTGAAATATAAATGGGTGGTGTTAGTGTTATATTAGGGGTCTAATGGTTACAATCATTAGGGTCAGTGACCTTTAATCTCCAATATCTCTTCATAGGATTTACCACAGAAGGAAAGGAAATTAAGATTAGAGGTATGAAAGGAAAACCGTTAAAAGTTATAAGTTAATGGAATGAAAAAACTACTAAAGAGGGAGAACCTAGGGGCAATTGCATAATTGTGTTCATCTATGTCAAGGTATCTCCATAAAGTTATCAATAATCATTATAAGGCATTTGGAGTAATTCCTAAGGATATTCCACCTATTCAAGATCATGACTATTATATTAATTTATAACATGGAAGTGTAACAGAGATAAATGAAGAAGGGAAAATCATTGTAAAAGCATAAACAATCCTTGAAACAAGGATTACGAAGCCCAATAATCCAACAATTTTGGAGTACCTCATTAAACATAAGAACCTATCAATGGAAGAGGTGACATGGGAAGATGAATTTCATGTATAATCACTAGTGGATAGTCAAGTGTTTAGGATGGCACTTGTTTGAAGTGAAGGGGCATGTTAAACCTTATATAAACCCCATTTTAACCCTAAAAGCCTTTATTAAACCTTAGATATCAAGTGATTAAAGTTCTAGTGCTATATTTTTATGTAGGCTAGAACATTTCATGGCCTCATTTTATTATAATTTTACCCTTTATCTTTGATACATATAGTCTGAGACCTAGTCTTAGGATCATTGAATCCTGTCATGTACATCGTATTCGTTGTAAAAGGAGGATTCCCCCTAGAAGAGGATTGTCTCTATTGGTTTCTTATCATTTTTAAGGCGTAAGGTTCATAACAACTCCTTAATTGGATAATAGAGAAAAACCTTGATATAAAGCTAAATATTTAGCCTTGTTATTGGAAGTTGTTCCAATGCTTCATGCAAAGTCAATTATTGGTTTTCCATCAAGGTCAAAGTCAACCCCTCGTACTTTCCACCCTTACATCAGTTTTTGATTCTCTAACAAAAATACCTATTTTGTCATCAATCTTCCTTAACTTTTGGAATTTGACATCATTCAATTTGAGCTTCCATTTCGACCCTTGATGAGGCTATAAATTTAAAGGGAAGATTCTAAGATAGATGATAAGGTCTGAATTATTTTCCCCAACTTCATAACTAGATAATGACAAGGATCTCACTCCATTAGTGTTTCTAGTTTTGTTTAAAAAACCTTTTGTATGTTTAACAATAAGCATTGTTCAAAGCCATGCTAATTTAAGATGGCTTGATTCCTAGCTAGCAAAATTTTCCATGAAAAATATCTTTTAAGTGCCACTCAAGATCCATTCAACAAATATTTATGCTTTGTGCTTACAAGATAAGAAAAATTTCCTCCAATTTTATGTTTTATGGATAATTTTCCCAAAATATTTAAGTCTGTAATGCCATATGTGTTTAAGGATAAATTTCACTCACAATATTGAGTTACTTTAGATCCAGTAGACTTGCTCAAGGTTTTCCCAGACAAGGAGTATGTGAATAAAGTGCAGTACAACACAATCAAGCAATTCCCAAGCCTGAAAACTTGAAGTGACAAAGAAATTTGATAAGTTTACCTTTCCTATCACAAGGAAGCAACTCTATTTGGTGCTTCCATCTTGTAGGAGATTTCCCAAATACCTTAGCTCCTACTCCTACTTATAAATATTTGCACACAAACAAGAAACTAACGAACCACTATATCCTACAACAACAATTATCACATACATATATGTAAATCCAAGACAAACATGTAACATCAATGGAAAACATGAATGACATGAGGGAAAATATTGTAACTTTGTATTATACCAACCAAATGTGCATGAACACACCTTTTGTAGCCTTTTCCTGAGTCACCTCCTCTTCTACACCTACTAATATCAAGAATTGTTTATGAAGGATTATCACTGAAGTATACTATAAGTTAACTCTCTAATATAATTCTGACATTATAACATTTTACTCATTTATGACTTATGGAGAGTTTGTTTATATAAGTTTTTCTTGGTAGTGATCACACGGAATCTAAACACTTTCTTGACTATGTTTGGTGCTTTAATCCTTATCCACTCTGAGTTGTCAAATATAGCCCAGTCAAGCCTTATCCATGCAACATTATGCTATGTTTCTCTAACTCAGTGGCATTGTGGCATTGTTAGCCCTTTGTTTCTCAAGTAACTTTGAAACAAGGCCTAGTGTTGCTTAGCGAAAATAACAAGGGACTATTGAAGCTTCCAAATCCTTCTTTTTGCAGCATTCCACAAATAACTTTTTGACACATTAACTTAGAAAGTGTTTCCCATTTTATTGGAGACTAGGTAAAATTATATTCAGAAATAAGTGATGTGTTGTTTGTATGTTTGTGTTATACGAGATTTACAATTGTGAACCAAATTATCTCTCCTAGATTTCATGGCTATCCTAAAACAACATAGAGTCAAGGAACCCAATTCTTTCCTTAAAGTAAATAGATGGCAGAATGAAGCCTACCTAGAATCCTTCGCATGCTTCGCTCCTTCTTTAGCTTGAATGCTCCAATTCCAGCTTGCTAAATTAGAACCTGCACCATCATATAACACTAGCCAAGAAACTATGAGATCTATGTAATATCATCTAAATACTCTATTCAATAGGTCACAATGGTATTAAACTACATGAAATAAAAACATCTCATATAGGTAAAAAGAGAATTATTTGCATTAATATAAATGGAAGGAGTTACAACCATAAATAGATGTTGATCTTGTAGAAGATTTCCTCTAGGCTAACTTGTTCTTTCCTTGTCACAATGTGCACCTCCAATCACCCTAAATACATGAAATGAAACCTCTCACAACAATAGCATAACGGTAGAATCACTTTCCAAAAGGCAACCCCTTGCATATGGAAGGTTGTAAATATATATAGGTGTGGGGTAATTTGGGAGTTATTATCCAATTACCAATCTAAGGTTTTAGATCCACCTTTGATGGGAGGATTGGATCAAAGGAAAAGGGATGGAAACTCCAAATTCAGGTAGGATAGGATTCAAATGTTTTATCTGAGGTAAATGGTTATAACAAATTCTAGAAGCTTCTGGAAGAGGAATCTTACAAAATGTTTTCCCGAATTTCTTGAATCAATGCTGGTACAGAGGGGAGCAACCTATAGGTGATCAACGCAAGCCATGGTGGAGCAACCTGTAGGTGAATGTTTTCCAACAAGAGGCTAGGGAGTGTTGGTCCTAAAACTAGCCCATATGATCCAGTTTCAGGGAGAAACTCTGGGGAATGAAAGAGGCATGCTTAGGACTTTGTGCAATATGATGACAATAGGGAATAGGATGTTGATTGATCCCATTAGGAGGCTTATTGATCAGATGTGACAAAATGGCCTATAACACTTTGCCAAAGAGAGAGGGAAATGATTAAGTCCCTAAATCACACATTATCAATTTTTATTACTGGTCAATGTATTATTATGGGCTAGAAGCCATATAAGGGGTTTTACTTAATAGAAAGCTAAAATTTAATTCTGAGAAACATAGATATGAATATTTTCCATCACTCTATTATCCCATAAAGTAAAAATATTCATTCATCCACTAAGGGATCAACCTTGATTATAGTTCCAAACTTGAGAATTAATTCATAGGCTAGTTTCTTATAGGAGAATGAGAGATGTGATTTTGGTCAAAGAAAATCTTGCATTTGTTCTATGCTCTTACACATTTATAATTATAGGATAATAGCCTCATTTGTTGATTTTTGAATATTTGGTTTTCTTACCCATTGTAATCTGCAATATTTGTTGCATTTCTAGAAATTTCTCTTGATTTACAAAATTCTCACATTTATCTTTATTGTTTTTAGTACCAATTTTCTTTTGAAGATGGTCATCATCACCTTATTCAACATTCAAGGGTTGTCTCGAGTTAGGAGAGGAGCAAAGATGTGGTTTTGGATGGCCCTTGAGAAGGGATGATTGGAGAATGAGGAGAACTTGTGCATTTTGTAGGTAATATAGAAATGATTTCAATAAGAGGTTGAGGAGTATGGTTGGTAGTAGACACGTGGGATTCACTAACAACAATACCATACCACGTGCATTCATATCAGGGCATAAAAAATGAGGAAAATGAAATAATATATTGAGGATATAATAGGGGATAAATGGTTTTTATATGTTGTATAGAAATATGTGTATAATGAGGTATTGTGTACACAATACATTGGCCACTCGGAGTCAAAAAACAAGTGGGCTAGAGAAATAGAGGTTCAGGAGTATTGTTGGAGTATCGAGAGTAGGAGGGAGAAAGAAAACATTATGGTAATATTAGGTCCATAGAAGTATAATATTCGAGCCTATGACCCTAGTATTGATATGCAATTCATGTTAATGTTAAATTCTTAAAGTAAAAGTGACATTCTCCTTTATCTTTCATTTTCATCATTTACTTAAATTTTTAACATTACCATAGAATGAGTCAGGATGTTTGAGAGTGGTTCCGACCTCATTAGATTTTATATAGAGAAAATATAATTTTAGATCTCACTCAAAATTCAGTAGACTCAATTTTTCAGGATTTTAGGATTGGGGGGGTTGCAATGTTTCCATTAGATTTTGTCATGTATTAGGGTATGGAACTTATATTTCATAAAAAACACAAAGCCCTCTATGTGCCTTGATGTTAGTGACATTGGTTGTTGAACTCCTCTATCATGACCCTACTAAAAATGTACCCATCACTCAAACAAAAGCTTGAGTTGACATGCTACATTTTTTCTATCTTAAGTTAATTCTAAGAGGGTGATATTAAGGACAAAGATCCCAATATAGGAAATGATTTTGATGATATGTAGGTATTTGTTGTAGCATGATTTTTTTGGATCTTAGAGGCCATCCAAATCCTATTTGTTTGTTGATGTATTTTCAGTTTAGAGACGGATTGCACTCGATGTTATTTTGGTTATGTGCACCCTTACATGCTATATAAATGAAAACTTGGAATGTGTGGACTTGTGGTTGATGAAGATTATAACTACTAGATGATTGATGTTATATGGTTTAATCTGTGGTTTTATGTTTCTTTATAAAAAATTCATCATTCTAAATGCTTTTTTGACATATATGCATCAAAATATAATATATTTTATATATATATATATATATATATATATATATATATATATATATATATATATATATATATATATATATATATATAGATATATATATATATATCTATATATATATATATATATATACGACATAAAATTCACTCCCAAAATTGCTATCAACTCAAGAGCTTTTAAAAATGTCACTCCTTGCTCTCGTTCCCACTCTCGCTTTGAAGAATTCTTGCTCTAGAAAAGACATGCATCACATTACTAATGCCTCTAAGATTTATGTCTAATGCATATGTTAATATTTTTTACCTGTTGCTCAGCTAGTGATCCTCCCAATGATGGGGCAGTAGTGAAGACAACAAATACGACACCTTCACCATTTCCTTACATCAGTGATGAACATGTTGAATGAATGTGAAGGAGACAGTGATACAAACTATTTATTGGTAGAGGGAACATGCATGCCACAGTAGATAGTGGAATATACTATTGTTTAGAAGAGGGTGCATGCATGCTAAGGGCACACATGTCACACCTTCAATTAATCCCAGTTTAGATGTTGTTTCAAATTTAGCAATTTCAGCTATGGATAGAGTTTTTCTATTATTATAACTTTTATTTTCCTATTTTTAGCTTGAATGATCTATTCTTACTAAAACTATGCAGATCCCTACTCAATTAGAATACTTATGCATGAGAAATTCCTATCTTAGGTAGAGGACACAAATCTCAAGGAAGGGATGCATGCTTTCATGCTCCATTTCATTTTTTGATGGAGACACACTAAGTTGGCACTCTTACCATGCAACTATGGTGAAATAGGTGATTAGGTTAGGGCTATGATTTGGCAAAGTCCAACCAGATAGGCTTTTTCATGTGTCCATATTCATTGTACTTTCTCTCCTCTTCCTATTCTATAAGCGATATGAAAACCATTGTGTTTGTTATCGAGGTTTTGTTTTGAACTATTGTAGTGTATCTATTTCAGTATTCAAGAAAAGATAGATGCAATTGAGAGTTCAGATCTATGTATTCTCCATTCAAATTTTCCACAATATGTATTTGTGAATCAACAACCTAATATTTGCCTCTTTTTTGTTGAAACTTTCAAGTTTTCAGCTACCTAGTATTTAGGTTATTTTCAAAATATACTGACCATTGTTAATGAAAATAAAGGTATATAAATACAAAGGGGTATAAAAAATGTAATGAAAAAATGGATACCTACAATATCGGGTGAAAGTAGGGGTTTTTTAAATTTGGAATGTGTGTTGGGTTCGTATTGGTAGGGGTTAAATAAAGTAAATTTTGGAGGTAGTTTCCAAATAGTCAAACTAAGGGTATTGTTTAGTATGTCACGAATGCATGTGCTATGTCATAGGTTCATTGAGTGAAGTCACTGTGGTAGTAGAATGGATCAAAGGGATGGACAAAATGGATTTCACCACTAGAAGAGGAGTATAAAGAGGGAGCAATTAATTAAGGATCAAAGAAGAGATCAAAATTACAAATTTATTGGAGGAAAGGGTGGATTTACCTTTTTGATGAGTTAAATTCATTGAAGGTTGACCATTTAAACTCAAAGGGGCATTTGAGCAAAATTCATAAAAGGGGGATACATTTTCTCATTCAACTTCCTAGCTTGCCAACCTTTTAGATTATTTTTCTAAACTAGAAGGTGGTGGGGTGTGGTAGTGGGATTTTAGTCCCTGGCAAAGTGGTAATATCAATGAAATATGTTATATTTGAAGGGTAGATGCTCGTAATGTAAGTGTTGAAGATGGGACCAGTCATCTTTGGTCAAATTAATAACTTATAATAGGCCCTTCATGATATATATCTTAGCTCATGTTCGAGCACAAGCAAACGTTTCATATTTTGGCTCTATTTTTGTTAATAATTTTATGCAATATGTTGCCAAAAACCTATAATGATTTGTAATCGGAATAATGTAGAGATAGACAACCAAGGAAAACCTATATTGGGATTGTTAAAGGCATATCTATTTCTAAATATAAATCTAAATTTAAATACATGCTTTATGGCACGATAAAATTTAAATTATTTTTAAAGATTAAATCTCCAGCATCATACATCATTAGATTTCTCCTAAATTCCCTCCATGGTTTCTTTGTTGAAGGAGTTTATGAAAGAATGGCTTTGAAATTAGTTATCTCATTAGAAATTTTCTTTATTACTTTCTGAATAGAATCTAAATCAACAACTTCTTTTTCTTTTTCTCCTCAACAACTTTACTAGTTGTTGGTTTCTTTAGGATATAAATTATTTTAGTTCTTTCTTGACTTGTTCCTTGTTTTGAAGCCATTTTAAGAATTTGTTTCTCAACATTAAAATATTCTTCCATATTTTGAGCTAGTGTTTGTTTTTATTCTCTAATAATGATTAATGAAATTGATCACATAAGAGAGCTTATGTAGACCTCAAACAAAACATCATCACATAGTCTTGAATTAGTTGGAATCCTATTCAAAAGAGAAAGAAATCTTTGATTAAAATCTTTAATTGATTCATTAGGATTCATTCTAATATTTGATATTTCTAATATTAAGGATGCCTTGGTTTTATCTTCACCAAATTTTTAAAGAAATTTGTTTTGAAATACACCCCAACTAATAATAGAGCCATTAGATAATGTAAAATACCAAGAGGTTTCTTTTCCCTCAAATGTATAAGGGAAAAGTTTACATCCTTGACCTTCATATTGTAGTGCTCCAAATTTCAAAGATATCATAATTTTTTTAGTGTGTTCTTTAGCAAAAATAGGCCCATTAGGATTAAACTTTAGAAGAAATATTTTAGGATGTTTAGGAAAATCATGTTGATCCCCACCAATATTAATTGGACCCACTGATAACCAAGGTTGACCAGCCACAGTTGGACTCAAAGGAGGAGAACCTGAAGATGGTGAATTTGGAGGTCCTATACGTGGAGGTATAACAGGTGGAGATGTTGGGGGTGGAGGAATTGAAGGAGGAGGAGTTACAAGTTGAGTGATAGGTAAGACAAAACTTGGAAAACAAGTAGTAGGAATTATAAGAATTTGAATAGGTGAAGAGGCATGAGTTTCAATAGGTGTGGTTGAGGGGTGAGCACTTACTGGTGTAAATAGTTGTGATGCTATAGTATTAAATTCCCCAATCAATTTCCTTAAAAGGAAATAATGGATTCATTATTGCTGAAAATTATGAAGATGACTCAAGACTAACTTGTGATGAAGAAGCAGTTAAAGCTTAAACTTATTTTTTAGGTATTTGCCTTCCTGATATATTGAATACAATGGGAGATAAACATGATACTTTGTGAATGAGTGTAAGCCCTTGAAAATTGCAACTGAGGATGAATAGGGGCAGAAGAAACTTCAACAAATACTACTATATATGCCTCTGGAACATGTCTAACTATTGAAGAAGTATTTCATGGTTCACTTGAATGACATGATATAGGAGAGGTATTGATATCATATGATGTAATAGGAAGACTAGATTTAGATGAATTATCAACCATACATTATTAGTTTCCCTCCTCTAGTGCCAAAATTGTCGACAAGAGGAAAAGTTCATATCTACAACGATTGAGTATTGTCCCGATCAAGGTGCCAATTGCACCCCTATTCATTTGGTTTGATTATATACTCTCCAGAATGAAGGCCTAGTTTCCTATTCTATTCTAAACTAAGGTAAATAAATGCTAAAATTAAAACTTAATTAGGGAAAATATATGACATAAGTTAATATTTATAATATACTAAAAAATATGAAAATTGTTGTGTGTGTGTGGAAATAGCTTCATTGATCTAACGGATGTAAGGGTGGGGGGATGGGGAATCATTCAAACATAATACTAAAGAAAATATTGATAATGTTTGACTTTAACTCGAATATGTGTACTTTTAACCACACATAATGACTTTTGGGGTATTTTTCAAAAGCTTATGAAAAATTGGTTTATGTTGTAGATTTTAACCCTATACAGAAATTAACTGCATACAAATTCTAAAAAATAGAAAACAAACAATAGCGAGAGCATAAAACATAAAACATATATAAACAGATATTTTTCCATGGATCCCAAAACCGAGACTACCAAATTGTTATTTCATTATATTCCTTTCAATGTTACAATACATATATATACATGTTGAAGCATCCATTAACCCTATCTTAGAACATACCCATAGTTCCCTTGACCAGATCTACAAAATACCATGGGCGGAAAACCATCATGCCCAAAACCATGTGCGAAAACCACGCACACAACAACAGGTAGGTCTGCCCACCTGATATAGGGTCCAAAAAATAATTCCTGGGGCACTGCCCTAAACCCCGTAGAGCGGGGATACTGCCTCCCTCAAACTCCCCAACAATGGGGGCTACTACCCCCCCTGTTGCTCCTGGAGCAATGAACATGATGGCCTATCGCCCCCCTGTGTGTGGGGCTAGTTGTGGAAAGAATATAACACACACCCAAAATTTTCCCACTTGTTGTTTTCTTTCCACAGGGGGCCATAAGAGAGCTTAGTCATTGGTTCAGCCCTACAATGCCCATTTTTCCTCTACACTAAGAGAACTTCTCAATGCTCACATACTTTGTCAATGCTTATGCAGTATTCTTCAAAGTGTCCACATTTACCAACAACACTTTTTGTCCTCAACCATATCCCTCGCAAAGTTATATTGAACATCAATGTGCTTTGTATTTGAATGATAAGCAGGATTCTTTGCCAAGAAAATTGCACTTTGGCTTTCATATTCTAAACTTATAGCTCCCTGTACCAACCCCATACTTGAACATAATCTCAACAACCAAACTATTTCCTTTCTTGCATGAGTGGCTGCCATGTATTCTACCTCTATAGTTGAAAGTGCCACTACAGACTATCTCTTGTTCATCCAATTGATTGCATCTCCAAATAGGTGAGTTACATAACCAATTGTACATATTCTTTGATCCAAATATCCAGCCCAATCTGCATCAATGAATCCATGGACATCCAAGACTCTATCCAATCCTGGTCTTCCTTGGTAACATAGACCATAATCACTAGTGCCACGCAAATACCTAAAAACAAGCTTCATTGTTGTCCAATGCTCCTTCCATGGTTTTGACATAAACCTGCTCAATACTCCCACTGCATGTGAGATATCTGGTCTAGTATATACCATTGCATACATCATACTATCGACTTCACTTTCATATGGAAAACGACAGATGTCCTCTTCCTCTTGTTATGTCTTGGGACATTGTTCAATAGATAACTTCACACCTACAGGAATAGGAACCTTCACTGCTTTACTATCTTTCATATTAAACCTCTGAAGTATTCTCTCAGCATACTTCCTCCGGTTTAACCAGAGCTTCCTCTTTACCCGATCTCATTTAATTTCCATGCTCAAAATATAGTTTGGAGCACCAAGATATTTCATGCTGAATTTGGAGGACAGTTGGGTTTTCAATTCCTAGATAATTTCTTTGTTACTTCCAATCAACAACATATCATCCACATACAAGACCAAATAAATAGCATGGTCACCAATTAATTTAAATTACACATAGTGATCTACTTTGCTTCTAGTGAAGCCAAGTCCCCATATAAATGTATCAAATTTATGATACCACAACCTTGGTGACTGTTTTAACCCATACAAAGACTTTTTTAACCTGCATAGCAGTTCTTTCTTACCCTTCACCGCAAAACCTTCCAGTTGCTTCATGTATATCTCTTCTTCTAGATCCCTATGAAGAAATGTTGTCTTCAAATCCATCTGTTCTACCTCAAAATCAAAAGCAACAACAACAAATAAAAGTAATCTAATGGAATCTACCTTGGCAACAGTGGAAAAAATATCACCAAAATCAATTCCCAACACCTGGGAATAACCTTTTTCTACCAACCGATCTTTTTATTTCTCCACCTTGCCATCTGCATTCATCTTCTTCTTAAACACCCATTTGTTGCCAATGGGTTTCCTTCCAACCAGCGACTACACCAGATCCCAAACCTCATTTTTTTGAAAGGATGTCATTTCATCAACCATGGCCTCTTTATATAGTTTTCCATCCTCTGAATCTACTACTTCCCTAACAGTTCTGGGATCATCATCAGTAATAGATAAAGAGAAATTTGAATAGAAAGTAGTTGGACTATACCTTTTTGGCTACCTTCTTTTTCAAACTGATCTTCTCACAGCTGGAGTTTGTGGCTCTTAATCTTCTGATCCCTCTTCTGTTGTAGAGTCTGATTCCTCCTCCTTTAGCTCAAACTCTATCTTCTCAAGTTCCTTTGGTAGGAATTCATGTTTAATAACATCTTTGACCTCTCTAAACACCACATCGCAGTTGTACACAACCTTCCTTGTTTTTGGATTACAAAGCTTATAACCTTTTAAACCATCCTTATATCCAATAAAGATGCACCTTTCAGATTTACTACCCAACTTTGTTCTTTTTTCCTTTGGAACATGTGCATATTCATCACATCCAAATACCCTCATATGTGAAAGAGAGGATTTCTTACCAGTCCATACCTCTTGTGGAGTCTTATCCTCCAACGTTGATGAAGGTGATATCTTGATCATGTAACATGCAGTCTCCACCACCTTTGCCTAGAATTCATGTCCTAACCCGACACCACTGAGCATGCTTCTTTTCTTTTCCATCAATGTTATGTTCATTCTTTCCGCAGCTTAATTTTTTTGAGGTGTGTATGTAGTAGTATTTTGTCACGCTATACCAAAATTCCTACAGAAGTCTTCAAATTCCTTCTTGCAAAACTCTCCACCATTATCTATCCTCAACATCTTTATCTTATTCTCTATCTGGTTTTCCACTGGAGCCTTAAATTCTTTAAACCTATCAAAGACTTTAGATTTCTTCATGAGGAAATATATCCATGAATTGCTTGAGAACTCATATATAAATGATACGTAGTACATAGAATTACCCATTGATGGAAGCAAAACAGGCACAAACACATCATTGTGCACAAGATCTTATATATGTTTCACCCTCTTAGCACTAGAGGAGAAACTCACCCAATTTTTCTTCCCATGTACACAATTTTCACAGAAATCAAAATTGAGAGTGCAATTAGACATACCTTCTACCATACCATTAGCATGAAGTATTCGAAGGCCCTTCTCTCCAATATGTCCAAGCCTTTGATGCCATAGCATAGTCTTTTCTCCAGAGACCACTACATTTTCTACTCCACTTTTAGGAACCACATAACCATTACACCCATCAATAACCGTGCTACCCCTAAAGCTTGTATAAAGTTCCAATCCAAACTCCCTGAATCAATTCCAGTGCCCGCTGAGCCATCTTGCAAGTATCTTTCCCAAACACTATTTTTAAACTTGCATCATCCAACTTGCTTATAGAAATCAGATTTTTGGACAATGCAGGAATATGCAGAACAATCAGAAGTGTTCTAATCCTTCCACCTTGCAATTTTAGCTTAAATTTTCCACGACCGATGATTCTAGCCTTCCTATCATCCCTTAATAAGACATCACCACCACCATATTTATCATACTCACATAACCACTCCCTATGGGGTGTGAAGTGAAAGGATGCACTTGAGTAAATCATTTGTGCCTCATGATCTACATGTGTAATTGAAGAAGACGCCAAGTACACATCCCCACCTTCATCTGAAGTGGTTTTTGCCTCTGCAGAAGGAGCATCATCAGATCCCTTTCCTTTCTCAAGAGCTCTAGATCTATGGTCCTTCTTGAAGTTCCCTTCCTTTCTGCATTTCTAGCACACCTTTATAGGTTTTCCTGGAGATTTATATCTCCCTCTAGATTTAGATCTCCCATTCGAGGATTTGTTTTTTTTTTTTTTTTTTTGTTCTGTGATCGTCCTCGTACAGACAAGGCATCACCATTTTGACCTTCCGTATGTTTCCATCTCATCTCCTATGACATCAAGGATGAGACTCTGGGATGGTGGATTGCAAGTATGTGTCAACTCTGATGGAACTCAACTTCAAGAAACCATGTGGAAGTATTGTTGGGCTCAAATTGGAAAACACTTTAGAGTATCGATAATGTGTGGGGACCCTGATGTTCTTGGTGATGTTATCCTTCATCATCACTCTCAAGGAGTTGATAGAGTAAAGCTAGTGTTCAAATCCAAAATGCCTTTTAAATAAGCTTCTAAATCAATTAGGGGAATTTTGAGGTCTAAAATGGGCCTCCTAAGAAAAATGTACCACCAAAATAAACTTTATAAGAACTAATAGGATTCAATATGATGATGTCAACCATGGGGGATGATTCACCATTTTTGGAGTAAAAAAATAAAAATATTATAATATAATAAAATAATAAAACTACTTTTTCAACTCGTTTTTCAACTTATCTCTCTAAGGTTTTACTTAAATTTCAAGCAGGATTACTCGTTGGATGCAAAATTTAATTCATAATCCATGGAGTACCCATGTTGCATACTTTTTATGGACCCTGCTACATGAAAAATGAGAAATATATGAAAAAAAAATGATTGCAATAAGGTTTTTCCTGTATTTCTCATTTTTCGTGTAGCAGGATCCATCGAAAGTATGAAACATGGGTCCTCCTTGGATGAGGAATCAAGTTCTGCATCCAACAAGTGTTATTGCTCAAAATTTGAGTAAACCCATAAGGATATTAGTTGAAACAACGAGTTAAAAAATAGTTTTTTTCTTTTTTCCCTCTAAAATTTGATAATGTAATCTAATATTATTTTATTATTTCCACTATTATTTTATAATTCCCTTAGAAGGCCCATTTTAGACCTCACAAATCCCCTAATGATTGGTAAATCCACCTAAGTCAAAAGACAATCAAAATTAACCATGGGAGCTACTATAAGGGCCTAAAGCTAAAGGAGAAGGACTATAAGCACATAAGTCACTCATCAGACCCCTATCAGGAAAACAAAATAGGGCAGCGGAGTGTGTTTACACAGGTGCACCTTGCTGTTTAAACATTGAGCATTTTCCGGTCGAATTGTTATCCATCCCTTCTCGGGGGAAGTGCGAGGTGGGTAGCTTACTCTAGTGATAAACAAGTGTCCCCTAGTAACGAATCTTCAGATCTAGATCTGATGGTCCAGATTCATTCTAAGGGGGAAGTGTGAGGTCCAACGTCTCGCTATCCAACCTATCAGAGGGTGGTGGGAGTCGGGACCACTCGCCACGTGGACTAATCTACGGGCGCTTTTCAAGCGAGCATGGATTCAAATGCGTAACAGTAACTCCACCCACCCCTTGCTACTGTCCACTTATCCCTGCCATCACCCAATCACATCCAACCTCATGTCCCTCCCATGAAATCACCCCCACATCATCCAACCATTGCCCTCGTTCCATTTATAAAACCCTTCCCGCTTCGACATTTTTAAACATTTTCTTATATGCATTGCTCTTATGTCAGTCACTTGTCCAGAACATCGTTCCAGATCGGCCAACCAAGTACCTCCTCCCAACGTCATTTTCAACCCACTCCACAACACTTAGATAACATGTTACTCTTGTACACCTATAATTTTTCTCAGCTACTCGTAAAAATTGAAGAAAGCAGACCCCAAGGCCCCAAAGACCTGAGAGATGAAAACCTCATCCAGCGTTGACCCCCTCATGGATACAGAGGCGCAAACAACTCATCGTACTTTTGCATATCACCTGGTTGACCTCTGTTTTGACCTATATGGAAACCATATCAGGGGTGAGGACCCATTTTGAGTAATTGACTCTAGCCTATACTACCAAATCACATGCACTGTACATAACTTTCCAAAAATCATCTCCTGGTTGGCCGTAGCATACATTGATAAGAAAAACTTCTTTGTTTCCTCCTCTGGGGCCAAAAGTCTCGAAGTTAACCCAAAGCTAATTCAAAAATCCTTGGTGTACCCAAGTTCTCTAGAACCCAACAATTTACTGATGTCACCATAGTGTATCATTATTCTACCCTCCCAGCCAATGAGCAACAGTCTTTCCTGTAGATGGTCCTGGCCTCTGGCCTATAAGCCCTACCTATAGCTATCAACTTTCCTATCACCATATTTTTTGAACCTACCCAAACTATCCTATCCCTAATTTCCCATTTGCTGGGTGATAATGATGCCAACATAGCCAAAAACCCACCTTGGGTTTTTAACACAAATGATGTAGTCTGACCACCTATTTGATATTCTAGCCTACCTATTTGAGGCCATAAGGTTTTAGCTACAACATTTTTCCACCACATGCTATTTCAGATACTATTATTTGTTTTTCTGTTTGTTTGTTTATACCCATGTGAATGAGTTTGAGTGCCTAGGCCTCATCTTAGTGGATAGCAACAAGCAAAGGAAATATTTGTTTGACTAGGAAATTGTTGTTAGAAATAGGCCAAATGTTCATGGTTAATCTCAATTCACATCAAGTTATATGGCCATTGCATAGAATATTATCCATGGTTTTTCTACCCCCAAGGTTCTCCCCCAACAAAGAGAGCTTCTTGAGCTTACCAAAGACACTAGGGTAGCGGACTGGTACCTTTTTTAGGATCACAAAGATGCTCTATCACCAAGTCTTCATCCTTTATCCTCAGGTTATACAACTTTTTTTGTAGGAACAATTTATTCACTAGAGACTTAGATTGGTACAAAGTCCCTAACTTGTCCCACAAAGCCTTCGCCGAAGCTTCCACTTATACATTCAATAATACTGAATCTGAGATACACGACCATATTATGCTCTTTGCCTTCCAACCCAACTTCACCCAATCTTCAGCTAACACTGTCATTAGTTTAGCACATGGATTTACTGTGATCCACTGATCTTTATCCATGAGCAGATCCTACATCTTGAGTTTCCACAACTCAAAAATCTGACCATTAAATTTTTCGATCTCTATATTTCGACTGCTCACCATCTTCTTTCACCACAAGAACCGATCCTTCAAATCTCCCACTGAACAATATCTACCACAGGCTCGCAAAAACCCTCAGCAACAAAGGCGTCCCCTTGAAGCCAAAACAACTATGATACCAAATGTAAGTTTTAACCTTGTACATAAATTACCTATGTATGAATTCTAAAAAATAGAAAATAAACAATAGCGAGAGCATAAAACATAAAACATATATACACAAAGATTTTCCCCTAGATCCCAAAACTGGGACTACCAGATTGATTTTTCATTATATTCCTTTCAATGTTACAATACATATATATGCATGCTGAAGCATCCATAAAACCCAATCCATTAACCCTGGATTAGAACATAACCATAGTTCCCTTGACCAGATCTACAAAATACCATGGGCAGAAAACCATCATGCCCAAAACCATGTGTGAAAACCATGCACAAAACCATAGGTAGGTCTACCCACCTAATATAGGGTCCAAAAATAAATTTACCTGGGGCACTCCCCTAGACCCTGTAGAGGGGGGCTACCACACCCCTCAACAGGGGGGGCTGTCGCCCCCCGTGTGACGCCCCCGTGCCTAGGGCTAGTCGAGGAAAGAATATAACACACACCCTATATATATATATATATATATATATATATATATATATATATATATATATTCATTCATGTAATTTAATGAAATTAAAAAACATAAATAAATATATCTCGTAAATGAGAGCTATTTTGAATATTAAAACTTAATGTCAATGAATGAAGAACAAATAATAAATCTGAAATAAGTAATTCTAACAATAATATATGCTAAGTTATTTCAAAGGAAATAATCACTAACACATTCTAATATTCCACAGAATTTGATATGTAAATGAAAGAAAAATAAAAATACCATAAGTGTCTATTATGTAATTAAATATATCACCATATGTCAAGCTCATAACTCCAAGAACCAATCAAAATATGAAAAGGCCTTCAAAACTTGATTAGAAAAGTACTTTATTACAAAATCAAAGTCTTAGGTTTCAACAATTTCCAACCTATATTCCAATGTAATGGGTTGTATAAATAAGAAAATTAAATGGGATAAGATTTGGTTTCAGCTAAATATAGAAAATATTTAAATTTTTTCTTCAACGGAAGATAATACTAAAATATAAATCTCATCAAATCAAAATATCTTCTTCCTTGAATTGGGTAAGTCATTTTAAACTTCTTTCATGATTTCAGAAGCTGAAATTGACTTGATTAACATCTTTTTAGGAGCATGATTTTGGATGTATGCAACCCATTGCAAATACTTCTCAGGAATCTATTGAAGATAAATTGGTATAAAATTGTCAATATTGAATTGACAAGTGGATAACAGATTTTAAATGTACCTCTTTTTTTTTTGTTATATCTCATTGAAAACTTGGAAATAAATTTCATTTAGACAAGAGGAAGTTGTAGGAACTTATAAAAAGTATGTTCATTCCATGCACCAATTTCATTTATATTGTTTTGATCCGATGTTATTTTATCTTCAACTTCTTATTGATTGAGTGTCAATCGAACTGATTCCTTGAGAGGTTTTGGATGAGGCATATCAAATTCATCTGTTATATCTAATCCTGAATCTGAAACAGAGTCAAAAATCTTAATTGCATATTCAATCATTATTTAATTTCTTTACAGTTTGAATCCCTTCAGTTTAATGAATAAATCATAAGATTTTTGTATTTCTTTGAGAATTTCACAACATTTTTAGGACTGAACTGCTTTTCCCAATCAACGGTATACCCAAATTTATTATTTATCATTTTATCTTCCTCCATTATTGACTCAATTTTGTTAGTGAAGGATACTAACTCCTTGAAAAGCTATAAATTTTATCCATTTGTTTGTAAAATTTTAGTTGAACTTTCTTTAACCTCTAATTTACCTGTAAAGCTTGTTTTTTCAAGAAAATAATACTTGTGGCAACTTCTTGGATTTGTTTGATTATTGCTGCAAGGATTCACATTCATTCTTGAAAGATGAAATTTTATTTTCTTCAGCTATTTTTAAATCTTCCATCTCATTAGCATGTTGAATAGTAAAATCATTTAACTTTGTCTACCACAACTATTCCAATGTTGATTTTTTTGAATTCTATTTTTGCTCTAACTATGGAAGAGTAAGAGAAAGACCTTATCCAAGTACTATGGAATGTTTCTTCCATTATTCCTCATCAAAAAAATTATTATTTCCAATTTTGATTCAATTTCTTTAATTTTATCCAAACTTTTAATATACATATAAAAAATATTATCAACAAAATGTTGAGTATAATTCATGAATGCTCCAAGTACTCAACTTTACTCTTTAGCCTTTTTCACTTTAGCCTTTTTCATAGTGATCTCCTGAAGCTTCCAACTCAATTCTGTAACAACTTCAAAAGAATCATCATGCTTTCGTTTTTTGGTCCTTTTAACCACTAATTTGGTTTGTGAATTAAAATAATACTCACTTGAGGAAGGAACTATTTTAGTGGGTGGTTTTGCATAAGGTAATGATCTGAAAATAGAAGAAATAACTGGATTGTTTGTTGAAATATGGATCAGTGAATTCCCGGAGACCAACCTTTTGAAATTGACGTTAATGATCTAGGAGAATGTGACATAACTTGAATTGTATCCTTATGAACCATCTGAGTCTCTGGGGTGATTTCCATTGGACTTTGTTGAACATATCTGTTAATATCTTGAACAACTATTTGAATGATTTGTTGTGCTTCTTCTAATATTTTAACATTTTCTTCTTCTGAAATATCAATGCCTGTGGAAGTCTTTGGTTGTCATGTTTGGTCAAGTGACTCAACAACGATTACCATTTTCTCTATCATAGAAAAACGTTTCTCCTAAGATACTTCTTTCTTTGCGCTTGGAGACGTTTCTGCTTGTTGTTGTACATTTCTTTATTTTTCTTTTTAAATTACAAAATATGAAACGTAAGATGATGATAATGAAGAAAAATGAAATGAAACTAGAGACTTTGGTACTTGAACATTTTTCTATAACATTAATAGAGAAGAAGTTTTTGCAGGAATATCAGTGATTTGGAATGTCAAATTTTCAGATAATTTTAATTTTTCAAAAGGATTTGAAGTATAGATATTCCTCTGCTTATGTCAAAAATCATAAGGATAAGTCATCATCTGAATTTTCTGATTCTACTCATTTTCTCTCTTCATAGAAAATAAATATTTCTTCCCATGAGCGCTTATGTGCATCTTGAGTCATGTAGGTAGTATCTGAAATGGGTGAAGGATTAAAATTGGTATCTTCAATTTCAGGGGCTTCCATTACTTTCATTTTCATTTCCTGAACTACGTGTCTGGAAGCTTGTGTTTTTACTTTTTAAACCATTTTCAGATAAACATAATTTTAACAAAACATCTGATAAATTTAAAAAGAACAGTTTAAAATAAACTTGATACTAACCAGTAAATCCCAAAATTTATGGGAGCTTACTATTTTTTTTTTAGAAAAACAAGAGTTTTTTTCTTGAAGAGTTTGAGAAATTTTAATGCAAAAAACTCAATTTTTGGGCATTTAACAGCTTTTCAAGAGAAACATTGGTGAATTAATAAAAAATAATGCAAAATAATTAAAACATGTAACGTGTGCATTGGTTCATTAATGCCCATTAAACATGAAATTAAATCCAATTGTTAAGTCGTTCATAGACTTAGGCCCTACTCAAGTAGTCGAGGGTTAGAGTTTTATTCGTCTATTAAATTTTTTATTGAACATCATATTTCCAACTTCTCGACCTCTAGTGTTATTTATGTAAAACAAAACAAAATTATGAAATGATGAAAAATCCTGTAAAAATAAAAAGAAATTCATAAGGTAGTTTGGAGGTCAGGAATTATTATCAACTATATAGTCAGAAGCCAGGACCTATCATCAATTAGCACAGAACATTCAATACCCAAAAATTAGGACGTTCGGAAGGTTGGGAGTTGGAGCTATCGAGTAGTTAAGAGGTCAGGACTATTACAAATTGATACAAATCATGTTATCTGTTATGAAACCACCTCACAAAAAGATAGAAAAGATAGATGAACGCCTTACAAATAAGCCTATTCGAGGGGGAAACCTCCTTTACATTACACAAATGAACAATTCTTAGATGATACAAATGACAATACCTCCTTTCTATATATAGGAGTCTAAGGGGTCATAATATAATCAGAGCCGACATAACAATAATAATGTAAGGGCACAATAATAACAATATGGGGACTACATGGGCACAACAATATAATAAGGGGGTTGTACTAATAACAATAAGGGGTTACACTAATAGTATAAGGACTTAACATGCCCCTCTCCTTCAAAAAGTGTTGTCCTAAATGCTTGAGTAGTTCTTGATGCTTCTGTATAAATTATTGTTCTCCCATGTGGAATCTTCAGCGAGTAAGTTCTTTCACTTGATGAGATACTCTAAAATTGATCTATTTCGTAGCTTTCAATTACTCAGTTCTGTGACTGCTTCAAGTTCCAATATGAGTTTTCCTTCCTTGGAAGTTCTTGCAGTACTGTTTGAACTGGGATCTTCTGCAACTTTTGAATGATCTCCCACTCCTTTGGGCATATGGATATATGTAAGGCTTGATGTTTGGAGGAACACTTCATGGAATCAAATGAATAGCATGATCATGATCACGAATAGGTGGGAGGCCTTTGGGAGTCTCAAATACCTTGGAATGATTGTCCAAAACGTTTCGGATATCTGGAGAAATTCATGATTTCGATGTGGGATCCTCTAGTGAACATAATTGTGAAATTACACCCTGTTGTTCTTTATTTAGAAGATTTTTCATGATGTTAGAGTTGATTATCTTTCCAGGTTTTCCTTTGATACCCCTCAATTCAACTTCCTTTCTTTCCCAAAAAAAATTCAAGAAAAGTTCTTGAAAATTAAAGGCTATCGTACCCAAAGATTGTAGCCATTGAACTCCTAGTAAAACATCAGCATCACCCATTGGAATGGAAAGCATTGGGCTATTCAATACATATTCTTCCATGTATAGCTTGATATTATGGTACTTTCCAAAGAAATTTATGGTTCTTCCACTTGCAACCATCACTTGACACTCCAGTGCTAGATATAGGAAGTAATTCAATTCCTTGTCTATCTTACAATCAATAAAATTATGGGTACTACCCGAATCAATCAACACTCTTACCTTTTTCTTCTTGATATGTCCTTCTATCTTTGACAATTTGAGGAGTGATAATTTCTTCTAATGCATTACAATATATGGTCGAATTTGATTTCTTGAGACTCGATGTGATCTTTCAATTCTTGAACATTTTTCTTCTTGATATGTCCTTCTATATTGATAGTTTAAGGAGTGGTAATTCCATTCAATGCATTACAAGATATGGTTGGATTCATTTCTTCTTTCTTGATGCAATCTTTCACTTCTTGAACCTTTTTCTTCTTGATATGTCCTTCTATCTTGAGAGTTTTAGGAGTGGTAATTCGTTTCAATGCTTTACAAGATATGGTCAGATTCATTTCTTCTTTCTCTAGGGTTGGCTCCTGGTGTATATACTCTTATTTTGACGTTTCTTTATCCTTTTCTTCATCCTCTCCATAATAAATGTAAAATAATTTCTTCTTAGCACACTTATGACCTTTAATGTATTTGTTATCACAATTGTAACAAAGCCCTTTTTCTCTTTTTTCTTCCAATTGTTGTGGTGTAACCCTTGTAGGTTGTGGAAGGCTAGGAGAAACAACACTTCCATCTTTATAGTTGTGAGGGGTAGACTTCCTTGTTGCCATAATTTTGCTTTCCACTTTGTAACAAAGCCCTTTTTCTCTTTTTTCTTCCAATTGTTGTGGTGTTTCTCTAAAGAAGGTGTTGCTCTTTGTATCCTCATAATGTGCTATCATTTCCTCTGTGAAAATTGACCACGTAACAAGTTGTTTACGAGAACAAAGCCCTTTATACCATAAAAATTGATCCGGTTCTAAATATGAAGATGCAATACATACCTTTTGTAATAGTGGTACACCATGTAGATCAAAATATTGCTCCATCTGTAGTATCCAATTTACTGGATCCTTTCCATCAAACTTCCTCATATCACCTTTTCTTGATTTCATGAGCTCGATCTTGAAATGACTGTAACTCTGTACTTTCAGATCTCAAAGTTCTGAAATTGTCTCCTACAGTAGCCCTCTGAGTCCTCTTTCTAACCCCACAAGTTTGATCAGAATTTGATTCTCCAAGAAATAGTTATGCCCAATCTCCTAAGATGACCTGATTATATAATGTTTCAGTAGAGCAAACTTGTACAATGTGCCACATGTTACTGTTTCGACCTTCGGATCTGAAAAATATGCACAGAAAACTATAGTCTGTCCTATTTATGTAACTTCTTATGAACGTTCAATTTGTTTCTCACAGAGAAAGTTATGATGATTTTCCCAAGGTCACCTATTTAGGATGTAATTCGGGAGACTGCAAAAACCCTAACTTCCTTAGGTCAGATATCCAAAAATGTAGCAAGACAAGATCTGAAATTCAGACTCGATATTCAAAACGATTTCTTCTCAAATGGGTTTTTTATTTAGCTTCTGAAACTTGGTAGCGAAAAGGTTATAGCGATAATACCATGATGACTTGTTTTAGATGAAATTCTGGAGCTTGCAAAATCCCTAACTTCCTCATATCATATCTCCGAAAATATAGCGAGACAAGGTCTGAAATTCAGACATATGGTTCAACAGGATTTCTTCTCAAATGGGGTTTTTATTTAGCTTCTGAAACATCACAAAAAAATGTTATAGCGAAAATACCACAATGACCTGTTTGGAGCAGTGAAACCCTAGAATCCAAAGCTCTAATACCAAATGTTATGAAACCAGCTCACAAAAAGATAGAAAAGATAGACCAATGCTTTAGAAATAATCCTCTTCGAGGGGGAAACCTCCTTTACATTACACAAATGAACAATTCTTAGATGATACAAATGACAAGATCTCCTTTCTATATATAGGAGTCTAAGGGGTCATAATATAATTAGAGCCGACATAACAATAATAATGTAAGGGCACAATAATAACAATAGTGGGCTTCTATGGGGCACAATAATAAAAATATGGGGACTACATGGGTAGAAAAATATAATAAGGGGGTTGTACTAATAACAATAAGGGGTTACACTAATAGTATAGGGACCTAAAATTATCCAAATGTCAGGACAATCGAGAGTTCGGGTCAAGATAAATTTTAAAATATTTTAATGTTGATGAATTTAGATCTCCAACCTGAACTATTTATTATTGAATATTTTAATTTTTGAAAGTTTTACCAATGATAAACATCTTCCTTTTGAGGAACTTTTTAGAATAAAACAATAAATTTGACGAAAATTGAAGTGTCCCTATTTTAAAAATTTAAAAATAAAGGGGGGTTGTTGTAGGCCTAACAACAAGTTTGTAGGTTGGATGTTGTTGGGGCTTCGTAAATTGGTCAGTTGGTTTATGGTACTCGACATTTACCTAGATTTGGGAGAGTTATTTCCCGATGGATTCAAATCCCCATCTTGCGGGTGACCCACTTTTGATATAAAATGAAAAACATGGTCTACAGCTTGGAGGAATACCCGAGGCATGTAGCCAATTGGCATATTTTATCAAACAACTACTACTATTAGTATTTATTTGAATTATGTTGTAATTAATTATGTATGTTTACTGTGTTATGTGTGAATTATAAGTTTCTATTTGCGAAATATAAATTAAATGATATTGTTATGAAATTATATGTTTGTATAGAAGAAATTGCATTTGGACATGCATAGAACATATACAAGGATTAAAATAAAAGGAAATTTCCCATGAGAACATGTGACAATGGTAGAAGGCACATAGATAGGCCTTAGTTAGAGGCTACGGTAATTATTATAATTGAAACAAGGGAAAAAAATATCAAAACTTAGGTTACATAGTTTGCCTAGGTATGAGTATGCCCTAGCAAGTTGCTATCATACACCAGCAAGTGACCAACAGGGGCTTGGGGACATTAAAAATTACATACACATTGTTTTATCCCTTTACAGTCATATAAATAGGAGGTTCATCATATGGATATTAAATATGTCTTCTAGCATAAGGATATGAAAGAAGAAATTTACATGGAAAAATCTTCTAGTTATATTTAGAATGACTCTAGACTTGTTTTCCACATTAAGGAATCGCTGGAGCACCTTGAGATTGGCATGCTAAAATGGATAACTTTCCTCTTGACATTGGATTTTCTAGACACCATTCTAACCCTAACTTCTATAACAATAAAATAGGTAACCATCTCATTATATTTGTTTGTTCTATTGATGACCTTATACTCATTGGTGGTGACCTAGAAATTTTAACCAATGTGAGATCCATCCGTCAAAATATATATATATGATATAACTAGGATGTTTGCCTTATTTTCTTGGCCTCCATGTCTTGTAAAACAAGGAAGGAATTTTATGTTATGAAACCATCTCACAAAAAGATAGAAAAGATAGATCAACGACTTATAAATAAGCACCTTCGAGGGGGAAACCTCATTTATATTACACAAATGAACAATTCTAGGATGATACAAATGACAAGGCCTCCTTTCTATTTATAAGAGTCTAAGGGGTCATAATGTAATCAGAGCCAACATAAAAATAATAATGTAAGGGTGCAACAATAACAATAGTGGGCTTATATGGGGCACAGTAATAACAATATGGGGGCTACATGGGCACAACAATATAATAAGGGGGTTGCACTAATAACAATAAGGGGTTACACTAGTAGTGTAGGGACCTAGCATGCCCCTCTCCTTCAAAAAGTGTTGTCCTCAATGCTTGAGTCATTCTGGATGCTTCTGTATAAATTCTTGTCCCCCCATGTGGAATCTTTAGTGGGTAAGTTCTTCCACTTGATGAGATACTCTGAAATCGATCTATTTCGTAGCTATTGGGTTCTTGTTTTTGTGACTACTTTAGGTTCCAATATTATTTTCCCTTCCTCGTCAAGTTCCAAAAATATTGTTTGAACTAGGATATTGTCACTTATAAAATTCTTTAAGCGTGAAACATGGAAAACTGGGAACACTCGGGAAGATGCATGAAGCTCCAATTTGTATGCCATAATACCAATCTTTTGTAGTGCCTTATAAGGACCGTAGCAATTTGGTGATAATTTATTATCCTTCTTAGCTTGCTTGAGGGACATTTTTTTGTATGGTTTTATTTGTAAAAATACCCAGTCACCTATATGAAAATTGCTTGTGCTGCGATGTTGATATGTCTGTTGTTTCATTCGATTCTGTTCCAAAGTGAGGTTATCCTTTAAGAGTTGGATAACTTGTTTTTGTTGAGGGTCTACCTTAACACCTTCATGAGATACAATATGACCCATGTATTCCACCTCTTGTACTCCAAAGGAACATTTAGAGGTTTTTGCATATAATTGTTTCTCATCCAATAGTCTGATTACTCTATCACCATGTTGAACGTGATCCTTGCAAGAAATGTTGTAGATTAGTATATCATCAAAAAATACTAACACAAATTTTCTAAGGAAGGGTTTGAAAATGGAATTCATCAAACCTTGGAATGTAGAAGGTGCATTGGTAATGCCAAAAGGCATGACCAAAAATTCATAATGACCCTCATGAGTTCTAAATGTTGTTTTCAGAATGTCTTTAGTCTTCACTCTGATTTGATGATATCCTGCATGAAGGTCCAACTTGCTGAAGTAAATTCCTCCATGAAATTCATCCAATAATTCATCAATGAGAGGAATGCAAAATTTATCTTTAATAATGAGTTTGTTTAGCTCTCCATAATCTAGACACATACGCCATGATCCATCCCTCTTGTGCACCAATACTACTAGAGCAAAGAAATAACTTTGACTAGGTTGAATTATACCAGCCTCTATCATTTTGCAACCAAACGTTAAATTTCACTCTTTTGTGCAAAAGGATATCTGTAAGGCCTAATGTTTGGAGGAACACTTCTTGAAAAATGAATAGCCTGAACATGATAAAAAATAGGTGGGCGGCCTTTGGGAGTCTCAAATACCTTGGAATCATTCTCCAAGACTTTTTGGAGATCTGGAGAAATAGATGATTTTGACGTGGGAACCTCTAGCGAACATAATTGTGCAATTATGCCACGTTGTTCTTGCTTTAGAAGCTTTGTCATGCCATTAGAGCTGATTATCTTTCCCGATTTCCCTGCGATACCCCTTAATTTAACTTCCTTTCCTTCTAAAAAAAATTCAAGAAGAGTTCTTGAAAATTAAAAGTTATCGTACCCAAAGATTGTAGCCATTGGACTCCTAGTACAATGTCAACACCACCAATTGGAATGGAAAGCATTGGACTATTCAAAACAGATTCTCTCATGGATAGCTTGATACTATGGCACTTTCCAGAGAAATTTATGGTTCTTCCATTTGCAACCATCAGTTGACACTCTAGTGTTGGATATAGGAAGCAATTCAATTCCTTCAATATCTTACAATGAATAAACTTATGGGTATTGCCCAAATCAATCAACACTATTACCGTTTTATTCTTGATATATCCTTCTATCTTGATAGTTTGAGTAGTGGTAATTCTTGCCAATGCATTACAATATATGGTCAGATTCATTTCTTGATGCTCGATGTGATCTTTCACTTCTTGAACCTTTTTCTTCTTGATATGTCCTTTTATCTTGAGAGTTTTAAGAGTGGTAATTCTTGTCAATGATTTACAAGATATGATCGGATTCATTTCTTCTTTCTCTAGGGTTGGTTCCTAGTGTATATCCTATCCTTTTTATGTTTTTTGATCCTTTTCTTCCTCCTTTTCAAAATCTATGTAAAATAATTTCTTCTCAACACACTTATGACCTTCAGTGTATTTTCTATCACAAATGTAACAAAACCATTTTTATTTTTTCTTCCAATTGTTGTGGTCTAAACCTTGCAGGTTGTGGAAGGCTAAGAGCAAAAACACTTCCATATTTATAGTTTTGACTGGTAGGATTCCTTGTTTCCATAATTCCCCTTTCAATTTTTCTTGCCAACCTGAATGTCTTCTCCAATGAATCAAGTTCCCAAAGAAGAACCTTATGTTGAATGTTATCCTTTGAAGTCCCTATGAAGGCATCAATCCTTTGCTTCTCTGGAATATAATTTACCCTTATATTCAATTTTTGGATGTCCTCAATGTTCTCTACCATTGAACCCTTTTATTTGAGATTTATCAATTGGATAAAGAAGGTGTTTCCCTTTGTATCCTTATAATGTGCTATCATTTCCTCCGTGAAAAATGACCAAGCGATAAGTGGTTTACGAAAAAAAAACCCTTTATACCATAAAAATTGATTTGATTCTAAATATAAAGATGAAATGCATACCTTTTGTAACAGTTGTACATCATGTAAATCAAAATATTGTTCCATATGTAGTATCCAATTTACCAGATCCTTGCCGTCAAATTTCCTCATATCGCCTTTTCTTGACTTTAGGAGCTCGATCTTGAAATGACTATAACTATGTAATTTCGGATCTCCAAGGTCTTAAATTGTGACGTCCAATAGCCCTCTGCTTCCTCTTTCCATTGTCACCAGTCTGATCGAAATTGGATTCTCCAAGTAACATTTATGCCCAATCTCCCAAGATGACCTGCTAATATACTTTTTTAGTAGAGTGAACTTGTACGAAGTGCCACGTGTTACTATTTTGACCTTTGGACCTTAAAAGAGTACATAGAAATGTACAGTCCGTCCTCTTTTTGCATCTTCTTACTAAATTTCAATCTGATTCTTAGAGATAAAGTTATGACGATTTCCCCAAGTCACCTGTTTGGCATGTAATTCGGGTGCCTATAGAAACCCTAAATATCTTGGACTATATCTCCGAAAATATAGTGAAACAAGATCTAAAATTCGGGCCCGAGATTGACCACAATTTCGACTCAAATAAGTTCAGAGTCTTAACCTTCGTAGAAATAAAATTATAGTAAAAAGTCCACGATGACCTGTTTGAGATGGAATTCTGGAGATTGCAAAAACCCTAACTGCATCAGATTATATCTCCAAAGATATAGCGAGACAAGATCTGAAATTCGGACCCAAGGTTAAGAACGGTTTCAGCTCAAATGGGTTTTTTTTAGCTTCTGAAACTTTGTTGAAAGAAAGTTATATCGAAAATTCCACGATGACCTGTTTGGAGCAGTGAAACAGTAGAATCCAAAGCTCTGATACCAAATGTTATGAAACCAACTCACAAAAAGATAAAAAAGATAGATCAACGACTTATAAATAAGCCTCTTCGAGGGGGAAACCTCCTTTATATTACATAAATGAACAATTCTTAGATGATACAAATGCCAAGGCCTCCTTTCTATACATAGAAGTCTAAGGGGTCATAATGTAATCAGAGTCGACATAACAATAATAATGTAAGGGCACAACAATAACAATAGTGGGCTTCTATGCGACACAATAATAACAATATGGGGACTACATGGGCACAAACATATAGTAAGGGGGTTGCACTAATAACAATAAGCGGTTACACTAGTAGTATAGGTACCTAACATTTTACTTTCCTATTATATATATGCATGTGACCTTGTTCACCATTTTCACGTAGAATATTGTAAATCAACCCCATCTACCTTCTTGTTCAAAGTCAAACTTCCTACTAGATGTTTTACACCCAAACTAGATGCCATTTTGCATCATTAGTTAATTGGTATCCTTTTGTATTGAGTCATACTATCTTGATATTTCATCTTTATGTTGGTCATGTTTCCCAAAATATGAAACACTCCATGAGATCCATTGGGAAGAAGAAAAAAATAATATTTTAGTATACCTAGGCATGCTTTAGCTTGGGGCACATTAGAATTTGGGGGGGCTCCTTTATTGGTTTGTTTCATTCATTCTCATTGGGTTGGTTACTAGTATGATTAAAATGCCATTGTAGGTTATGTTTTTAGCATGGGTTTTGGGTATATCACTTGGAATTGTGAGAAGAAACATGCTCTTTTTCTTTCATCTATAGAAACAGAATATTGAATAACAATTAGTGAATTTCAAGAATCCTTGTGGCTTCAATGGATCCTTCTAGAGTTTGGATTCTAGTGGTAACATTTGGCCACACTTTGGTGGGATAATTATAATGATGTTAAGATTGCTAGATATCTAGTTCAAAATCAATCCAGCAAACACATTAATCTATTGGTGCACTTCATCAAAAAGATTATCTAGGATGATGTTTCAAACTATAATATGTACCTAGATGTTACCAAGTTGTAGATACTATTACTATGTCCCTTACAAAAGTGAAGTTTTCCAAATTTTGATATATATTAGGTGTTTAGGTAGTTTTCATGAAGGGGGGATAGTCTGTAATTACTCCTTCCTTCTCCTATTGTGTCACCCTTGCAAATCCCCCAATCATATCCAAAGTGGTTCTCATTGGGGCGTGTTAAGATATTTAGACACTTGAAAGTTAATAAATCTCAACTTGGTCTAATATAATTTTAGGTAAAGATTGTTTATTTAGTATGCATTGTACTTAGATAATTTAATGGTCATTGTTATTTTCTAGACATAAAGTAATATGAAGGCTCATCTTCTCCTCAATGCTAATGGATATAGTGATCCATGGATTAATTCATAATTATTCAATGATATCTATTTAAATATCATGGATGGTCATTTGTTGATGATGAATTATGAGAAACTCATTTTTTTACATTAATATATTGACTCGATTGGCCATGTTAGCTAGGGTCATGGACTATTTCCATTTCTAAGGTTTTTAATGATGTAATAAATTGGTGTACATAAGTTTGCTCTATTTGTATTGGCAATTTATTTGTATGAGAAATTTCTTTAAGGTACGCAACCTATGTGGATACCCCTATTTATCATATAGATAAGGCACCTCCAAGTTTCAATGGTAAGCTCAAAGGCAAAGGGGTGTTGAAGCCATAATAGATTAAATATAAAAGAAATGGGGGTATAGTTTTCATTAGGGTGAGAGGATAAAAAGATAAGCTTTTGGTCAAAGGCTATTGAAGGAACAGTAAAGGAGGAGATGTGTAAATTTTTTATGGCCCTAAGGGAGGCCTATATTGGAATAAATGTATATCATATGACCCGGGGGGGAGATATATATGGGGTTAAATATATATGTAATATGTAATTGCATGTGAAATAGGGTTGGCCTAGTGATGAAGGGGTCACATGGACAATGTGTGCCAAATATGTACATATAGAGATCGTCAAGTCATTAGTGAGGACATGTGATTTGTATGTATGAATGAATTTGGGCATTTGGAGTATTTTTCCCTATAATTATATATGTTGGAGTTGTTCCCCACACTCATATTGGTGTTCATGGTGTGTACTTCAAGTTTTTTAATGTATTTGGATCATAACAAAATTAGTCAAAAAAGGAGCTCTAAATCAAGAATCAATTTAACCACCCCACAATATGCATAATCGAATTTCTCTTATTAAATTAGGTGAACTTTCCTTGATTCAATTTATGGTCATACAAGACACAATCTATAATCAAACCATCTACCATCTCTCTTACAATATCCCTTATAAATATTACTCTTATTTGTTCCTCCCAAGAGAAGAGCATGCTAAAGTCACCTACTAAGAATCTATTAGATGTAGGAAAATATTCTCCAAATATTTACAGTGAAGACCAACCATCTTGCTTTCCTTTGTAGTGGATTAAAGTATGTATGCTAAAGAGTTGTAGTTTTTGTCTAGAGGTTTTAATGAGTAGCAAGGTAAAATCTAATGATGAGCAACATAGGCATGAAGAGTTTCCATCACTCTACTATCCCATAAAGTATAAATATTCATTGAGGATTTTCATGAACTAAGGGATGAACTTTCATTATAATTCCAAACTTGAGAATTTCATCCACACATTATCTTATACATTAGTTTCCTAGAGGAAAATGAGAGATGATCATTTTTCTCAAACTAAACCTTGCATTGGTTATTTCTTTTTATATGCTATGAGACCTATGTACTTCTACAATGTTGACTACGTTTCTAGAATTTTGTCTTGATTTGCAACTTCCTTGTGTTTCTCTTTGTTGGTTTTAATACCAAGTTTCTTTGAGGTTGGACATCATCACCTTCTTCATCATTTGATAAAAAATACGATTTTTTTCAAGAAGAAGTATTGAGCAAGGTTGTCTCAAGTTAAGAGGGGAGGGGGAGATGAGAAAGGTGGGGTAAGGGGGCGGGGGGAGGGGGATGCTCCTTAAGAAGGGATGATTGGAGAATGAGGATGGAGTTGTTCATTTTGTAGAGATTGTAGGAAATATTTCAATAAGAGGTTGAGGAGTATGGTTATTAGTAGAAGGGATCAAAAGTTTGGACAAGGGGATTTTTCCACTATAGGAGGAGTATTAAGAGGGAACAATTCATGAAGGATCAAATAAGAGATCAAGATTGCAAATTTATTAGAGGCAAGGGTGGATTCAACTTTTTGATGAGTTAAGTTCATTAAATCTTGTTGATATGAATTTATAGGGGCCTGCTAAACAAAATTCATATATGGTTGTTTCTTTTTCCCATTCAACTTCCTAGCTTACCAAACTTGTACATCGTCTTTTGAAACTAGAAGGTGGTGGGGTGTTGTTATGAAACCAGCTCAAGAAAAAGATAGAAAAGATAGATCAACGCCTTAGAATTCAGCCTCTTCGAGGGGGCAACCTCCTTTACATTACATAAATGAACAATTCTTGGATGATACAAATGAAAAACCTCCTTTCTATATATAGGAGTCTAAGGAGTCACAATAATCAAAGCCGACCTAACAATAATAATATAAAGCCACAAAAATAACAATAGAGGGATTCTATGGGGTACAATAATAACAATATGGGTAATACATGGGCACAACAATATAATAAGGGGTATAACTACAATAGTAATGGGGTAATCACTAGTATTATAGGGACCCAACATGCCCCTCGCCTTCAAAAAAGTGTTGTCCTCAACGCTTGAGTAGTTCTGGATACTTCTGCATAAAATTCTCATCCTCCCATGTGGAATCTTCAGCGGATAAGTTCTTCCACTTGATAAGATACTCTGAAATTGATCGATTTCGTAGCTGTCGAGTTCTTGTTTCTATGACTGCTTCCGGTTCCAATATAATTTTTCCTTCCTCGTCAAGTTCTGGCAATATTGTTTGAACTGGGAGCTTGTCGCCTATAACCTTCTTTAAACATGAAACATGGAAAACTGGGTGCAATCGAGAAGCTGCAGGAAGCTCCAATTTGTATGCCATAGTACCAATCTTTTGCAACACCTTGTACGGACCATAATACTTTGGTGATAATTTATTATCCTTCTTAGCTTGCTTGAGGGACATTTGCTTATATGGTTGTAGCCGTAGGAATACCCAATCACCTACATCAAAACTTCTTTCACTGCGATGTTGATCTGCCTGTTGTTTCATTCTATTCTGTGCCAACACGAGGTTATCCTTTAAGAGTTGGAGGACTTGTTGTTGATGTTCGATGTGATGTTCCACTGCCTGAACCTTAGAATTTTCTCTTAAATATGATGTGATGGATGGTGGTTGATACCCATAAAGTGCCATAAATGGGGTCATTTTTGTTGCTGTATGGAAGGAAGTGTTATACCACCATTCAGCCAGAGGCAACCATTTGACCCATTGTGTCTGTTTATCAGATACAAAGCAACGAAGATATCCTTCCAAACATTTGTTTACTATCTCAGTTTTCCCATCAGATTGAGGATGATAAGATGAGCTATGAGCTAACTGAGTACCAAGACAAGAAAATAATTCTGTCCAAAAATTTCCAGTGAAAATGGGATCTCTGTCACTTACAATAATCTTTGGGTTTCCATGTAGCTTTTGAATTGTTTCCATAAATGCAGTAGAAACTGTACTGGCTTTAAATGGATGTGATAATGCACAAAAGTGTGCATACTTGGTAAGTCTGTCAACTACCACCATGATGACACTCTTTCCCTCAGACTTGGGTAAACCTGTGATAAAATCCATTGAAACCTCCTCCCAACGTTGGCTTGGAATGGATAAAGGTTGTAATAGACCCGGTGTCTTAATTGTTTCAACTTTATTTTGTTGGCAAACCAAACATTCTGCCACAAACTTTTGAATATCTGATTTAAGGCCATCCCAAAAAAAATTCCTTCTTAACCCTGTGGTAAGTTTTTAAAAATCCTGAGTGCCCTCCTAAGGGAGAAGTGTGCAATTCCATAAGAATCTTTTGTTTTAGCTGGGAATTCTTACAGAGGTATAAGCGATCTTTGTACCATAACGAATCATTTTGCCAGCTAAATGTATCAGACGTACTGGAATCTTGTTGTAGCTTTCGAATAAGTGCCCACACTTCTTCGTCATTCTTCCATTCCTCCCTTGCTTCGTTTATCCAATCTGGTTGGATAATAGAAATGGCGCACAACAATGCTTCCACATCCTCATCCTTTCTTGAGAGTGCATCTGCCACCACATTTTGCTTCCCTTTTTTGTAGATGATTTCAAAGTCATAACCCAACATCTTTGTGACCCACTTTTGTTGCTCTTCAGAGGATAATCTTTGTTCTAAAAAGTATTTAAGGCTATCATGATCCGTTTTTACCTTGAAGTGTCTTCCCATTAGGTAGGGTCGCCATTTCTTAAGTGCATGGAGTATTGCCAACATTTCCTTCTCATAAATAGCTTTGCTTAAAAACTTTCCCTTGATTGGACGACTTTCAAAAGCAATGGGTCTTTCATCTTGCATTAGAACAACACCAATTCCATTTCCTGAAGCATCACATTCCACAATAAAGGTTTTTGTGAAGTCCGGTGTAGCTAAGACCGGTGCTTGGCACATTGCCTCTTTAAGATGTTCAAAGGCCTTTGTTGCTTCCGGAGTCCATGAAAATGCATCTTTCTTCAATAATGTTGTTAGAGGTGCTGCTATTCTCCCATAATTCTTAACAAACTTGCGATAATACCCTGTCAACCCAAGAAATCCTCGCAGATGCTTTATGGATGTGGGGATTTTCCATTCCTTAATGGCTTTAATTTTGCTAGGGTCTACCTTAACTCCTTCATGAGATACAATATGACCCAAATATTCCACCTCCTGGACTCCAAAGAAACATTTGGATCTTTTTGCATATAATTGTTTCTCCTCCAATAGTTGTAGCACCCTGTCAACATGTTCAACATGATCCTTCCAAGACTTGCTGTAGATTAGTATATCATCAAAAAATACTAACACAAATTTTCTAAGGAATGGTTTGAAAATTGAATTCATCAAACCTTGAAATGTTGAAGGTGCATTGGTAAGGCCAAAAGGCATGACCAAAAATTCATAATGACCCTCATGAGTTCTAAATGTTGTTTTCGGAATGTCTTCAATCTTCATTCTGATTTGATGATATCCTGAACGAAGATCCAACTTGGTGAAGTAAATTGATCCATGCAATTCATCCAGTAATTCATCAATGACAGGAATGGGGAACTTATCTTTAATAGTGAGCTTGTTGAGCTCCCTATAATCCGGACACATGCGCCATGATCCATCCTTCTTGTGCACCAATACTACTGGAGCAGAGAAAGAACTTTGACTCGGTTGAATTATACCAGCCTCTAGCATTTCTGCAACCATACGTTCAATTTCACTCTTTTGGACATAGGGATATCTGTACGGCCTGATGTTTGGAGGAACACTTCCTGGAATCAGATGAATAGCATGATCATGATCACGCATAGGTGGGAGACCTTTGGGAGTCTCAAATACCTTGGAATGATTGTCCAGGACTTTTTGGAGATCTGGAGAAATAGATGATTCCAATGTGGAAACATCTAGCGAACATAATTGTGCAATTACACCTCTTTGCTCCTTTTTTAGAAGCTTTGTCATACCATTAGAGCTGATTATCTTTCCTGGTTTCCCTGCAATACCCCTTAATTCAACTTCCTTTCCTTCCGTAAAAAATTTGATGAAAAGTTCTTGAAAATTAAAAGCTATTGTACCCAAGGATTGTAGCCATTGGACTCCTAGTACAACATCAGCACCTCCCATTGGAATGGAAAGCATTGGGCTAGTCAATACATATTCTCCCATGGATAGCTTGATATTATGGCACTTTCCAGAGCAATTTATTGTTCCTCCATTTGCAATCATCACTTGACACTCTGGTGCTGGATATAGGAAGCAATTCAATTCTTTTGCTACAATGAATAAAATTGTGGGTGCTTCCTGAATCAATCAACACTATTACCTTTTTCTTCTTGATTTGTCCTTCTATCTTGATGGTTTGAGGAGTGGTAATTCCTGCCAATGCATTACAAGATATGGTCGGATTTATTTTTTCTTCATCTAGGCTTTGTTCCTGGAGTATATCCTCTTCTTTTGACCTTTCTTGCTCCTTTTCTTCTTCCTCTTCACAATCTATGTAGAATAATTTCTTCTCAGCACACTTATGACCTTTAGTGTATTTGCTATCACAACTGTAACAAAGCCCTTTTGCTCTTTTTTCTTCCAATTGTTGTGGTGTCAACCTTATAGGTTGTGGAAGACTAGGGGCAACAACACTTCCGTCTTTATAGTTGTGAGTGGTATGCTTCCTGGTTGCCATAATTTTGCTTTCCATTTTTCTTGCTAACCTGAATGCCTTCTCTAATGAATCAGGTTCCCAAAGGCGAACATCATGTTGGATATTATCCTTTAAAGACCCTATGAACACATCAATCCTATGCTCCTCTGGAATATCTTTTACCCTTATGTTCAATTTTTGGAACTCCTCAATGTGCTCCATTATTGAACCCTTTTGTTTGAGACTTATCAATTGGCTAAAAAAAGTGTTGCTTTTTGTATCCTCATAATGTGCTATCAATTCTTCCGTAAAAATTGCCCAAGTGATAAATTGTTTACGAGAGCAAAGCCATTGATACCATACAAACTGATTTGGTTCCAAATATAAAGTTTCCATACGTACCTTTTGTGTGCTTTGCACATTATTGAGATCGAAAAATTGCTCCATCTGTAATATCCATGTTGCGGGATCCAAGTTTGTGTTCAAATCTATCTTCAATTCTTTCATGTCTGTCTTCAAATATGTCTTCCAATCATCCATCTTAGCTTCCACGCCCTTTATCTTAGATTCCATACCATTTATCTTAGCTTCTGTTAGCTTTTGTGAACGTGACATTTGTTGCACTTGTTCTTGTAATTTTGATATATCATGTAGCATTTCTTCCTCTTCTTCATGAGTCATGCTAGAGCTTTCAGGTTCCTTACTAGGTGTTTGCATTTTCTTTCCTCGGGGCATCAGTTACCGATAATAATTCTTTACTATGCCCTTTGAATTCCTTCAAACCCAGCTTACGCAAAAAATTAAAAAAAAAAAAAAAAAAAACTACACACCTTTTTTCACTTTGTAGAAGCCTGATATTGAATCTAATGTATCTCTGTAATTCCAGATCCTCCAATTTTAAAATTGCGACCTGTAGTAGCCTTCTGCGTCCTCTTTCCAATGCCACAAGTCTGACCCAAATTGGATTCTCCAAGGAAGAGTTATGCGAAATCTCCCACAGTTACTTGATTATAGACTAGTTCAGTAGAGCGAACTTGTAAGACATGCCACAAGTCACTGTTTCAACCTTTGGATCTGAAAAATGCATATAAGAAACTACAGTCCGTCCTCTTTCTGTACCTTCTTACGAAATTTCAATCTGATCCCCAGATAGGAAGTTATGACGATTTTCCCCAGGTCACCTGTTTGGAATGTAATTCAGGAGTCTGCAAAAAGACAAACTTCCTTAGATCATATCTCCGCAAATATAGCGCGAAAAGCTCTGAAATTCGGACCGAGGTTCAATGCGATTTCTTCTCAAATGGGTTTTTTTTTGCAACTTCTGAAACGTCGCAAAAAAAAAGTTATAGCGAAAATGCCACGATGACCTGTTTGGAGCAGCGAAACCCTAGAATCCAAAGCTCTGATACCAAATGTTATGAAACCAGCTCAAGAAAAAGATAGAAAAGATAGATCAACGCCTTAAAATTCAGCCTCTTCGAGGGGGCAACCTCCTTTACATTACATAAATGAACAATTCTTGGATGATACAAATGAAAAAACCTCCTTTCTATATATAGGAGTCTAAGGGGTCATAACATAATCAAAGCCGACATAACAATAATAATGTAAGGGCACAATAGTAACAATATGGGCAATACATGGGTACATCAATATAATAAGGGGTATAACTACAATAGTAATTGGGTAATCACTAGCATTATAGGGACCCAACAGGTGTGGGAGTGGATTTGTTGTCCTTGGAAAAGTAGGCATATCTATGAAATATGTTATACTTTAAGGGTAGATGCTCATAATCTAAGTGTTGTAGATGAGACCAATCATATTGGGTGAAATTGATAGTTTCAAAGAAGCCCTTCATGCGATATATCTTAACTCATGACTGAGCACAAGCAAACATTTCATATTTTGGCTTTATTTTTGTTAATAGTTTTACACAATATGTTGCCACTAATCTCTAATGATTTGTAATTAGAGTAATGTCGAAATAGATAATAAAGGTGAGCCCACATTAGCATTGTCAAAACCACATCCATTTCTATATCAAAATCCAAATATTACTAACTTAGATACATGCTTTGGGGCCTAATGAAATTTAAATTATTTCTAAAAATTAAAAATATCCATCTCTTTGAATTCAAATAAAAGGTTGTAAATTACTCTTTCATAAAAAATAGGAACATAAAAGAACTTGCCTTTTATAAGGGACATATAGTTCTTTTGTATACATTGGTTTATCTATTGAATCCCTTGTTAAGACGGGGCATAATTAGAGAAAGCTTGACATTGAAGGTGACGTATTCTTTCCTCATGAATTAATTGTAGTCGCATGAAAGGATATTTCCTACGAAAGAAAAAACGAGATTTCAAAAGTCCTAGTTATAATGAGAAAGAAGGGTAGTTCGAAGGGCTCCCCAAGAAGCAATGGCTATGGAGATGGAAAACAAAAGAATAATATCATGAGTGTTGAGGTTCATTCTAAATTTCTAACACAAAATTCCCTATGCCCACATTATAAATTGTTTATTAATTTTTATAAAATAGACGCTTAAAATCCAGGTGCTTACATGTTTAATTTAAATGTCATAGTGGCTCGAAAGCTACGTTGCTCTGTTATTACTTTTTATTGTTTGTATTGTTCGGCCTTCACAACTCATGCAATATACGTATCTCTGAATTATGAGGACATTGAATAAGCTACTATTCTAACAAATATTTAATCAATAAAATATTATTTGTCTTTTCAAATGAAAATCAACAAACGGATAGAAAATAATGGAAACAATAAAACATTTTCAAACTCAACAAACAGATAGAAAATAATGGTAACAATAAAACATTTCGTAAATTTTATGTTGTTTTAAAAGAATCTGCGTGTTTGAAAAGAATATTGGCGATCACTACGTTTATGATATATTTGTATTAGGTAGATTTATTTAAAGGGATCATTTCATGTCGACTTAATCATAGAGTTTAGTGACAATCATAGGGCTTGACCCTAAGAGTGCTGAAAAAATTGAACCTATGACTTCTCAATAACAAAAATTCTTTAATTACGAAAACTCAACCAATTAAACTAACTTTCATAACTAAATTTACATAAATATTTTATGATTATATATATATATGCGCATTATATTATTTTTGGTATCTCACCAAATAGACAACTCTACCGAGTTGAAGCATAATTAAACACTTTTCAAAACTATATTGAATTAATTTGCAAAAACACACCTGATATAATTTGGTTTTCATTGTTTTAATATATAAATATATTTATTAAGATATAAAAATATATATTTTGTTTTGTTTAAGGAATTTTTATTTTACGTAAAGAAGAACGAGGTACTTAATTTTACGTTATTTCATATTTTTATTTAAACTTTTTCATATACTAATACTATTAGATGTTTTGTTCGTAAATTAATTTTATGTTTTAATTTAAATTTTTATTTTATAATTATAAATGAAAGATATTAATATATTTTTGTTATATTTTTTCTAAATTATAAATAAAATTTGAAATATTAATTATATTACATTTCTAAATTTAAATATATTTTTAACATTAATCTAATATAATTATAAAATTAGTATATGAATTATCACCTTTGACTCTTTCAATTTTATGGGTGGTGGTGACCTATCGATTTAATAAGATGAAGGTGGATGGTGCGATAGAATATAAACATCCTGCTCTTTACTAATAATCTTTTCCAGGTTTCAACATCACACTCCTTCGAGGAAGGACAAAACGCATTTGTCTTTTATTATCATAAATATATTGAAAATAACTATGGAAAGGGCTTTTTATCAATATGTGTATGCTTTACGTTGAGGTTCAAGATATGAGGCAAGCTAATGGGAGCACGATAAAGATAAGAGTTGTAATAATCATATGCACCTTTCTCCAACTTTAAAAAACAAAAATGTATTGCTTGAATTTTAATTAAAAGTATTGCATGTCAGGCTGGACCCATATATTTGTAGGTAATGAAAATTGGATTATAATAAGAACAACAATGTTTACTATATACGTAGAAAGCGAGCCTTTCATAATCAATTCAAATTTCAAACGTTATTCAATTCTCATGACGCTTCCTAGTTTCTTGATATTTTTAATGATGCCACGGCCACTCGTTTGAACATGAAATTGTTATTCAACTTGTAATCAACATTTCCATTACCAACTTTCCATTGGTGTTTATTAACACTTACGAATTTGTTTCTTAACAAACATGTAGTCCACATCAAATTGAATTTTAGGATTGTGAAAAACATAATTATATTTTATGACGAGACTAAAGATAAACCAAATATCAACTAACTTATAACAAGTACAAAATATGAGAAAATTAATTGAATTCTTTTGGGTAAAAAATATAATATTATGTTTTTGTTTTAATATTATTGTGTTGAGAGCTATATTTTATAGTCAATTATGAGGGGATGTGTGATTTTGTCCATGTTCAATGTGGAGTTGACATATATTCCTTTTAAAATAAAAATAAAATATTCTCTAGAAAAAATATGAAGTTGAGTATGATAAAAAATAATAATGAATTTACATGTTTGGTTATTTTTAAATGTCTCACTATGCTCACTAGGTTAGTTGATATTACAATCTAGAATGAAGACGATGTAAAAATTTTTTATTCTCACTCTCAATCATAAATAAAATATTTTGATATCCATGTGAAGTAACATAATTTTATCTCAATTTTAGAGAGATATAGTTATTATTATTATTATTATTATTAATCTTATATGTTCTCTTTTGAATGTTAAAAATATATAATTTTTATATTTAATTTAACATATTTCAACACAATCTTCGATGGGGGTGTCAATGCATAGGGATGTGAGGATCGGGGTGGGTGCTTGCCACCATAATCATACTCTGAGCATTAGACGAGGGGCGGTGTGACACCTAAGTGACATGCACCCCCTTGTGAGAGAGGAGGCTAAGGCCACTCGATAGTTATTCTATTTAATGACATTCGTGTGGATTTACAGTGTCATGGTGTCATTACGAGAAAGAGAACCAGTTTGATGGTTATGGGTTTTTCAAACTAGTATGGGATGGGCATGGGATCACTCTCAACCTACATTATATAAGCAAGGTGGCGAGGATAATGAGGATTGTTGTCTATGCATCTTGGGAGTGGTTATTGAGGGGGGTTTTGTTATGCATGAGGATGTTAGAGTGAAGGGTTATCAGTTTGACTAAAACTCAATGGGGATCCTGGAATATGGTATGCCTGTTTGAAGTTGTCTAGAGATTCAATTAATCATGTCTATCAATTTTATGTTGTGGGTGCGTTGGTATTGCTACACAAAAAGTTGTGGAAGCTCCATGCCTGGAATGAGGTAAGAAACTATGGCTCTGTCCCTTTGTATGTCTCTTTCTTGTTTGAAAAACTTGGTTTCTAAGATATTGTAAAGTGGTGTTGGGTGTTGATTACCATTCATGGTAGTTTGAACCTTGTTAGTTTTGGGTTGTGGGGGATTTTTTATTATGGTGGAGGGTCGAGAGCCTTGGAATAGTGGAATTGCACCTAGCTTCTCTCATATCTAGTTGGGGAAGCATTTTGGCCCTTTGTAGCATGCACCATATGTCCATTTTAGTGGGGAGAATGGAAGCCAATAGAATTGATGGTCTAGTATTGAGTTTACTGGAGTTGTGCTTGAGCTCAGTTAACCTCATTCTATATCAATTTGGATGTCCTGAGCTCATTGTGTCTCAGTGGGTTAATGCAAGAAGTTGTGGAGATGGTTATAATTGTGCACTGACCTAGGGGGCATTTTATGGTCATTTGCATTTCAACACTTATGTGGCATCTAGTATTAGCTAACCAAACCATTGTGGGGGCACTCTTAGTTTTTATACATAATGTTCTATTATAACAAGGCTTGTTGGTTCACTCACTAGTGTGATGTTCTCTTGTTTATGCTAGAAGCTCTGTAGTTTTGGGGTTGACTTTGTTTTTTGGCAGAGGGTCAATTAGAGTAGCGTCATCGTTAGCCAGCGAGAGGCCCAGTTGACAATGCACTGCCAACGAGGATGGGTGAGAAGTGGATTGGGAAAAAGGGGGCTACACACAGGGCATATGCGGGAACATCAAGGGTAGCGTGAGGTCGTAGAATGGGCCCCTACTAATCCATTTGGCATTATAGCCAACCCCCCCTTATCAAATGATATGAACATTATTTTGTGGAAAATTACCATCACTCTGGACTACCTTAGTTGAGCTTGTCATGATGATCAAAATGATGTCATAAGTTTCATGAGCAATCTTCACCACAACCATTGGTAGATGCATGATCGCTTAGCCATCCCAATAAGGGCGCAAAGGCATATTCAAGAGAAGCTAAAGAAAATTGAAGCGATGTTGTCCCATATGAATAAGCATGTCCATTGTGATTTTAGGCCTCCTTCATCTCCTGGCTCAGGTTTAAACCATCCTACTTCGGTCAATTCTTTTTTATTTCTAATGGTTTTTGGTTATATCTTGACCTTGTAGGTTTTTTGGTACCACTCACCTGTCTGGTTATGGTTTTCTATGCTATTTTGGAAGTTTGTCTTGTATTTGGGTTAGCATGTAATGGTCAATAAATCTAGTAAGAGTGAAGCCAGTAGCATTTTGAGAAGTTGTACTTTGAGATGTAATCTTCTAGGTTAATAGAAATTGTTTGATTAACACAAAAGAAATCAATACAATACTTGAATAAATTATTTGAATATCAATGCAAATTAATTTCAATTCACAAAAAAAAGACGTAATTGAAAGAAAAAAAACTCAATTATTTCCTGATAAGAATAATAAAAGGGATATGTGTAATTCATTCAAAATTTTCATTTAAAATTAGTATGTTGTATTGAAAATATTAGTAATATTAAAAAAAAATAATGTATGTTATAAATAAAATATTTCAATATGTAGGGTTAAGTAATATTAACATGTATTTCAAAGTATACTAATAAAAAAACCTTTTACTATGTACAATGTGGTTCATAAATAAAATATTTCACCACCCATGTTAAGTAAAAGGCTAAAAAATGTCAACTATGTATATATTATATATAGTTAATAAAAAAATTTATGTATATAATATATAAAACAATTGGAAAAAAAATTATGGTTAAAACATTTCAAATAATCTCACTATTTTACATTTTATCCCCTTTTGAGATATACTTTTTGTCAATTTTGTGTAAAATCCAAGGAAGATTTTTTGGAATTGCAATTTTAATATATGTAGATTACACAATCCAAGTGTCCAAGGAGATTTTGAAGGCATTAAATCCATTTATGCATTCAAAAACACACTTTATATATATATATATATATATATATATATATAGAGAGAGAGAGAGAGAGAGAGAGAGAGAGAGAGAGAGAGAGAGAGAGAGCACCAAGAACCATGATTAAATCTCTCGAGGAAAACAATTCTTCAAGTTTTGCACTATAATAGTTATTCTCACCTAAAAAGATCTGATCCCTCTCAAGGCATACTATATTTGTGCTTAAGATGGATTTATACTAGTAAATCCAAGTGGTATTGTAAGTCCCTAAACTTTGGTCATGTTGACTTAATAAATATGTATGGGTGCATATGGATAGTTGATATTTAAATTGATTCATGATTGGATATTAGTGGTGTTGGTTTGATTATCTTGCATGATTATGGGGTTTACTCACTTGAGCACCCACTACGACATAGTTTGTATGCCATGTCACAACAAGGCATTGTAATATGCATCGGTCCAATTTTTTCGAATGGGTGTGTCCGTGGGCTTCGCTGATAAGGTAGAACACATTGCAGGTCCAAGCAAAGGATTGCTCGGTTAGTCAACGGGTGATGGATCTTGTACAGAAAATTTTGATTGGACAAGTGAGATTTTTAGTTTTGACAATGGAACAAGTCGATTGTAGAAGAGGAGTTATGGTGTGGGTTGCAACACAAAATTTGGGGTTTTTTTGGGTGCGGGCCAAGGAACCAAATGCTTGCCCTATTGGAAAATAAAGAGTCAAAAATCTCATATGGTAGAGGAGGGTGCACATACATATGTTACCAATTATTGGGAATAAAGACACAATGGAAACCACATTGTAACAATCAAACATGGATTGGAGTGCACCACAAGACATTGGAGGGCCACGGGTGGCATGAATCACATAGAGACAAGATATTGCATGGTGGATAAGTTGTGCGCTACCCAAGTGTTGCAAACTAGATCACTATTGAGGGGGGCATGAATCAGTAGTGAAGAAGCTTATAATTTTTTTCCCAAATGATTATTCTTTAATCATGTACAAACTAAAACACAAAATAATAGATGAGAGCATCAAATATAAACATGAAACCATGAAAGCAATCAACACAATGAACATAGATATTTCTAGTGGAAAACCATATCCAAGGAAAAAAACCACCCATTGTTGCCACACTTTTCAAAGATTCTATTATGTCAACCAAATTCCTTACATAGAGATTTAGGTAGCTACTATCAAATGGAGACACTTTCTCATGTAGATCTACAGACTACAATCTGTTGAAGGCCACCACGATCAAAGATCCTTGCACGGTTACTCGTGAACTAACAAACGACTCTAGAGACTCCTATATATTGGAAGCCACCATGACTAACTAGCCTCACCTAGTTTCTTATGAACTATTCAACTACCATTGGATTGAGAAAACTACTCACTTATATTGAATTCACCAGAGTCACCCAACTCCACACATCTATGTGGTTCGTGTTTCATACATTTTCATACAGGAACCGAGAACTGCTCAACATAAGGACTACAACAACGTATCATCAAGGAACATAATCAAAAACTAAATCCACACCAAAAACTGCAACACAATCTCTCCACATAGTGAAAAAATAATATGATCAATGCATCAGCTAAAACCCCTCTGTAACAAGTAAAACTGCTTACAACTGAATGCTTCCCTCAAACAAAAAAGGGGAGAATATACTAGGAGAAAACAATCTCCTAAATCACTTGTAATCAAACATTATTTCATCTCCTCGCTCACTATACAAAATTTTGACTGAAACATACTCTACTATTTGTGGCAACACATGCAAACTGCATCAAAAAATCGACATCATACAATTCACACCTTGCACACAATCCTCCAAACTCACATTCACTCAACACACCAAGAGAATCAACCATACTATCATTGAGATTCCTCTAATATATAAATGAAATGAGGTGCTTTACCTAATAATTACCAGCAACTATTGAGCTCCACAAACTCTGTTCATGTGCTTGATTTGATTTGGATTCAGCTTATTGACTTGATCAAACCACTAACTTCACTTTACTTTTGAAATTTTCGACTTTGATTTCTTTCTAGAGGCTCCACTACCTTTTCCAACCACATAATAAAACGTTTTGATCAAGAACATCACCACAATACCAAAATTAGTTGAGTTACGTGAGGATTGTAGAGGAATTTCCATGAAAAACCTTAGTCGCATGCACAACACTTGCTAAAATCGATTAGAAATCTTCAATCGCTTGCATAGTCTTGTCTCCCAATGGATAGAAACTTTCAATCACTTTGATGACCCATTATCCATGCGACTGGGGCAGAGGATGGAAGAAAACCATATTTACTCAACTCATAACCTACACAAACTACTTGGACACCTTCATCAAATCCTGGACACACCTCCAAGCCTCTGTGACAATTTTGCAACAGATGACATTGGCCAAAAACCTTTGCAACAATTCTGTGACATGCAGTCCCTAGTATGCCTAACTCCTCATTATGACTAACACCTCCAGCTCCTCAAGCAGTAATGAAAACTAGTCCAAACACCTCCAACACCTGTAGCAACATCTCCAACACCTGCGAAAATAACACTAACTAATCAAACTTCCTAGAACAACGGTAGAGGCACCTCCAACTCCTGTAGAAACATATCTAATATGCAACACCTATAGCAACAATTCAACCTCCTACAACAACAACATTTTCAACATTGTAGCAACATCATCAACCTATGACAAGTTATCATACCATTCCTTGCAACCAAATCTACTCAACCTCCACTAAGTCATGCCACAACCAAGTTGGTGTCAATGCCAACCAACAGGACCATTAATCCAAACACTCATCAAACATGAAGAGGACTACTAACATCATAAGGCATATAACAAGCAACACAATGACCCAGTTGACATCAATGGAAACACTACAATGCCAACAAGCTCCCCCTTTGGCATTGATGTCAATCTCAATCCAACATTTGAGGATGATCACCATACACTCTCCAAAACTAAAGATGCAAATCAGAAGTTGATCTCTCTACAACCAAATTCTCTCCCCCTTTGACATTACTAGCAAAGGTCCACACCAATACTTAAGACAGTGCCAATAATGTGACAGATGAGAGAAGTTCTCCCACTATCATACTCAACACCATCTTAATGCACACCAAGAAAGTCAACAACCAACATGTCATGCCATCTCTGACACTAAACATGCTCCCCCTAAGCATGTAATGGATTTGAAATCACACACACTTTCTTTGTTTTCAAAAAACATTTTCCTATTACAATAAGCCTCCTTGGGAAGTGCAAGAGACTACTCCTCATGAACCATGACTCTAATTGACTTTGAGAAATGATAGACAATGAAGTACAATACATAAAATGCTTCATGGAGAAAATACAAGGCTGTGACAAGTACATAGAATTGACAAATGACTCCTCTACATCTATCATCAACCAACACTTCTATGGACCCAAGTTTACATCATGCCCCCAATCATAGAAAATTTTAGGGGCGAATGTTCGCCCTTTGGTGAAATTAAGGGGTTTTAAATTTTTAGTGGGCGAATATTTTGTATCATAGTACATTTTTACAAATCACCTCAAATAGCCCACCTTATTTTAAGGGAGAGAGTAAAAAAGGTAAATTTAGCCCTTGAAATTAGGAGTTACAACCTTCCATTCGCCCATTTTCAAGAATAGGTTTTACTTGAATGAATCATATGGGCCAAAGGCCCAAATGCCATATTTATAAAAGAGGTATGGCAAATTAATAAAAATATAAATAAATGAGAGGTATGGTAAATAAACAAAACATTTTTTATATTTACTCTATAAGTCACCTTATATACATGCAAGGGTGTAAACAAATAAAAATATAAGTAAAGTGGAGGTATGGTAAATAAATAAAACGTCTTTTTATACTTACTCAAAAAGTATGGTAAATAAATAAAAATATAAATAAACTAGACGCATGGTAAATAAATAAAACCTCTTTTTATATTTAGTCCATAACCCTCATTCTATTTATGAAGGCTCAAGAAAGAGGTTTTGTTTAAGTGAATCCTATGGGCCAAATACCATATTTGTAAAAGAGGTATGGTAAATTAATAAAAATATAAATAAACGAGAGGTATGGTAAACAAATAAAACATTTTTTTATATTTACTCCATAAGTCACCTTATATTTACGAACACTCAAAAAATGCGTTATATTTAGGTGAAACCTATGGGAAAAATACTATGGGACAAATACCATGGACTAGATTGTTATTAATACCATGCAAAAAAACATTATTAACCCTAATATTAGTATTAATAAAAATAAAAATGGCACATGGTATTGACCCATGGTATTCACCAAAATGGCACATGGTATTGACCCATGGTATTCACCTGGAATGTAGCCTATTTAAATGGGGGAATTAAACCAGCATAGATCCATCTTTACTCTGGATCTACGAGAGGTATCAAATATCGTGATATGCAAACTAGCATAGAGTGAAAAAATATTTGATCCGATCAAGAGTAAAAATGGATGTTGTAATTTAATGTATGTTAAACATTTTAGCTTGGTTAAAATAAAAAATAAAATAAAAATCAACTATTAATTTTATTAATTTTTATAAATTACTAATAGTAATTATTAAGCTCCAGGTTTATGATAACCCATGGTATTGACCCATTGTAATACCATGGTATTCATGTGAGCATAGACTATTTAAAGGGGAAATTCTATCATCTTAGATCCATCTTAATTCTAGGTCTACCAAGTGCTCAGAGGGATAAATGGATTTCATCCCCCTAAGAGTGGTAGATGTGGAGTTAAGATGGATATAGGTTGGTTTTTATGATAATGAAGATATTAAATAGACTTAGGAAATTATATTGTTAAAACATCTTAAGGTGAATGGTTAAAGCATAGACATTGGACAAGTATATTTGTATACTTCTGTTTTAAACTAAAACAAATCCAGGGCTAAAAGGAATGGATTGATTGCACTAGTCATCCTTCTATAACTTTCCAACATATGCTGGAGTAAACAGATTGTAATTTGGGTAATTTTTCTAATTGCAAACAGGAGCATACTTGTGTATTGGCAGGGTGGTTACGAGGTCCCTAGAAGTGATGAATTTGAATTTTTCTTGGTTTTATATATAGTATTAGATTTTTTCTCATGCTTTCTGTGAATGGTATGGGTGAATTTTATCTTACACCCACTGGGTTATCGATATGTAATTTCGGTAATTTTGAATTCAAAAGATATTTTAAAGAAATGCAATGATTTCATTTATGTATTTAATAAACACAATATTTTATAACTGAGCAAAATATTCGCCATGCCTGGTGAGAGATTCGCCAAAAAATTATATATACATATCATATTATTGATAAAATCGCCTTCCATTTTTCCTATATACCATGGAGATTCGCCCATTTATTATACATGTAAATTTGGGGGGGTTCTTAAAATTTTCCCTGCCCCCAATTTAGTGGGGCTACATCAAAGATATGCAAAATAATACATGATTTGGACATCCATTGACCCATACATAGCTAATGAAAAGACATACTAGACACCATGGGTCTCTCCATAAGAGAAGCACCCAAAAGATGAAATAATGATAATACATGGATTTTACAATCGCACATTGATCAGGCGCTGAGTATTTAGATTAAAAATCAAAATTCTCTGAAACCGCGTTTGTCTCGACAAAAAGATCCTGATGTAACTCATTTCACTAAAAATCGAGTTTGTATGAGGAAGTTATTTGCTTATGTATGCTTTTCCAGACAAGAGAAGTTTTTTAAAAAAATGCATAGTGAGCAGTTTGTACTACTGACATGGCAGGTGACCATGCAAGGTAAAAGTTTGATGGCCAATGGATCAATCATAGTTTGCCAAGTGTCAAGTGGTGGTTGGTTGGTAAGTGTGTTGATGTGGCTAATTTTTATTGGACGAAGAATTGACCAATGAGGAGACAAGTGGAAAGCTCGGAAGCTGCCACATGTCCCTCCCCAAAGGTCAGGTTATGGCACATCAAATTTTTATGGAGGCACCTGGGTTCGACCCTACAACCTCCTCTACACAGTCCAAGCACCATACCATTACACCACACCATTAGTTCTTAACCAGTATAGCATTTCGTCCAAACTTATTGTTAAACAGTTTTGGAGTTGGCGGTTAGGAGGGCCATCCTGCAGGCCAACCCTCCAAATGTGAACACTCCGGCGGTTCGAGTTAATACAAATGTGCGTTATAAAAATGTCGGCTCCAACAAACCATGACCCATGATGGTTATGCATCATGTGAACGCTTCGGTGGAACGGTTATGGTTAACATTAATTTCGGCGGACAGCGCGACACAACAACTGCTAACATTTAATACGTGACATGTGCCCACTCATGAAGACCTCTAGAGTTAGTGAAAATGGTTAGCCCTTAACTACGTGTTTAATGAACTAATCTACATTTTAAAATTAATTAAACTCCACTTATTATTAATTAAACTTGAGTTTAATTAAGCGACTCTTTTGGCAAAACCCACCAAATTCGGCCTTAACTCCAAAAATAACGGGCTTAAATGGAGTTCCTCTAGTTTTGGAGGAGTTTTTTTAGGGAAAGATAGCTTGGGTCGTAACTGGAGCATTTTTCGACCAAATGAAGCTTAAGAAAAGGTGTTCCTAGCTAATTTCGACATTTTGAACACACTGGAACAAATCTGAGGAGAAGTAGAGCTTTGTAAACAACATTTTTTCCATATTGAGCTAATACAGACGCCCAAGCCATGGATGTTGGACCAAGGAGATGTAGCCTAGGAGGGGTGAACTCCTTCATCAAAACAACATGTTAAGTGTTGAAATTGATGGTTTGTTGTACATTGAATTGTTGTTGTTTAGCAATTGTTTTTATTCTATTTTGTTCATGTCTTTCACTTAAAAACTTGATAAAATTTACATGTTTCAATCACAAATGCCATAAGAGAAACATGCACAGGAAGCAATGGACAAGCATTTGTTTATAAATTTGCAATTGAAATTAGCACAACAAAACTAACATTCAATAACAGATCAAGTGGGTATCAGAGAAAAGGTTTATTTTCTTGGTAGCTTGAGTTTTGTGCAAGTAGGGTTTTAATTAACTCTTGAGGTAATTCCCAAAAGAAGAAGAGCCACAAGGCCACAATTTCCACCCAAAATTTCCATTCCAGCTGCACTTGAAACACCTCAATTTTGGCCTTCAATTGAGATTGAAGAGGTATAAGTAGTACCAAAAACTGAGCTTGAAACCACAGCCATCATGTCAAGAGCAAGAGAGACTGAAGGTCTTTCAAAAGAGGAAGCATTCAAGAAAGCTTTTTATGACTTGACTGACATGGTTAGAGTCCTCTATGAAGAGAGAAACACTAGAATAGTTGTAGAGAGTTCTAAGCCTCCACATGGAGAAGGAAGATCAAGAGATAAAAAATATGATAAGAAGGATTCAAAGGGTAATGGAGGAAAGCCTCCTCCAAATCCACCATCTTCATCTTCCTCATCATCTTCATCATCCTCAACATCTCAAACAACAACATCTTCCACTTCCACCATCAAAATTATCCATCCTCATTCCCAAACCCCAAAAGGAAAATCTCCCTTACTCAAATTGGACATTAAGTTTGAACTGTTGACATAGATTGTCATTGATGTCAATATGGCAATATTCTAGGAGCCAGAGGAGGCAAAACAGAGCTATCGGAGCTACAGGAGGAGCCATATCGGGAGCAATATATGCCATAGAAGAACTATCAAAAGACCGATCAAAGGAGCATAGAGGAAGAGAGGAAGACATAAAGGCTAAAAGGAGAGGCGGAGCAACATATAATATATATATGCAATAAACACTATCGGAGGCAGAGAATATATATATATATCGAAGTATAGAGGTGGAGTATATATATATCGGCGATAATATAATCGGTGGGTTCTACTATGAGCCACTACCCAAAACCCCCGACTACGATATACATATGCGATATATACATGTAAGTGTTCCAAAGCATGATTCTAAGTGTATTTCATATATTCGGGCTTTAAGCCTTGCCACGTTAAAACATGCGAATTGCGATATATATATATATATATATATATATATATATATATATATATATGCAATATGTTGCGCACCCGCTACAACATTATGCAATGGTCTATTGTTATATCGTATCCACCTATCTGTACTCACATATCGCAATATACAAAGGGTTGTCACTCCCGAAAGCACCGATTGCGATATATGTTGCGGACCCATTGCAACATTATAGTTTGACTTAATGATATATCGCATCCGCAGGAGAATCGATCATCGGCCATCGGCGATGTCATGAGCTCAACTTATACAGGACTTCCGGAAGCTACGATTACCAATTGTGATTACACAACGGACCCGATGCAGTTATTGATGTGGGTGTAATTATTTTGAAGTTCGCGCTTAAGCATTTTAGTCGGGTTTTTCGATATATTCCTGCGTATTTCAATATTTGTATTGCACGGGGTTTTTTAGGCCAAAATATTATAATAACGATTCCGATAGTTCAGTGGGCCTGAACGATCGGATTGCGATTGCAATGGTGATGTGGCAGGTGGAGCCTCTTGATTGGTACAGTCTCTCCGTAAAATAATAAAGCCCTATGTATGCCTATTATTATTGAAAAAGGGAATCTGTTACAGTTTTTAACATGAAACATCTTTTCTTTGTGTACTTTGGTCCTCTCTTATGAATTTACGTGTCTCTGAAGTGTTGGTGAACTCGAAGAGATAGAGGAAGCCGAAGGACAAGCTAGCGCAGAGGAAACCAAAGAGACATGAAGAATCGGGAAGCCGAAGAGGCAAGCAAGCGCGGAGGAAGTTAAAGCAAGCGTTGAGGAAGCTAAAGAACTAGCAGAAAGCGGAAACCATCAGTCAGAGGCATCAAGAATACATAAAACTGGAGAAACAAGGAAAGGTTGTATGCGTGTGAATAATCAGAGTTAGAGGAAGTCGAAGTTTAGGTAGAGGCCGAAGAAGCAAGAGAACAAAAGTGAATAATAAGCTCAGCAGATTTGGGAGAAGAGAACTACAACAAAACATATTCTAATAGTTTACAATAAAGGGTTGGAGCCCATGGGGTTGGAGCCTTAGAACTGAAAGGATTGGAGTCCTTGGGAGTTGGTGCTCCTAAGTCCAGGATTGTTTCCTTGGAAAAATAAAGTTGGTGCTCTGGAGGTTGGAGCCTCACAAAAGTCCAAGTTGGTGCTTGGCAGTCGATTGCAACCATTTACATATTGTATCTATTTTATTGCACATATTATACTAATAAAATCATTTATTCCAGCTATTTATTTTTGTGTTCCATATATAAATGTTTTTTCTAATTAAAAAACAATTGAAAAGAAATATAGATTCACCCCCCCCCCCAAACAAGTATTTCCAACATGAACTTCCCATGTGCAATGGCGAGGTGAATGCAGAAAATTTAGACATCTGGATTCAAAAATTGGAAATATAGTACAGAATTCAAAACTTTCAAGAAGATGACAAAAAGATCCAGTTGGCTTCATTAAGGCTAGAAGCAACAACATTATTCTGGTGGGAAGCAAAGACTCAAGAGGAAATGTGAATTCATGGTAAGATATCCATTTCTTGGGTTGAATTTGTTTTTGCAATTAAAAGAAAGTTTTATCCTTTAGCCTATATGCAAAAATCCATTATGAGTTAACAAAATTCTAGGTAGCTCAAAGGCCAAACAGTCCAAGGCTATACCTAGGAGTCTAGAAAGAGGGATTTGTTGTTAGGAGTAAATTTGAATTCCCAAGATACTCTGTTGAAATATATTGGGGTTTTACATTCTTATTTAAAACATACTATCCTTATGTTCAATCCAAGCAATTTGGATGAGGTATGTGTGCAAGCCACACACCTTGAAGCAAGGGGAAAGAACATTCAAGAAGAGGGTAGTAAAACAAGCCTTTCAAGGGTAAGGAGAAGGAGAAGGGACGAAAATGGAATGGAAAGAAAAATGCAAGTGTGAAGAAAGAAGGGGAGAAAACCATATGTCAACATGGTTCCAAAGTGTTCTACGGAAAACCCAACACCTCCATCCCCTCCCCCATTTTTGACGTATTGACTCAAATAATGGGGACCCTTTCTGTAAATTTTTGGCTAAGCATCGTTTATGATTTTCATTTAAGTTAATTGTCTTACAATTTTATCAATTTTAATTTTTGTCGAATTTATGTTTTGATTGGTTCATTGAATCCGACTTTTCACAAGATTTTCATCGATACTTGTTTCAACTCATTTGGTCAACCGGTTCGCATATTACACTCTTTTGAAGTTTGATCATTTTCTCCCCTCGACTAAAAATGTAAATAACTGTATAATATTCCAATTTTTCTAAACAGTTAAGTTCAATGGTCATTCATTGTAAATATTGACTTTTAGTTAACTTTAATTAATTTTTTATTTTTCACTGACGGTCCTACAAAATGATCCAGCTAAATTATACAATTAATGAAATCATGTTTCAAAATTTTAGTAATTTACTCCAATTTATTATTTTAAAACAAATTGCTAAGACCAGATTCTCAAAATTACAAAATAACTATAGTCCAATTTGTAAAATTATTAATTCCATATAAACCTCACTCCATATCATTTTCTTCCTTCTAAAAATCTAGATAAGAATTGCGATTACAATTTGCTTGCGATTGCGATACATCGCAAATAACAATGGTTTGTTTTATATGGTCATATAAAAAAACTCCGATACATGATTTCTTAAAAAATGTGATGAGTGAAAATCATTTATTCTAATTTTTTGATTGCACTTTACGCCTCCCGGTCCCACCTCACCTCCCTCCACTCCTTATCACTCCCACCTTATCGCTCCATTACCTCAAATTCCAACATATATTAACTCCCCATTACACTTTACGTATGATGTGTATGGTGTTTTAATGTAATATGTAAATATTAAATTATAACCACTTATATTTTTATTATAACATATTATAATTTGTTTATAATATTAATATAGTATATAATTATATTTTTAATATATTTAATTAATCGAATTTTGTAATTTAATTTAGTTTTCAATTAAATTAATATTAATTAGATATAAACTTTAATTTAATTTAGTATTACAATTTAATAAAAAAAATTGATTTTCAGTTTAGGTAGTAGAAATACCAAAATTATGGCAATTTTAATATATCAATTTCAGAAACTCATAAATGGAGTTTTGTTTAGCCAAATAAGATTCAAGACAACTCATTGAAAAGATAAAATCATGGAGAACATTTATGAGGAGTTTTCATTAACATATTTGATTATTTATTGGGTCTAAAATTAGGAAAAATATTAAGCTCTGAATTTTTAAACAAAATCAATTTTTTTAATTTTATTTTCTACATTTTCATTTGCCCAAACCTCTTTTGAGTGCAAATCCATTCATCAATGATATCCTTGGCCAATTAAATCATCAAAGGCATCAATAGAAAGCTCATATTTCCTTTTCAATTACTTATTTAATGGAATTTGATTGGATTTGTTTTAATTCCAGATTTAACATTTTGATTTTATTTTTGCACTTTAATTTGGTTTTGATTTGATTTTGCAAGAAAGCAGTGGAAGAAATGAAAAGAAAGGTAACTGGATCAATGAGAAGGCTCTAACAATAGAACAATGGAATTTTGAGCCATTGAAAATTGATTAAACAGATTTATTCTTCAACAAACTTTCCTATTCTAAATTCTTTTGTAAATATTATAAATACCAGATTGTAGAATGTAATAAGGGTTTCTATGCTCTGCAATTCTAGAATTCTAAAAACACTTCTGTAATAACGATTTATAATTGTCGGTGGGAGGAGAGGAAATCTCAGGTTTGGGGATTATTGGGGATTTTTCTTTTACATTCGGAATTATATATAATAAGCAGAGTTTGCACTATTGTGACGTTTGTTTTGAAAGTAGAAGTTCATGTATTGCAAAGGACTATTAGAGATTGGAGCTGGAGAAATGGATTCAATAAATTGGTATTTATAATACTAATATTTTAAATGTCGTTTCATTTTATGATGATAGGAATGTGTCAATTTACTTTCATATTTGTGCACTTTTGTCGGTATTTGTATTTTGTCTCTATTTTATGTTATTATTTATCTCTACTCTTATGGGTTGAATTCTGATTTCTGAGTAACTATTTACTCATAAATTTGTCTTTTAATACTGGTTTAATAAATAGTGATATGTTGTGAACTTTTTCTGCATATTATTGTTTAATTATTCAAGTTACTGATTAAATGATCAAAATCATTCTGCGAACTTCTTCCTGAGTGTTGTTGGTTGATTATTTCAGTTAAGAAGTTCCTAAATAGGATGTGTTTAGTATTCATAATGTCAGTTAATTGAACTACTTCGTTAGCTTGATATTCATTATAGGCTAGACATATTTAAATACCGATACTTTAAATAGCTTGTTCTCAGTTGGGTTAGATCTATATCTGCCTAATTGAGATAGGATTAGGATTTAGTTCCTTTTGCTTGCATTATAGAATAAGTTTGCATTTAGATTAATTTCTACATTCTTTTAAGTCCTCTTCCCAAAGAGGCAAACTTTAATTATGGGTTGTTTGAGCCCCAAATCAGCTTAAAGATCACTTTCTTTCCTGATCAACAAGAGGGTTGATCTGAGGTCTCTTCTCCATTGGTGAATGAAAGTCATATTTTAAAGCCATTGGAAATTGAGAAAAGGTAACTGGACCTACTTGAACCAGTTGGAACCACCATTCCAAACGGAAAATGAGCTGCTTTAAGGTTCGGATTGGGTGGTATTCCCCCCTGTTATCGCAACAATTTTTGAGGCTTCAACACAAAGGCAGGCATGATGAAGCCCATTGTTAGAAATTACGTCCCAAACTAAGGCCTAAGAAACAAAAAAATAAGGGAAAATAAAAGACGGCTGCTACCACAGAACATGATCTTGGATCAGATTCTGGTGATGAGACCAAGATTTCATCCATGGTTACAAAAGGAAAATAAGCTATTGCAAGCACTAGTTCCTCACATAGTCAAAACGACACTCCAAATGAAGAATCAAGAATAGAATTGTTCCATGTAAGGATAATTTCAAATCATACAAAGATTGGTGCATTATTTCATAGTGGGTCATAATCAAACTTAATTTCAGAATACTTGGTCAAAAATATTAAGCTTGAAATTGTACCTCATCATAAGCCATATCCATTAGGTTAGATACTCAATAATGAAAATTTATAGGCTACAAGGAAGTTCTTATTCAAGTTCGCCATTACTGAAAAGTTCATTGATAGAGTTGAGTTAGATGTAGTTCCACTTGACATCTCAAGAATCTTTTGGGTAGTCCATGTAAAGAAATATTTTATCTCCATGAGAACAAACACTTACTTCTTAAGAATGGGGTGGAGTACATTGTGAGAGCCCATCGCAAAAAGATGAACATTTCTTTGGTTAATGCGAGGCAGATGAAGAGACTGGTAAATGCAAGTAAAAATTTTGTGCTTCTCATGATCAAGAAAAAGAGTGATATTGATTATGAATCTTTTGAAGGTTGTGATGACAATTTGAAATATGATTTGTTTGATGTCATAAGAAATCATGGCAAGATGTTTCAGGAACCAAAGGGGTTACCTCCCAAGAGGGGAATTCAGTATGAGATATAGCTGCAGCAGGATGTTCCACTCCCAAATATTGGCATGTATCGCATGTCGATTATGGAGAGCATGGAAATCAAGAAGCAAATTCAAGAATTGTTGAACAAAGGTATCATACGCCCATCTACTTTTCCATGTGGTTCGCCCATTGTTTTGGTGCCAAAGAAGGATGGGACTTGGTGCATGTGTGTGTATTTCTGTGCACTAAAAAAAATCACAGTAAAGAATCGTTATCCACTCCCAAGAATTAATGATTTTCTTGATCAGTTGAGGTATGCAAAGTATTTCACTAAGTTATACTTACGAATTGGTTATCATCAAGTTAGAATACATAAAGAGGACATTTGGAAAACTGCATTTAAAACTAAACAATGATTATTTGAGTGACTTGTTATGCCTTTCAGTCTTACAAATGCTCTAGCTACTTTCATAAGAGTTATGAATGATGTATTGAGACCATTTTTATATGACTTTGTCATTGTTTACTTAGATGATATTCTCATATTCAGCAAATCCAGATATGAACATGTCATGCATGTAAAGACTTCTTTAGTGTATTTGAGAAACATTGTTGGAGGAGGTGAGCTGAAGATCAACCCCTCTAAGGTTGAGGTCATTCTAAATTGGCCCAAGCCCAATACAGTTACAAAGGTAAGAAGCTTTTTAAGGGCAGCAAAATATTGGAGGAAAAATATTGCTAATATTTCTTCCATTGTAGCACCATTACATGTATCGGATAGTGTCAAGAAATTCTTCCATTAGGGAGATGTATAATAGAAATCATTTGATTCTTTGAAGAAAAATATTAGTTCAGCACCCGTATTGGCTCTTTCGGATCTTAGACAACCATTTGAGATTCAAATGGATGCTAGTGATTACGCCATGGGAGCAGTTCTTATGCATCTTGGTAAGCCCATTTCGTTTCATTCTAAGATTTTTAATGGAGTTGTGACTAACTATGCCACTTATGACAAAGAACTTTACGCTTTGGTACAAAGTGTCAAAATATGGAAACACTACTTGATGGGGAAGGAGACCATTATCGATACTGACCATCAACCATTGTAATACTTACAATCATAGTCAAAGTTGCAACAGTCACGACATTTCAGATGGATGGATTTTCTACAACAATTTCATTTGGCTATCAAGTACAAAAAGGGAATCTACAACAACGTAGTTGATATGATTTCAAGGCCTATTTTAAATTCATCTATTATACTCAAGCATAATTCAATTTTGCATGAAAGTTACATTGATCAATATGCATATGATAATGATGTTCGAGATGTGTATGCAATCTTGAGTCAAGGAAACCAAATTGAAGAGTTGGATTATCATGTACATAACAGTTTGTTGTATCACTTGGGAAAGTTTTGCATTCCACAGGGAGAAAGAAACAATATCATAAGGGAGGTGCACACTTCACTGATTGTTGGACACTTTGGTGTAGGTAACATGGTAGCGATATCCGAAGGTATTTTTCTTGGCCATGCATGTTTAATAATGTATCTCATTTCATTAGAGGATGTTCTTTGTGTGAAACAAGAAAGCCCAGCAATAGGCAACTAGGATTGTACACTCCACTTCTGATACCTTCATGTCCATTGGAGAGTATCTCAATGGATTTTGTAGGAGGTCTTCCATTGTCAAGGAAAGGTCATGATTACTTGTATGTAGTTGTAGACAGGTTTAGAAAAATATGTATGCTAACACCATGTAAGAAACAAATTACAGTTGAACAAACATCTCATCTTTTCTTCCAAAACATTTGCGTTCATTTTAGTCTTCCTACTTCCATTGTAAGTGATTGAGATTCTCAATTTGTTGGGAATTTTTGGTCAAATTTGTGGGAGATGATGGAAACAAAGTTGAACAAGAGTACAACCTTTCATCCACAAACAGATGGACAAACCAAGGTGGTCAACAAAGCAATCATCCATCTTCTTATAGGATATTGTAGCAAACATCCCAATTTGTGGGATGAATAGTTGCATTACATACATCATGCATATAACAGGGCGAAGCATTCTTCCACAAATACATTGCCAGTGAGGCATGTTTTAGGTACTTGCCAAGATCGCCATTGGACTTCATCTTTGAGAAAGATGTCACCATTGATGGTCATAGTGATATCGATAAGGAAAGGAAGCTCATAGAGAAAATTTGATTGATACATCACACAATGTAGGAACCGTTGGAAAAGGGTCAAATAAACTACAAGGAAAGGCATGAAAAACACCATATTGATCACAAATTTCAAGTTGGAGACGAAGTTTTATTATATATTAGCAAAGAGAGACTTCAAGGGGAAAGTAAAAAGCTTAATTCAATCTATCATGGTCCTTTTTAAATTCTGGAAAAGATTGGTAACAATGCATTTAAGCTTGATTTTCCTCCTTAAATGCAAATATACTCTGTTGTTAATGTTCTGAATTTGAGATTGTTTGAGCCTCCTTTGATTGATGATCAAGGAGAGCATGTTCATCTTACATCAATAGATTATTTCTTGCCAAAATATCTTGATTAACTTCGGTAGGATCTCATACTTGACAAAAGAACTAGAACTTCAAAGAGAGGGAATGTCAAATACCTTAGAGTGAGAGTCAAGGGAGAAAAGCCTTCTAAAGCCAAGTGGTTGTAGATCGAGAAGGTGAGGGAGTTTTACCCTCACATTCTAAACAATTGATAGTATCTCTTAGGGTCCGAAAGGCTTCTAGTGGGGAGGAATGATCAGGCACTCAATATTTGGCTCAAAAACCAAATTTCTCATAATGGCTCGAAACCTAAATGAATGCGTCCATCTTGGAAAAACTATCATAACACGACTTGTTTCACTGAAAACAAAGTTCGTATGAGGAAGTTATTGAGTTTTTTCTGCTTTTCCAAATAGGAAAAATTTAAAAAAAAATGAATAGTCACTGCACAGTGAGTAGTCTCTACTATTGATGTGGCAAGTGATTGTGCAAGGTCAAATTTCGGTGGTCAATGGATTAATCGTATTTTTCCATGTGTCAAGTGGTGGTTGGTTGGTAAGTGTGTTGATGTGGCTCATTTTTATTGGATGAAGAATTGACGAATCCCTCCCAAAAGGTTAGGGTATGGCGCACCAAAATTTTTATGGAGGCATCAAGGTTCGACCCTATGATCTCCTCTACACAGTCCAAGCACCATACCGTTACACCACACCATTAGTTATTAACTGGTATAGTGTTTCGCACAAACTTATTGTTAAATAGTTTTAGAGTTGGTGGTTAGGAGGGCCATCCCATAGGCCATCCCTCCTCATGTGAACACTCTAGCAGTTCAGGTTAATAGAACTGCGTGATTATAAAAATAGAAACCCTAACAAACCATGACCCACGACGGTTATGCAACATGTGAACGCTTCGGTGGAACGATTACGGTTAAATTTAATTCCGATGAACAACACGACACAACAACTACTAACATTTAATACGTGACATGTGCCCACTCATGAAGACCGCCAGAGTTAGCACAAATAGTTAGCCCTTAACTACGTGTTTAATGTGCTAATCCGTAATTTAAAATTAATTAAACTCCACTTATTATTCATTAAACATGAGTTTAATTCGGCGGTGCTTTTAGTGGAACCCAAAAAATTCAGCCTTAACTCCAAAAATAGTGGGCTTAACTAGAGTTCGTCCAGTTTTGGAGGAGTCTTTCTAGGGAAAGACAGTTTGGGTCATAAGTTGAGCTTTTTTCGACCAAATGAAGCTCAAGAAAAGGTGTTCCTAGCTAATTTTGACATTCTGAACACATTAGAATAGGTCTCAGGAGTAGTAGAGATTTGTAAACAACAATTTTTCCATATTCAGTTAATACAGAGGCCCAAGCCATGGAAGCTGGACCAAGGAGATGTAGCCCAGGAGGGGTGAACTCCTTCATCAAAAAATTGTGTTAAGTGTTCAAATTGATGGTTTGTTGTACTTTGAATTGCTGATGTTGAACACTTGTTTTTTATGCTATTTTGTTCATGTCTTTCACTTAAACACTTGATAAAATTTACCTGTTTCAATCACAAACACCATAAGAGAACCATGCGCAGGAAGCAATGGACAAGCATTTGTTTATAAATTTTTAATTGAAATTAGCACAAAAAAACTAACATTCAATAACATATCACACATAAAGGTTCTCTCCTCTATGCATCCCAAAAATAATGATATAACATGAGTACATGGCAACAATGAGAAACAAAATATGCTCCATAAAGCAGCAGCAATGATAAAAATCCATGGAATATGAATCAAGTGCATGCCCCCATGAGCAATGATATACTCTCTCAATGTGTAGCATTGATAATAGAAGAACTAGCACCATCATGTGCTAGTGTATGGCCACTTAAAACCTTGTCTATCACCATCCCAACAACGAATATCATGCAACAAGATCATGAAAACCACTAGCAACCACCACCATGCTCCACATGTGCATCAACAAAAAATCAATTGATACCATCATCACAACAATATGTCATAGAAGCAGCAAAAAATTCATCCTCATCATCACAAAGCATCCATGAGACTCATCAATATAGTAGCATCAATATAAGCTTTGAGAAACAATAGAACAAGAAACAATAACATCACTAGTAACATATGAATCAATATGCATTGTATCCAAGAAGCATCTATAAGCAATTATGCATCAACAACAATATTATAAAATTTAGCAATAGAGCACCATCAGAAATATATACTTATCCTATTCTTGACCTCATGCCATCAACACTCTCTCTCTATGTATGATCAACAATATAAATCATGATGAATCGAACATATGGATACCCAACACATGATAATCATTATCATACTCTCTCTCCATGTAATAGTAACATGTGACTCAACCATCTAATACATATAAGCAGCGTGCTTGATTCATCTTGAAATGAAAACATAAGAAATAAGGTGTATACTCTAGATGAGCCAAATCTAACACATCATCTGATCTCCATGGCAACAACAAATATAATAAATCATATCATAACTATGGTCTAGCAATGAGATGCTAGTATCATGCCAATTTTTCCATGCAACCATATTATCTCATCCAACTAGTAAAGTGCGAAAACAACAATAAAAATCATCTTGCATCGAATCAATGTCAAATATATGCACAATGATCTCCTTAATGCTAAGACACTCTGCACGTCCATTTAATAGCACAAATTCTCCCCCTGAATGTATGGTCCCCTCATCAAATCATAATCAAACACATAAGAGTACATGGTTGAAATATATTCATTAGCATCAATAGAAACCAAAACGTATAGCTGATCCAAAATGATAATCATATGTACATGGCTGATCAAACTAGAATAGAAATAGATCAAAACTGAAAATACACTTCAAACATCATGAACTCCCCTTGAACACATGCATCTCTAAAAATGCAAGTTTGTCTTCATTCACTCTTAAAGATATGGTTGCACATCCAAAAATCTACATGCAAGTCATGATGCAACCGTATGCTCCCCTTGAGATGATGCAGTCCTAAGTTTTTGGTGGGTGTTCGTTGCTTTCTTTTTCTCGTCCAAACTTTCAGTTGTTGATCCTTCTTCTTCTTCTGCGATTGACCTTGCATATTCTCCTCTTTTTGATTGAATATTTAGTAACACATGGGCACCTTGCAATCCTTGGCCTTACAGTCGATATTGTCACACATAAAACATATTATGTGACCAAGGAATAAAGGAATAGGATGATGTCTTCTATTTATATGATTTGTATTACTTACATGTGCCCTGCAGTCAATAGCCCTATCTCCAAAATCATTGCATGAGAAAAAGTAACCATAAAAAGGACTATTGTATGAGAAAGATGGAGATCTTCTTTGCATGCATTCTTGAAGTTGCATCTCCTTTTGTTTTTTCTTTTGGTGAGAAGGTTTAATCTCTCCATTATTGCAATTTTTTTCTATATCTCCACGAATTCCACATTTGTAACATTTTCCAACTCTATTCTTTTTCTTTGTCCTCCTTCTTTTATTCTTTTTCTTCTTGCATGAATGGTGATTTTGTTGATGATTCTCTTTTTCCATGCTACTATTGGTTTCTCCAGCATTCTCTAATTTTTTCCTAGTTTCTTTATCATTAGACCTGATCCTTTGTAATTCTTCTCGTGCAAAGTTTGATTCAACGTTCAATTTTTGGCACTCATCCTCCAATTCCTTATACTGCTTCCTCATTCCATTTTCAATTTTTGTTCCTTCTTCCAGCTGAGTTTTCAGATCTGAAATTTATTCTTTGAATGCACACTCCTTTTCATCAAACATTTGCAGTAGCATTCCTTGATCTTTATTTTCAATTGTGAGCCTTCTGCTTCTAGAAAAATTAACTTTAATTTATCTTCATCTTTGCTACTGATATCTCCTTGTTTTTCCTCTTGATTTATGCTTTATCTATCACTTCTATCACTAAGGCTTTCATCTCCATATTTTAAGAAATTTGTACTTTCATATTATTCTTGAGAGGAGGCTTGATTTACCACTGTAATATGTGTTGAATCCTTTGTATTTTTCTCCATCTCTGAAATGTGAAATTTTTCTCCAAGATATGGATTTTGTAGCATGTCCAACATTTGTTTTATAGTCTCACAGTGCTTCACATACAACTTATTAGATCATGAAATTCCATGCAGAATAATTTCTTTAGCTTTATCATTAAAGTCATCTTTAACTCCATACTCTACTGATACCAAAATATTTTCATCAAGAGATAGAAAATATGACTCCAATTTCATCTTCCAAATTGCAAATGTACCTTCATGAAGCAATGGAATTTTTTACTGATCCACTTCAAAAAGTTAGCAAGAATTTTCCAAAAAATCCAAGATCCACACTCTAGCAATCAAGCTAGAACTAAGAGCCCCACTTTGATATCAATTGTTTGAAACTAGATCACTATTGGTGGGGGGGAGGGGGTGAATTGGTAGTGAAGGCACTTATAATTTTTTCTCCAAATGATTATTCTTTAATCATGCATAAACTGAAAAGAAAAAGCATAGATCAGATCATCAAATATAAACATGAAACCATGAAAGAAATCAACACAATGGACATAGATATTTCTGGTGGAAAACCCTCTCTAGGGAAAAAACCCACCTGTTGTTGTTGCTGCTCAAATATTATGTAATGTCAAGAAAATTATTTACATAGATAAATAGATCACTACTATCAAATGGAGACTCTTTCTCATGTGGATCTATGAACTACCATCCACTGAAGGACACAAAGATCAATGATCCTCACCTAGATACTCCTAAATTAACAACTGATAGTACATAATCCTATCTATTAGAACCACCATGACCAATGAGCCTCGACCAGTTTCTTCTGAAGTATCCAACTGCCATGCATTGATAAAACTACTCACTTATATTGAATTCGCCATATTCGCCCAACTCCACTCCTCTATGTGGTTCTCTTTTCATATATTTTCATACCAGAATCAAGAACTTCTCAACATGAGCACTACAATAATGTATCATCAAGGCACACACTCAAAAACTAAATCCACACCACAAACTGCAACACAATCTCTCCACACACTACATAAAATCATTTGATCAATGCATAAGCTAAAACCCCTCTCTAACAAGTAAAATTAGTAACAATTGAATGTTTTCCTCAATCAATAAACTAGATAATATACTAGGAAAAAAATCTCAATCATCTGCAATCGAACACTATTTTATCTCCTCACTCACTATACAAAATGTTTGCTAAAACATACTCTACTATCTACTACAACACCTATGAACTGTTTTAGAAAATATGCATCATACAACTCTCACAGATTGCACACAATCCTCCAAACTCACGCTCACTCAATACACCAAGAGAATCAACCATACTATCATTGAGCTTCCTCCAATATATAGATGAATTGAGGTGCTTAAATTAAAAATTACCAATAAATACTGAGCTCCACAAACTCTATTCATATGCTTTATTTGATTTGGTTTCAACTCATTGACTTGATCAAGCCACTAACTCGACTTAAATTTTGATATTTTTAACTTTGATTAGCTTTTAGAGGCCCCACTACCGTTTCCAACCATATACTAATATGTTCTTATCAAGAACATCGCCACAATACAAAAATTAGTCAAGTTGTGCACAAAATGCAGAGAAAGTTATGTGAAAAATCTTAGTCACATGCACAACACTAGCTACAATCGACTGGAAATCTTCAGTTGCCCACAGAGGTTTTCTTCCCAATGACTTGACACTTTTAGTCACTCTGATGAACCAACATCCATGTGAATGGGGCAGAGGATGGAATAAAACAATCCTTCCTTAGCTCAGAACCTATCCAAACTTATTTGACACCTTCATAACCTCCTGGACACACCTCCAAGCCTCTGTGATAAGTTTGTAACTAATGACATAGGCCAAAAATCTTACCAACATGTCAGTGACATGTAGTCCCTAGTCTTCCAAAATCCTCATCATGACCAACACCTCCAACTCCTCAAGTAGCAATGAAAACATGTCCAAACACCTCCAACACATGTAGCAACATATCCAACACCTGCAGTAGCCACATGAAATCATCCAACTTCCTTCAACACCAGTAAAGGCACCACCAACTCTTGTCGTAACATCTCCAATTCTTCCAGCACAAATAGAAGCATATGAAATACCTATAGGATCAATCCAACCTCCTATAGAAGAATCATATTCAACATTGTAGCAACATCAGTAGCCTATGACAAGGCATCATACCATTCCTTGCAGCCATCTCTATTCAACCTCCACTAAGTCATGCCACAACCAGGTTGACATCAATGCCAACCAACAAGATTGTCCAGCCAAACACTCACCACACATCAAGAGGACTACTAAAATCACAAGTCATATCACAAGTATCACCAAAACCATGTTGACATCAATGCCAACAAGTTACCCTTTGGCATTGCATCAACCGTAGTCAAACATTTGAGGTTAATCACCCTAAACTCTCCAAAAATTAAGTTGCAACTATGAAGATGATCTCTATTCATTTGATTCCCCCCCAAGGGCCATACCAACGCCGAAGACAATGCCAATAATATGTTAGATGATAGAATTTCTCCCCATATCATACTTAACACCATCTCAATTCACACCAATGAAGCTAGTTGCGAACATGCCATGCCATCTATAAAACTGAACATGCTCCCCCTAAGCATGTAATGGAGCTGCAATCACACAATATTTTTTTGTTGTAGAAATACACATGTTTGCTACAATAAGCTTCCTTCCTAAGTGCAAGAGGCTACTCCTCATGAACCATGACTCTAACTAAATTTGATCAATGATAGATGGTGAAGTAAAATACATACAATTCTTCATGGAGAAAATACAAGGCTATGACATGTACATAGAATTGAAAAATGACTCCTCTACACCTATCATCAACCAAGACTTCTATGGACCCAATTTTACATAATGCACCCAATTTAGTGGAGCTACATCAAAGATATGAAAAATAATACATGAGTTGCACTTCTATTGACCCATACATAGCTAATGACATGACATACTAGAAACCATGGGTCTCTCCATAAGAAAAGCACCCAAAAGATGAAAAAATGATAATACATGGCTTTTACAATCGCACACAAATGTTCTCTCCTCTATGCATCCCAAAAATAAATATATAATATGAGTACATGGAAACAATCAGAAACAAAATATGCTCCATATAACAGCAGCAATGATAATACAATCCATGGCATATGCATCAAGTATAACCCCCCCATGAGAAATGATATACTCTCTCAATATGTAGCAGCAACAATAGACGAATCAGAAACATCATATGCTAGTGTATGCCCACTCAAAACCTTCGCCATCACCATCCCAACAATGAAGATTCTGCAACAAGATCATGAAAACCACTAGCAACCACAACCATGCTCCACATGTGCATCAACAACAAAATCAGCTAATAGCATCATTATAGAAATATGTCATAGAAGCAACAAAAAATACATCCTCATCATCACAAAGCATCCATGAGACTCATTAATATATTAGCATCAACATAAGCTCTAAGTAGAAAATGAACAAGAAACAACAACATCACTAGCAGCGTATGAATCAATATGCATTGTATCCAAGAATCATCAACAAGGAGCTATGCATCAACAACAACAATATAATATTTAGCAATAGAGCACCATCAGCAATATATACTTATCATCTTCTTGAACTCATGCCATCAACACCCTCTCTCTCCACGTATGAGAAATAATAGAAGCTATCATGCACTGAACATATGAATATCGAACACAACATAAGAAGCATGATATTCTCTTTCCATGTAATAGTAACATCTGACTCAACCACCTAATACATATCAGCAACATGCATGATTCATATAGAAATGGAAACATAAGAAATAAGGTGTATACTCTAGATGAGCCAAATTTAACACATCATCTGATCTCCATGACAACAACAAATATAATAAAACATGTCATAACTATGGTCTAGAAATGAGATGCTAGTAGCATGCCAATTTTTCCATGCAACCATACTATTGCATCCAACTACTAAAGTGTGGAAGCAACAACAAAATTCATCTTGCATCGATTCAATGTCAAGTATATGCACAACAAGTTTCTTAACGCTAAAACACTTTGTAGGTCCATTTTATAGCACAAATTCTCCCCCTGAATTTATGATCCCCTCATCACATCATAATCAATCACATTATAATACAAGGCTGAAATAGCTTAGTTAACATCAATAGAAACCAAAATATATAGCTACTCCATAAATATCAACATATGTACATGGATGATAAAATTAGAATAGAAATAGAACATAAATGAAAATGCACTTCAAACCTCATGAACTCCCCCTGAACACATGCATCTCTAAAATGTTGATTTGTCTTCATTCACTCTTCAACATATGGTTGCACATCCAAAAATCTACATGCAACTCATGATTCAACCATATGATCCCTTTGAGACCATGCAAGCCTTAGCTTTTGGTGGGAGTTCCTTGCTTTTCTTTTCTCCTCCAAACTTTCATATGCTAATCCTTCTCTTCTTGTGCAGTCGGCCTTGCAGATTTTAGGCTTCCTGATTGAATCTCCTATACCACATGGGAAACTTGAAATTCTTGGCCTTGTTGCCAATATTTTCACACAAAAATCATCTTATGTGACCAAGGAATAGAGAAATAGGTTGATGTCTTCTATTGATATGATTTCTATTCCTTGCATATGCCTTGTAGTCAATAGCCTTATGGCCAAAATCATTGCATGAGAAACAATAACCATAAAAGGGACTATTATACCTGACAGATGGAGATCTTCTTTGCATGCATGCTTGAGGTTGCATCTCCTTTTGTTGCTCCTTTTGGTGAGAAGGTTTAATCTCTCCATTTTTTAAAATTGTTGCTATATGTCCATGAATTCCATAGTTGTAACATTTTCCAGTTCTATTATTTTTCTTTAGACTCTTTCTCTTATTATTTTGATTCTTGCATGTATGGTGATTTTGTTGATGCTTCTCTATTTCATGATACTACAGGCTGATTTAACATTTTCTATTTTTTTACTTGTTTCTTGAGCATTAGATTTGATCCTTTCTAATTCTTCTCTTGCATATTTTGCTTTAGCTTTCAATTTTTCGCACTCATCCTCCAACTCCTTGTACTGCTTCCTCATTCCATTAACAATTTTTCTTCCTTCTTCAAGCTGAGTTTTCAGATCTGAAATTTTTTCTTTGAATGCACACTCCTTTTCATCAAACATTTGCAGCATCATTCCTTGATCCTTATCTCTTTTGCAGTCTCATAGTACCTCATAGACAACTTAGTAGATCTTGAAGTTCCATGCAAAATAATTTATTTATCTTTATCTTTAAAATCATATTTAACTCCATACTCTACTGATAGAAAACTATTTTCTTCAAGATAGAAAATATGACTCCAATTTAATATTCCAACTTACAAATTTACCTTCATGAAGCATTGGAATTCCTTGCTGATCCATTTCGAGAAATTTGCAAAAATTTGCAAAAAACTCCAATAGCCACCCTCTAGCAATCAAACTGCAACCAAGAGCTCCACTCTGATACCAATTGTTGGAAACTAGATCACTGCTGATAGGGAGGTTGTGTGGGGGGGGGGGTGAATCAGTAGTGAAGGCACTTATAATTTTTTTCTCCAAATGATTATTCTTTAATCATGCATAAACTGAAACATAAAAGCGTAGATTAGAGCATAAAATATAAACATGAAACCATGAAATCAATCAACACAATTGATATAGATATTTCCGGTGGAAAACCCTTTCCAATGGAAAAAACCACCCACTACTGCTGCGCTACTAAAAATATTCTATTATGTCAAGAAAATTATTTACATAGAGATTTAGTTGGATTCTATCAAATGGAGACTCTTTCTCATGCAGATCTATGAACTACCATCCATTGAAGGCCACCACGATCAATGATCCTTTCCTATTTACTCCTAAACTAACAAATGACTCTACAAACTTCTATCTGCTAGAAGCCACCAGGACCAACAAGCCTCACCCAATTTATTCCAAACTATCCAACTACCATTGGATTTGAGAAAACTACTCATGTATATTGAATTTACTGGAGTCACCCAACTTCACTCCTCTATGTGGTTCTTGTTTCATACATTTTCATAATGGAATCAAGAACTGACCAACATGAGCACTACAAGAATGTATCATCAAGGTACACAATCAAAAACTAAATCCATACCACAAAATACAACACAATCTCTCGACACACTGCATAAAATAATATGATCAATGCATCAGCTAAAACCCATTTGCAACAAGTAAAAATGCTCACAATTGAGTTCTTCCCTCAAACAATAAATTGGATAATATACTAGGAGAAAATAATCTCCAAAATCACCTACAATCAAACACTATTTCATCTCCTCACTCACTACAAAATGTTGGCTGAAACATACTCTACCATCTATTGCAACACCTGCAAACTGCTTCATAAAATATGCATCATACAACTCTCACAACTTTCACACAATCCTCCAAACTCACACTCACTCAACACACCAAGTGAAACAACCATACTATCATTACGCTTCTTCCAATAAATGAATGACCTAAGGTGCTTAACTTAGGGAAAATTTCAAGGATGGAAACTTATCTTGAAGTTTTAAAACATTGGCGAATCTCACTAGTCCCTAGTATGCAAACTATAAAATGTTTATTGTTGTATTTGTAAAATTTTTCAAGTTTAGAATGATTTTATATATACTCTCTATATAATTTTGGCGATTTTTAAGGTAAAATAATTTTATATTTTAAAATTTGGGCAAATCATTTTTATAAAAAATGGAAATTGGCAAATGCTTTTTGGGTAAAATCATGGCCAATTAGCCCACCTGCTAATATTAATCACTAAAATTTTCCATGGCTTAACTCAATAGTTAGCAATCACCACTGAGCTCCACAAACTTTCTTCATATGCTTGATTTGATATGGATTCAACTCATTGACTTGATCAAGCCACTAACTCCACTTACCTTTTGATACTTTCAACTTTAATTAGCTTATAGAGGCCCTGCTACCTTTTCTGACCATATAATAAAATGTTATAATCAATAAAATTTCCACAATACCAAAATTAGATAATTTTCGCAAGGAATGTAGAGAAATTTTTGTGAAAAAAATGAGTTGCATAAACAACATTAGCTAAACTCGACTGGAACTATTCAGTCACTGGTAGAGGCCTACCTCCTAATGACTGGAAATTTTTGGTCGCTCTAATGACCTATCATTCATGCGATTGGGGTAGAGGATGGAATAAAACCATGTTTCCTAAGCTTAGAACCTGCTAAAACTTATTGGACACCTTCATCCAGTCTTGGACACACCTCGAAGACTATATGAAAAAATTTCAACTATAACACCCTCTCCCCACATCTACCCAAGTAACCAACCAAGCAACGTAAACATGTGACAAGAAGTTACTATGATATGATTTGACTTCCTAAGTCACCTTAAGGAAGTGGAACTGGTGGAAACACATCATACAGACCCTCCACATCAACAACAAGACTCCCAGGAACCATCCTAACCTCCCAGGTAACTAGCCCCTGGGTCCCACTTGAGTGCTTTTACCATTAAACTCTTGGACCCTCCCTTGATATGGACAAGCATGCATCTAGGAGGCTCCAAGCACTCCCAAAAGTTGGGTATGCATGCATCTAGGGACTTTTACACCCAATGTTGTGCCTACATCTCTGGGATGTGAGCCACTTTTTTAGACCCAGAGCCCAGGTCATTGCCTAGAACTAAATGAAACCTTCAGAATAAAAAGATAACAATGGAATAATAATACAAATGAAATTACTTGAATAAGGACTTGACTGGAACCTTGCTAGCCATGATAGGAATTTCGTCAAACATATCAAAAATATAATGATCTACAGGTTTAAACAATAGATTTGAGCATAGGGGTCTCATACTCATATGAGAATTTCTAAGAAGCCTTGATTCCTCAACACATTACCTACAGTTTCATCCAATAAGCCATAGATACATTTTTCATTCATTTACAAGTAAAAACATGATGAGAACTATATATAGCCACTCCCATAATACATGTGAATAACCAACATAATAACAACAAAAATACCAAGGAACAATAGCCATATAATCCACATATAAACCAGTATAATACTCATGAAATAACAAGGAGAAATAACGTCATAATAATGATGTAAAGGCCAACTAGTTGTGGGACTTCCACAAACCACCCGACTGTAGACATTGTTGAGCCAAATCTCTCTTCAGCCAGTCACCCCCATGCCATATTCCAAGCATGAATGTGGGATCTCATAAAACACATCAATTGAAATCGTCCAGGGCTTCCAGAGGCCAAACCATGTCAACCGATCAAAAAATGATTCCACTTCACAGTTGTACATCACAAAATCATCACCATATTGGTCTCTACCCAAGCTTTCCAGGGCTCTAGAGATTTCATTCCAAAGAAGGCACCAGAACTAGTAACTCAGCTCACATTTTCTATCAGGCTCCAGAGCATTTGTCCAACCAAGGCTCTAGGACTAGTAACTCAACCCACCAAGTGCTGTAGAGAGTTTGTCCAACCAAGGCTCTTGGTCTAGTAACTCAACCAAGTTGTTGTAGGACTCTAGAGTGCTTGTCCAACCAAGGCTCCGGGAACTAGTAACACAACCCAAGCTAAAGGAAATATGAGAACCAACTCGAAAACAAAGAGGTAAACCCACAACACCATAGTTATACAGGAAATGGAAAGGCTAGGCAAATCCACTGTCAATCCAGGCAATCCTCCATGTGAGTGACAGATCATGACCAATAAACCACATGCATATGCCATGCATGCCAAATCTAGTTTATAAAACATACATCCAACTATGTACCTGCAAGAAAAACCCGCTATAGTTGCTAATCTCGATGTCCTCTTGCACTTTCTCTTTCTTTTTGCTCCACAACTCCAAGTATTTGACACTCTCTAAGAGTGCTCCAAGAAAAGTCTAAGTTTCCAAGAGTATGAGAGAGAAAGAATAGAGAGAGAGCTCCAAAACTAAAATGAAAAAGTATGTGAATTGATCCTTAGAAGCCTTTTTATTAATGAGGCCTCTATTTTCTTCATTTTCCATTATTTTGCTCCCCACATGCATCCTGTGACCTTTCACCTCCATTTTCTTCTATTTTCCATTATTTTCATAAATAAATGTGCCAAAATGCCACTTTGCCTTTCTAAAGCCTTTTCCATTGCCTTTGCTAATTTCCTTTGATTTAAGGGATCAGTAAAGTGGTCAAAACTGAAAGTGCTCAAAAGTGCTTGAAACCAGTGCCAAAATGTATATCTCACCGACTTGAATCCAATGCAACTTGAATCTCTCAAAACTGATTTTGTATGCTCTAGATATTGCATTCTGATCATTTTCCTAAATAGGTAAAATTTTTGCAAGTTGAAGTACAGGACTGCTAACTGGGTAGTCCATACATTGACTAGGCATGTTGACTGTGAAAGTTGATTGTGTTTCTTAGGCCAATGGCAGGCTACCAAGTGGCTACACAGGATTGGTTCAAATTGGTAGTTTATGATTTGTTGTGGATGGTTTTGATTGGACTAATGAATGGGTGCCATGTGGCCCAATCATAGACTACCATGTGAAACCCTGGGGTTGTGAAAATTTTGGTTATGGCCCGAAGTGGCCTCCATAGGGTTGAACCTCATGACCCTAGACCAGATAGTGCAACGCTCTACCATAGCGCTTCAGGTAGTTATTATTAACCATAGAAGCCATATTCTATCTAAATTTTTAGTGGATTTTCTTTTGGGAATGGGACCGGGGCTAAGCCCCTAGGCCCCAGTCACTTCTCACCAACGAGACCATAGGTGGAGGGAGCCAAGGTTTCGGGGCTTCGCCTCAACCCAAGGTTTTGGAGCATGACATATAACCATGGCGGAGGTCAGGTTGAACACTAACAACAAAAGGGGCTTGGTAAAGGCCTAAGTAGAGGGCACATGGGTTATACAGGATCGACAAAAGAGAACGGGAGCGCTAATAGGGGCAGCTTAACCCTCAACCCTATCCAAGGTCTTATGTAGTGATGGAACCACGGGTGTGGGAACAGAGGTGCCAGCAGACAGGTGCAAAGTTCAGGGGGGGGGGGTTACAGCCCCTGGTTCTGTGGAACCATAAAACTAATGGCATGGGGTACATGGGGCCTATGCCGATGGTGGCAGGTGATTAGCCCCAGCCCTTGGGAGTATGGCCCATGTGACCCTGTTTTTCCGCCCATAGAAGTCATTGGGCATTTAAACCAATTACTAAATTGCACCAGAAAATATGTGAGTCTCATCAGGGTCAGATGAAAATGTCACTTAGCGGTTCTGGAAAAGGTGGAATTTGTAGAATAGTTAGCAGGGATGTCCAATTTGTAGAGCAGTTAGCAACAAAACTTCTTTAGAGCATAACTTTCTCATTTTTTGGCAATATTGAGCCCACCAAGAGCCTAGCTTGGGGTTTTTGGCTATTCTTGAGCCACTGGAGACAATATTTTTACACTCTGAGCACTATAAATCCATGTAATCACATATTTGAGCCCTTAATGAAAGAGGCCCAACATAGGAAGCTGGACCAGGAGATGTAGCCCAAGAGGGGTGAACTCCTTTATCATTGTTTTGTCTTGTGTTGTTGTGTATGGTATATTTGTCTCTATTTTTATGCTACAAATTGAGTTTACTTGCAAATTTTACTTGCAAAATGATCCATTGCCTAAAAGACATAAAATTTTACTTGCAAATTTTCCATAAACCTTCAAGTTTGTAATATAGATCAATTTGGTATCAGAACTCAAGGTTATTTTGAATTTTTGATTTTGTTTGCAAATGTTTTATGATGCTTACAAGGATGAAGCTCAAAATATGAGAAGGAGAGTTTGTGGAGCCAAGGATTCAAATTGCTTCAAGGAGAACAAATTCACCTCAGGCTTCACCACTCATGGCACATGAAGACAGTCATGAAGGGACACTCGAGGATGAGAGAAATTTCAGAAAAGATTTCTTTGAAATGTCTAAAATGGTGAAAGTTCTTTATGAGGAGAAGAACTAAAGTTTTCTAGGAGAAAGATCAAAACCTTCAAAAGGAAATGGAGTAAATGGAGACAAACCTCCAAAATGGAATGGAGGGGATGGTGACAAGACACCACCTTCACGTCCATCCTCACCCTCATTTTCTTCTACCTCAATCCCTTCACAAACACCTCCACATTCTCCAAAGGAACATGGTAAAAATCACTTTTTTAAAGTTTGACATAAAATTTGAATTTCCTATGTACAATGGAGAGGTAAATGCTAACAATTTATATAATTGGTTTCATCAGGTTGAAATGTATTGTAGGATACAAAGAATCAAGGATGATGCAACCAAAAATTAGCTTGCTTCTATCAGGTTGGAAAGTACAACACTCATTTGGTGGGAGGACAAAACTCAAGAGGACATGAAGAAAATCGATAAGGTTTTATCCTCTTGCAATGATTTTTTTGTTGCACTAAGAAGACAATTTTATCCATTAGCATACATGGAAAAAATTTAGGCAAGCTAAAGGTAAAAATGTGCAAATCTATACTCAAGAATTTAGGAAAAGAGATTTGATTTTGGGTATATATTTATCCTCTCAAGACACTACTAAAATACATTAGAGGTTTAGATAGTTATTTGAGACACACAATTCTCGTATTTAAACCTACAAAGTTAGATGAAATATGTGTACAGACTACTCATTTAAAGCAAGAGGGAAGAATGTTTCTGAAGAGACTAGTGCGAAGCCATTTAAGTCTGGAGACAAAGGGAAGGGGAAGTTCAAAGGAAATGATAAAAATAATGCTTTAGTCAAGAATGAGAGAGAAAAACTCAAATGTAAACATTGTTCAAAAGAAGGCCATGATAAAGACCGTTGTTGGAAACTTCATCCTAAGATGAGAGCTAAAAGGTTTAAGAACAAAGAGAAAGAAAATATTGTTGCAACAACTCAACAAGATGAGATGAAACAAAAATAATAGCCATGGGATTGAAACGTAAGGATTATATTTCAAGTACTAGTTCTTCTAGAAATCCCATTGAAACTCAAAATGAAAAAGAAATAATAGAGATTTTCCATATTAGAGTCATAATAGAACATAACAAAGAAGATATTTTTTTTGATAGTGGATCACAAGAAAACCTTATTTCAAAAGACATTGTCAATAAACTAAATTTGGAAACCATTCATCATCCTAAACCTTATCCTTTGGGTTGGGTATGTGACGATTCCAAATTTCAAGTGACAAGAAAATGCATACTTAAATTCGCCATCACTGAAAATTTTGTTGATGAGGTAGAACTTGATGTAGTACCACTTGACATATGTAGGAATTTTTTGGGAAGCCCATACTTATATGATAGGAAAGCTATATTTCATTACCATGAGAACAAGTATCATTTGTTTAAAAATGGGATTGAGAATATTATTAGAGAACATCAAAAGAAGTTGAATTTGTCTCTTGTGAATGTTGGACAAATTAAGAGGCTTGTAAATGCTAGTAAGAAATTTTCATTATTAATGATTAAACGCAAAGATGTTGAGGAACCTAAAGCTTTCCAAGGAAGTGATGTAAAACTCAAACATTATTTAGTTGAGGTTGTTAACACATGTAATAAGATGATTCAGGAGTCTAATGTGTTGCCTCCTAAAATAGGAACACAACATGAAGTTCACTTGTAGAAGGATGCATCATTTTTGAACATTGGTATGAACAAGATGTCAGTGTTAGAGAATGTAGGGATCAAGACGAAGATGTGAGAACTACTTGACAAAGGGGACATTAGCTCTAGTACACCTCCATGTGGGTCTCCTAATATTTTGGCTTTGAAGAAGGATGGTAGATGGAAATGGCGATCACAGCGTGTCGATTTTGTATCCTTGAGAAAAATCACGATGGTACAAGAAGATTTGGTGAATATTTAAGCCAAGTACAAGGCTATACATGATAATCATCATATTAACCATAGTTTTTAGGTTTTAGATGAAGTAAGGCTTTGCACCAACAACTAAAAGCTTAAGTATGAAGAGAACGTGAAATTGGATTAGCGCCTTCCTTTGGTTGAGGATCAATGAGAGAATGTTTAGATTCCTTCAATAGAAGATTTATCCCCTTGATATCTTGAAGAATTGGAGCAAGATACCATTCTTGACTGAAAAATAAAAACTTCAAGAAGAGGGAACGTGAAGTACCTTCATGTAGAACTCAAAGGAACAACTCCAAGAAAATCCAAATGGATTGAGATAGGACGGGTGTGGGAACTGTACCCTCATCTGTTTGTTGATTGAAAAGAGTCTTTTGGAGGTCCAAAAGCTTCCAGTGGGGAGGAATGATCTAAAGGATCTGTAAAGTGCTAAAAAATTAAAGTTCTCAAAATTTATTTAAATCATAGCCAAAACGTAGATCTTGTTGACCTTAATCCAACACAACTTGAATCACTCAAAATTGATATCATATGCTCCAGACATTGCATTTTGATCACTTTTCAAAATAGGTAAAATTTTTACAAGTCGAAGTGCAAGATTGCTGACTGGATAGTCTATGCACTAACTGGGAAAGTTTATTGGGTAAGTTGATTGTGTTTCTCGGGGCCAATGGAATTATTCCAAGTGGCCTCACAAGATTGGTTCAAATTGGCAGTTTATGATTGGACCAATGAATGGGCACCACATGGCCCAATCACAATCTACCATGTGGTGCCTTGGGGTTGTACAAAATTTGGTTATGGCCCGAATTGGCCTACATGGGATTCAACCTCATTACCTCGGAGAATATAGTGCAACGCTCTACTGTAGTAGCACGGGTTATTCTAATTAACCATACCAACCATATTCTACATAAAGTTTTAGCGTATTTGCATTTTGGAATGGGGTCGGGGCTAGGCCCTTGGTCCTTGGTCACCTCGCACCCATGAGACCATAGGCAGAGGGAGGCAAGGGTCAGGTTAAACACTAATAGCAAAAGGGGCTTGGTAAAGGCCTAGGTCGAGGGGACATGGCTTACACAGCATCGGCAGCAGAGCCTGGGAGCATTGATAAGAGGGTGGCTAACCCTCAGCCCTAGCCAAGGTCTTATTCAACGATGGAACCACGGGCATGGGAACAGAGGTTCCAATAGACAGGTGTGGAGTTTGTGGGGTGAGTCCCAGGTCCTGTGGAACCATAAAAACCAATGGCGTGGAGTACGTGGGGCCTATGTCGATGGGGGTGGGTGATTAGCCCTAGCCCCCGGGCGTATGGCCCATGTGGCCTTATTTTTCCACCCAAAGGGGTCATTGAGCATTTAAACCAATTAACAAATTGCAACTGAAATGATGCGAATCTCGCCAGCAACAGGTGAAAATTTCGCTTGGCAGTTCCGAAAAAGGTGGAATTCGTAGAACAGTTAGCAGGGAAGTCCAATTTGTATAACAATTAGCAGCAAAACTTCTCTAGGGCATAAATTTCTCAATTGGGTGTTTTACTATTCAGGACCCATTGGAGACATTATTTTTACATTCTAAGCAATGTAAATCCATATAATAAAAAATTTGAGCACTTAATGAAAGAAGCCCAACATTGGAAGTTGGATGAGGAGATGTAGCCCATAAGGGGTGAACTCCTTTATCATTTTGTTGTCTTGTGTTGTTGTGTATGTCATATTTGTCTCTATTCTTTATGTTTCAAACTATGTTTAAAAACCATTAATTTATTTACTTTTGCAAATTGATCCATTGCCTAAAATACATAAAAATATACTTGCAAATTTTCCATAAACCTTCAAGTTTGTAATGTAGATCATCCTTAGCCATTAATCAATCATAAGTGATCCCCATCACTATTATTTTTCCCAACATTCATCTTGGAATAAGTGTCCCATCAACTGCATTTATCATTTTTCCTTTATTAACTTTTATTACATGGAATTTTCACCATGCATGTTATAGAACCTTCCCCCTTGGGGAACACCGTCCTCAGCGTTCAACACCACCTACAACATAACAAGTATAATATCATAATGAGATGACACCCATATCGCTTATTATAGCTTTATAACATATCTCATGGCAGTATTTACATCCATATACATATGTACATATACCAAACATCACCAAAACAGGTACCAAAAACATATACCAAAAAATCTGCTCAAACAACAAATAAGGAAAGATACATATCCCACATCTGATCTGCCATCTCCCATGTAGCTTCATTGGCTCCAAAGTGCTTCCATTGCACTTTAACTTGCTCAATTGCTCAGTTCCAAAGCATGAGCATCTTTCTCTGCAAAATGCACTACGGTTACAACTAGAATTCACCTTCTGGCTCCACCTGCAATATAGACCAGTCAATCACATGATCAACCTATTTAGCATACTTCTTAAGTAATGACATATGAAAATAATCATGGAATTTCGCTGTCGGAGGCAGTGAAATTTGATAGGCTACTTGCCCAATCATCTCAATAATCCTAAAATTTCCACAAAACAGGGGTGCTAGCTTGGCACATGATCCAATCTGCAATGAGCTCTTCTTTGGTTTGATGTGAAAGTACACCTGTTCCCCAACCTAGAATTCCTTGAACAACTTATTCTGATCTGCATAGCTCTTCTGCCTATTCTGTGCTACTTTCAAATTCTTCTTGATTACCTTGATTTCCCACTCCATGTATGCTTACATGTCTGGTCCAATCAACACCCAATTAACTGAATCACTCTAACTGATGGGAGTATTACAACTCTACCCATACAATGCCTCAAAGAGACTCATCCTCAAGGATTCCTGATACCCATTGTTATAAGTGAATTCTTCCAGTGGAAGGTACTATTTCCACTTCCATTGTCGATGCATCACATACATCCTCCACGTGTCCTCCAAGATCATGTTCACCCTCTCTATATGTCCATCTGTCTACAGATGATAAGATGTACTGAAGGCCAAATCTGTGCCCAAAATTGCAAATAATGCTTTCCAAAACTTGGAAGTGAACTTCGCATCCCTGTCTAACACAATCTTCTTCGTAACTCCATGTAATCTGACCACGTCCCTAATGAATACCTATGCTACATCACTCGCTGAGAATGTAGACTTCACTAGAATGAAGTGTGCTAGCTTTGTGAATATTTCCACCACTACCATGATGGAATCATGTTGTCTCACTTTCCTTGATAAACCTGTGATAATGTCCATGGAGATGAACTCCCATTTCCACTCTAGAATCAGAATCGACTGTAGAAGTTCACCTGGATAGTTACATTTCGCCTTCACATGATGAAAGTCCAAGCACCTAGCCACAAACTCTGCTATGCCTCTCTTCATTTTCAACCAATAATAAAATTCCTTCACTGTTGTCAGTGTCTTTTGATAACCTGGGTGACCCGAATATGGTTTCACATGAAACTCCCTCAATATCATGTTCTTGAGCTCACTGTTATTTGACACATATATATTGTCCCTAAATCTAACAAATTTGTCTGTCATGAGATGATAGTCCACATTGTGTGCACCAACATCTATACCTATACATGTTCCACTACTTGAACCGCCACCTATACTTGTACTTGTACTTGAACTCTGTTGCAACTTGTGCATAATCTTCATATACCTGACATCCTACTGACCTGCCTATAAGATCCTATCCTATAAATTTTTCCAATAGGAGCTCATAGCTACTATATGATTGACTTGTGTCTGCCTACTAAGAACATCTGTGACCATGTTTTCCTTTCCTTTGATATCCTTGATCTCAAAATCGAACTCCCTGATCATGGCCAACCATCTAGCTTGCTGAGTGTCTAGATTTTACTGGTGAAATAGATACCACAAACCACTATGATCACTCATCAATAAAACCTCTTGCCAAGAAGATAGTCCATCCACATCTTCAATGAATATATGATTATTGTCAACTCAAGATCATGTGTGGGTTAGCTCCTCTCATTGTCATTTAGTTTCCGTGACTCATAGAATACCACCTGCCCATCCTGCATAAGGACTCCACCAAGTCCTCTCTTGCAATAATCTATACATACTACAAACTCTTTGTTCGGATTTGCAATATTTAACACTATTGCATGTGTTAAAAACTGCTTAAGCTGCTCAAAATTGGTCAAACACTTCTCTATCCATTCAAACCTCTTAACTTTCCTCTACAATGATGTGATAAGATAAGAAATCTATGATAAGTTCTCAATGAACCTCCTATAATAACCTACTAACCCCATGAAAGATCTTACCTCATCTACATTCCTGGGAGCTTCCCGCTCCATGATAACTCTTACCTTTTCTGGATCCGCTGTAATGCCCTCCTTGGAGACAACATGCCCCAAGAAGTGTACCTCAGTCTGAAAGAAACTACAGTTGCTGAACTTAACATACAATTGATGCTCTTTCGATAATCTCAAGACTGCTAGTAAATTCTCGGCATGCTCTTCTTCATTTTTATAATATACCAATATATCATCAATGAACACAATTAGAAACTTATCCAAGTACGGACCCAACACACTATTCATTAAGCACATAAAAGTAGCTGGAGAATTGGTTAAACCAAATGGAACTACAACAAACTCATAATCCCATACCTAGTCCAGAAAGTTGTCTTGTAGATGTCCTATTCTTTAATGTGTACCCAATTATATTTGGATCTCAGATCAATCTTCAAGAACACTATTTCTCCCTTCAACTAATCAAACAATTCATCAATCCTTGGCAACAGATACCTATTCTTGATGGTCACTTTGTCCAACTTCTTGTAATCAATGGACAGCTTGAGAGTACCATTCTTCTTCTTCACATGTAGCATCAGTGCGCCCCATGGTGATACACTTGGCCTAATGTATCCCTTGTCAAGCATTTCCTTCAACTGCAGCTTCAACTCTACCAACTTTGTAGTGCTCATCCTGCAAGGTACCTTTGATGTCTGAGCTACCCTTAGCACCAACTCAATAGAAAAGTATACATCCCTGTGAGGTGGTAACTCTAAAATCTCTACAGGAAATACATCCTAAAACTATTGTAGAACTAGGTACCTGTTCAAAACATCTGCATCCTCAATTTCCTTACCTTTGTCACTAGAAATATCCACTACAATTAACAAACACCCTCTCATGAAACCACGCTTGGCCTACATAGTTGTCACCATTCTAACTGATTTCTCTTTCTCCTTGCCCTACAAAACTCTTTGTTCCACATTGTCATCCAAGAACTCAATGGATTTTTCATAACAATCCACCTTAGTTATATGAAGGTGTTGTCACCTTCTGAAAAGAGAGTTCCAGTTGTACAAAGAGGGAAAAATAATAGAGATGTTTGGATCTAGCCTTCAATCCATAGAAGCACTCAAAGCTAAATCAAGCACCATCCAATCGATAATGCTTGAAAGTAGCTTTCCAATGGTATGTGGAACTCCCCAAATGGACTCTAGAATCAAAAGTTAGAGCAGGTTGAAAGTTACCCATGAAAACTAGAAAGAAAAGGAAAATGTTTAAGTTTAATCCCGAATCTTGCAAATCGGAGTTTTCTAAAGTAGAAGTAGGGGAGCACATCAGCAATCAAAAATCAGTGATCATCAATATCGGCTTATCACAAATAAGAGGTCTAAGATCATATCGCAAATCGGCGGATCAGGCGATGAGGCAATCAACGCTTTGTGTAGCCAAGCTCTGATAGCTGATATCAGTATATCGGCAATCAGGGGTCCATGGCACATGTCATATCGGCACATCACAGGTCAGATGTCCAATATATCAGAGGTTTTGTATCGGTAGGGTGAATCGGTGGGTCAGACAACATGGAAAATTAGAGGTTCTAGCGATCCTGCATATCGTTGGTCGCAAATATCTGAGGTTCCAGTGACATGGCATGTCGGTGATCGCAACAACACAAGATCAGTGCATTGAAATCGATGATAGAGTAAATGACACCCTTCCAAAGTTTCAATTGTGATTAAAAGTGTCAGGATTTAAGCTGATAGTACAAATCACCAGGTAAGGGCTGAACACATCTAACAAAGGAAATCAAAGCAAAACTAGGGGCAGGTCAGCCCTTTTCTCTTTCCTCAAGGAGGCAATGTGGAAGAATATTATTGGATTTGGTAAAGACATAATGGCACTAACATCAACATGATGTTTCAGTACAGAGTACACGTGGCATGCAGATCTAGAATTTTCAAGGGTCCAAAGAGGGCATATCTGGGTGAAACATGTCACCACTCAAGAAGTTCCATGTGGCATAGGATGACATCACATCGGATATCAAAAATTGGTGTTTGTAGGCTAAGGCATGTTATTACATTAGGATTAAAACCCCTATTGTGATTCGTAAAGAAAGGGCCTCCGATAAGGGGGCTAGCCAGTGGTCACAGGGAGAGTGAAGAACCAAGGGCTAAGCAGAATAGGTGATCCCACATATCGATGATAACAAGTATTAAAGGGTCCAAAGAAAGGCAATGTCATGAAGTCATCAATTGTGATATCTTGGGTGGGCTCAGTCAGCATTCAATAGTCGTAATGTTATAGAGGGTGCAAACTCTCCCTCGTCCTTTTCCCAAGGGGGCTAGACCACATTGCATATCATAGATCACAATGTTGGGGAGGAGGCACCGAAGGCAAGCATCAAAAATCACTGATACATGGGATTCTGTTTAACAAAGGGATGAGCCTCATAGACATGAGCCCAAAGGTCTTAGTACCCAAGGACTGAAAGCATGGTCAGAGCCCCTGGCCACATGAAGAAAATGGGGCTAGAGTGGATCTGAGTGTCCCACCTCGTAAGGACCTTTAAATGGGAAATCCCGATGTGATAACTTTGCAATAAAGTAATGGAAAACTTTAAAGGCATCGTGGGTTGGCAGCTAAGGCATTTAAGAAAGGAGATCCAACATTCATAATTGGCATGGGCTAGCCTAGTAAGGCCCCTTGTGACATGAAACCAGGGTCGACACTGATAGAGTAAATGATGACATGGAAGCTCAGGAGGACTTGAAGATCCAACATGGTGCTCCATGTAGAGGGAAGACGAAGTACCGCCTAGGTCACCTCTGCTTCTGTACTGTAGCATTAAACTCATATATTACCACTCCCATTTCTGTAGAATGAATGAGTCGAGCAATAAAGGAAGAAGTGACAAGAATCAGCTAGGTGGTATAGGAGGCCAGACCATGGTCAAGCAACAAGCTGAGTAAAGGTAATCCCAGGGATGTGCATGAAGATATTTTGTTGGAATTTCCATCTAATTATTGACATGTTTTGTAATCATGTAATGTGTCGACAATTTAATGAAGAAATTAATCTTTTGTAGTCATTTTTGGGCCATAGAGCCATCCCAAGCCGAGACAGCTAGTCGATCTAGAAGCTGAGACTCGATTGAGAGATTTTGTTGTAATTACTCTTTAATGCTCCCCTGTCCAAATAAATAGTGGGAAGCAAAAATTCACAAAGGTTCAGAATCCTAAAGAAAGAACTACATGTTATATTGGAGACAGTGTGACTCTATGATATCCATCTTTCATAATATTAAGGAAATGGTGTTGATTCCTCCTTCTAGTACTACAATATGTTATCGCTCTGTTAAATTCCATTATGTTCATGTTTCCTCTCTAAATTCATGTAATTATAGCCACTATAAATGTTTCATATGTGCTTATAGATTCATTTGTATTGACTCGTTAATGCATGTTCCTGTATGGATCTTTGATATTATATCTTTAAAACTGTGCTCCATGAATCATCGCACCCATCCTCTTTCAGCCATTATTTCTACCTTTAACTTAGATAAGTGTATAATTTTGGAGGCTTCAAGTTCTATGCGATAAGTGTAGAATTCTAGATGCTTCAATCTTTATGTGGTGAGTTACTCTATCTCCTTATCCTCTCTCATTGCTCTACCAAATCTTATTAAATTGTAGGTCCTTGAACTACTCGGCCTCCACTAGTTTATAAATATATTTATGTGAGTTTTACACGTGAAGGAATACCAAAAATACATGGCTTACACCTTTAGATGAATGAACCAACCCATGATATTTATTATATATATATACACAAAAGTATATGTGATGTCTCCATTTTCCTGAGAATCATATGAGACACACAAAATCTAGATGTTCCAAGCACCGGTCTTGTAAGCAATCTAAGGCTGTCTCTGGAAGCGAACACAGAAGGTACAACAAATCCATGCCCAAAAACATATTGTATGATCCCAACAGTAATACATTCAAATTTATTGAGGTAGGCATACCATTCAACCCAAATGTACAAGCTTTTATCCAATGATGAACTCACTTCTTTGTACCTGTAGCCAACTACACTAACCAAGACTCTGCATGCAATTCTTTGTTCAAACCACACTTTTCAAACAGGTAAGGACTAACATAACTATAATTATATCCATGGTCAATCAAAATAGGAATAAGTTGATCACAAAGCTTACAGTCCATCTCAATGACAAATGCATGATGATCTGCCTGTCTGTTATCCAATGCTGCATAGATACAAGGAACACTTAGATCAACATCCCCAACAGTCTGTGCCTCATGTGCACTATATATCTAAAGCCTACCACCCTCATTATACTGACAATCTCTCCTACAATGATGTTTGCCCCAATTCCAATACTCTGTAGGCTTCCATCCTGCATCCTTGTTTTTTGCCTCAAATTGAAGTCCATGTCCTCTATCAGATGCATTGAACTTCTTATATGGCACTACATTCTCTTTATTACCTAGATCCTAAGGTCTTGCTCTCTTCTTGTCCCGTTTTCCTTTTTTCTTATCGTTGCACTTCCAGTCTTGCTTAGTCTTGGATATGTGCTTTTATTTCTCATACCAATTCTTTAGCTTTCGGATGGCCTCCTCTAATGATCTAGGTTCATCGAACATAATACTATCTTCGGATGAAATCGATAATCCACTAATGGATCTCTAAATCATGGCCTTCTCCTCCTCGAGGTAAGGCACATACCTCAGTAGCTCAAAGAACCTGCTAGTGGACTCCTCATCTTTCATCGATCCCATATTTAGCTCATAGAATTATTTTCCTTATCATCAAAGTATCTCTCTAATAGATGCTTCTTCTTGAATAGTATCTCCAACTCATTCTAGGTCAACTCCTCCTCATAAATACCTCTGGAATTCTTCACATCTTCCCACCAGATATTGTTTTAACTTTGAGATTGAATGTAGCTATTCTGGATTTCATGTTCTTTGAGTAATCATGCAACCTAAAGAAATTCATCATACCAAGAAACCATGCCTCTCCATCGTGTGATTTCTTCATCTCTCCATTAAATGTAGGTGGATTTTCTTTCTTAAACTCATAAGGAAAGTATCCCCTGCCATTCCTCCTATAAGGATTTTTTGTAGCAGCTACAACCACCCTCCAAAAGTGTTCCTTAGCTTTATTTTGGAGCCTCCCTACTAACCTTTCACAGCAGCATATCTTGCTTCGTCAAGTACACAAGCTTTAGTGATTTTCTTGTAGAAAGACAACCTATCTATTAGAGCTTGATGAATTCCCCTCACAAGTTGTTTCTCCAGACTTGGTCTAGCTGTAGGATGAGCAGCTCCCTCAAGAAATTGCGTAATTCTATCTGGCATCCTGCTGGGCTCCAAAATTGCGCAAATTTGGCAGTCAAGCTTCATCCAAAAAATTGTGCAATTCCTCCTAGCAGGGTTGTTCAGCCTAGGAATTGCACAATCCTATGTAGCAGCCAACTTCTCTACCCAGAAATTATGCAAATCTCCTGGGCAACCAGCCCATCTCCCTTCTAGAAATGCGCATTTTTTCCAAGCAGTTGTGCAGGCTCTTGCATGTGCAGTTTGTTTGACCAGTTCCACTCAGGACAAAGGAAACTTGACTTGCATGCATGGGTTGCTTTTTCCCATAATAGAAAAAGAAGAGTGCAAAAAACATCCCTAGATTTTAGGGAGCGATGTTTAGCAGCCGGAGGTTACATGCAAATATCATTTTAGAATTTTTCTCCAAGTGTCACTTTTTCCTAGATAGGTGGAATGCGTGTCGTGAGCTTCAAACTTATTTACTTGACACTTCAAAAATCATTTCTTCACATCAATCTTGGAGCTGTAACATCCCACAACACATCCAGGACTCTTTGACACATCTAGCTCCGCTATTCATGGGTAAGTGGTCTCAACTTGTATTTTGCAACATTTATGTCACTTTGTGTGTTTTCACTTGTGTGAGTGTTGTTTGCTTGATTTCTTTGAATGCTTGTTTTCATTTACATGCATACTAGCTTGTACTAGCACCATTTTAGTTTTCGTTAACATCTCATAGTTGACGCATGCATGAAACCGTTTTGCATGAACGATCATGATTCAGTGACTCGCTTCACCCACATGTATGATTTTTCATTTTCTAAATATTTCATTCACTATTTTCATGCATGATCACTCACTTCTTCTTACTCTCAATATCACCATGGATTCACGTTCACATTTGTTTTCAGTTGCCCATTGATGGGTCTGGGCAACCTTCGCCTGGACTTTGCCTCACCAAGACAACATTGCACAATCCAGAGAGGGAAGGCTCTATCTTCCCCTCAACAAATTATCATTTCTACCCAACAACTATTCCCAAACCTACTTTGCACAATTTTGAGGGACCGTTACTGCTGGCCCAGAAAATTGCCAAATGGAGTCACTGAGCCTGGAGCCATTGCTAGTTGAAATTGCGCAATGCGCAATTCCAAAATTTAGCAGTCAACCTGGATTGTGCATTGTGAAATTCCACCAACCAGTCATGCCTCCTAGATAGCCCAAACTAATTTTGTGTATGTCTAGCACAGAGTTTCCTAGCCTCCTAGAAGAAATTGTGTAATCCTTGCCAGTCTTTCCCCAGGTATGTGTTATGTCATTCCTCCAATTTGCTTTTCTTTTCACTAACAAATTTCTTTCCATGCATGTCACTTTGTCTCCAAATCTAGCTAGTGTTCATCCACCTCTTAAAAGTTTAGGATCAATGGCCTCTAAGAGAGTCGGACCAAAGGATATTGACGGAAGTGCAACTAGAGCAGTAGTTGAGCGAGTGTCCTCAAGTCTACCTATCTATGAAGACACCAAGTTGATTCTAACAGAGGACATCAAGCTAAAATGGAAAGAGGTCAATGATGTAGTTGCAGACAAATTTGGGGAAGACCTTGAAGACTACCAGGTATATGTAAACATTCACAAGTCTGGCTTGTACTAGATTGCATGCAGATACCCCATGTTCCCATGTGTGTACATGACACACTAGATCGTCCTGCACACTGATCCTGAGACGATGACCTTGAGAAGTGTCAGTGGGAAGAAGATTGCAACCTTCATGGCACAAGATTATGATGATATGTATCAGATGTCAGAGCCCATGACTATCATGGAGACTTGTTATAGCTCCAAATCTCACTCTTATGGTTTATGATGCTGCACTCATGGCCTAGGGCAACCCCTCCTTCCAGACCTGGTCTGAAAGTTTAAAAAATAGTGTTTTATCCCTTATACGCGACATTACCCTTAGTTAAACGCGTGTATATGCAGGTAGGCATATACCCAACCCGTGTATATGTATTAAAACACTTAAAAAAATATAAAACTCCTGAATTTCGGGCGAAGATCATGGGTTTTACCTGTTGATCACCTGTTAGTGCCCGTGGCCCAACTGTTCCCAACCAACTCCCAACTAAAAAACTACTTTGGGAGAGGTATAAAAAGACCTCAATGGGAAGGCCTAAGGGAGGAGAGAATAGAGAGAAAGGTTACTATGCCGAGATCACTAAAGGTTTCATGCATTTGCTACGGAAAGGAGTTCCATTTGTGTCGAACGACTTTGTGCAGCGGTCGTTCGATGCTTTGAAAAAGGCATTATTCTCTGCCCCGCTTTTGAGTCCACCAGATTATGGTGGAGACTTCCTTTTATATCTCGCTGCAGCAGAATCAACCATTGGTATGGTTCTCGTTCAGGAGGATGATGCTCTCATCGAGCATGCGATTTATTATTTGAGTCGAGGCTTAATAGGTCTTGAACTTCGCTATTCTCCGGTTGAGAAGTTGGCTTTGGCATCTGTCCATGCTGTCAACGGCTCCGTCATTATATCTTGCTACGCAAAACTTTTGTCTTAGCGGCAGTCAATCCATTTCAATTTGTCCTTAGTATGCGAGTGATTGGGGGCAAATATAATCGATGGATAGTCATTTTGCAAGAATTTGATCTCGACTTCTTGTCTGCCAAGTCTAAGAAATCCATGGTTTTCGCTGAGCTAATTTTTGAGCTGCCTTGTGGAGAGGATACTGTTTATGAGGAAATTTTTCCCGATGAACATTTATTCCTCATCTCTTCACTCGACCCTTCGTATGGAGATATCATTGTCTATCTTGAGACTTCAAAGTTTCCCTCTACTTTCTCCAAGGATGAACGTCGAAAATTACGTCACCTGGCTAAAAATTATGTTATCATTGGTGACACATTATACCGTCGAGGGGTTGATTCAATCCTTCGGCGCTGTTTAACCTTAGAGGAAGTAGAGTTAGTGCTAAATGACTGCCACAACGGAGCTTGTAGTGGTCATCTATCAGGGCTTGCTACAGCCCAGCGCACCTTACGTGTTGGCTATTTTTGGCCTTCACTCTTTAAAGACTGTGTGGAAGCTGTCAAACACTGTCACCCCTGTCAAATTTTTACTCGGAAGATGCATGCGCATCCAGCTCCTCTTTTTCCCGTTGTCACCATCGGTCCCTTTACTAAGTGGGGTATTGATTTTACAACTTGTAAACCGCCTTCAGTGGCGAATCACAGGTACATTATCGTGGTCGTAGACTACTTTACGAAGTGGGCCGAGGCCATGCCCACTTATAAAAATGATAGTGATACGACAACGTTGTTCCTTTTTAATCAGGTTATCTCAAGATTCGGTATCCCGAGAGAGATTGTCACTGATCATGGCAGTCATTTCCAGAATCAACTGATGTCTGAATTGGCCCTCAAATTGTGTTTCTGGCAGGAGCATTCGTCTCCCTATTATCCTCAGGCCAATGGATAGGTCGAGGCAGTCAATAAAACTCTTAAGACGATCCTCCAACGGATAATCGATAAAAATTGGTCCAATTGGCACGTTATGTTGTATTCGGCCCTTTGGTCATACCGGACCTCCGTAAAGACTGCTACTAGTTTTACACCTTTTAAGTTGGTTTATGGGATGGAATCTATCTTTCTAGTTGAATGTGAAATTCCATCTCTTAAGTTAGCTGTTGAGCTCCTTCCAGAGACTTCGAGTCTCAAAGAGTGCCTCCTTCACTTGGAACACCTCGATGAGCAGCGTCGAGATGCCGCCACGGTGAATGAGGCTCATAAGAAAAGGGTTAAAACACAGTATGATAAATCTGTCTGTCCTCGAGTCTTTTCTGAAGGTGACCTTGTCTTGGTCTATGACCAAGATAAATACACCTTGGGGGTAGGCAAGTTTAAGCCTATGTGGTACGGCCCTTTCATTATTAAACGAGTTTTAGAAAAAGGGTCATATGAGTTAACCGATTTTGAGGGAAACAAGCTGGCGAAGCCTCGAAACGGGCTCTACCTAAAGAAGTACTTTTCTTAAGTAGGAGTTAGGGAATGGATTCTTTGTATATTATGTATATTTGTACATATATCATCGAGAGTTTTTGATATCAACACTTTTTGGTCTGCTGTGTCAGGTGTTGATGGATGACTTGGTCTATTTTGGGTTCGCCGATGGTGTTAGTCGGCACACTCGAAATCTCGCTTCCGCAGCTTGGGTACTCTATTATCCAACTGGTCAATTGATGGTATCAAGAGGCGTATGCATCGGTCCCGCTTCAAACAATATGGATGAGTATACTGCCATTACTAATTTACTATCCGAGGCAATTTCTCACGAGATCGACTCGTTGGTAGTTTATCTTGATTCTCAATTGATAGTGTCACAATTAAACAAAATTTATCGGGTAAGGGATCCATGTTTATATCGCCAGTATTTAAGGGTGAGGTTGTTGCAAAGATCATTTACTTATATTAATTATTTGCACATTCCAAGATCTCATAATTGGTTAGCTGATTCTATCGCTAATCAAGCATTAGACTGGCACATCAATCATTCATCATAATAAAATCAAGCATCAAAAAGTCGAACTATATATATATCATAAAGTGTCTCGAGTGTACATATGTTTGTCCAAAAAATATAGAAAATTGGGACTCAAATGCCCATAATCATGTCCGGCATATCTAATTCCCCGGCTCAGGATGAGCGGCTAAGTAGGTAACTATTGCATTGGCCACACGCCAAAAAGTGCGAACCCAGTCACGTGGCATGCCAACCACATGATGCTGCATATCCTCAGGAAGGTCCTCTATGGCAACCATCGGTACTCGGTAGCTCAGTCTTTCCAAGTGTCGTTGAACGTTATGTAGAGTTCGTTCTACATTAGTAGCCGCCTCTTCGGCTCCTCGGCTGCGCCGTCCATGCCGCGGGAACCCATCTGGTCATACGGCCTAATATCTGGAACATGATCATCATATTAGTCATTTGAATCGCATCATTTTTTTTTTTCAAAATTCATTATTATATTTCAAAAATCCAAAAAATCATAAAATAAAAAATTCTCACCAATGTCACCCCATGTTGCGTTCAGTGGTAATGCTAGATTAGGATCTCCTCAGAAATCCAACCCAGCATAGGGGTAGTCATCTACGGCGATGATCTGTTGATCCCACCAGGTGAAGAAGTCATCGTCAGATGAAGTCCGTGGGACCTCCCCACCCCCTAGATGTTTCATCAAGTCAGCCCACTGGCCCATGCGTGGATCTCGTGGGGTGCTGATGGAAACTGCTACCCTAGGGCGGAGTGCGGGGACCTTCTCAAAAAAGAAATAACATAGGACAGTCCCATATCCAAAGTTTTTGGTCTGTCCCCTCTTGATAGAAGTGAGCTAGCTCTTCATGTTGGCCAGAAGAGGAGTACACCAGTAAAATACAATGGTGAGATAGTCAACTGCAACACTCATGGTTAGCCGTGATGCCTGATGTAGAGAGGCCGACCCGTTCACTCGAGCTATGGTGAACAAGATTATCCTCAGTGATAAACTCGCCACGTAAGTGATGGAAATCTGGCTCCCAACCTTCTTGGGATGTCTCGGGCAATATATCTGTAAGTAGTCCTCGATCATGAGACTGCTCCGTGTCCTGCCCCGCGAATGTACTACCTCTCCCCTTCGGGAAAGGCCCATGATGAAATAGATATCCTCCACTTATATCCTGAGTGGCATTTGGTCAATCATAAAGGCATCCTCCTCGACATCCCAATAATCAATGAGTATCTCAAGCAGACGTGTGTTTGTTTTCATATTCGGCAGTTTGAAGAATTTAAGCAAACCACATCCCCATAGGGCTTCCAAAGCATCAGGATCATTCATGACTTCATTATCCACCGCTGCATGCTCTCTTTTTCGCCAGGTGACCGGCATTCTGAGCAAAAAATGATTTTCAACCATTAGTTTTTGGTTAAAAATGTTCGCGGTGTATACATGGGTCCCTGTGCAGTCGCGTATAGGGCCCGCGTGTATGTGGGTTTCATATTACCAACCCGCGTATACGCCGCGGTGAAATTTTTGGAAAAAAATTCAACGGTGAAACATCAATTAAAAATCTTAAAACTAGTCACAATCAATTGCAAGCTAAGTATAAAAGTTACCTGGAGGTTTTTGAAGAATTTGAACAGTTGAATTTGGTGTACGGAAAGTTTGCTCCTTTTGCTCCAACTCTTTGCTCTCAAACTCAAATGGTGAAAATGGTGAGTCCAAAAGCTCTTTTATAGGTTTTGAAAATGCAAAATTTTTTCAAAATTTTATTTTATTTGGCCTCATGTGACTTTTAACTTCGGAGCTTGGAATGTCAAGAATGGTTTGTTTTTCAGGACATTTTGGACGTTTTTTCGACAGTTTCGAGACGGTTCCATGACTGCTGACCCATCATGGCAGGTATTGTTTTCTCGCTGGCATATAGGTTAGGGACACCATTTTTCCATTGCATTATGCATACTAACCTCCATTTTTCGATACATCTGCCATAGGGTCGACACCATCGTGTGATGGTTCGTAAGCCATATTCACTCACCGATTCTTTAAATCATGACACGATGGTAGAGCCATCCTTTACATGGGCATCGTAGTTAGCACCTCACTGACATTTGTTTCCCATGCTGCTCCGATTTGAGTAGGCTTGGGAGTCCTCTGTAGTCCCGCCATGACTTATGCGTTGAAGACTCATTCCTCTTTGCTTCTTCACTTCATTCTGGCCTTATACCCTAGAGGCTCCTTTGCGTTGAGTTTTACTACTGCATTGCACCTTTTGGCCTAGAGCTGGCTTCACTTGGAATCGTGTTTAAGCCAACTTTTGACCATGATGATTGCAAAATCAACCTTGCATACCTTTGACTTCTGTAGCTTGACACACCTTGACCCATGGAAGGAACACACCTTTTAGTGTCACTTACCAGTTTTCACCTCCCTGCATTGAGCATAGGAATGTTCCATTCCCAGGAACTAGATCATATGTTTCACCGACACTCGTTCTTTCCACTATACCATAGCATTCTTTTATTCTTTTTCAAGCTTAACAGAAAAAGACAAAAAAATAAATATTCCAAAAAAAGAGTGGGAACGGGATAGTATTTCCATTTATTGTTGGCAGCTAGAGTCAGTCGTGTCGCCCTTGAACAAAGCACTCAAAGCAAAGTCTCCTCCATTTGGGCGGGATTTAGTTTGACTTAGGTATGCCATAACCTTGTTATTGAGTCAGTTCTCCCCCGATTGGTTATCTCTTCCAATCACTTGGAGGGTTCATTTGTGCCTCCTGCATGACAAACTTATACAGAGTCATCATATACTGCCACATAGTCACATTGAGTTGTGCTTTTGTTCAAGGGAAGTTAGCCTGAGTCAGCCTCTTTGTGGTGTCTCTTGACTCATTTTTCAGTCGGCCATCCCTGGTTGTCAGTATCATGTCTATCATCACATCAGTTATATTGGTCCTTTACTCGTGTCGGTTTGAGAAGGTCTCCATTGACTTCTTGCTGGCGGGTCTTGTCCTTATCGACGACGACACCTTGCTCTGAGCACAGGCCTAAAGCTGCACCCTGGCCCTATTTTCATTATTGATAAGTCACCTTGTGCTCAGCATCGATCAGTATCATGGGTCTTTGATTGAGTGGCTTCCCTTGTGTTTGACATCAGCTTACATTATGACACATTGGGATTCGTGCAGTACCTTGGTTTCCATTTGAACCTATTGGTGGATACCTCGCCTCTGTGTCAGCTTCAATTATTGGTTGGTTCAGAGGGTTTCTGCCATGCGCTAGCCACATCTTGTGTACGGCGGAAATGTACTTCGATTAGGTTACTACATCCCTTTCGTCCGATTCCTTCCACATTATTGGCCTACGGGTTACACTCGCGCTAGATTGATGAAGGATGCCTTAATGCCTTCCTTCTAGCGGATCTTTCCCTATCGACTCCGACTCATTGCTCTGGGGCAAAGATCTAGAGTCCATTTGGCAGCACCTTGGGGTTTACGGTCATTAGTGGTAGATCCTCGCTATCGACAGTGGGAAACCATCATTGTCTCCTGATCGATAGATTCTTACAGGTGTTTGACTCCAGCTCATCTATTCACACTTGTTAGATTGTATTGGGTACCTTGACGCTCATTATCATTATCGGTGAGTAGTCTCGCGTTTGTTAACGGTATACATCAATGACCGGTAATCAAACGATTTCTCACATGGTCGACTTTAGATCATTTATTCCCATGGTGTAGAAATGTACCACAGTGGTCGGTGAAGACCTCAGGTTGTCTCAACATTCATTGGTTCACTTGACAGTTGCTCCTGTTGCTGCTAGTTGATACCACTCCACCTTATATGTTGCAGTCAGTCATGGCAACATTCTATATGCTGGCACCTAAGTTTGCAGTGTAGTACCATCCTATTCCATCATGTTCAGTTGGTACCTTTTGAGATCAGTCTTTGATATCAGCGATCTGTTGCATCTTTTAGCATCATTGACAGTCTTATATGTGATATTCAGACATGTACTTGTAATATCATGATCAGATGATCCATTATGTATTTTCCAGTCATTTATACTTGTATACTTAGTGGATCCGCTTGTACTTGATATGCGGACATGCTTTACTTTTTCTGAGCATGGGTATGCCCGCCTCAGACAATGTTTCTTTCTGATCTCCTTTTGTGGCTTGGCAGGTTGGAATCCGGTGAAGTCCTCCTCGGTTTTTGACAGATTTCCTTTCCATGTACTTGCTTAATATATTTCAGCCATCATGTACCCCTTCTGACCTCATATATTAGGGGGCATCTATTATATCTCCAAATCTCACTCTTATGGTTTGTGATGCTGCACTCATGGCCTAGGGCAACCCCTCCTTCCAGACCTGGTCCAAAAATTTAAAAAACAGTGTTTTATCCATTATACGCGACATTTCCCTGAGTTAAACGCGTGTATACGCGGGTAGGCATATACCCAACCTGCGTATATGTATTAAAACACTTAAAAAAATATAAAACTCATTAATTTCGGGCGGAGATCATGTGTTTTACCTGTTGATCACCTGTTAGTGCCCGTGGCCCAACTATTCCCAACCAACTCCCAACTAAAAAAACTACTTTGGGAGAGGTATAAAAACACCTCAATGGGAAGGCCTAAGGGAGGAGAGAAGAGAGAGAAAGGTTATTATGCTGATATTTTTCTCTGAAAAGGTCTGAAGATCCTTGTGCCTCCTGCACTTCCCCCATTTGTACAGGAAACCTTTGTTTCCTTGTGTGTTGATGTTCATCCACCACTTGTGACATCATGGAGTAAGTCATGGAAGGAGTTTGTTAAAGGCTTGAGGCTAGACGAATCCGGAAGAAAGCTTTGCTTGGAGCCTGCGAAAGGTGACTCAGGTGAAATTATTCCTTTTCTGTACTTTATTTGTCTATAATAAAAGAAACACATGTCTTGGTTCCTGATATAAATCTTCTTTATGTTTATGATATTCATGTTGGAATTCATATGTGAATGGTTGTTTAAATTTCATAACTAACTACCTTTCTTTAAAACATGAATATGGTTTCTTTATAAGGTTTTGTCCATATACTGCTGTGTTCTACGGAATTGGTTGTTTTGTAGGACAAAGGAGCAAGAGGAACTTGAAGAAGGGTTTGGACCCTAAAGGACCTTCTCAAACGTAGGACCTAAGGTATGCCCCCTTATCATAGAATTTGCTTATAATAGCATAATGGCTATGTGAATGTGTGTTTCTCTGTATAGATAACTTTCAGTCTGCTAGGGTTTCAACCCAAAAGCCCTAGGGGAACATTTCCCTTAACAAGACTCCCATCAGCTTACCTAGCAACAATGCCACCTCCGGAGACATTCTAAAGAATTGGTGAAGGATCCAGCTAGATTTAGGATGACACCCAACCAGATATACAAGATGAAGATACTATGGAAGGTGTATCAGTGCTTGGTCATTTTTTCATGTCAACTGTATGGCCAAGAAAGCACAAAAACCTTCCTACAGAGTTGGGTGATTGCATTGGACCAACTAGCTAGAGAGGGCGACCCATGCAACTGGTCCATCATGTTGGCTCATCAGCTGAAGGAATAGGTAATGAGGGCTCAACATCCACTCAAAGGTATGCAAGTAGAAAGCTACATGTCCACCTACATCTTCGATGCAGTCTGTTCCTGACAAGAGTTTCCAGGATTGAGTTGGGCATGGTCACCGGTGGAGACTGTTGTGAACACTTATTGTCAGATGTTTTCTGAATGCAGCTTCAGAGGAGTTATCACATGGTTGTCTGATCATTTTTTCACCCTAGTTTACAAGATGATATTCGAACAGGATCCACCCTGCATGTTGATGGCAGCAATGGAGGCACTGATAGACATAGCTGATTGGTATGCCTCACCATTTGGAACCTTCATACGGATGTACAATGCAGAGAAGCCTTTGCATGTGCTACCAAAGTTTTCCTTGGACATACTCGTCATGCAGGATGTAGCATATCACATCTCGACAGGATTGACAGCGAGGCTGCACCTGTAGAAGAAGGCACCTTGGCCCACTCTTTTGATGTGCATTGGGTTATACGAGATACAAATTTTCAGGCATGCGGATGTCAAAGCAGAACAGATGAAGAGGTATCCATTCGACCTCCAACATTACAATCTGTATGACCCACATTTTCTTTTGAAAGATCACTACATGAGAGTACAGTTCAATCCAATCCACAGGGTATGTCATTGGGTGGAGGAGGACCCATGGAGATATTGTTACGACTCCTCCAGACTCAATGAACCAAGGAGACATTGAGATCCTTGGAGAACATCTGGAAGGAGAGATGCACAACATCTCATTCGACGAGTCTCAACATAGAGTGATGCAATATTGTAGAGTTTCAACTCCAGAAGATCATACATCTTCTGTGCAGTATTAGGAATGAGTGATCAAGTATGATGTGTGCAAACATCCTGCAGCCTTGGCCAATGCCACTAGAGCATATGCCAAAGCCACTAGCTCAAGTGTTTGCTTTCTGATAGTTGAGAATGAGCGAATGGATATGGAGCTATAAACGACCAAGGAAGGAGGAGAGCTGGTGACAGCGTCTTCCCATGCAGAACTAAAGAAGGCAATAGTAGATGAAGTATTGTCCCTTGACTCAGTTATGCAGGTGTTGTATTCCAAGTTTGGCACCATGCATAAAGTAGTCGTCCATCTCAATGGATGGCAGCTGTGATGTGCTAGAAGAGCATGTCTCTTGTCAAACATGCATGTTGTTGTTGATTACATGCAAACGTGGACGATGAGGTACAAGGGAGCCTCGCTTCACTTGCGTAAGATTATGAAACCCAGAGTGGTCAAGCTGAAGGCACGCATTTGGACTCAGATACGGAACTATGAAGAGCTCCCACATCTCATCACTTGTCTACAGGCTTCCCATGCATGTGTATTCAAGAGTATGGATGTTGTGGTGTGCGCACATGCAATCCCATCTATTGGGATGAGTTGATGTGCATAGCCACCAACCCAAACTTGTCGATCAGTGCAGACACCATGCGCAAGTATGTTGCTAGTCCATTTGTGTTGAATACAATGATGCACATGCTTTCAGATGAGTTGGACAAAGGAGCTTGAGCAGTGTACCCGGATACTATGGAAGCGAGAGTCAGGTTCCAGAAGGATGTCACTTTGGAGTACACGGACACCATCATAGACTACCGATCTTGGAATCAGTACACTATTGTTGATCATCATGAGGATGTTGAAGAGTTGGACTTCCCATAGTTGCCTTAGTCATAGTGATGTCTTGCATGACTTGCTCAAGCCATTTGTCTCACATGGGTACATGTGCATTGTAATGTAACATCTTTTCAAGTGTAAGTTCAAGTGTTGATAGTTGGATGTAATAGTCATAGAGTAGACGAAGAGTCATTAGGGCAGATGAACTGTCACAAAGGGGAATGTCAAGGGTCACCCCACCCTTTGTTATAAATAGTCCCTCATAACTCGTTGTAAATACTTTTGGTCAGCCAAGCTTCCGATAGGACTATCTTAGAGAGAGTTTGGATAGTATTATGATGAGCCTTGGCTTCTCCACTGCGTAGAGCTAGTACATCTCTTTGGAGGAGCAGGTGATTGTGGCTATAACGTTCTGCTATTGGAACTAGTGGTTGGACATGGATGTATTGTATGACTAGAACTTACACTTCTTAATATAACAAGAGCCAACATATTTAATGAATATGTTGTATTGTTTTTGAGCTGTCTGTTTACTCTAAATGATATATGTACTTGTTTTCTTATGCATGCATATATAGCTATTTCTATGTATGTGTGTAGGAATCTTTCTGAAATGTGTTGTTGGTTTAACCATCACTTTGGATTGCTAGCTAGCTTGCTTTCCATGATCTGATGCATCCTTGTTCGTGTGTTCCCCTCTCAAATCCATGATATCACAGGTTTCCAAGGGGCGCACTCATCTCAACCCCCATGTGTTAGACCTCTCATGCACCTTCCTTGGCTCGCTGCATATGTCACACCCCTCCTACCAACAAAGTTATCTTACTTGTCTCTGTGCGAAATCACGATCAAGGTATTACCATATGACCCACTGATGGGACTCCTACACCAAAGGGTTTGAGCTCTAATTGGCACTTCTTACTGGGGAGATCCCCTGACATGTTGGCAGGTTCAAGGATAGTGTACTATTAGTTTCATGTGTTTTCTCATGGAGAAAACTCATGCATGCAGTCAAGGATTATCCTTGAGGATTGCGCAGTTTTGGAGGATTCCTTTTCCACTTGGTAAAAGGAAAATCATCCACAAGGAAAAGTGGAAGGAAATAGGAGCTTGGAGGGTAGAGAGGAAGGCTGGAGAGAAGCCAAGATTGCCCGCGAGCATTCATGAGGATTTTACTGAGAGCTAACTGGTTGTGAGAGCTAAGGATTTGTATAATTCCTATGTATTTCCACCATGTATGATAATACAATAGTGTGGGGTTTTTAGTTGAGGATTTCCCCAAAGTATTTTCATGTGTATTGTGTGATTGATTCTTCTTCTTCTGGTTATATTGTTCAGCTCGATCTTTAAGCTTCCACAAATTGATAGTATAAGTAGGTTATATTATTCTACTTTGATTTATATTGCATTATCAGGTTAACCTACCAACCCTAGTTGGTTTGTTTGATCAGAGGATGGATCTAGCTGTGATCTATTGTGATAATCAGAGTTGTATCAAACTCTCTAAGAATCCAGTATTTCATGATAGGCCCAAGCACATCAAAATCCAGTATCATCATCTCAGATACTATGTAGTGAGGAGGATCATGTTGCTGTAGTATATTTCGATAGAGGAGCGAGCTGCTGACATTTTGACAAAGGCATTGTCAAAGTGTAAATTCGAGTTCCATAGAGACAATATCGGGGTGGTAGATAATCCATTTCTTGTTGAGAGGGAGTGTTGAAATATGGTAACAAGAATATTCTAATTTAATTTGTCCTTGAATTAAATTGTGAATTAAAATCGAATTTAGTCTTAACAACTACTTGGAAATAATTAATTAATTTATTTTAAATTAATTAGTTGGAGAAATTCAAGTTAGAAGTCTTTCTGAAGTCATGCAAGAGTTATCCCTTAAATTAAGGAGATAAGATTGAGTTATATTTGAGTTGTAATTAGTTAACTCAGTTTACTGAGTTAAGTCCAGTTAAATTAGTTCCAAACTGTTTGAGGAACTAATAGTGAGTTAATAGTCAGTTGATGCATTAATGCACTCAACTAGTGCTGCTCCATTTAACTGAAGATTCCCTCATCAGAAACTCATGCATGTCTATTATGAGAAAGACCCTGTTGAGATTAATGCTCAAGGACACTATACTATCAATTGCATGTGTTTTCTCATGGAGAAAACTCATGCATGTAGTCAAAGATTTATCCTTGAGGATTACGCAGTTTTGGAGGATTGGTTTTCCACTTGGTAAAAGGCAAATCATCCACAAGGAACATCGCAAGGAATTAGGAGCTTGGAGGGTAGAGAGGAAGGCTGGAGAGAAGCCAAGATTGCCCATGAGCATCCAGGAGGATTGTACTAAGAGCTCGCTAGCTGTGAGAGCTAAGGCTTTGTATAATTCCTATGTATTTCCACCATGTATGATAATACAATAGTGTGGGGTTTTTAGCTGAGGCTTTCCCCAAAGCATTTTCATGTGTATTGTGTTATTGATTCTTCTTCTTCTGGTTATATTGTTCAGCTCAATCTTTAAGCGTCTACAAATTGGTAGTAGAAGTAGGTTATAGTATTCTACTTTGATTTATATTGCATCATTGGGTTAACCTACCATCAGATTTTCTACATATGCAACCTGCCAGCTGACAACATGCACTCACTTGAGCACTTCTGTGATCTCATTGAATACACGTTCTATCATTTTGATCCAGAACATCTTGACCAAAAACTGTTACAACAACAGAAGGCTCCGCATGAATCACCTATGGATTTTTGGCAGTGCTTCCGGGATTTGTAGTTTCAAGCTCCGAAGAGCCAAATGAAATTTTTCTATCTTTGGGACTGATTCGAGCATTGCATTAAGAAATCAGCTCATCCCAAGAAGAATTTTGATATCAAGCCTCACTCAATATTCTTCAGTGATGGAGCTATGTAATCACAAACGTATGCAGCCACTATCACAAGTGACTTTCCGCCATCCCCTCATCAAACAACTCTGCCACTGCAGAGTGATGTGAGAGATCATGCTCACACATATGTTCAACTGTCACATCCTCCCAACATCACTTCGCTAAATTTTCACACAGATTTGGTTGTGAGTCCATCGAATTGTCATATGAATTTGTACCACAACCTCCGTCTTCGTACTCAGTTGTTCCTCCAGATGATACTGTCTTGTGTTCTTCCATTCTAGACTCTACACTTGTTGTGAATGAGGATCAAGCCACTGATGGAGTTGGTGTTGCACAACCAACATGTGTTGTCATTCATGAAGAGTATGACTGGGAGCTTGAGCATCAACACTCAGTGAATGATGACTCCCTCCCGTCCGAGCTTCCTTTGTTCCTTCCTGACATTTTTGGTGAACCAACCATCCATGATCTCACATGTGTATCTTCATCTATGGGTGCACCCATTGTTGATTACTCATAGGATACACCGGATGTCAGTTCATCATTCGACAACAGAGAGGATCAATTATTCATTGAAAATCCACTTGATTTTTCATTTGCCTTTTTTGGAAAAATAGAGGATGAATTTATTCACTTCTCATCTACCCCTCTATTTGATTCATCAGATCTTGAGGATGCCAATGAAAACATTGATTTTTCTGATTGTGGCTATCATGATCCATTTACTTCCATATTCGATCACAATCATGATTCTATCGCAGTTGATTTTTTGAATCCACCAGTTTGTCATGATCTATCTGACGATGAAATTGAAATCCCCCATACTATCGAGGCACTTCAGCCCGAGTTGATGGTTATCAAGTCCTCTCTGTCCTGAGGTTCGTTCAACTTCTGATTAGGAGATTGATAAATCACCTGAGGCTCCTCATCACTCATTTGTATGCATTGAAGATCAATCTCACACAAAGATCGTGCTTCCTCCACTCGAACTGCACAATTCCATCGCTCATGCATTGGAGCAATCTTAAATTTCAAGCGCACGTACACGATGAAAGTTGTCTTTGTTTCTTTCATTTGCTTGCATGTCACATTCAAGAGTATGTGTATGCTTCAAAGTTGCATGCAGTGTTGCACAACACCATGATAAGTCCACAGACTTCTTGTGATGTACTTGCACTCAATTATGTCTTGTGGACACTTTTAAACATGAAGTGTGTTTGTCTTCATTCTTATACCTTTCTTGTTTCCTGGTTCACACAACCGGGTTTCTCACGGACCAAGCCTTCACCCACAACATGGGTCAACCAATGTGTTGGTGGCTGCATTGGAAATATCACCTCATGTGATCAGGTCCATGCACCATTAGCTTAGGTGTAGGAGTAGTTTTTTCTTTCATTTCTTTGCTTGCATGCTTGTTTGCTTACCTTCTTCACTTGTTTATTTTCTTTTTTTTTTGCTTACTTTTCTTTAACATTTGATTCTTCTTTTGCTTTTCTTTGTTGTTGTTTCCTTGTTTTGTTCGTAGGTTAGTTTCGCACGAAACCATGTATGACTCTTGAGATAAGTTGGGTAAAGTACAAGAAGTCTTGTATTTCTATCATGACTTGGTTATCTATCACCCTACCTCTGTATGAAGAACTTGTTACTTTTAGTCCATGATAAGTCGAAGGAAAATATGTATTGTTGAAAGTGAACCTTGGTGAAAACACAACGCTGCTTGCTAACTAGAGTCACCTACTCTAGACAGTTGTTTTTGGGTTAACCCTTGTCAACTCAGTCAAGTAGAGTAAGGTGAGGGGGGAACATTAACAAGCATGTCAGAGGTATATAATAAACTACTTCTATGAAGGAACATCCTCTTCTTCTCTCAATAAGTTGGGATCCCTCTTCCGCCTTTGAAATGAATAAGTTTTATGCACAGTTATGAGAAAATTAGAAGAGAAAATAAAAGTGAAAATTTTAAGAAATGAAAAATGAATAAGGAAAAAGAAGAGAAAAGCTTCCTGCGCCGAGAGGTGATGCAAGTAACTCTGCCGGGGTACTGACCAGGCTCACTGGAAGAGGAGCGATGCTTGTGTTGCTGTGTGACTCTATCAGGGTACTGTCCATGCCTACTGGCAGTAGAGAAACACTAGAGATGAAACTAAGACTCTGACAAATATAGTTCTTGTGCACCAATATACCCCTCAACCCCAATAGAAATAACTATGTTTCCTTGGCTTGGAATGTGTTTCAATTGACCAAGAGCTTGGTAGATGCTACATCTTACAATCAGGCTAGTGTGAAACCAAGACAAACTAAGAACTGAGCAATACTTCCGAAGGTGTTAGACTTATTTTCACGAACAAGGTCCATTCAAAGAATTGGAGTTCTACCAGTGTGTTGCCAAGTGTTGTAGCAGCTACAACCACCCTCCAAAATTTTTCCTTAGCTTTGTTTTGGAGCCTCCCTATCAACATTTTGTAGAGGCATGTCTTGGTCCATCAAGTACACAAGCTTCAGTGTTTTTCTTTCGAAAAGACAACCTGTCTATCAAAGCTTGATGCATTCCCCTTGCAGGGTGTTTCTCTGGATTTGGTCTAACTATAGGTTGAGCAACTCCCTCAAGAAATTGCACAATTCTAGTGGAAAACTAGCCTTCCCTCTAGAAATTGTACAATTCTGTTTGGCAACCTACTGGGCTCCAGAATTGCACAAATCTACAAGTCAAGATTCATCCAGAAAATTACGCAATTCCTCCCACCAGGGTTTCTCAGCCCAAGAATTACACAATCTTGAGTAGAAGTGAGCTGCTCTACCTCGAAATTGCACAAATCTCTTGGTCAGCCAACCTAGCTCCCTTCCAGAAACGTGCATTTTTTTCAAGCAGTTGAGCAGGCTCTTACATGTGTAGTTGGTTTGACTTGTTCCACCTGGGACCAAGGAAACTTGACTTGCATGCATGGGCTGCTCTTTCCTGGAATAGAAAAAGCAACATGAAAAAAGCTTCCCTAGATTTTAGGAAGCTATTTTTAGCAACTGGAGGTTACATGCAAAGATCGTTTTAGAATCTTTCCTCCAAGTGTCGCTTTTTCCTAGATTGCTGGCATGCATGTCATGAGCTTCAAACTTATTTATTCGATGCTTCAGAGCTCATTTCTTCAGATTAATCTTGGAGCTCTAACATCGCATAGCACATCCACGACTCTTCGACACATCCAGCTCAACAATTCACAGGTAAGTCGTCTCAACTTGTCTTTTGCAACATTTCTGTCGCTTTTTCTGTTTTTGCTTATGGAGTGTTGTTTGCTTGAATTCTTTGAATGCTTGCTGTCATTTACATGCATACTAGCTTGTACTACCATTTTAGTTTTCATTAACATTTCAATGTTGTCACATGCATGAAACTTTTTTGCACGAATAACCACCGATTCGGTGACGCGCTTCACCCACATGCATGTTTTTCCGTTTTCTGAATATTTAATTCACTATTTGCATGCATGATCACTCGCTTATGCTTACACTCAATATTTCCATGCATTCATATTCACATTTTCTTTCAGTTGCCTATCTGCAGGTCTGGGCAGCCTTGGCCTAGGCTCTGCCTCACCAAGGTAGCATTGCACAATCTGGAGAGGAAAGGCTATCCCTTCCCCTAAGGAAATGTACATTTCTTCCCAGAAACTATTCCACAAGCCTTATTTGTGCAATTATAAGGGACAATGATTGTTGGCCTAGAAAAATTGCACAATGTGGTCACTGAGCCTACAACCATTGTCTGCTGAAATTGCACATTGCAGAATTCTAGCAGTCAGCAATCAGCCTGGATTGCGCATTGTGCAATTCCAATAGCTAGTCATGCCTCCCAGACAACCCATACTGCTTTTGCACAAGTCTGCAATCTAATCTCCCAACCTCCCAGAAGAAATTGCCAATCCAGTCTCTCCCCAGGTATGCATTATGTCGTTCCTCCAATTTTCTTTGGGTTTCATTGACATATTTCTTACCATGCATGTCGCTTTATCTCAAAATGTAGAAGGTATCCATCCACTTCTTAACAATTCAGGATCAATGCCATCTAAGAGAGTAGGATCAAAGGACATTGATGGAAGTGCAACTGGAGTAGAAGTTGAGTGAGTGATCACAATTCTACTGATCTATGAAGACACCAAGTTGATTCTAGACAAGGACATCAAGCTGAAATGGCAAGAGGTCAATGATGAATTTGCAAGAAAGTTTGGGGAAGACCTTGAAGACCTCTTGGTATACGTGAACATACACAAGTCTAGGTTGTACCGGATTGCATGCAGATACCTCGTGTTCCCATGTGCGGACATGATACACTGGATCATCTCGCACACTAATCCTAAGAGGATGACCTTGAGCAGTGTCAGTGTGACAAAGATTGAAACCTTCAGGGCATAGGATTATGATGAGATGTATCAGATGTCAGAGCCTGTGACTATCATGGAGACTCCCGTCAACTTACCCATCAACAATGCCAACTCTAGAGACATTATGAAGAAATAGGTGAAGGAGCCGGCTAGATTCAGGATGAGACCCAACCAGATCTACAAGACAAAGATATTGCAGAAGGCGTATCAATACTTGGTCATTTTTGCATGTCGGCTACATCGCCAAGAAAGCATGGAAACCTTCCCACAGAGTTGGGTGATCACGTTGGACCAATTGGATAGAGAGGGAAAACCATGCAACTGGTCTAGCATGTTGGCTCACCAGCTAAAGGAACAGGTAACAAGGACTTGACAACCACCCAAATGTATGCAAGAAGAAATCTACATGTCCACCTACATCTTGGATGTAGTTTGTGCCCAACAGGAGTTTTCAGTCTTGAACTGGGCATGGTCACCAGCAAAGTGCTATGATCACTTATTGTAAGATGTTTTCCAAATGCAGCTTCAGAGGAGTTATCACATGACTATCCGATCATTTTGTCACCCCTGTTTACAATATGATATTCAAACAGGATCCACCCTGCATGTTGATGGTAGCGATGGAGGCACTGATAGACATAGCTGATTGGTATGCCTCACTGTCTGACACATCCATATGGATGTACAACATGGAGAAGCCTCTGCATGTGATACCAAAGTTTTCCTTGGACATACTAGTCATGCATGAAGTAGCATATCACATCTCGGCAAGATTGATAGCTAGGTTGCACCAGAAGAAGAAGGTACCTTGGCCCGCTCTTTTATTGCGTATATGAAATTCAGAATTTCAAGCATGCAGGTTTCGAAGCAGAGTAGATGAAGAAGTATCCATTCAACCTCTAAGATTACAATCCATATGACCTGCATTGTCTTGTGAAAGATCACTGCACGAGAGTACAGTTCAACTAGATCCACAGGGCATGTCATTGGGAAGAGGAGGACCCATGGAGATATTGTTACAAATCTTCCAGACTCAATGAACCTGTCGGCTTCATTGTGGAATGGTTAGCGAAGAAACATGAGGCAACATCCTGGAGAACATGAAAAGGAGCAACAACAGTAGAGGTGAACAAGACAATGTGCGACAAGGGCAAGAGGAATATTGTCGATTGCATGGAGGAAGAGAAAAGATGCAAGTTCCGAGTAGATCCACTCATGGAGAAAGCAGCTTTGGCCATAGAGGCAAAGAGGCAACAGTGTGACAAGAAAAATGTGCAAAGGCAAAGAGAGAAATAAAGAATGGAGGAAATAGAGGAGTTCCATGAGTTGAAGGAGCAACTCTGGAAGGAACAGGAGTTGCAAAAATAGGAGAGGGAAGCACAACAAAAATAGGTACAGCAAGTGGAACAACATGTGTAGATGGATGAAACAACACTACAGGTAGTTGACTCATTAGAATAGCTAGCATTAGGCAAACAAGGTGAACCATCATAGGAGTAAGACTTTTCTCAGGAGCTAGAGCGAGCACTTGAGCAGATGGATATGGAAATGGAGCGGGAGTTAGAGCAAGAGATCGACCTCATCCCTCACAATCAAGAGGTCGACCCACCAGCTTCACCACATCCAGAATATGAGCAAGCCCCAAATGACCAACTAGAGACTGAGATCTTGGGAGATCAACTAGAAGGAGATATGCACAACATCTCATTCGATGAGTCTCAACATAAAGTTGTGCAATATAGTAGTGTCAACTCTGGAAGATCATACATCTCCTACACAGTATGAGGAATGAGTGATCATGTTTAACATGCGAAAACATCCAGGAGCCTTGGCTAATGCCACTACAGCATATGCCGAAGCCACTAGCTCAAGTGTTCTCATTTTGATAGTTGACAATGAGCGAATGGCTAAGGAGCTACAAATGACCAAGTAAGGAGGAGAGTTGGTGATAGTTTCCTCCCAATCAGAACTAAAGAAGGCAATACTAGATGAAGTATTTTCCATTGACACAGTTATGCGGGTGTTGTATTCCAAGTTTGGTACCATGCATAAGGTAGTCATCCATCTCAACGAATGGCAGCAACAATGTGCTATAAGAGCACGTATCTTGTCAAACGTGCATGTTGTTGTTGATTACATGCAAACATGGACAATGAGATATAGGGGAGCCTCACTTCACTTTCCTAAGATGATGAAGTCTAGAGCGATCGAGCTGAAGGCACACATCGAGAGTCGGATCCAGAACTATGAAGAGCTTCCACAGCTCATCACTAGTCTTCCCATGCACTTGCATTCAAGAGTATGGATGTTGTAGTGCATGCACATGTGATCCCATCTATTGGGACTCTCACCCAGGTGAAGACAAAGGCATAGGTTTGGCTAGAGCTTGACTTGTACTTTGACGAGTTAATGCGCATAGCCACCAACCCAGACTTGCTGATCAATGAAGACACCATGCACAAGTATGTTGAACGTCTGGTCATGTTGAATACAATGATGCACATGCTTTTAGATGAGTTGGACAGAGGATCTCGAGCAGTGTACCCAAATGCTATGGAGACAATAGTCAAGTTCCAGAAAGATGTCACCTTGGAGTACAGGGACACCATCGCGGACTACCGATCTTGACATCAGTACGATATTTTTGATCATCATGAGGATGTTGAAGAGTTGGACTTTTGACAGTTGTTCGAGTCATAGTGATGTCTTGCATGGCTTTCTCAAGCCATTTTGTCTCACATGGGTACATGTGCATTGTAATATAACATCTTGTCAAGTGTAAGTTCAAGTGTCGATAGTTGGATGTAATAGTCATAGAGTAGATGAAGAGTCATGAGGTTAGATGAACTATCACAAAGGGGAATGTGAAGGGTCACCCCACCCTTTGTTATAAATAGCCCCTCATAACTCATTGTAAAGGCTTTTGGCCAACTAAGCTTCCGATAGGACTATCTTAGAGAGAGCTTGGATAGTATTGTAATGAGCCTTGGCTTCTCCACTACATAGAGCTAGTACATCTCTTTGGAGGACCACGCGGTTGTGGTTGTAATGTTTTGCTGCCGGAACTAGTGGTTGGAAATGGATGTATTGTATGACTGGAACTTAGACTTCCTAATATAACAAGATCCATCACATTTCATGCATATGTTGTATTTTATTTCAGCTATTTGTTTACTCTAAATTATATATGTATTTGTTTGCTTATGCATGCATGTATAGTTATTTCTATGTATGTGTGTATGGATATTTCTGAAATGTGTTGTTGGTTTAACCATCACTTTGGATTGATAGCTAACTTGCCTTCCATGTTGTGATGCAACCTTGTTCGTGTGTTCCCTTCTCAACTCCATGCTATCACAGGTTTCCAACCTCATGTGTTAGAACCTCTCATTCACCTTCTTTGGCTCTCTACATATGTCACACCCTTGCTACCAACATAGTTATCCTACTTGCCTCTGTGCGAAATCGCGGTCAAGGCATTACTGTATGACCCACTGTTGGGACTCATACACCAAACAGTCTGAGGTCTAATTGGGAATTATTACTGGGAAGATCCCCTGACATGTTGGCAGGTCTGGCACCATTAACATGATGATAATGATGCCAATCATAATGCCCCACTGAACCAGAACTAGAATAGTACGTGTGTCCATCACCTCTCCTATCCGGAGTGTCCAACAACCTACCATCTCTGACTGTGTCATCTTTATCTGAACTGTGACCACCATGATACCTACTACTATCTACCCCATTAGTTTTATCCTCTTTTTCATGGTTGATCCAAAGGGGTCTCGGCCGCTGCATTTCTGAAAAACTTTGAAGTATTACAACATTTACTATTGCTTGTTTCTCCTGTGCTTGTATGATTTTTTCATTCTCTGCCTTACAACTCCTTATTTCTTCCTTTAACCTTCTTAGTGTGTCTTCCAAATTAGAATAGTTCCAACACCATGTTTCTCATCTGATCCATAAGGAGAGTCTCACAAACTGTAGTCTACCATCTCACTAGTCATCTTTGATATTTTTCCTGAAAGGTATATCATGTAGTCTAAACCAAATCATAATAAAGAAATGTACCTTAGCATAGTTCGAGAGGATATGTCGTATGTAGGAGCAACAAAAGTTACTGTAATACATGTATAACAAAATCATGACAACATATATAAATATAAAACATAAGCATATAACCATCATTGTAGCTAGAGTCTGGTAATCAATGTATGACCTTATCAACAACACATACCATGACCTCATGCATGAAAAAAACCACTACATCATTGTGCAATTGACCACATGTGAATACTAACATGTGTAAAAAATGCACAATAAACCATACACTCATGACGACAAATTCCACAACAGCAACATCAACTTCCCATGGAGACATCACTACAACCATGACCCATACAATAAAAATGCAACAAGCACATGGTCTTACAACACAAGAAACACATATGAAACTAACATCAATGCATGACCAACACATATCCTGTCTGGTCTGAGGGGTGAACCATGCTTTGATAACACTTTGTAACACCCTCCTCCCGCATCTACCCAAGTAACCGACTAACCTGGGTAAACATGTGACGACAAATTAATATGATATGATTTGACTTCCTAAGTCACCTTAAGGAAGTGGGATTGATGTAAACACACTATACAGACCCTCCACATCAACAACAAGACTCCCAGGAACCATCCCAACCGGCCAAGTAACTATCCCATAGGTCCCTCTAGTTTTTTTGACCATTAAACTCTCAGATTCTCCCTCGATATGGACAAGCAGGCATCCAAGAGGCTCTAGACACTCCTGCATCATGGGTATGCATGCGTCTAGGGATGTTTCTGTCTATTGTTGTGCCTATTTCTTCGATATGTGAGACATTTTTTCAAGCCTAGAGCCCAGGTCACTAGCCATAGCTAAATGACTTCTTTAGAACAGAAAGCTAACAATGGAATAATGATACAAAAACAATTACTTGAACAAGGAATTGACTAGACCCATACTAGCCATGACAAACATTTCATCAAACATATCACAAATATAGTGATCTATAGGTTTAAGCAAGAGATCTGAGCATAGGGGTCCCATAGTCATATGAGAATTACTAAGAAGCATTGATGCCTGAACAAATTAGCTGTAATTTCATCCATTAGGCCATAGATACATTGTTCATTCTTTCACAAGTAAAACATGATGAGAGACATACATAGCCACTGCCATAATACATGTTCATAACCAACATAATAACAACAAAAATACCAAGGAAACAATAGCCATATAAAACACATATCAACCAGTATAATACTCATGAAATATCAAGGAGAAATAACCTCATGATAATGATGTAAAGTCTAGCTAGTTGTGGGACTTCCACAAACCACTTGACCATAGACATTTCTAAGCCAAATCTCCCTTCATCTAGTCACCCCCATGCCATATTCCAAGCATGAATGTGGGATCTCATAAAAAACATCAATCAAAACCATCCAGGGCATCAAGAGGATAAACCACCTCAACCCATCAAACAATGATTACACCTCACGATCGGACATCACAAAACCATCACGAGATTGGTCTCTACCCAATCCTTTCAAGGATCCAAAGCATTTTTTCCAGCTAATGATTTAGAAATCGTAACTCAACCCACAACTGTTGTTGGGCTCTAGAGAGTTTTTCCAACCAAGGCTCCAGGACTAGTAACTCAACCCACTGAGGGCTCTAGAGCATTTTTCCAACCAATGCTCCAAAACTAGTAACTCAACCCAAGTTGTTATAGGGCTCCAAAGCGTTTGTACAACCAAGGCTCCAGGAACTAGTAACTCAACCCAAGCTAGAGGAAACATGAGAGCCAACGAGAAAACAAAGAAGTAAACCCACAACACCATGGATATCCAGGAAATGGAAAGGCTAGGAAAATCCACTGTCAATCTAGGCAATCCTCCATGTGCGTGGTAGATCATGACCACTAAACCACATGCATATGGCATGCATTCCAAAGCTAGTGAGGAAAACATACACACAACTCAGTATATGCAAGAAAAATGTGATGTAGTTGTTGACCTCGATGTCCGCTTTCAATTTCCTTCTCTTCATTTGCCTTCTTTCTCCAAAACTCCAAGTATGCCACACTCTCGAAGAGTGTTACAAGAAAACTCTATGTTTCCAAGAGTATGAGAGAGAGAGAATAGAGAGAGAGAGAGCTCCAAAATTGAACTAAAAAAAGTCTATGAATTGATCCTTAGAAGCCATTTTATTAATGAGGCCTCTATTTTCTTCATTTTCCATTATTTTCCTCCTCACATGCAACATGTGACCTTTCACCTCCCTTTTCTCCTAATTTCCTTTATTTTCATAAATAAATGTGCCAAAATTCCATTTTTCCTCTCTAAAGCCATTTCCATTCCTTTGCCAATTTCCTTAGCCATTAATCAATCACTAGTGATCCCGATCACTATGCTTTTGCCAAACATTCAGCTTTAAATAAGTGTCCCATCAACCATGATTATTATCTTCCCTTTATTAACTTTTCTTGCATGTATTTTTCACTAGTTCTGTTATAGGAATTGATGCCATAGGCGAAAAACCTTTGCAACAAGTAAGTCACATACAATCCCTAGTCTGCCAAACTCCTCATCATGACCAACACCTCCAACTCCTCAAGCAGCAATGACAACCTATCCAAACACATCTGACACATGTAGCAACATCTCCAACGCTTGCATCAACAACATTAAATCATCCAACTACCTCCAACACTAGTAGAGGAACCTCCAACTCCTGTAGAAGCATATCTAATGCTTCCAACACATATAGAAGAATATGCAATACCTATAGAAACAATCCAACCTCTTGCAGTAGTAGAATCTTCAACATTGTAGCAACATCATCAACATTTGACGAGCAACCGCACCATGCCTTGCAACTATCTCTATCAATTGCAACCAACAAGAGTATCAAGCCAAAAAGTCATCACACATCAACAAGACTAATGAAACCATAAGGCATAAAACAAGAAGCACTATGACCTTATTGACAACAATGCTAACGAGCTCCCCCTTTTGGCATTGATGTCAACCTCAACCAAACATCTGAGGTTGTTCTTTGTACACTCTCCAAAACTGAAGCTGTAACTCTAAAGATGATCTCTATCCATCCAAATTATCTCCCCGTTGACATCAATGGAGAAGGTCCATACCAACACTGAACAAAATGGCAATAATGAGTTACTCAACAACATGTTAATGCACACCAAGGAAGTTAGCTGCAACATGTTATGCCATCTCTAAAACTGGACATGCTCCCCCTTAGCATGTAATTGAGCTACAATCACACAATCTTTTGTTGTTGTAGAAACACATCTACCTACTGCAATAAGCCTCCTTGCTAAGTGCAAGAGCCTACACCTTATGAACCATGACTCTAATTGAATTTGAACAATGTTAAACAATGAAGTACGATACATACAATGCCTCATGTAGAAAATACTAGGTTATGACAAGCACATGGAATTTACAAATGATTCCTCTACACCTATCACGAACAAAGACATCTTTGGACCCAACTTTACACCATGCACCCAATGTAGTGGGGATAAATCAAAGATACAAAATAATACATGAATTGGACTTCCATTGACCCATACATAGCTAATCACAAGACATACTAGAAACCACGGGTCTCTCCATAAGAAAAGCACCCAAAAGATGAAACAATGCTAATACATGGCTTTTATAATTGCACACAAAGGTGCTCTCCTCTATCCATCCCAAAAATAATGATATAACATAAGTACATGGAAACAATGAGTAACAAAATATACTCCATATAGTAGCGACAATGATAATACAATCCATGGCATATGCATCAAGTACAGGGCCCCAATGAGCAATTTAACATTCTCTCAACGTGTAGCAGTGACAAAAGAAAAACTAGAAACATCATGTGCTAGTGTATGGCCACTCAAAACCTTGGCCATTGCCATCTCAACAATGAAGATCCTGCAACAAGATCATGAAAACCACTAACAACCACTACCATGCTCCACATGTGCATCAACAACAAAATCAATTGATAAAATCATCATAGCAATATGTCATATAAGCAGCAGCAAATCCACCCTCATCATCACAAAGTATCCATGAAAGTCATCAATATAGTAGCATCAACATAAGCTTTGTGAAGAAAATGAACAAGCAAAAACAACATCACTAGAATCATATGAATCAATATGCATTGTATCAAAGAAGCATCAACAAGGAACTATGCATGAATAACAACAATATAAGATTTAGCAATAGAGAACCATAAAAAATATATAATTATCATCGTCTTGACCTCTTTCCATTAATACCCTCTCTCTCTTTATATGAGCAGCAATATAAAGCATCATGATTTGAACATACGAATATCCAACACATCATAATCAACATCATATTCTGTCTCCATGGAATAGTAACACATGAGTTAGCCATCTAATACATGTCAGTGGCATGCATGATTCATATAAAAATGAAAACATAAGAAATAAGGTGTATACTATAGATGATCCAACTCTAACACATCATCTAATCTCCATGGCAACAAAAAATATAATAAATCATGTCATAACTATGGTCTAGCAATGAGACACTAGTAGCATGTCAATTTTTCCATTCAACCATACTATCTCATCAAACTAGTAAAGTGTGACAGTAACAATAAAAATCATCTTGCATTGAATCAATTTCAAATATATGCACAATGAGCTCCTCAATGCTAAAACAATTTGCAGGTACATTTAGAAGCAGAAATTCCCCCCTTGAATGTATGGTCCCCTCATCACATCATAATCAGGCACACAAGAATACAAGGTTGAAATATCTTCATTTGCATCAACAGAAACCAACACATATAGATATTACAAAACTATCAACAGATGTACATGGTTGATCAAACTAAAATATAAATATATCATAAATGAAAATGCACCTCAAACCTCATGAACTCCCCCTGATCACACACATCTATAAAAATGCATATGTGTCTTCATTCACACTTAGAGATATGGTTGCACATCTAAAAGTATACATGCAACTCATGATGCAATCATATGATCCCTCTAAGACTATGTAGGCCTTAGTTTTTTGTGGGTGTTCCTTGCTACTCTTTTCTCCTCTAAACTTTCAACTATTGATCCTTCTTCTTCTTATGCAATTGGCCTTATGTATTTTCCTCTTTCTGCGTGAATCTCCTCTAATGAATGGGAAGCTTGAAATCCTTAGTCTTATGGCCAATATTGTCACACACAAAACATCTTATGTGACCAAGGAATAGAGGAATAATAAAACGAATAGGCTCCTTTTGGTGAGAAGGCTTAATCTCTCCATTGTTGCAAATTATTGATATATGTCAATGAATTCCATATTTGTAATATTTGTGAATTGTATTATTTTTCTACGGCCTCCTTATCTTATTCTTCTGATTTTTGCATGGTTGGTGGTTTTGTTGATGATTCTCTTTTTCATGCTACTACTAGCTTCTCCAACATTTTCTGATTTTCTACTTCTTGCTTGAGCATTAGATCTAATCCTTTGTAATTCTTCTCTTGCATATTTTGCTTTAGCTTTAAATTTTTGGCACTCATCCTCCAACTCCTTATACTGCTTCCTCATTCCATTTTTTATTTTGCTTCCTTCTTCCAGCTATGTTTTCAAACCTGAAATTTCTTATTTTAATGCAAACTCCTTTTCATCAAACATTTGCCGAAGAATTCATTGATCTTTATTTTTTGTTGTGAACCTTTTAAATTCTGCTTCTAGAACCATTATACTTGATTGCTCTTCATATTTATTATTGATCTCTTCTTGTTGATCCTCTTGATTGATGCTCGATCTATCACTGCTATCACTAAGTATTTCATCTCCATCTTGTGAACAATTTGTACTTTCATATTCTTCTTGAGAGGAGGCTTGATTTATCACTGCAATATGTGTTGAATTCTTTTTCATTTTTCCATTCTCTGAAATTTGAAATTTTCCTCCAAGATATAGATTTTGCAGTCTGTCCAACATCTCTTTTGAATTCTCATAGTACTTCACATATAGCTTATTAGAACTTGAAATTTCATGAAAAATAATTTCTTTATCTTTATCATTAAAATAATCTTTAACTCCATACTCTGCTAATAGCAAAATATTTTCATCAAGACATAGAAAATGTGACTCCAATTTCATCTTCTGAGTTGGGAATTTACCTTCATGAATCATTGGAATTTCTTGATAATCCATTTTGAAAAAATTTCAAAAGTCTACCAAAAACTCCAACATCCACTCTCCAATGATCAAGCTGCAACTGAGAGCCTTTCTATGATACCAATTGTTGGAAACTAGATCACTACTGAGGGCAGGGGGGGTGAATCTGTAGTGAAGGCACTTATAAAATTTTCTCCAAATGATTATTCTTTAATCATGCATAAATTGAAACAAAAAAGCATAGATTAGAGCATCAAATATAAAAATGAAACAATGAAAGTAACCAACAAAATGGACACAGATTTTCTGGTGGAAAACCCTCTCTATGGAAGAAAACCACCAGTAGTTGTGGCACTTCTAAAATATTATGTTATGTTAATAGAATTATTTACATATATATTTTGCTAGTAACTATCAAATGAAGACACTTTCTCATGCAGATCTATGGGCTACCATATGCTAAAAGACACCACGATCAACAACCCTCAACTGGTTACTCCTGAACTACCAAACAACTCTGCAAACTCCTATGTGATGGAAGCCACCACAACCAACGAGCCTCACCTAGTTTCTTTCAAACTATTCAACTATCATTAGATTAAGAAAACTACTTAATTATATTGAGTTCACCAGAGTCACCCAACTCCACTGCTCTATGTGGTTCCCATTTCATACATTTTCATACTGGAATTAAGGAATTCTCAACATGAGCACTACAACAACATATAATTGAGGCACATAATAAAAAACTAAATCCACACCACAAACTGAAACACAATCTCTCCACACACAACATAAAATAATTTGATCAATGCATCAACTAAAACCCCTCTTCAAAAAGTAAAATTCCTCTCAACTAAATGCTTCCCTCAAAATATAAAATAGAGAATATACTAGGAGAAAACAATCTCCAAAATCACTTTCAATCAAACGCTATTTAAACTTCTCGATCACTATAAAATGTTGGTTGAAACATACTCTACTATATGTTTTAACACCTGCAAAATGCTTTAGAAAACCTGTGTCATACAACTCTCATAGCTTGCACACTATCCTCAAAACTCACACTCACTCAACACACCAAGAGAATCAACCATACTATCATTGAGCTTACTCCAATATATAGATGAATTGAGGTGATTAACTCAATAATTACCAATAATTAATGAGCTCCACAAACTCTGTTCATATGCTTGATTTGATCCATATTTATGTCATTGACTCGATCAAGCCACTAAATCCACTTGAATTTTGATATTTTCAACTTTGAGTAGCTTCTTGAGGACCCACTACCTTTTCTGATCATATAATAAGAAGTTATGATCAAGAACATCTCCACAGTAAAAAAATTAGCTAAGTTGCATAAGGAATATGAAGAAATTTTTGTGAAAAATCTTAGTCGCAGAAACAAAACTTACTAAACTCGATTGGAACTCTTTAGTCACTTGTACAGGCCTATCTCCCTACATCTGGAATCTTCCAGTCACTCTGATGACCCATCATCTATGTGACTGGGACAGAGGATGGAAGAAAACCATCTTTCCTCAGTTCAGATTCTACCCAAACTTCTTGGACACCTTCATCAACTCTTAAACACACCTCCAAGCCATAGTGAGAAGTTTGTAATTGATGACATAGGCCAAAAACATTTGCAACAAGTCAGTGACATGCAATCCCTAGTCTGCCAAACTCCTCATTATGACCAACACCTCCATCTCCTCAAGCAGTGATGACAACATATCCAAACACCTCCAATACCTATAATAGCATCTCCAACACTTGTAGTAGTAGAACTAAATCGTCCAACACCGATAGAGGCACCTCCAACTCTTGAAACAAATTTTCCAATTCTTCCAACACATATAGAACCATATGCAACACCTATAGCAACAATCCAACCTCTTGCAACAATAACATCTTCAACTTTATAGCAACATCATCAATCTATGAAAAGCCATCATATCATTCCTTGTAGCCGTCTCTACTCAGCTTTCACTAATTCATGCCACAACCAAGTTGACATCAATGCCAACCAACAAGACCATCAAGCCAAAAACTCATCACACATCAAGAGGAATACTAACATCATAATACATATAACAAGAATCACCATGACCCTGTTGACATCAATGTCAACATTACAATTCCAATAAGCTCCCCCTTTGGCATTGATGTCAACCTCAATCTAAAATTTGAGGTTGATCTCCATAGACTCTCCAAAGTTGAAGTTGCAACTCTGAATATGATATCTATCCATCCAAACTCTTTCCCCCTTTGACATCAATGGAAAAGGTCCATACCAACACTGAAGACAATGCTAATAATGCATCAGATGAGAGAAGTTATCACCCCTGTCATACTTAACACCATGTCAATGCACACCAAGGAAGTCAGCTTCCAACATGCCATGCCATATATAAAACTAAACAAGCTCCCCCTAAACATGTAATGGAGTTGCAATCACACACTCTTTTGTTGTTGTAGAAACAAATATGCCTACTACAATAAGCCTAATTTCTAAGTGAAAGAGACAACTCCTCATGAACCATGACTCTAATTAACTTTGAGCAATGATAGAAAATGAATTATAACACATACAATGATTCATGGACCAAATACAAGACTATGACAAGTACATAGAATTGACAAATGACTCCTCTACACCTATCATCAACCAAGACTTATATGGAACCAAGTTTACATCATGCACCCAATGTAGTGGGACTACATCAAAGATACACAAAATAATAAATGACTTGGACTTCCATTGACCTATACATAGCTAATGAAAAGACATACCAGACACCATGGGTCTCTCCTTAAGAAAAGCACCCAAAAGATGAAACAATGATAATATGTGGCTTTTACAATCACACACAAAGGTGCTCTCCTATATGCATCCCCAAAATAATGATATAACATGAGTAAATGGAAACAATGAGCAACAAAATATGCTCCATAAAGCAGCAACAATGATAATAAAATCCATGGCATATGCATCATGTACAAGGCCCCAATGAGAAATGATATATTCTCTGAATGAGTAGGAGAGACAATAGAAGAACTAGCAACATCATATGCTAGTGTATGGCCACTCAACGCCTTGTCCATCACCATTCCAACAATGAATATCCTGCAGTAGATCATGAAAACCACTAGCAACCACCACCATGCTCCACATGTGCATCAACAAAAAAATAAATCGATAGCTTCATAATAGCAATATGTCATAAAATCAACAGCAAATACATCCTCATTATCACAAAGCATTCATGAGACTTAACATTGTCATTATGGAGGGCCTAATATTTTTACAACAATTTTGAAGTCTTTTCCTTATCAGTTGGAACCAACTTTATATAGTGACCTTATTTTCTTGGATATGTTGGATTTGAAAGAAGAACCATTCAATAAGGGATATTATGTTGAGTTTTTTTCAATATTTTATCGAAAAGAATGAGTTGAGTGACTTTATTATGGTTCTCTTAGTGGAACTTTGGTCTTGTCATGAAGTATACAAGGCTTTGGAAATTGTTGTAAAGAACTCCATGTTCAACTATAAAATGACTAATGACATTTAGGAATATGAGACCCAACACTACTAAAGACACAACTGATGAAAATGACAAAGATTATGATTTTTGGGTACATTCATTGGAAAAGAACCAATAATGTAGCAGTGAAAATGTGATTATTTCTCTTTATGCAGGGACAAATTTAATATGGAAGAATAATTTCATGCATTGTCCAAATAGAGTCAGAAATGACAAAGCCGTTGAATAGTTACATATCTTTCCAACCATAAAACCCAATAACCAAATTAACTTCCTCAAAAATCTAGGTATTCCACTTCTTTTGTTGCTCCATGAATAATTCTTTGATTGTTTTATTTCTTAGAATTACTAATGGTCAAAATTTTTACTACTAAGGATGGTGATTCTAAAATAGAGAAATTTGAAGGTGGGGAAATAGAAAGGATCAAGACAATGGCCATGAAATTACGGATATGTAAATGAGCGTTAATTATTGTAACTCTCTCTCTCTCTCTCTCTCTATGTAATTATTCTTTCATTGCCATGTTTGATGGTATTCCATATGATTAATATAGTTAAAAATAGCTGGAATAACTACAATGATAGGTATAATGTCCTACAAAACTATATTCAATATCAAAACATTGATAGTTTAACATGATTTATAATTTTCCTATTTAGCTATGAATTGCATTCATTTTCACAATTTATAACATTTCTTATGTTTATTATAGCAACAACGAGAACAATGGCATTGGCCAACTAAAAGTGAAAAAAATAGGTATAATATCAGGTCTTATATATTTTCAACTAGATTTCCTTATTATTTAATGATTTTTATTCATTTTTACAAATTCAAAACATTTTATATGTTTATTGTAGTGACAGATGAGGAAAAATTCAGTGATGAGGTGAAATATTACAATTATGAATATGATGTCATATCATGTCCGTATAACTTGTCTTATTTTTTCAATTGTTACTTTTTAGATTATAATGCTTCAGAAATCATAACATTTCATTTGTTTATTATAGTAACAAATACAAAGAAAAAAACATACAAATAAAACAATGTTAAATGTGTAAGTGGGTGTGTGTGTGTGTATTACATTGTTTATGTTTATATTTCATTGTCAATGTTGTATTGAATATGTATTATATTACATGATTTGGTCAAAGACGCATTATTGGCATTTGATTTAAGCTTTGACATATTTTCTCCAAGTCCAATGAATATAACAAAAAAAAAATATTGCCTCATCCATAAATAGTGGGAAAAATATTCAAGATAATTGTACTTTTTAACCAATGTTTTTTTGGGAAAACGAATTGTCTTAATAAAACAAATCAATTCACTCAAACATATGTTTTTTTTTTTTTTTTTGCAAATACTAATTCTATTAACTGTAAATCAAAATATTTTTACATAAGGACGGGGCTGAACAACCTTTGTCATCAACACACTACTCCATTACAGACTGAGCATGAGAAAAGACATTAAACAGCTCCATCACAGACCGAGCATAAGAATAGACAATAGACAGAGAACAGAAACTGAACATGTAGATAGCCATTCATTGCCCAGAAGATGGCCCAAGCCTTGACAAACATATCCAAAATTTTCCATCTCAGGATGAGAACATTCATCAGAAACCGCCTGAGAGCTAAACAAAAACTGTAGGAAAATTTCATAAAAGCCTGACCAGAATCCTGAGACCTGAACAAAAGCGAAAAAGAATGATCCTCAGAGGCGTTACTTCTCCATGGTTGGGTCATTCTCCGTCTTCTCAGGCTGAACAACATCTTCTCTCTTCCGACTGTCACTGCCACTAGTATTATTGTCCTAGATAACAATAACATGTTCTTCTGCTTCGGGATTCCTGTTCTCATCAACAGGCGCTGGATCAATAGTAGGAGGAGGAATTATGAGCATTGCTTCCTATTCCTCTTTTCCTTTTTCCCAATTTCCCATGCTGTCATCATCTGAGGAATTCTCATTGCCAGAAGACGGGTCAGGGACTATACAGGCTAAGGGGGAGACCAATTTTTCCTCTTCTGAGATAATGAGGGTGATGTGGGTAGTAATCAGGGGTCTATGCAAATTACTCTGGAACTTAAAGTGCGCGGTTTGAAACACACTATTGGGTTTAGGCTTCGAGGCAGAACCAACAGAGGGGCCAGTTTCATGAACAAGGGAGGGCGCAGTTTCCACAGCCAGAGCGACTGGAGGGTGCCGACTAGTTTCCCTACGCTCCCCAGAATGATGGTGCTTTCCAGAACGCACCATGGTGAGATAAAGAAAGACAAACCCAGAGGAGGGGTGGGCTAAGAAAATAACAGGATCGAATTGGGAGAAGCCAGAGGTTTTCCCACTGGAGATATCAACCAAGACCGTTGGATGACAGAACTTAAACCCAGCAACGGAATTATTAAACACAAACAGAGAATGCAAGACCAGAGCAGGAAGGAGATTACCCTGAGGAATTAAAGGCTCAAGCTTGCCGCAATGCGCCAAAATGACACCATCAACCACAGCTTCCGCAGGCTAGGTTCTGTCACCATACTGTAGAACACCAAGCATGGAGAATAAACCTTGGATCTGCATGATTATAACGAGGGACCTGATGCACTGATCAATGCAAACATTGATTGCCCATCCTTCACCCAGGACTATTTTAATGCGTAGGAGCAGCTCACGTGAGGTAATAGCCCGGGAGTCCACGCTGCTTTGCAGCTGGCAGTACTGGGTAATTAATTCACGCATGAAGACCAATATGTCGCGTATCGCCACCCGGATCCAGGGGTAACTTACCAGTCGCAGGCATTTCTTTCTGCACAAGGTTGTTGAAGTCGAGAAGCTGAGATGCAGGGAGAACGTTTGTAGGTAAACCAATCTGTAAACGTTGCCCACTGTCCACTCCCATATTTGCTAAGAGGTCTGCAGCTTTGTTCCCGTCTCTTCGAATATGGTTTAGAGAGATTGCTCTGTGGGTAGTGAACCAGTTTTCAATGTGCTATAGCCGTTGAGACAATCTCCAACTGTTGCTGATCTTGGAGGTAGGGGATCCCTGTAAAATTTTTGAAACCATCTGGATGAGAATTTGTGAGTCTCCTTCTATTAGGAGTGGAAAGAGATTCATGTCATGCGATAGAAGAAGCCCGTGCCAGAGCCCTTCTAGTTCTGCTGAGTTATTGGTGTCCCACCCCTGGAATCCCAAGTAGGTTAATATAATGTTTCCTTTGTAATCTCTGACAATTCCACCAAACCCAGCAGAACCTGGGTTACCCTTTGAGGCGCCATCAAAATTGAGTTTGTATATGTTCTTGGGTGGAGGAGACCATTTCACATTTATGGGATCTTTTGCGGGTTTTGTTCCTTTGATCATCTGTTCTTGCTTTCTTTTGAAATTCCAGTTATTCCATATTGATTGTTCCTGCGGAATAGTTGGGAATTCCTCTTTGTACCAAGTTTTTAGAGCTAAGGCTTCTTCTATATTTTGATTGATGACTTTCCATATCTCCTCCAGTGGCCTGGATTGGTTTTTGAAGACTCGACCATTCCTCTCCTTCCATATGGCCCATGTTGCAAAGCCTGGGATGAGGTTCCAGAGAACATTCAAGATTTTACTTTGAAAGGGGTGGGGGTCCCAGCTGCATATAGTAGCCCTTATATCTCCATTTTCTCCTCCATCTTTTTTACAGAGAAAGTTAATCTTTTGCCAAAGCTTGTTGGCCAGCGGACAATGGTACATGAGGTGTTCAATGGTTTCCTCTTCTTTTTTGCAATTGAGGCATATAGAGGGTCCATGGAAATTTATTTTTCTCAGATTTTCCCAAGTAAGAATTCTCTTGTGATAGAGGAGCCAAAGAAAAGTAGATACTTTCGGCCAGATGAGGGGATCCCATATTTTGCTCCATAGCAGATCCAGCCGGATTTGATCTTGGACGAGAATATTATATGCTTCTCTAGTGGAATAACTTCCTCTTTCTTCATAACCCCATATGAGAATGTCTTTCTCCTCAGAAAGTTGTATTTTCCTTTCTGTTAATTCTGTATCCATGGTTTTCTGGTCTAGCCTCGTCCCTTGTGCCATGAACTGGGTTGCTTTGAGCCATTCTCTGTAATCTTGCTGAGAGGTATTGCACCAAAAGTTCCTTACCGTTTGTTGGGAGTGCAAATCTTGTCCTAGGAGAGCATTTGGTGAGATAAGGTCCCTGATTTTGGGCATCTGTTGCCAAGAATCATTCCAGAATTTGGCTTGATCACCATTCTTCACATGCCAGAAGCTATGCTGTTGTATGAGGTGCTTCTGCTGTTTTGCTGAGTTCCATATGATTGAACCATTACTAGTCTCTGATATTCTGATGAGTTCCTCCCTTGGGCAATTTCCCACATATTTGGCCGTCCATAAGTTGGTCCAAGGAGTGGAAGGGCCTGACAGCCATTTCCACCAGATTCGAGCTCCCATGATAGCATTACTGTGAGAGGGGTCTCTTAATCCAATGCCACCTCCTTTCTTTGGAAGGCAAGCAGTTTCCCATTTGACTAGGGCCCATTTGCGATGAAGTCAGCTGTTGCCCCATAGAAATTATCTTTGAAGAGATTTGATTTCATTGAGGACCCACTTGGGTGATGCGAGGATGGAAAAAAGATATAAGGGCATGGATTGAAGAACTGCTTTGATCAAAACAAGACGGCTTGCCATATTGAGAGATCTATGAGTCCAAGAGGAGAGACACACATCCAGATTATCTAGAAGAGTTCTCCAGGAAGAGTGCTTTAAGCCAGAGGCGATAAGAGGTGCTCCGAGATAAGATGAGGGAAGTTTTGCAGAGGAGAAACTGAAGATGCGTAAGATGGCTGATTGGATAACTGAGGGGGTATGAAAGAAGAAGATTTGAGACTTGGAGTGATTTATAGAGGCTCCAGAGGCTTCTGAGAAAACTGATAGAAGGGATTTAATCTGTCTGGCTTCTTGGACTGAGGGATGCCCATACAACATATTATGATCAACAAATTTTTGATGGGTAAAAGCAGGGGAGTTGTGAAAGGATAGACCTTTAAGCTGGCCAGCTTGCTGAGCGTGCTTGACACTGCGCCCTAAACCTTCCGCCATTATGATAAACAGGAAAGGTGAGAGGGGATCACCTTGCCTGATACTACGGGTAGGGTGAAATGTCTCAGATGGAATACCATTGATTAGGACAGAGAAGAAGGTGGAAGAAATGAGGCTCATAATCCAACGTACCCAGGCCGCATCAAAACCAAATGCTAGAATAATTTTTTCAATGTATTTCCAATTTAGGCTATCAAAAGCTTTGGAAAGATCAAGTTTGAGAATCATACCAGGCCTTTTGGAGATCTTCAAGGAATGAATTATTTCATGAGAAAGAATGATCCCATCCACAATTTGCCTGCCTTCCACATAGCCGGACAGTTCAGGCAAGATAATAAGCGGAAGCAACAACTTGAGTCTAGAGGCTATAATCTTGGAGATAATTTTGTAAATAATGTTACAGAGGGCTATCGGTTTGTACTTATCTGGTCTGCAAGGCTTTTCTACTTTGGGTATCAAAGCTATAAAAGTAGTGTTTATCCTTGGAAACATCCATCGGAGTGAGCGAGACTCTTCTACCACCTGCCAAACTTCATTCTTGATTAGCTCCCAGAAGTTATGGAAGAAGTTGGATGTGAAACCGTCTGATCCTGGAGCTTTTCCTGCTTTTAATTGACGAACAGCTATTTCCACTTCTTGGAGATCAACAGGCTTGAGGAGCATTTGATTATGCTCTTCTGAGATACGTTTGGGGATGGTGCTTGTAATTTTTTGTATGGCTTGAGAGCGGTCTATGTTTGGTTCTTTGTGCACCTTCTTGAAGTGATTTAAGAGTTCCGCCTCAATCTCTTCATGCTTTTCCATTCTGACCCCTTGTTCATTTTGAATATGCGCAATATTGTTGTGCATCCTGCGTTGAATTGTGGTGCTATGAAAGAATTTGGTATTTTTTTCACCATCTTTGAGCCACTTTATTCTTGATTTTTGCTGCCATAACATTTCTTCCTGCTTTTCCTTTTCGGCAAGTTGCAAGTCCAAGGATTTCTCCTGTTCTACTATTTCTTATGATCTGCCCTCAGTGATGATCTTCTGCTGTATCTGCTTCATTTCCAGTTCTATGTTGGCTTTCCCCTGAAAGATGTTGCCAAATGAAGTGCGATTCCATTCCTTGATCTTACTTTTTAAGTGCTTGAGTTTTTGTTGGAATTGGAACATTTTGGAGCCTGGCAGAGGATGGAAGTTTTTCCATTCAAAGTTGATAAGTTTATGAAAGTCTGGATGAGTCAGCCAAAATACTTCGAAGCGGAAAGGCCTGCGGATATTGTTCCTTGGTATAGACCAGTGAAGAGAGATGGGCCAGTGATCAGAACCTGTGAAAGGAAGGATGGAAGCCGCAAAATCCCCCCCCAGATGAATGGCGTTGTCAGAGAGAAGGAACCTATCCAATCAAGAAGTGATTTTCTGGCTACCAGTCTGTCTGTTGTTCCATGAGAAAATGCCATTATTGGAAGGGAGGTCGAAGAGCCAGTTGTTCTGAATGAACTCTTTCAGTATAGATCCTTCTTGTGAACTTCTGCATCTGCCTCCTCTTCTTTCCTCCAGTCTTGTAATCATATTGAAATCACCTCCTACAATCCATAGTGGATGGGGTCTGTTTTGATTAAGAACTGAGAGGGAGTTTAAGATCTCCTCTTTTTGATGCGTTTCCTGCGGGAAATAAACATTGGTCAGAAGTCCATGTTGGTTTGTGCCTGTAATATGAAAAGATGTTTGGAGAAAGTTCTAGTGTGCATGAAGATTGTTGAGCTCAATCACTCTATGGTCACATATGATGGCCAATCCTCCTGAGGCACCATCTGCATCAACTGCTACGTTATGACTCCCAGGCCAGAATTTAGTAGCAAGTTTGTCAAGTGTATTGGAATCACACTTTGTCTCTTGCAAGAACAGAATCTGAGGGCTTTCTAGCTTTAACATATTTTTGAGAATTTGGGTTTTCCTGGGGCCATTAAACCCTCTTATATTCCAAGAGATTAGCTTCATTTGGAAAGAGTGTTTTCAGGACTGTAATACTTAGTTAGCTTGGCATACCTGCCGGAGTCTACTAAGATCTGCCCAACCTTGATTGTTCTCTGAAGAATGGTTTTCCTTCCTCATTTTTTTAAATCTTTGGCTATGAGACGGCCATCCCATGGACCACCTATCTGTATTCCCAAAGATTTTTGCCTTTCTGCCTGAGATAATACTTCTTCCAGATTCTTAAGCTGTCCTGTTGGAATATTGTCAAAGTTATTTGTGGTGCAGGCTTTTTCGAGACCTGGAAGGTCCAGATCTCCAATATCTATTATTTCTGTTTCTTCCTCCATAAAGGGAGAGTACTCTGGTTCTTCCATTGGTTCCTCTTGTGAGTTAGCTTCTGGGTTTGAGTTCTCCATTTGCATATCCTGTGCACCCTCTAAGATTTCTTTCTGTTTGTCTGAGGTCGATGCCTCCCTACCTAGAGTACTTGCTGGTGAAATTATAGGTTTTCCCCCTTTTGATTGGTCTTCGTGCATGGGTTCTGGTTCCGACAGATTCACTGGAATTTCCGACTGGTTAGCAAGGGCACCAAAGCTATTGCTTGTGGATGGCCCTGGCTGGTTGGATTGTGCTACTTTTGGTTTGGGAACCTGCTTTTTATGTGCTCTTCGGCGGTTCTAGACCTTGATGAATCCCTCTTCTTTAGGAGCTTCCGGATCCGACGCAGGGGAGGATTTCCGAGTTAGAGGACAATCTCTAGCTAAATGACCGAGGGCGTGACATCTTCGACAACGGAAGGGAACATGTTCATAGTCTATGGTTTGTAACCAATCAATGTCAAAGTAAGAAATGCTTACCGCATCTGGAAGAGCCTAATTGAGATTCATATATACGCAAATTCTGGCATAAGAAGTATATTTGCAGATCTTCGTTTCCTCTGCCGTTTTGACGAACTCACCCAAGGAGTTTTCGATCTTTTTGAGGGAATCTTCCTCCCAATATCCCACCGGGAGTGAATACAGGCGAATCCACAACGGTGCCCAACTGAGATCCACTGTGTCTGGGTTGAACCGCTCCACCCATCCTTTAAGAAACAAACCAGCCGCATTGAAGAAGTAAGGTCTGCCATCCAGGACCCTGTTTCTGTCTTCCAAGCAGTTGAAAATAGCTTTGAAAAAACCTTTCGGCCCCAGCTGCAGTGTGATATGCCCCTTAGGTTGCCATTTTGCGTTTATCCAGCTTCTTAAGGCCTTTTCAGTTGGCCACAGACCAATGAACTTTCCTATTAAGGCATGATCTTTCATAAACTGAATCCATGCTTCTATTTGATGTCCAGGCAGTTCAACCCGTGGGCGAACCGTTGCCACCGGTTTGCATGTAGCAGAATGATCTTCTGGTGATTTGTCCCCTTGATTTACTCGTTGGTTTTCTGAACCATCATTGTCCCTATTCTGAGCTGTGGTTTCCTTCTCTGCCATGTTTTCAACCTTATCGTTGTCGCTTCGTGGGGGAGGTTGATCACCCCCCCCTGACTGGGTTTCCATGAAAGGGTGTACTTTTAGTCCGTGAGTTTGAGGACTCTGAACTTGCCAGGAATTGCAGGAGGTATCAGAGTTGCAGAGCTTGCCGTTGCTGCAGGTGTTCAAACCCTAGAAGTTTATCGCTGCTGCCATTAGAGCTCCTCCATACTCCACTCAAACATATGTTATCAATCTAGGTAGGTATTTTATTTCAAGGTTGTTAGAAAAAATATATGTAGACCTGAATAGCTAACTCGCATTGTCTAATACCTAATGCTAATCTTTCTCCTACAAGAAAAAAGCTATCATTCTTCACACTTGCAAGAATGAAAATAAATCACATTGTCAAACCCTCACTTGCATAAAAATAACTCACTACACACAATGTTGTAAATGAAATCACACTCACATAAATTAAATAGCACTCCTTAAAATCAATCCTCACAAAAACATTTGATTACAATCACACAACCATAAAGACAAATGAAATAAACTCATTCATTAATTATGTAACATAAACCAGCTAACATTCTGTTGAAAATGGAACAAGAAAATCCTTATTTGATTTTTCATTAATTAAATTAGGAGAAATTTTATTTTTAATTTCAGCAGAATACTTTGAGGTAGTTAGTTCAGGTGACATATCTCTTGTAACTCAGTTAACTAAATTAATTTGAGTTGGAGATACTTGATTTTAGTTCTACATGATTGATTGCTAACTTGTAGCAATATATTTAAGTTAACTGAGTTATTGTCTGTGTAACTAGTTCTCACTGTTAATAGAACTAGTGGAGGTTTAGTCAAGGGTGTGTAACTTTTTTCACACTAAGTAATCATCCAATTAAATTTGACTCAATCAACCTAAATTAATTCATTCATGCAAATAAATCGAGTTACCCAGTTGATATTGGAGTTCAATTGCAGTGTACTATTAGTTGTAGAATTTTCCAAGTTGTACAGGAAGTGCATGCAGTAAAAGAAGGGCCTAAACTAACTGCGCAATTCTTAATGAGTAATTTCACTAATTAATAGGGGGTTGATTCCTCATCAAATAGTGCAAGGTAATAGGATTGTTTTATGCTGATAAATTGGCTAAGTATTGGCTTGAGTTAGTCTATGAGGTAATGAGATAGATTATACTAGTGCAAGGGTTGCTCAGGCTAGAGAAAGCATTGTATTTCTTCTCTATTCTTTGATTGATGCAATACATATAGTAAGGGGTTTTGAGAAGTTCTTCCCCCGAGATAAATCTTTGTGTATGTGTGTTGAATCTTGATGAATTTTAATGATTTATGTTCTCAATCGTGATTTTATTTCCGTGGATAAGTAGAGTAGCTTCAAGTCTTGTGATCTAGTAAATTTCATGAGCAATTTTGAATGTACACAATAAATTTCTACATGGTATCAGAGTAGGAATCATAGTAGAGAAGAGATTTTGAATTTGTCTTTGCAGGTGGGTCAAATTTGTAGGATCAATTCTTCAGAGGTACCAGGATGGTTTTCTATCGACTGTGACTCAAGTATGACCTTAAGGGTAGCTCAAATTATGCTACTTGGAAGGACATGATGGAGGTAGTGTTGGAAGATAATGGTCTCAAGGAATTCATAGATAATGATATCCTGAAGCCTCCAACATCTGATGCTCAAGATCTAGCAGAATGGAATAAGTGCGTATCAAAGGTGAGGAGGATCATATTGGAGGGAGTTGGAGACCATATTTTCTGGACTCTCCATAAGAAAGAGACTCTATATGCTATGTGGTAGGCCTTGAGATATTTTTTCTAGAACAATAGTTACCACAGGAAGTTTCCACTCAAGGAAAAGCATCGAAATATCAAAATGTAGAAGTGAAACACAATACCATAGTACCTGAGAAAGTTCGCACAATCTCATGATGAACTTTGTCAAGTTGGTTTTACTATAGTAAAGAATGCTTTTATAAGACTAACACTTCTAGGACTTTCCAAGAGCTGGCACAACTACTAGGATTCAATAAATGGGAGGGAGAAACAACCAAATTGGTAACAATTGTGGTTCGATCTAGTGTAAGAGGAGATAAGGTGGAGCACTAGAGACAAGATCTCATATAAGGGTGAGTATGAGGAGAATTGTGCCTAGGCTGGAAAGGCAAAGAAAGGGAAACTAAATAAATCTGAATCCAAAGGCAATTCGAGTCAAGGGGGAAGAATAAATACTTGTCAAAAATCAAATGCTTTCACTGTCATGAACTGGGACACTATGCCACGAAATATCCACACAAGAAAAGAAATAATATCATAGGAGGAGCAACGGGTGAAGCCTTGGCTTCATTTTTTAAACTTGATTTTACCCTCAGTTCATGCATGGTAGGCACAGTGATGGGTAGTGTGTGGTATCTCAACAACAGTGCCTCATTCCACATGATGAGAAAAAAATATTTTTTCACTGACTTGGAGGAGAAGGATCTCTAGATGCACATCAATATGGGATATGATGGAAGGTATAACATGAATGGTATCAATACAGTCACTTTTCAGAGGGAGTTTGGCTCCCCTTTCAAGTTCAAGGATGGGATGTATGTACCGGGTCTGAAGAACAATTTGGTTTCCGTTGTGGTGTTGGAAGACTGTATCTACGATGTGATATTCAAAAAAAGTAAGGATTTCTTGAGACATAGCACCAAGAGACAAGTGAAGAATATTGGGGTTCGAGTGAAGAACCTCTACAAATTAGATGTGGAAGACTATGCAACATTGAGAAGAAAATAAGAGAAGGTGCAGAGCCAAGATGTCAACGAATTATGGCATAGAATACTTGGTCATTTGCATCATGACACTTTGAATATCATGTTGTATACTTCTACAGGCCTCCCCAATGGAGCACTAGAGCAGTAAGATACATGTAAAATATGCACATTGGGGAAGTACATAAAAACCACCTTCAATGATCGGGATAACAGGGCTCATGCAATCCTTGAAAGGATCCACTCTCATGTATGTGGACATTTCTCAATAGCCTCCACTACCAAGCACATGTATTATGTTATATTTGTATATGATTTCTCATGGAAGTGCTAGATCTACTTCATGCAGAAGAATGACCAGACATTCTCCAAATTTGTTGAGTTTAAAGAACTTGTTAAGAAAGAGATTGGTATGAAAGTGGAGGCTCTTATGAGTGATAACAGTGGTGAGTACATAATTTTTGAATGATTTTAAAAATTTATGTTCAAAGGAAGGCATTTGTAGGGAGTTGATAGCACCTCATAACCCACAACATAATGGGGTTGCTGAGAGGAAGAACAGAAGTATTGTGGGAGAAACATAGGAGATGTTGCATGACCAAATCCTACCCCTACACTTGTTGGATGAAACATGCAACCCAATGGTCTATTTGCAGAACATGATTCCTCATAGGATTCTCGGCATGATTACACCAAAGGAACACTTTCCAGGGAAGAATATAGATGTGTCACACTTCAAGATATTTGGATCATTAGTTTACTACCATGTTTCTAAGGAAGAAAGGAAAAAGCTAGAGTTGACAATAGAGTTGGGCATATTTTTGGGGTACATAGATAAACCTCACAACTATCGGGTGTACCTTCCATCCCTCAGGATGACAGTGTTAAGACAGGATGTGAAGTTTGATGAGGAGAAGGCAATGCGTGTTCTCTTGAGAGGCAGCTTTAGTTGCATCTTGATTAGCAGTGTTTAGTTCCAAAGGAAGAACCTCAGGAAGTTGTGGAGCAGCCACAAGTAGAGGAGGAGAGAGTGGAGACATCCACTCAAGCAAAGACATCCATAGAAGGTAGGAGGTAGGCCAGGGAAGTTGATAGATTATTTTTGTTTGCTAGAGTGAATGTGGGAGCGCCCACATCACAACGCAGGTAGAGGAGGTCACCTGATCAGTACACTAGGTGCATGGCTATGATGAGTGAGCTAGTTGAGATAGAACCATATTCATTTTATGAAATAGTGAAACAAAAAGTGTGGGTTGATGTTATGGTAGAGGAATACGATTCCATTATCAAAAACAATGTTTGGGAAGTGGTCCCAAGACTAGTAGACAAACTAGTGGTTGGTTTGAGATTGCTTTACAAGATAAAGAGTGCAGTAGAAGGGAGAAATATAGATAAACAAAAGGCCATAGGTGTGTCCAAGGATTTCTCTTAGGTGGAGGGAATTTACTATGAGGAGACCTTTTCTCTAGTAGCAAGGTACTCAACCATCAGGTCAATTCTAGCATTGTCAGTGGAGATGGAGTGATAGATCCACTAGATGGATGTGAAGGCAACATTCCTTAATGGAGTTATTGAGGATGAGGTGTATATTGAGCATCAATATGGGTTTGAGACCTTTGACAAAGAGTCGCATGTTGAAAACTCAAGCGAGTGTTGTATGGACTCAAGCAAGCACCCCGTGCTTGTTAATTTTCATAGCGATATATTGTTCTTTTATTTGAGAATTGAATTTATTCATTAAAAAATTAATTTCAACCCATAACATCATAATATTATTCTGACTTACGTCATTATTCAACCATATGCAACTATGTATAAAGAACAATATCATCATCATCAAAATCATTCACACATAGAGACACCGGGATTGAACAGAGACCAGGGAAAAACACACTATGGGGAATACCCTTAAACATTATTCTTCTTATTAGATAATCATCAAATTATTCAGAAAAAGAGAGTACAATGATCAATATCTTCATCTATGCAACTATTCAACAAAGTAACTACAACATCCATGGAATGAACCCAACAATGCTTATACTCAAAACCCGATTCAGAAACATGTAATAAATTGTCACTGTCTTTGGTCAACTCATGAACAATATGGTCACATAGAAAAATCTTTGGAATACTAATATTTCATCTTTTAAGTCCCGGTTGCATGGAGGAGACGTTATGTGAGCGACTATAGCTTCCTAGTCGCTCCCTTAAGCATGGACTACAAGAAACTGAGGTCAAATATGGACTACAGAAACCCTAATTCCCATTCAAATGGATGGAGATTTGTTGTGCTACTGGAAGGCTCCAGTCACATTGATAAGATTTTGTGTGAGTGACTGTGGTCAACTTCTTCTTGTGTTATGCCTGGGACTGAGGACCAACATCCTAAATCAGGGATGTGAGCTTTGAACCCTGCAATTTCACCTCAGAGCGAACATGTTCCTCCACGGACGAGCCTCAAACCTGTGCGAGTCTAAAACCAAGATAGAATAGTGTCTTATAGTAGGGTCTAAAGGATTTGGAGGTCATTTATACTTATAGCCTTCCAAGGTGGTCCATGTTTCCTTAGGGCAGACCTTATCAAATATGCACATGTGGAATTTTCTTCAAAAGTACATTTTCCCTTATCTGATTTGAGTGATCTTTAGGTAGATTTTGGTCCTCTTGACAACAAGAATTCAATGAAATTATTATCTCCATAAATTGAGTTATCTAAAGTGTATTTTGACCGCAGTTTCATATTTTTAATAGTTCTTGGTATACCATGATCGATAGCTATCTCACTGATTTGACCTTCACCAAAACTGAAGCAGATGAAAACCTTTATCACATTGTGGTAGAAGGTAATTATTGACTATTATGTTATATGTTGATGACCTAATCGTTATGGGTGATGAGTAGCTGATTAGATCTTGCTAGGAGGACCTTGCAAGAGATTTTGAGATGAAGGACATGAGACTCATGCATTATTTCCTTAGTTTCGATGTATGGAAAGGAGATGGGGAACTGTTTGTCTATTAAGGAAATTATGCCAATGAGATATTGAAGAAGTTTTGCATGGACAGCAACAAACCCATGGAAACTCCTCTAGCAGGTAACTACAGGAAAGAGGATGCCACTTTAGGTAATGAAGTGGAGGCTACCATCTAGATGTAGCTTGTGGGTCCAATCATGTATTTGGTGAACACACAACCGAACATGTGTTATGCATTTAACCAGCTTAATCAAGCCATGGTTAATCCAACCAAACTATATTGGAAGGTAACAAAGCATGTTTTGATATACCTCAAAGACACTACTCAGTTTGGTCTTTTTTACAGAAGGACAAGGAGATTAAATATGCAAGGCTTTACAGTTTCATATTGGATAGGGATACCATCAGAAAGGAAGAGCACTTCAGAAGGAATTTTTAGTGTTGGGTCAACAACAATTTCTTGGTATATTAGGAAGTAGATATTTGTGGCACTCAACTTAGCAGAAGAATAATACATGGACGCAAGTCAAGCAGCATGTGAGGTTATCTGGATGAGAAAGATTATTGTTGGGTTATTTGGTCAGAAAATGGATCCTATAGTGATTCAATGTGGCAATCAAAGTTGTATCAAACTATCTGAGAATCAAGTATTTCATGATCAACCCAAGAATATCGACATATAGTATCACCATCTACGAGATTGCGTGTTGAGGTGGATTTTGTTGTTGTAGTACATTTTAAGAGAGGAACATGATGTAGATATTTTGACAAAGGCTTTGTTAAGAGGAAAATTCAAGTTCCATAGAAGCAAGATTGGGGTATCTGATAATCCCTTTCTTGCTAAGAGGGAATGTTGAAAATGTAGCAAGAAAATCCTAATTTAATTTTTCCTTAATTAAACACGATAAATTCATATATTAATTTTAGCAAGATAGTTGGAGGTAGTTAACTAAAGTGACATATATCTTGTCACTAAGTTAACTTAGTTAATTCAATTTCGAGACACTTGAGTTCAGTTATACATGATTAATTTCTAATTTGTAGCAATATATTTCAGTTAATTTCAGTTATTGTTAGTGTAAGTACTTCTCACTGTTAGTAGAATTAGTGGAGGTTTAGTGAAGGGTGTGTAAATTTTTTCACACTGATTGATCATCCAGTTAAACTAATAAATCAGCCTAAATTAAATCATGCATGCAAATAATTTGAGTTACCCAGTTGATATTGGAGTTCAAGGGTAGTGTACTATTAGTTGTAGAATTTTCCAAGTTGTACAAGTGGTCCATGTAGTCAAAGAAGGGCCTAAAGGAATTGTGAAGTTCTCAATGAGTAATTTCCCTAATTAATATGGGGCTAACTCCTCATCAAACAGTGCAAGGAAATAGGAGCTTGGAAGGTTGAGAAATTGGCTAAGTACTGGCTTGAGTTGGTCTCTGAGGCAGTGAGATAAATTATACTAGTGCAAGAGTTGCTCAGGGTTGAGAAAGCATTGTATTTATTCTCTATTCTTTAAATAATGAAATACATATAATAAGGGGTTTTGAGCAATTTATTTCCTCTAGATAAATCTATTTGTATGTGTGTTAAATTTTGATGCATGTTAATGATTTATGTTGTCGATCGTGATTTTATTTCCGCATATGAGTAGAGTATCTTCAAGTCTTGTGATCTAGTAAATTTCGTGAGCATTTTTTAATCTACACATTATGTTTCAACAACAGATTATAAATTTGTAGTAGAAATTTCACATTAACATATAGTTAGTAAGGACCGATCCAGGATTCCTATGCTAACACACAATAAATCTATATTAAATATTTTGCAAGCCAAATTACCAAGAGTAGCATCATCATATTAGAAAGAATATGTTATAGTGATATAATAATAAATTAATTAACATGACATGCAAATAAATTAATGTGTAACAACAATATACATCTATTGACATAGAACCCATGCTAAAGAGGAGGGCAATTCCTCCTCAATAGGGGGTTGGTGATTCACAACTCATAAATCAGCAATTCAGAGATAAGCCATGACTTGTAAAGATTGTATTAGCTTTAGCTTGTTACATGGATTATGGTGCCTCCCCTTCCTAAGAGATTTTATTCATTTTCTTACTTAGTACTCTCTCTAGTCTCAAACTTGCTCTATGTCACATTTATACAAGAAAAGGGAAGGGAGAAAATTAGAACAATTCCCCCAAATCTAGGTTGTCACGGTTATGGACAAATTACAAAATATTGATTCTATTTGTTTTTGGAAGATCTTGGTTGGAAAAAAACTCAAGATATGATTATAATATATTTATTTTTCAGAGAATCATCTAAGAATAGGTTGGAGCTACTGAAGTTGCCAACTAATTTCTTTGTTTGGGACGTAATCTGTCAATGACCGTAACAAGAAATATGTTCTTGAAATAGCCACACATACATTCTAATCCAAAACATTTCTAGAGAAACTATTTTTGGGTTACCTAATATGAGATATTTTGAGAAAAACCCATGTCACAAATTTTCCATATTCATCTTTATTTTCCAGAAAATTGTGTCTAAATTTAGTTAGTCTATTTTGTCTATGTGAGTTTTCTAAGTTGTATATCATGAGTTGGAGCCTAAAATATTTCACCTGGGTATGAGTTATGTAACACAAATCTATGTCAGCATTCCTAGGAAAAAAATCCATGTTTTGAAATTCTTTTTGGAGCTATGTAAATATGCCAACCATGGGGGCTATTGTTGTTACTACATAGGAACCTCTATAACAACACATGAAAACGACCATCGGCAAAACCAACAATAATCCTTTATAATTCGTAAAAAAAAAGGAAAATAATGATAATTAACTACTTTAATATTCGCAAGCTTAATGTTGCATATTCTTGGTTGGAAAAAAACTCAAGATATGATTATAATATATTTATTTTTCAGAGAATCATCTGAGAATAGGTTGGAGCTACTGAAGTTGCCAACTAATTTCTTTGTTTGGGACGTAATCTGTCAATGACCATAACAAGAAATATGTTCTTGAAATAACCACACATACATTCTAATCCAAAACATTTCTAGAGAAACTATTGTTGGGTTACCTAATATGAGATATTTTGAGAAAAACCCATGTCACAAATTTTCCATATTCATCTTTATTTTCCAGAAAATTGTGTCTAAATTTAGTTAGTCTATTTTGTCTATGTGAGTTTTCTAAGTTGTATATCATGAGTTGGAGCCTAAAATATTTCACCTGGGTATGAGTTATGTAACACAAATCTATGTCAACATTCCTAGGAAAAAAATCCATGTTTTGAAATTCTTTTTGGAGCTATGTAAATATGCCAACCATGGGGGCTATTGTTGTTACTACATAGGAACCACTATAACAACACATGAAAACGACCATCGGCAAAACCAACAATAATCCTTTCTAATTCGTAAAAAAAAAAGGAAAATAATGATAATTAACTACTTTAATATTCGCAAGCTTAATGTTGCATATTCACAAAGAAGCACAACGACAGGGGTAATAGACAGGAAAATAAGTGCAATAAAGTGAAGAAAATGGGTGTTTAGAATGGTAAAAAATGGGACAATTTGGTGGCCCAACATCTACCCCACCCCTATCCTTTTGGATCTCCTCATGCAAACATGGTAAGATAAACAATGAATATTCACTTAACATTTTCAAATTCACCACACCATTGTCCTTTCATAAATGATTCCACCTTGATTATTTCTCTCATTCACACAACATGTCCTTATGTAGAATCATTTCCTTCCATATCTATTGTTGGTTCTTTTGTGGTATTTTTGATGTCGTGTTGGAAATGTGTTGTATCTACTAGGCATACATATGTGCTACCTTTCTGCAATAATCGTACCCAATTTTTTTGCTTCTTCAAATTATAGTTGTCCCCTTTTCTCAAAGTTTCATTTCTCATAACACTAATATCTCTATTAGCCAATCATTATCAAAACTAAAAGATCTAACTTATGATATTTAATACAAGGTTTCTTAGATCAATTTATTAGTTTTATCTTGAATTCCTCCAACCAACATACCTTCAAACATAATATTTCAACAATTTTGATGGAGTTATAGCAATATGTACATGGAGTTGCAACAATTTCATCGACATTGACATTTATGAAAACAACACTTCAGATTGAGATAATTTTAAATGGGTGTGTTCATCACCTTATAATTCCATCAACAAACCACTTCCCATATCCTGAAATATAACAAATAAGTTTCTATAGCAATTTTAGCAAATAGTTATCGATGTATTAGAAAAATTTTGTAGGTGTAATAACAAACTTTGTTAAGTAATTTCTCCCAAAGTGAAAACTAAATTTCAATGAAATTTTATGAGCAAGTTTCTACTATTTTAATGCTTCTCCATACCAAAAATCAGAGCCATCCAATGCACATATATTGATATATAATAAAAATGGTTGTAGGTGTTGATGCTTAATTTCTCAAAAAGTATAAAATGTTTTTGCTTGAAAATTTATGGGTTTGTTTGTATAATTATAATGTTTTCAAAATCTGAGTTTCATAGAAATCCAATTCATGGGTTGGAAGATATCTTTAGATCAATTTTCTGCATTTTTTATTGGAAAAATAATCTAACTAAATAAAAAATTACCACCATGTTTTGCAATATTTTATTCTCCCCCACGCTTGTAGTTTTACATTTCCTCATGCAAACAAGGTAGATTTTTCAACAAGTTATTAATAACACCTAGGATAACAAAATATTTTCCATTTGAGGATGATTTTACAGCAATTGTACCTTATGGGGATGCCAAAATAAGTCATGAATCAAGTGAGCCATTAGAAGACACTTGTGAAAAATGCATTTGCATAGTTGTAGTTAAAATTCCCAGAAAATAACAAATTGTTGATACTAAAAAAGAATTGAATCTCCTTGCTGAATAATGTAGACCAATGGGGAGCCCCAAGGGTTAGCTCAGTTGGTCAAAATCAGTGCCTCGCCATTCGGGAGGTCATAGGGTCCATTCTGCCCAAAGCCCTTAGGGTTAGGCCTTGCTAGTGGGCCATAGGTCTAGATTCCCTTCGGGGTCGACCAGCCCAGATTTTTCTGTGGACGTAGCAGCCACCCGTTGACCAAGGTGTACATGAACCACAACCAAAAAAAAAAAAAATGTAGACCAGTGGGTTGGTAAAATATTGTAGAAAATCCTATAGATTCACAAGCTCATGTAATCTACTAAAACAAGAGACATGAATCTAGTTCTACTCTTTATAGCGGAAGCTCATAAACATCGAGTAAACAATAATCAACAGGAAGAGAATAAAAGGCACATAACACAATAAATATTCGGGGAAAGCCACAACTCAAAACACCACTATTTGTTTTGTATTAATACGGAAAATAAATATTAAATTACAATGCTTGTTCTCTCTAGAACAATCCCAACACTCAACAAATTTAATCTCCAACTCATAAGCAAGCTCAAGACCAGAGTTTAGCCAATTCAAAAGCTCTCCAAGTCTCTATTCCAATGTGTAATTCGTATGAAGGATAGCTTGTATTTAAAGGGAAATAAAGCCTCTAAAAATAGCACAATCCCTTAAGGATCAGTTCCTGATTGCATGCACTATCAGTGCAACTCAGAAAAATATAAAATAAATAGTACATTGTCCCAGCACTCTAGTCTCAACTGGGTCTTTCTTAGAATCGAAATTCACGAGTTTCTGATGGTGGAATCTTCAGTTAACTAGAGTAGAACTAATTAGGTCTCTAGTGTCCCAACTGATTGTTTACTCATTATTAGTTCTCGAAACTGATTGGAACTAATTTAGATGGAATTAAATCAATAAATCGAGTTAACTAATTACAAGTCATTCATAACTCATCCTTAACTCCTATAAGTTAGGGAGAACATATACATGTCTTCTAAAATAATTCCAATTTGAATTTCCTAAATTAATTAAGTTAATTAAACTTAATTAATTATTTTCAAATTGGTATGAGAAAAGAACTCTATTTTAATTCACAGTTTAATTCAAGGACAAATTAAACTAGAATTTCTTGTTGCCATTTCTCAACGCTCCCTCTCAATAAGAAAGGGGTTATCCACTACCCCATGTGGAGCACCTGGAAGGTATGCTTTTTGATAAGTAATCTAGTGGTTTTTCAGTACTATTTCTAATCTTTTCTGCATATTGAGCCTAAAAACATAAGGGTTTTGGTAAATTGTGTGAAAATGGGCAAACGAAGCTCAATTACTAATAATCGATGTTTTCTATGCAGAAGGACGCGGAAATAGGGGATTATCGAGTAAAAACGAGAAGCGCAAGGAAAGTAACTGCTGCCCCATCGACAGGGAACCGGATGCGGACAAGATCAAGCAAAATTGGAGCCGAATAATCCAGGAAAAGGACGCAGGATATCGTGACGGAGAATGCAAGAAGGAAAGAGGAGACCCGAACAAATAGCGAATCCCTCAGGATCTTCGATCCTGAGGGATCGCTGCTTTAAGTTTATCTTTTGTATCTAGACATCTCCGTCATTTCTGTGATATAAAGGTACCACACCACCGAGCGTGGGGGGACGACTGTTATTATAATTAAAAAAAACTCAGAACGATTTTGATCACTGAGCTTTTGTAAGATCTGATTTTGTACACTTTTGTTAATGCAATTAATATAAAGGATTTGGTGTTTACTTCGTTTCTACATCTGAAGTAACTCTAAGCAGTGTACCATCGTAGCAAAGGGCCCAGCTCCGACGGTCACTCGTTGTTGTATCATACGGTGATTTGTGTGGTTTGCATATTTCTTTCATTACAGTAATCCGATATCTCTTTGCTCTGATAGACTATGTTTCTTAATTAATATTTGAATCTGAATAAGTTCTTTAATTCACGTCTCTGTATTACACAAACTGAATCTATTAGAATTGCATCCATTTCTACAGCAAGTTATTGGTATGAATGTTATCATTATTGGATTCATATGAAATAAGTATTTGTGAGGCTTGAAGATAATATTATCTTGTTCAGAAACACAGTCACATCACACATTACTCTCGGATCGCTGCAGTAGTATAGACCGTGTACATACTTCGGGGTTTGCTGTTCCATTTGGGTTTGCTGTTCCATTTGGGTTTGCTGTTCCATTTGGAGTTGCTGTTCCATTTGGATTTGCTGTTCCTTTTGGGTTTGCTGTTCCATTTGGATTTGCTGTTCCATTTGGGTTGCTGTTCCATTTGGGTTTGCTGTTCCATTTTATATGATTGACGTTTCCTGTTTATGATAGTTTGCTGTTCCATTTCATTACTGTTGTTCCATTTCTTTACTGCTGTTCCATTTTAAGAATTGCTGTTCCAGTTTACCTTCGCCAATCTGCCTTTATTGCTTTTGCGTGATAGCAGGCCTAAGGCTGTCGTGAGCCCAGCAAGACGCTGCCTAGCTCCCTGACCTATAAGCCCATGCTTTGGTTTTCTTTCCTTATCAGTTTCTAAAGGGAAGGGTTATTGGTTCCGTACCCTTGACTGATCATTTGCCTTGTGTGATTTCATTTCCTGCATTGGTTTAGTTACAGCTTAGTGTTTGTTTCCTTTCAAGTTATTAGAACGCTATACTACCGAGCACTACTTGGACATAACAGCCTCGGATTGAGTTACTCCTTGCAAGAACAAAACGATCCCGGATTGACTTAATAATGTGGAATAATTGGTGGTGTGAGAGACCCTAGTTATAGCTCTACATTTTGGCGCCGTTGCTGGGGAAGGAGTAATAGCCATTTGTCCTTTATAGAGTAGTGTGCAAATCTGCTAGGAGGGAGTTGGATTTTAAAAACGGAAGGTAAGAACCTGCGTACTGAGCATGTAAAAGCCCTGCTCCACCGTCCGCTCTCTTAGTAGAATTTCCAGTTAAATAGGATTTAGCAGTTTAATTGGAGTGCATGACTAAGCAGAAAAAGTTAGAAAAAGATCAAAAGCCTCCATCCAAAGCCAAGGGGCCGGTGACCCTTGGACGAACGACCTTTATAGACGAAATCTACAAGAAAGCCGACTCTCAGCCATCAGTAGGATATAAGAAAGCTAATTCTAAACAGCCTACTAGTTCCCTTCAGGCCTCGGGATCACCATCCGAAGCTTTTGCTGAGGTGCATAGTTGAACAGAGGAGCAGGATTTCCAAGAAATTGAAAATTCGACTCCTGGACCATTGCACGAAGGGACCCAAAGTAACCTTTGTGAAGGAGAAGGAGAAACAGGGGAAATTGAGGAACCTAGATCTCCTATTGAATTAAACCAGTCTTTGAATAGCCCGGACAAGGGAAGCGCTGCGAAAATCCTTGTTGAAGGAATTCATTCACCGCAGACAGTTGGGGCCATTATCATCCCTGATCAAGGGAGTGGAGTCAAGACAATCCTTGTTAAGACTACCCCTCCTCAACCAAGGAACACTCTCTTGGAAATCCCTGAAGATTACTGGCATATATTTGATCCCATGGCGCAGAATCAGCCAAACACCCAGACCACCACATTGCAATATCCGATAGTAGATTCTGCAGCAAATGCACCCATGAAAGCCATCCCTCTCCAGCATATTCCCACATTTCATGGCCTCACATCAGAAGATCCGGACGCATTCTTGTTCGAATTTGATGTATTATGTAGAGGATACGACTACACCACCGATCCCCAGAAACTGAAACTGTTCCCCTCTACATTAAAAGGGGCTGCATTAAGATGGTTTATGGGCTTAGGTGGTGGGGTTATTAACAATTGGGACCAAATGAAAGAAGCCTTTTTAAAGAAATACCAAGATTACTGTAGGTCAAGGGAACTAAAAGATGAAATCTTTCAAATGTCAGCCAGACCAAACGAAACCTTAGAAGAATATGTGGAACGTTTCCAATATAACTTGCAAAGATCCCCTTATGCATCACTACCTCTGCCTGACAACGTGTTGAAAACAACATTAATTAGAGGTATGAGAGAGCAATGGATCGAAATGTTAAACATCATGGGAAAAGGAGACATTTATCAGGAAAATTTTGCTGATATCATTGATCTGTGTATCAGGAGCTCAAGAGGCAGCATGAGGATAAAACCAGCGGAATATGATCGCTTCCCCAGAGATAACAGAACATTAACAGAGGGAGTAACACGGGTGGAACTTGGAAATTTGCTAGAAAATTTTAAAACTGATATCCTGGGAACACTAACTACACAACTTGACATTGTGCAGGCCAAACAGAAGCAAGCCGAGGCAGAGCAGAATCTAGCCATCTTTTGCCCACGATGCAGGAAGAAGCACAGCCACAAAGAATGCCCGCTGGATACATTCCAAATATGTGCTATCTGCACCAAGGACCACCTGACCGAAAGCTACCCTTCACTTCCTGGTTTGAAGGCAGTATACAAAGAAGCAGAAGAGGAGTCAGAACCAACATATTTTGTTAACTAGCGTCGTCAATGGCAGCCTAGGCAACCAGGTATGTTTTCAGACCCCTCCTCTTCTTTTCAACCCCCGCAGTTCAACACTCAGCAACAGAACATGTGGCAAAATCAGTCCCAACCCCCGTTTTCAAATTGGTCACCTCAAATGTTTCCTACTCCGAATCCTTGGATGTCCCAATTTGGTTGGCCAAACTGCCCTTATCCTCCACCATATTGGCAGAATAGTTCCTATCCTCCACAGTGGACCCCTTCCACTTCGCAAGGCTCATCCTGGCAGACAAGCTGGCCAAGACCGACATATCAGCCAGCAGGATCAATCCCACTCCCTCAACCAACTCTGCCAGCCTTACCACAAAATTCCCAGTCTAATCTGAGACCGCTACTCCCAGCCCAACCCAACCCCAATCCTAATAATAGGCCAGTCCAATCCATTCAAATCATAGACACATCAGAGATTGAGTCTGACCTAAGGGAGTGCAACAATCTTCAGTTAAGATCGGGACGAATAGTAGAAACAGAGGGAGACAAAATGGTTCATATTGAAAATCAGTTACCTGTAGAACAACCCCCACAACGGGAGGATGAAAACAAAGAGAAAAACAATAAACAAGCAAGCACATCCTCCCCTCCTTTCCCAGAACGATTAGTCATATCTCGACCTATATAACCTCCAGACTTTGACATTCTGGGAGAATTACAAAATTTGTATATAAAGATTCCATTCCTCCAAGCTATACAAGATATTCCTATATATGCGAAAACCATAAAGGAATTATGCATCAAAAAATCAAGGAGGAATACAAATACTAACCCTAGAGTCCAAGTAGTTGGTACTTTATCCGACCTATTATCAGGAAAGGAAACACCTATCAAATATGAAGATCCCGGGAACCCAATTGTAACCGTTCAAATCTATGGCCAAACCCTGACTAACGCTCTAGTCGACCTGGGAGCTGCAATCAACATTTTGACAACCTCCACCTGCCAAAAGCTTGGCATTACGTCAGTAGAACCTACCTCTACTCTGTTAGAATTGGCAGATCGATCTGTGGTTCGACCAGAAGGTACTCTGAATGATGTCATGGTTTTCGTAGATTCATGGGAGTATCCCACAGATTTCCTGGTAATTAATCCTAAAACCCGACTAGATGGACATCCGTTAAGCCTAGGTAGACCCTGGCTTGCTACTGTCGATGCCTACATTGGCTGTTGGCAGGGAAATATGACTATAGCTAAAGGACCCGATGTCAAAAATTTAATTCTGTACCCTCCAGCCCAACCAAGCCTGCCAATGATTAAAACTAACCCTTATCTTGTATCATATTTCGCTAACAACATCAGATCTCCATTAACCATACAGAAGGCGTTAGACTTCAAGGACCAAACAGAAGACGACGCCATTAACAATTTTATTAGTCAAACTGAAGCTAGAAAACATATGCAGTGTCTTATGATAGAGGCAGCATTTGACAACGAGCTAGAAGAAGATTCCTTAAAATACCCGCATGATCAGACAATACCAGTAACTGCTGTTGCTAATACTAAAGTAGTGGAAATTGAACCTGGTAAAACTCTGAATATTAACGCCAACCTTACACCAGATCAAGAGATAAAACTTGTTAATCTGTTACAAAAATACAAAGATGCATTTGCGTGGGATTACCCCGACATGAAGGGGATTGATCCTCAATTATGCACCCATCACATTTATATAGAGAAAGACGCAAGACCTGTCCGTCAGCCACAAAGGAGACTCAACCCGCACCTAAAAGAGATAGTGAAAGATGAACTTCAGAAGCTCTTAGATGTTAACTTTATTTACCCTATCTCTGACAGTAAATGGGTCTCTCCCCTTGTGGTGGTACCAAAGAAAAACGGAAAATGGAGGATCTGCGTCGATTACAGGGAGTTAAACAAGGCTACACAAAAGGATCACTTTCCCCTCCCATTTATAGATCAAGTATTGGACACGTTAGCAGGGAAGAAATTTTTCTCCTTTTTGGATGGCTTCAGTGGATATAACCAAATCCAAATTGCCCCTGAAGACCAGGATAAAACTACCTTTACGTGCCCTTGGGGAACGTTTGCCTATCGTGTATTACCCTTCGGCCTATGTAACGCCCCTGCTACATTTCAAAGGGCTATTCTCAGTATTTTTGCAGATCTAATAAACGATGGACTTGAGGTGTATATGGACGACTTCACACCGTATGGGGCTGAATTTGATCCAGCTCTGGATACCCTGGAAAAAGTTTTACAACGCTGCATTGCTACCAGACTCTGCCTGAGCCACGAGAAGTGCTACATGATGATGACGGAAGGTATCATCCCAGGGCACTACATTTCAGCAGCTGGCATCCAGGTAGACCCTGCTAAAATTCAAATTCTTTTGCTCATCCCTACCCCCACTACTCAAACAGAGGTACGTAGTTTCCTTGGATTTTCCGGATATTACAGACGTTTTATAGAACATTATTCACAAATTGCAGCACCTCTGTATGCTCTGACAAGTAATGTCGATTTTTTGTGGACAGATAAATGCGACCAGGCTTTTAGAGAATTGAAAAAGTTGCTGTCAATTGCTCCAGTCCTTCGAGGACCAAACTGGAATCTGCCATTCCAGATCTCATCGGACGCCTCGGATACAGCAATCGGTGCAGTCCTAGGACAAGAAGAGGATAAGAAGCCATACACTATTTACTATATTAGCAAGAATTTATCCTCTGCCGAACTCAATTATACTGTTACTGAAAAGGAATTTTTGGCCGTAATCCATGCTGTTAATAAATTTAGGCATTATATTATAGGTTACCCTGTTGTGTTATATACAAATCACTCTGCTATTAAATATCTAGCAAACAAACCTGTCACGAATGCTAGAGTAACTCGATGGTTGATCCTGTTGCAGGAGTTTGACATCACAATTAAGGATCGACCCGGCAAGGAGAACCCTGTAGCCGACTTCCTCTCAAGAATACCCAAATCAAGCGAAGCAGCAGCCGTGGAAGATCAATTCCCTGACGAACATCTGTTTGCCATTGCCGTTCGCACACCCTGGTATGCTGACGTCGCCAATTACCTTGCAGTGGGTAAGTTACCCAAACACCTAACCCCTCAGGAACGAAAACAAATTGTTCAAAAAAGCACACGATTTTCGTGGATTGGAGACCATTTATTCCATACAGGGGCAGAAATGCAAATCAGAAGATGTATTCAAGAGGATGAGATCCTAGACATCTTAAAGGCTTATCACAGTGGACCATGCGGGGGGCACTTGGCCGACAAGCGAACAGCACATAAGATACTACAGGCAGGGTACTATTGGCCCACAATCTTTAAGGACGCGAAAAAATTTGTGCAGGCCTGTGATAGCTGCCAGCGAGCAGGAAAACCTGGTCAAGCTGATGAAATGCCTCTGAGACCACAACTGGTTATTGAGCCATTTGAACGATGGGCTCTCGATTTCGTCGGACCCATTAATCCACCCTCAAACCAAAGGACATACATCTTGGTAGCAACAGACTATGTTACTAAATGGGTTGAGGCTGAATCATTAGCTAGGGCTACAGAAGATTCGGTAATACAATTTTTGTTCCATTTGTTTGTACGTTACGGACTTCCAAGAGAAGTGATTACAGATGGTGGACCACAATTTGTTGGAAACAAACTAGCTGCAACACTTAACAATTATCATATCCAACATAAGATTACTACCCCCTACCATCCGCAGGCAAATGGACAAGTAGAAAACAGTAACAAGATAATTGAGTCAATCTTAACAAAGACCATCGCATCACACAGGCGTGATTGGGCTGCTCGGCTACCTGAAGCTCTGTGGGCTTATAGAACCACATGGAGAAGTACGACAGGCTATTCACCTTATCAATTGGTGTTTGGAAAACAACCAATTTTTCCTATCGAATTTGAGATCCAAACACTACGAACTGCACAAGAGGTCGGCCTAGATATGAATGAGGCACAGATCAATCGACTACGACAAATCAACGAATTGGATGAGGTTAGGCTCTCTGCATTACAAAACACAGCATTAATCCAACAACAGCGAGCTAAGTGGCACGATGCACTTATAAAGAATAAAGTCTTCCATGAAGGAGACTGGGCTCTGTTATACGATTCTCGGTTCCAAGACTTCCCGGGGAAACTCCAGACTCGCTGGCTAGGACCATATGAGATCTAGAAGGTGCACGACAATGGGACCCACACTCTGACCACGATTGATGGTTCTGGACATACGTTTAAAGTAAATGGCCACCGAGTTCGTCTCTATCGAAGACCCCTTACTCAGGAATCCTTTTGTCAGCAGCTTCAGCAAGATACTGATTTGGAGATCCTAGGAGAGGAAGTGAAATCTTCCTCACCCATAACTTAAGCAATTTGTTTTTCGTAATTTGTACATAACATCCTGTACATATGTTCTTTTCATCTTTTGTTTGCAGTATTTTGGTTACCTTATTTCGCACAGCACTGGTTTGATTTTGCTATTCCTTTTTTAAAAGGAACAGCACCCGTTTGATTTTGCTGTTCCTTTTTTAAAAGGAACAGCACTTTTGGTGTTTTGCTGTTCCTTTGTAAAAAGGAACAGCACTTGTTGTTTTTGCTGTTCCTTTGTGAAAAGGAACAACACTTTTTGCTTTGCTGTTCCTTTGCGAAAAGGAACAGCACTTTTTATTTTGCCGTTCCTTTGCGAAAAGGAACAACACGTTTGTCTTTTGGAATTTTTGCTGTTCCTTTGCGAAAAGGAACAACACGTTGTGTTTTGGAATTTTTGCTGTTCCTTTGCAAAAAGGAACAGCACTTTGGCATTTTGGAATTTTTGCTGTTCCTTTGCGAAAAGGAACAACACTTTTTGGTTCTGCTGTTCCTTTGCGAAAAGGAACAGCACTTTTGGTTTTTGCTGTTCCTTTACGAAAAGGAACAACACTTTTTGGGCTTTGCTGTTCCTTTGCGAAAAGGAACAGCCCGTGTGGATTTTTGCTGTTCCTTTGCGAAAAGGAACAACCCGTGTGGATTTTTGCTGTTCCTTTGCAAAAAGGAATAGCCCGTGTGGATTTTTGCTGTTCCTTTGCAAAAAGGAACAGCCCGTGTGGATTTTTGCTGTTCCTTTGCAAAAAGGAATAGCCCGTGTGGATTTTTGCTGTTCCTTTGCGAAAAGGAACAACCTGTGTGGATTTTTGCTGTTCCTTTGCGAAAAGGAACAACACTCTTTGTGCTTTGCTGTTCCTTTGCAAAAAGGAACAACACTCGCATATTCCTTTTTTTCAAGATGCAGAATGTCGTTAATTCCACTATTTTCCGTAAGACGAATCATCCACATGCTCAGTATAGAGAAGACACCATCCATTTGGACGTCTTGCGATTATGCTCTCCTAAATCCTTTAGATATAGCAATGACATTATGCAATGAACATAAAAGCATGTTATACCGAAACCTGCATATCATAAATCGCTATTGTTTTAACAGTCAGCAGATATAAGAAGAGAAGAGGAGCGACACTAACTTTCGTCTTTACTGTCATTATCTTGTTCCCGAACCATGGTTTGGCAATTTTTATCATGTCGATTTCCCTAAAAACTTCCTTGATCATCATTGAGGAATATGAGCAAACATTTATATCTGTCTGTTGGGATTGTAAGACTTCTTCCACCATTCCCCGCTCTTAAGGAGTGCGGAGCCACCCTTATGTGTAAATTGAACAAAGAAAAAGAAGTGTGCTGCAAAAGAAGAACAAAAGAAAAAATAAAAATAAGGATATGAAATCATCAAATATAGGATAGGGGGTCTCATTCAGAGCCAGCCTACCATGATCATAAGGATGGAAGCGAAGTGGCATTCCCATTACGGCCACCACACCAGGGATGTGGTCCAAAGGAAAAATAACAAGCAAACCTTGGAACAGGAGGTCTCATCATGAGCCGGCCTGACCACGTTTCGTGCCTACCTTGTGAATGGCATTATGGTTATCTGGTCACCAAGCCAGCATAATGGCCTGCATTTTGACGAAGCACTCTTCAGTACATACACAAAGGATAATGGTTCCGGAGGGTGAGATAAACAACTTTGCCAAGGTTATGAACACCTGTTGGCAGCAGAGCTCTGTTAATGGCATTGGAGTCGTAATATTTACACCAACAGGTATGATATTAAGTCTGTTTGTCTTTTATTTCTTTTGCATGTATCATATGTCACACCCTGATATAATTATCGCATGAGTATTATCACCAATCATGGCAACGGAATTGACAATGACTACTAGAGACTTCGTACGGTTGACAAACGTCCAACCCTCGGTTCCTCATTATATCACACTGGCTTATCTTAAAAGCGATCCATTTTTCTGCCTCGATTTCGGTACTTCACTGTCTTTTTACAACATGGCATAATTTCCACCTGCTGTACCTTATGATTTGACTCCCGACTGGTTGCTGCTCCTCTCTTTAATGGATGGGGGCAGCCTATCAGATCGCGGGGGGGGAGGTGACCTCATTACTCCAATGGTTACGTGGCTGCACATCATTCGGGCAAAATAAAAACACGATTTAACGGTATGATGATCTCATTCTACGGACTGCCACCCACGATCTTTCTCTTTGATGCATGCTCTGCGAAAATCCTTCCTAAAATAGCATCGAGTATCCTCTCTGTTCGGTAAATACTGTGGACAGTTGCTGTTCCATTCCCGAGTTCATTTCTGAGAGTAAGCTATGGGCGGGAAAACAATCCGAAGTGAACCGCACAAGCTAATCGCGTCTGATGCTGCCCGCGAAATTCTGGAAAATGCAGGATGGTTGAATTACTTCAACCGCCTGCAAGAATCGAACAAGGCTGTAGCGTTGGAGTTCCTGCAAAATCTGCAGGAAAACCACTCTATAGTCGGAGGAAAGCGGATAGAAGTCACGGAGGACATCATTGCAGAAACCTCAGGATTACCAGCTGTTGGACCCAGATGGGAGCTGAAGAAGGAAAGACTGCAGAAAGCAATGGAAATTTTCCAAAGCGAAGGCCAAAGTCTGACAGTAAAAGGGAAAGGAGTTCTGCCGACGACACTGGGGGAACCCTGGACCGAGCTGGCGAAAATAGTGCAGAGCTATATCACCTGCGAGGGGAGGAAAGATGTGGTAAGGGCTCGTCACTTAAAACTTCTAGCTGTTTTGAAGGGAAAATGCTCTGTAAATCTCCCTGCCTTTTTAAATTCATTATTACATGATGCGGCCCGAACTTTGAAGAAAGCTCAGCACACAGAGACGGTTGTTAGCCACCACGGACTGATTCGGCTAATAATAAGCCACAGTGTTGCCCAACAACAAGACACTTGGGAGGAATTGGTTGAAACAGTCAAAATGGGACTGGCTTTACCTCGAACCTCCAGCACACTGGAACGTTCAGAAGAACACAAGGAGCCAACAGCAGAAAAGCAGGCTGTTTCAAAACGAAAGCAGTCCTCTAGCACGCCGGAACAATCAGAGAAACGTAAGAAGTCGGCGGCAGAAAAACATGCTGTGTCGAAACGGAAGCGATCCTCCGATACGCCGGAACGACCAGAGGAACCTAGAGAACCTGTTGGCATTCCCAACCTGCCTGAAAGACCCAGGAAGTCAGCTCGATTGGTTTGAATAAGGGGAAGGTTGGAAAAGATTCAGAAAACTGCGACCCAACCAATCGAAATCGAGGACGAACCTTCGGAAGAGGAAGGTGAATTACCCAAAGGAAATGCTGAGCAATTAGAGGCTGGAACTAACCAGCCAGGAGAAGGAATTGAGGAAGAAAATGCACAATCTATGGGTAGCCCGTTGCAAGACCATCCAGGAGAAGAGGAATTGGCAGCAGTTCTGGCCAACATGGGAGAATACGGCCAAGCCTCCAGTCCAGGAGGCATCCCTGATGGTCCCGCAGAAGAAGAGTTACCTGAAGAAGGGCATGCAGAAGAAGTAGGGGAAGAAAACCTGCCCGGTAATGAAGCAGAAGACATCAATTCGGGACAATCTGTCCCCAGGGCACCGGAAGATGTTCCGAGAGAGGAAGAAGGAGTAAAATTAAAGGCCAAACCCTCTGCCGAGGCTAGGGAAATTGCAAAATTGAAGAAGAAGCACCAGAGGATGCTGGGCACGATAGCCAGACTTCGGCAACAAATCAGAATGTTGAAAGCCAGTATGAGAATACAAAAGACTGCAAGGAAAAAGAAAAGGACCACGACAGCAAGAACCCCGAGGGTTAGAGTTCGTTTTGAAGGACGAAACCCCATCAGGAGACCTATTGTTGAGGAACAGTCCGCTGTTCCGAATGTTAATGAGGAACAGGGTGTTGTTCCAAAAGAAACTGCTGTTCCATCTGGCCCGGAGGAACGAATGGACATTCCAATGGAACAGCAAGAGGCTCCGGTGGTACGAGGACCACACCAACCCTTTGTTCGCATCAAAAGGGAGACGGATAGCAAAGAGGTTCAAACGGAAACACCCCCCTCGGGTGTAATTCGGGTCCTAAATTCGAAACAACGCAATATGAAGGTCCAGGTTAAACTTCCAGCTTCTACGGCTGCCTGGAAGAAAGACCCGAAAACCAGGAGCTTGCATAAAATGATGAAGGAAGCCCAGCAGGAGGCCGAGTAGTTGCGAGAACAGACGGTCCCCAAGGAAAGATATGAGGAGCTCCAACAGCAACTTCGAAACATCAGTCAGTCTGAAAGCTAGGCCTTTGAAGGATGGCAGAAGGAGCAGGAAAAGGTTGCTAAGGTAACTCGTCGACTAGATAGTGTTGTTAAGCAGATGGACACCTTGTGTTCCTTGTATACTGATGTTTTGACTAGTAGAGCCCCTGCTAAAAATTATGCTTTGTTTTTGCTTGAACGTTATTTGAGATTAAAAATAAAAGCTGTTAGGGCAGGAGCACCCATCCATATCAACACTGTTAATGATTTTATAGATTGCTGCAAGCATTATGGAGTTAAAGTTCAAAGATTGTTATGTGAATTCTACTTGCACAACCTTGTCTTAGACCAGGAAACTGATTTGAATCCTGGCCCTTTCGTTGGCGATATACAATTTCAATCCTTTATCTCATTTGGGGTGAATCAGTTAAAATGGTTTAAAGCTTACAACATCTTTCAGAGGCAAGAAAATAGTTTAGACCTTTGGGTACGAACTGAACCTAGGGACCCAGCAGCATTATGGAGAGAGCATAGGAGTATGATGAGGATCCCAGGTGTCATGAAGATATTAGGTCCCATGCATGAAGACTTGATCCGAAATGGTCTGGAGTATTTCCTGACTATTAAAGACCAGGCCTTCCATGCTGCAAAGTTTCGATACCGAACCTCTAACCCAAACATCCAACTCAGGGAACCCTTTAACTTCGAGAATTTTGAATTGGCTGCCAGTCGATTGAGTCTCTATGGGGAACGGATTCTGCGAGCAGGCCCATTTTGGTTGGGGTATCGGTTTCGCAGCCCAATTGTTTGGCATCCTGCACCTGGATATCAGGCTCTATATGAGATTCCTGCAGATCAGTTAGACCAGTTCTTTGACCATCTAGTTGCTAATCATGATTGTCGGCCTCTTCGAGAGATCCCTTCTCCGACCTACTCTCTCACAGCCCTGCATGTCAATTACAACGTTTTCATGAGGACATGAAACAGGGTAAGCAGGGGGTGTGTGGAGCACTTGGAAGGTATGCTTTTTGATAAGTAATCTAGTGGTTTTTCAGTACTATTTCTAATCTTTTCTGCATATTGAGCCTAAAAACATAAGGGTTTTGGTAAATTGTGTGAAAATGGGCAAACGAAGCTCAATTACTAATAATCGATGTTTTCTATGCAGAAGGACGCGGAAATAGGGGATTATCGAGTAAAAACGAGAAGCGCAAGGAAAGTAACTGCTGCCCCGTCGACAGGGAACCGGATGCGGACAAGATCAAGCAAAATTGGAGCCGAATAATCCAGGAAAAGGACGCAGGATATCGTGACGGAGAACGCAAGAAGGAAAGAGGAGACCCGAACGAATAGCGAATCCCTCAGGATCTTCGATCCTGAGGGATCGCTGCTTTAAGTTTATCTTTTGTATCTAGACATCTCCGTCATTTCTGTTATATAAAGGTACCACGCCACCGAGCGTGGGGGGACGACTGTTATTATAATTAAAAAAAACTCAGAACGATTTTGATCACTGAGCTTTTGTAAGATCTGATTTTGTACACTTTTGTTAATGCAATTAATATAAAGGATTTGGTGTTCACTTCGTTTCTACATCTGAAGTAACTCTAAGCAGTGTACCATCGTAGCCAAGGGCCCAGCTCCGACGGTCACTCGCTGTTGTATCATACGGTGATTTGTGTGGTTTGCATATTTCTTTCATTACAGTAATCCGATATCTCTTTGCTCTGATAGACTATGTTTCTTAATTAATATTTGAATCTGAATAAGTTCTTTAATTCACGTCTCTGTATTACACAAACTGAATCTATTAGAATTGCATCCATTTCTACAGCAAGTTATTGGTATGAATGTCATCATTATTGGATTCATATGAAATAAGTATTTGTGAGGCTTGAAGATAATATTATCTTGTTCAGAAACACAGTCACATCACACATTACTCTCGGATCGCTGCAGTAGTATAGACCGTGTACATACTTCGGGGTTTGCTGTTCCATTTGGGTTTGCTGTTCCATTTGGGTTTGCTGTTCCATTTGGAGTCGCTGTTCCATTTGGATTTGCTGTTCCTTTTGGGTTTGCTGTTCCATTTGGATTTGCTGTTCCATTTGGGTTGCTGTTCCATTTGGGTTTGCTGTTCCATTTTATATGATTGACGTTTCCTGTTTATGATAGTTTGTTGTTCCATTTCATTACTGTTGTTCCATTTCTTTACTGTTGTTCCATTTTAAGAATTGCTGTTCCAGTTTACCTTCGCCAATCTGCCTTTATTGCTTTTGCGTGATAGCAGGCCTAAGGCTGTCGTGAGCCCAGCAAGACGCTGCCTAGCTCCCTGACCTATAAGCCCATGCTTTGGTTTTCTTTCCTTATCAGTTTCTAAAGGGAAGGGTTATTGGTTCCATACCCTTGACTGATCATTTGCCTTGTGTGATTTCATTTCCTACATTGGTTTAGTTACAGCTTAGTGTTTGTTTCCTTTCAAGTTATTAGAACGCTATACTACTGAGCACTACTTGGACAGAACAGCCTCGGATTGAGTTACTCCTTCCAAGAACAAAACGATCCCGGATTGACTTAATAATGTGGAATAATTGGTGGTGTGAGAGACCCTAGTTATAGCTCTACACCCCAATCCTCTCTCTGTGAAACTAGAATTTACATCTTGGCAATGTCTTTGTCAAGATTTCAGCATCTTGCTTCTCCATGGGAATGTAATCTAAGAACATGATCTACCTCAATACACAATCTCTGAGATGATGATAGTGGATATCTATATGCTTGGACCAATCATGAAAAAACTAGATTTTTAGAGAGTTTGATACAACTCTAATTATCATAACAAATCACTGTCGGATCCATCTGTTGACCAAAAAAACCAACCAAGATCTTCCTCATCCAGGTAGCCTCACATGCTGCTTGACTTGCAGCCATGTACTTTGCCTCTGCTGAACTGAGTGCAACCAATCTATGTTTCCTATTGTACCATGAAACTGCTGCTGACCCAATAATAAATATCCCTCCTGATGTGCTCTTCCCGTCAGATGGACTCCCTACCCAATCTACATCGGTGAAACCTTGAAGCTTCACTCCCTCTGTCCGTTAGTACAACAACCCAAACTGAGTAGTTTCTCTGAGGTATCTCAATACATTTTTTGTTTCCTCCCAATACATCTTGGTAGGCCTAACCATTGCTTAACTAAGTTGGTTAGCTGCAAAACAGATATTTGTTCATGTGTTCACCAAATACATGAGTGAGTCCACAAGCTACTTGTAAACAATACCTTACACTACTTCTCTTGAAGTAGCATCCTCCTTCCTCTTGTTACTAGCTAAAGGAGTCTCCATGGGTTTACTTCTCTCCATGCAGAATCTCCTGAGTATCCCATTAGCATACCCTTGAGAAACATACAACCCCCCATCTCCCTGCCATACCTCCATGCCAAGAAAGTAATGCATGAGCCCCATGTCCTTCATATCAAACTCTCTTGCAAGGTCCTCCTTGAAATATTTGATGAGCTTCTCATCACCTGTCAGTATGAGATCATCTACATAAAGTACAATGATAAAAATATTACCTTCCACCACTATGTGATATAGGTTTGCATCTGCTTTACTCTTCATGAATCCCAACCCAGTGAATTAGCTATCTATCCTTGTGTACGAAGCATTGGGTGCTTGCTTCAACCCATACAACGCTCTCTTGAGTTGGCACACATGCGACTCATGGTCCAAGGTTTCAAAACCTTCAGGTTGCTCTATGTACTCCTCTTCATCAATCACGTAATTGAGGAAGGTGGTCTTCACATCAATTTGATGGATACTCAAACCCATCTTCGTAGATAGTGCTAAAATAGATATGATAGATAAGTACCTTTCAATAGGAGAAAAGGTAACATCATAGCCAATCCCCTCTACCTATGAAAAGCCACGAGCCACAAATCTGGCCTTATGCTTCTCAACACTACCATTTGTATCTTGCTTTACCTTGTAAAGCCAATGGGAACTCACAACTAACTTGTCCTCTGATCTTGAGACCACATCCCAAACACTGTTTCAAACTATGAAGTCATACTCCTCCATCATTGCATGAACCCAAACTGGTTTCTACACTGCTTCCTAAAAGGAAGATGGATCTATCACAATAGATGCACCCATAAGTGCGATGTATCCAGTGTACCTCTCTAATTACCTCCTTTTTCTGCGCTGAGAAGAGGGTGCTACCACATTCTCCTGTGCATCATCTAACAATCTATCAGCCTCTCTAGTGTTCTTTCTTCTGTCTCTAAAAGACTCTACCTGAGTGGCTGTCTCCACTCCCAGAACCTCCGCATGTGGCTACTCCACATCAATCTGAGGTTCATCAAACTTAGGAACTAAAATTTCCTCCTCCACATATATCTCAAGTTCCCTCTCAAGGGATACTCGCATGGCTTTCTCCTCATCAAACTTGACATCCTTGCGAACCACTATCATCCGACTGGTTTGCATGTACACCCGATAGTTGTGGGGAGTACCAGTGTAACCCAAAACGATCCCCAATTCTATTGTTGGCTCAATCTTCTTCCATGCATATCTGGTCACATGGCAATCAACCAATGACCCAAAAATCCTGAAGTGACCAACATTTGGCCTCTTACTGGAATAAGCTTCCTCTAGTGTTTTACTCTCAAGTATCCAATGTGGAATACGGTTCTGAACATAAACCACTGTGTTTCATGCCTTAGCCCACAAGTGTAGTGGTAGGACCTGATCATGTAACATCGCCCTTGCTTCCCCTACTATTCTCTTGTTCTTCCTCTCGGAAACCCCATTTTGTTGAGGGTTATGAGGTGTCGTCAACTCTCGTTTAATCCCTTCCACTGCACAGAAGTTCTTAAACTCATTGCAGAAATATTCTCCACTATTATCACTCTGTAGAGCTATAATTTTCTCGCCTGACTCTTTCTCGACCAATGCTTTGAATTCACAAAACTTTGTGAATGTCTTATCCTTTCTTTGCATGAAAAATATCCAATATTTATGAGAATAGTCATCTACAAATATAACATAATACCTTTGTTTTGTAGTGGATACTGTCAAGAATGGTCCACACACATCCGAATGGACTCTCTCCAAAATAGACTCTACTTGACTATCTCTATCTCCAAAGGAAGACTTGGTGTATTTTCCCAAATTACAACCCTTGCATGTATCAACTTGATCAAGCATACCTTTGGGAAGACCAGTAGAGATTTGCTACAATATCTTCAAAGCCTCATGATGCAAGTGGACCAATCATGTATGCCACAACTCATTGATGTCTCGGCTCAACATCTTTTCCACTTTTGAACTCAAAGTAGCACAATCCTCTACCTCTATCTTATAGAGATCTTGAACTCGAATCCTTATCTTATTTACTTGACCCATGTCTATGTGTCGAAGGAACACCTTTCCTTTCGAAAAGATCATATCATAGCATCTATCCTCAAGCATGGAAATGGATGCCAAGTTCTTCGTTAGTCTGGGTACATGCATAACATTCTTCAAGGTGAGTGGAGCTGCATGGTTATGTTGAGCCTCAAAATTACTCTTTCCCCAGCAACTCTTCTCATTCCTTTTCCTTGTTTTTCCATAAGAAAGATGCATTCTCATCACTAATAACTAGTATATACTGTCTTGAGGAGGATATTTTGTGATTTACATGTTATGCTTTTTATGTTTGGCTGTTTGAATAATTTTTTGTATATTAGCTATAGAACGCAACCTATTCTGTAGCTAACCGGCTATTCCGCAACTACCTCCATGCTTTAATAGGTTCCAGATGTTAGAAGGAGAAACTAGCCACATGGGCAGCTTTGAAATCATCATGATATGGACCCTGTCCTATTCATTCATCCCAGGTCGACAAAGAAGATAGCATAAGACTACAGTCAATGGATAAGTCAAACACAAAGAGACCGAGGGTAACAAGAATCTGTTTTGTGGTTAATTAATGTGTTTCACAGTGATAGGAAGTGTTATCCTGAGCAACTACCTATACCTACGAACTCCAATAGCCACTTGTACAAACGAATCCAACAGCCACCATGTCTTGGATTTATTTCTCCAGCAGTCGAGGAATAAATTCCGCATATCTATCTTCTACGTGTTTGGTTGTAGCATGCTTTTCTCTACAAATAGTTATATGAGATTTCTTATAAATACCTGTGTAAGGGACCGAAGAAGTTAGTAATGGTTTTCATGTGAAATCGAAGTTCTAGACTCTGTAATTTTTGGGTGTTTTGTGTCCCTGTTTTAATATGAGAAGACCGCATGTTTTTATGAACATCTGAAGAAGTTTTCTCGGAGTTGATTAAGCAAGCGTAGCCTAATCAGTTGTAGAGGGCCCTTGCACTGAAAAAGGTTTCATTTTATTTATTTTTCTTCTTCTCGTTAACTATAAATTCATCATTTTCTTTCTAAAACATTGTTTATAATCATTTTTTTTACTAACAGTGTTTATAATTTAGAGCAGTTTCCATTAGCTTGATTTCTTTTTTGTTTTTATAAGTAGTTTAGAAGATAGAACTCAATAGTGTAATCTTGTTTCCTCAATTAAAAACTAACCTTGTTTCAGGATGAGAGTAGGATTGAAGAATGATAAGGATACACTGTTGGATAGTTTACTTCATTCACTGTTTTGCTAGTTTAAATTCTCAATTAAATTGATCAGTGTCATTTACTATGTTTGCCATTTCAATTTTAGTTTAAAATACTAACTCATGGTGTTAATGAATGTTTAAGGAAAACCCTTGAAGTTGATAATTAATCCTTAACTAAGTGGTTGAGCATTTCATCTATGCAATGAGTTAGTTCTGCATCTTTGTATTTTCCTTCTCTTAGATTAATCAAGTACAGAATTACTTAAATGTCTTCCCAAGGAGACATTCTCCCAAAATTGAGAGGTAGAGTAACCAAGTATTTCATTTAGTTTTATTTTTGTAATTAGTTAGACATCAATTACAAATTTCACTTTCAGTTTTAATTCGTTATTTGGAAATAATAGTAAAATAAGAATAGAAACTTTGTTTTCATTTCTTTCTTAGCTTTGTTTCCATATCTTTCTTAGCTTTGTTTTCATTTCTTTCTTAGCTCTGTTTTCATTTTTAGATTTTGAGTAGTCTTTAAGAAGGTTAGATTTAGTTTTGATAATTTTCATTGTAAATCATTAGGAATTAAAAGACCAAAAAAACCCCAAAACAACATAAAACATAAAAACAACGAAGTAAGAAGGGTTAGTTAGCACAAACATTGCACTACACTTCATCAGTTTACGATACCCAGATTGATAATTTATGTAGAGAAATTTAGGACATTGAATTGACCAAACATTTTGGCACCACTGTCAGGGAAGTGTAACTAGGTAGCCTTATCTCTTACATTAAAAAAAAATGATATGCATAGAGAAAGAGACTCTAGGGGTAGATTTATAGCTAGAGACAGAAGTTCAATTCCTACAACACCACCTACTCCACCAAGAACAAGGAAAGATACACCTCCATCCCAAACTCATAGTCCCAGTCATAGAACTCCTAAAATTCCAGGGGCAGAAATCTAATCAAAATAATCTCCTACTTCATCTACCAAGTGAGTCCTAGAGGAGAAAAATTTTGAATCTCCAACAACAGGAATAGCCTTTTTCACCTCCCCAGGAGAGCACATTTTAGTTGAAGAATTAGGAATACTTGGTAAGGAAGAAGAAGTAGAACCTCTCTCCCATATCCCATTAATAGAAGAACCAGAGGAGGAGAAAGTAACCTTGTAGTTTGAACCTTATACTGACTCTGAGGAAACTATAATGGCAGAAGAAGGAGATGGGGAATTCAGGTAGTTTCGAGGGGGTAGAGAAAGAGGTAGAGGAAATAATGAAGGAGGTAGAGGAAATAGGGAAATAGATCATTCTTTTGGATTCCCTAGAGTGGATGAGGAAACAAATGCTACAATGAAAAATATCTCACCTTCTGTCATCCCAAACTTCCATGGGTTAAAAAGTGAGGATCCTGAAACATTCTTATTTGAGTTTGAAGTCTTGTGCAGAACCTATGACTATCTGGAAGACTCTCAAAAACTTAAGTTGTTCCCTTCAACACTAAAAGGAGCTGCTTTGAAATGGTTCATGGGGTCAATCACTCAGTCAATTAGAACAGGGAATGACATGAAAAAACATTTTTGAATGGGTATTTGGATTATTGCATGCCTACCAATCACAAAGATGAAGTGTTCAAAATGATGTAAAGAGAGGATGAAAACAGATTGAGAGATTCAACTATAATTTGAAAAGAGAAAAAATGGAAAATTTATATGAAGATACCTTGAAAGCTCTTTTACTAAAAGCCATTAGAGATGAGTGGATAGATATCCTTAACATGATGGGGAAGGGAGATATCTCTCAACTCCCATTAAATGATATAGGAGAATTATGTGTTCATATCTCAAGAGGGAAATCTAAAACTGGGAAAGGTCCAAGAGATCCTTCTCTTGTTAGAGTTAACAAATCTGCAACTGGATCTGTAAATAGGGCAGAAATTGGTAATATGCTTGATGAATTTAAAATTGACATTATAGGGTGTCTTAGTGAGAAAATAGACACCCTTAAATTGCAAAACAAGCAGAAAACCGAGGCTGATGCTTTAGCCACTTTTTGTCCAAAATGCAAAAAAAAAACATGCTCTAAGAGAATGTCCTTTGGATGCAAAAATTGTATAAATTTGCATGATTTACTTAGAAAGCGATGAGAACAAGGGTTGTCCTTCAATTCCAGGTCCTAAGGCTATCTTTCAAGAGGAAACAGTCCCAAATTCTACAAAACCTCATTGTTTTGTTGCTAGAAGACCTTGGCAGGGGCCACAAAATGAAGGATTTAACAATCAAATGTATCTTTAGCCCCCATCAAATTGGAATTCTTGGCAACAACCTTGGCCTTAACCTCAATCTCAATCTCAACCATGGGCACAAGGAGTACAAAATCCTTATGGGAGATTTTCTCAATATTATCAATATCCTCCATCATATCAGAATTATCCTCCCCCACACATTCAACAACAAAATCAGCAGCCACAACTTCAAAATTAGAACCCTCAACTTTCATTACCATTTCCACAACAATCTCCACAACAAAACCAAAATCCTCAACTCTTACTGCCATTTCAACAGAAACCAAATCAGCTACCTGCCCAACCATTACCAAACCCCAACAATAAAAATCCTCATAATTCTTACATGGTAGAAAGACAACAATTTCCAACTTATATGATCACTCCTCTAGATCTTAATGATGTTCAACTGAGATTTGGTAGGATATTAGGAAAGGAAATACCTTTTGTAGTTATTCAAGAACAAGACAATTTTGAGGAAGATTCTCTAAAGGTCAATAAAATTTTTGAGGGAACATCTCTCCAAACCAAAAAATTGAAAAATAAAAACAAAAAGAATCAGTGAACACAACTCCTATCAATGAGAAACCAACATCTACTTCTACACCTACTTTTCCTGAAAGATTACAAATTGATAGAGGAATAGAAAAGCAGATTATGTTGCCCAATTATGGTTTTCTAGATGAATTGAAGAATGTCTGTATCAAAATCCCTTTACTACAAACCATTAAAGATATTCCAATTCTAGCCAAAACAATAAAGGAGTTGAGCATAAAGAAACGAGGAAGAAAAACAAAGGAAACAAAAATAATTCACCTGGTAGGAAAAATAGCAGACATAATGATGGGAAAATTTGCCATACAAAAATATGTGGATCCAAGAAGTCCAATTATGAAAACACATATCAATGGAGTTGAAATTCCAAATACATCGATTGACTTAGGGGTAGTAATAAACATCATGAGCAAACAAACTATGGAGCAGATCTAGCTTCCTAATCTTCTTTACACGCCTACCTTACTGCAACTAGTAGATAGATCAGTAATCAAACCAAATGGAGTGTTAGAATATATTTCAGTATCCTTAGATTCTTGGGAATATCCTATTGATTTCATGATCTTAACTCCCAAGAAAAATCTAGGACATCCACTCATATTAGGAAGACCTTGGCTGGCCACAACTGATGCTTTTATTAGCTGTAGATCTAGTGACATGTATATTTTTGATGGTAATTCAAAAAAAAAATACTCTATATCCTCCAGCAAAAGAAATCACAGAAATAGATGACAAAGAATGGATTGATGATGAAGATTATATTCATCCTCTCTTTACTATTTCAGATATTAGTGAAGATAGTCAAATTTTAAATACATTGGAAATTTTTGAATCATCTTTAGAATATGACCATGAGCAATTTCAAGAAAAATCTAATGTTGAATATTTTTCATCTAGGCAGATGTCTCTCTATTCTATGGAAGAGTTTGGTAGCTCTACAATTGAAATTTTTCCAGATAGGACATTGAACATAAACAAAAAATTGGAGAAACTACAAAAACAAGAGCTAATTAAAACATTACAAAAATATTCTGTTACATTTGCATGGGAATACACTGACATGAAAGGCACTAATCCTAAAACTTGTGTCCATCACATCTACATTGAGGAAAATTGTAGACCTATTAGGCAAGCTCAGAGAAGGATGAATCCAAATCTTAGAGATATTGTGAAAGAAGAGCTCCAAAAATTACTGAATGTAAACTTCATTTACCCAATTTTAGATAGCCATTGGGTTTCTCCTTTGGTAATTGTGCCTAAAAGAATGGTAAATGAAGGGTGTGCATTGATTATTGAGAACTGAATAAAGAAACCATTAAAGATCATTTTCCTTTGCCTTTTATAGATCAAGTGTTAGATACATTAGCAGGTAAGAAGTATTTCTCATTCTTGGATGGTTCTAGTGGTTATAATCAAATTCAGGTAGCACCTGAAGATCAAGATAGAACCACATTTACTTGTTCATGGGGAACATATGCCTACCGAGTACTTCCTTTTGGGTTATGTAATGCACCTACAACATTCCAAAGAGCAGTACTAGAAATTTTTTCTGATCTAATACACGATTGTGTAGAGGTATATATGGATGATTTTACAGTCTATGGGAATACATTTGAAGAAGCTTTGGAAAATTTGGAAAAAGTTCTTAAAACATGTAAAGAAACAAACCTTTCACTAAGCCATGAAAAATGTTTTATAATGTTTATAGAAGGTATTGTTTTAGGACATCACATTTCATGAGATGGGATTAAAGTTGACAAATCTAAAGTTTAAGTCATCTATAAATTATCAATTCCAAATTGCCAAAAGGATGTTAGAAGTTTTTTAGGATTTACAGGATACTATAGAAGGTTTATAGAAAATTTCACTAAAATAACATCCCCACTCTTCAAATTGCTTACCAAAGATTGTGAATTCAATTGGAATTCTTATTGCCGGTTGGCATTTGAAACCTTAAAAACAAAAATTTCTGAAGCGCCCATTTTAAGAGGTCCAAATTGGAAACCCCCTTTCCATATTTCAACAGATGCTTCATATACAACTCTGGGAGCTGTATTGGGACAAAAAGATTTTATTCCTTATGCAATTTACTATACAAGTAAGAATTTGACTCCCACTAAGTTAAATTATACTGTGACTGAAAATGAATTTTTAGTTGTTGTTCATGCAATTAACAAGTTTAGACACTATATAACAGGCTATGAAACCTTTGTTCATACAGATCACTCTGCAATTAGATATTTAATGAATAAACCTATTACTAGTGGCAGAGTTACAAGATGGCTTTTACTTTTGCAAGAATTCTACATTACTTTGCTAGATAGGCCTAGAAAACAAAACACAATTATTGATTTCTTATCCAGGATTCAGAATATCAAAGAAGATTCTCCAATTGAAGATAAGTTTCCTGATGAATATAATTTTGTAGTAACTACTCAAACCCCTTGGATTTCAGATATTGTTAACTATTTGGTCACAGGAAAGTTACCTTCACATTTGTTTCCCAGAGAGAAAAGAAAAATTATTTAGGTAAGTGAAATATATTCATGGATCATTAACGAATTGTATAAAATAGGCCCAGATCTTATGATCAGAAGGTGTGTCAGGGAAGATGAAATGCCCAAGATTCTTAAGGCATGTCATGATGAGCCATGTGGTGGACACTTTGCTAACAAGAGGATAGCCTATAAAATCCTTTCTTTAGGATATTATTGGCCATCCATCTTCAAAGATGCTAAAGAATATGTCAGGAGATGTGACAACTACCAGAGGGTAGGGAAACCTGCTCCCTCAAGTGAAATACCATTACAAATTCAGGTACTCATCAAACCTTTTGAAAAGTGGGCCTTAGATTTTATTGGGCCAATTAATCCTCCATCTAAGCAAAAGAAGTACATATTGGTATGCACTGATTATGTCATTAAATGGGTAGAAGCCAAAGCATTACCTTTTGCTAATGAAAAATATATAGTTAATTTTATTTTTGAGGACATCTTCACTCATTTTGGTGTTCTAAGAAAAATTGTGACAGATCAGGGATCTCAATTTACATCTAACATGGTGGAAGGGCTTGTGGAAGAAAACAAGATCAAACATAGGAAATCTACTCCTTATCATCCACAAGAAAATGTTCAAGTGGAATCTACAAATAAAGTGATTAAAGGAATCCTCACCAAGACTGTGGATCTACATAGAAGAGATTGGGCAGAAAGTTTTCCTGAAGCCTTATGGGCCTATAGAACTACATGGAGGACACAACGGGACATACACCCTATGAACTTGTTTATGGGAAACAAGTCTTGTTCCCTATAGAGTTCCAAATCAGAACTTTCAAGATGGCCATCCAACTAGGACTAGATTTATGAGAGGCACAAAAGCATAGGATGGAGCAATTAAATGAACTTGATGAAATCATGAAAGAGGCAGTTCAAAGGACTAGTATAGTCCAAGAACAAAGGGCTAAATGGCATGAAAAATATATCAAGGACAAGAGGTTTCAAGTGGGAGATTGGGCGCTATTGTTTGATTCAAAGTTTAAAGATTTTCAAGGGAAGTTTCAAACTCATTGGCTTGGGCCATATGAGATTGAAAAAGTCTTTAGTAATGGAGCAGTGAGGATAAGAACAATAGATGAAATTAAAACTCCTCTTCTTGTGAATGGTCATAGATTAAAGATATATCAGAAACCAATTTCAAAAGAGGAGTTCATTAAGATTTTCCAAGACAATTCTGAAATGAAGCTAGTGAAGAAGAATTCTTCTTCTCCACTAAATTAGTCTTTATTTTTCCTAAAAAAAACACAAATAAAAAAAGAAAAAGGAAAAATAAATAAATAAATAAATAAAGAAAAAAAATTGTATAAGGTTGAAAACCAATCATTGATTGGCATACTTATACAGAAAATACAGGGTGAAAATCAGAGATTTCTAACACCCTATATTTTCCATTTTCTTTCTGTAATAAGTAGTGACAAAAAGCTATAGTGACTCTGCAGTTTAAATTATGCAAATTCATCATCTCATCTCACCTCACTCCATTTTATTTTTGCAGTTTCACTTCATCTCATTGTCATATTTCATCAATAAATTTTTCAATTTTTCCTTTTATAGCTTTCATTCCATTTATCATCTTGTCTTACGTCTCATTTCATTTCACTTACATAACCACTTCCATTTCATTCATTATCCATAAGCCATATTTCACTTTCTTTTTCACGTTCTGCCGCTGATTTTGTTCTGCAACTACAATTTGTTTATCAGTTTAGGCACAAGTGTATAGCTCATAATAAAATCATGTATGCAGGGAATTGAAAAAAAAACATCAATTTTTGAAGACCAACCATGCTCAAGGTACCTGTGGATCAACATCAAAAAAATTAGCAAGCGAAAGGTAAAGGTTCCAAAGGTAAATGCAAAGAGTTATTTCAAAAAGAAATTTGAAAACATAATCCTGTATAGTATGTATAATCACATGTCTCCTTAATCGACCATCATTTGATTTGACCGCCACTATATCTCCGCCATATCGTCCATCTTTAATGGAAAACGGTCTCAATGATTCTTTCATAACAAATCTCCACTTCAAACTACATAACTTGTACTCAAACGGTCCTCCACAACTCCACCTATTAACGGTCAAGATGACGATGTCACCTACCTATATACGACTCTGTACACCCTTACTATCTATTTATTACACATAAACCCTTAAGTTTATCTCTCCTATAACACGGAGTCATTTCATATACACAATATTTCCATTTTCTATATACACAGTCTTTCCATTTTCATATATACGCAGTCATTCCATTTCCATACACACAGTGATTCCATTTCTTAAATAGCACTCATTTTATAGACAGTAAGAGTAATTTTGAAGCTTAACCGAAAACAGGGGATATGGGGTTTATTGTCAAGATAGAGCCCATAGTAGTAAAGTATATGGAGGGGTATCCACATCTTAAAGGGATGTCACAGAAGGCCGGATGGTTAAATTTTATTGAGAAATTTGACGGCTACCACAAGGAAATTACCAAGTCTTTTGTAAGGTCATTTGATGGCACAGAAGTAGAGATAGGATATATTAAATTTTCAGTCACAAAATCCTTCATAGCAGAAGAAACAGAGCTGCCGAGACAAGGAGAAATATGGTTTAAAAACAAGGAATTTGATGGTGAATCTTGGAAAGTGATCCTTAGAAACCCAGGTATGGATGTTATAGTATTTAGGAAGGGAATTCCTATGTCATCACTCAAGAAAAAATGGGGTAATATGTTGTTGATATTGCAAAAACTCATTACATGTGAAGGAAGATTTCGATTTATGTATGTTTACCATATACACTTATTAATGAATTTTTTAGAAAATGGAACCATCAACCTTCCCTTCTTCCTTCTAAATAGTCTGAGAAGGATGGCTACAAATGTCCAAAAGAAAATTGAATCCATAGAAACAACTATGTATCAACATGGATTAGTGAAAATACTAGTTGAATTTCATTTGAAAAGTATAGGGGATACCTACGAAGATTTCTTGGTAAGAATTTTTTTCCAAGATGCTCCAGAGTCACCTGAGGAGAGTCATGTTAAGAAAAGTAGGAGGAGAAAGATCAGCATTAACATTCAAAACAAATCTAGAACCTCCTCACAAAAGAATGATGCAGAGACAGCTTTTAAACCAGAGGTTATAAATCAGACTAAACAAAAAGGAAAAATGAAAGAGAGAGCTAAAGAAATCAATGAAGACATTCCTGAAACTTCATCACCACAAGAAGATGAATAGTTACTCTACAAAAGACTAACCAAGATTAGGGAGAAAATCAAGAAAAAGAAGGAGATAGGGAAAAGGAGGAAGGACACAAGAGAAGAAACCATAAGCTTCCAAAACCCGAGAAGGAGCTCTAGACTCTGAGGTAAGGTGGGGAAGGTAACATCAAAAGGAGCCCAGTTCATAAACTTATAGGAAGAAACCCCAGTTCAATCTCCTGATAGTAATCCACCTAAACATAGTCCACAAAACTCTCCTCCACGGAATTTTGAAGGCAACCCAAGCAGAGTCTCTCCTGGCATAGATTCAGTACAACAACAAATCTATGACTACATAGAGTCATTAAAGAGAAAGGATACCCCAATGGATCCATGATCCTCAACCAATCTAGAGCGGCTTGTCAATCCACAAGAACCTCTAACTAGCTCTCTCAAACAAGAAATCTTTGAGTTAGAGATTTTGAATAGGCACATTCAAAAAGAAAATGAAATCTTGAGGGAATAGAATGCACCTAGGATTATGGTACAAGAAAAAGAGGAAAGAGGAAAAATAGGAATTTGAGTAGAACACTTACCAACCTCAAATACAGACTTTTTATGAAGAAGCCCAAGATTGCATTCAATGCAAGGAGAAGTAAGAAAAGGAAGTTGGATGTGCTGGCAGAAGTGTCAGAACAAATGCAATAGGAGAAATAAGTTCACATTTTTGAAAATTGCATGGGGACATGCAATGATTTTGCAATGGGGGTATGTTGAGCCTCAAAGTTACTCTTTCCCTAGAAACTCTTCTCATTCCTTTTCTCTGTTTTTCCATAAGAAAGATGCATTCTCATCACTAATAACTGGTATATACTCTCTTGAGGAGGACATTTAGTGATTTACATGTTATTCTTTTTATGTTTTTCTGTTTGAATAAATTTTTGTATATTAGCTATGGAACGTAGCCTATTCTGCAGCTAACCAGTTGTTCCGCAGCTACCTCCATTCTATAATAGGTTCCAAGTGTCAAAAGGAGAAAATAGCCACATGGGCAGCTTTGAATCATCATGACATGGACTCTATCCTATTCATTTAGCCCGGGTCGAAAAAGAAGATGGCATAAGACTATGGTCAATGGATAAGTCAAACACAAAGAGACCGAGGGTAACAGGACTTTGTTTCATGGTTAATTAATGTATTTCACAGTGATGGGAAGCGTTATCCAGAGCAACTACCTATACCTATGGACTCCAACAGCCACCATGTCTTGGATTTATTTCTCCAGCAGCCGAGGAAGAAATTCCGCATATCTGTCTTCTACATGTTTGGTTGTAGCATGCTTTTCTCCACAAAACGTTATATGGTTTTTCTTATAAATATATATGTAAGGGACTGAAGAAGGTATTAATGGTTTTAATGTGAAATCAAAGTTCTAGACTCTATAATTTTTGGGCGTTTTGTGTCCCTGTTTTAATATGAGAAGACTGCATGTTCTTATGGACATCTGAAGGAGTTTTATTGGAGTTGATTGAGCAAGTGTAGCCTAATCAGTTGCAGAGGGCCCATGCATTGAAGAAGGTTTCATTTTATTTATTTTTCTTCTTCTTGTTAACTGTAAATTCATCATTTTCTTTCTAAAACAGTGTTTATAATAATTTTTCTTACTAACAGTGTTTATAATTTAGAGTAGTTTCCATTAGCTCGATTTATTTTTAGTTCTTATCAGTAGTTTAGAAGATAGAACTCAATAGTGTAATCTTATTTCTTCAATTAAAAGCTAACCTTGTTTCAGGATGAGAGTAGGATTGAAGAATGATAAGGATACACTGTTGGATAGCTTACTTCATTCACTATTTTTCTAGTTTAAATTCTCAATTAAACTGATCAATGTCATTTACTGTCTTTGACATTTCATTTTTAGTTTAAAATACTAACTCATGGTGCCAATGAATGTTTATGGAAAACCCTTCAAGTTGATAATTCATCCTTAACTAAGTGGTTGAACATTTCATCTATGGAATGAGTTATTTCTGCATCTTTGCATTTGCCTTCTCTTAGATGAATGAAGTACAAAATTACTTAAATGTCATCAGAAGGAGACTTTCCCCCAAAATTGAGAGGCAGAGTAATCAAGTATTTCATTTAGTTTTATTTCTGTAGTTAGTTAGACATCAATTATAAATTTCACTTTCAGTTTTAATTCGTGATTTGGAAATAATGGTAAAATAAGAATAGAAACTTTGTTTTCATTTCTTTCTTGGCTTTGTTTCATATCTTTCTTAGCTCTGTTTTCATTTCTTTCTTAGCTCCGTTTTCATTTTTATATTTTGATCATTCTTTAAGACAGTTAGATTTAGTTTTGATAATTTACATTGTAAATCATTAGGAATTAAAATACCAAAAAACCCCGAAAACAACATAAAACATAAAAACAACGAAGTAAGAAGGGTTAGCTAGCACAAATAGTGCACCACACTTCATCAATTTACAATACCCGGATTGATAATTTATGTAGAGAAATTTAGGACACTAAATTGACCAAACAGTTCCCTCTGAAAAGTAATAGTGCCCACACCATTAACACTATACTTACTCTCATCACCCATCTCGATTTGCATCTTGAGATCTTTCTCCTCCATCTCACTAAATAACTCTTTGTCGCTAGTACCAAACACTTCCCGTCATTGAAGCTCCACTATCAAAGTACCAAACACTTCCCATCATTCAAGACACCATCCATGCAATGAGGGAAAAGTGCAATTTGAATTGGGAGGCCAAAGCCTCACTTGCTGCTCCTCTAAAGGACTTCTCCTTGGACTTCTTCAATGGACAATTTGTAGCAAAGTGACCCATCTCGTGACAATGAAAACATTTTTTCGTCATGTCCTTCTTCTTACCTCCATGATAAGAATCTGATTTAGAACAATAAATTTTACCTTTCTCGTTCCTTACCTTAATCTCTAAGGTACAGTTCTCTTTATCATCATTCTTTGATGAAGAGCCATCCCTAGTGCTCGTCTTGATCTTATCCTACATCAAATCTGACCATAGTCGTTCCCAAATCGGCAGCTTCTCCCAACCATTGACAGAGTTCGGATATCTATGCCAACTCTTTGAGAGTCCAAGAATAGAAAGGCTCACCATATCCTCCTCGGCAAATGATTCCAACACTTCTAAGTTCATCCTAACATTGAGTGAACTTGGTCAAGTACTTTGGAATTTCTCTCGCCTTTCTCCATCTTTCTTTTATGAAGTTTGTCCTTCGGTGCCAACTTCCTTTGATCACTGCTATTATGATACAAGTTCGTCAATATTTTCCACATAGCATGCGGAGTTTCCTTGCCATGGAGACTCGAGACAATGTGGTCTAAAACTCCCTCAAGGATTATTTGTCTTTCCTTCACCACACACTTCTTCCATTTAGTCAAGTTTTGTGCATCCATCGTTGTTGGCCTGGGGACTTCTTGATCAATGAATTCCTTCAATCCATTATCTGCTAGCACAACCTCCATACTATCCCTCCAGGCTATAAAATTTGAGCTACCTTCCAAGGCATACTTAAGCCTCAACCCATGGAATGTCATCTGCCGATCCTCAAGTATGTATGCAAATTCAACTTTCACCTGTAACCCAGAAACTCAAAACTTTGAAATATACTCTAGAGAGCTAATTTTAAATCAATGATATCTCCCTCATCCGAACTCTGATTTGACCGATTTTTTTTTTGAATTTGGGTAAATTTTCCCAATGAATCCAAATATACAATTTTTTTTTTTAGAATTTTAAAGATAAATTCTCATAACTTCTCTGCAAACTCTCGGCCCAAAAAACAATATTGCTCTAATGTCATGTAGAAAATCCTATAGATTCACAAGCTCATGTAATCTACTAAAACAAGAGACAAGAATCTACTTCTAATATTTACAATACAAGCCCATAAACATCGAGCAAACAATAATCAATAGAGGAAGAGAATCAAAGGCACATAACACAATAAATATCTGGGGAAAGCCACAGCTCAAAACCCCACTATCTGTTTTGTATTAATCCATAAAATCAAGATGAAATTACTGTTCTTTTTCTCTCTAGAAAAATCCTGGCACTCAACAAATTCAATCTCCAATTCATAAGAAAGCTCAAGGCCAAATCTTAGCCAATTCACAAGCTCTCCAAGTCTCTATTCCAATGTGTAATTCCTATGAAGGATAGCTTATATTTAAAGGGAAATAAATCCTCTAAAAAAAGTGCAATCCATCAAGGATCAGTTCTTGATTTCATGCACTGTCAGTGCAACTCAGGAAAATATAAAACAAATAGTACATTGTCCCTGCACTCTAGTCTCAACTGGCTTTTTCTTAGAATCAACATGCCTAAGTTTCTGATGGTGGAATCTTCAGTTAACTAGAGTAACAGTAATTAGGTCTCTAGTGTCCCAACTAATTGTTTACTCACTATTAGTTCCTAAAACTGATTGGAACTAATTTAACTGTACATAAATGAAATGAGTTAACTAATTACAACTCATTCATAACTCATCCTTAACTCCTATAAGTTAGGGAGAACATATACATGTCTTCTAAAAGACTTCCAATTTTAATTTCCTAAATTAATTAAGTTATTTAAATTAATTAATTATTTTCAAATTGCTATGAGAAAATAATTATATTTTAATTCACATTTTAACTCACAGTTTAATTCAAGGACACATTAAACTGGAATTTCTTGTTGCCATTTCTCAACAAAGATGAGGGTTGAAATAGATATGAAAACAAAGGCAAGATGAAGAATAATTAAATTCCAAGCCCACAATAGTCTTCTATCATTATCCCTTAAATTTTTAACAAATCAAAAAGTTTCAAGTTGATTCGTACCTTAGCTTTTACCTCAAAATTTTGATGTTTCTAGGTAAAAGGAATTTTAATTTTGAAACAGAGCACAAATTTATGATGAATGTTGTTGATAAATACATCTTGTAAAGCAGCTACAAAGTAACAATAGTTGAGGAGTAACAACACCTATGGAGTAACATGAAATCACTGTAGCATGGATTCTGAAGCCTTTGAATGCAGTGAACTGTTGTTTTCCTAGTTTTCCAATAGTATATTTGCTTCTTTTTATTTGCAAAAATGAAAGGATGTAACTACTATAAAAATAATGAAAGGGTGTTGTTGAATCACTCTAAAATTAATTTTTACCATCCCATAGACTGTAGCAATATTTCCTCCAAATTACACACTTTCCCTACAATCAAAATTTCTACAAAAAATCTCATGAGCAACCTATGTCAGTAATTCATCACCTCAATAACCTCATTATAAATAAAAGTGAGATAATAATTTTGAGTTCCAGTGCTTTAAATATGGATAAAAAAAGGTATCTAAATAGGGAAAAAATGACAAAAAGATACTTTCCTAGGATTAACTAATTATTTTTGTCTTTGTCTCTCAAAGTCTTACCATTATACCAGTGTATAAAATAAGCCTCCTTATATGGGCAAAGTAAATCACCTACACTAAACATCCCACTTCCATGGAAACCTCTTTATTTTTTAAAAGATGGAACTTCAAAGCATAATACTTGATTAAGGAACTTAAATCCATTCTCTGAGAGATGTAAAGTTCAAATTTGCTATCTTCAATTTTGATGATAAATATAGATGTAGAACTATTATATAGTCATGGGACTCGACTAATATTAAAATATGTACATGCCTAATTGATAGACATCAAGATGAAAATTTGATTTCAGGGCTGAAAACAAAAGAGAAACACCCTACGCATGAGTGTCGAACGTTGCTCCACTATGTTAGAAATTAGTTAACAGAGCAATCAAATATACAAAATATTGCGGAAACAGAAATACATAAACACATAAAACAAGAGAGACACACATATACATGGTTCACCCAATTTGGGCTACATCCATGGAGAAACATTCAATCCTTCCTTTTATATTATCTAGAAAAATGAAGAGATACAACCTACAACAGATCCACTGTAATTTCCTCTTCGCTCTCACACAACCTCCTCTCCCTCGATCATAATAATCATACATTTGTAATACAACTCCTTCATATAAACCAAGGGTTTCCTTCTAGGGAAAAAAAACCTTAAATTAACATAACTTCTACCATAAGAGCATCCACCTAATGAGCAACTTATATTGACTATGAAATTACAATGTTTTACAAGGAAATTTTTCATTTATTTTTAGCTACAGGGGTGTTTCCCCTGAACCCCCACTAGGGGGCTCATAAAAGTCATTGACGACCCACCTGGTTCCCCTTGATGATGATTAAACAAGTGGTGTTACCACCCAATTACGAATAAGGATGCAACACAACTAAAACAAAAAACCTCTGAATAATCAGGATCCACACCCAACACATTTCCAATGAGTGTCCATGGCCTAATGGAGTCATTCACCTTGCCATAGTACATGAAAATTATATCATCCTTATTTAACTTAATGATAGTGAAAAAAATGAGTTGTTCTATTTATTTCTCATGATGGGAAGATCGCACACTAGAAAAACCCAATTCCACTAACATTGTTATGTTGTTAGTGAGTGTCCATAGCCCCGATGGAATTGTTATCATACCCCATTTAGAAGTAACCAGTGCATATGGAGGTGGGAAGATTACACACGGGGGAAACCCAATGTCACTAACCTTGCTTCGCTACTAGCGAGCATCCATAGCCCCAATGGAAATGTTAGCATACCCCATCCCAAGAAGTTATAAGAAATTATCCTAGGCATGGTACAAGTAACAATGAAATAATCATGCGAGGAAAAATAAGGGCTTATAGTGCATACTGAATAATTTAAGCAATGAGTGACACCAGACTAAATAGGGAATTGAAAACACTAATTGGCTATTAGTCCCTTAACTATCATAGTTATTACACAATAATTTAAATCTCATGTATTCAATGTATAATAAAGTATCTCAAATAATGACTGAGAGGTCTCTCGAGTTAATCATGCTATGGTTCTCATGAAAGAATAACTGAGGTTTTATAGAAGTGGTCCACCATAGGAGGTTTTTCAACAATACCCCTTAGAGGAACTTGGAAATATTTCTTGGATAATGACTTTTAGAGAAACTAGACTTATATGATTTATTCACCTGGTAGTACCATTGTTGTTTGTTACACCCCTAAATTACCCACATTATTTTAATATTTTATACATGAAGTATCAAATATGACTATGAAACCCCACCCCCCACCCACCCATCCACCCCCCCGAAAAAAAATGGCCCAGTGGGCGATCTTAGCATAGTGACATGGAGAAGGATTAGCCAATCAACAATCATAGTCACTTTACAAAATAATGAGAAATTAAGAGTGAATTATCCCTGACAAGACTTACCACAAGAGTTTTGATATTGAATTTGAGGCAACCGTAAACTTGATAAAACTGGGGAGCAAGTGGACAAATATGGAGCAACAACATAAAACTCAAGAAATTCCTTATCTTATTTTAATGACCATCGACAATGACTTTGAGGCAATATCACCTAAAATAAAAAAATTTCATCAGAATAAGAGAAATTAAAAACATGTTGCTAGAAATGACATGGGTGATTGGGTGGTGGGCAATATTGGGTCTTCAAATTGAAACCAATTCTTCATTTCTCTTGTTATGGATCTATCTAGTAACATAAAAGTCTTAATGTTGTTATTATTGTAATAAAAAAGGCTTGAATTAGCAGGAAAACTTTTATAGAGAGATCTTATGATATATCATGACACTAGACATCATTAAATTTCCTAATATATTCTTGGATGAAATGCCCTCATTTAATTAACATTGCGCTTAAGAATCACCATCTTTATTGTCTTGGGATCAGCAAAAAAGAGAGCATCTACCTGCAATAAAATATGAAAAGGAAGAGAGGTGATCACGCTCTCCTAATCCAATACATAGGCAAAAAAATAACAAGTCATGACTTTGTAAAACAAATCCATAGAAATATAAACGAAGCAAAATTAATTTGTTACCTACAGGAAACTAGTAGTCGACCATACTAACCAACAATGTTTCAATGATAAATTATTTGTTTTTCATCCGATTTGAGTGATTTCAAAGCCAAATGAAAGCAAATTTAGATGGATATCTCAAATAGAAACAAGTTTTAGAATTTCCATAAGATAACATGTGAAATATGTTCAAAATAACCTGCATAATAGAGTTGATTTTTTTATTTTCCAACTTAAACCTATAGTTGATATTTTAAGCCTAATTATTCAAATATCAAATTAGATTCATCTAGCCATCCCCAATAGAAATAGGATTTAAATAAAAGAAGAATTAATCGGTCAAATATGACAATGAAGAATTGGAAAAATAGAGTTTTAAGAATGTTGATTTACAACAGCTAGTCGCTATTTTAGTTATAACTCTTGTATGATATCGAAATCAAGTGATTCAAATGTACATGTAAGCTAGCTTCATAGGAGAGAATGTGATAGAAACAATTTTTCAATATCTATCTATTTAGGCATCCAAAAATAGACTATCCCAACTTTGTCCCCGAGTTGCCTACTATACACCCTATCAATGTTTTGGTCATAACGTTTTCGTTTGAGATCCAAATTGGGTGATTCAAATTGGGTTAGAAAGTAGATATAAAGTGATATTTAGGATACAAATAGTTTTTTTAAATACATCTGTTTTGTCTCTCAAATTATGTTTGTCCCAATTGTGTTTTCAATGATTTCATCAAGCTAATATGTCATAAAATCTAATAAAGATTTGGTTTCTCTCAAATGGTGATCTGAATCGATGTGAATGTTTGTAGGAATATGATTTTCAATGTAATACATATAAATTTACAAAAAAATTCAAGAATCTATGACCCATTTTGATTTACAAAGTGCATTGAAACAAACATTGCACTTATAAAGAAATTTATTTATTTATCTACTTGTTTATTTTATTTTCTATAATATCCTAATATACTTTATTTCAAGAAAGGAATATCTCGTTCAAGTGTAGGAGTATTTATAGTGCAACCATGTGCACAAAAAATATAGAAATGAATTCATACTCAAATTTGAATATAAACTTCCCAAAGGGGTATGTACAAAAATGACGGAAATATTCAAAAAATTCATCGGGGGGGGCAAAGCAACAAAAGAAATGGGCTCTAATATCCTGGAAGGGTCTGATAAAGAATAAAGAAGAAGGAGGACTGGGACTTAGAGATCCCTATACACTGAACCAGGTAATGGGGGCGAAGCTGTGGTGGAGATGGATGAGGGGTGGAGGTGATCTCTGGAAAAATATATGGACTCAAAAATACAACATGCCCACAACCATTCAAGGCATCTTAGACTTGAGGAAACTCTAAGAGGTTCGAAAATATGGGACCTGGCTAGCAAAAACAGAGACATTATATTCAAATATGCATTCTAGGAAATACGGAATGGAAATTCAGCTAAATTCTGGGATGAAGCTTACCAGCAAAGAGGGAGAATGATAGAGTTGCAAGGCCTGCAAAACACATGTCGGAAGCATAAACCTGAAGGGCTAAATTATGTAAGCAAATACTGGAATGAAGAAAGTCAAGTGGAGACCTAGAGAACCTCGAAGAAATCGAAGGAGTGGGATAGTCATATTGATACTGAACAACAGGAACTATATGTAAGAGAAATGGAATCCAGAAGAATAACCATTAGAATAGGTCCAGATATACTAAGGTGGGGTAGATCCATGAAATGAACCTTCACAACTAAAGAAGCCTATTATCTAACTATTCAACTGGAGCAAGATGAAAATGTACCCATGTGGAAACAAATATGGCAGAGCAACTGGTAGCCGAAAGTACCTATGTTCTTATGGTTAGTAGGAAAAGGACGTATTTTAACTTGGGATCAGATTCAGAAGCATGGATTCCATGGACCTCCCAGATGCAGCCTATGCAAGCAGGACCAAGAAACGCAAGAGCACCTTCTGAACACATGCCCTGTTGCTCAGCAGCAATGGGAATAAATCAGGAAACTATTTGGAAAGACAAACAAAGACCTTCATAACATTCAACAAACCATTAAACAATGGGGGCGGGGTCAATTCTCAAGTCTGGTGGTCAGAAGAGCTTGGAGTCTAGTGATGGGTTTTAATATGTGGCTAATATGGAAAGAAAGAAATCGGAGAATATTTCAAAATAAAGGCAGATGCCCAGAGACGATTTGGAAGGGAACCCAAAAACATATAAGGGAAACTATCCTAGCAGAATCCTGGAACCAAGAAGATTGGAAAGCAACTCCAGAAGAAGAAAGGATCCTAGTATACCTCAATCTATAACAAGGCATGGTGCACACCCAGAAGCAAAAGGACTAGAGCACTCATAATCAGAGCCCAACCAAGTTTAAATGCCCACGTGAAGGCTTCATCAAACTAAACTTTGACGGAGCCTCAAAAGGAAATCCGGGGCCAATAGGGTTCAGGGGCATCTTCAGGGAAAATCAAGGGTGGACAAGATGGATTTATGCTGATCGGGGTGGTATAATGAGCAATAATGAAGCTGAATTAATGGCAATCTATCAAGGACTTAGAATAGCAATCTGAAATGGATACACTAATTTGGAAATAGAAGGAGACTCGAACCTAGTCATAGAAATGCTCTGAAAACTGAATAGTGGCAGGGACTGGGAGAAAGTAGCACAGAGTTGGAGGATGACAGGACTAATTCAGGACCTGGTAGAAATAATGAAACACATTGAGTACAAGATCATAAACCATGTTAGAAGGGATGGTAATAAGGCAGCAGATTTCCTTGCTAACTAGGGTTGCAATGAACTAGAAGGCAAGGTAGATAGTATATGGCCAATTCATTGGGAAGAACAACAGTGGGGGCCTCTCCAATTAAACATTACCCAGGATAATAATGAGATCACAAACTCAAGCTAATGGATACAGATGGCCCCCAATTGGGGTGAAAGCATTGGAGAAGACGTGTGAAAAGATGGCGAAGGGGAAAGGGTGGCAAACCTAGCCACCATACATCCTTATAATTCAATAGGACGCGGGGGCAGTATGCAGGCAGGGAAGAATCTCGAGGCGTAGAGGTGACAAGGAAGTGGAGGAAGAGGGAGGCAGAAACAGCGGTCGAAGAATGATGAGAGGCAAAGTAGGTGGGAGGAGGTTAAGAATGGTGGCGAGGAGCAGTATTAAGGATACTGTACAGAAAAGGAAGGAGACGGTGAGAGCTTGGGGTGAACTGGTGTTCTTTGTAACTTGGCAAAGGACCGAGTACGTACTCTCAAAACCAAACCCTGCATTTCTTTTAATCTTTAGCAGTACTAAGGAAGAGGGGGGAGAGCTAGGTGCAACAGAGGGAGGGAGAAGCGAGAGGGAATTGGAATTCTTTCCTGCCATAAGAAGTCAGGAGGCAGAGGGTGGTAGAATGAGAAAGGCTGAGGGAGAGTCTAGTAAGGAGGGGAACAGTGAAGATCAGGGTAAAAGGATGTCAAGATTCTATACATATAGTGAATAGGGGAAGCTTGAGGAGATTAAACAGGTTGTCTGGGAAGCAGAGAAGACTATCGAGAACATTTTCCAACCAAATCGAGGGGGAGAAAAGGTTGGGTATAACCCAACCATTGGAAAACTGCTGAAGGGTGTGGGTAAGACTTGGGAGAGGGAAGCAAAGGAGATCGGAATAGAAGCAATTATGGAGAATCTAACATTTTCTATTGGCCATGGTAATCAGGTGGCAGTAAAGAACAAACCGACACACCCAAGTCAAGGAAGGGGACGTGGGGGCAGAGGCAGGCATAACCAGATAGGCCGACATGAAACAAAACCCTCCTCTCCAACATCTTAGAGACACAGTAGAAAAACCATGAGACATACTGTGTAGGAGGCGAAAAAGGCATACAGAGAAGGAATGGACGGGGACATTCGTAAGCTCATTCAAGAATTAGAGGCAAATGTGATGGAAGAAGATTTGGAACCTGAAATGGAAGAACGGGGAAACCTCATTCCTGACCCGGGCAACACTAGGGGCTGCATGACCTTATATAAGTAGGCCTTACATGTTTATTGGGTGCTGAAGTGGTTACTCGCCAAGGCGATGGAGCAGGTAGCAGAGGAAATGGCAGAGTTGGCCCAGGGGATGCCAAATATGAAGAGAGAAATGAAGAATCTCCAAATTACTATGCTCATGTAGGACAACAAGCTGGAGGAAATCTAGCAACAACTCAAGAGGAATGCTCCAGCAATGAGGGACACAGAGGCACCTCTTGAGATTGTGGAAGGCTAATCCTTTAATTATAGACAATGGCTTACCATGTTTTCTCCTTGAGGATAGTATTTCTTGTTCTTGTTTGTAGTTTTAATGACTATCTGGAACCAGCTTAATAGTTGTAGTTGTGAAGTTTATCTAGCATGGATTAGTAGACTTATTCTTTTTTGTTATTGGACGACGTATAAAAACTTAAGATGGCCAACAGATCTTGTTTCCCTTTTGGGCAGGTTGAGGCCACCAAAACACTGTATCTAGTACAACCTGTTTTTATATAAATAGAGAAAGAAAGGTCCTACCATAGCTTACAAAAAAATATTGAATATAAACTTTAATGCATACCAGAGCATGAAAAAGTAATTTCTTTAAATGATATGGTGTTAGGCGTTATCGAATGATGGAGGAATGATTTATGCCAATAATTGTTTGGAACCAAGATTCAATATGATCCACATATTATTGGTGTTATAGACAATTTTGTGCCTTGCAGCAACAAGCATGAATTGTCAATAATCCAAGGGATCCAAAGTTCCCTAAACATGATGTTCCTACCCCTAGAGGAACAAGGTCAGCAAACCAACAGCTCTCAGATCAGTTCTCCACCTGAAAACACTCAAAAACAAGCAATCCTGAAATCAAAGCAGGTGCTCCACTGGGTTTCTGCACTAAAACACAACTGCTCCATGGTGTACCTGCGTTGCAAAGCAGGCAGAACAAAGCCCACCTGCGTTGGGCGAGTTTGGACATGTGGCAGAGTGAGTCATAGCTTTGGAATCTTCCAAAATTGACACTTGGATCAGGTATTTCGCCTTGTGATGAGTCAGAGGCTTTGTTTCTCCAAGTGGAAGCAAGGTTCACCAAGTGGACTCAAGAACTGAAGATCAACTAAAGATTAACTGAAGAGAGAGAGGACACAAGGCAGCTACACATCAGTTGCAAGCTGACTCATCCTTTCTCAATTCATCTATATATTGAGCTCTCTCCTATGAGCTCAGGAGGCTGGAATTTTGTGCAAAGTAATGATATGCTGTTGGTTTCATTCTTGAGTTATTGGGTGATTGTTTGAGAGAGGTGAAGAAGAGAAATTCTTTCTGCTGGGAGGTGTTGCTGGGTTGGAGCCTGCAATGGTTGTAATCCTCTCAGAACCTTTATTTCTTCATTAATAAAAGCTATTGAGGTCCTTCTATGTGCTCTTGTTTCAATTATGTATTGTGATGATTGCATGTTTGGTTTACACTAATCCATGAACCAGTTATGATTGCATGCCTCTTGTAGTTTCCTTCTTTGTTATTGTGCAGGATCTCATTGCAGCTGGGTGAGCAGAACAACAAAGAGCTAGGAGCAAGCGGCCAAAGAGGAGAGTTTGGATTCGACATTAAGCGCAAGGAAACGGTTAGTGCTTTCTCCATCCTCTTTTGCTTTCATAAAGAAGTAAACCTTCAGTAGTTTGTTTACAGTTGTTGCTAAGGAACTGTCACCCTTAGAGTGGGTTAGGGTCATCCGAGTCGGATACTTTTCCCTACAACAAACTGGCGACTCCACTGGGGATCGTATCCGTTTGATTGTGTTTGTAGTATCTTTGCTATTCATTTCCTGAACAAAAGAGTACCAAATCGAAAAGCTTTTGACTATATCAAAAGCGAAGTAGAGGGGCAGCTACTCTTGCTCATTTTCTGAGCAGATTCATGATTTGAAGAGCTGATCTACAAAGATCCTTGTAAGCTCTTATTGATAGCTTTGCACCTTCTAAATCATCCCTTTGAGTATGCTTGACTGAATGCTTCTGATTTGAGCAAAAACCGTGCATTTTTGAGAAAATTATGACCCGGAGACTGTGAAAACGCAACTCTCGTTTTCCAAAGCAGGTAGTACACAGGCTACCTGCTTTGCAACGCAAGTCCCGAACTAGCTACCTGCGCTGAGAGCCAGTTTGACTGTGCAGAGCCTGCGTTGACCCAAATTTGCTTAGTGCATTTGGGGTTTCCTCTTTTCTCTTGCCTGTTTTCACTTAGTTTTGCTGCTAGGTGTCAGTCTTGTGCCTGTTTTGAAACCAATATTACTTGCCATCATTCTGCCTCTGTTATATAACGAAATTGTACTTGTTCTTTGTATTTCTTGCTCATTTACAATTTCCCATAACGAAAAGTAAACTAGTCATGCTTTTGGCCTCTTAGATCTGAACCTGTGTTAGGCGTTTTGCTGGTCTAAAGAGTTAGCTTGTTTGCTGTCCATAGCTAGTTAGTCATTTTACTTTCGTTCATATGGTTTGATTTCATGTATTTCCAGTGATTAAGCAAGTAAATCTTAAGGTGTCTTTTGATTTTGGACAAGCTTGTTTACTTTCGCTTTAAATCGAAATCAAAGTTATATAACCACTTTCTTTTTGTATCCATCCACATTAAGAAAGGGAAAAGAAAATACATGCATTGTGCATTTTGCATTTGAATGTGTGCTTGACGATTTAGAAAAATTTGCATTTTAGTGTGTACTCTATGATCTGTGTGAAAAGATTTGCCTTTCTTTTCCCTCAGTAGTTAAGGTTTTCAAAGTTGAAAGATTGAAAAGTTTGCTTCTCATCTTAGACTGCATTCAGGAATTTGTTATATACATCTCGTGGTGATCCTTAAAGGCAAACTGATAAGCAAGATCAACATTAAAATAAATCCAATTTACATAACAACGCTTTGTAACATAACGCAAACACATAGAGGTCTAGGTAGAGACGTGTTCCGGCGTCGTTAAACATAGTGACTGTCGATCTCTATGAAGGTGGGTGATTCCTCCTGAGAGTCGGTGGCACTAATACGGACTTGTGCTCCCACGTACCGTCGCGTATATATTGGGAGACCCCTATAGGCAATTATCCTTTATCCATAGGAAGCCGTGTCGACCGCCCTACTGATCGCGATGCAGTGAACACAGCATTCACGAAGATCGACCACCCGTACCGTAAAACGTATTCTGTGGTTTCGCGAAAAGTTTGGCACACCCTCTGCCTAGAACTCCAGAGCAGTTTCTTTTGGCCTTTTTCAAACTCTATAACTGAAAAAGTCCATCCGAGCATTTGTCACTTCGGGCTCGTTAAAACATCGAAGGTGACTAGAGTCATCTTTAGCTTTTTCTCGACTCTTAAAACATGAAAAAGCGAGTTTGTGTCTAAAAGCGTCGTTAATAAAATTTATTTTAAGCGGAACAAAATCACCTGTTATTCCCACGTTGATCTTTCAGTTGAAAAGTATGGAGCCCACCAACCAAGGAGGCAACCTTGGCGGAAGTCCAAATCCCTTCTCCTCTTGGGGAGATGTTGGTGCACCTCATATGGCAACATTGTCACTTCCAGGATTGACAATTGGCCTACCTGTATGGCTCTTTTCAACTAATGTAGTCCAGATCGCCACTAATCCTAAGCAGTCGAATCAACAGTCAGACCAGTCTAGGACTACCCACCAGCCTTCCACTTCTTACAATACTTCTTCTGATCCTTCATCTTCGCGAGGTAGAACTGGCAAAAGTCAGCCTCCCAAGGAGAAGAAGGAAAGGAAGAAGAGAGAAAAGAAGCAGAAGGAGCCTATGGCGAAGGCGACTGGGGGCAAGCGAAAGACAGCTGACAAAAACCCACACACTGCACCGACCGGGCCTAAATCGCCATGTGTCATTTGCGAAGGGGCCCACTTCCATCGTGATTGTCCTTGTATTCCCTGGATACTAAGGGACTGGTCCCCAAGATTGCATAATCCAGTAGCATCAACCTCTGGCAGTCATGATGATTGCAGTCCGTCAACTAGCGAGAGTGAAGGACGAAGAGGGAGACCAAGATCACCCTGTATATTGTGTGAAGGCGAGCATGCCATCCACAAATGTCCATTCTTAGATGAGGCAAAGAGAGTTTTGGAAGATCGTCCGGTTTCGCCGTTACGACTTCCTCCTGGATACCAAAAACTCGCGCCTAATCCCTCGATAGTTGAAAATCCAGCTGACCCGCCCAAGTGGTCAGCTGAAGTGTCGGTCATTGAGAATGAACCTACTGAATCCAGACCAGACGAAAGTCTAAAGGTCGAAACGGCAGTTGACCCGGTTCTTCCTTCAGAGGTTTCATCGTCCAATGACTCCGTCATTGAAGATCCATCTTCAAATGACACCCTCACTGAAGAGGATAAGGATGACACCGTCCATATTCTTTTCATCAACACAGACTCTGATGAGCATCAGGGCAATGCGCCCATTCCTTTATCGCAGGAAGGAACATCGTCAGGGTCGTATCCGGCCGTATATTCGGTCCCACCACCAAGCAACCTAGTTGTATTCTTTGATTGGAATCAACTAGGCAGACCCCGGTTACCAGCCAGTATCCCATTCAGAATCATAGTCCAAATCTACAGAATGGTGATGGCTGGAACTATCATTGATGAAGGGGCATCTGTGAGTATCCTTTCCTTTGTTGCTTGGAAAGCACTGGGTTGCCCGGCACTTTTACCTGAGATGAGAAATCTATCAGGTTTCGATAAAGGAACCAGTCACCCGTTAGGGATTCTCCCCAATGTTCCGCTTACATTGAAAGGGAAGTCAGTTCGCATGAACATCATGGTCATCCAGGGACCCTTGGCATATAACTTACTCCTTGGACGAGACTATATATATTGCATGGAGGCAATAGTGTCCTCGCTCTTTAGAGTCATGTGTTTTCCGCACGAAGGAAGAATGGTCCAGCTAGTAGACCAACTTTCATTTCCAGGATCACGCATTGCAAATAGTCAAATACCATCCCTTAACGGTTTATTCGCTCAAGGAATGCCACCGCCTCCGGTTCTACTCCCCGATGAATGCGAGTAATTCGGAAAGAAAGAACTGGAACCCAGGGGGCATGCACCCTGGCCTGCCTCGGGCAGAGAAAACCTTGGGTATAAAGTTAATTTCCGCAGAAGAATGGACTAGTCCGTACCCCGTCCGGCAGTGGAAGAGAGGGTTGTTCTAGGGTAAAATTCTTTTGTCAAAGTTATGTGAGCGAAGCGGTCGCTCCCTTTGTCTAAAGAAGTGGGCTCTCCTAAGGAGGGGGTCTATTTGTGGCAGCAAGAAGCCACCATCTTTGAATGTCAAGCCTCACCCATTAAAACAAGCTGTTTTGAAGGATAAGTAGGGGCAGTCTTCAAAGAAAGAGATGAAATTGCTGCAACAAGTGGTCACCATCCTTAGCAACCTAATGATAGACATCGCCGAAAAGAGAGTTTAGTTTGCGGCAGCAAACAAAACCATTTTTCGGATAATAAGTAAGAGATGGCAGAATCTCGAAATTATACTTTATACTTGGGGGCATGCAAACCTTTTGGAGTGCAAGCACGGGACGACTATTTATTTTTTAAATTTTTAGGTCCTCTAACCCGTTAAACTCGTAGGATTAGCCGTTTCTAGCTTGCATAAAGAAAGGATGAAGGGCAAAAGTTAAAACCTGCCAAATTGGAGTAATTAGTGAGGTATCGCTCCTTAAATAAGATTACCTCACCTAAAAGCATTCCTTGTATTAAGACTGGTAAGAATCGAGCAGTTTTTGTGCAGAAGTTCATGCTCGTTAAAAAATAAACGTAGATTGTGAGCAATCTTTCCCTAGCAGTTCAAGCTCACCCAGAAAAATGAACCGGTAAACAACCTCAAGAAATGTAACCTTTGAAAGCCATATTAAAAGCCCTTGGTCGTGTTTATATGCCATCACCTCCATCTGTTCATTTGGCCAATCGTTCACCTCCATATGTTTGTTTACCCATTTTGAGGAACAACTGCGAAGAGTGATTTCACTTAGCCATCCTTGTGACACTGCCGTGATTGGAGAATTCCAACCTGTACCTGGAATCTGCTGCTATCCCTGTTCATCACTCGTTCCTCAAAAGACGAGTCTTCTTTGAGCTCTTTTCACTGACTCGCAAAATATGAAAAGTTTGCCGAGTTTTGGCCTTCCAGCTCGTTAAAGCGACCGGAAAGCTATCCCTCCTCTAGATTTTAATCTTTTTGGACCCGAGGGATTATTGCACAAAAAGATCGAGCGCTTGTTTTGTTCGGCTCGTTAAAGCAACCGAAAATTCATCCCTTCTGTATTGTTTTATACTTTTTCGGACCTAAGGGATTAGATGACGAAAAAGGAATTTTGGAGTTAACTTTTCGTGCCTTTTCAGACTCTCTAAAAATGAAAAGGACCGAGTTTTCCTTGTCGTTAGACTCGTTAAAATGATTAAATAGCGACAAACTTGTCTTTAGACGAGAACGAGTTTCCCTATCGCTAGGCTCGTTAAAACATAGCGATGGGCTTGCCCGAAGGGCAGGTTATAGAACAAGCATATGTTATCCTCCTCAAGCTTGACAAAAATAAAGAGGTACTGGTCAGCAATGACTGGGGAAAAATTGGGAGAACCTCACAGTATTAATGGTAGCAAGTCGCTCTTGAACATGACACTTTGTCCTCCGTCCGCTTCGGGTTGGGTTGTTTCATTCACCGATCGCAGAATCATGGTCCTCGCCACACCATCCACAATTGGGGTAATGCTACCAATCCATCACATCAGTGTCGTTATATGTTCAAGAGATGTGGTTCTGTAAAGAGTCAACCCTGTTCCACCCACTGCCATACGTTATCCTTCATCCACTTCATGACCGCCACCCTGAATCATACATCACAGTTTGTTTTCACCTCATCATTATCACTAGCTCCGTTCCGTGTCACTGATGTGGGATTCACTAAGGCCCTCCTTTGACGGATCGCTCCTTGTCGACATCAGCTCATTATCCAAGGAGTTGATCTAGGAACACCCCCCTCAGTACTTTGAAGCTTGCATGCCTCAATGGCAAGTTTCTCACTTCCGGCGATAGGTATACATCAATGACCTTCGACCAGAAGATTTTGCATGGTGGTCGACGCCAAGTCCTTTATTCCCACCATGTAGATTGTACTGCCGTACCTTGAGGGTCATCATCCTTATCGGTGATTCCTCTCGCGCTTGTTAACGGTTTACATTATTGACCGGTAATCAAGCGATGTCTTTCCATGTTCGACTTCAAGAAATTCTCACATGGATCGACTTGTACATCGAGTGAAGATCGGAAGAGATTGAAGACCCCGGATCTAGTTTCATCCATCCGGGCTGCGATATATATTCAGGACATAAAGACATTTGATATGTACATCATTGCAACAGATGATTATCCTTCTCAAAAGATGATAAATTCGGCAGAGAATTATCAGTGAAGGATGATAAATTCGGCAGAGAATTATCAGTCTAGCATCAGACGATCGTCTGTTCTATGTACCAAAATGTATTTATAAAGCTGAGCATGGGAATGCCCGCCTTAGCTAGATCATGAAAAATGTATGAAAAATAATGTATTGTATTGTATCTTATTACAGGACACTTCTCAGCAGATTGAATGAACTTCGGATCCTCTCAATAAAGCATTTCACCCGATAAACGACCTCATACTTTAGGGGGCATCTGTTATAGACAATTTTGTGCCTTGCAGCAACAAGCATGAATTGTCAATAATCCAAGGGATCCAAAGTTCCCTAAACATGATGTTCCTACCCCTAGAGGAACAAGGTCAGCAAACCAACAGCTCTCAGATCAGTTCTCCACCTGAAAACACTCAAAAACAAGCAATCCTGAAATCAAAGCAGGTGCTCCACTGGGTTTCTGCGCTGAAACACAACTGCTCCATGGTGTACCTGCGTTGCAAAGCAGGCAGAACAAAGCCCACCTACGTTGGGCGAGTTTGGACATGTGGCAGAGTGAGTCATAGCTTTGGAATCTTCCAAAATTGACACTTGGATCAGGTATTTCGCCTTGTGATGAGTCAGAGGCTTTGTTTCTCCAAGTGGAAGCAAGTTTCACCAAGTGGACTCAAGAACTGAAGATCAACTAAAGATTAACCGAAGAGAGAGAGGACACAAGGCAGCTACACATCAGTTGCAAGCTGACTCATCCTTTCTCAATTCATCTATATATTGAGCTCTCTCCTATGAGCTCAGGAGGCTGGAATTTTGTGCAAAGTAATGATATGCTGTTGGTTTCATTCTTGAGTTATTGGGTGATTGTTTGAGAGAGGTGAAGAAGAGCAATTCTTTCTGCTGGGAGGTGTTGCTGGGTTGGAGCCTGCAATGGTTGTAATCCTCTCAGAACCTTTATTTCTTCATTAATAAAAGCTATTGAGGTTCTTCTATGTGCTCTTGTTTCAATTATGTATTGTGATGATTGCATGTTTGGTTTACACTAATCCATGAACCAGTTATGATTGCATGCCTCTTGTAGTTTCCTTCTTTGTTATTGTGCAGGATCTCATTGCAGCTAGGTGAGCAGAACAACAAAGAGCTAGGAGCAAGCGGCCAAAGAGGAGAGTTTGGATTCGACATTAAGCGCAAGGCAACGGTTAGTGCTTTCTCCATCCTCTTTTGCTTTCATAAAGAAGTAAACCTTCAGTAGTTTGTTTTACAGTTGTTGCTAAGGAACTGTCACCCTTAGAGTGGGTTAGGGTCATCCGAGTCGGATACTTTTCCCTACAACAATTGGTCCCCTGATTCACTAAAGAATATTGATACATCTTCCTTTGTGAGGATGTGTATATCATCCACAACTGTTTCATTGTTCTCTTGTTGTTTCGCTCTTTCTTGAGATGTAGATGTATTTATGATTGTGACTAGTTTATACATAGTATTTAAAATAATTTTTCCCATTATAATGGTCATTGTCTTAGTAGTTTCAATAGTATTTGTTGTTATAGAATCAGTTATTACAGTATTTTCAACATTTTCAACAATAATGGGTGTTATAACATCAATTGTTACAACATTTTCAGTAGATTTAGCTATTATGGAATTTATTGTTACAACATCTATTTTTACAACATCCACTATTACAACATTTGTTGTTACAAGATCCATTATTATAATAATTTCAACATTTTCAATAGGAGCAGTTTTAGAAGTTTCAACATCCATAATTGTTATGGCATTTATTGTTACAACAATTTTTGTTATAGTGTTCACTATTGCAGTATTATTTGTTACAAAAGTTTCAATAGATTTAACAATAAAAACAACATTAGTTGTTATAGAAGTTTGAACAACAACAACAATATCAGTTGTTATAGCAGTTTCAACAACAACAACAATAGTATCAGTTGTAACAACAATTTTAGGATAATTTCCAGTGATGTGTTGTTCCTCTAATGATCTCTGGTTTGGTTCTTCTTCTTGGGGTGAATTATCTACTTCAAGCTTTGTGATAATAGGGGTAGTTATTGAATTCACTCCTCCCTCAAATATAAAATGTATTTTATTACATTGAATGAGGGAGTAAGTGAGAAAAACAAGTGATTTAGCTTGTTGTGCAACCTTATTTTTTGGATTTGGGTTAGGTTCCATAGGTAATTAGGACCATAGAGGTGGATTAATTGGTGGTGCATTGGATGGTATTTTCAGTTGTTCTTGTCGAATGGGTAGCTGAGTTTGCATGGGAAACTACCTGGGAAAAGAGGTTTCAATCCATCCTTGATTCCACAAGGATATTTGACTTATGGGAGAAGGCCATTGTGGAAATAGTGTGGGATATTTAATTAGAGGAGGATAAGGATTTTTCCATGGAAGTATACAATTCTGAATTTGTTGAAGAATCTACTTAGGATCATACATAGTCTAGATATTGAAGAATGATGAAGGGTTTTGAGTTATAACTGGTGGTGGAACTTGCCTTGGCTTCTTGGAGCTAGTATAATATTTCTTTGTCTCCTCACTTGATTCCTTGAATAATTTCTTTGATCCTGATAGTGATGGGTAATCATTTGTTGATTGATCCTCCTCACAAATACCACAAAATTTCAAACTGTTAAGTGGACACTCTTTAAGGGAGTGCCTTTTCTTATAGCTGGAGTAGAATATTCGAAGTGCTTTTCCAACATTAGCTTGCTTCTGTTTTTCTTTTAAAACATCTAATTGTGAAGAAAAGGAGATAATAATATCATTTTAAAATTTTAAAACAAAATATTGATTTCTTCCCTTGTAGCTTCATGATTACCTTCAAATTCCTCATCGAAATATTCCTTGAAGTAGAATTCCTTCATTGCTCAACAACATTCTTTAGGTAGTTGATATATTATCTCAACACATGGATTACCACATAGGGGAAAAAATCCTACTTTGAACGATATTTGTTGGAAGAAAACCTGATTGCAGGAAATGCAACCTATGTGTCTTAAATCTTTATGAGGTCAAACCCACTTTAGTCTATCAAATCAATGTGCATGTTCTTTCTCTCGTCTTATCGCATGATATCCTCTACACATAGGAACACCTAATCACACTCATGAAAAATGCATCTATGAAAAAAAATTCCAATTATGCTCTTGCGCCCTTCATAACATTATTCGGGAACACCACCAAAATCTTGGGAAAACTAATTGTCTTAATAAAACAAATAAATTCGCTCAAACAAAAATTATCAATCTGGGTAGATATTTTATTTCAAGGTTATGGTGCAAAATATATGCAAGAAACAATAGTTAACTAACATTGGCTAAATCCTAAGGTGAAGCTTTCTGTTATAAGAACAAAGTTGTCACTCTTCACACTTGCCAGGAATGAAAATCAATCTCTCTGTCAAACCCTCACTTGCATAAAAATAACTCACTGCACACAATGTTGGAAATGAAATCACACTTGCAAAAATGAAATAACACTCCTTAAAATCAATCCTCACAAAACCATTCGATCACAACCACTCAATCATCAAGTCAATTGAATTCAACTCATTCATTAACAACCAGCTAACATTATGTTTCAAAAACAAATTATAAATTTGTAGTAGAAATAAAGCATTAGCACACAATTAGTAAGGATCGATGTGAGAGTCATATCCTGATACACAAGCAATCTATATTAAATATTATACAAGCTAAATTAACCAACAATAGCAACATCATATTATCCAGAATCTGTAACAGTGATATAATAATAAATTAATTAACATGACTTGTAAATAAAATAATGTGTAAGAGCTATCTACCTATATTGACACAACAACCCTTGTTAAGGAGGAGGGTCCTTCCTCCTTAGTAGGGGTTGGTGATTCACAACTCCCAAATAAATAATTCAGAGATAAGCCACAACTTGCAGAGATTTTGTTAACTTTAGAAATGAAGTTACAAGATGCATTGTTACATGGATTATGGTGTCTCCCCTTCCTAAGATAAGTTTTTCATTTTACTACTTAATACTCTATATTGTCCAACCTACTCTTTGTCGATACATTTATAAAAGAAAAGAAAAGGGGGAAAATTGTAACAATTCCCCCAAATCTGGGTTGTCACAGTTATGGACAAATTACAATATATTGACTCTATTTGTTTTTAGAATATCTTAGTTGCAATCAAACTCAAGTTCTAATTACAATAGATTTTTTTGTCATAGAATCATCTGAGAATAGGATAGATTGGATGCATTTGCTAACTGATTGCCTTGTTTAGGACATAATTTGTCAACTGTTGCAACAAGAAATATGCGTCTAAAAGAACTCCATGTAGCTTCCAATCCATGAAATTTCCAGAGAAACTAATTCTGGGTTAGCTAGTTAGGGATGTTCAGAAAAACACCCATGTTGCAGATTTACCAGATTCATCTTCATTTTCGAAAAAATCACGTCTAAATTTAGTTAGTTGATTTTATCTATGTGATTCTTCTGAGCTATAGATAATGAGCCAAAGCCTAATAGATTTGACATGGGTAGGATTTAGGTGACACAAATCTATGTCAACATCCCTAGGAATAAAACCCATGTTCCATAATTCCATTTGGATCTATATAAATATTCCAACCATGGGGGTTGTTACTGTTACTACATAAGAACCACCGCAATAGCACTAAGAAAACCATCATCAACAAAACTAATAATAATATTTCTAATTCATCAAAAATAATGGAAAATAATGATAATTAACTACCTTAATATTTGTAATATTGATGTCGCACATTCATAAAGAAACATAATAAGATGGGTAATAAACAAGAAAATAAGTGTAGCAAAATAATGCGGTTTTTAAAATGGTGAAAAATCAGACAATTCAATGACCCAACAACTTTCTTAGAAAGTTTTGTAGCATGAATAATGTGGTTTGATTATATTATTTGTTATTGTGTTGCAAGTAAAACAAATGGAAATAAATTAGTTATTTTAGAGTTAAAGAATTCTTTTTTTATTATAGCATTGATGATAGTGCAACAGAGGGCCATATTGAGAAAATTGGAAAGGAGACACATTGCTTAGTAAAGAAAATATTATTCTAGTTTTGACCACATGAAAAATCTTTTCTTGAAATGTCCTTATAGAGAAAATCTCTTGACATTGCAATTTGGATGGCAACTTTGACACAAACAACATCAAGAATTCTAAAAAAGTTGGTTTAGGGAAAATCAAACTTGGATCAACTTCTATTGATGTGGACTGCTTCAGATTATAAACCACCAAAGGGACATAAGGTCATTGACAATCCGAAAAGTGTTATACCCCTTGAATCATTGAAAAAGGTGTGGGAAAAGCATACCCAATATGATGCAACTAATATTGTGGTAGTGGATTAGTCACTTGAGAATGTGAAAGAAATTCCCAAAGGACATGTGTAACTTGCTACTCCATTCACTAGAACAAAAGATAATGCGAATTTGTTGACCAGTGTACCATGGACAATGTTTAAAAAACTGATCAACAAAACAAGTCTATGATATGTTAGTGTCAATCAGTTATGCCCATCACCAATGATCAAATATGCTCTTACAAGGTTGTGTTAGAGATCTTAAGTCAAATTTTAATCATTTCACTAGGTTTTCAAAATAAACTTTGGTCACTGGCTAGTGTGTCTAGGTCTATTGTTGCTCCTTAAAAAATTTCATGGTCTTGTGACTGCCATCACTCAATTGGATGTGACATCACCGAAAAAACATCATCATCATCTCAGTTACACCATCATGGTCCTCATTCAACTCAGTGTCATCATTAGGTCATTAGGGTCATAGTCATCAAATGTAGAAATTTTGAATAATATGACACATATTCACAGAGATTATCCTGATTATACACTTATAAGTGGAACATGCATAATACATAACCTCCTCTACATTGATCATCAATTTACAGAAGCAGAAACATTCACAAGCGTACATAGAAGCATCAATCACACATATCAACACAGTATTTTCCCGGGGAAAGCATCTCATTAAAAACCCCAACTATCTGTATATTATATTGATTGAGAACATGTAACAATACATAGTAAAATACTCATCCCAATTACTTTGTACTATCTCCTCATGCTACACACAATATAGCTCAGATTTGATCTCCAAATCTCCCCCGCTGCATGCCTGCCTCTCCAGCTCAATACCTGCTCAAGAACTGATGAGAATGGCTTACCAAACTCGTATTTGACCTGGAAATAATCAATCACACTCTGTTGGACGTGAGCACAGGCTACAATTATTGATATTGGCCAATTCATTGGCATAATCAATCCCTCTGATTGTGCAAATCATCATGCACAGCTATAGTCACAACTGATAGCAATCTGATCCTCTAACACCTGTCCTTGCTGAACTGAACATGCACTGACATGCAACTGAGTTAACTGATGTATTCTATAGTTGAATTATGGGTTAATAACTTGTGAATTAATTAATAACTAATTCACCCAACTCATCTCTAGTCTATTGATCAGTTAGACTAAATACAACTAGTTTAACAAAGTTAAACTAAACACAACTCCATCAACTGCACCTCCAGTCCACTAAACTCAACTCACTTGAGTTCTAAATGAAGTCCTGCATGAAAATATTAATCATCCCATAGGTAACCATGTATTTCCTTCTGGGATCTACATGTACCACATCCGTAGCTCATCCTGAAGTGTTCCAAGAGAATAAGATCAAGTTTATAGTCCAAATATTATTATGAGACAATAATATTTGACTTTTCTATTTTTGACAACCAGTCTAAAAATAGACTTTGATCACTCACACTGTGATCACTCACACTGTGGTCACCCACACTGTGATCACTCATATTGTGATCACCCACACTGTGATCATCCACACTGTGATAAAAAATAGAACTTGCGCCATAATTTGCCTGCGGGCCCTCTTAGTGAAGGCAACTCCTTTCCACTAAGCTCCATCATCTTGTTGCATTCTCAACAAGCATTTCTTGTTGCACACTTTTCAACACTCCCTCTCAACAAGAAAGGCTTCCTCTCAAACCCGATCCTAAAACTCTGGAATGTTATCCATGCAAAACATCTGGCTGGTCCACTTGCTTTGTCATCAAAGTCTTTGACTGCTATTGCCTCTGTCGACTGAAAACTCTGCATCTCTGTGCTCTTCAGTATCTAACTGCTCTAGCCTCTGTCACTTTGATCTCTGACTGCATCCATGTTGCTGCTGGTTCTATCTCCCAGCATTGCATCTGCATTGCACCTCCCAACTGACCTCCCTGTTGGGCTAGAAACATCTTTTGATGCTGAAGCTCTACCTGCTGCTGACAAGTGCTCCCTCTTTGACATCTGCGCTACTGCAACATCTCCATGCATCTTGCACCATTGCACACCTCTCTGTGCCACATAGCATTGTGCAAAACACTTGTGCCTCTCGCATTGCTGCAGCTTGCTAGCTATGTGCTATCCTAGGATTCCCTGTACTGTCGCTCTCTCTGCTGCTCCATCTGCATCTGTCTCTACCCAATCAGTCAGTTCTTGCTACTACACATTTGGGGCTCCGTAGCAAGGTCTCATCCAAGAGGTTGGGTACCTCAAGGATCTTGCCCCTCCTCCTTGGGACGATCAATCTACATCACCCCACCTCCTACCTGGAGGTATGGCTACATGCGATCCCTCAACCCACCTGGCTCGAATTTTCCCCCTACTGGAGGTCTGTGGATGAGTAGATGTCTCTACTCAATCTCCTCTTAGCTTCCCTTGTTGTGGGTCCCCCATAACCTCCTGAAGCTACTGCACCAATCGTGGCTCCTCCACAATCGTCTGAGACTTCTTCTGGCTCTGCATGTTGAGAGGTAATATACGCTCCCTCTCAACCACCAAGTCTCCATCAATTGCCTCGCTGCTCAAGGCTTTGCATGCATCTTGAACCTCAAGAGCTTACAGGTTCTTGACCCGTGAACCAATCTGCTTCACTTGTCTGGTGATGATGTGTCTAAGGAAAACCTTTCCCTTACTGAAGACTACATCATAGCCTCTGTCTTCCAGCATCGCGATCGACACCAAGTTTATCTTCAGTCCTGGTACATACTTGACATTGGTCAAGGTAAGGTGAGCTCCATGCTCCCTCTGAAAAATAACCGTGCCTACACCTGAGACACTATACTTCTCATCATTACCCATCCCTATGAGTATCTGGAGATCTTTCTCCTCCAAAGTACTGAACAAACTTTTGTCACCGGTCATGTGGAAAGAAGCTCCACTGTCAAGAAACCAACCACTTCCCATCATGGATGAAACCATGCATGCGAAGAGTGTGAAATCCAACTCAAATTGTGAAGCAAGTGCCTCACCTTCATATCCTTCCCTGGATCCCTTCTTGGACTTCTTCTTTGGGCAATCAGTAGCATAATGACCCAACTCATGAGAACAAAAGCATATCACCTTCGACTTGTCAACCTTCTTCCCATCATTGGAAGAACTGGATTCGGAAAGAGAAACCTTCCCCTTCCCCTTCTTTGCCTTACTCACTAAGGCACAGTTCTCCTCATCATGCATAGATGAAGAACTGTCTCTGGTGCGCCATTTAATCTCCTCTTGCACAAGATCTGACCAAAGTCTCTCCCATCCTGGTAGTTTCTCCCTTCCATTCACTGAGTCCTGGTAGCTATGCCAACTCTTAGGAAGGTCAAGGAGTGCTAGACTCACCATCCTCATCCGACAGTCACCCCCACACTTCCCAGCTCGTCCCGGAATTGGGTGAACTTCGTGAGATACTGGGGCATATTGTCTCCATTCTCACACTTAATGTTTCTGAGTTTTATCTCTTGCTTTGGAATTAAATTCGAATTCCACCAGCTCAAAAACTCAACCACTTCCGATCTAGAATTCGTGAGAACAACGTATTTCTTGTACAGAGATTGACTGTCTCGGCATTCACCGGATATCTCACCTTCCAAAAGAAGGATGAATCCAGAGGCTACCTGGCCCGATTATAGACTCTGCCTGAAGAAATAAAATGTAAACACTTCCTGAATAATAGATCTGATGATCAATCCTCGCTTGATATCCTGTAAAAATCTCTTCTACAAATCAAGAAGCTCTGATACCATGTAGAAATTTTGAATAATATGACACATATTCACAGAGATTATCCTGATTATACACTTATAAGCGGAACATGCATAATACATAACCTCCCAAGGAAAATTTTAAGGATGGAAAATTTTCTTGAAGTTTCAAAACATGGCGAATCTCACGAATCCATAATATGCAAACTATAAAATATTTATTGATATATTTGTAAAATTATTCAAATTTATAATGATTTTATATATAGTCTCTATATAATGTTGGCTATTTTTAAGGTAAAACAATTTTATATTCTAAAATTTAGGCGAATCGTCTTTTATAAAATTGGAATTTGGCGAATATTTTTTATGGACAAATCATGAAAAATTAGCCCACTGGGCGAACATTAGCCCCTAAAATTTTCCATGTAACCTCCTCTACATTGATCATCAATTTACAGAAGCAGAAACATTCACAGGCATACATAGAAGCATCAATCACACATATCAACACAGTATTTTCCCGGGGAAAGCATCTCGCTAAAAACCCCAACTATTTGTATATTATATTGATTGAGAACATGTAACAATACATAGTACAATACTCATCTCATGTACTTAGTACTATCTCCTCATGCTACACACAATACAACTCAGATTTGATCTCCAAATCTCCCCCGCTTCTTGCCTGCCTCTCCAGCGCAATACCTGCTCAAGAACTGATGAGAATGGCTTACCAAACTCGTATTTGACCTGCAAATAATCACTCACACTCTGTTCGACGTGAGCACAGGCTACAATTCTTGATATTGGCCAATTCATTGGCATACTCAATCCCTCTGATTGTGAAAATCATCATGCACAGCTATAGTCACAATTGACAGCAATCTGATCCTCTAACACCTGTCCCTGCTGAACTGAACATGCACTGACATGCAACTGAGTTAACTGATGTATTCTATAGTTGTGTTATGAGTTAATAACTTGTGAATTAATTAATAACTAATTCACCCAACTCTTCTCTAGTCTATTGATCAGTTAGACTAAATACAACTAGTTTAACAAAGTTAAACTGAACACAACTCCATCAATTGCACCTCCAGTCCACTAAACTCAACTCAATTGAGTTCTAACTGAAGTCCTGCATGCAAATATTAGTCATCCCATAGGTAACCACGTATTTCCTTCTGGGATCTGCATGTACCACATCCGTAGCTCATCCTGAAGTGCTCCAAGATAATAAGATCAAGTTTATAGTCCAAATATTATTATGAGACAATAATATTTGACTTTTCTATTTTTGACAGCCAGTCTAAAAATAGAATTTGATCACTCACACTGTGATCAATCACACTGTGGTCACCCACACTGTGATCACTCATACTGTGATCACCTACACTGTGATCATCAACACTGTGATCATCCACACTGTGATAAAAAATAGAACTTGCGCCATAATTTTCCTGCGGGCCCACTTAGTGAAGGTGACTCCTTTCCACTAAGATCCATCATCTTGTTGCATTCTCAACAAGCATTTCTTGTTGCACACTTTTCAACATCAAAATCTATCATTTCACTCTTAAATCTGGCAAATAAAGTAGTAGTAGGGAATTTGTCAAAAAAAAAAAATTTCAAAGTGTAACCTATTTCAAATATGATGTAATAAGCTCTAATGCTTCAAAACTGCACTAAATGTTCCTAAGCTACATAGTTTTCAAAGAAAAAGTGAAAAAGACATAGTGTGGGCCACCCCACTACTATGAAAAGAAATTGACTTCTACAAGCTGTAAAAGACCATCATAACTCATTTCCTCACTCATTTCATTGCTAAAGAGATCTCATTCATCACCAACCACTTCCTCAACATTTTTATGGCCAAAGACATTCCAAATAATTGGTCTCAAGCTACCTCATTGTGTTTTCTGTGGGAAGCCCTCCTTTTCATGTTTTCAAGCCTACAAACCCTATTCCTATACATTTTATCCTCCCTCACACTCAAACACACTCCCTAAAACCCTCACACCCCCTCACTCTCATTCCTAAAACCTCTTATACCTAAAACCTAGCCCTACGCTGCATTTTTGGCAACCTTCATAGTTGGGACTGTGTATAAATTCCCTCACTTCTCTCCACTTCCCTAGCTTCCCTAACATCCATCCCCATCTCATAAATTTTTCCTACACCCATTCTTACTCCATAACCCATTCATCCTATTCCCTCATTCCCTTCCCATTTTTTTCCCTCTAGGGTTTACACTCACAAGTTTACTATGGAGAAGGAAAGGAGGCCCTACAACAAGGGTGGGTAAATGGCAAGGTTTGAACCCCTCAATACATATGAGTTTATGTCGTCACCACTCTCCAAGCAATGTTTTCAGCATGTAGATGTCTTGAGTTTTGTGAGCAAGTTGAAAAAAGTCAAATGTCATGCTAGATTGACTAGTTTGTTTGCCACACATGTTAAGAAGGATCAAGTCACAATTGCAAGGTTGAAATTCACTATATTAGCTGATATCATAGCAATAGCCATAGGGATACTTAATATAGATGATAAATGGTTCAAAACTCAAGAGTTGGATGCTTAATTATATCGACCCTACATCAAAGCTCATTGACAAACAAATCAATGAAGACAGAGAATATTGGCTTGAAAAGGTAAATGACCACTTGGATAAGATTCTTAAAATGGAAAGCAGAGACAAAAGGCTACAAAGACACGTACCTTCCCATTACTACACAAGAAACCTGATTGTTAAGCTTAAGGTCAAGCAATTGAAGGAGAAGCTCAATGAAACCCTAATCAAGCAAAAAGGGAAGGAAAAGTTAGATTTTCTTTTTGATGCATCCCTCATAGCATAGAATACCACTTTCTGACCTCACATACCAATTTTGAAGAGTTTTGGAGTTTATTTTTTTGAGAATTTTTGCATATTTTAGCACAGTCATGGAGGAGAAAACGTAGCATGCCCCACACTACGCTTTAGTTGGGGAGCTCCAAATAAAGTTTGGTTTGCATTTCTAGATTCCTCATGGTCCGTACATCATTTTTTCCTTGAGGGGAACATACTTTCAGCAAGATTTAATAGATGAAAAAGTCCAAAAACCATCAAAACCTCACCGTTTTGCCACCCTGTTGAAGGCCACACTATGTTTTCCAAAGTACCTGTAAGAGAATGCATTTTTGAGGGGCTAGGAGTAAACTTTTTAATCTCTTGAAGAGTAAATATTGTGGTAGAGATCCACATATTTCTAATGATCCATCAAGATTAGAATTTGGACTTCAAGAAGGCCTTCAAAAACTAGTTTTTCCAAATTCGTTGCACTTTCTATAGTTTTGCTGCATTTTCAGAGTAGTCTTGGGAGAATTGATTTTTGAGGGGTTATACTTAGTATTTTTCAGTGCTTAAGAAATCCATTGTGTATCAGACAAAAGGAGATTTCCAATGAGCTATCATGAGACAAATTTGGAGTTTACGAAGCCCTCCAAAAGTGGCCTACAAGATTTCACTGTGCTTTACCATATTTCGTAAATTCAAATTGGACCTTCTTTTCTTTCCCTAAGAATTTCAAGAAGGTTTCCTAGAGTATATTGTATTTGAGAAAATATCCCAGACCCACATTTCATTCCTTTCCTTTGAAGTTTGTGAATAAAATTTTTGATCTTGATCAAGACCCTTCTTCTGAATCTTATGATGACCATCTTCAACTTGATGAGCCTCAAGAGATCAAGACTAATCCTATAGCTTCTGTACATACTCCTATACCTTGTAAAATTCCAGATAGATACAAGCCACTCATATTACCTCTTATACTCCATGATTTCCTTGACAATTACTACAAATATCTTCCCACGTTTTATGGAGAATATGGTAACATCACTGCTAAAAAACACATTCATAATTTTGAAACTTTTCTAGACCTTTTTGAGGTTGAAGAAGATGATGTTAGCATCAGGATTTTTGCTTTATATTTGCAAGTTGAAGCCAAGAAATGGTTCAAAAACTTGCCAGCTGCAAGCATTTTCGATTTTCATCAGTTTGTGAAAGTCTTCTTTGACAGATGGGTGATCAAGAGAAATCCTTTTTTGATTTTAGAAGAATATAACCATTTGGAAAGATATCCAGGAGAAACAGTGCAACAGTTTTCAACACGATTTAGTCAAGTATACCATTCAATGCCCGATGATATAAAACCACCTCTCGATTTAGCTCTTTTACACTACCTGGATGCCTTTGATTTGAAAATGGAATTTCAATTGAGAGAAAGGAACACTATAACACTTGAAGAAATGCAAGAAAATGAAATATCTGTGGAAGCTAATTTTTTGGTCAAAAGGTCAAAGTTGAAGATAGAAGAGAGGGAGAACATAGAGAAGGAACACCTGACATCTTCATAAGCGAAGCTCAACATTTTGGTAAGAACAATGGAAGAAATAATGCAAAGGATCATCATGAGAGATAAACTTGCTGATAAAAAACACCATGTCCCACTTATTGCAGAAGAAGAAGAGGTTATTCACCCTAACCATTTTGCTAGTAATTCCAGTTACCATAGATCAGAAAGTGATTGTTTTATGTATTCATTTATGTACAATCATGAAGACAGATTTGTAGATCAACCTGTGGAGGATCAATCTCCTAACCTAATGTGTATGTTTGATGGAATTCCTTATAATGATGAGTTACCCAAGTATGATCAGTATGATGATGATTATGTTGTTGAAATAGAGGTTAACTCTACAAGGAAATCAATGACATGTTTTTGGGAGGAAGAAGCTTCATTACAACAACTTAGATGTAGCACTCAGCCTATGCATATCAATCATGACAGCAATGAAGAGAATCTAGAAAATTTCAAATCAAGTGAAAGGTCTTTGCCTTTATGTTTTACTTCATTTCAATTATTGAGAGAAAACTTTCCTAATATTATAAATCAACAGTCTTTTAGTTTTGATGTTGAGCATGGAGAAGACCATGAAATTCTTGACCAGGACTCCTTACCTTTATGTACCTTTATGTTTCTCTTAATTTAAAAGAATAAGAGCAAAATATAAGGTTACCAAGGAAGCAAATAAGCAAGTTGACAGCAGTCGGAAACCTTCTCCTGAAGTTATTGAGAATGTTATTTGTAATATAAAACATTTTTTCAATCCACAATCACCATTACCAAACAACATTTAGTTCGAAAATGCCGTCGAAAGTGTGGAACATGAAGATTTTATACAAGATCATGTAGTTTCATCAGAACCGATCCGCAACAGATTATAACAACTTTCTCATATTTTCAATGACCCAATAGGCAATTATATGGATGATCTTTGTGTTCAAAATTCTCATCCTTTGGTTGGTTGTCAGTTTGAAGATAGGGTTGATAATGATTTAGTTTGGCATATAATTTTAATGTCTTGTCCATTGTTAGAAAATGATATGTTACAAAGTAATGGAACACATAAAATATTGCAGAAATATAAACACAAGAAACACATAAAACAAGAGAGACACAGATATACATGGTTTACCCAATTTGGGCTATGTCCACGGAAAAACAAACAGTCCTTCCTTTTATATTATCCAAAAAACTAAAGAGATACAACCTACAACAGATCCATTGTAATTCCCTCTTCTCTCTCGCTTAGTCTCCTCTCTCTTCTCACTCAAAATCTAGATATACTTAGACGCAATACAATTCCCTCATATATAGCGAGGGGTTTCCTTTTAGGGAAAAAACCCCTAAATTAAACATAAGTTATACTGTCAGATCTCTGCCTAATGAATGACACAGATTGACTACGAAATTACAACTTTTTACAATGAAATTTTACATCTATTTTTAGCTTCAGCGGCGCTTCCCCCAATCCGCTTGCCAGGGGGGGGAGGGGCTCCCAAAGGTCGTAGCCACCCCCGCTGGACCCCCCCTACAACGTATATTTTATGGGCGGCGTTGCCACCCCATTACGAACTAGGGTCCAATGCGATAATAACTTTGAATACAAAAGATAGTCAGGTTCCACACCCAACATCCACCAGCAGTCTCATCACATTTATCACAAAGGTCACAGGAAATCTTGCAGCGTTGTCATGATTGTTTTAAGTTGGAACTTCAAGAAAGCATGGATGTTGAGAAAATAGTAAAATGAAGGTATAAATACTATCTAGAGCATAGCAATAATGTATTAGATGGGCTGGAAATCAATATGTATTCCTATGAAGATACTCTTGCAGCATTCCTAAGGTCAGTTGGTGGGCTCGTGCTTTGCAATTTTAATAGCTATATATTTCATCATAAAATTAATAGAATATTAATTAATAAAATAATGTTAGTCATTTATTATTAATATTCTTAAAAATTAATTAATTTTCCATTTAAAAAAAAGTATCAATATTAATAATTAAAATAAAAATAAAAATTTATTAATTTGGTGTTTCTCACTAAAAGGATAATAATTTATAAAATAATTTAATGTTTTAGAAAATTAATTAGGTTGACGTTGTAAATTTCACTTTAATTAAAAAACTTCAGGAAATAAAAATAAACCTAAAATGTTGGATATTGGCCATTGATTATTAAATATTACTTAATAATTAAACAAATACATTTAATATAATAAATTAAATATTTTTATCTAGTAATTAGTCTCATGTAGGCTTAGGTTTAGTTTTTAGAAAATGAGGCAGCTTTTTGTTTTTATGCATTAGGTATTTATTTGTTCTGGTTGGTAAGCTCCTCCTTCAATCTATTACTTTTGTCCTAAAGATGGATCCACATTGGGATTCAAAACGTTGATAAGAGGCACACAATACTGTGGATGATCCGAATAAAAAATCTCTAAAAGACAACCACAGAAGCTTAAAACCTAACAAGATTCAATCTGTTTACAAGTTTTCATGGGAGTTGCCTTTCAGTAGTCTTCCCTTCTTGCTCATAAGCAAGAACTTGCAGAGAATTCAACTAGCAGACAAAATTCTTACATGGTTCCATTGGTTGTTCCATTTCACTTGATTAGGCGATGTATAGATCACTTAGAGTAGGTGAGATGAAAAAGCTCAATTCTCAACATTTTTTGTTTCGGTTTTATAGTCAAGTTAGTTTACTTTGTCAGTCAGTTTTCAATTTTGAGTTTGGTCTTTGTGTTTTGACTCCACGTCCAATGGATAAGGCTACCTAGTCTATGATGTTCTTGACACCTCAAAGGAGCTACCATCCCTAGCTGGAGCCAATGTTAGTGTCAGTAAGTTCTGCTTGTCATCAATGATCAAATATGCTCTTACAAGGTTGTGTTAGGGGTCTTAATTCAAATTTTAATCATTTCACTAGGTTTTCAAAATAAAATTTGGTCACTGGCTTATGTGTCTAGGTCTATTGTTTCTCCTTCAAAATTCTCATGGTCCGGTCACCGCAATCACTCAGTTTGATGTGCCATCGCCGAAAAATCATCATCATCATCTCAGTCACACTATCATGGTCCTCATTCATCTCAGTGTCACCAGTAGGTCATTAGGGCCATAGTCATCAAAATCTGTCATTTCACTCATAAATCTAGAAAATAAAGGAGTAATGATAGGGAATTTTTCAAAAATGTTTTATTTCAATTTGAAAATTGTTTCAAATACGATGTAATAAGCTCTAATGCTTCAAAAATGCCTTGAATGTTCCTAAGCTACATAGTTTCCAAAGCAAAAGTGAAAAAGACGCAATGTGGGCCACCCCAATACTATGAAAGGAACTTGACTTTTGCAATATGTAAAATACCATCATAACTCATTTCATCACTCATTTCATTGCTAAAGAGATCTCATTCATCACCAACCACTTCCTCGGCATTTTTATGGCCAAAGACATTCCAAATAATTCATCTCAAGCTACCATGCTGTGTTTTCTATGGGAAGCCATCCTTTTCATGTTTGCAAGCCTACAAACCCTATTCCTATACATTTTATCCTCCCTCATACCCAAACACACTCCATAAAATCCTCACATCCCCTCACTCTCATTCCTAAAACCTCTTATACATAAAACCTAGCCATACGTTGTGTTTTTGGTAACCTTCATAGTTGGAACTGTGTATAAATTCCCTAGCTCTATTCCCTCACTCTTTTCACTTCCCTTCACTTCCCTAAGTTTCATAAAGGCCCTCCCCATCTCATAAATTTTTCCTACACCCATTCCTACTCCCTAACCCCTTCATCCTATTCCCTCATTCCCTTCCCTTGTTTCTCCCTCTAGGGTTTGCACTCACAAGTTTACTATGGAGAAGGAAAGGATGCCTTACAACAAGGGTGGGAAGATGGCAAAGTATGAATCCCTCAATACACAGGAGTGGATGTCCTCACCACTCACCAAGCAATGTTTTCAGCATGTATGGTGTCTTGAGTTTTGTGAGCAAGTTGAAAAAAGTGAAATGTCATGCTAGGTTGACTAGTTTGTTTGCCACACATCTTAAGAAGGATCAACCCACAATTGTAGGGGTGGCATTCACTATATCAGCTGAAATCATATCAGCAAGATAGGTGAAAAATGGTTCAAAACTCAAGAGTTGGATGCCCAATTCTACCAACCCTACATCAAAGCTCATTGACAAAGAAATCAATGGAGATAGAGAATATTGGCTTGACAAGGTCAATGACCACTTGGAGAAGCTTATTAAAAGGGAAAATAGAGACAAAAGGCTACATAGACACATAGCTTCCCATTACCACACAAGAAACTTGATTGCTAACATTAAGGTCAAGCAATTGAAGGAGAAGCTCAATGAAACCTTAACCAAGAAAAAGGGGAAGGGAACGTTATATTTGCTTGTTGATGCCTCCCTCATAGCATAGCATACCACTTGGTGACCTCACATACCAATTTTGAAGAGTTTTGGAGGAAATTTAGTTTTTCGAGAATTTTTTCATGTTTTAGTGCAGTGATGGAGGAGAAAACGCAGTGTGCCCCATGTTGTGCTTTAGTTGGGGAGCTCCAAATGAAATTTGTTTTGAATTTATAGATTCCTTATGGTCCATACATCATTATTTTCCCTAAGGGGGATATACTTTCAACAAAATTTAACAGGTGAAAAAGTCCAAAAACCATCAAAAAAGCACCTTTCTGCCACCCTGCTAAAGACCATGTTGTGTTTTCAGAGTACCTGTGGGAGAATGCATTTTTGAGGAGTTAGGAATAACCATTTTGAGCTCCTGAATATTCCATCATGTAGCAGACATCCACAGCTTTCCAATGAGCCATCAAGAGTAGAATTTGGACTTCAAGAATGCTTCAAAAGCTAGTTTAGCCAAATTTGTTGCGTTTTCTCTAGTTTCGCTACGTTTTCATAGTAGTCTTGGGAGAATTGATTTTTGTGGGGCTGTACTTGGTCTTTTTCAGTTCTTGAGGACTCCCTTGTGTATCAAACATAAATAGATTTCCAATGAGATATCATGAGACAAATTTGGAACTCAGGAAGCCCTCTAAAAGTGGCTTGCAAGATTTCGTTGTGTTTTACTAGATTTCACTGCGTTTTCATCTAGAAATGCATTTTCTCAGTCAGTTTGACTTTCTTTGACTTTTACTCATGAAATTGGTGTAATTAATGATGTAATGGTGAAATGGATGTGTAATTATGCTAGGTAAAAGTCAAATGAGGTAGATACATGCAAGTAAGTCTTTTGTTTTGGTCAAATGAATCAGTTTTTCTATTTGGGGAAGAGTTTGTTAACCTCCCTAGTCATTAGGGTTTTGGTTGAGATCTTTAGGGAACAACTCCACAACTCATGGATTCGAACCCTGAGAGTGAGGAGATGTTTTTTTGGTCTATATCTATCATTTTCTTAGTCAATTGAATGGTTGTACACTAGAGGAGAGAACTATTGTAGCTTGTACTTGGACATTTTCTAGAAATCAAAGGATACAGTTTGCAACTATTATATAGGAATTCATTTGCAGTAAGTTTGTTATGGTTTTTTGTTTGTTTGTTATAGCTTTATATGAAAGATATTCATCTTCTCTTTCCATTCATCAGTGCTTCAGTGGTTTTCCTTAAGGTTTATAAGAAGAATTATTTGCATAAAGCTCTATTTTGATGGGAATATCATTATGTGTTATTTTCCTTCTTGCTTAATGAATTCATGGTGCACATGCTCATTAAGACCCTTTGTTTCTTCTAAACACTACACTACACCGACAAACCCTAAATCCATCACAAAATTATTGCTACCTTGCTCCTCCATATCTTTGTTAATGTAACCCTTTGATCCTTTGACCTAGCTACCTGATTTTTCTCCCTGATTCAACATCAAAACCCTAAAAATGTTCAAAACCCTATCTGAGCATAGAATATCTAGCCTAAAATCTATTCCTTTCCAGTCAATTCATTGGTTGTGAGCATAGAGAGAGCCCTCTCTAGTTTGGTAGGGCTAGCTACCAAACTGAAAGCTTGGTTTGTGGTTACCTCCATTGATCTCCTCTCAGCCTGGGACATTATGGACGATAACACGAGCTACTTTGAAGGATCTTTAGATGAAAAGTGTGTATTTCATGCACAAATGTACATTTACTATCTATAATATGAATTCTTGTTTGTTATATGTATGGCATCGTGATTTATTATTATACTTTGTAGCCTTTATTAATTTTAGTTGACTTGTATTTCATGATACCAATATAAATATTGGTGGTGTGGTTTGTCAATAGTAGAAATAAAATATTTTTATTTTGTTCTTATAACTTCTCTTATCCCACAAAAGTTTAAAAAAACTATAGTGTGTTGGAGGCAATTCCAATAAGTAGATCTTGCATTAAAATAAATACAAAAAGAAAATAAGGGATACATTATAGAAAATAATGTATAATTTATTAGTTTGTTTGAAATTTAGAAAGTGTATTAGGTTTGATGTTGAAATTAACATATAATTTGTTTTTCTACTTGAATTGGACTATTCAAATTATTTTCGTCAATTGTGACTAAACAAATAATTGTTACTCCTAAAATCAACAATTTAAATGGTGGGAAAACATGTCCATGTAATAATTGTTCCGTACAAATTAATAAAGTTATTAGGTTGTATGTAAGTAGACATATCATTAATTTTTTCACTTAAATGGGGCCAGTGTAATTGTTTTTTCATCCCTATTTAACTCATAAATCACTTTATTATAGATGGAAAATTTTCACAATATATAATAACATCATTTTTTAAATGTTTTGAAGTACTATGTTTTGATGCTCTTAAGTAATGAAGTAATGTTAAAGTGGTGATATGTTAATGTCATGTATGTGTTTGTGGTGCAAATGCAGATCACCAATAATGAAAGTGGAAAGATGTCGTTGATCTTTGAAATGGTTATAGTATTCTTCTAACCATACACTACGAATGAACCAATTTGTCATATTGAAAGAGAACCAAATTGACACTTTGGTGATAAGTCCTATTTTTTTTAGGGCTCTTTAGTCAGAAGTATTAAAATATTGCTTAAAAAATTATGATTTTTCAATGTGGACATTAGTTGTCACTAACAAGTACATCCGAAAAGTACTTGGAAAATCAAATATTGATATAGGGGACTTTAAATTCATATAGGACAGGTCTTATTGCCATTTTCAAATGAAAGCAAAAGCATGGAGAACAATAATATTCTATGAGAAAAGATTGATTGATTTGTGGTCCCAATATGAAGATAAATATGAAGAAACAAATGTGTTTCTAATAGACACATCAAAGTGTTTGTCTCAATTCATTAGATATAGATCAAATAACATCTTAATAAAATCTTATACAAGACAATAGCAAGATACTTGGCTTATCAAGGTTTTATTTCCATTTATTAAGACACTTATTCATATCAAAGAGAAACATGAGTACACTTGAATGTTCAATAGAACATGTACTTCACTGTAATGGATGAAGATAAAATTTTCAATAAATTTGGTCACAACAACATTCCAATTTTTCAATGCAACTTGTTCATAGTTTTTTGTATGATTTCTTATTTTCTGGAAATTTGTAATCATTTTTCATTCATTTTGTTGTATTGAAAACTTACCATTCTTCACCATATTTTAATATGGAAATTACTTTTTTTAACCCATTCTATTTAAAATGGTTTAGAAATGAGGAACAAAATAGAACTCATGATTTCGTCTCATTTTAAAATTTATTGTTTTAAACAACGTCAAACTTACCATTCTTTACCATATTTTAATATAGAATTTATTGTTTCTAATAACCTCAATTTTTTTTAAATGTAATTTATTGTTTTATAGCTTTGGTTTAATAAAAAAGTTATTATTTTTTTTTATAGAATTTTTTGTTTTTATAATATAAAATTCATAATTAAAAAATTTCTGGATGAACTCGAATTACCAATTTATGGCATGAACCGGGTGAATTTTCGAATTTATGGGGCCAATATAACCAAACTTGGTAGCTATATTTTGATTTGCATTCTTAAATGAAATTTGTCATTAAAAACATCTTATATTATCCATTGAGACAAAAAGTTATTTTTATTGATATATGTTTACATATATGCACTAAAACTCATATATAAATGTGAAATGTAGGTTTTGAAATAAATTGCAGTGTAAATAAAGGTACATCTCCTTTTTTTAAAGAGACGACTAGATTTTTGTATTAATAAAGGCTATATTATGGTTCAGAACTCGTACAGATGTTGATTGCATTTTGTTCTTTGATGTTTTTTGTTGAACATTCTATTAAAAATACATTAAAATTTCCATCGTTCTCACATATTCTAAAGTCATAATGACTATACAATCTATAAATCATTTGTATTAGAAATAATATGATTGAAACCAACACATTAACTTATTTATTTAATTTTATTTAGTTATGCATTGATACAAGTTTATAAATTTATTTCACTTTTGAAATTATTTAAGATCTTAATGTAAGTAAAGATATACTTTTTACAAAACAAATTAGAATTAATTGATAATGAGTTCTATGTGGTCTATTTGATTTTCAATCCATAATTTTTTATAACTATGTATTCTTAAATCAATTACTTATATATGTGATCATCTCACATAAGTCAATAAATAACTAAGCCATTTATTGACTCGTTCATTGAACTATTTATTGACCTACATGTGGTTTGATTTCAGTTCATAAATGTGACATTGTTGTTCTCAAAAAAATTTACATGTGAGATAAAATTATTTTCCTAAAAAAACATGGAATAATTAATTGATAATTGGTGTTAAGTGGACTATTCAAGCTCATTCAGGATATGAGCCATAAATGGATGCCTTTAAACTTTTGGCCCCATAACATGACATTCAATTTTCCAATCCATATTAACATTTTAAATTTCAAATTTTAAAAACATTTTTTGTAATTAATACAATCTCATAGAATTCAACAAGCCCTAAAACTATTTATTGAATTCTTTTTTTTTCATGCAAGCTACAATAGTATCATGATATTATTAAGGAATCAAAGATAAATACAATAAGTGTGGCAAAACCATAAGGAGACCGCAGAGGGTCCAACTGACATAGATGATCAAAGTTTCATGACTCAAAACTGAAATGAGAGTCGTAGAGAAGACTCTAAAAAGACACTGACTGGTCATTCGTATATATAGGCCATAGGCACTTGTAGCATAATCTGAGATTTTCCAGTTCAAAAAACAAGGACACAAATATGATTTTACTGCTTTGAACCACATAAACAATTGACGGTTCACTCAAAAATGATTGTACTAGATGAAGATACGAAAGAAACAAAACAATATTTAACATAACTGACCAGAGGCTTAGAATAGCTGATAAAGGCCAGAGAAGAGGCATTCTCCTCTTATCCATTCTTCAAGGTAGATTAATGAATTATGTAGTTGGAGACATCACTAGAGAAACCTAAAAACCTCCCAACCTTTACAATTCTCCAAAGTGCACCAAAACATGATAGATCAATAATGCTGCCATCAGAGATTTGACACTAAACAGAGTGTTAAAATCACATGAAATGTAAACTATCATAAATAATAGAACATTGAATTGCGTCTATTATTGACATGATATATATTTATAGTACATTGATGTGACCCTTGGATTCATATTCCAAGTGGTCTCTTGGACTCCAGTGGCTGTTCACATTCCACACCAACCCATAGAGGATTAGGTGTCCAACATTCCCCCGTTTAATCCGAAGGGGTATGTATGATTCCAAGAAGAGAGTTGTAATACAAAATGTGCAAAAATGAATGGCAACACTAGGTTGAATGTGCTCTCTGAAATGTTGGTATAAGGGGTTGGTTTAAGGATGACCACCAACACTGGAACGCTTAGTGCAATTCCCGTAACTCTTCCAAATCTAGCATGAAGTTGAGGTCTTCTACTAGAGGAAGTGCTCCTCATATTTTGAAGAGGGAAACCTTTAGCCTTGAAATGGAGGTCTCACCCTGCATAAAAAGGGAGAACCTCAACCTGAAAAAGGGAGGTCTCAACTTGTGATGGTTTAAGGCTAACCACCAACCAAAGACATGCTCAAGGGCATCTTTGTCTCTTGTAGATGACCATTATTTCCTCCCCTGTCAAATATAAGGTGAGATGATGGAGAAAAATCAACTGCAATATTGTTTAATACTGTAGAACAAGTTCTCACATATGACTGAAATATCTTCTTGGTTGTTGATGCCCATGTCCAAGAAGCAATCCATCCAAGATGAATCTTTGTTCTTGCAGAAAGTTTGTGTTTGGAGCATCTATGTGAATAATGAGTATGTTGGCCACAATGCTTGCATGGATGAAGATAAAAACAATGATCTTCATATGGCCAACTCAGTCACAATGTTGGCATTTAACATCTTTTGACTGTGAATGTGGAGGAACAGAATCTGGAACAGTTGAAGGTGAACCATCAAGAAGAAACCCATCACTATGGAACTAGATGGGCTTTGAGTAATCTGGAATATGAAAGGGCAACTCCTTGTCATATCGAAGTCCATTTTTGTGCTTGTTATGGAAAAGATCTTCCCAAGGTCTAATGATTGGCTTGGGAAGTGCAAGCTGGATTTCCACACATGTATTCAAATATGCTTCTAAAATGAACACTTGATCTGAATTAACCTTAACTTTACTGACTTGATGCCTCCTTGGCTGTTGATAGGATCATATTTCAAAGTCAAGTAGGTAATTGTTCTAAACAAAAATAACTTTAGAATGACGCCTTTTCTATTGTAACTCATCTTGTTGAAGATGAGACTCCAGCTGCAAAAATTCCATGTTTTCTTGTGCATGATGCACACATGTGTGAATGTCAAAGAGAGTTCTCTTGTTAATGTTTACCATCTCATCTATAATGGAATGTATTAGAGTACTTTATAGCTCTAGTATATTATCATGTTTGGCCATTTTCGAAGAGTTTAATTTTGTGGATTCAAATGTACTCCCAAAATGAAATAAAGGGGTGCTCACTTTGCCAAATTTTACACCAAGGCCAAATGCAGAATTAGAATATAAACGAAACTTGCAAAAAAGACAGTACTAACACCAAATGTAATTGTAATACCAAACCTGGATAATACTGCGCTGCTATCCTTCACAAACAATGTATTACAACATAGGCCACAAAATTTATATCTTGTTTTTTGAAGTAAGGTGGTGCAACCTTGGTAGTCACTGGGCAAAGAAGAATCTCCTCAAATTAGAATCAATCACGAGTTTGTTGGATGATATTTTATTTGTCTAGGTGCTCGGGCGTAACACACTTTGGATGTGCCACTCTTTCACATTGTAAGGGTTTAGTTGTAAATCCTCCCATGGCCTCTAACACTGTTTTCTGCTGTAAGGAACCCGTCCAAGCTAGCTGAGAATAAATTACCAGATGAATAGGACCTGGCACCAGACAAGGGATGATTCCAAACCACGTACAAGAAATCTTTAAGCAACACACTACGCCGGCTGAAAAGTAAGAAGAGGAGCAATACAGAATCGGTAGAAGGGAAAGAATTGCAGTAAACATTACAGAGGTGTCACCCGTATAGCTGCAACAGCTCCCTCTAAAAAAAATGAGGATGCCTTGCAGGAAGTGGAATGGAAAATCCCACCATGCCTGCTCAACGAATTCTCCTCAAGATTCAGAGTTCCATGAAGTTATTCCAAATGGAATAGTCGTGCCAAATGAAATATCTACTATTATCATACCAACTACTTCATTATAATAACATTGATTCCTGGGATCGCCTTTCTGAACCTCAGAAACTCAATAGAGATGTGGAACGACTTTGGATTCAACATTCTTTTTGTTCTGGATTCGACAACGTTACGCCATAGAGTACAGTTGGCTTGAGATAACTATGAATATTTGCAACCCTTTCTCTTCCCAGTTCACGGTGACGATTGTAGTCGACATTATTACACAAGTGGTTTGGAGGAGGGGTCTTATATGCAGTGGCGATAGCGTTCAACGAAGTTCTCACACAAAAAAACGTGGTATGGCAAGTCCTGGTTCTGTTGTGCAATGGTATTAAACACATATGATAGCGGATGGAAGTGTTGTATTAAAAAACGCATAGTAAAGATGAAAATGAAGTGTTGTTGGCAGTCCCATTAAGGTCGGCCAATAGGAGCCTATGATGGTTCTGAGGGTTGACAAAGAGAAGGGCTATATCGACCTAAGTGCAGGATTGGATAGAGAACCTCTGTCATTAACATATATATAATACCGCTCCTCCTCATTTCCTTTCTGCACAAATTTGGATTCTTATCAGACCTGAGAGATGTAAAATTACTAGATATCGAAATGGCGCAAGGTTGTGGTTGTGGGTTTCGGAGGAAGTTATCCAAGCTTGCAAGGAGAGTGCTTAACCCAAAGAATCGACAGATTTGGTGGATAGAAAAAACACTAAATTAAGACATGCAGATTTCAGAATACAAAGAAACGTTGAAAACTGTTTAGAGTGGCAGAACTATAGAAGAACAGTTCTAACAGGATGGAAATGGTAGACCACCAGATATGTAAAATTAGGCTCACAGTGATTATGCAGGGTAGGAATACGCTTGTAGCTCTAATACCATGTTAAACTTACATGAAATGTAAACAATCATAAATGATAGAACATTGAATTGTGTCTATTATTGACATGATATATATTTATAGTACATTGATATGACCCTTGGATTCATATTCCAAGTGGTCTCTTGGACTCTGGTGGTTGTCCACATTCCACACCAACCCAAAAAGGATTAGGTGTCCAACACGGAGAAACCATGAGTACAAGAAATGTGGCCTTGCCACCAAGAGAAGCTGGCACTGAGGACAAGTGACAAGCAATGAGCAATGAATAGACACAATACCTTGAGATTTCAAGCTATCTCGGATGATCCTCTAGTGGATTCTCCTCAACCACTAGGCATGGCTTGTAGAAGTCCAGTTCATCGAGTAGAGGAAGCTCGAAAGTAATTGGGCGACTAGACGAATCATGGAATTTAGTCGATCATTAATTGGAGTAATTAACGTGGGTGCTAGGTATGTTGGTCGGCCAAATTGGGCCTCTTCCTGAGTCACGTTAAGGATCCACACCTGTTGGGTGCAACATTGAGAGTGCCTGTGATTTTTCGTGAGTAAGAGCAATCACTGACCATATTCGTCGATGGTGAATCAGATCCCTAAAGTTCCATGCCTAACATATGGGCAATTTGATTGTATGTCGACTTGGAATGATGGAGGTGGTATTCCAACTCCAGCACATGACCCTTGAGCTACACATTAATGTTGTGTTGATCTCTATAATGATGGCCCAAGACATTGCGCAAGGCCCAAAGGTAGTCTCATGAGGTTCAAAACTCACGGGCTTTAGCATTAGCCACCATGCTTCAAAAGTGGTGGAGAATTCCACTATCAAAGTGCTCTATTAAGCTCCATTAAGTTTTTCCCAACTGCTGCCTACAATTACGAAAGTAAACTGCAGTCATTTCCTTAATTTCTGGAAACCAACTACAGTAATTTCCTTAAATTACGAAAATCAATTGCAGTTAATTAATTTCTTGTTGGGAGCTTCTGAAGTGGTCCATTACTCCATCTGGAGTTCTTTACCATGATCTGTGGAACACCTAACACATAGCCAATAGAAGCTTGATGGAAGCTTGGCTATATATGTTTCTGTTTGGTCCCCAAGCTTGCATCTCAATCCCCTTCAGTTTTACACCATTAAGTTGAGAGAGCAAAGCTTGGAAGTGCCTTCTAGATTATCTGTGTTCTTTATTTTCTGCTTGCCTGAGGTTGTTATGCCTCCACTGTGCACAGATTTGGCGATTTTTATGTGAAGAGAATCTGCACGCGAGTGGCATTGTGTGTATGTTGTCATGTGCTCTTCCCGTGAGCTTTTATATCCTACTCATTCCTAAATAGTGTACAATGTAGAGACTAGGATTACCCTTCAGCTGAAATGATTTCTTGTACTGTCTACATAAACTTATGAACGATGGCATAAGTGATTGTTATTTGTTAGGGGTTGTTAGATTCTTATTATCTGATGAAAGATCCTGATCACTGAATTGTAAGCTTCTGTTGGAGAAATCAAGACTTTTCACATACACAGCGTTCCAACGAGAACAAATTAATCTCCAAAAGTCATTCACTCAGCGAAATTCATCAATGTTTAACCAGAACTTGAGCACGGAAAGGTTGTTCAGTCTCAAGCATACTTGTTGACATCTGAAGCCGATTATTAATCAGGCAAGAGGGTTGCATTCTTTGTTAATAATTAGAGAAATAGTGACAGAGTGCATCAATGGCCAGAGGTATTTATCTTGGGCATTAAAGTTTCATCTTTTGATTCTTTTTGAAACTTTAAAGTATTTAATTCCACATATTAAGAATCCATGTTTATATTAACATTTGGTATCAGAGCCTTAATTTATCTCTGCCTTGATGTGTGCAAATTTACAACAGTGCTTTAATTTTATTTTATCTTGTGAGGAATTATTGCCATCATTTGGAGTAATACTAATATTTATCGCAGTTTTTACTCATACTCTGTCATTTATAGTTCTCTTATAGTTCTGGGTATATTAGTGCGGAGTCATATGGAGTTTATTTAAAATGTCATTTTGACTTATTCTTTTTACCAAACATTTTTTTTTACTCTGGTTAAAAAAAAAATGTTTATAATTTTATAAGTAAATTCTTAAGTGTTTTGTTGCGGTAATTGTTTCCGCTTTGCATATTTTTTAAATTCTTCATATTAAACTGTGTATACGCCATTTCACGTAGCATGAAATGTGAAGTACTGTGTATATTTTTGTTTATGCAATTTATAAGAAATAATGTCTAGTGATCCATATAATTTTAATTGATTAGAGAATAGCCATAACATCTCTAATTAAATAATATTATATATTATGATAGATTAGGATCACATAAAGATTATTTAGACATTAATTGTAATTAACTATACTAAATATAATAGATTTTATCCCACAGGAATTTTTATTATATTTATGTAATTAATTAGGATAAAATTTCATAACTTACCCACAAGAGTTATGAATTAATAGTTTTATCATAAAGTTCAAAACTATGAATAATTGAATATGCTTGAATTGAAAATTTAGCCCACAGGAAATTTTTATGTCATTAGATTCAATTTTGAGCATGATTTACATTGGTAAACATGAAATTTTATTTAAGCCTCAATTTTAACATAAGCATGTGATTTTTTTTTAATTTTAAGGCAGTTGTACAACCTGGAAATTTCTCTGAAATTTGTTGTGATATCCCTGAAATTAAGGGAGATAACTATAAGGTTTGGAAGGAGAGGGTTCTCCTTCATTTGGGGTGGATGGACATAGACTACGCTATTAGGAAAGATGAACCACCAGCACTCACTAATACCAGCACTACAGCAGACATCATGCTTTATGAACAATGGGAGCGATGTAATCGTCTAAGCATGATGTTCATTAAGACTAAAATTTCAGCTGGTATTTGTGGTTCCTTTGATCAGCATAAAAAGGTCCGAGACTTGTTGAAGGCCATCGATGATCAATTCGTCACTTCAGACAAGGCACTAGCAAGCACCCTAATCATGAAGTTCTCATCCCTAAGGCTCACCAGTGTGAAAGGTGTGCACGAGCACATCATGTAGATGAAGGACACTATGGTTCAATTGAAGAAACTCGAGGTTGAAATATCAGAGTCCTTCCTAGTGCACTACATCCTGAACACCCTTCAGCACCAATACGGACCTTTCAAAATCTCATACAACATACATAAGGATAAATGGTCAATAAATGAACTTATGACCATGTGTGTTCAAGAGAAAGAGAGACTGGTGATGGAACTAGGAGAAAGTGCAATGCTAGCAACATGTGGAAAGGGAAAATATCAAGCCAATTAGAAAGGGAAAGGTAAAGTACCTCACCAAGCCAATATCAAGAAGGATTCCAAGTGTTTCTTCTGTAAAAAGAAGGGACACATGAAGAAGGAATGCGCCAAATTTCAGAAATGGCTTGCGGACAAAGGCAATTTAATCTTGTTTGTTTGTTATGAATCTAATATGATTAATGTTAATATTAACACATGGTGGGTTGACTCTGGATCGACAATTCACATTTCGAATTCCTTGCAAGGTTTGCAAAAGCTAAGGAAGCCAGTGGGAAGTGAGCAAAGCATATTATCAGGAAACAAGATGGGCTCGCATGTGGAAGCTATAGGAACATGTTATTTAACTTTAAGTAGTGGTTTTGTTTTAGAATTAGAAAAGACGTTTTATGTTCCAAGCTTTTCTAGAAACTTGATTTCAATTTCAAGGCTTGTACCTTTTGGATATTCCTTTAACTTTTCAGAAAAAATCCTTCAGTCTATTTTATAAATCTGATTATGTTGGGAATGGTATTTTGTCTAATGGTCCTTACTGCATTAATTTACAAAATAATGTCACTTATGATTCAATGCATGTTCACACTGGCACTAAAAGATGTGTTATTAAAGAAGATTCCTCTAAATTATGGCACCGAAGACTAGGTCATATCTCCATAGAAAGAATTAAAAGATTGGTAAATGAAGGAGTACTTAATACTTTGGATTTTACTGATTTTGAGACTTGTGTGGACTACATAAACGGAAAGCAGACCAACAAGTCAAAGAAAGGTGCCAATAGGAGTTCGGACATATTAGAGATCATACATACTGATATATGTAGTCCAGACATGGACTCACACGGTCAGAGATACTTCATCTCCTTTATAGATGATTACTCACGATATATGTATCTCTACATGCTTCATAAAAAGAGCGAAGCATTAGATGCCTTTAAGATATTTAAGGCTAAAGTAGAGAAACAATGCGGCAAACAAATTAAGATCGTGAGATTAGATAGAGGTGGAGAATATTATGGTAGATACATAGAAGATGGACAAGCACCTGGGCCATTTGCAAAATTTCTTCAAGAGCATGGGATTGTTGCCCAATACACCATGCTTGGTTCACCCGACTAGAATGATGTAGTAGAAAGAAGAAACCGAACATTATTGGACATGGTGCGGAGTATGCTTAGCAGCTCCAATCTTCCTAACTCCTTGTGGACTGAAGCACTTAAGATGGCAGTGTATATATTAAACTGAGTTCCAACCAAGGCTATTCCTAAAATGCCATTTTAATTATGGAAAGGTTGGAAACCGAGTTTGCGACATATGCACGTTTTGGGATGCCTGTCTGAAGTGAGAATTTATAATCCATAGGAGAAGAAGCTAGACCCAAGGACCATTAGTGGGTATTTCATTAGATATGCTGAAAGGTCTAAATGTTACAGATTTTATTGTCCATATCACAACACTAGGATTGTGGAATCAAGAAATGCAAAGTTTCTTGAAAATGACTTGATCAGTGGGAGCGATCAAACCAGGAACATAGTTTTTGAGAAAGATCATTCAAAGTTTCAACCTTCCACCTCAAATGATAGATTGTTCATTGTTCAGAGCACCCCTCAAGTACAAACTGGTGTTGAACAACCAATTGTTGAAGTTCCACAAGTTGCTGATGACGTTCCAGTAGATCAGGGAGTTCAAGAGTTGCCAAGAACTTTTGAACAACAAGTTGAACCACATACTTCTCAGGAAGATGATGGTACAACATTAAGAAGATCTACTAGACCAAAGAGATTAGCAATTCCTGATGATTATGTTGTGTATCTGCAAGAATCTAACTACAACATTGGAGCCGAAAATGATCCTGAATCATTTTCACAAGCCATGAGTTGCAAAGAATCAGAACTATGGTACAATGCCATGAAGGAAGAGATGAATTCTATAAAGAGTAATGAAGTCTGGGATCTTGTTGAGCTGCCTAATGGTGCAAAAGCCATTGGATGTAAATGGGTCTTTAAGACAAAGAAAGACTCATTGGGCAACATCGAGAGATACAAGGCAAGACTTGTTGCTAAGGGATTCACTCAGAAAGAAGGAATCGACTACATGGAAACTTTTTCTCCTATATCTAAGAAAGATTCCTTGCATGTTATTATGGCATTAGTAGCCCATTTCAACTTGGAGTTGCAACAAATGGATGTGAAAACAACATTTCTCAATGGAGATCTAGAGGAGGAGGTTTACATGAAACAACCTGAAGGATTCCCCTCTAGTGATGGTGAGCAATTGGTTTGCAAGCTCAAGAAGTCATTATATGGTTTAAAACAAGCATCCCGCCAATGGTATTTGAAATTCCATAATGTAATTTCTTCTTTCGGTTTTGTAGAAAACATTATGGATCAATGTATATACCTGAAAGTTAGTGGGAGTAAAATTTGTTTTCTTGTTTTATATGTGGATGACATTTTGCTAGCAACCAATGATAAGGTTTTGCTACATGAGGTGAAACAATTCCTCTCTAAAAATTTTGATATGAAGGATATGGGTGAGGCATCTTATGTCATTGGCATTAAGATCCATAGAGACAGATTTCGAGGCATCTTGGGTCTGTCTCAAGAAACCTATATTAATAAAATTTTAGAGAGATTTCGGATGAAATATTGTTCACCAAGTGTAGCTCCCATTATGAAGGGTGATAGGTTCAATTTGAACCAATGCCCAAAGAATGATTTTGAAAGGGAACAAATGAAGAACATTCCATATGCTTCTATTGTCGGAAGCCTAATGTATGCTCAAGTTTGCACAAGACCTGACATTGCATTTGTTGTGGGAATGTTGGGACGATATCAGAGTGATCCAGGTTTAGACCACTGGAGAGCTGCAAAGAAAGTAATGAGGTACCCTCAAGGCACCAAAGACTACATGCTTATGTATAAATGGATGGACAATTTGGAAGTAATTGGCTACTCAGATTCTGACTTTGCTAGATGTGTTGATTCACACAAATCAACATCAGGTTACATTTTTATGATGGCCGGTGGAGCTGTATCATGGAGGAGTGCCAAGCAAACCTTGATTGCCACTTCCACAATGGAAGTCGAGTTCGTCTCATGTTTTGAGGCTACTTTACATGGTGTATGGCTTAAGAGTTTCATTTCTGGGCTTAGAATTATGGATTCTATCTCTAAGCCATTGAGAATATATTGCGGCAATTCAGCTGCTGTTTTTATGGATAAAAACAACAAAAGTGGGAGTCGAAATAAACATATCGACATTAAGTATTTAGCTATAAGGGAATGTGTTAAAGAAAAGAAAGTGGTCATTGAGCACGTCAGCACTGAGTTGATGATCATTGATCCTTTGACTAAAGGCATGACACCATTTAAATTCAAGGATCATGTAATGAATATGGGACTTGGTCCCATTATGTAGTTTCTCATTGTATGGACAATGTTACCTTAATGAAATTCTTAATTATTGTGATGTTTTTCTCATATTTATGTGCACCTTAATTTGATTTGAGAAAACTCATTTGTGTAGGACCAAGAATAAACATAAGGTTTATTCATTAAGAAATTGTTGCCACATAAATTATAATAAGAATAAATACATAGTAATACATGGAAGATAATACTCGTCATTAGAGGACTTATTACCATGATTCATGTATCTATTACTTAATATAGATTATCAATGGGTTTTAAGATGAGACATTAAGATTGGAAGTATGGACCAAGTGGTAGAATGTTAAGCTCCATTAAGTTTTTCCCAATTGCTGCCTACAATTACGGAAGTAAACTGTAGTTATTTCCTTAATTTCTGGAAACCAACTGCAGTAATTTCCTTAAATTATGGAAATCAACTGCAATTAATTAATTTCTTGTTGGGAGCTTCTAAAGTGGTCCATTACTCCATCTGGAGTTCTCTACCATGATCTATGGAACACCTGACACATAGCCAACAGAATCTTGATGGAAGCTTGGCTATATATGTTTCTGTTTGGTCCCCAAGGTTGCATCTCAATCCCCTTCAGTTTTACACCATTAAGTTGAGAGAGCAGAGCTTGGAAGTGCCTTCTAGATTATCTGTGTTCTTTATTTTCTGCTTGCGTGAGGTTGTTATGTCTCCACTGTGCACAGATTTGGTGATTGTTATGTGAAGAGAATCTGTACGCGAGTGGCATTGTGCGTACGTTGTCATGTGCTCTTCCCGTGAGCTTTTATACGCTACTCATTCCTAAATAGTGTACAGTGTAGAGACTAGGATTACCCTTCAGCTGAAACGATTTCTTGTACTGTCTACATAAACTTATGAACGATGGCATAAGTGATTGTTATTTGTTAGGGGCTGTTAGATTCTTATTATCTGATGAAAGATCCTGATCACTGAACTGTAAGCTTTTGTTGGAGAAATCAAGACTTTGCACATACACAACGTTCCAGCGAGAACGAATTAATCTCCAAAAGTCATTCACTCAGCGAAATTTATCAATGTTTAACCAGAACTTGTGCACAGAAAGGTTGTTCGGTCTCAAGCATACTTGTTGACATCTGAAGCGGGTTTTTAATCAGTCAAGAGGGATGCATTCTTTGTTAAGAATTGGAGAAATAGTGACAGAGTGCATCAATGGCTGGAGGTATTTATCTTGGGCATTAAAGTTTCATTTTTTGATTCTTTTTTAAACTTTAAAGTATTTAATTCCGCATATTAAGAATCCTTGTTTATGCTAACATGCTCATCTCCATTCCCATTAGAGGAAGGGTGAGGAGGTCGACCTCGCCCATGCCCTCCTCTAATGGGACTTCCTTGCTCTTGAACCATCGATGTAAGGGTACATAATGTAGGGTTTTGAGATAGCCGACAGACCACCCTTTCTCGAAAGCCAAAATTGAATTGCAAGGTGAGAGCAGTCATTGTTTTAATGGTGGATGGTAGCCGCATTGGGAAAGTGGAGAAGGAACGTGCTTAATGCACATTAAATGCTCGGGGGGGTGGACTTGACAGTTGATGCCACCCCCTCTCTCCCTTCTTGAGGTACAATGAAAAATTAGTTGTGTGCTCCGTGAAATTGTGTTTCTAAGATGGAAGTAATGCTAACTTGATGTGCATATACGTTAGTGTTGTCATGATTTCCACCGAGACCTAGTGGAATAAAGATACAAATTTTACAAAACAACTAATTCAGAATTAATTGATAATGCATTCTAACTGGTCTACTTTGATTTTTAATCTATAGCTTCTTTTAAGTATGCATTATTAAATCAATAAACCATGATAATTTTATAGAAAAAAATGGTGAAAAGACACATTCAAAGTAGTGGAGTAACTGATTTTCAAGCTTAATCTAGTTAAAGTTCTAAATTCTAGATATATGACATAACTCAAACTTAATGAAATATATTTGAAATCGAAAATTGTAATAGAAATTTTCCAATTTTATCGAAATATGTATTGGTTACATGTTTAATAATTGGCACAACATCCTTGATATGACTTAAATATTCTCCACAAATATTTTTAATGTGTATTTAACACTTCTCATGTTTATTTCATTTAGGAAAATATTGCATTAATATTGAGCTCCGAACAATTACTTAGTGAACCTTAATTAATGTGTTCACACCAACTACTTAATGGGTCTTCTTTCGTGAGCATGACCGCACTATATTAATTATTCAATGTGTATTCCCTAAGTGATATGCATATTCTTCTTAAATACATTACACAACATATATATTTTTTTCCACTGGAAAAATCCGTAATATTTCATTATAAATATGAAAGATTACATATGTAGATGCTTTGTCGCATATGCCAAACTGTTCAGTGCATTTTCAAGATATTTGCAGATCAGTGCTGTATATCTGTCTGTTACATTTACAAAAATTGTGCAAAAATGGTGCCATTTAAGGCAAACCTCGATCTATTTACATATATATCATATTGTGCAGTCAAATAACAAAAAAGACTGATTGTTAAGTCGCTTGTAGACCCGCAGTAGGATATGACGGGTCTATATATGGCCGATGGTGGTATTTCTGCTCCTGCTGTTCCAAAGATTCAGTGATTTCCCATAAGCCATTTTCCATCACCGCGGCCTCCTTGGAAAGCTTGTCAGCAGTCTGGTTATGTTCTCTGTATATATGAGATATGTGAAATGAGTTAAAAGCCTCCATTAGTATAAAGACTTCATCAAGCAGTATATTTAGAGTGTGTGAGTGACATGTAGTAACTCTATTGACCCAATTAACGACAATCTGAGAATCTCCATAGATGTTGATGCTGGTGCAATGATGGCTGAGTGCAAAATGAAGTAAGTGGCGGAGAGATATGAGCTCAGAGTAATTGTTTGTGCCAGCCCCCAGTCCTACTTTGATGTGATAGAAGTGCCTCAATGATTTGTGTATAATGATGCCCCCTCCACAGCCATGTTCGTTTGCAGCCCCATCGAAGAAAGCCCAAGGTGAGCTCATGTCGATATTGGGAGGAGGGGTCGGCCGTCGCTGTTTTGGGGGAGGGGGATTCGGTAGTTCGTTATATGCTGTAATGATACCAGCTTCAACGAGAGACCATGTAGGCTCCCATCCATCGAATATCATTCTGTTCCTAGTCTTCCATATAGACCAATTTACAATGATCGGAAGGTTTACAGATTTCGAACCACTGTGTCTGTTCCCCCAATCCATCCACGCGTTGATAAGGTCTGTACCAGACCAATCGCCCGAAAACTGTAAGTGATGTTTGATATGATGCCATAATTGATTTACAATGGGGCATCTTAAAAATAGGTGTTCGGTGGTCTCTGTGTCTGCTTTGCACAGCACACAACGCGAAGGACCGGATACCGCCCTGCGCTTGAGGTGTTCGTCAGTGGGAATGCGGTTGCGAAGGACACACCAAGTAAATAACTTAGACCTGGGCGATGCATTAAGCTTCCAAATCTGGTGCCACCATCTATCAAGCACCTCCGGCTTTCTGTGAGAAATAATGACTTTGTATCCCTCACGAGGAGAGTAAATCCCACTATCAGCAATCTGCCAGATGAGTTCATCCGGTCCATCCACAATTCTGATATGGGATTCTGAGAGGGCGTCACAGTATGCTTTCCATGGTTCGTGCCATCTGATCGGGATGTCTAACTGTGTGCCAGATTTCCAAGCCTGATGCAATATGTCCGAGCCCTCAGGGTCAGCGATCTGCGCAAGCACTCTAATGTCACGGGAGTTTAGGAGGGCAATCAGGTCTGAGTGAAGTCTGTGTCTTCCTCCGCATCCACTCCATGGATCCATTCCGATGCGTGCTCTGTTCCCACTTTTTATGCGCCATATGATGTTGCTCCTGAGGAGGGGGAGGGAGTGTAGGAGGGCTTTCCAAATGGAAGAGATGCCCATTCTGTTCCAGCTTGGGAGTCTGGCCCAATCGATGATGTCGAGAGGCCAGATGTACTTATGGTATACAATCTCTGTCCATAAACTGTGGGAAGTCAGCAATGCCCAACCCATTTTAGCAGCGAGGGCTTTTGCAAAGGATGCCAGGTCCTTTAATCCCCAGCCCCCCCACTTCTTAGGGAGGGCAATCTTACTCCAGGAGATCCAAGCAAAGGTGCGCTTCTCTTCCTTTCCAGCCCACAAATATCTGTTGCAGAGTCTCTGAATCTTTGAGAGAATGTTTCAGGGAATCCATGCTAAAGCCATCCAAAAAACAGGAGTTGCTTCCAGCACAGATTTGATCAGAGTTAATCTGCCTGCTCTGGATAGGTATCTGAAGTACCAACAAGTTATTTTCTTTTCAATCTTGGTGACAAGCCATACCCAGTCGGCAATTTTTTGGTTTGTAGGCTTTAGCCAATATCCAAGGTATTTAAGACCTCGATCCAGAGGTTGTGTGATAAATGGAAAAGCCTGCATGGCCGATTGTGATTCAGCTACAGATGTACCAACCATAGTGATGGAAGACTTCTCATGGTTGACCACCATGCCCGTGGCATGTGAAAAAAGATTAAGGATTCTGTTGAATGATGAGGTATCCCGAATACTTCCATCGAGAAGTATAAGGACATCGTCCACGAATAGAAGGTGAGTTAGGAAGCAAGCTTCTGAGATCTTTAGGCCCCGGATAGTTCCATCCCTCTTTGCATCAATGATGAGACGACTGAGCGCTTCTGTAACCAATAGGAACAAGAGGGGGGAAAGGGGACATCCTTGACGAAGTCCCCTTTCAGAGTGGAAGAAATGGGATGCAGCACCATTTATCAGAATACTATAAGTAGGAGAGGTAATGCATGCCATAATCCAAGTGATAAGCTGATGTGGAAAGCCCAGGTGAATGAGAATCATTTTGATGTAAAGCCAGCTGACTCTATCGAAAGCCTTTGAGAGATCGATTTTGAGAAGAATACTCTTGAGGTGCTTGGTCCAGATAGAGTGAATGGCTTCCTGGGCAGAGCCAATGGCTTCATGAATCTGCCTGTTTTCCAAGAAAGCAAATTGCTGAGGAGCAATGTGATTGGAAAGGATGGGTCTGATCCTGTTGGCTATGATCTTGGATATGATCTTGTAGAGTACATTGCATAGCGAAATGGGACGAAAATCAGCAAAGGATGATGGCGAGTCGGACTTGGGAATAAGCGCAATGAAGGTAGAATTTATAGCATGATAGATCTGACCTGAGGTTCTGCTTTCCTCTACCACCCTTAATATGTCCTCACCCAAGATGTCAAAAAAAGCCAGATAGAATTCAATGGTCCATCCATCAGGGCCCGGGCTCTTTTCCTTCTGAAACCATTTAATGGTGTTCTCCAATTCAATCATGGTGACAGGAGCATTTAGATCCTCCAAGTCTTCATTGTTAACGAACCTCGGGAAATGGGAAGCGACACGGAAGATTTCAGCCAGGTTGGAGCCCTCAGGGCATTTGAAGATGCCTTTGAAATAGGAGGTACCCATGCTAGAGAGCTTGTTGAAAGAGTCTGCCAGACCCCCATCCGGATAGGGAAGGTTCCAGATGGTATTTGCAACCCTCCTCCCATTTGCAAAATTATGGAAGAATCTGGAATTTTCATCCCCAGCCTTGAGCCAAGTAGCTCTACTTCTCAGCCTGATCGATTCTTCTCTGAGTCTGAGAATGCTAGACTTCTGCTCTTCTAGATCAACCAGCCTATGCTTGCTATCCACAGAGATAAAGCCCAAGTTTTGTTCATCCAACAGGGCGAGTATGTCTGCTTCTATCGTGGTGAGCAGTTCATCTTCCCTTGCCTTTTTCCTCTTGGCCCATTCAATCACAATATGCTTGAGTTCCGTCAAATTTTTTACAAATCCCCTGGCCAAAGAGGGTTCTCTGTCAATAGGGTGAGCTGCCCAAAAGTCAGTGACCAGCTTAGAGAAACCAGGGTCCTGTAACCAATGATGGTTGAATTTAAAAGGAGCTTTTGGTTTAGGGTGAGGGCCCAGAATTTCCATCAGGATGGGAGAGTGATCCGAGATTCCCCCCGAACTTACCCACTGTTTATAGTGATGGAGATTGCGGAGCAACGGTCCCTTGATCAGATAACGATCAAGTCGACGAGCCAAGGCTGCTGATCCGATCCTTCGGTTCCTCCATGTGGGAAGAGGGTGATGCATAGGGATGTCGATGAGATCGTGCTGTTCAAGCAGATGCCTCATGAAGTCTGAAATGGGATCTGATTGAGCAGATGAGCCCCAAGATTCACCATATCCCAAGGAGAAGTTTAGGTCGCCTCCAATGATCAGGTTTTCCTCTTGCAGCAAAGAACGATTAAGGAGGGTGCGCCAGAATCCTTCCCTCTGCTGACAAGGACCATAAATATTGATGATGCGCAGTGGCATCCCAAGGTCTTTTGAAAAAATGTCAGCACCCAAATATCCTGGTCCACCCCATGAGGAGTCCAATCTGATGGAAAGAGGGTTGAGCCCAATGGCCAGACCACCTGAACGGCCCATAGCATCCAACCCCATGTATTGCCATTACACAACATATATATATTTAGGATAAGAATATAATTATCGCATTTTATGATTAAAAATTGGCGATAATAAGCATATAACTATTCCATTTTATGATTAAAATTTTATGATAGATATTTTTACAACTATCACATTTTAATTAGAATTGGAAGATAGTTACTTTTTACAAGTTATTGGGCATTGAATTTGATTCTAGTTATATTTAAAATTCCTGTGTGGGGAAATTTACAATTTGGCATGAAGAACCTTTATTGTTGGTCAATATATGCATAAAAATTTATGGAATTGGAAATTGATAAAATTATGATTGTTGATCAATACATACATAAAAATTTATGGAATTAGAAGTTGATGAAATTATTATTAAAAATAATAGTGTAAATAGTAATTTAGTTTAATATTCTCTGTTTTTTTAAATAAAATAAAATATTTAAAAATATAAATAAATTAAAATTTTAAAAATTAAAATACAAACTCATTATTCTCAACCGGTCAACAAGAACATGATGTTATTATCTCTAGAAGAAACCGCATTATGCCAATTTACTCAACAGTACACGTAAGTGCAAACACATTGCCCATATAATGGATTAAAAAATAGATAATTAACGAACAATGTTTATCAAAAGAATCATTGGTCACGTGAAAGTATGGTGTACATAAAAGCCATGCACGTCTACTGTGCATATATTTTGGCCGCTTGTAACACGGGTTCCATTGATCAACTCTAAAGTTACAATATTCTTCGTTTTGGATTACGTGAGCACCCACACCTTGAAAAGGGATATATACCTATGTGCATGTGCGCGGATAAATTCGTGTTTCATTACAAGCAAGGGTGGTTGTTCGAACTCATTATTTATTTAGAGACGACAATATTAAAATGGTTAGTTTTTAAAATGAATATAATTATTTTCTTTTATAGGTATTTTTCGAGAGTGAAAGATTATTGGTATATAAATTATTAGTTCGTTATTTTAAGTGATTTATTTTTTTTGAATAAGAGTGATGAATCAATTTGTATTCACAAATAGTAAGAAGAAATACTTATCTTTATTGTTAATTTAACAATTAAATTATGAATATAAAAATCAGAATAGAGAAATTATGTCTAATTTTTAAAATCATCAAAATAATTTCTCTAATATAATTTTTACCAAAAAGTTTCTTATATTTATACATCACAAAACCCTGAATTCAAAAACTAAAATATGATAATTTTTTCAAAATAAATAAATAAATAAAAACAAAACCAAACACAAAACTAAAAAAGTGTGACCTACTGTATTTTCTTAAATATAATAATTATGGAAAAGTATCTTCCTTTGTGCAAAGTATAATAGTCATCTATCATATTGGAGGCATTTTGTCTTTTAATTTAACTATTAGGAAATAAATTAAAGTGATCATAGTAAACAAATTTTAATTACTATATATAAAATAATAATTAACCATTCGCAATAGAATTTTAAAATACAACTAAAAAGATCTTGAAGATTTTGAAAAATCTCACTCACTTTAATGTTAAAGGTGAAAACTCACTTTATTACTTTAATGATAAGTAATTATAAAGCACACGGCACAAATTCTAAACCACAATGCTCGTGAACATTATAATTTATCATTTTACAATTTTACTCCAACATCTTATGAACATGATTCTAAATTAAGGAAAAAACTATTATTATTAATTTAATTTTAATTTAAAATTGATAAATAATTAAATTAATTTTAAAAATAAAAATAAAAGAGATAAGTGTGAGGTGATTTATTATTGAGTCGGATTAATTTAACCAACAAATTTTTAAAATTTAGATCATATTTTTAAGAATTAAGTAGAAGTTTATACTTTATTTAAAGAAATAATTTTGGTTTTTAGAAAACATTTTCACAAGTTAATTATTATTGGAGACTCTAAAAATATTATTAGATATTTACACCTTTTTCTCTCTTGACCCTAAGTCAAATTCAATCTTTTAACAAATTCATTTTGTTATGGACTCTATCCCAAAGGCAAGTATTCCTTAGATTTAAGGGAAAGTAATTCCTTGGCATCATTTCTTACCTCCAAAGCAGTAGGGCACTCATCTAGAACCTTGAGGATTAATTCTAGAGCATCATTCTTGTTGTTACTTAATTTATGATCCTTCCATGAGGATCAAGTCTTAACACTTTTCTTGTTAGATTTATTAGTTCCATCAAAGTCTTAGTGGACTCGTGCTCTCCTTTAGGGATTTATTATGGTCATCATTGTAATTATAGGTTTGTATACCTCCCATAGTGCAAAGTATGTAGCTCAGTATGTTGATGTAATGGGGAATTTATGGAAGGGAATTGTGGATTAGCTTACCCCTTCCACCCACATACATGCCTCTCTCCTTGTGGCTCTTATGTACTTCATACATATAATGCATTTGATGCATGAAGACTTGGTTGTCACTTTTTCGAATGTCTTGATCTATGTTATGGCCTATTCCAAGAGCAAGGAACCCCCAATCACTATGATCGAAATTACTGACATGCAAGAGGATATATGTCATATTTAGTTCAGGCTAGAGAATTGACATCCTAATTAGCCACCATGATCGACATTTTAATAGGTCAATGACCCCACCCCCAACATAAAGGATGAACTAGGGAGTTTGAGGTTTCCATTAGAGGATCTTCAGGTCACTGTAGAGGGGGAAATATTGTTGTCTATGGATTTTGGATTCTGTTCAACTCCACTGGTTTTAATTGCATTTGGATTTTCCTCACAAGTTTCTTCTCTCGAATTTGAACTTAGAAGCTCCCTAAATACATGGTTGAAGTTGATGAATGACCACTCAGACTCTCTCTAGGTTAAATTATCAATATAGGTCAAATTTGACATGTTTATGTCTAAGGGTGTTCTACAAAGTGTACTTATTCACACAGCGGATTTGATATAGCCAAATATAAATATACTTTGACATATCTAACTCAAGACAAAATTTTAGCTAAATCTACTAAAACTAATTTTGTAAAAGATTTTATGTAATTTATTATGTCCCAAATACATAGTTTACTTAGTAAATTCTCATATATATATATATATATATATATATATATATATATATGTATGTATATATATAATGTTACACATAATGATAAAAGAAAACGTTGCACATCCTTGTTCAATTTTGATCCTTAACCTAAGATCATTTTTCAATTGTAAAATGAGAAATTGTAAGTTTTTTTGTAAATTCAAAATGTTTGTTTTAATACTGAAGATAATTACATTATAGAGCTCCAGAAAGACGAAACATCAGACATCTGAATAGCTACGGAATCTCCAGGAAGACCTAATTGGGCTTTGATTCAACCACCACATAAACAACTCAGATTCACAACATAATACAATATGAAAGACACAAAAACATCAAACATATGACACATAAACAACATGGACCATATGGCAAACAACGACCACAGAAAACATAGAAAATTACAAACACATGCTACAACACTTACCCAAGCCTATAGTATGAGAACAACTACAATTGATTTGAAAAAGATGCATGGCTCCAATGAAACTCCATCTATCTAAAACAAAGTGATTACATGGAGCCACTTCTCCATAGAAAGCTTGGAGGAAGTAGAGGTTACACCACCAACTTTCAATTGCCACCATGCGCACATACCAACAAAATACGACCCGCAAGACCATGATAATAACCTAATGGAGGATGTGCAACATGAGCAATGTGTGCTCAGGTAATATACTTCTGCAAAAAATGATATTGGGCCAAGCCACAAGCTGCACAAGACATTGAATTGATACAAAGAGGCCAAGCCACAAAATAACCACAAAGTAATGCTCCAGAGAACCCATGCTCTCCAAAAAAAGAATCATAAGTCAACCCATATTCATAACAAAACCCTGACCTAGAGCGCATTAATAACTGAGATGCACTAAAAATTCCCAAAAAATAAAACAATACCACTAGTCTAGGATTTCCAACTAAGATCAGAGGACAATTCTTGCCACGCCATCCTCTCCTTGAGATAAATGTTCTTCCAACATAACATCTAATACAACTACTTCCAGATCACTATATACATCCCTGTCAAGAGAAAATAAAAAAATTATATATATAGATGATTATATTATTTTTAATTTTTTAAAATGTAATTTATAATGATTTATATTTTTTTCATTTAACTAAATTATAAAGAAAATATATAATGTAATGATTTGAAAACTATTAATAAAATTGGTGTATTTTTCAATTCAATTATAAAATATATATATGATATAATGGTTGTATTTTATTTTTATTTGTGAATTGGTGTATTTTTCAATTCAATTATAAAAAAAGTATATAATATAATGGTTGCATTTTTATTTTTATTTATATGTTCACAAGTACAATATTGTACGGGAAATATATTTATACTGTCAATATATTTAATAATATCAATACATTCAATATATTTAACCTTTTCTATCTCACTTGAAAGAATTGGGGAAGATTCCATTAATTTCTCCCCACTACTCAGGGCAATCCCAATTAACCTATTTTATTGTATTTAAAAAAAATATATCAATTTTCAAATCCATTAGTTAAAATAAACTTACATTCTCATTACAATTTGATCTTAAAAACAGTTTAAGTTTCCTAACCTTTTAGTTAAAATAAAAATATTTAAAATCCAATTCAACTATAATCATTCACATGATGACTTAAGAATTTATGTAAAAAGTGAATACGTAGGTATTTACAATTACTTAAGTATTTATGTAAAAAATGAAGAGATGGGTATTTACGATTGATTAAGAGAACATGATTTTGTAGGGTCTCATGTAAACATTTTCAATAATTAAAGTTTGTGTTCAATGTTCTAAGAGTATTTTATATTATATTATTATAAAAAAGTGTTATGTAATTTCGATTTATGATTTATTTATTATTTATTATTTTATTAATTAATGTTTATGATCAATTTTTTTCAAAAGAATGGGTAGTATTTTGTATTATAATGAAAAATAAAAGATCTGAACAAACAACCAGAGGAGAGGAGAATGATAACCAAAATCAAGAGGGCTCCTACTCTCAATTACAGAACCGAAGGGATAGGCACGCAGTGCATGATCGCGTCAGGGGAACATATCAATTTGTGTATTGAAGATCTGGTGAAGCAATGGGCATCCATGGATGGCTTGGAACTAGGACAATCAGATCTGGTTCGACATTGGACAGATTTGGAGGCCCCTTTGCAACAGAGAGGTGGGTGAGTAGATCTAGAGATGCAAACTCGGATAGGACCACAGTCAATAGAAATATCCTTCTGCATGCAACGAAGGTTGACAAACACGAGCAAGTTACAAGTGGTGTTTTGGTACAACATAACAATAGATCTCCTTCCCCTCATGGTGACTGGTCTTCATAGATATGAATCGATCCCCCCATAAAGGAATCATGGGGTGCACAATCAAGTGTATGAGCTTACATATCTGTATCAAGATCAGTGGATCGCAAGAGATCTTAAAATTGGATTTCTCAATCTTATTATTGTGAGGTTATTTCCCTATATATATTTGGATCGGGATAAGATTATGATCTCAGAAGTTTCAATTAATACAGGTCTACCTAGTATAAGCCCATATCTATCACAGAGGTGCACAAATAATAATAATACTACAGATATGGAGGTGGAGGATGTCTATCAAGCCTTTGTAAAGACTTCATATGAAAAACTCGCGATGATCTTCAAAAAGTCAAATCATGAAGCACAATACCTAGAACCACATGAAGGAGCCCTGATCCAAATATTTATTAGAAAACTGTGAGGGAAATCTATCTGTATAAGTATTTGGAATGGGATGCGGGTACAATCTCTCATGCAAGAGATTCAAGAACAACTGGGCATACCATCAAGTTTTCAAAATCTGATTTATGCAAGTAAATCACTATAGGAGGAACTCACGTTGCAACACTATGGCATTACTCCTAACGCAACCATCATCCTCAACACGAGACTTCTTAGAGGGTGCTCCAGAGCTAACTCAAAAGGACAAACTTCATTCAAGGATGCAATCAAAGGGAAGGTAGATCCCCAAACTAATCCAAAACAAATCCCAAATATACATGGGCCCTATATCATGGAGCAGAAGTCCTAGGTGTTAGCTTTGATAATCACTTTAGCTGAGGTAAACAATATTTATGCAAATTTCTATATAAGAGTAGTTATATGTAGATTTAATGGATTCTTGCCCAAAATAGAGGCTTTTCATCAATGCATTTTCTCTACTTGGACACCAAATTGTGATATCCATCTATGTTTTGAAGTTCTTTTATACAGTAAAAGATAAGGATTATGTAATAAACGAGGGACCATTGTTTTGAGAAATGTAGGGCTCTTCATGATACCTTGGATTCTGGGATTTGACGCAACCACCATGGCAGTATCCAAAATGCATGTATGTGTCAGGATACATAATCTACCATTGCATTTTTGGCACCACAAAGTATTAGAAGGAATTGGGAATTCCTTGGAGAAATTTTTAAAGGTTGATGCAGATCTAGTCTCAAAAAACATTTTTTACATTTTCCATAATATGTGTTGAAGTATACCTTAGTAAAGGTTTAGTTGATCACATCTTTTTGTTCCACAATAATCTGCAATGGACACAACCTCTCGATTATGAGAATATGACATTTCATTGCCATACATGTCTTCAAATAGGATATCTTCAAAGTGCATGTCCACAAGTTAAAAAAGACCCCAAAAGAAAAAAGAGACAACCACAAAAGCCAAAAGATTAGAAATTTTCAGAACCTCAAGAAGCAAAAGCAGAAGATGTATACACCCCAGAAAACACCTCAAACATCAATGATCAGAAATTCCATAACACCTCGTAGAAGGCTGAGGTTGAGCATAATTATGCATTAGTTCAAATGTCTTTCGTTCCACAGCAGCAAAGTAAGAAGATTAGATGATGACCTATAGCGAAAATGCCACGATGACCTATAGCGAAATTGCCAATGGAAAATGTGATGGCACATCATTAGTTAATTAGCAAGAGAGGACCATTACCAACCAAGATTATTTGGAGAGGGATTGGCGATAGGGGGAGGCTATATACATTTTATAAAGGAATATGTGAATAGGTTATTTTGGATTCCATCTTCATGTATAATAAAATTTATCTAATCTTTTTGAGGTTCAATATGAAACAAAACGCCCATGTTATCTAGTGTAGGATCAATACTTCCATACATTGGAAATATTCAAGTCATGTGAAGTGCATCATCTGTCACAATATGTGTTAGCATGAAATATTTTTGAATTTGTTCTAAAAACCACCCCTTTAGTTATTGGTGATTGATAAACCTCAACAATGATTAGAAATTGTTATCGTTCTTTAGATTTGTTGTGCATTGGATAATCCATTTCTCCTCATGTGTTTTGCGACATGTGCTTAACCACCTCTCAGGGATTTGTTAACTCTGGCAATGCGTCCTTTTACTAACACCTGAGATTTTTGGTGTAAATGAAATTGTGATTCCAACAGGTGGTATCAGAGTCAATGGTCTCAAGTTCAAAACACACACGGGTCACGCTAGGGGGTAGATTATTGGGCATTGGATATTCCAACTCTCCCTGTGTGTTTTACAACCTGTTCTTAACCACCTCTCACAGATCTCTTAACTCTGGTGATGTGTCTATTTCCTAACACATGTGGGTTTTGTTGTAATGAAAATAATGATTTCAACAAGATCTACAAAATAAATGTTAGAAATCTTACAAAATATGGCATGAAAATAGAACAACAAATAATAAAAATACATAAAATTAAAGAAACCCAAAAGAATAGTAATGTTTTTTATTATTATTCAAATGAAATAAAATTGATACATGTGATGAGGAGAATATACATACTCTTATATACAACATCCTCCTCAGTGGGATGGGTTCTTTACTACCTTGTGCTTCAACTATAACTCTCTCTGATGAAAATATCAACAAAGATTTGCTTAAATCAGTACCACTAGGAGTTGTTTCCTATGATTCAGTGCTTCCTTCAACCCAAAGAGATCAAATCCCTGTTAAAATCCATCGCAGGAAGCTCAAATATAGAAGAATAATTACAAATTAAATATGTGAAAAAACATAACTTGCAGGTTTTATGTTACATACAAATCCTGTAACCCTAGATCCCTGTAAATCCTTACAATTCAATTAAAATCCCTTATCGGATTTCAACCTTTCGGGTATGGCCCACTTAACTCTTCAATAATGGAAAAACCTCGCCAACCACACTTAATCCCTTGAGGACACCACAGTCCGATCACTTAATGGATATAGGGAACATAAAATGTTTCCATCATCGATACTTCATAGTCATTGCTCCCATGGTCACCAATGCTCAATTAAATTAACTTACTAGTTTCCAAGATTCCGAGTTTTCTAAGCTTCTACGCTAAATTTCTTCTTGGTAACTTCTTCTGGGATGATGGATCTAGGTAATAGAAAGAAGCTTCCATCATTGTATCCTAATGATCCAAGCTCTTGACGCTATTTAAAATAAGGTTATGATCTCTGGGCCTTCTAGGATTTCCAAGCTAAACTTCTATTATAGGATTCCATCCAGAAACGGTATCAACTTCGTCAACTAATAGACTCTTCCAAAAGGAAAGAATTTTTTTTTTAAGTGTTTGCCTCTCTGGGTTTATTCTCGAGTTTAACTTTCCAACTCCTCCTGATCCTCTCCACTCTTTGGGCCTCTTTATTCGTCTCTATGACTCGTTTAAGGAAACTCCTCTCCCTTTCCCCATTTCTGCAATCACTTTTGAGATAATATTAGGTGATTAAAATTATCGGGCTCTATAATTGAAAACATAGGGTTTATAGACTCCATGAGAAAGTAAAATTGCAAAAGGACTAGTATGCAAATATAGAGGTCTCGTAGGAAAATTTTCCACTTTCAAACATTTAGGTTCTCGCTCATTTTCTCATTAATGAAATAAATATTTAAAATTACATCTATTTGGTTCATATCCTTGAAGATAGGATCTGAGGACCAATTTGGGGAAAAATTAAGCTAAACTACAACAAATTGTTTAATTTTAATGAAATGCATGGAACTTTTGAATAACTCCTAATCTAACAAACCACACTTTAAGGAACCAACTCCTCTAGTAAATGATTTTGACATCTCGATTAATGAGCATTATGGCTGCTCCTACATCATACTCTAAAGGAACAAATATTTCATGGGATATTTTCCATGATTTATTCAATGGATTTTCCACTTTTTTGTATAAGTATGGTATTCATGCATGTTCCATTTTTCATTGGAAGGTTCTTCCACTTAACCAAGTACTCAACGTACACTTTTCCCTTGGTCTTCTTGATAAATCTCTTATCCAATATCCTCTTTGGCTACAAAGGTTCAACTACCAGAAACTACTTTTCCCATGGTACTGGTTGTTGCTTCTAGTTACGAGTTGGTTGCTCTATCTCAAGCTAATACTTATATAGTCTTGAAACATTAAATATTGGTGAAATTACAACTCCATGTGGTAATTCAAGCTCATAAGCAATAGCAGAAAATTTCTTTAGAATTCTACATGGTCCTATCTTTTTAAACTTTAGTTTATTGTAGTCACCCTTGGGGAATCTCTCCTTCCTCAAGTGTTGAAGTACCATATCTCCAACCTCAAAATTATACTCCCTCCTACTAAAGTTTGCTCAGCTTTTATATTTCAGACTATTTTCATACAGTTTATGTTGACTGAGTCATGAATCTCTTGTATGGTTGTAGTAAAATCCTCTCTTGTTGCACTTCTCTATTCTGATCTTCCCAAATTTCTGAGTTCCTTCACTCCTCTTAGGTTCATCCAAGACAAAATTTAGAAAGGGATTTGTCTAGTGCTTCTATTAGGATTGCCATTGTAAGCATATTTAGCTTGTGCTAAAATATGGTCCCACTATTTAGGGTGATCTCCAATAAGACTGTGCATAATATTTCCTAGGATTTTGTTCACAACTTCAATCTAACCATCAGTTTTTGGGTGATATCCTAAAATCATATTGAAATTATGTACCAAAATTCTTCCATAGTGTCCTCCACAAATGTCCCAAGAATTTAGTATCCCTGTCTGAAACAATCCTCTTGAGAATTCCATGTAGTGTTATGAGACCAACTCACAAAAGAATAGAAAAGAGAGATCAATTCCATAGAATTCAGCCTCTTCAAGGGGGAAACCTCCTTTACATTACAAAAATGAACAATTCTTGGATGATACAAATGAAAAGACCTCCTTTCTATATATAGGAGTCTAAGGGGTCATAATATAATCAGAACCGACATAACAATAATAATGTAAGGGCACAATAATAACAATAGTGGGCTTCTATGGGGCACACTAATAATAATATGGGCACTACATGGGTACAACAATATAATAAGAGGGTTGTACTAATAACGATAAGGGGTTACACTAGCAGTATAGGGTCCTAACATGCCCCTCCCCTTCAAAAAGGGTTGTCCTCAATGCTTGAGTACTTCTTGATGTTTTTGTATAAAATTCTTGTCCTCCCATGTGGAATCTTCAGTGGGTAAGTTCTTCCACTTGATGAGATACTCGGAAATTGATCGATTTTGTACCTGTCGAGTTCTCGTTTCTGTGACTACTCCAAGTTCCAATATGATTTTTCCTTCCTCTTCAAGTTTTGGCAATATTATTTGAATTGGGATATGCTGCAACTTTTGAATGAGTGGCCACACTTCTTTGTCCTTATTACATTCATCCCTTGCTTCGTTTATCCAATCTGGTTGGATAATAGAAATAACACAAAACAATGCTTCCACATCCTCATCCTTTCTTGAGAGTGCATCTGCAACAAATTTTTTTTTCCCTTTTCTATAGATGATGTCAAAGTCATAACCCAACATATTTGTAACCCATTTTTTCTGTTCTTCTAAAGATAATATTTGTTCTAAAAAGTATTTAAGACTATCATGATCCATTTTTACCTTGAAGTGTCTTCCAATTGGATAAGGTTTCCATTTCTTAAGTACATGTAGTATTTCCAACATTTCCTTCTCATAAATAACTTGCTTGAGATGTAGCCGTAAAAATACCCAATCACCTACATCAAATATTCTTTCACTGCGATGTTGATCTACTTGTTGTTTCATTCGATTCGGCACCAAAGTGGTGTTATCCTTTAAAATTTGGAGAACTTGTTGTTGACGCTCGATGTGATATTTCACTACTTGAACCTTTTTCTTCTTGATATGTCCTTCTATCTTGAGAGTTTGAGGAGTGGTAATTTCTTCCAATGCTTTACAAGATATGGTCGGATTCATTTCTTGATGCTCGATGTGATCTTTCACTTCTTGAGCATTTTTCTTCTTGATATGCCATTCTATCTTGATAGTTTGAGGAGTGGTAATTCTGGCCAATGCATTACATGATATGTTTGGATTCATTTCTTCTTTCTCGATGTGATCTTTCACTTCTTGAACCTTTTTCTTTTTTATATGTCCTTCTATCTTGAGAGTTTTAGGAGTGGTAATTCTTGCTAATGCTTTACAAGATATGGTCGGATTCATTTTTTCTTTCTCTAGGGTTGGGTCCTGGTGTATATCCTCTTCTTTTGATGTTTCTTGATCCTTTTCTTCCTCCTCTTCATACTCTATGTAAAATAGTTTCCTCTCAGCACACTTATGAGATTTAGTGCATTTGCTATCACAATTGTAACAAAGCCCTTTTTCTCTTTTTTCTTCCAATTGTTGTGGTGTAACCCTTGTAGGTTGTGGAAGGCTAGGAGAATAAACACTTCCATAATTACAGTCGTGAGTGGTGGGATTCCTTGTTTCCATAATTTCACTTTCAATTTTTCTTGCCCACCTAAATTCCTTCTCCGAATCAGGTTGCCAAAGACGAACCTCATGTTGAATGTTATCCTTTAAAGTACCTATGAAGACATGAATCCTTTCCTTCTCTGGAATATCATTTACCCTCATGTTCAATTTTTGAAAGTCCTCAATGTGCTCTGCCATTGAACACTTTTGTTTGAGATTTATCAATTGGCTAAAAAAGGTGTTTCTCTTTGTATCCTCATAATATGCTATCATTTCCTCCATGAAAATTGACCACATAGCAACTTTTTTACGAGAACAAAGCCCTTTATACAATAAAAATTGATTTGGTTCTAAATATGAAGATGCAATACATACCTTTTGTAACAATGGTACACCATGTAGATCAAAATATTTCTCCATCTATTGTATCCAATTTACCGGATCCTTGCCATCAAACTTCCTCATATTGTCTTTTCTTGATTTCAAGAGATCGATATTGAAATGACTATAACTCTGTAATTTCTACTCTTCCAGTTCTGAAATTGTGACTTACAGTAGCCCTCTGCATCCTCTTTCCAATTCCACCAGTTTTATCGAATTTAGATTCTCCAAGAAAGAGTTATACACAATCTCCCAAGATGACCTGATTATATACCTTTTTAGAAGAGCGAACTTGTATGAAGTGCCACGTGTCAATATTTTGACCTTAGGATATGAAAAATATACACAGGAAACTACAGTCTGTCCTCTTTCTGTAGCTTCTGATGAAAGTTCAATTTGATGCTCAAACCAAAAGTTATGACTATTTCCCCAGGTCACCTGTTTGGAATGTAATTTAGGAGGCTGCAAAAAGGCCAACTTCCTCAGATTGTATCTCCACAATTATAGCATGAAAAGCTCTAAAATTTGGACCTAAGGTTCATAACGATTTCATCCCAATTGGGTTTTTTTTTAGCGTCTGAAATGTTGCAGAAACAAAGTTATAGCACAAATGCCATGATGACCTGTTTGGAGTAGCGAAACCCTAGAATCCAAAGCTCTGATACCAAATGTTATGAAACCAGCTCACAAAAAGATAGAAAATAGAGATCAACGCCTTAGAATTCAACCTCTTTGAGGGGGCAACCTCCTTTACATTACACAATTGAACAATTCTTGGATGATACAAATGACAAGACCTCCTTTCTATATATAGGAGTCTAAGGGGTCATAATATAATCAAAGCCGACATAACAATAATAATGTAAGGGCACAATAATAACAATAGTGGGCTTCTATGGGGCACACTAATAAAAATGGGGACTACATGGGTACAACAATATAATAAGGGGGTTGTACTAATAACAATAAGGGGTTACACTAGTAGTATAGGGGCCTAAAATGTAGACTTACTACTTCTTTAAATAACATGTTAGCAATATCGCTAACATCATTATTCTTTGCACAAGGAATAAATGATCCATTTTTGAAAACCTATGTACAACCACAAAGACAGAATCATTACCATTCTGTTTTTTAAGCAATCCCAAAATAAAATCCATACTTATTGAATCCGAAGGCCTCTATGGAATTCGAAATAGGGTATACAATCAAGTGTTCTAGTTTCTTCCTTTGTCATACTGACATGTTTTACACCTCTTCACAAATTTTTTCACATCAAATCCTAGCCTTGGCCAATAGTAGTGTCTCCTCAGCAAGTCATAAGTCTTGTATTGCCCAAAATGTCCTCCAAGGCCTCCACTGTGTTTCTCCTTGATCATGTTTTCCCTCATGAAATAGTTTGGAATGCACAACTAGTTTTTTTTTTTTGAATTCCATCTTGAATCATGTAATCAAGCCATGGAATCCTACCTTGTAAAGCTAGACTCTTAAAATCTTCAAAGGTGTCCTTTAAGTCTACATACTCCTAATACACCACCTTCATAGAATCAAACCTTGACACTTGAATTTGAATTTCCTGTAATAAAATTTGTCTCCTGCTTAAAGCATCTACAACTTTATTAGATTTACCATTCATTTTCATTAAAATGATTGTAAAACTTTACAAGTACTCAACCCACTTAGTATGTTTCTAGTTCAACTTACTAGGATGTTGCATTATATACGGAAGATAATGATTATCCTTGTATAAAATATATTCTCTAGATAACAAATAATGCCTCCATTTCTTAAGAGCCTGAACTACTACATAAAACTCTTTGTCATAGGTTGTTAATAAGCTATGGGTCTATCTTTCTTGCTAAACAGTGCTCTAATTGCATCATTATTGACATCAGTCTTCACTTGAAAAGGCTTATTAAAATCTGGGAGAGAAAGCACTGGCTACTCTGTAATCTTCCTCTTCAACATTTGGAACCTTTTTTTAGCTTCATCAGTCTACCTAAATGGTTGTTTATTTTTATTCATTGTCTCTAAAATTGGTGTGCTCATCTTGTTAAAATTTATAATAAACTTCCTGTAAAAACTCATCAAATCATGAAAACTTATAACTTTAAAAAAAACTTTTAGGAGGGCCATTCAAGGATAGTTTTCACCTTACTTGGATCCATATTCAATCATTCTCTAGAAATCACAAATCCTAGATATACAAATTTTGACTTCAAAAAGGAGCATTTCTTCAAATTTAAAAGGAACTTCTCTTACTATAACTTTTCTAACACATACCTCAAATGCCTCAGATGCTCCTCATTTGTTTGACTGTACACCAAAATGTCATCCAGGTAAACAATCACAAAATTCCCTCTAAAATCCCTAAGTACTTCATTCATCAACCTCATGAATGTATTGGGTTCATTGGACAAACCAAATGGAATCACCATCCATTCATATAATCCTTCACTAGTCTTAAATGCAGTATTCCATTCATCTCCCTCTTTGATTCTAATTTTATGGTATCCACTCTTTAAATCAAATTTGGGAAAGTTACCAACAGTCACCACTAAAAATATCCAATAAATCATCAATATGTGGCAGGGAAAAACGATACATGATTGTGATTTTGTCCAAAGCTCTAGAGTTTGTACACATGCGCCATCCATCATCCTTCTTTGGAGTCAACACTGCAGGTGTTTCATTTGGACTAAGGCTCTCTCTAATCAGTGCCTTATCCAACAACTCCTACACATTCTTTTTGATCTCCTCATTCTCTTTAGTTGTCATGTTGTAGGTAGTTTTATTAGGCAAACTAGCTCCTAGTATCAAGTCAATGTGATGAATGATACTCCTCATTGGTTGCAATTCACTTGGAAAATCATCTCACACAATATCATGATATTTCTATAGCATATTTTAAATTTCTACAGGAAAATCATAGATATTACTAGAAGTAATAATTACTCTATGCTTACAAACAATAACAAAATTTACCTCTTATGGATTCATCTACTACAGAAATTCCTTGCCACTCATCAACAATTCCTTTGAATCATTGTTTCCAAAAGTCCCTTCTTCTTGCAATGCAAACAAATTATTCTTGATACCATCCTTTTGGAACTTATAAGTTCCTGACATCATGCACCACACTTTTGTCAAAATTCCATGGTCATCCAAGAAAAATGTGATACACATCCATCATCATCACTTCACACAAAATCATATCTTTGTAGTTACCAATCAGTATCTCAACCTCTCACTATTCATTGACCAAAATCTAATGGCCCTTTTGTATTCGAGACACCTTGTAGGGCATTCATGCTTTTGTTTATTTAATTTCAACTTCTATACAACCTTTGTGGACACTAGGTTGTCTGTACTACCAGTATCAATCACAACTTTAGAACATTTACATTGGACCTTGCAAATAGTCGAGAACAAAGCCCTCTTTTGATTTGGATCAAAATATTCCTTGTCCTGATTGAGCACCACCCTTTTCATCATTAGGGCTTCACTTGTCTCTAGCACATCCACTGTTTCCTACACCTCTGCCTCCTCCTCTTCTCTTGGAGCTGCAACACAATTCCTTTGTCATGATTCTCTATTCTTTGGAAAATCATACACCATGTTTTTATGCTTGCCGCGCCTATAGTAATGAACCTCTCTCTTGCCTCTTCCTCTTCCTCATCCTATGGAAAAGGACTTTCGGCCTCTAGACTCTCCCTCTTGATGTCGCTATGGACTAGAGATGCTAGCCTCATATTTAGGTGTATTATACCCCCTTTGCTTTGGTGTTTTCCTCTTCTTCTAACAACACCTTTGCCTCTACCTGCTTGTTTCCTTGCAAGATTCTCTTCTACCTTCAGAGCTAATTGGTATGCCTCCTCTAGTGTCCTTGGTGAAAGTACACTTATTTCATATTGAATGTCTAATCTAATCCCATTAATTTACCTTGTAGTCTTCTATGCATATTACTCTTCCACATATCTAGCTCTAATGTTCACTTTATAGAAATCTTATGTGTATTCCTTGACTATCATGCCTCTTTTTCTGAGGTTCTACATACTTCTAAACAAAGTCAACTAGTAATATTTTGGAAAAAAATTCCCTCTTAGATTTTCACCATCCTATCGAAGCTCTTGATCTTCATCTTGTTATTTCTCCTCCTATCTGTTTTTACACCATCCCACTAGATAGTTTCATTTTCCTTCAATATTTTCACTACAAATTTGACCTTCTTCTCTTCATCCATTTCCTCATATTCAAAGAACTTGTCCATTTTTATGTTCTAATCACTCAACTCCTCTAGATTCATACTACCTGTGTAGGAAGATAGATCTAGTTTTGGTTTCATGATAGAACAAAAAAATAGCCTTATAACCTTAGCCTCTATTGGTTCTTCTTCTACTTCTTCTTATGTGAATTCATCCTCCTCAAAACTCTCATCTCCAGCTTATAGTTCATTGTTTAAACTAGTCTCCATTGTTTCCATTCTCTCCTCCAACCGAGGCATTGTTTGCATTACCTCTCTGTTAGCAACTGGAATATGTCCTTTTCCTCTTACGCATCATCCAATGTCTATCTCAACTGTAGGCAACATGATTCCTTCTCCTTTTCCTGAATAAAACATAGGGTCAACTCTCATACCACTGGATGCAAATCTCAATGAAGATTTTCTTAAATCAGTCACACTAGGAGTTGGTTCCTTTAATTCAGATCTTCGTTCAATCCAATGAGATTAAATCCCTTTTAAAATTCATAGAGAGAATCTCAAATACAAAATGAATAATTACAAAGGGAATAGGCACAAAAACACAACTCGCGGGTTCTATGTTATGTACAAATCCCATGAGCCCGAGTCCTTGTAACTCCTTAAAATTTAATTAAAATCCATAACAGGATTCCAACCTTCTGGGTATGGACCACCTAACTCTTAAATAATGGAAAACCCTTTCCAATCATTCTCACTCCATTGCGGACCCCATAGTCTTGTCCATTAAGAGATCTAGGGAATGAAAAATGTTTCTGTCACCGAAACTTGATAGTCCTTGGTCCCTTGGTCCTCGACACTCAATTGAATTAATTTACGAGATTTTGGGAATCTGGGTTTTCTGGGCTTTTGGGCTAAACTTCCTATAGGTAACTCCTTCTATGCTAATGGATGAGGGTAACAAAAATAAGTTTTTGTCACTATCTCTTGATGATCTAGGGTCCCGATGCTATTTAAAAAAAAGTTACAGGCTTTGGGAATTTCGAGATTTTTGGGGTAAACTTATTTACAAGTTTTCATCAATAAATGGTCTAGCCTCTGTCAACTAACAAACTCTTCTAAAAGGCCACAAAAAATAATTAAATTTTGGCCTTCCCATGCTTATTCTTGGGTTCAAATTTTTGACTCCTTCTAATCCTCTTCACTGTTTGGGCCTCTCTATTCATCTTTGTGACTCCTCTAAGGAAAATCTTCTCCCTTCCCCCATTTATGCAATCACTCTAGTGATAATATTGTGCAATTAAACATCTCAGGCTCTATAATTGAAAACACATGGTTTACAGACTCTATGAGAAAATAAAATTGAAGAAAGATTGGTATGCGAATAAAGAGCTCTCGTAGGCAAGTTTTCCACTTTCACATACTCTAGCGTTCACTGATTTTCTCATTAATCAAATAAATATTTAAAATTATATTAATTCAGTTCATATCCTTGAAGATTGGATCTCAGGACCAATTTGGAGAAAATTAAACTAAACTACAATAAATTGTCTAATTTTAATAAAATACATGGAAATTTTGAATAACTCCTAATCTAATAAACCACATTTTCAGGAACCAACTCCTCTAGTAAATGGTTTTTACCTCTTGGTCAATGAGAATTATGCATACCCCGGTATCAGTCTCCCTCAATAGATGCAATGGGAAAGAGGAAATTATGGTGGCCTGAACTCAAAGGTGGGAGCTCAAATGCTATAAGATGATAGTGACAATGATGAAATGGTCATGTGTAGAGAATGAGGAGAAAACCTCTCTATTTATAATAAAATATTAGGATAGATCTAGATCTAGAAAAATAATAAAAAATTATTAGACAAATCAAGATCTAGTTGTTAGGAATATTTTATTATATTTTAGAGAGAGAAATATTATTTGAAATGGTTAAATATCTTTATTTAGTAAGTAAAAAAGAATGATTTATTAATTACTTTAAGAAGATATGATCAAAGTGAGTTAGAGATAATTAATAAATAATGATCTAAACATTATCTCATGAGAAAAATAAGGGATAAATAAGGAATATTAAATAAATGATGATTTATTTAGTTATTCCTAGATGATTTAGCCAAAATGGTTTTTAAATAATCATTAAATAATGATTTAATAATAATTTTGAAAGGATAAAAATAAATAATGGTTTATTTCATTATTCTTATGGGTTGAACACCCTCCTTTTGGAGCGTATTGAGGATATTATGATCCGTTGTTCTATGGTTACTCCATGGTGGTTTGATGTTTTGGAAAAGTGTTTAAGCCTTTTTCTTCATTTCATACTATCAAGTCACTTGCACACACATGCTCAACCTCTGATGGGTTCATGAACACACTTCCTTTATCCAAGCTTGGAAAGGCATAGCACCACCCATCAAGATAGTGTCTATGTGATTTTCAACTCATATCGACAGTTAGTGTGCACTTTTATTAACAGTTCCCCACACTTTGTTGTGTTTGTACTTATATTTTGGTGAATTTTCTCAACTATCGTCTTTTGCACATTTTTACTTTCATGAGAGTAGCTTTCACATTTGCGGTTGCCATTTTTACTTGATTTTAATTAAATAAGTGTCATTTTCATGTTACGTTCACTCTGACATGTCACTTTCATAGTCTTTCACATTTTTCAAGTGGCATCTTATGCTTCCCTCATGTCAAAGGTGTCGCTTTTGTGTTTCATTCTTGCATGTGTCACACATTTGCACATCATCAAAATTAGCTATGGTGCAATTTTCTACATTATATAGTATTACATATCATTATAGCATGTGTCAGTTATAATAATGTAACTTAGCTCACATTTTCGTCATAGAGGCCACAGTTGTTTTAAATTGGTTTATAAGTGTTGTAATGTGTAATTTCAACTGTCGCACTTAGGAATAGGTGTCGCTTTGTTGCTTTTATAAGTGTGACTATTCTTCATGAGTCATGTGCATTCGATTGGAATGTATTCATGGAATTTATGTTTGTAACCTATGTTCGAGTCATGTTAGGATGCATTTATTTCTCCTACTCTGTTGGTCTCACACTTAGCCATTGTGAGAGCTCTTCTTGTTGCTTCAACCCAGCACAAGTTCTAAAGGAATTATAGACCTTACTAGGTGATGAGCGTAACTTATTCATGATCCTCACTGATGTATATTTCCTCCCATACTTGTGCACTAAGTATTTCCTAAGGTCTCCTCCCTCTCACAATGCATTGATACTTCCTAAGGATAAGTCACCTAACCTTGTGTTGCCTCCCTCAGTGAAAATCACATTACATATGAACAAGTAGCCATTGTTGGAGAGAAATGTGCAAATCCAAGCCAAAGTGCACTTGAAAACTAAGAATCACACATCGATACAATGAAGTGACCTCCAAAACAATGAAGCACACTTCAAACAATGAGTGAAAAATTTCACGTTAGAATAACAAGGACATTCTCTCCTCTAAAAAGTGCACTCTGGACAAACAAAGACCTTCTTGCCTTAAAAAAGAACACTTTGAGAGTGTGAGAGAACTTCATAAAAATAAGCACACTTTGGGACTATGAGCACACTCCTTTTCCTCAAGGAACTATGCCATCTTTAAGAGCATGGTGCACTCATGAAGCATTAAGCTTCATTATTCTCTTAGAGCGTATGGCACAATCACGAAGCGTGAAGCCTTAGAGTACATCGAGAAATCATGAAGCACAAAGCTTCATACTTCCCTTTGAGTACATGGCACAATTATGAAGCCTGGATCTTGAGCGCACTCATTCAACATGAATAATTGTGACCTCTTTGAGTGCATGTGTGTACCCTTAAGGCTTGAATTTTTCTCCTTTGACATGCACCCTTATTCCCTCCTTATCCTCATAAGAAAATGAGTGCACCTTGAAAGCTTGAAGGCTCAAAGCCTCACTCCTTTGTCTCTTCGAAGTTCGCTTGTGTGCCTTCTTAGTATCTTTGAGTGCATGAGCGCACCTTGAAGGCCTAAAGGCTTGAAGCCTCACTCCTTCATCTCTTCAGAGTGCGCTCTTGCGCCTTCTTAATCTCTTTAAGCGAATCATCACACCTTGAAGGCCTAAAGCCTCACTCCTTGGTCTCTTTAGAATGAGCCCCTATGTCCTTGAAACTCTCTCTATCTTGTTTGAGTTCACAAGTGCACCTTGAAGGCCTCTTGTGAGCCTTGATGAGTTTGATTGCACCCTCCTGATCAAGGCTTCTTATTTTAACCCTCTCACAAGCCATCATGATCAAATCATTACATGAGCTAAGTAGCAGTAGAATAGATGTTTGTAGACTGGTTTTTGCTTTTCATGAATTATTTTCATTGGTATTAGTACCTTCCTAGAATGACGAGGTGATGCTCAAAACACGATAACAAGGAGAAACTATAATGAAACACCTGCAAAGAAGAAGAAAAAAAGAAAGCTATCATGGAGACATGAAGCAGATCATGGACCGAGATAGAAATAAGACATTGCATGATGACTTATAAGATTCCAAATCTCCTTTGAGACCCTTTGGAAGGTGAAAATTAAGAACAAAGAAAATCCTTCATGAAGGGGAATGTTATGAAACCAACTCAAGAAAAAGATACAAAAGATAGATCAATGCCTTGGAATTCAGCCTCTTCGAGGGGGAGACCTCCTTTACATTACACAAATGAACAATTCTTGGATGATTCAAAAGACAAAACCTCCTTTCTATATATAGGAGTCTAAGGAGTCACAATATAACCCAGCCGACCTAACAATAATAATGTAAAGCCACAAAAATAACAATAGAGGGATTCTATGGGGCACAGTAATAACAATATGGGGACAATAGGGGCACAACAATATTAATAAGGGGTACAACTACAATAGTAATAGGGTAATCACTAGTATTATAGGGACCCAACATGCCCCTCTCCTTCAAAAAAGTGTTGTCCTCAATGCTTGAGAAGTTGTGGATGCTTCTGTATAAAATTCTCATCCTCCCATGTGGAATCTTCAGCGGATAAGTTCTTCAACTTGATAAGATACTCCGAAATTGATCGATTTCATAGCTGTCGAGTTCTTGTTTCTGTGATTGCTTCCGGTTCCAATATAATTTTTCCTTCCTCATCAAGTTCTGGAAATATTGTTTGAACTGGGAGCTTGTCGCCTATAACCTTCTTTAAACATGAAACATGGAAAACTGGGTGCAATCGAGAAGTTGCAGGAAGCTCCAATTTGTATGCCATAGTACCAATATTTTGCAACACCTTGTATGGACCATAATACTTTGGTGATAATTTATTATCCTTCTTAGCTTGCTTGAGGGAAATTTGCTTATATGGTTGTAGCCGTAGGAATACCCAATCACCTACATCAAAACTTCTTTCGCTACGATGTTGATCTGCCTGTTGTTTCATTCTATTCTATGCCAACACGAGGTTATCCTTTAAGAGTTGGAGGAATTGTTGTTGATGTTCAGTGTGATGTTCCACTACATGAACCTTATAATTTTCTCTTAGATATGATGTGATGGATGGTGAATGATACCCATAAAGTGCCATAAATGGGGTCATTTTCGTTGCTGTATGGAAGGTAGTGTTATACCACCATTCAGCCAGAGGCAACCATTTGACCCATTGTGTCTATTTATCAGATACAAAGCAACGAAGATGTCCTTCCAAACATTTATTTACTATCTTAGTTTGCCCATCAGATTGAGGATGATAAGATGAGCTATGAGCTAACTGAGTACCAAGACAAGAAAATAATTCTGTCCAAAAATTTCCAGTGAAAATAGGATCTCTGTCACTTACAATAATCTTTGGGTTTCCATGTAGCTTTTGAATTGTTTCCATAAATGCAGTAGAAACTGTATTGGCTTTAAATGGATGTGATAATGCACAAAATGTGCATACTTGGTAAGGATGTCAACTACCACCATGATGACACTATTTCTCTCAGACTTGGGTAAACCTGTGATAAAATCCATTGAAACCTCCTCCCAACGTTGGCTTGGAATGGATAAAGGTTGTAATTGACCCGGTGTCTTAATTGTTTCAACTTTATTTTGTTGGCAAACCAAACATTCCGCCACAAACTTTTAAATATATGCTTTAAGGCCATCCAAAAAAAATTCCTTCTTAACCCTGTGGTAAGTTTTTAAAATCATGAGTGCCCTCCTAAGGGAGAAGTGTGCAATTCCATAAGAATCTTTTGTTTTAGCTGGGAATTCTTACATAGGTATAAGCGATATTTGTACCATAACAAATCATTTTGCCAGCTAAATGTATCAGACATACTGGAATCTTGTTGTAACATTCGAATAAGTGCCCACACTTCTTCATCATTCTTCCATTCCTCCCTTGCTTCGTTTATCCAATCTGGTTGGATAATAGAAATGGCGCACAACAATGCTTCCACATCCTCATCCTTTCTTGAGAGTGCATCTTCCACCACATTTTTCTTCCCTTTTTTGTAGATGATTTCAAAGCCATAACCCAACATATTTGTGACCCACTTTTGTTTCTCTTTAGAGGATAATCTTTGTTCTAAAAAGCATTTAAGGCTATCATGATCCGTTTTTACCTTGAAGTGTCTTCCCATTAGGTAGGGTCGCCATTTCTTAAGTGCATGGAGTATTGCCAACATTTCCTTCTCATAAATAGCTTTGTGTAAAAACTTTCCCTTGATTGGATGACTTTCAAAAGAAATGGGTCTTTCATCTTGCATTAAAACAACACCAATTCCATTTCTTGAAGCATCACATTCCACAATAAAGGTTTTTGTGAAGTCCGGTGTAGCTAAGACTGGTGCTTGGTACATTGCCTCTTTAAGATGTTCAAATGCCTTTGTTGCTTCTGGAGTCCATGAAAATTCATCTTTCTTCAATAATGTTGTTAGAGGTGCTTCTATTCTCCCATACTTCTTAACAAACTTGTGAGAATACCCTGTCAACTCGAGAAATCCTCGCAGATGCTTTATGGATATGGGAATTTTCCATTCCTTAATGGCTTTTATTATGATAGGGTCTACCTTAACTCCTTTATGAGATACAATATGACCCAGATATTCCACCTCTTTTACTCCAAAGAAACATTTGGATCTTTTTGCATATAATTGTTTCTCCTCCAATATTTGTAGCACCCTTTCAACATGTTCAACATGATCCTCCCAAGACTTGTTGTAGATTAGTATATCACCAAAAAATACTAACACAAATTTTCTAAGGAATGGTTTGAAAATTGAATTCATCAAACCTTGAAATGTTGAAGGTGCATTGGTAAGGCCAAAAGGCATGACCAAAAATTCATAATGATCCTCATGAGTTCTAAATTCTGTTTTCAGAATGTCTTCAATCTTCATTCTGATTTGATGATATCCTGAATGAAGATCCAACTTGGTGAAGTAAATTGATCCATGCAATTCATCCAGTAATTCATCAATGACAGGAATGGGAAACTTATCTTTAATAGTGAGCTTGTTGAGCTCCCTATAATCCGGACACATGCACCATGATCCATCCTTCTTGTGCACCAATACAACTGGAGCAGAGAAAGAACTTTGACTTGGTTGAATTATACCAGCCTCTAGCATTTCTGCAACCATACGTTCAATTTCACTCTTTTGGGCATGGGGATATCTGTATGGCCTGATGTTTGGAGGAACACTTCCTGGAATCAGATGAATAGCATGATCATGATCATGAATAGGTGAGAGACCTTTGGGAGTCTCAAATACCTTGGAATTATTGTCCAAGACTTTTTGGAGATCTGGAGAAATAGATGATTCCACTGTGGACACATCTAGGGAACATAATTGTGCAATTACACCTCTTTTTTCCTTTTTTAGAAGCTTTGTCATACCGTTAGAACTGATTATCTTTCCCGGTTTCCCTGCAATACCCCTTAATTCAACTTCCTTTCCTTCCACAGAAAATTTCATCAAAAGTTCTTGAAAATTAAAAGCTATTGTACCCAAGGATTGTAGGCATTGGACTCCTAGTACAACATCAGCACCTCCCATTGGAATGGAAAGCATTGGGCTAATCAATAAATATTCTCCCATGGATAGCTTGATATTATGGCACTTTCCCGAGCAATTTATTGTTCCTCCATTTGCAACCATCACTTGACACTCTGGTGCTGGATATAAGAAGCAATTCAATTCTCTTGATACCATACAATGAATAAAATTGTGGGTACTTCCTGAATCAATCAACACTATTATCTTTTTCTTCTTGATTTGTCCTTCTATCTTGATGGTTTGAGGAGTGGTAATTCCCGCCAATGCATTACAAGATATGGTCTGATTCATTTCTTCTTTATCTAGGCTTTGTTCCTGGAGTATATCCTCTTCTTTTGACCTTTCTTGTTCCTTTTCTTCTTCCTCTTCACAATCTATGTAGAATAATTTCTTCTTAGCAAACCTATGACCTTTAGTGTATTTTCTATCACAACTATAACAAAGCCCTTTTGCTCTTTTTTCTTCCAATTGTTGTGGTGTCAACCTTATAGGTTGTGGAAGACTAGCAGCAAAAACACTTCCATATTTATAGTTGTGAGTGGTATGCTTCCTGGTTGCCATAATTTTGCTTTCCATTTTTCTTGCTAACCTGAATGCCTTCTCTAATGAATCAGGGTCCAAAAGGCGAACATCATGTTGGATATTATCCTTTAAAGACCCTATGAACACATCAATCCTATGCTCCTCTGGAATATCTTTTACCCTTATTTTCAATTTTTGGAACTCCTCAATATGCTCCATTATTGAACCCTTTTGTTTGAGACTTATCAATTGGCTAAAAAAAGAGTTGCTTTTTGTATCCTCATAATGTGCTATCAATTCTTTCGCAAAAATTTCCCAAGTGATAAATTTTTTACAAGAGCAAAGCCATTGATACCATACAAACTGATTTGGTTCCAAATATAAAGTTGCAATACGTACCTTTTGTGTGTTTTGCACATTATTGAGATCAAAAAATTGCTCCATCTGTAATATCCATGTTGCGGGATCCTTGCCATCAAACTTCCTCATATCGATTTTTGGAATATGGTGGGTCTTTGATCCAACACTAGAGTCTATGGAATCATGATTAACATTTCTTTTGTTCTCACCATGAGTTTCCTTTACTACCCTTTCACCATTAGTGACCCTTTCTTGTAGCAACTTATTCATATTTATCTTCAATTCTTCCATGTCTATCTTCAAATCTATCTTCAAATCATCCATCTTAGCTTCCACGTCATTCATCTTAGATTCTACACCTTTCTTTAAAAAATCCATCTTAGCTTCTACGCCTTTCTTTAAACCAGCCATCTTAGATTCTGTTCCTTTTTGTGCAAGGGACAGTTGTTGCACTTGGTCTTGTAATTTTGATATATCATGTTGCATTTCTTTCTCTTCTTCATGAGTCATGATAGAGCTTTCAGGTTCCTTATTAGGTGTTTGCATTTTCTTTCCTCGGGGCATCGGTTACCAATAATAATGCTCTACTATGCCCTTTGAATTCCTTCAAAATAAATTTCCAAACCAAGCTTAAGCAAAAATTTAAGAAAATCTACACACCTTTTTTCACTTTGTAGGAGCTCGATATTGCCTCTAATGTATCTTTGTACTTTCCAATCATCTAGATCTGAATTTGTGATCTACAGTAGCCCTCTATGTCCTCTTTCCAATGCCACAAGTCTAACCCAAATTGGATTCTCCAAGGAAGAGTTATGTGAAATCTCCCACAATGACTTGATTATAGACTAGTTCAGTAGAGTGAACTTGTACGACTCGCCACGAGTCACTGTTTCGACCTTTGGATCTGAAAAATGCATACAAGAAACTATATTCCGTGCTCTTTCTGTACCTTCCTACAAAATTTCAATCCGATCCCCAGAGATAAAGTTATGATGCTTTTCCCCAGGTCACCTGTTTGGAATGTAATTCAGGAGTCTGCAAAAAGACCAACTTCCTCAGTTCATATCGCCGCACATATAGCGTGAATAGCTCTGAAATTCGGACCCGAGGTTCATCACAATTTCTTCTCAAATGGGTTTTTTTTTCAACTTCTGAAACGTCGCAGAAAAAATTTATAGCAAAAATTCCACGATGACCTGTTTGGAGCAGCGAAACCCTAGAATTCAAAGCTTTGATACCAAATGTTATGAAACTAGCTCAAGAAAAAGATAGAAAAGATAGATCAATGCCTTAGAATTCAGCCTCTTCAAGGGGACAACCTCCTTTACATTACATAAATGGACAATTCTTGGATGATTCAAATGACAAAACCTCCTTTCTATATATAGGAGTCTAAGGAGTCACAATATAACCCAACCGACCTAACAATAATAATATAAAGCCACAAAAATAACAATAGAGGGATTATATGGGGCACGGTAATAACAATATGGGGATAGTAGGGGCACAAAAATATTAATAAGGGGTACAACTACAATAGTAATGGGGTAGTCACTAGTATTATAGGGACCCAACAGGGAATCATAGATTAGATCTATTGTTGGGAAGGGGTCCCTGTGGTCATTTTGGTCAAATTTTTGGTAAATTTTGGAATATCATTTTGTAACAAATGTAAAGTCTCCGCGAAATGTGGAAGCAGAGCGTGAAGCTAGTACGAGTCAAAGGGACTTTAGTCCCTTAGTTAGGTAGTTGATAGAGTGGTTTTGGGACCCGCCGATGGTCTTCGGACCATGTTATTGTAAAACAAATGCTATATATAGATGAGCCATAGCAAGTCTTATGAAGTAACTTTGTGTGAAGAATCATTGTAAGGGAAAGGTGATAAGACAGGAAAGGTCTGTTTCCTATACTTAGAAGAAAGGGTAAGGCTCTTGCAACTGAGTACACAGAGAGCTTGGTAAGTCTGCAGGCTGAGTGCGCAGGCCCTTGTAGCTGAGTGCACAAGGAAAAGAAGTTTGTAATTGAATGATTATACTTAATAAAGATTGTTTTGAGCTGAATCTGGTGCATCTATGTCTTATTATTTACTTTTGCAAAGTTTATGTATCTTCGATCTGTGTTATGATTTACATGAATTAATGATTGTTTACTACGTGAAAGTAGTAGATCTATAATATTTATGCATGATAACTATAATTAGGAACCTTAGCGAAGATCTGGAAGATGTTTAGATATATTTGTAGTAGTTATCTATTCGAAGGATTAAAGGTGTGTGAAGGTATATCTAAGCCTTATAGACTGCAGGAACACATCACACAGGCCTCTTGATGCAGAAACCTAGTTCTAGCATCCCCCAATATTTCTTCGAGTGAGACTCCAACCTGCACTACGTAGGTTGTTTCCAAAAGGGCTAGTAGTTAGGGTTTTGTTAGTTGGCACAGATAACATTGAACCTGGGTCAGGCCCCATCAAGCCAAGAAATGGTTCTTTTGCGGGGACTGAGATCTATCTGAGGAATGTGTGATGTCGAATAAGTGGTTCCCTACTAAGAAATAAATTGAGAAGTGGATCAATCAAAAGTTGCACACGTTTGCATCTCAAAAGAACAAAAACCAGCGATTATCCAAGGAACAATGTTTGAATAGATACCTATACATAGACGAAACCGAAGCTTTTTTTGTTTCTTCCCTTACGAATTTCACGAGTAGCTGTCTAGATTAGTGGATAGTCAGTGTACGTGGAAGCTTGATGACCCTATTATGTAGACTCCAGAGCTGGTCAAGCACCTGGTAGCTTCAGAATAAAACATCACGTAGGAATTTGATCAATGGATTAACCGTATAGTAGGGGGATTTGTCACTAAGCTCACGATTGATACAACTATCAACTATATTGAAGTAGAGCACATGTTCTTCAACGGACCGCAAGGTAAGTACATAAAATCCCTGAAGGCTTGGAATAAGATGTTGTTGTGTGAAAAAAAAGTTATGCCATTACCTTGATGTTTGGAACTAAGCAGGGTAGAAAACCTTTCAGAAGGAATGGAGAATTAGGATTTGAATACAGTCTGCTATTAGGATCCTCTTCTAGTGATGATGAAGGAACTATTTTGAGTAAACATAAGAAGCAGACAGGGTGCGAGATGAGGCTGACCACGTAGATTGGAGAATATTAAATGGATAAAGTCATCTTAGATCTAGGTTCTGATGCAAACGTACTACCTAAGCAGACATGGGAGAGAATGGGGAGACCTACACTACAATGGTCTCCTATACAACTACGCATGGCCAACTAGCAAAAAATCATTCCAATGGGGCACATGTATGGGGTAACAATTGATATTGAGGGAGTGAGCGCTCTTGTTGACTTTGAAGTAATTGAAATAATGGATGATAGCAATCCTTACCCTGCACTACTAGGAATTGATTGGGCCTTCCACATGGATTTCGTAATTAATTTGAAGAAGCGAAGGATGACATTTGAAAGGAAGGCACTCATGCTTATTATGCCCTTGGACCCCATTGAAGGGGTGCACTGCACTGAACTGGTCCGTGACTATTTGGAGGACGATGACTTGGATCAAATATACAAGATTACTGTGAGTGACGAATATTGGATCAATCCCACTACAGACAGGTGAATCTCGTGGGAAAGAGATAGTTCATGTAGCTTAGGTTCAGATGAAGAACTCAAGCACTGGTAGAATAGATTGCACGAAGTTTCTACGCTATGATGTAATCTGATGACAAAGTCGCTTCGCTGTGTATCCACAGAGATAAGAAATCTTCCACATTGTGATGGCTTAAATGATGTTAATTTATTTTTGGATGAGTTTGAAAGAGAGATGCCAGAAGAGCATCGATTATAAGCACTGGATCTGGAACTACACGCTATGCCTACCCATTGGTGGGGTACACATAAGGATAGCTTCCCTAATCAGAAGGAATACAGGGGAATGATGAAGCTAAGTTTTAGATACGCTAATACCTGTATGACTAAAAAATACAGTGGAAACGATGATCTGCACGAGAATTTGGCGTGATGGAATAAAGCTTGTGGAGAAGAGGCACAACCAAATGGGTGCATATATTATGTCACACCTGAGATACTATTCCAATGAATTGGTACCTAGAAATGAGTTATGCCATGAGACGGTCAAATGGGATATCTTGAGGGAAATTTTCTTGTTAACTTTCAGCTTTGAGGATGGATTTGCATGTTGTGTGTGGAGCATGATTGTTCAGAGGTCTTTGTTTCAGCCGGATGTATACCCCAGGAAGTTTGTACACCCCTCCACGTGGGGGGTGTGGGGGGGAATTGTCCCCCCCTCGGGGGTCCGGGGGGGCTGTTCCCCCCCGCTGAGGGGTCCCGGGGCCAGCGCCCCCGAAGCTAAAAACAAATGTAAAATTGCCTTGTAAAAGTATAGTAATTTCTAGTCAATCTGGGCCGTTCATTAGGTAGATGATCTGATGGTTGAACTTATGTTTTTTTTAGGGTTTTTTGCCCTAGAAGGCAACCCCTTTCTTTGTATGAGGGCATTGTATTGGAGGCTGAGAGATAGATGTGTATTCTATGAGTGAGAAACAGAGAGGTGAGACTGTGAGAGAAAACAAAGGATATTACAGTGTATTTGGTGTAGGTTGTGTCTCTTCATTTTGCTGGATAATAGAAAGGAAGGACTGGCTGTTCGGGGTGGACATAGCCCAAACTGGGTGAACCACGTATATCTGTGTCTCTCTTGTTTTGTGTGTTTTCTGTGTTTATATTTCTGCAATATTTTATGTGTTCCATTGCTCCGTAATATATAATTTTCTAACAACTGGTATCAGAGTCGAAGGTCTATTTAGCTGATAAACTCGCAGGAAAGAAGGGTTCTTGGTTCGAGTGGAAGCAATGGCGGAAGATGGTAAGTTTAGTGTCGAGAAATTTAACGGCCAAAACTTCTCGCTGTGGAAGATGCAGATGGAAGATTATCTGTATCAGAAAGATCTATACCTACCATTGGGTGGAAAACAAAGATGCCGACGGGTATGAAAGATGAAGAATGGAACCTTCTCGATAGAAAGGCACTCGGAACAATACGGTTGTGCCTTGCTGCGTCATTCACCTTCAACATTTCGAAGGAAACCATGATAGAGGGTTTGATGCAGACGTCGTCGAAACTATATGAAAAACCCTCGGCCTCAAACAAGGTATTTCTTATGAAACAGTTATTTAATATGAATATGTCGGAAGGTGGATCTGTTGCAAACCATTTAAATGATTTTAATAAAGTTACAAGTCAGTTAAGTTCTGTAGGGGTAAACTTTGATGATGAAGTTAGAGCTCTGTTATTCTTTTGCTCATTACCAGAAAGTTGGAATGGTTTGGTAATGGCCATTAGTAACTCCGTTTGTGGATCTAGTACTTTAAAGTTTGATGATTTTGTCGGTGCTATCCTTAGCGAGGAAATGCGACGGAAAAGCTCCGATGAGACATCGGGAAATGCTTTGAGTGCAGAGTCTAGAGGAAGAAAAATGGAAAGAGGAAAGAGCTCAAGATATCGCAGTAAATCAAGGAAAGGCAGATCCAAGTCCAGATCGGGGATAGTGTGTTGGAAATGTGGAAAGAAAGGACACCTAAAGAAAGACTATAGATCTTAGAAGGGAAAAGAAGGAGATGCACAACAAGAAAAAAATCATGAAGCAAATGTGACAGGTGAGGTGTTACAAGATGCTTTGATTCTTTCTTTCGAAAATATTACTGATTCTTGGGTGGTAGATTCAGAGGCTTCATTCCACGCCACACCTGATAAGAAATACTTTCATGACTATGTTCAAGGAGATTTTGGACAAGTTCGTCTGGGTGATGATAAACCCTGTAAAATCGTTGGAATGGGTAAGGTTCTTATAAAACAGCAGAATGGAAACTAATGGCTATTAAAGGAGGTAAGGCATGTTCTAGATCTAAAGAAAAATTTGATTTAAACAAGGCAGTTAGGCGGTGAAGGTTGTGTGACAACTTTCACAGATAAAGCTTGGAAGGTCACTAAAGGAGCCCTGGTAATAGAAAAAGGCGAAAAGGTTGGTACATTGTATTTATGCAATGGTATTTCTAACTCTGTTAATGCTTTAACTGCCAAAGGAGCAGATGCATCATTATGGCATCATAGGCTCAGACGCATGAGTGAAAAGGGGATGAAGATTCTTCACTCAAGGAATTTTTTGCCGGGTTTGAAGAATGTTGATTTGGACTTCTTTGAGAATTGCATTTATGGAAAACAGAAGAGAGTCAGATTTATCGGAGTTGGGAAAGAAAAGAAGAATGAAAAATTAGAGCTTGTGCATACTATGGGGACCTACTCAGGTATCATCTCTCAGTGGCTCTTGTTATTATGTTACTTTTATTGATGATGCAACTAGAAAAACTTGGATTTATTGTATTAATAATAAATATGATGTATTTGATACTTTCAAGAAATGGAAAGCTTTGGTTGAGATTGAGACGGGAAAGAAATTGAAGTGTCTTAGATCAGACAATGGAGGTGAATATTGCAGCAAAGAGTTTGATAGGTACTGTTCAGAGCATGGAATTTGCAGAGAGAAGACAGTTTCAAGAACACCACAAGAAAATGGTGTATCAGAAAGGATGAACAGAACAATCATGGAGCGTGCAAGGTGCATGAGATTGCATGCAGGATTCCCTTTACAGTTTTGGGCAGATGATGTAGATACTATTGTTTGTCTAATAAACAGAGGGCCTTCAAGTTCCTTGGATGGTGGTGTTCCGGAGGAAGCATGGATAGGTAAAAAGGTAAACTACTCCTTTTTAAAGCCTTTTGGTTGTGAGGCCTTTGTCCATATTGATGAAGAAAATAGAACAAAGCTTGAGGAAAAGTCAAAGAAATGTACCTTTATTGGATATGGTGTTAATGATTTTGGTTATCGCTTATATGATTACAAAAATCAAAAAATCATTAGGAGCAGAGATGTAATATTCAATGAAAAGGTATTGTATAAGAATCAGTTGCAGGAAAACGAAAACAAGGAATACGCAGTTCTTGATGAAATCACTTAAAAGGTAAAGGTGCCTGAAAATAATAATAATCAACAACAACAACCACCACAACAACAATAGGCACCCCAAACACCTGAAAATGGTGTTAGAAGATCTACTAGGATAAGTAGACCCCCTGAAAGATATTCTCCTTCATTATATTATTTATTGTTGACTGGTTCTGGTGAACCCGAATGTTATGAAGAAGCAATGCAGGTTGAAAGTAGGAAGAAGTGGGAGGTAGCCATGGAAGAAGAGATGGACTCCTTAATGCATAACCAGACTTGGGATTTAGTCAGGTTTCCTACAGGAAAAACTACATTGAAGAATAAATGGGTTTACAGGCTGAAGGAAGAAGATGGAGGAAAACAGAGGATATTACAACGTATTTGCTGTAGGTTGTGTCTCTTCATTTTGCTGGATAATAGAAAGGAAGGATTGGTTGTTCGGGGTGGACGTACCCCAAACTGGGTGAACCACGTATATCTGTGTCTCTCTTGTTTTGTGTGTTTTCTGTGTTTATATTTCTGCAATATTTTATGTGTTCCATTGCTCCGTAATATATAATTTTCTAACATTGCATGCATTGATGAAGTGCTACAGGAAATTAAGACCGCAATCTTTAGGACACCTGAGGAGCCGATAGAATGGGTTCAACCAGACTGGAATACACAATTGGGCCATGTGTTGGAATGCTACAATGTGATCACAGAAGAAGAAGAGGAGGCTTCGTGAAAAATCAACATTCCGGAGATTAAGGGATAGTAGGAGGTTGAATAACCTAAGGCAGCGAACTTTGATATAACAAAACCATTGAATACTAGGCAAGTAAACCTTGGGTGTGAAGTGTAGCTTAAGTTTGAAAATATAGGTGATTATTGGGATGAAGATACAGTTGATAAGGTGGCAAAACTACTACGTGAATACCAATACTTGTTTCCTAACAAGTTCTCAGACCTTAAAGGAATAGTATGGGATCTAGGAGTGATGAAGATCACCTTAAATCTAACGTGAAGCCTGTGAAACAAATACCTTACCATCTAAATCCTAAGTATAAGGAGAAGGTGCACAAAGAGCTGGACAAAATGCTGGAACCTAGAATCATTGAGCTAGTAGAAAAGTCTGATTAGGTAAGCCCTGTGCTTGTCTATGAAAATAAGAATCAAGGTGAAATCAAGATATGCATAGACTGAGAAAGATTATATATGTGTGCGTTCATGACATATTTCTAACCCCGTTTATGGATGAAGTTTTGGAGAATGTTGGAGGGAAGGAAGCTTATTCGTTCAATGATGGGTTCTGAGGGTATCATCAGATTAATATTGCACCGAAGGATCGCAACAAGACGGCCTTCATGATAGAGTGGGGATGGTTTCAGTAAACAATGATGACATTCGGGCTGAGGCATGCACCTGCGATCTTCTCAAGGGTTGTAATTACAGTGTTTAAAGAGTTCATTCAAAAATTTGTAGAAGTGTATTTTGATGACTGGACTATATTTGGATTGATAAAGCTCCATATTTAAAGCTTGTGCCTTCTGTTGGATACTTGTTGAAGAAACCAGATTGCCTTGAATCTGAAAAAATGTATATTTTGTGTGCCTTATGGCATATTTTTAGGCCATGTAGTCTACAAACAAGGATTAATGGTATACCCTTCGAAGATAGCTGCGATTGCCAACTTAGAAGCTCCAAAGAATGTAAAGAAGTTGCACACAATGTTGGGCCACACTGGCTAGTATAGAAAGTTTATCAAATCTTATGCACAGATAACTGCACCGATGGAGAAATTACTAAAGAAGGATGCGACTCTCTGCTGGGATGAGGAGTTTCAACATAGTCTAGATGTGTTAAAGGAAAAGATGGTGTTTGTGCCAATTTTGGTGTTTCCAGATTGAAATAAAGAGTTTCATGTACATGTAGATGCCTCCTGTATTGCATTGGGAGTGATATTGACCCATCCAAGAGAAGGAGAAATTGATCATTCTATAGGCTTCGCAAGAAAAAAAAATTTCAAAGATCGAGAAGAATTATTCAAGTATAGAGCGCGAAGCACTGACGATGGTTTACACACTGTAGAAATTTTGACATTCCCTGTTAGGAGCACATTTCAAAATGTACACAGATCACTCTGCTCTCAAGTACCTGGTCAGCAATCTTGTGTTGGGGGAGAAGATCTGTAGGTGGTTGTTTCTTTTTCAGGAATATGATTTTGAGGTAATTGTGAAGCCTGGATGATTAAACATGGGACCAGACCATCTATCCAGGATCGAGATAGGCGAAGAACCTATTAGTCTAGAAGAAGAGTTTCTGGATGTGCAACTCTTTGTTGTGTGTGTCACAAATGATCATTTCACTGATATAATCTAGTTTTTGACTATTGGCATGACCCCAGATGGATATTCTACTTAGCAGAAAAAGGAATTGGTGGTCTACACTGCTGATTTTTCTATGATCGAAGGACACTTGTATAAGATGGGCAGTGATGAAATACTACACCAATATGTTCCGGAGTTTGAACGATATAACATCCTCACTAAAGCACATGGAGGAGTGGTGGGAGGACATTATGCAGGTAGAGAAACTGTGCAGAAGATGTTGCACATAGGATTGTGGTGGATAATGGTGCATAAGGATTCTAAGGTGTATTACCGGGGATGTGATGCTTGTCAGAGGAAGGGGAAGCCATCTTGGAGGGATGAACTACCATTGAGCCTGTAGATCTCATTGCATGTATTCGAAAAATGGGTGATTGATTTTGAGGGTTTGATACAGCCACTAGGGAAGACTTAAGAAGATAGGTGCGTGGTACATTATTATGGAAATGGAGTATTTGATGAGATGGATGGAGGCACAACTAGTCAAAGACTATAGCATTGCTATAGTTATGAATTTCCTGTTTGAATATGTCTTGACTAGGTTTGGGTGTCCTAAGATATTAATGAGCGATAGGGGTGTGCATTTTCTAAATGAAGCAATTGTCGCGATGTTCGAAGAGTTCTAGGTTTATCATTAAAATAGTACGCCTTGACATTCTCAAGCCAATGGTACGGTTGAAGAATTCAATAAAATCCTTGAGAACGCATTGACAAAGGTCTACCACACACAGAGGAATTATTAGGATGTGTGCATAACCATGGTCCTATGGGCATATTGGATGACGTGTAAAAAGTTGACAAGCCAAAAGTCATTTAGGTTGGTCTATGGGATAGAGGCGGTGATGCCTATGGAGTATATTATGCCGAGTCTGTGGATTGCAGCATTGATTGATATGGAGGATCGCAAGACTATGGAGGAATGCCTCATGCAGTCATTGGAATTAGAAGAAGACCGATTTCTAACTAGATTTCACCAACATGTATAAAAGGAGCATGAGAAGGCCTGGCATGATTGACATATTAAGTTGTGCACCTTCAAGGTAAGTGATTTAGTCCTACTTTATGATAGAAAATTCATGAAGTTTCTTGGCAAGCTTCAAATGCATTGGATGGGACCCTATGTAGTCAAGGAAATTAAAAATGGTGGCACAGTTCAACTCACAAAGTTGAATGGGGAATTATTTCTAGGACAAGTCAAAGGAAGTCGATTGAAGTTGTATCAAGGGATCCTACCCCTGCACAATGATTACATGATGGCAGGATAGTCTTAGTATTTTAGGTAGCTGCAAGGAAGTACGAGACTATAAACTACACTACCCATGAAGTGGAAAAATGAAGTAAGGGGATTTCACGATGGAAGAAAAAGGCACGCTAGGAGTTGTGCCAAGAGGGCTATGCCATGGAGGTTGGGTGTGCACAACAGGGTCATAAAATAGCTTTTAGGTGCATTGTAGCTGATTGGATGGAAAAAATATCATTAGGAGGAGTGGTTAGGTTACATTTATGGCACAAATATTTGGCAATCTGCTTCCAAAGATGAATTTATGATCAGAATTTGGAGGGAATGGTCAGATTTGAATCTGAATTCGCCTATAAATCTAACACGCTACTCTGCATTAGAACACTTTACTTTCTAAAAATCTCTTGTGAGCTATCTTTCCTTAAGTCTATGAACCGAGAAGATTAGGGAGAGATTTTTAAGTAGCCAGGCCTAGCTAATGTGTCTAAAACCTTCTGAAAAGCCATTGTGGATAGCGTGATGGCCACTGACCCCGCAAAAGCCACAAGTTTTGAAGTTGCCACCTCTGAAGCCGCAACCCCTGAAATCACATTGGCAATGGAATATGAACCGTCTACGCCTACGCCGTCGAGGTCGCCTAGGCCTAAATCGTCTGTCGCTAAGGAAAAATAGAAGAAATCACATTATGTTCCGGTGAGGTAGTCACCGAGGAAGAACCCTACTAAGATTTGGCAGAAAGGGAAGATGGACAAGTCAAAACAGCCATGTGAACCCCTTGATCTTGATGAAGAGGAGCTTTGTGAAGGTTTTGAAGAGTTGGACACTAAGGAGGGAGAGTATCTCACTAGGATTCCGAAGTATATCCGTCAGCAGAAAGAAAAAGTGAAGGTACCAAAAGATCAAAATACCGACAAGTTTATGGTTTCTACACTCCTGCTACCGAAAAAGGTAGTATTTGAAGGCAAACTCTTAGGGCACATTCCTACGCTTAAAATGGAATATTGGGATCTGGCAGATCATGATAAATTCCTATAGTTGGCACTGAACAAGTATTTGGCCAACATATACTATGAGGAGACCAGAGTCACACGACTGGAGCCTATGAAGTGGGTCATGGGGGTTGAGAAGGCTAGATTGCTAAATATGTTGTGGGTATCACATTTCAGCTGAACGACTATCAATACGGTCTATGTGCGACAATTTATCACCTTGGTTCATGAAGGGTGTCTCTGGTTGGGAGAACTCATCCCCATTATAGATATGCTCATCCATTGTATCACAAGGTTTCCCTACCAAGGGGTGGATCTAGCCGAGGAGTTTTGGGGTAAGACCAAGGAAAACCAACTCACAGAAAAAATGAAGAGAGAGTTTGGCTTAGTAAAGAAGTCACATGGATACTCCATTTGTTTAATCACAGATAAGGCAGTACATTTTGCCAAGTAGATTTTGGCCTGTAAGGTCATGAGAAAGTGTTGCGCAAACGAGGTTCTGACACCAATAATTTCACTTGCTACCCAATGTGCGAAGGGAGTGTAGTACAACTGGGAGCAGTACCTCTGCAAAGAGGTTTTTATTAATTTTCTCGAAGAACAAGATGACAACAAGGCATTCCACTATGTATGACTACTATTTTTGATTGCCCTAGTTGCGTTGAGACCACGAAAACAAAGTTAGTTCCCTCCACAAGATGATGACATACCAAAGGCTGTAGAATTTGCTTCTCTATGGGTGACAAAGGATCCTAAAAGGGTCATGGAGATGGATATGTTTTGGGTACTGGTAGAGATGGAGCTTTGCATGGTGATCAGCTAGAAGTTGTGGTTGTCACCAACCATATTTGAGCATCTAGATGCCTATCAAGAATTCAAGGTGGATTTTCACAATGTGTCTATCCACGCGAGGAAAGATACAAAGAAAACATGGTACAAGTTGTTGTACCTGGTGAATGAGGCAGATGCACAGGAGATTGTGGGGAAATGGCCATGAGAGTGGTTACAGCCATCAGATCGCGACGCAGGTAACAACAAGGTCAAGGAAGGTTCCTCTGTGCAAGCCAAAGAAATGCATAAATAGAACGAATCTGAGTAGGTTGCAGCCCAAGGGAAGGCAGTGCAGAAAAAGAAGGGAGTTGCTGCCAAGGAAGCTACTACTAAGGAAACTGGTGAAAAGGAGTGTGTTGCAAAGGAGACTACAGTGGAGGTTGAGGAGTCAACTTCTTAGCACTCAAAGGACAAAGGGGAGACTGGTGCTGAAGGAGGTGGGGGTGAGGAGCAGAGCACTCCCTTTAAAGTACAGAAGCAGACCAAGGAGGCAACTTCCAAAGCAAGGAAGAAGCAAAAGTTGAACAGGAATGCGCACATAGATCCAATGATCCTCACTGAGGGGGACTTGGATGAAATTGGAGACAAGGTCTATGACACAATGAATGAACTGTGGCAACAGTTCGAACAACAATACGAATAGGCACTTGGGAACGTGCAGAAGGATATACGTGAATTACATATTCAAACAGAATGGCTACAAGTGAGCATGGGATAGGTGAGCGGGATTCAAATGAGTCTACAACAAGCGAGCGTAACTATGCTGGAGACAGATAGGACTATAGACCTTAGAGTTATACCATTTCTAGAGGGATCACTACATGCACAGGAAGAAGAGGCGAACACCCAGCTCGCACAAGTCAAGGATGTGGGTGTAAACCTAGTAGTGTTTCCTAATCAGACCCTCCATGAACTACATCAGGTGGTATCCAATGAGATTCGGGTAAGGGAGTAGCGTGCACTATTAGTCATCAATGAAGTAAAGATGAAAAATGATCAAATATTTGTAGAGAAAGCATAGGCATTGGAGGAAAAGGAAGAATTGGCCACACGTAGTCAGAACTTGTAGGCAACCATTACACAAGCATGTAATGTGCTACCATAAATTAATATTCCCAAAGATGCTGCATCAACAGCGAAGATTCAAAAATTGGCTGCCATGATTAAAGAATAAAAGTAGGAAGTCGGTCGAGTCTGCTTTGCATTACAGATGCAAATCTCATAGTTGTAGTTGAAGTTACCACCAACCACTTCACTATAAGTCTAGGAGCAGTGTGGAGCAATCATCAAAGATGGAATGGACACATTAGGTGCAGCAGTCAAGGGTTGCACAGAGCTCTTCAAGCAAGAAATGGAATTATGGAAAACTCTACAGGAAGACCCCACTCTAAAAAAATAGGCATAGATATCTGGGAGAAGCAGTAGTAATTTGATGAACTTAGGGTGACTGCGCGTACTTTGCTGCCATTCCAGTGCTTCGCTCACTTCATACAAGGGAAACAACTAGAAACACATATTAAGGAGCTACAAAGAAAAGAGGCCATCTTGAAGGCTAGAACACAACCATGGACAGAGGAAGGAAGCCAACTTACTATGTTAGTACAAGAGAAGTTGAAGATAATACAACAAACACAATAGACAATGGGTCTCTCGGTGGAAGGCCCTACAACAGAGAAGTTGGTAGAGGAAGTAAATTAGGCAGGGATTCAAGGTACGGCTAACTTGCAAGTATTGAAGGTAGAGTTCTACGAACTCTAGGAAAATATTGTTGCGCTAGCTGAGTGACTCGAGGGCGAGTCACCCAATTTGTGTTGGGGGCCTATTGGGAAGGCGTCCCTAGGATCATTTTGGTCAAATTTTTGGTAAATTTTGGAATATCTTTTTGTAATGAATGTAAAGCCTTCATGAAATGTGGAAGCAGATCATGAAGCTAGTACGAGTCAATGGAGCTTTAGTTCCTTAGGTGGGTAGGTGATAGAGTGGTTTTGAGACCTGCCCATCGATTCGACCATGCTATTGTAAATCAAATGCTATATAGAGATGAGTCATAGCAAGTCTTAAGAAGTATATTTTTGTGAAGAATCATTGTAAGGGCAAGGTGTGAAGGTAGGAAAGGTTTGTTTCCTGTACTTAGGCGAAAGGGGAAGGCTCCGGCAGTTGAGTGCATGGAGACCTTAGTAAGTCTGTAGGCTGAGTGTGCAGGGAAAAGAAGTCTATAATTGAACGATTATACTTAACAAAGATTGTTTTGAGTTCAATCTGGTGCATCTATGTCTTATTATTTACTTTTGTAAAGTTTATGTATCTTCACTATGTGTTATGATTTCCATGAATTAATGCTTGTTTACTGCATGAAAATAGTATATCTGTAATCTTTATGTGTGATAAGTATAATTAGGAACCTTCGCAAAGATCTGGAAGCTGTTTAGATAGATTTGGAGTAGTTATTTATTTGGAAGGATTAAAGGTGCGCGAAGGTAGATCTCAGCCTTATAGACTGCAAGAACACACCACACAGGGCTCTAGATGCAAAAACCCGGTTCTAACATCCCCCAATACTTCTTCAAGTGAGACTACAGCCTGTGCTATGCAGGTTGCTTCCAAAAGGGCCAGAAGTTAGGGTTTTGTTAGTTGGTGCAGTATTGGCTTCTCTACCTGGAATAGGAGAAAAAAATATTGTTTGGAGAAGCAAGAAGTGGCTTAATGTTCCACTATTGGAACAAGTGTCTCACTATTGTAATTGTTTATTTTGATCTTTGACCTAATATTGAAGCTCTATGAGCCAACAAATTTTCATGCATGTATCACAAATGTTTTAGGACTATTCCTTGGAAGTTTATGGTATATGTTTTGTTCATATGTACTGAAGAAATTGAACTATTTTGGTGGCTTTGGTACTAATATTGTTGAATGTGTGTTGTATTTAATTAATAATCATTATGTGAATTATTTCGCTAATGAATATTTTTATGCTCTTGTTTGTCTCTCTTAGTTTAGTACTATTACTTCCTTTTAGAGGCTCACTTTTTGTCTCCCCCTCATGAAAATATCCTATTACACATTATAATAAGTGTTTCCACAATCTCAACTTACTTGCATGTTCAAGGGTTATGTTTATAATCTCCTATGTTTTTCATTGAAACCAAGGCAAACCTTACGGTTATAGTGGTCGAGTCGATAATCTAGATGGGGCTCCTACTCCAAACAGTATGAGGTCTAATTGGGACTTAACATCAAGGAGACCAACTGTATGTTGGCAGTATATAGCATTGTTAGCATTCTGGTGCTAGAAGGAGGGCCAGATGACAAGTTGTGCCCTTTGAGTCTGTGTTGAATATCTTATCTTTAACGATTAACCCTCAAATCATACTCCCAGGGTGTTTCTCTAATTTATCCAGTGGTAAAATTTTATGAGCCTCTTTATGACTTATCTCAATTAAAATTTGTTGGTGAGGATGAAACATCTGTAGCTGATCACATCTATTATTTTTTTAAATTTTGTGAATATTATGAAATCGATGAAAATATTTGTTATGTGATTTTCTTCCTCACTCTTGAGGGCCATGTTAGCCGATGGTGTCACACCTTACCGTCTTCCTCTATTCATTCTTTTGATCATTTACTCAAGGATATTCATCAATATTCTGGTAGGTATGATTACCGAGATGTTTTCAAAACAATCAAACAACTTAGAATGTTCCCTAACAAATCAATTAATGATTTTTCTAATCGATTCCTTCATTTATGTTGTAAGTTTCTTGGGGAAAATTTGGATTGGAATTTCTTTAAAAGGAAGTTTGAAACTTTGGTTCGAATCTCTTTACATTTTGAATCTAAACCCCCTAATGTTCTTTCCCCAACTTTTGTAAGATATGAGACACCTTTAATCTCAGAGGAGGAGCCTACTAATCCTTTTGTTCTTTGTCCTCCTCCTTTTCCAGTACCAATTTGGGTGCCTCCTGTTGATAATGATGAAGTTGGGAAACTATAAATCAAACTCCTAATCTATCTTCTCAACCTTCTCCCACATTCCATGATTCAGAACCAATGGAGGAAACCTTGGAAAGGTTGATGGAGCCCAAGGAGAAGGCTAATCCCTTGATTTCTAAAGATGGTATTGAAAGTCATAACTTTATTCTTAAAGTTGATTTTAATTCTTTTCATCCTCTAACATCTTTTTATCATGATCCCTTTCCCAATGATTTTCTTGATCAAACTATTCCAAATATAAAAAGTGATCAGGTGCAAGGTAGTCACTCTTCATAGGTAGAGGAGCAGGAAAGTTAGGATTCTTTTGATTTTTCTTTTATTTTTCAAAATACTCCAAGTCAAGATAATGTTCTCCCATCCTTCGTTGATTTTGAATCTATAAATATTGCTGATGAACCAAATAAATTTGATCTGCAAATCAATCTAAAGACTTAGGCAACTAACATTCTAATGATGATGATTCTATTGATGTACATGGTGACAAATTCCCAAGTGCACCTACTGATATTTTAGTTTCTGTTAGGGTCCCACCCTAACCCCCTTATTTATGTAATGGGATCGAGTCATAGTCAAGAGTCAATAAAGCCCATATTAATAATTGTAAGTGGTTAACCCGCAATTAATGACGGGACCACAGTTAGTTGCAAATGGGCCGTAGTATTAGATAAATGGTATTAATAAAACCCATGGTATTGATCCTTGGTATTGCATGTATGAGTCATATATAAAGGACATAGACTCCCTGCGAGGAGCATCGTGTCTTATTTTTGTATCAAGCTCTGCTCTATTGGAGGTTGCCCCCTCAAAGAGGCCAGTGAACATTGCTTTCTAAATAATAAAATATTTGCTGTTGTCTCTCACTATTCTATGTTCTGGGTATCTTTCTTCGCATATTCTGTATTTGGGTATCTTTTTGCAGGTTAAGAGCATAACAAGTGGTATCAGAGCACTTTCTTGGGAAAATAGTGGAGATTTTTTTTTTTTTAGCAGGATTTCGGAGGCGACAAGTTTGCAGATCAGATCTATATGTTTCGGTGCAAGATCGATCTAACCCGAAAATATTATAGATCTAATATGAAAATATAAGACAATGCAAATAAACCCAAAAATAATATGAAATGATTCTTTATTGATCAAAACCTTAAGGTAGGGCAACACCATACATTCACTCCTTAAGGAAGGAGAACACTCCACAAGCCATATGCCTATTCATACAATATCCTTCACAATCTTTGTTAGGATGTGTGTCTGTCTGTGCGAGCTTATCCAAAAGATTAGTTTTACGGTCAAAGTGGTCCATAAGATCTTTTGTGAATGTGTCTCAAGTCAAGGGCCTTTGATAGCAACGTTGATGCCATTGCCACCATTGTCGTCTTTCATTGTCCAAGTACAATAATCCCACACTCAACTGAGTCTCATCATCCATGATGTAATTCAATCTAAAATATTTCTCCATTTGTGCTAGCCATTTGGCTGGATGAGAGCCATCAAATTCATACAAGTCCCTAAAATTCAGACCTAGGGCCGCCATCATAAAAAAAATTGGCGAAAATTTGAAATGGTCACAATTCCGTCAATATTGCTCAGAATTCGTATTATGACTTGTTTTCGGAAATGGAACAACCATTATACATCTACCCATGTGATAGAAATCCTGATCCAGACACTAAAATTTCAGATCTGTGCTGCAACTCTCCCGCCGTCACCAAAATTTCTGCAAAAAGAGTTTATTTTAAATCAGCGATTTCTCCCTCATCCGGACTCCGATTCGGCCGATTTTTTTTTTTTAAATCGGGTATTTTTTCACATAGAATCTAGATCTACAATTAGATTTTTCAGATCTTGTGCCAGGACATCCAGATATGTGCCGCAAACTCGTTGCCATGAAAAATTGTTTGCAACCCCACTGATTTTTAGATCAGCGACATCTCCTTCATCCAGACTCCGATTCAACCGATTTTTTTTTGAAATCGGCTTTTTTTTCACAAAGAATCCAGATATAAAATTATATTTTGTAGATATTTCACCAAAACATACAGTTCTGATTTGCAAACTCGCCGCACCTGAATTCCTGCAAAAAAATAAAATAAAATTATCCATTGTTTTTCCCAAGAAAGTTCTCTGATACCACTTGTTATAGATCTGACCTGGAAATACTATAGATCTGATATGAAAATATAAGATAATGCAAATAAACCCAGAAATAATATGAAATGATTCTTTATTGATATCAAACCCTTATGGTAGGGCAACACCATATATTCACTCCTTAAGGAAGGAGAACACTCCACAAGCCATATGCCTGTTCATACAATAATCATTCACAATCTTCCTTGGTTATAGCTCTGATACCACTTGGTTATAGCTCTGATACAATTTTTTTTTTATTTTTGCAAGATTTTCACAAGACTTTGGCAGCATTGACATTTTTAGGATTTGGTGACTGCAGTATTCATAAGGAAGGAGTAAAACTTGGTGATCTGGCCCATCAGAATCAGGATGACGAGCTGAGCACGGTGGTACCATTCAATTCTTAGTGAAAAAAAAAGAAATTAGGCAGTCCTAATTTTCAAGAACATTAGGTCGGTGCATGGTAGAAACTAGAGCTCAAGCTATGGCCAATGAAAGGATGGACAAACTTGAAGAATCCTTGCAATCCCTCCAAATTCAGCTTGACTGACTAAATAGCATGATCCCGAGCATAATCCCGACAGGCAAGGAGGAAGCCCATGAGGAGGTGTATATTGGCAATGGACACAGTGAGGGTGAGTCTAGCCACTCTCTTCACCTCGGGGGCCCCCACCAACAATCCTATCCGCAACCTCCCAAGTTGGATATGCATAAATTTGATGGTTCTCACCCGATAGCATGGATAGCACAAATGGAGCAGTATTTCAATCTGAATAACATCTTAGATAATGAGACTGAGCTTATGGTGGGAAGCATGTACTTGGACAATGAAAGGTGGAAATGGTGGCAATGGCATCAACGTTGCAATGGACCTTTTAGGACTTGGAACTCCTTCAAAAAAGCTCTTACAGAACACTTTGACCAGGAATCTTCTTTTTTGGGTCATCTTACTAAGCTCCGACAGACTGGCACAACGGATGAATATATTACATCCTTTGAAGCCTTAGCCTTCCACACTAGGGGTCTCTCAGATGTGTTCTACACAAAATGTTTTATCAGCGGTCTTAAAGAAGCCATAAAAGCCCACGTCTTACTGCACCACCCTCCCACATGGACGGAGGCTTGTAAGGTAGCTCGTAACGTGGAACGTGCGTTAGCAGCCCAATACAGTCGCCCAAATTTCACCGCTAAGGGTCACCCCCCACAGGCTCACAGCACGACTCAAACACTTAAGGTTCAAAAGGTATCACCTGCAGAAATGGCCGAAAGAAGAAAGCAAGGATTATGTTACTACTGTGATGAAAAATACTCCCCGGGTCATAAATGCAAGGAGCCCAACTTTTTTCAAATTGATGCCACTGATTATAGCTCATTGGAGGAAGATCCACCACTGGAGGAACATGAGGCGGTAGAAGAGGACAACCAAAAGGACAATGTCCCTGATGAACCAGTTATTTCGCTGCATACTTTGGCAGGGATTTCTTCACCTCAAACTCTCAAAATCAGAGGTTTTATTAAACATCGCCCAGTAGTAGTCTTGATTGATAGTGGAAGTACACATAATTTCATCCATCAAAAAGTCACGGAAGTAGTGCATTGTTTTGTACGAGCAATCTCTAACTTCCAAGTCCAAATTGCGGATGGGGGCACAATGAAATGTGAAGGCCGCTGTGAAAATGTCAAACTTCAAATGGGGGATTATCAGTTGAAGACCCACATGTTTGCCATACACATGGGAGGGTGCGACATTATCCTCGGTGCTGAATGGCTTCACACTCTTGGGCCAATCACAATGGATTTCCAAGAGTTATATATGAGTTTTAAGTAGAACAACTCAACACATACCCTCCGTGGACTCCAGGCGGGAGCTCCCTCTATCATCGGCTCACATAGGATGGAAAAATTGCTAAAAAAGGGCCATCATGGAGTTATAGCTCAATTTAATGCCATCTAGGCAGTTGAAACCAAGTCTCTGCCGATGCATCCTGAGATGCAACATATTTTAAATAACCATCTGCCAGTCTTTGACAAGCCTCATGAGCTTCCACCCTCGAGAGGGGAATATGATCATAGCATCACCTTGGTTTCAGGGGCCCAACCCCCAAATGTGCGCCCATACAGATATCCGTTCACCCAAAAGAATGAAATAGAAAAAATAGCCAAGGAACTTTTGGAAGCATGTGTCATTCGTCCCAGCATTAGTCCTTATTCATCACTGTTGGTCATGGTGCTCAAGAAAGATGGGGAGTGGCTAATGTGTCTAGACTTCAGGGCCCTCAATAAGTTTACAGTCAAAGATAAATTTCCCGTCCCGGTGGTTGATGATTTGTTGGATGAACTCAATGGGGCTCAATTTTTCACTAAGCTGGATCTTCGCTCAGGCTACCACCAAATTCGCATAAAGGAAGTCGACATTCCACAGACTGCTTTCAAAACTCATGAAGGCCATTATGAGTTCCTGGTCACACCATTTGCTCTTTGTAATGCCCCCTCTACTTTTCAGAGCCTTATGAACCACCTTCTCAAGCCATATCTCAGGAAATTTGTCGTTGTCTTCTTCGATGACATCCTCATCTATAGTTGCACTTGGGTTGTACATCTTCAGCATGTAGATCTACTCTTGCAATTTCTCCGCAAGAATAAATTATTTGTCAAGATGTCCAAGCGTCCGTTTGGCATGGAAGAAGTTGAGTATTTGGGCCACATTGTGGGGTGTGAAGGTGTCAAGGTGGACCCCAAAAAGATCCATGCAATGCAGGATTGGCCTCAACCTAAGACCTTGAAGAGCTTGAGAGGATTTTTGGGTCTCACAGGCTATTATCGTAAATTTGTCCGCAACTATGGTCGCATAGCAAAGACCCTCACTCAACTCCTAAAGAAAAATTCATTCTTCTGGAATGCGGACGCATAACAGGAATTTACAGCTCTTAAAAATGCCATGTGTTCCACTCCAGTCTTAGCACTACTTGACTTCACCAAATATTTTGTCATTGAATGTGATGCTTTAGGTACGGATATTGGGGCGGTCTTAATGCAGGAAGGGCGACCTTTGGCCTTCACAAGCCAACAGCTAAGTGGGAAGAATCTGTGCCAATCTACCTATGAGAAGGAAATGATGGCCATCTTACATGCAGTAGAGACCTGGTGACCTTACTTATTGGGGCGACGTTTCCAAATCCGCACAGACCATCACAGTCTTAAATATTTTTTGGAGCAACGCATATCCTCCCCACAACAAAATAAATGGCTCGCCAAAATGCTGGGATATGATTATGAGATCATTTACAAGAAAGGGCAAGACAATAGTGTAGCAGATGCATTATCTTGCCAATTTGAGGAGGAAAGTACTCTGCTAGAAATTTCCCTCCCCATTCCAGAATGGATTGAAGAGGCTCGCAGGGAATGGTTTTCACATCCCAGGCTCTCCCAGCTCATTTCTCAATTGCAGGTGGATCCAAATTCCACCAAGGGCTACTCATGGCAGGATGAGATTCTTCACTACAGGGATAGAGTCGTAATATCACCAACATTCACCCTCAAAAGTCACATTTTGGCATAATTGCACTCATCCCTCATTGCAGGACATTCAGGCTTTCAGAAGACGTATGCTCGCACCAGAAGATCATTTTTTTGGACATGCATGAAAAAGGACATCCTTACTTTCATAGCAGAATGCGATGTCTGTCAATGCCACAAAGGGGAGACCGTCAACACACCAGGCACATTACAACCGTTGCCCATCCCGGCATCAATATGGACGGAGGTTTCTATGGATTTCATTACAGGTCTTCCAAAGGCAGGAAACAAGTTAGTCATCATGGTGGTTGTGGACAGACTTTCGAAGTATGCTCATTTTTGCGCCCTACCCCACCCGTTTACACCGACTTTGGTCACTCAATCTTTCATGGATCAGATGTTCAAATTGCATGGCATGCCCACTTCTATTGTGTCCGATCGCGACCGGATATTCACCAGTAATTTTTGGCAGGAACTCTTTAGGCTACAAGGCACTCAACTAAAACTCAGTACTTCCTGTCATCCACAAATGGATGGTCAAACTGAAGCCGTCAAAAAATGTCTGGAAACCTACCTTAGGTGTTTCACTTCAGAAAATCAACATCTTTGGGTATAGTGGTTACCTCTGGCTGAATGGTGGTATAACACCAACTATCATGCCACCACCAAAATGACTCCCTATGAAGCAGTATATGGTCAACTCCCTCCTTCCCCTACTTCTTATATCAAGGGGTGCTCAAAGGTACAAGCAGTGGATAAATTCCTACAACAACGCACACCCATGCTTGCCCATCTTAGAGAGAATCTTCATCAAGCTCAAAACCGCATGAAGCAACAGGTAGACCAGCATCGCTCAGAGTGCCAATTTCAAGAAGGGGATTAGGTATTTTTGAGGTTGCAACCATATAAGCAAACATCACTCAAAGACAAGGGTTTTCAGAAACTATCTCCAAAATTCTACGGACCATATCAAGTACTTTAGTGCATTGGAGAAGTGGCTTACAAGTTGGCTTTGCCACCTACTGCAAAAATCCATCCAGTTTTCCATGTCTCATGACTCAAGAAAGTGATTGGGAACAATTGCAGAATTCAAACCAGTCTACCTGAATTGGACAAAGAAGGGTCAATCTGGCTCCAACCTGAACAGGTCCTAGACACACGAGATAGGCACTTGCGGGGCCGCATGATTAGGGAAGTCCTCGTCAAGTGGAAAGACACCTCTCCGGAAGATGCAACTTGGGAACCAGCCACTATTCTTCAGCAGTTTCCGCAGCTTCAACCTTGAGGACAAGGCTAGTCTTAAGGGGGAGGGCATGTTAGGGTCCCACCCTAACCCCCTTATTTATGTAATGGGATCGAGTCATAGTCAAGAGTCAATAAAGCCCATATTAATAATTGTAAGTGGTTAACCCGCAATTAATGACGGGACCACAGTTAGTTGCAAATGGGTCGTAGTATTAGATAGATGGTATTAATAAAACCCATGGTATTGATCCTTGGTATTGCATGTATGAGTCATATATAAAGGATAGAGACTCCCTGCGAGGAGCATCGTGTCTTATTTTTGTGTCGAGATTTGCTCTATTGGAGGTTTCCCCCTCGAAGAGGCCAGTGAACATTGCTTTCTGAATAATAAAATATTTGTTGTTGTCTCTCACTATTTTATGTTCTGGGTATCTTTCTTTGCATATTCTGTATTTGGGTATCTTTTTGCAGGTTATGAGCATAACAGTTTCTCAAGAAGATCTTATTTTGGAAGATTTGGACCTCAAGTTTGATTTGGTCCAAGAAGATGTTTTTATGGAAACTTCCTCTTCACCTCACTCTCCCTTGCATTCTAGTACTTCTAATGCATTAACTTGTGAAGAGAATACTCCATGCTCTTTATGTTCATCATCTAATGAGTTGGATTTTGAATTGACACATGGTAGCAAGATCATCCATGATGAAGAAGAAAGTAATAAATTTAACAAGTATACATTCCATTCCTTATCATTTCCAATTTTGCATGAAGAACATTCTTCTATCCAAGTTACTCATGGATTTTTATGATTTATGCATATTTACATGTGCAATTAGAAGAATATTTTGACTTGCTTAATTTGTTTATTGAAGATGTAAATTTTGAGCAAATAAATGATGTAGATGGCTTCCATTTGGATAATAGTGGTCTTGTTGAAATTTTTGATGATATTTGTCCATACACCATTCATGATCTGATCCAATATTCGATATCTCATTCTATAATCTTGGAGAGTTTTAGGACTTATCAAGAAATTGAGACACTTCAACTTTTGTTGATGGTTATGTCAAGTTCTTGCGACTCTGGTGAGATCCCTAAGCTAAGTCAGATATGGATTTTATCGCACAATTCTTTTATTTCCATGGTTTCATTATATGTAAATCCCTTATTGAAATATGTTTGTTATTTTGAATATGGATCTTTCAACTTTCAATATTTTGTCTCCGCTCAAATTATAGATTTTGTTTCAATTTATCATCCCTCATGTGAATATCTTGTATCAAATTTGGATTTAGAGTGTATACCTTTCATGGATGATCGAACTTGTGAAGTTGAGCATTCTAAAGATTATCTTTAAGTGAACGATTCATACCTGTCACGTGATTTTTAAAGTACTCAAATCCTAATCCTTCTTGTGAATATTCTAATACTAATCATTTTCTTCATGGAACCATATATCTTCTTTAGAGTCAATGAATTCTTGTGTTATTTGTTGAATCAAGTTCCTATTTTTCATCAACTACATATCAACTAGTTTCATGTGCTTTCCATATTGACATTCCTTTTTAATGATTATGATGCCAATTTGGGTTGTATCTAGTCACAAGTAGATGTTGTGTCACATTCAACTTATGAAGAAGATGATTCTTGCATTCAAAGGATTTGTAAACTTGTTCAAACTCATCTATCGTTGATATCTCCCAGCCGAGAATCTTATGCATTAATCAACCCACCTGATCATGGTTCTTGTTCTAACAACTGTCATTCAATTGATCATTTTCCCATTAGTGCACCTAATGATGGTTGTTTTACATCATCTGATTTTTATGGTTTATCATCTCAATATTTAGATACTTGTCAAGTAGTTTAGGAACTTCAGCCTCCGCTAGTGGTTATGTTAGGCCCTCACTATCTTGACAAGCTTTCTGAATGTGATCAAATGTATTTTCCCTAGCAAGAATCTCATCCTAATTCCACACTATTTATTGAAAATTCTTCCAACCAAGGATTTCAAAATTTCCAAGAGGATTGTTTTGAATTCCATGATCCAATCTATCATCAATTAGCAACATATTACTTAGCAATCCCATTTTCTAAAAGCACGTTTTGGTCTTTCCTGATGTTTTCTAAGGAGGACAACATAGATGCAGGTTCTTTTATAAGGAGTTGTAGAGGTTTGCATGATATTTGATATCATAAAAAAGGTAATGTGTTGGGTTGGCTAAATTTAGGTGGTATGACACATCTTTCTTCCTTCAAGAAATACCTTCTATTTTTTGTGCAAGATATTAAAGTTCTCATTTTTTCTGTTGCACATTATTATATATCAGTTGTAATTTCTCTTATCTTTGTGTTTTCAGGTTGGGACCAATTATGGTGGCTTCATTAGAAATATAATTACACATATTCTTGACCTTCTATTTAGTTAAGTTAGGATTAGGCTTAGTTTCATTTAGCTTCCCTTGTATTTCATCCACCTTCTATCTCACTGTAGATCATGTCCTTGCATTTGTTTGTTTTCTTATTGTATATTATGCACGTTGTTTTTGCGTCCCGCTCTATTTTATTTGTTCTTTTGATTTTGTTTTTTTGTTTTTCATTTATTTTCTTTTTTCATTTTCTTTAATAAGACTTTGCATGGAGGATGTTCCTGTGAGGCTCAAAACACATGTGGAAAAACTTGAAAAGAGGCAATTTTAATGATATACAATGCTTGGCTAATGAGTTACCTCTTCTCTTTCTTGGGTTTATATATCTTTAAATTACATAATGTCTAAATGGAAAATATGATCCACTCGAAGAGAAGTCCTTTGGTTGAACTATAAAACCCATACCTATTCTAGGATCCTCATTCCACAACCCAGTATTGTAGGTAAATAGTGTTTTCTTACTGATCCGGTCAAGTAGAGAAAGGATAAGGGGAATATAAAGTGGGAAAACTAATATCAAAGGTTACATAAATACTTCTATGAAGGAGAAACCTCCTCTGCTATCAATAAGTCAAGATCACTCTTCCGCCCATTTAAAATAAATAAGTTTCGAAGCATGATCATATTAAATAAATAAATAAAGGGTGAAAGAAGAGAAACACTTCCTACGCAAGGAGGTGAAGCAAGTTACTTTGTTGGGGTACTGACCATGGTCGTTGACAATGAAGCAACGCTTGTTCTCCTGTGGTGACTCTTTTAGGGTATTGTCTAGGCTTTTTTGTAGCAGAGAAACTCTAGAGATGAAACTCATACTCTGAATATCTTATACTCGACATGCATATTACCATTTTTTTCTTAAACAATTATGATTTAGTAAGCCTTGATATGTGTTTAATCAAGTAAGGGAATGGAGGGGACTATATATCTAACCGATTTAAGTAGGGAATCCAAGTTAATCCACAATATTAATCAATACTTCATGGAATATTGAGACCTTGCAATTAGATAATTAAACCTAAATAGTGAATTTGGTGTTCTACTAGTGTGTCGCCAAGTGTTGTCATTGTGTTTAACACCCTCCAAAAGTTTTCACACACTTGAATTTTGGAGCCTACTAAGGATTTTATGATCTATAATTCTATGCTTACTCCATTTTTGTTTTATTTTTTGGAAAAGTGTTTAATTCTTCTTCCTCATTTTAAATTGTCAAATCACTTTCATGCGCATGCTTAGTCTCTGATGGGTTCATGAACGTTCTTCCTTTATGCAAGCTTGGATAGGCATAACACCATCCATCAAGATAGTTCTTGTGTGATTTCAAACTCATTTCAGTAGTCATTCCATACTTTTATTGATAGTTCCCCTCACTTTGTTGCATTTGTACTTCTATTTTGATGAGTTTTCTCGACTATTGTCATTTGCACATTTTCTCTTTCACATTCATGGTTGTCATTTTTACCTTGTTTTACTTTAATAAGAGTAATTTTCATGTTATATTAACTCTGACATGTGTCACTTTCACAATAATTCTCATTTTTCAAGTTCCATCTTATGCTTCCATCATGTCGCATGTGTGTCTTTTACGTTTTCAACTCTTGCATGTGTCACACTTTTGCACATCATCAAAAGTTAGCCATGGTGTAGTTTTCTGCACTAGATAGTCCTATGTATCATTCAAACATGTGCCAGACAAAATCCTATAACTTATCACACTTTTTGGTCATAGTGGCCACAATTTTCATAACTTGGTTTCTAAGTGTTGTAATGTGGCATTTCAACTGTCACACTTAGGAATAGGTGTCGCTTTGTTGTTGTTTCAAGGTGTGACTATTGTTCATTAGTCATGTGAATTCCATTAGCTTGTACTTGTGATTATGTGTGTGACCTATGTTTGAGTCATGTTAGGATGCATTTATTTCTCCTACTTTGTTGGTCCCACAATTATCCATTGTGAGAGCTCTTTTTGTTCCTTCATCCCATCTCAAGTTATAAATGCAATAACACTCTTACTTGGTGATGAGTGCAACCTATTCATGAGCCTCATTCTCATATCATTCCTCCCATACTTTTGTACTAAGTCTTTTCTAAGGTATCCTCCCTCTCATAGTGCATTAGTGATTCCAAAGGATAAGTCACCTAGTCTTGTGTTGCCTCCCTCAGGGAAAATCACTCCAAATGAACAAGTAGTCATTGCTGGAGAAAATTTCCCACTTCCAAGCCTAAGAACACTTCAAAACAATGAAGTGTACCTCGATACAATGAAGCACACTTCAAAGAAATGAAGAAAAAATCAAAATTTCAGTGAAAAAGTGCACTTCAAAAGAACAAGGACCTTATCTCCTCTAAAAAGCATACTTTGGACAAACAAGGACCTTCTTGCCTTAAAAAAACACACTCTGAGAGCTTGAGAATGCTTCGGAACAGAAAAAACACTTTGGGACTATGAGTGAACTCCTTCGGCTAGAAGAACTGGTCCCTCCTTGAGTGCACGGTGCACTCATGAATCATGAAGATTCATTCTTATCTTAGAGTGAATGGCACACTCAAGAAGCATGAAGCTTTAGAGTGTGTGGTGAAATCATGAAGCATGAAGCTTCATCCTTCCCTTTGATCACATGATGCAGTCATGAAGCCTGAATCTTGAGCATAAACCTTTGGCATGAATAATTATGCCCTCTTTCAGTGCGTAAGTACACCCTGAAGGCTTGAGTGTTTCCCATTCATCTCTTTGGCATGCACCCTTGTACCCTCCTTGTCCTCATGAGCACATGAGAGCAACTTAAAAGCCTAAAGGCCTGAAGCCTCACTCTCATCTCTTTAGAGTGTTCCTTTATGCATTCCTAGTGATCCAGGTGGATATTGGTGGCCACCCACCAAGTCCACTTGGACCCTCACCATTGTTTCTTTTAGCTTTTCAGTTTCCTTAATTGTAGCACAATTTACTATTTTTAGTAGTTTTTCGGGTCCTGAACTTTCGGAGCCATTTTGAGGCCCTAAACGATGTTTTTTGGGAAAATTGAGAGCAACATGGGTCAATGAATCCATGTTGTTCCTCCAAAATTTATAGTTCTAAGATAGATCTTTATAACGAGATATTGTGCACATCAAAGGAAGATTGTATGCTAAAGTTACGACCCTGGGAAGTTGATGTACTAAGCTACCCAAACAGGGCCCACAGTTTGGCATTTCATCTCCTAGGGTTAGGTTTTGGGATGTTTAGGGTTTTCCATTGTTTCTCAACAATAAATAGGCCTTCGAGCCTCATTGTAACAGAGTTCAGAGGCATGTAGCCACCACATCTCTTCTTAGAGATAAGTTACCATCGCCCTAGCTAGTTTATTTCCATTTCTGTTTGTAAGCATATTTCAGTATTTTACAATAATGAAATGAAGTATTATTTCTACTGCATCTTTATTTGTATGGTTATATCTATAATTTGTTGTGTTCTTGTTTAAATTTGGATCAAGTAGTCTCTTTGAGTGCTTGAGTGCACTTTGAAGACCTAAATCCTCACCCCTTCATCTCTTCGAAGTGTGCCCCTATGCCTTCTTAATCTCTTTGAGCACATGAGCGCACCTTAAAGGCATGAAGTCCTAAAGCCTCAGTCCTCCATCTCTTCGTAGTGCTCCCTTTCACCCTTGAAGCTCTCTCTCTCTCTTGTTTCAGTGCAAAAGCCCACCTTTAAGGCCTCTTGTGAGCCTTGATGAGTTTGATTGTGCCCTCCTAATCAAAACTTCTAATTTTAATCCTCTTACAAGCCATCATGAGCAGATCATTCCATGAGCTAGGTAGAGATAGAATAGATGTTTTTAGACTAAATTTACCTCTTCATGAATGATTTTCATTGGTAGGAGTACCTTCCTAGCATGAAAAGGTGATTCTCAAAAGTAGTAACGAGGAGAAGGCATAAAGAAACACCTTCATATAAGAAGAATAAAAGAAAGCTATCATGGAGACATGAAGCAGATCATAGGGTGAGATAGAATGAACACATTGCATGATGTCTAAGAGGATTCCAAAGCACATCTGAGACCCTTTGGATGGTGAAAATGAAGAAAAACAAAGATCCTTCAAATCATATTTATCATCAAGAATGCAAGATGAAGCAGCAAGGAAGACAACTTGGCATTGCCACCTCATCATGAAGTCCATTTCATCATTTTCAAGTTTTAATTTGTACCAGTGTCATCATAATAGTCAATATGTGTCCATGTGTCATGCCACATCATCATGTGCGATGTAATGATGTATTCTCAAGAAAAGGACAAAATGTAATGTGTGGAAGTCCAAGAGTCATATGTGGAATATGAAAAGTGAGTTAATCATATATGAACAAAATTTCTTTAGGAGAAGTCCAAAATTCATTAGAAGTTCAATAGTTGTTTAGGAGTCCAAAGGAAAAATTATAAGTTCAAGAGTCATGAGGGTAATTTAAGAGTCATGGGGATATGAAAGGTCATCCCCCTTATTATAAAAGCAACCTCATAACTCAAGGAAAGGTCTTTTGGAGGCTTAAGCTTTGGATATCTAGTCTTGGCTTCTCTACTTGGCATAAGAGAGAAAACTATTCTTTGGAGAAGCAAGAATTGACTTAATGTTCCACTATCGACATTAGTGTCTCAATATTGTAACTATGTACTTGGATCTTTCACCTAATATTGAAGCTCTATAAGCCAACACTTTTCCATGCATGTATTGCAAATGTTGTAGGACTATTCTATGGATGTTTACAGTATATGTTGTGTTCATATGTATTGAAGAAATTAAACTATTTCGGTGGCTTTGGTACTCATCTTATTGAATGTGTGTTGTATTTGCTTAATAATCGTTATGTGAACTATTTCACTATTGAATATTTTTATGCTCGCATGTGTCTTTCTTAGGTTAGCACTATTACTTCCTTCTAGAGGCTCACGTTTTGTCTTCCCCTCATGAATGTCTCATTTTGCACATTACAATCGGTGGTTCACAATGTCAACTTACTTTCTTATTGAAGGGTTATTTTTATAATCTATTATGTTATTCATTGAAACCAATGCAAACATTATGGTTACGTTAGCGGGCCAATACTCTTGATGGGGTTGCTACTCCAAATGGTGTGAGGTCTAATTGGGAGTTCACATAGGGGAGACACCCTATATGTTGGCAATATCCAGCACGTCAACACAATCCTACATGGTGTACGTCAATGAACCTAGTAAGAAATGGCTAGGTGGTCATTTTTTAGTTGATAAAAAGATGGGTTGTATGCATCTTAGAAATAAAATTCAAGGGAAAGTTCAAGAAATAAAATTCATTTGAATGAGTCTACCATGAGGATACCTTTATTTTGAAAAAGTTGTAATATGGAAACTATGAGTGAAAAGGAAGTTATGAGATGGAAGGGTATTGTCTTAGGTGAGAAGAAGGAGAGACGGGTCTATAATGCCATTTTTCGGTAATGAAATGAATTATGGATATAATAGAGAGGAAGTACCTATGGGTGGGTCTTCAAATTCAAAGTAATACATATTGATAAACAATACTTGAGATGTAGCTTAAAATTTGAGAACAAGATAATAGACAACATAATGGGTGTGTGTTTGATGGAAGTGAAATAATTGGTTTGGGCTAGGGATGAGGGGATAAATAATTTAGGGTTTTGAAGATGAATTGGAGAAGGTTTAGGGCCAGTATGGGTGTTAGGGTTGCTATAGTGATGGTAATTATGGTTCCTTAAAACTTTTCGTTCAATGGCCAATGCATAGATAAAGGAATAATTGTCAAGGTAATTGATTTCAATTAAAGGAACCTCAAAATGAAAAACAACTAATAAACTTGCATAAATTTGGGAATAAGTACCTCATATAAATTTGGAATCTAAAGGTGAATTTGTATTCGTGAGAAATTCAATGTTCCATTATAATATTTTTTTGGGTACTTGAAAAGGCTATAAATACCTATACATGACATTGGAGATGTATTCTAGATGGTAAAAATGTTGTTGAATAGTCTCACGAAATGCCCATTTGGTGATGCTATTTGTATTATATTTGAGGTTAACATCATCAATGGGCTTAATGTAAACTATTGATTGAATGTATTGATCTTTCCACTAAGTTTGAGCAATCCCTTCCAAATGGTTGTTGGAAAGGAGCAATAATTGAGCTTGTATTATTTGTAGGCATGTGTGGAAGTAGGCTATGAGACTACATATCCATCAATTTAAGGCTTCTTAATTCATTTATCCTCCATATTTTGGTAAGATAATTTTGGTATCCATTTGGAGATGGAAGGACATAGTTCTTTTATTAGAGATTCATTTACCAATTTCATGAGCTCTTCATGCGAGGAGATTGAGATGCTTTGGTTTCACCAAGGGAGTATTCTCTATGAGGATCCATGAGTGAATTAAGATATTGAGAGAACTAATATTTTCTCAGTGATACCTAGCACACTGGTTGTTAGGGTAGTAATATTTATAAGCCCCTAGATACTAGACAAAGGTGGGGGTTTGGGCTAGGATGATCTTAAATGAGATGAAATACCTAGTCTAGGATACTACTATCTTGTAGGAAAATTATTTCCAAGACAAAATGTAATGCCACCTCTCATATCTACCCACTTTCATCAGCTTGACTAGGGTAAACAGGAGCTAAGGGCTACTATGACATGAATCAACCTCCAAGGTCAGCTTAAGGAAATGTATTTGACAAACCAAGACTTTACTAACTTCCCTCAGGTGCTACAGGACCCCTAGGAGCTAACCAACCACTCTAGGTTCCCAACCCCTCAGTTAACTTATGTTTCATTTACCTCAGCTCTTAGTCTCTCCCGTGACAAGGAAAGCTAGTGGTTGAGACCCTTCAGTCGTTCTCATGATCCTCCATCCCAACAACTGTAGAATTTTTCACTCATTTTTGTGCCAATGATTGTGCAATCTAAGCCACTTTTTTATGGCTAGTCACTAGACCACTACCCAAAACTTGATGAGACTTTCCAGAATGACGAATGACACACACAAAAATCTTTTAACACAAAAATTAATAAAGTATTTGACCTATCTCTATCTAACCATGACAGTAATTCCATCGAACAAAATGAGAACATGAGACTTAGAAGTCATGAATGCATATCCGAGAATAGAGATATTAAACTTATCTAAGTTTTACTAAGAAGGGCTAATTCCATATCACAATAGCTATAATAAAATTTATTAGGTCATGCATTCATTAACCATTTATTTACAAGTAAAAACATGTTAAGAGCCATGACTTGAATCTATCATAAAACCATGCTTATAACCAACATATAACTAGAGAAATAGAAATGATAGAACAACCATTAAAGCAACATAATAACAAGCACATATACTCATGAAATACAAGAGAAATATAACTATTATAGACATACGAAAAATGAAACCAAGTTAGGGACTTCCACGTACCACTCGACCATAGATTTGGTTGAACCAAATATTTTTTTTAGTCAATCACCCTTGTGCCATATGTTAGCACTCCTCAGTGTCCCAAGGCTGAGAAAGGAGACCGATGGAGGTAACCTCAAACCAATCTTTAATTTGGTAGCTATACCTACCAAATTAGAGAGGGCTCTCTCAAGAATCTCACAGATAATAAAATGACTGGGAAGGAAAATAAATCATAGGCTAGATATTCAACTCACTAGGGTTTGATTTTAGGGTTTGTTGGACTAGGGTCATGGGTCTGGGAACTATGTCAGGGTTTCTAAAGATCAGTTGCAGAGATAGAATGGGGAAAGGTAGGTATGATTAGTGACATATTATAGTTGTCATTGTGGTATAGGGTTGAAATAGGGAAGGATAAAAATGAGCATAAACTTATGAATTCATTTATCAGAAGAAAGAACACATAACATGAAAATCTAATTAGAACATAGCATAAGACTTATGAATTATGTTAAACACCTATGAGATGATCAAAAGAAAGCATAGAAATGGTAGTAAGGAGAAATATATATTCAATTTGATGATAAAATAGAGGAAGCACATTGTCACGAAAGCATACCACAAGAATCCCAAGATAATAGCTGCAATTGCCTGTATTATTCATGTAAAGTGTACAGTAGGTCCAACCCTCTCACTCTCAAATGTCCAACCCTTGATTTGATTTGAAACCAACTAAATAAAGATGAAAAACCACTTTCCACCTCTCAGGTATTGAATCCATCATCATAAGAACTATTTACATCAAAATATCTAACCGTACCTAAAACTAGGGAGGTTAGAAACCAACTCCTTGTTTAGCCTAAAACTAACTTAGTTGACTTTACAAGATTTAATGACCATAAAATTTACATCAGATAAATTTAACCATCATTATGTCATTCAATTACATCCTAAAAATACCTAGGAAGACAAATTAGATCATGTGAAAGTGACTTTGACTCAAAAAACTTTGAAATTTGACCTTTTGATACAAGTGTAGCGTGCATGTCAAAAGCGCAATGCGGGTTTGCAGAAGCATAGTGTGCCTTTGTAGAGCCCTTTTTGGTCAATTTTATGCATCATCAAGATGAACTAAAGGTTGGTGAAGATATCCTAGGATGTGTATAAGACCACTGAACCTTTAATCCTACAAAAATCCACCTCCACGACATTCAAAAATCAAATAAATAGGACTACTCCAGAAGCGCAGCGTGGGGTCTAGAAAGGTGGTAGAAACATGAAAATTGACCTATTGTTTGAGTTTTCCTCCAAAAATGTGAGCTGACAAGGATAAAAAAATAAATATTTGCAAATTAGAGGCTAAAATCTATCCAACCATGTAAGCCATTCATCATTTAGATTCCTTGTGAAAATGTGTAGCGCGGCTACGTTGCACTTCTGTGTAATTGAATTGCCAGAATTTACCAAAAATTCAAAAAATGACCAAAATTGCTCAAAATTTGTTAAAAATTCCTTCTTAGCATATTTTATTGATGGCCTAGACAACTAGAGATGCATCAACAAGAAAATCCAAGTTATCCCTCTTCTTTAGCTTGATTAGGGTTTTCTTAAGTCTCCTTTTCATTTTCCTAACCCTAATTTTGTAAATCCAGTTCCTGGTGTAGTAATGTCTAGCCATGTGTCTCTGAAGGTTTGTAGCTCTATTTTCCTTCCTTAGGAGCTTCTCCAAGTTCTCATTGACCTTCTCAAGAAAATATTCCCTATCCTTACCAATGCTTGCAGCTATAGGGTCAACAAGGTCTTTTTGTACTAATGAAGGAGATGGCTCCTTGTCTTCAACCTGCTCTTCTAAACCAATCACTATTTTACCTTTGTCCTTTTCCTGGATGGATGATGGAGGGCCTTGTGAAGTACTATGTTGCATCAATCTCACCTTCAAAAGTCTGTTTTCTTGTTTCAAGAAGGCCACCATGTAGTTTTCTTTGGCAAGATCATCTTTTAGTTCTTGTATTTGTGCTTGTTGCTCCTTGATAATTTATACATTTGACCTATCTCCATGGTCAAACATCTCTTTCTCATGAGGCATCTCCTCCTCATATTCCTACAAGGGTGAGTCAGTTTCATGCCTAGGTGACTGCTCCATTTCTCCTTGAACTTGCACAGCTTTAGTTTCCTTAGGAAATCATCTAGTTTGTGACCTAGTAAGAGTTCTAGGAGTATACACATCTTTAGTGATCTTAGGGGAAAAAACCAATATTTTCCCCTTCTTGTTGGTCTGTATCATATTTTCCATAGGTGTCTTTGTAACTAAAATATTATTGGATGAGCCAACCTCCTATGGCCTTGATCATGCTGATGGAGTGCTTTGACTGGTAGGTTAACTAGTGGTAGGCATAAAGGCAGCTGATTGCATGAATGTCTCCCATGATATACTAACATGTGGACACTGATGAAAAACAATGAATTTGACCAAACCATGATGAAACAAAATTTCTTGGTGATCTTTCCCTTTTCTTTGTACTTTCTCATTCATCTTGACTAAGCTTCTAAATAAATAATGAGGCAAGTTTAGTGGTTTGATGGCAGTGAAATGCATCAACAACCTTATGTGATACTAATTCAATCTAGAAAATCTCCATTCACAAGTAAAATATTTCATGATTACCTTCATCAGAGGAGCATATCTATCCAACAATTGCCTAAAAGGAAAGATGTGAGAGGGAGCATCTTTGTAATGTGGTTTTAGGAATGCTTTGTAGTTTTCAATGTCTAAATCCATCCCTTTAAACTAAATCTCGCCTTGGTTAAGGATACCTGTGGCTGAAGCTATGTCATCCGCTGATATGATGAAGTCAATCCCTACTATTGTGGTCTTATCCCTCTTGAAATTGGTGGAAAAGAGGCTGGTCAACCTGGCATGGCAGCCTACCACTTGTATTCTTTCACAAAACCCTAGGTAGCCAACATCTTTAAATGATTTCTTGATGAATTATGAAGAACCGATCTCTTTCATCTTGGATGGATCAAATCTAGAGACAGGACCCCCCTTATTGTACTTCTTCTTCTCACTGTCCATGGTGTTTGTTTTCATGATAGAAACCCTAGCTTTGGTAGGAGGAAAGGGCAGGGTAGAATTAGGAAAACAAGGGAAAAGGGATAACTAGTTTTAGGAAAGGGAATGGAGGGGAATAGGAAATAGGGAAATTTGTGGGAAAATTCTAGGGGGTAGGGGTAGCTATTGGGGAGGCTAGGGAAGTGGAATACCTTGAAATGGGTGAGGGGAAGATGGAAAAAACTAAAAAAACAGTCCTAACCCAACAATTTGCAAAAACATAGCGTAGGCTAGGGTTTTAGGGAAAAACAAAAGAAATGAGGGTGAGGAATGTGGGAAATGATTGGGGAAGGTGTATGAAGTATGTATAAAGGTGTGGGGGTAGGAAAAATAGGAGTTTTCTTACTGAACTGAATCAAACACCAAGGAAAGCCAAAAACACAGTGAAAACCCTAAGAGAGGGATTTCACCATTTGCTGAAGAAAATTCACTGAATGAGAGTTGATGAAAAGTTATACTTACTTGATTTGAGTGTATTGAACCTGTAGAATGCTGACTTGACCCTTTATTTTCTCCTTTAGTCTCCAAAAACTAAAAACGCAGTGAGCTAGCAGAAGCACAGTGTGCCCAGGCAGAAACACAGTGTGCTAGTTGTTTAGGGCTTGAGGATGGAATGATGAAGGCTCTGAATGTTGAAATGAAGTTCAAGGGTGGATGAGAGCTCTAGGAAGATAAAATGATGTGTTTGAATTCTTGAATTCTCTTTTTATTTCTTGAAAAGTCGATTTTTTTCTTCGGTCATGGAGTGACATCATATATTGTTTTGAGAAATAATGAGATAAGGTAGTGTACTACAACTTTGTAACTTTATTAGGAAAAGTTACATATTCATGAAGAGTGAAATGTAATTTTTGGAATATTTTGAACACTTTCCCTAATTACTAACTCTGATCCAGGAGGATCTGTTGATTCAATTTTATATGTGTTAAAGTGTCATCATCAATGTTTAGTGTCATCATTGGCTTGCAGTTCATGGGTGCTGTTCAGTTTCGATAGTGTTGGTTATGATCAGGTTGTACAGGTAATGTTCATAGGTTTTCATGGCGTTTAGTGGAGATATTTTAGTGCCTAGTTGTCGAGTTATGCTCATTGACAGTTCCACCAGGATTGGTCGATGACATGTGTTTTGTCATTCATCTAAGCAGGATTTGGGTTTGACATGGGTGTCGTCCATGGCATAGGTTCATCGTCAAAGTGTTGTTGCACAGAAAGCTAGAGTCGACGATGTGCATGGGTTTTTTCGTCCATAATGCAGGGTTGGTGTCATCGTATGGGATTTGATTGTCACTTTGTGACAACAAAGTGTAATTGGTTTATGTAAAAGTGTAAGTCTTGACACTAAAGACTAAACCTAATCCTAAGCTCCAAACCATGTATCGAATCCTAATCTATTTCCTATGCTAAAACCTAACTCTCGACCATGCTAAAACCATATAAAACATTGCAAATACAAAACACAATTCCTAACCACGTGGTAAACCGCATTGGAACCGTGTTCATGTGAAAACCCACACGACAAATGTTAGAATATACCGTAGACAGTTAACAATCACCTGACCACAGACTAAACCATGTCGGAGGTCCGAACATGTGACCAGGTAAGAGTGTTAGTCAGCGGGGTTAGTAACTAACCGCGGCTCCATACCATAGCGGGAACCGGGACATGTGAACAGCTACATGTAAGACCATCGGGTTTCATAGCCGCTACCTCTAGCCACAGTGGATAGAAAACTGTAACCGTAACATGTGAACGGTTCACAGGTTGATAACCATCGGAGCCGAAAACTGTGAAATGTAACCACTAGAGAACCGTCAGCCAAGACTACTGGAAGTAGTTGTCACATGTGCTATCTTCTCCTCCACATGGTTAGTGAACAACTAACGGTTTCAAAAATATCATAAAGTTGTTTTTGGGTTTTATATTGTTAGTTTGTTTAAAAACTAATGCGAGGACCATGGAACTAAATGCTATGTGTACATTAAAAACTAGAGTGAGTTTGTAAACCAACCATTTTGCAACGAATTCGTCCCTAAACTCAGTGAAGGTGTTTTTTATGCATCTTCGAGCCTATAAAGGCAGAATTTCTCTTCATTGATCAAGGAGAGTGGTTTTGAGTTTCATGTGCGGGTTCTGGAGGGATAGAGGTGATTTTGTTTTCAGAATTTCGGGAGCATCCGGAGTTGGAATTGGAAACTGTAAGTAGCGTTGGAAAGCAGGTTTAGAGGACTATCTGATGATAGTGATCAGAAGTTCCTGTGTGCACATTAATTCTGGCATTTTCTCTGTGTAATCAACACCTTCTTCTCATTCCTAATAAAATGGTCACCCATCTTGAAAGCAAACTCGGAGACGTAGTCCATCAAGGACGAATTCCATAATCAATCTTCTTGTCTGGTATAGTTGTGTATTTGTTGTTTTCACTTCTATTTTGCATCTTACTTATGGTTTATAACTGTCGTAAAGTGTTCTACTCAAGCAGTTTACCTCGATTTCTGTGCTTTTAGTTATAATTCAAATCACTAATGGTTAATCAATTCTACATCAGTATTTAGTTTATGATCATTTTATATCATATAATTTGGTATCAGAGAAGGTTGCATTTGTAGAATGTGCCATTGAATGTTAACCAGGTCAAAGTCACAACTAGGAGAATGAATCCTTGAGTAGAACGATCTAGATATTTGAAAGTGATGATTCATTTAGAAATCGACCATGTCAGGACCTGATGCAGGTGAAAACACTAAAACTAAGATGAGTGAAGAACTGTTTCAGCAAGAGTTCTTAAGCATGCAGCAAATGTTGGGAGAATTGTACAAAGACAATAAGGCAAGAGATGCTTCTTATTTAAAGCCATCGAAGAAGGACAAAGGTGAATGCAAGGCTGATAAACCTCCTTCAGCTCCATCATCTCCATCATCATCTTCTTCTTCTTATTCTTCCAATGCAGAATCTGAAATGGAAAAGAAACCTAAGAAAACATATCATTTGAAACTTGATGTTAAATTTGAGTTACCTGTTTATGATGGCGAAATGAGTCACGAAAAGCTAGATAACTGGATAAAGAAGTTAGAAGTGTATTGTCGCATTCAGAACATTTGTAGAGATAAAACTAAAATTTAGTTAGCTACACTTAGAATGGGGGGAACAACTTTAATCTGGTGGGAATGTAATACTCAAATAGATGTAAAGCATAAAGGAAAAGTCATATCTTCATGGTCTATGTTTTTAAAAGCTCTTAGGAAACAATTCTATCCTTTAGGATACATGCAGCAAGATGTTATTGATTGGTAGCATCTTAGGCAAGGTAAAGGGAAGAGCGTTTAGGAGTTTACTTAAGAGTTCAGAAAGAAAGCATTGGTGCTTGGTATTTCATTGGATAAACATGAAACTTTGTTAAAATACATTGGCAGTTTACATTTATACTTGCAACATACTTTATTGATGTTTAATCTTGATGATTTTGATGAGGTGTGTGTTTAGGCCATACATATTGAATCAGGTGGCAGACCATTCACGTTTTCATCTCAGCCATCCAAAGAGTTGGAAACCAAATATTCTAGTGATGGTAAGGGGAAGAACATTTTGAAGTGAAAGAAATCAGCGATAGCTCAGAAGGAATGACCTACTTGTTCTCATTGCCAGAGAATCGGTCATGATAAATTGAAGTGTTGGAAAATTCATCTAGAACTTAATCCCAAAAGGTTCCTTAAGGAGAAGGATGAAAAGAAGGCCATTGCAGTAGTCCAGCATGATCTAGGTTTAGATTCAGGTGACGAAAGGAGGATAATACCATTTTTACGATAGGTAAAACCTCTGACACTGGTTCAAGTTAAAAAACTAATGTATCTTATTCAAACATAAATCCTTCACATGAGGATAAAAGAGTTGAACTCTTCCATGTAAGGATAACTTCTAAGCATACAAAGATTGACACAATGTTTGATAGTGGATCGCAAGCAAATTTAATATCTGAACATATAGTTAATCAATTGGGATTGGAGACATAGAATCATCCAAAACCATACCCATTAGGTTGGATTAATAAATCAACTCAGATACATGACACAAAGCAGTGTCGATTAAAATTTGCAATTACATCTAAGTACATTGATGAAGTGGAGTTAGATGTGGTCCCAATAGACATATGTGTAGTTGTCCTAGGAAGTCCTTATCTTTATGATAGACATGCAATGTTTTACAGAAGAGAACATAAATATCACCTAAATAAAGAAGGGGTTGTATTTATTATTAGGGCACATAAAGTCAATCAAACTTGGATTTAATTGTTACAAATCAAGTTAAGCAGTCAATAAGTTCAAGTAAATATGTATTCATGTTTATTAAGGAACAACATAAGGATGATTGGTTGGAATGCAAGATTTAGTTTATAGATCAATTGGTCACGGTGGTTAATTCTTTTCCAACAAATCTTATTCATAAATATGATAAGAAACATGATATACATTTAATTTCCTATGAACATATTCTTAAAGAGAGAATGAATCTCAACTCATTCATTCAACTGAATTCTAGAAACTATCATCATCAGTAGTGTACTGCAGGGAATGGTACATGTGAGTCTAATCAAAGACTTATTTCAGATGGTATATTTATTTTCATCTTCAGGGGTGCAGGTCAATATTGGGGAAATCCAGTGTTGCATTTCTTTGGTATTGCATCATCATTTCATGCTTTAAAAAGTAATGAAGCCTCTTTTCAAGTGGAGAGGAAGTCTATAAGTTTTTATGACAAAGCATTTTTCAAAAGCAGATCTAAAGTTTTTTTATCATGATTTAAAAACTAATGCATTAAGTGAAATTGTTAGTCAATGGAGATATCAATTAATAGTTGAAGAAATAGTGATTCAAGTAAATAAACAATTACTTAGATAGTTTCAAAGTCAAACTAAGTTGCAGCAGTCTTTAGATCATAGGTGGATGAGTTCTGTGCAGCAAGTTCACTTAGTAATCAGTCAACAGGAAAGTAAATCAAGTCAAGTAATTGATATGAAGTCAAAATCAAAGAAGTCTTTGAATATTTCAGTTATTCCGGAAAGTAGATTGTTAATACCCATCAGATCTATTGAACAACGTTCTACAAATACTGTTTTCAAAGGTGATTTTGAATCACTAACTCATGATTCTTCGTGGAAAGAATTCAATTGCCATGTTGATAACAGGTTGTTTTCCCATCATCGCAAGTTGTTCATACTACAGATGGAAGAAACAGGTCACCGAATTGAAATGTGCCATTGTTAGCATCATTAGGGTCATCACTTGCAGGTGATTGATTGAATGTATTGGTACATTGTCAGGTCAAGGTGGAAAGAGAGGGAGTTCTACCCTCATCAACTATTTGTTTAGTCAAAATTTTTGGTCCAAAAGCTTTCATGTTGAGAGGAATGATCCAAGAAGATCTGTTGATTCAATTTTATAGGTGTTCAAGTGTCGTCATCATTGTTCAGTGTCATCATCAGCTTGCAGTTCATGGATGTCATTCAGTTTCGACAATGTTGGTTATGATCAGGTTGTACAGGGAATGTTCATAGGTTTTCATGGCGTTCAGTGGATATGGTTTAGTGCCTGTTTGTTGACTTATGTTCATCAACAGTTCCTCCAGGACTGGTTGACGACATGTGTTTTATCATTTGTCTAAGCAAGATTTGGGTTCGACAAGGGTGTCGTCCGTGGCATAGGTTCATCGTCAGGGTGTCGTTGCAAAGATAGCTGGAGTCGATGATGTGCATGGGTTTTGTCATCCATAATGCAAGGTTGGTGTCATCGTATGGGGTTTGAATGTTGCTTTGTGACAACAAAGTGTAATGGGTTTATCTAAAAGTGCAAGTCTTAACACTAAAGGCTAAACCTAATCCTAAGCTCCAAACCATGTATCAAATCCTAATCTATTTCCTATGCTAAAACCTAACTCTCGGCCATGTTAAAACCATATAAAACATTGCAAATACAAAACATAGTTCCTAACCACATGGTAAACTGTATCAAGACCATGTTCATGTGAAAACCCACAGGACAACCATCGGACTAAATCACAGTCAATTAACAATCACCTGACCATAGACTAAACCATGTCAGAGGTCTGAACATGTGAATAGGTAAGAGTGTTAGTCAGCAGGGTTAGCAGCTAATCACGAATCCATACCATAGCGGGAACCCGTACATGTGAACAGTTACAAGTAAGACCGTCTGTGTTCATAGCCACTACCTCTAGCCGCAACGGATAACAAGCCATATGTTAGGCCCCTATACTACAAGTGTAACCCCTTATTGTTATTAGTACAACCAACTTATTATATTGATATACCCATGTAGTGCCCATATTGTTACTATTATGCCGCATAGAAGCCCACTATTGTTATTATTGTTACCTTACATTATTATTGTTATGTCGGCTCTGATTATGTTATGACCCCTTAGACTCCTATATATAGAAATGAGGTCTTTTCATTTGTATCATCCAAGAATTGTTCATTTATGTAATGTAAAGGAGGTTTCCCCCTCGAAGAGGCTGAATTCTAAGGCGTTGATCTATCTTTTCTATCTTTTCTTGAGCTGGTTTCATAACATTTGGTATCAGAGCTTTGGATTCTAGGGTTTCAATGCTCCAAACAAGTCATCGTGGAATTTTCGCTATAACTTTTTTTGTGATGTTTCAGAAGTCGCAAAAAATACCCATTTGAGAAGAAATCGCACTGAACCTTGGGTACGAATTTCAGAGCTTTTCGCGCTATATTTGCGGATATATGATCTAAGGAAGTTGGTCTTTTTCCAGACTCCTGAATTACATTCAAAACAGGTGACCTGGGGAAAATCGTCATAACTTTCTCTCTGGGGATCAGATTGAAATTTTGTAAGAAGGTACAGAAAGAGGACAGACTATAGTTTCTTGTATGCATTTTTCAGATCCAAAGGTTGAAACAGTGACTCGTGGCACGTCGTACAAGTTCGCTCTACTGAACTAGTCTATAATCAGGTCATCTTGGGAGATTGTGCATAACTCTTTCTTGGAGAATCCAATTTGGATCAGACTGGTGGCATTGGAAAGAGGACACAGAGGGCTACTACAGGTCACAATTTTAGAACTTAAATATCCGAAAGTACACAGTTACAGTTGTTTCAAGAAAAAGCAAGATGAGGAAGTTTGATGGCAAGGATCCGGTAAATTGGATACTTCAGATGGAGCAATGTTTTGATATACATGGTGTACAACTATTACAAAATGTATGTATTACATCTTCATATTTAGAACCAGATCAATTTTTATGGTACAAAGGGCTTTTTTCTCGTAAACAACTTGTTACGTGGTCAATTTTCACGGAGAAAATGATAGCACATTATGAGGATACAAAGAGCAACACCTTCTTTAGAGCAACACCACAACAATTGGAAAGAGTAAAAGGGCTTTGTGACATAGTGGAAAGAAAAATTATGGAAACCAGGAAGTGTACCCCTCACAACTATAAAGATGGAAGTGTTGTTTCTCCTAGCCTTCCACAACCTACAAGGGTTACACCACAACAATTGGAAGAAAAAAGAGAAAAAGGGCTTTGTTACAATTGTGATAGCAAGTGCACTAAAGGTCATAAGTGTGCTAAGAAGAAATTATTTTACATAGAATATGAAGAGGAGGAAGAAAAGGATCAAGAAACAACAAAAGAAGAAGATATACGCCAGGACCCCACCCTAGAGAAGGAAGAATGAATCAGACCATATCTTGTAAAGCATGGGCAAGAATTACCACTCCTCAAACTCTCAAGATAGAAGGACATATCAAGAAGAAAAAGGTGCAAGAAGTGAAATATCACATCGAGAAAGAAGAAATGAATCCAACCATATCTTGTAATTTATTGTTCGAAATTACCACTCCTCAAACTATCAAGATAGAAGGACATATAAAGAAGAAAAATGTTCAAGAAGTGAAAGATCACATCAAGCATCAAGAAATGAATCTGACCATATCTTGTAAAGGATTGGAAGAAATTACCACTCCTCAAACTCTAGAGATAGAAGGACATATCAAGAAGAAAAAGGTTCAAGTAGTGAAAGATCACATCGAGCATCAACAACAAGTTCTCCAACTTTTAAGGGATAACGCCACTTCGGTGCAAAATCAAACGAAACAACAGGTAGATCAACATCGTAGTGAAAAATGTTTTGATGTAGGTGATTGGGTACTTTTACTGCTACATCTCAAGAAAGCTATTTATGAGAAGGAAATGTTGGCAATACTACATGCACTTAAAAAATGGCGACCTTACCGAATGGGAAGAATCTTCAAGGATGAGGATGTGGAAGCATTGTTTTGTGCTATTTATATTATCCAACCAGATTGGATAAACGAAGCAAGGGATGAATGGAGGAAGGATGAAGAAGTATGGCCACTTATTCAAAAGTTGCAAAATATCCCAATTCAAACAATATTGCCAGAAATTAAAGAGGAAGGAAAAATCATATTAGAACATGGAGCAGTCACAGAAACAAGAACCTGACAACTACGAAAGCGATCAATTTCAAAGTATCTCATCAAGTGGAAGAACTTACCCGCCGAATATTCCACATTGGAGGACAAGAATTTTATACAGAAGCATCAAGAACTACTCAAGCATTGAGGACAACGCTTTTTGAAGGAGAGGGGCATGTTAGGCCCCTATACTACTAGTGTAACCCCTTATTGTTATTAGTACAACCAACTTATTATATTGATGTACCCATGTAGTGCCCATATTGTTACTATTGTGCCCCATAGAAGCCCACTATATTTATTATTGTTCCCTTACATTATTATTGTTATGTCGGCTCTGATTATGTTATGACCCCTTAGACTCCTATATATAGAAATGAGGTCTTTTCATTCGTATCATCCAAGAATTGTTCATTTATGTAATGTAAAGGAGGTTGCCCCCTCGAAGAGGCTGAATTTTAAGGCGTTGATCTATCTTTTCTATCTTTTATTGAGCTGGTTTCATAACACCATAACCATAACATGTAAACAGTTTGTAGGTTGATAACCATCGAAGCAGGAATCCGTGAAATGCAAGCACTAGAGAACCGTCAGATGAGACTGCTGAAAGCAGCTATCACATGTGTTGTCTTCTCCTCTGCATGGTTAGCGAATAGCTAACAGTTTCAAAAATATCATAAAGTCATTTTTAGGTTTTATATTGTTAGTTTGTTTAAAAACTAATGCGATGACCATGGAATTAAACCCTATGTGTACATTAACAACTAGACCGCGTTTCTAAACCAACCAATTTGCAACCAATTCATCCCTGAACTCGGTGAAGGTGGTTTTTATGCATCTTCAAGCCTATAAAGGTAGAATTTCTCTTCATTGATCAAGGAGAGTGGTTTTGAGTTTCATGTGCAGGTTCTGGAGGGATTGAGGCAATTTTGTTTTCAGAGTTTCAGGAGCATCTAGAGCTGGAATTGGAAACCATAAGCGACATTGGAAAGTTGGTTTAGAGGGCTATCTGATGATAGTGATTAGAAGTGCCTGTGTGCACATTCAGTCTGGTATTTTCTCTATGTAATCAACACCTTCTTATCATTCCTAATAAAACGGTCACCCATCTTGAAAGCGGACCCGGAGACGTACTGCATCAGGGACGAACTCCATAATCAATCTTGATGTCTTGTACAGCTATGCATTACCTATTCTCACTTCTGTTTTTCATCTTACTTATGGTTTATCAGCTGTCATAAAGTGTTCTGCTCAAGCAATTTACCTCGATTTCCATGCTTTCAGTTATCACTCAAATCACTAATGGTTAATAAATTCTACATTAATATTTAGTTTATGATCATTTCAAATCAAACTTCGATGATGACTCTAGGGTGGTGACATGACTCCTAAATGAAAATGATGATATGACGTAATAATGATACCAAATGAGTACCTAAAACCATGATTAAGGACCTTTAAAACCATGTAGTGATATGAAGACATTCAATGATGACCAAGACACTCTTTTGGTGACCTATCACAAGGAGTGATGACAAGACCATGACAAAATTTTATGACCATGAGCATGGAGGGAGTAGTAATAAGACCTAGACACTAACCAATGATCAAATTTTATTTGAAAATATAACAATTTGACCTAATGACCCTATCAACTCACATTGAAAGAGAACATTTGATCACTGGTGAATCATAGACACTAACACCATATTCCAAGCATGAATGTGGGATCTCATGGCATGAACCAATCCATAAACAACCATGGGAATCCGGAGGTTAAACCACCTCCACCCTCACACTATTGTGATCTCACCTATATCGATCCGAGGATCACAAAACCAAACCGAGCTTGGATGCCTCAGTATTCCTTTTTCATCCCTTAAGGAATTTTCTTGTCGCCACCTACCTGTTGAGGGTTTCCCAGAGAAAACCATCTCCACCTCAACCCTTAGTACTTTCTTGGAACCATCTCACCCAAATCTAAAACCTTCTGATAATCCAAAGTTGAACCAAGAATGAATCCCATCACACAATGGTTATCTAGAAATAGCAAGGTAATATTGAAACCATTGTCAAAACCCAACAAAAACCATGCCACTAACAACAAATGAACCAAATACACATATGCATATGCCATGCATGCCAGAACTAGCTATGAAATCATACATGCAAAACTGTTTCCAGTAAGTATTCCCACTGAAGCAGCTTGATCCAAATTTCCTTTCTTGATCCTTACTTTCCTTTGTTTTCCTTGGCCTTCCTTTTCTTTCTTTCTTTTCTTCTCCTCTTGGTTCTATTCTCCTCTCTGAAACCAATATCATAATTAAACTAGCAAAAGGCCCCAAACTGATGCTCTAACATATTTTTATCACTGATACCTCCAATCTCTTCATTTTCCCTCTATTTTCCTTTAATTTCTACCTCACATGCAACCTATGACTTTTCACCTCCCTTTTATCCCATTTTCCTTTATTTTCATAAAATAAATGCCAATAATTCCCTTTTTCCTTTTCAAAGCCTTTTCCATTTCCTTTTCCAATTTCCCCTCAGCTATAATAAATAAGAATTGATTCCCACTAGGATGATTTTCCCAACAATCAACTTGGAATATGTGTCCCATGACCTTGGTCTTATTTTTCCTTTATTAACATTATTACATGAACCTTTAACCTGAGTTTGTTACAAACCCCTCCCCCTTAGGGGAACACCGTCCCCATTTTTCTATTCACCTATGACAAACAAGATCGTTAAAAACCAAAAAAACTTCCCATGTAGTTTTATAACTTAACTCGATGCAGTATTTACAATAAAAAACTTGCTCAAAATAAAAACCATCATGACAAGCACGAAAACATGAAAACCATACCGCTTATAGGAGCTTTATAACATAACTCATTGCAGTATTTACAATATCAACCATACATAAATATTACATATACCAAAAACTCATTTGCCTCCACCAACATATAATAAAGGATACATAGCCCACATCTAATCATCCATCTCCCATGTAGCTTCTTCATTCCCAGAGTACTTCCACTATACTTTTACTTGCTCGATTTTTATGTTCCAGAAGATGAAATTTTTTGCAATATGGAGTGAGGTTCCTACTAGAATTCATCTTCTGGCTCCACCTAAAATACAAACCAATCAATAACATGATTAACATCCTTTACATCTATTTTAAGCAATGAAACATGGAAAACATCATGGAATTTCATATAAGAGGTTGTGTAATTCTCTAGTCCACTCGCCCGCAATACCGAGGTGCCAACTTGGCACATGATCCAATCCTCAAGGAGATCTTCTTGGGCTTGATGTGCAAGTACACATGCTCCCCAACATGAAACTCCTTAAATATCGTATGTTGCTCTACATAAATCTTATGTATATTTTGTGTTTCCTTTATATACTTCTTTATAACCTGCATTTCCTATTCCATCTCTGCGAACATGTTTATTCCTATCAACACCTTGTTTACTGGATCACTCCAATTGATGGGAGTATTACAACTCTACCCATAAAGTCACTCAAACAGACTCATCCTCAGTGAATCATGATACCCATTGTTGTAATAAAACTCAACCAGTGAAAGATACTACTCCCACCTTTGTGGATGATGCATGCCATATATCCTCAACATATCCTCTAGTATCATATTCACCCTCTTTGCCTATCCATCTATATGCAGATGATAAGTTGTTATGAAGGCCAAATCCATACCCAAACATGAAAATAATAACTTCCAAAACCTAGACATGAACTTAGCATCTCTGTCTTACACAATTTTCTTTGAAACACCGTTCAACCTCACTATCTCCTTGATGAAGACATGTGCCACCTCACTAGTTGAATAAGTAGTCTTCACTGGAATGAAGTGAGCTACCTTACTCAACTTGTCAATAACAACCATGATGTAATCGCGCTTCTTTAATGTCCTTAGAGAACCTGTAATGAAGTCCATGGAAATGACCTCCCATTTCCACTCTAGAATTGGAATAGGTTGTAACAAACTAGTTGGGTTCTTATACTCAGCTTTCACCTGTTGACAATCCAAGAATGTAGCAACAAACTTTGCCACTTCCTTCTTCAAATTCAGCTAGTGGTAGAACTTCTTCACAACTATAAACATCTTTTGATATCCTGGGTGACCTGAATATATATTGAAATGAAATTCCTTCAAGATAAGCTTCTTGAGCTCACTGTCATCCGGCACATAGATCCTGTCCCTAAATCTCACCAAGCCAGTTGATGTGAGATGATAGTCCACATCATGATCACTTATACCCTACTATTTTAACATGTGCTTAAGAAGCTAATACCTTTCATCTTTTTGTCCTCCTGTAAGATATGAAACTGTAAATCTATCCCATAAGAGCTCACAATTGCAACATGGTTTACCTTCACTCTCCTATTGAGAGCATCTACAACCTTATTCTCCTTTCCTTTAATGTATTTTTTCTCAATGTCAAATGCGCTGAATGTGGTCAACCATCTATCTTTCTTGGCATTCATTTTTTGTTAGTGAAATAAGTACCTCAGCACATTATGATCACTCATGAACACAAACCTACTTCCAAGAACATAGTTCCTCCACATATTCAATGCATGAATGATCACTTTCAACTCAAGATATTTTGTCACATAGTTATGCTTGTGCTCATTTGGTTTCCTTGACTCATAGCATACCACTTATCCCTCCTGTAGCAAAACTCCACAAATTCCTCTCTTGCAACCATCTGTGCACACCATGAACTCTTTATTTGGATCTGCAATATTTAACACTAGAGAATTTGTGAGCAACTGCTTCAACTTCTCAAAACTTGCTACACATTCTTCTTTCCATTCAAATTTCTTTTCTTTCCTCTACAAGGATGTAATAGGATATGAAATATGTGATAATTTCCTAATTAAATTCCTTTAGTAACCTGCTAGCCCCATGTATTACGTAACCTCATCCACATTCTTAGGAGCTACCCACTCCATGATAGCTCTTATATTTTTTGAATCCACTACTAAGCCTTTGTTGGAACTAATGTGTCCCAAGTAATGTACCTTTTTCTAAAATAAGTTTCATTTACTAAAATTGGCATACAATTGATGCTCTGTTAGCAATCTCAATAATGCTTCTAAGTTTTCTGCATGCTCTTCCTCATTCTTAGAATATATCAATATATCATCAATGAATATAATAACAAACTTGTCTAGACAAGGACACAACACATTATTCATCAAGCACATGAAAGTAGTTAGAGCATTAGTCAAACCGAAAAGAGCCACAACAAACTCATAATTCCCATATCTGGTCTGGAAAACAATATTGTAGATATCCTCTTCTATGATGAATACCTGATGGAATCCTGATCTTAAATCAATCTTTGAGAACAGTGTTGCTCCCTTCAATTGGTCAAACAAATCATTGATCCTTGGAAATGGATATCTGTTCTTGATTTTCACCTTTTTGAACTTCCTATATTCAATGCACTATAGAAATTTATTATAGATTCAAACTATAAATTGTATGCTAAAACAATTGACTCGAATCTACTCTACTCATAAGTGGAAACAATAATTGATCGATGAAATCATGAAGCACATAAGAGAAAGAACCCAATCACACCTAACACAATGATTTTCTGGGGAAAGTCATAGCTAAAAACCCCTGCTATATTTATATTACATTAGTCAAAGAACCTGGATGAATACAATATGCTTTTCTCAACCTTCAACTCAACCTAAACAAGTATTTTCTATCATTTTCCTGACTGAATTCCTTTGGCCAATACTTAGCCAAATTTCAAAGCCTCCAAGCTCCTAATTCCTTGTGTTTTTCCTCAAGGAATTAGCCCCTATTTAATGTGGAAATTCCTCAATTATGAATTTCACAATCTTCATAGGCATTCCTCTGACTGCATGCACCATCAGTTTAATTTACATGATTTTACAACTAATAGTACACTGACCCTGAACTCCAATCTCAACTAGGTATTTATCTGATGTGACATGCATGAGTTAATTATTAATGAATCTTTATTTTACTAGTTGATCACTACAAAAAACACCCCACTACTTTGGGTTTCACCCCACTACTACAGGTTACACCCCATTGTTTGAAAGGCATCACCACATTGTACATTAGGAAGCACCACACTCAATCGTCGGTTACACCCCACTATTCTAGGTTAGTCCCCACTACTATAGGTTACACCCCACTACTACATGTTACACCCTACTACTACAGGTTACACCCCACTACTAGACCTCTATCAGTTAGAACTAGTTTAGCCTTTAACTCAATTATACTAAATTCAATAATTACAACTCAAAATAAATTCAACTAGTGATCCTATTTGTAGGAGACACTGTACATGAATCTTATTAGACCCTTAACTTTGAATTAACTGAGCTAACTAAGTCAAATTTACTTAGTTAACTATTACAAGTTGTCATGAGATTTGGAGTTACAATTTTATTCCCAATTTAATTCAAGGACAAATTAAATTAGGCTTTTTCTTGATGCTATGTTTAACATTTATTTCTGCTATTTTCAACATTCCTTCTCAATAATAAAGGAATTCATGGACAATTCCTATCCCAATCCAGTACCTTTGTAATGTTCTACATGAGACTCTTGTCATTTTTTTTATTGTTACTACAACATCTGCAACCAAAAAGCATAAAAACAAAATAAATTGAATGTGCTTTGTTTGCAACTATTTACTAGGACAATTGTGATGTTGTTGACTCTTCTACTAAGCCTCCTTCTTTTTCGTCAACACTTCTCTGCACTCCTTAGTATCTGGATCACACTAATCCACCTGATACTGAATACTGTGGGCCCCCGTAGCAAGGTAATGATCCATGAGGCAAAACACTGCTCAATGCACCCTACCCAAATTTTTGCACCCTTGGAACTATGGTTTCATATCGCCCCACCTCACAGCTGGAGTTATGGATGCATTCATTCCCTCTACACACTTGGCTTGAAATTCCCCCCTACTAGAGGTTTCTTCTTGAGTGGATGTCTCCACTCGGTCTCCTCTCTGCTTCTCCAATTGTGGTTTCTCCACAACTTGTTGAGATTGTATCTAAGGCTACATGTTGAGAGGTAATTCATGCTCCCTCTCAACCACCAAATATCTAACGTTTGTCTTGATCCCCAAAGCTTTGAATGCATCTTGTACCTTAAGTGCATACAGGTTCTTGAGTTTCACACCAATCTATTTCACCTATCCTGTGGCAATGTGTCTAAGGAAAACCTTTCCTTTGATAAATATCACGTCGTAGCCACATTCTTCCAATACTGTGATGGAAACATGATTCTTATTTAATCTTGGGACATACATCACATTTGTGAGCCTAAGAGGGGAGCCAGACTCTCTCTGAAAAGTGACAGTATCGATATCGGTTGTGCTATACCTCCCATCATCTCCAAACTATATGTTCTGCTTGAGGTATTTCTCCTTTAAGTCACTGAAGAGATCTCTATTCCCCATCATATGGAATGAGTCACCGCTTTTGAGTAACCACATGCTTCCACTTACAGTGCCTTCCATGCATGCAATGATAGTGAAATCAAGTTCGAATTGTGAAGCTAGAGCTTCACCTGTTGCTGCTATTTCAGGCTCCTTCTTTCTTACTTTCTTCTGTGGGAATTTCATGGCATAATGCCCAAACTCATAACTGTGAAAAAAGTTGATGTTCGACAATTAATTCTTCTTTTCACCCTCCTCACCTTGGGACTACTTTCCCTTGGCCTTCTTTTCTTTGCAGACTAATGAAAAGTCCTCTTCCACTTCTTTGGATGAGGTCCCATCTCTGGTGTTGCATCTAATCTCTTCTTGCACCAAGTCAGACCACAAGCGCTCCCACTCTAGTAGCTTCTTCCTCCCATTAACGAAGTATCGGTAGCTGTGTCAGCTCTTGGTAAGGCCTAGAAGTGCTATGCTCACCATATTGTATTCAAAAACTATAATGTTAACACTTCCAAGCTCATCCTGACATTCAGTGAACTTGGTCAAGTACTTCAATATTGTGTTAGTCTTCTCCATCTTGGTTTTTCTGATATTTTCCTTCGATGCCAACTTCTTGTGGTCACTGTTGTTTTGAAATAGGCCTTTGAAGGCCTTCCACATCACATATGGAGTCTCCTTACCATGTAGTTTTGAGACAATATGATCTTAAAATCCTTCTAGGATAATCCTTCTTGCCTTTGCCACACACTTTCTCCACTCTGCCAGATCCTGAGCATCAGCTAATGGAGACTTAGAAATTTATTTTTCTATGAATTTCTTAAGCCTAGTATCTTCTAACACTACCTCCACCCTATCCTTCCAAGCAATATATTTTGAACTACCCTCAAGGGCATATTCGAGTCTCAATCCGTAGCACGACATCATGTTGGCTCTGAAGTATGATACTGCAAGCTTGATTTCTCCTGCAAAATAAAAACTTGTATTCTCCTTTTCTATAATGCTTAAAGCTCCAATACCATGTAGAAATTCCTTGTAGATTCAAACTTTAAATTGTAATATGCTTAAAAATTTGACTTGAATCTACTCTACTCATCAGCAGAAACAATAATTGATTGATGAAATCATGAAGCATATAAGAGAAAGAATTCAATAACACATAACACAACGATTTTCTAGGGAAAACCACAACTAAAAGGCCCTACTATTTGTATATTTAATTAGTCAAAGAATCTAGATGGATAAAATATGCTATGCTCAACCTTCAGCTCAACCTGCATAAGTATTTTATATCCTTTGCCTGACTAACTGCCTTTGGCCAATACTTAGCCAAATTTCCAAGTCTCCAAGCTCCTAATTCCTTGCGTTGTTACTCAAGGAATTAGCCCCTATTTAATGTGGAAAATACTCAATTATGAATTACACAATCCTCATAGGCCTTCCTCTAACTACATGCACCATGAGTTTAATTTAGATGATTTTACAACTAATAGTACATTGTCGTTGAACTCCAATCTCAACTGGGTCTTTCTTTGATCTGACATACATGGGTTAATTATGAGTGAATCTTCAGTTTACTGGTTGATCACTAAAGGCATCACCCCACTATGGTAGGTTGCACCCCACTACTATAGGTTACACCCCACTACTATAGGTTATACACCATTATTCAACAGGAAGCACCACATTGTACATCAAGCAACATCACACTCGACTTCAAGTTACACCCCACTGCTACATGTTACACCCACACCTGCAGGTTACACCCCACTACCAGACCTCCCACTAATTCATCCATCAATTGGAACTAGTTTAAGTGACTTTAACTTAGGTATACTGAATTAAATAATTACAACTCAAAATAAACTCAACTAGTGATCCTATTTGTAGGAGACACTCTACATGACTCTAGTTAGACCCTCAACTCGAATTAGCTGAGATAACTATGTCAAATTAACTTAGTTAACTATTACAAGTTTTCATGAGATGTGGAGTTCCAATTTTATTCCTAATTTAATTCAAGGAAAAATTAAATTAGGATTTTTCTTGATATTATTTTTAACATTTATTTTTGTTATTTTCAACATGCACAATCTAAGAGTACCATCCTTCTTCTTCATGGACAACATTGGTGCACCCCAAAGTAATATACATGGCCTAATGTATCCCTTATAAAGCATTTTGTTCAACTAAAACTTCAATTCTACCAAGTTGGGAGTGCTCTTCCTGTAAGGTGCATTTGATGTCGATTCTCCTCTTGGTATGAACTCAATAGGAAAGTCCACTTCTCTATTAGGAGGAAACTTTGAAATCTCTATTGGAAACACACCCAGAAACTACTACAATACATGGTACCTCTCAAAGATTTTTGCATCCTCAACATCCTTACCCTTGTCACTAGAAATATGTATTGTAGATAGTACACACCCCTTCCTGCAAATGTGCCTAGCTTGCATAGCTGTAATCATCCTCATCGATGTAGGCTTCTTCTTTCCCTACAATATTCCCTTTTCCCCATTATCATCTAAGAACTCAATAGCCTTGTCATAAAAATCTACTTTAGTCTTGTCGAGGTACATCCAATCAATGCCCAAAAGCATACTATATGATCTAAATGGAAGCACATTTAGATGTGCTGATGTAGGAATACCATTTAGTTCAAATGAACAAGCTCTTACCAAGTGATGAACTCTCTTCTTAGTACCTCTATCCAACTGCACAAACCAAGACTCTGCATGAATTTCTTTTCTCAAACCACACTTATCCAAGAGGTCAATATTAACATAACTATAATTAGATCTAGGTTCAATAAAAATAGAAACAACTCGACCACAAAGCTTACCTTCCATCTCAATAATGGATTCATAGTGATCATCCTTATTGTTGTTCACATTTGCATAAATCTGAGGAATGCTATGGCCCACATCCCCAACTGTTTGTGACTCCTAGGCACTATAGATATGAGGCCTGCTACATTGGTACAATGGACAATCCTTCTTGCGATAATATTTTCCACATATCCAACACTGCAATGGTACCCTAACATCCCCTCTATTATGCTTCTCTCTAGGCTACGACCCATGTGCCTTCTCAACTACATTGAAATTATTGTAAGGATAAACATTTTCTTTCTCACCTGCATCCTAAGGTCTTCCTCACTTCAATGGCCACTTCCCTTTAACTTTCTAATTTCCCTTCAAATCATGCTTAGGCCCAACTTTACACTTTGCCTTATCATAACAATGCTTTAGTTTCCCGATGGCTTCCTCCTGCGACCTAGGCTCATCAAACTCAATCTAGTCTCTATATGCAATTGGCAACCCATTGATGAACCTTTGAATATTTTCTTTCTCATCCTTGAGATAAGTCACATACTTGAACAACTCCAGTGACGTGGCAGTATACTCATCATCCGTCATGGAACCCATCTACAAATCATACAAACCCTTAGCTCTATCATCATAGTACCTTTCAGATAGGTGCTTTTTCTTGAAGAGTCTCTCAAACACATCCAAAATCAACTCTTCTTCGCAAAATCCCTTGAAATTATTCACATATTCCCACCAGATATATACTTTCCCTTTAAGACAGAAGGTGGCTATCTTGGCTTTCATGTTCTCTCAATAGTTATGCAATCTAAAGAATTCTTTCATCCCATGCAACCATCCCTCTGCATCTTCTAAGTTCTTCATCTCTCCATCAAATGTAGGTAGCTTGAATTTCTTGAACTCCTTCGGAAAGTACTTGTTCCTCCTATAAGGATGATGGAGGTGATGATGGTGATGATGTCTCTTGGACAAGGAACTAGAATGAAACCCATACATACGAGTCCTCTTGTCAGGTGTACCTAACGATCTACCAACTATGACTATGTCGCCTCTATCCAACCTATATTCTGATCAAGACCTGCTACCATATACCCCATTAGTATTCTCTTCCCATTGTTGACTAATCCTAAACTATCCCTATCTCAAAAAATATGACAAACTCTAAAGGATGAGCACATTGACCTCTACCTGCTTTTCCTGAGCCTTTGCAAGTCATTCCTGAGCCTCAGCCAACCTATCATTGTATTCTTTGCAACTTCTAATCTCTGTGCTCAAACTTCTCAATGTATCTACTATATCGGGAGAATACTCATCTCCTTATTGCCCAACTGATTTGTATGGAGAGTCATTTGAGATGTAGTCCCCCATTTTTCTCATCATATTTGATACTATTCATCCTGGAAACATACCATGTCAAATAAACCAAATAGATAGCATATCCAAAATCATACCTCGATGACATTCAAGGGAGGGTTATCTCATTTGCAAAATCGGTCCACATTACCAAGATACATGTATAATCATAATCATATCAATATGCCAACACCACGCATGACCATTCTAGTTACGTACAATGACCTCATACATGACAACCATAACCATGACAATGCATGCTTGATAACATGCATCTAACCCATCTCGTCAAAGTGTTTAAACCATGCTCTAATATCAATCTGTAATGCCACCTCTGATATCTACCCACTTTCATCTACTTACCCAGGGTAAACATGAGTTGAGGACTACTATGACATGAATCAACATTCTAAGTCACCTTAAGGAAATGGAGTCGAAAAGCCAAGGTTTTACGAACTTCCCTCAAGTGCTATATGACCCCCAGGAGCTAACCAACCACTCCAAGTGCCCAACCCCTGAGTTAACTTAGATTTTAACTTACCTAGGCTCTTAGTGCTCCCATTACAAGGAAAGCCAATGGCTGAGAGCCTTCAGTTTCTCTCATGATCCTACATCTCAGCGATGTAGACTTTTCCACTTAGTTTTGTGCTAGTGATCACAAGATCTAAGCCACTTTTTGGAGGCTAGTCACGAGACCACTTTCCAAAAATTGATGAGACTTTCCATAATGATGAATGACACACAGAATAATATTTTAACAAAAAATTTAATCAAATCCTTTCCCTAACCCGGTCTGACAATGACATTCATTATTTCAAACGCATTGAGAACATGAGACCTACAAATCATGAATTCATATCTGAGCATAGAGATCTGAAACTTACCTGAGGTTTACCAAGAAGGACTAATTCCCTCTCACGATAGCTACAAAAACATCTATTAGGTCATGCATTCATTAACAAGTCATTTACATGTAAAAACATCTTAAGAGCCATGACTTGAATTTGTCATAAAACCATGCTTATAACCAGCATATAACCAGATAAATAACAATGATAGAATATCCATTAAAGCCACATAATAATAGGTACATATACTCATAAAATATAAGATAAACTTAGAACTTATTAACATATGCAAAGTCTAACCAAGTTAGGGACTTCCACGTACCACCAGACCATAGATTAGGCTGAACTAAATCTTTCTTTCAACCAATAAACCCTGTTCCATATTCCAAGTATTAATATGGGATCTCATGGGATAAACCAATCTATAAAAAACCAAGGGAATCCATAGGTTAAACCACCTCCACCCTCACACAACTATGATGTAACTTAAACCGGTCCGGAGATCACAAACCAAACCGAGCTTGGATGCGTCAGTGTTCCCTCACCATCCTTTGAGGAATTGCCCTGTCTCCACCCACCTGTTAAGGGCTTCCTAGAGAAAACCATATCCACCCCCAACTGTTGGGATTTTCTTGAGACCACCTCACCTAGATCCAAAACCTTTTGCAAATCCAAAGCTCAACTAAGAATGAATCCCATCACACCATGGTTATCCAAAAATGGAAAGGTAGGGTTGAAACCACTGCCAAAACCCTACAAAACCCATGCCATTGACAAAAAATTAACCAAATACACACATGCATATGCCATGCATGCAAAAACCAACTAGGAAATCTCACATGAAACCTATTACCTATCAGTATTCCTGCTGAAGTTTTTGATCCAACTCTCCTTGCTTGAACCCTTCTTTCCTTTGATTTCGTTATCCTTCCTTTGCTTGCTTTCTCTCCTTCTCCTCTTGGTGCTCTTCTCCTCTCTAAAACCAATTCTAGAACTTGACTTACGAAATTTCCCAAATTGATTCTCGAATGTATTTTTATCATTGATGCCTCCAATTTCTTCAAGTTTCCTCTATTTTACTTCAATCTCGTCCTCACATGCAACCTATGAATTCTCACCTTCCTTTTCTGCTATTTTCCTTTATTTTCATAAAATAAATGCTAATAATGCCTTCTTTCCTTTTCAAAGTATTTTCTAATTTTCCCTTAGCCGTAATAAACAAGCGATTTCCACTAGGATAAATTCGCATAGTCTAACGAGGCCGAGGAGTTGCCCGAAAAGTTCTGGAAATTTTGGTCATATTTAGAGAAAATTTGGCAATGATTTTTGTAAATCCAAGTTATAGTCAGGGAAAATTTTAAGAACCCCCCCCTAAATTTATAAATATAATAAATGGGCGAATCTCCATGGTATATAGGAAAAATGGAAGGCGATTTTACCAATAATATAATATGTATATATAATTTTTTGGCGAATCTCTCACCAGGCATGGCGAATATTTTACTCAATTATAAAATCTTGTAAGATCTTGGGAGTCTTTCACTAAATAATAAAAGTTTGTAAAGTCCTAGTGAATCTTAGCATAGGCTACATGCTGGTTTAATTCCCCCATTTAAATAGGCTACATTCCAGGTGAATACCATGGGTCAATACCATGGGTCAATACCATGTGCCATTTTTATTTTTATTAATTCTAATATTAGGGTTAATAATGGTTTTTTGCATGGTATTAATAACAATCTAGTCCATGTTATTTGTCCCATAGTATTTTGGCCATAGGTTTCACCTAAATATAACCCATTTTTTGAGTGTTCGTAAATATAAGGTGACTTATGGAGTAAATATAAAAAGATGTTTTATTTGTTTACCATAACTCTCGTTTATTTATATTTTTATTAATTTACCATACCGCTTTTACAAATATGGTATTTGGCCCATAGGATTCACTTAAATAAAACCTCTTTCTTGAGCCTTCAAAAATAGAACGAGGGTTATGGATTAAATATAAAAAGAGGTTTTATTTATTTACGATACATCTAGTTTATTTATATTTTTATTTATTTACCATACCTTTTGAGTAAGTATAAAAAGATGTTTTATTTATTTACCATACCTCCACTTTACTTATATTTTTATTTGTTTACACCCTTACATGTATATAAGGTGACTTATGAAGTAAATATAAAAAATGTTTTATTTATTTACCATACCTCTCATTTATTTATATTTTTATTAATTTACCATACCTTTTTTATAAATATGGTATTTGGCCCATAGGATTCATTTAAATAAAACCTATTCTTGAAAATGGGCGAATGGATTCACTTAAATAAAACATATTCTTGAGAATGGGTGAATGGAAGGTTGTAAGTCCTAATTTCAAGGGCTAAATTTACCTTTTTTACCCTCTCCCTTAAAATAAGGTGGGCTATTTGAGGTGATTTGTAAAAATGTACTATGATACAAAATATTCGCCCACTAAAAATTTAAAACCGCTTAATTTCGCCAAAGGGTGAACATTCGCCCCTAAAATTATCCTTGGTCAAACATATGTTCAAGGAATGGGAAATGTACCTTTCAATTACCAATCCTACCCTCAACCCGGTTATGGTCCTCCGTATTCTCAACCTGTTATGGGTCAGTACCCCGAAATGAATATAGTGTGGGATCCATGGCAAACTCAACAGGTGTTGCAGCCAAGTCTACAGTTGTCATCTCAAACTGGACAACCCTTAGTTTATGGTACATCCCAGCAACCAGTCTAGTCTAACATTCAAACTTTTGTACCTTTGGTAGTTTATCAGCCTGGGCCTAGTACACCTTGTACTCCGCCTCAAATGACTGCTACAACTGCCGCAAAATCTGTTCAATCTACCCCACCTACTTCTGGAGTATCGATAGCTCCAGTTTCTACTGTTCCTGTATCTACTCCTTAGACATCTTTACCACTGTCTGGATCTACGATTCAAACTTCGGTTCAGATGCCTGTAGGACAACCTGGTTTAAGTACGGTTGTCACAAGTCAACCACAATTCACTTATCAACCGTACCAGGGACAGTACCAATTCGGACCTGCTGTGCAGCAGCCAGTTTATCAGTATCAACCGTACCCTGGGTACACTTATCAACAACCTCAACAACCCCAGTACGGTCCGGTTAATCCTGGTTTTCCGGGAGGATACAATATCCCGAACGCGATTCCTATTCCTAGTTATCTTGGATATCCTCCTCCTGGAGCTGGTCTCATGACCCAGAGTTTGAGGGATCCTAACTGGCAGTTACCATTTATCGCAACTCTGGACTTACCAGACTTGTCGCGCCTAACGAACGATCCCATTAATTATCTTCCGTTTTGGCCGCCAATGCCGAATAAGTTGCCCAGTGACATTCCCAAGTTCGAACGTAAATCAGGAGAGGACCCGTTAAACCATGTGATGACTTACCACCTCTCGTGTGCATCTAACTCCATTATAGATGATTCAATCCGTCTTAGACTTTTCCAGCGCACTCTAATTGGTCTCACGGCCAAGTGGTACATTGAGTTACCGTGAGGCACTTTTTATAATTTTAGTCAGTTAGCTACCTCGTTTTTGACTCATTTTCAGTTGCCAGTCCGATATGACAATCGCACAGAATTGTTAACTTCGTTAAAACAATCGACATCCACTTACATTTCAGATCATATTCTTGAGTGGAGACGTCGACGACGTTTAGTGAAGGTATTTATTTTGGATCAGATCTTGGCTGAGTGGTTTGTAAAATCTTTGTTGCAAAAGATCACTGAAGATGTTGCTAAAGCCGGAGTTGTTACTGAGGAGCAAGTCATTGCTCAAGCACAGTACCTTGACTTGGTCTATACTCAGTCGGGTACGTTACATGAAAAAATCCCCGATCTTCCCAAGCAAAATCAAATCACTGCAGCTCCTTCAGGATCTCATGCCGCCAATGGTGTGATTGGCACGGTTAACACTAAAAGTAAGAAGATGTCTTCCAAGAATTATTCCCCTATCATAACCTTGCCTGATTCCCCAACAGGAGATTCTTCTATAGAGATTTCCACCGATATTCACGTTGTAGAGTCATCTACAGCCAAATCAAAATCCGGTGGGAAGAAGAAAGGAAAGAAGAAGAATAAAACAGACAAAAGTTCAAAGGAGAAACCTGAAAAGGCGGAATCCAATGATGAAAAGCGCAAACCTCGTTATCCTTGTCTCATTTGTGACAATGAACATTTTGCAAGAGACTGCCCTCATCGTGCAGAGGTTGCGAAGATTGTCAAGGGTTACCAAACTCCTGCTGTTTTGAAGGATCCTTTTCTGGCTCAAGACAGTAAGATGATAGGTTCATCCTCGAATGCCAATGAAGAACCCATACCGATGATGTCCCATGTTAGGATTGTGACTCGATCGCAAGATTATGGTAGTAAGAGTCCTGTTGATGGTAAAGAAGCAGAATCTTCTCATTCTAATCCATCAACCTCAGCTCCCGGTTCCGATCCACTACAAATCGAGAAACCTAATCCAGACTTGGTAATCAAACCGCCCGCCAAGGGTATACTTCGAAAGTCATCTTTCAATCCACATGCAAGAGCGGCTCAGAATTATAACATTGTTGAGGATTTAGCTGTTTCACCCTCAGCAATGTTGGCTTTGGAAGTGCTGCAATCATGTCCAGCACAACGTAAATTACTTTTGTCGGCTATAGGAGTTGTTGATGTTCAGGAATCGAACCTAATAATCTTCGATCTAGAAAATAGTACACCGCATTTGCCTCATCAAATGGCTTTCCAGATTCCAGTGATAGTCAAAAACAGGCCTATTCATCGGACTGTAATTGATGAGGGAGCCTCAACGTGTATTATGTCGATACAGTGTTGGAGATCGCTTGGTTCTCCTTCGCTAAATCAATCCCCGACAATTCTAAAGGCCTGTGATGGCCGTGGGTTTCATCCTTTTGGCATTCTACAGGATTTGCCTATAGGGGTTGAAGGAAAAACCATTAGTCTAGATGTGGAGGTGGTTGATGCCCCTTTAGATTACAACCTTCTCTTGGGTCGAAGTTGGTCTTACGTTATGACAGCGGTCATTTCATCGGTCTTTCGAGTAATAAAGTTTCCACACAATGGAAAGATCGTAACAATAGACAGCTAGCTTACTTTTCATCCGACCCAGCCTCTTCGGAGAGTATTCAGCATGTTGGTAAAATGACTATCCCATATAAGGATGTTGGGGTAGGATTAGTTAAAGATGTCGGTTTACTAGGAAATTTTCCTTTTCCTCCAATCAACGCATCATCTTCATTTGCAACCATTCATATGATTACATCAGATACCATTATTTATGATGATCCTTGGATCATTCCTTCTGAATCTAAGATAGACTCGTTTGGTAATGCTATGCCTTTGAGTCCATATGAACTTGCCCATGAAGCCGTGCAGTCGTTTGCCAACCCATTTTCAACCGAATATGACTTAATGAATGTGGTCCGTGAGGAATCACTTTTCACATCAACCTCGGATTTAACTACATTTTCTGAACTTGTTCACTTTGACGAGCAAATTCATGAAATCCTATGTGTAGATGATTTACCATGGGAAGATCTCCATCACAGATCTTCGTTTTTACCTGAGGATGATCGTTTTGAAAATGATTTCTCATCAATTTTTACAACTGAATATGTCAAGGAACCCCAGAATCCAATGAAACATCCTGATTCAGAGTTAAATTTGGGAAACATCTCTCGAACTATTCCTATTGACATTTTGGTTAAGCCCGGAATTGTTGAGAACATTCATATAGGTGCCTCGTGTACAGATGACGAAATTCAATTATATAAGGCCCTATTTCAAGAATTCCGCGACGTGTTTGCCTGGTCCTATGAGGAAATGCAAGGAATTGATCTCGCAATTGTTGTTCATGAAATCAAGACTTACCCGGATGCTAAACCCGTCCAGCAACGTTTGCGTCAGATTCAACCACGAAAAGCTGCTGCAATTAAAGCAGAAGTTGAAAAATTGTTGAAAGCAGGTTTCATTTATCCGATCCCGTTAACGGATTGGGTATCGAATATTATTCCAGTTAGCAAAAAGCAGGGAACAATAAGAATATGCATCGACTATAGGGACATTAATCGAGTCTGTCCAAAGGACAATTACCCAACTCCCTATATCAATCAAATCATTGATGATTGTGCCGGCAACGAAATATTTTCCTTTATGGATGGTTTTTCCGGATACAATCAAATCAACATTCTACCTGCCGATCAACCAAAAACGGCTTTCATTTGTCCATGGGGGACATTTGCTTATTGCAAATTACCTTTTGGGCTTAAGAATGTCGGAGCAACTTTTCAAAGGGTGATGTCTTATGTGTTTCATGACATCAAACATATTGTGCAGCCGTATCTCGATGACTTGCGTGCTCATTCCTTACATCGAGCTGATCACCTCGTCCATTTACGAGTAATCTTTATGAGGTGTAGGCATTATCGTATTCGGTTGAACCCACACAAATGTGTCTTCTGTATAGAAACAGGTCGATTGCTGGGGTTTGTAGTTTCGAAAGCCGACATTCGCGTTGATCCCTCGAAGGTCGAAGCTATCATCAAATTACCTCCTCCTTCGAGTCTTTGCCAACCCCAAAGTTTGCAAGGGAAAGCAAACTTTTTATGGTGATTCATTCCGAACTACACCGAGGTTACAAAGGGTTTTACCCGGTTGTTGAAGCAGAATACTCAATTCTATTGGGATGAGATAGCTCAGAAATCTTTTGATGCACTCAAACACGCATTGACCCATGCACCATTATTGCATCCTCCCAACTACAACCAGGATTACTTCTTGTATCTCGCCGCCTCTCATTCCACCATTGGAATGGTCTTAGTTTAGGAAGATGAATCAGGAACTGAACATGTGATATATTACCTTAGTCGAACTTTAAATCCAACTGAGCTAAAATACTCACATGTGGAGAAATTGGCATTGGCAGCCGTTCAAGCTGTCCAACGTTTTCGTCACTACATTCTACTACGTAAAACTACGGTAATTTCGTATTGCAACCCTATGATCTACATTTTTACCAAGCAATTGCTAGGGGGCAAGTACTCTAAATGGATCGTTATCCTACAGGAGTTCGACTTGGAATTTGAGAAATTTAAGTCTAAGAAATATTTAGTTTTTGTGGAGTTAATGTGTGACTTCCTGCGTGCTGACACGGAAACTGTGGCGGAGGAGCCCATTGCGGACGAATCCTTGTTTCTAATCAGCACTTTAGATCTGTGGTATGGGGATATCATCATTTATCTCCAGACCCAATCCTTTCGGCCAGAAATTTCAAGGTCAGAATGTTGAAAAATTCGATTCCAGTCCCAACAATTTAGGATTATTGGAGATACTCTTTATCGCCGTGGGGCGGATTCTGTTTTTTGACATTGCTTAACTCACGAGGAAGATGAAAGGGTTCTAAATGACTGTCACTCTGGAGTGTGTGGCAGTCATATGTCTCGGTTTGCCACAGCCCAAAAGATATTGCGTGCTGGCTACTTCTGGTGGTCTTTATTTAAAAATTGTATTACGACGGTCCGAAAATGCCACAACTGCCAAATTTTTTATCGTAAGATGCGCGCTCCACCTGCTCCTCTCCACCCTATAATTGTCATTGGTCCTTTTGCTAAATGGGGTATCGATTTTATTACTTCTAACCCTCACTTTTTCGGGGGGCATGTGTATATCATCCTTGAGGTAGATTATTTTACTAAGTGGGCCAAGGCAATGCCTACATTCGAGGCAGACGGCAAGACAACTGCAATTTTCGTGTTCAATCATATAATTGCTAGGTTTGGTGTCCCACAAGCGATAATCACTGATCATGGATGCCATTTTCGAAACTTTATGATGACCGAACTTACAGGCCAGCTTGGTTTATGTCACGATAGTTCAACCCCTTATTATCCACAAGCGAATGGTCTGGTTGAATCCATCAACAAAGTTTTAGTCATCATGATCCGACAAATCATTGGGATTCATCGGTCGAATTGGCACAACATGCTATTTTCAGCGCTTTGGGCGTACCGAACTTTAGTAAAAACATCAACAGGGTTCACTCCTTTCCAACTAGTTTATGGTTTGGAAGCTGTGTTACCCATTGAATGCGAAATCCTGTCACTGCAAATGGCCATCGAGTTACTTCCAGCCACTTCTGAAGAGGAAAAGCGTTTGTTATACTTGGCTCAATTAGATGAGAATCGACATGATGCTGCATTGGCGATCGAGACTCACGCAAAATGAATGAAAGCTCAGTATGATCGAAATGTGACCCCTCGAAATTTTTCAGAAGGAGATCTAGTCTTAGTTTATGATCAAGCTAATGATAAATTAGGCGCTGGAAAATTCGTTCCTATGTGGCATGGTCCCTATGTTGTCAAGCGAAAGCTAGCCAAAGGGGCTTATGAATTGGTAGACTTTGACGGGGACTCTTTGGGTAAACCCAGAAATGGCCTTTACTTGAAGAGGTATTATGCTTAAAAGAATGGGTATGGAGATTTTTAGTTAGGATAGTTTTTTCTTTCTAGCTGGTGTGTTTTAGTTTAAACAGTGTGCTTAGCTTAGAGAGTGTTTTTTCATCATTATTCCTGCTTATCTTGGTTTTACTCTTGATATTGCAGATGTCGATGCCTCTCCAAACATACATTGGTTTCGCTGATGTTGCTTGTCCTAATACACGGAACATCTCTTCCGCAGCTTGGGTTATCTATTTGCCCTCTGACGAGTTAGTATCTATGCATGGGGTAAGCCTCGGTCAAACAACGAACAACATTGCCGAGTATAGTGCAGTGATTGAGTTATTATCTGAATCTATTTCATTTGGGATTCGGAGTTTGATAGTGAGGTTAGATTCTGAACTCGTTGTATTACAACTTAATAGAGTGTATGCCATTAGAAATCCAGTGTTATTAAGATTATTTTTGAGAGTTCATCTCTTGGAATGTGAATTTGATTACATTGAATATCAGCATATTCCAAGATCTTTAAATACATTAGCAGATGCAATTGCTTCTCGAATGTTAAATAGACATTTGCAATAATCATACATGTAAATTTAAAACCATTCCATAACATGATTTACAAGATAAGCCGGTAATAGTGATATATATATATATATATATATATATAGGAGTGTGTCAAAAAATACATCGTCCTCGATCATAGGTTGAAAAACACCTTATGATCGGAAAAAATGATAAGTACAAAAAACAAAAATGTCACATGTGCCCACAATAGGTGATCATCCTATCACTGGTGATGATCTCTATAAGAAACCACTGCACGGGCCACCTTACAAAGGAACCTCCTAAAAGGTCCCGGGACTCCAATCACATAGCACTGAAGTCGACGAGGAATGTCGTCTATACTGGTCTCAGGAATATCTCCTGTCAAGCGCTCGAGATGACCCTCCAACTCGGCCAAAACCTCTGCTGATTCATCTTGTGGGGTTGGCGCGGGTGCAACTAGTTGCCTCCTCTCATAAGGCCGAGAGCGGCTGGTCGCTGTGGACCCACATCTGCATTTGAAATTTTTACTATCAGTTTTGAGACGATGAAAAAATAACAAAAAATTAAAATAGAAAAATGTTGAAAAGGATTTTACTTGACTCGTCCCACTGCTCTCCTCGTGGAAGAACCATGTCTGGGTCACCACAAAAATCTATCCCAGCGTAAGGGAAGTCCTGAATGGAAAATACTTGGTTTTCCAGCCATTGGAAATACTCAAGTCTGAATCGAGCAACCTTTGTCCTCTCGTCTGGGTGACGGGCCATGACTGCGACCCATCGCATCAGTTTGGGCTCTAGAGGAAGCCCAACTCCAACAGTAAGGTGCTGTGGGATCAGCATAGGAACCCTCTCCAGGCCAAAACTCACGACCAAAGCCCCATAACCAAAGGTATTTATTCGTCCGTTCTTGGCCCTGGTCAGTTGGCCTTTCACATTGGCCAACACGGCATCGCACCAGTTGAAGATGGTGCCTCGAAAGCAATCAACTGCCATACGCATCTGGGATCCGGTGGCAATATGTAATGCGGCAGCTCCGCAAAGTCTGGTGACAGTGAACGCAATCACCATGAGCTCAGGATGGGATATGGTATTTATGTCTATCCCTTTGTCTCTAGCCTGGCTGTTGCAGTACTCTAGCCGGAGGCTATCGACAGACTGGCCACCTGGCCTAGTCCCGTGCAGAGTCAAGTCTTCGCCTCTCTTAGGCAAACAAGTCAACAAATATATGTCCGCCAGCTCGATTTCGAGCTGGTGGCCGCCAACGAAGAAGCACTGGTCTTGTATGCTCCATCTATCAACCAGCGACTGTAAGAAATCCACCTGAGCCCTCATGCTAGGAATGGCCCAGAATTTGTACAATCCGCACGCCCTCAAAGCATCAAGTGAAGGCTGATGATTCCATGCGGCAGCATCCACATCCTCATGCTCTCATTCTCGCCAATCTAGCATGATGTACTCTCTGCATCAAGTATAAAGACAAATTAAAATGCTAGAAAATATTTTGTGTGGTCCATTTTTGAGAATTTTTGGGTAAAAAACCCTTGCGGCGGGGCCGCACCCTCCAGGTTAGACACAGTGCATGGGACCGCACTTTGTCTACACGGAAGGTGCAGACCCCAAGCTTTTTCCCAATGGAGAAAAAGTCGGGGTCCGCAGGCCCGCAATGGTAAACCTGCGGGCCCCCGCGCACGGGTTTTGTGCCTAAAAACCCTCCCAAAAATGAAATAAAAGACTAAACCAAAAAATTAAACGGTTAAAAATGAAGAGTGGGATGATGTGGATTACCTGGAGAAGACGGCGTTCGATTTCGATGGTTGGATTTTCCGCAATCTTCACGGGAAGTTTTCTGAGCAAAAGCACTATTTTCTCACCCAAACTCAAACGGTAAAAATGAATTGACAAAGGACCTTTTTATAAGTTTTTTGAGTAAATAAATTGCAAATTTGTTTATGTTTCACTTTGAAAAGGTATTTTGCGACATTTTTATCCATTTCAAATAGGTATGAATAATGTTTGTGTTTTTGTGCAGAATAAAGGATTATTCAGGCGAAATTTATCATTTTCGACGAAAAAACATGTAGAGTCATCTTTAAGCTCTTTTCTGACTCCTGAAACATGAAAAGATTGCCGAGTGTTTCTTTTAGACTCGTTAAAACAGAATTAAAAGACAATCCACTTATAGCTCTTTTCCGACCGTAAAAACATGAAAATATTGCCGGATTTTTGTCGTTTCAAATTCGATATTGGTTATAAAAGGACGTGTCATTGATCGCTTTTTTACTTTTTCGGGTCAAAGGAACTAATGACGAAAAGTACTCCTTGGTCGTAAAAGATCAAGTGTTTCTCTCAAGTATTATTTTATACTTTTTCGGGCTTGGGAGACACAAATTTACAAAAAATGTCAACCCTGGAGTCTTCTTAAGTTTTTCAGACTCTCTAAAATTGAAAAACGCTGAGTTTCTCCTATACTGGACTCGTTAAAATTTCACAGTAAAGGACCTGTTCAATTACAAATTGGAACGAACCACTCCTTCTTAGGGTTCGAATTTAAACTAAGTTGGACTCATCCGAAGGATGAGCTTATAATCAAGCAAATGTTATCCTCCTCAAGCTTGTCAAAAATAAGGAGGTACTTGCCAGAAATGGTGGGGGAAAAGAGAGAAAAATGAGCCTGTTTGTCATACTTTGTAACCACTCTTGAATACGACATTTTTATTCACCTGGGTTGGGAAATCCTTTGCCTAACAGTTGATCAAACCACATTGAAAGTATTCAGCCGGTTTCTGGGTATTAACTTTGGGTCAATTGTTACCAAGCCATCTGTCATGTCGTTATGTGTTCAAGAGGTCACTACCAATAAGCCATTCATTTGCAAAATATCTGTCATCCATTTTGACCATCCCTGAGTTAGTCCTTGCAACTAAATTTCTTCAACTTGATCTATGATTTCGTGTTGTGGGCTTGCCTATGACGGATCACTTTCTATCGACATCAGCTCATTATCTAGAAAGATGATCTAGGAATCGTCAGTACCTTGAAGTCTGCATGCCTCAATGGCAGGTTTCTAGCCTTTGACAACAGTTTACATCATTGACTTTCGATCAAAGGATTCCGTGACATGTTTGACGTCAACACATTTATTCACATCTCATGGATTGTACTGGGTACATTGAGAGCCATTGAAATCACTGGTGGTTTCTCTCACGCTTGTTAACAGTTTACATCATTGACTGGTAATCAAGTGGTTTCTACCAGGTTCGACATCAACACATTCATTCACATGGATAGAATCGTACTGTTTCGAGAAGTAGAAATGAAGACCTTGGATCTAGTTTCTACGATCTAGGCTGCGAGGAATTTTGTATTCATTATATAATGGACTATTCATAAATAGATGGTTGCGTCCATACTGTGTCCACATGAGTCTTTACTTATGATGTTTTACAAGATCATTCCTATATCAGAGCAGTAGTTAGTTTTTCTAGTCAGTTTTAATCTGAGTACGGGAATGCCTACCTCAGCGATGATATGATCTCATATATATATATATATATATATATATATATATATATATATATATATATATATATATATATATATATATATATATATATATATACATATCTTGCATTGAATGTTTTTACAGGTTCCAACCGGGCTCTCCACAAAATGATCCTCGAAATGATAAAGTACTTCACTCTTCCTAAATGATAAGAAATCCTCATCTACTACAGACTTCGCACTTTAGGGGGCAATCTGTTACACAAAAATATTGTCACCATGATTATTTGCAGTCAGTATGGGTCTATCATCACTTGTACTGTCCTCCTAAGCAAGTCTCAGACCTCAGCTCTTCAAATCAAGCTTTGGAAATGAGAGAGAGACATTAAAAATCAATGTAACTCTGGTTCCGCACTTTCTCTCATGGTCACCTGCGGCCCCGCACCTTCTGTGTACAAACACTGTGGACCTGCCCGCTCTGTCCCTAACTGTGTAGGTGTGGACCCCTGTGAAAGTCAAAAGGCGCAAGTTCTATCTTAAAAAACTCACTTTGGGTTAATTCTAGAGGTTTCTAGAAGGAATTTTGACATGGATTATTCGCTCTGAGGTGGTTCATGCATCCCAAAAGAGAAGGAGCTAATCCCTTGATGAGAGGAGCTATCCCTTTGAAGGAGGGCTTTATCCCTTTGAAGGAGGACCTACTAACCTCGCTCCCTTGCACTATAAATACAGGCATTGGGCTGGTTGCTGGGGAGGTTAGAAGCTAAACATTTTTGAGGGTAAATGCTGGTGAAATCAAGACTTCCTAGTTGAGCTTAAGAGGAGAGATCACACATTTTTTTGGCTTCATTGGGGAGTGAGCGAAACTTGTCAAAGTAGAGGAGACTTCTTGCTGGACCCTGGGAGGAGCTTGTACAGCGTCAAGGCAAAGGTTGTAAAGTTCTTCTTCTTTTGAATTAATACAATCAAACTCATTTTTCTCAACAAGTATCTCATGTTATTTGTTTCATGGACTCCTTGACTTTCATGTTAAATATGTTTTATGCAATTGGCTTTTCAGGTGCTATTTAATTTGTTTGCCTTGTTTGTGTTTGCAGATTCGCGAAAAGGAGCTCATTTGGATCGAAGGAGCAAGGGTATCCACAAGCTTGTGTTGGACCTAAGGTAGGCCCTAAAAACACTTGTTTGCTATTGTTCATTAAAGCATATTTAGAGAAAGATAGTGTCTGGTTGGTTTGCTTGTCATTAGGTCTTCTTTAGATTCTAGGAAGGTCTATCTTGTCCACAAGATTGACTTATTCCATGTGACAACCATTCCCATGAACTGGTATCTAGAAACGGAGCTCTGCCATGGCACTGCAGAGTCGGTATATTGAGGGAAGGATTCTTATTGACCTTTAGTTTTGAAGATGGCTTCATAAGCATCAATGAAGCCTTGTAGGAGATTAACGCAATTATCTTTAGAATGCTGCAAGAACTTATGGAGTGGGTCCAACCAAATTGGAGCACCTAGCTATGCCATGTGCTAGAATACTACAATATGGTCGCTGAAGAGGAGGATGAAGATCCAAGAAATATTAACATTCCAGAGGCAGAAGGGCATCCCAAAGTCGAGGGCCCGCAAATAGACAACTCAGACATCACCACACCATTGAAGACAAAGAAAGTAAACATTGGTACTGAAGAAAAACCAAAGTTTGCAAAGATTCGATATTATTGGGATGATGCTATTGCAGATAAAGCTTCTAAGTTACTCTGTGAATATCAGGATTTGTTCCCTACCAAGTTTTCAGATTTGAAGGCCATAGTAGGAGATTTGGGCATTATGAAAATCACTCTGAAGCTGGACGCGAAGCCTGTTAAACAGAGGTCGTATCACCTTAATCCTAAATACAAGGAAAAGGTTCGCCTAGAGTTGGATAAGATGCTGGAAGCAAGTATCATAGAACTAGTTGAGGAATCTGATTGGGTGAGCCCGATGGTGGTTCAGGAGAAGAATAAGAAGGGTGAGATAAAGATTTGCGTAGATCTGCAGAAGCTTAACGATGCATGTGTCCATGATCCATTCCCGACGTTGTTCACTGATGAATTATTAGACAATGTTGGAGGGTAGGAAGCGTACTCTTTCACTGGCAGGTTCTCTAGATATCTTCATATTAAGATGGCACCTGAGGATAGGAGCAAAACAACCTTCGCGACGGAGTGGGGTTGTTTCCAATACACTATAATGTCGTTTGGACTCAAGAATGTCCCTGCGATATTTTCTCACATAGTCATCGTAGTGTTCAAGAAGTTCATTCATAAGTTCCTGGAAGTGTACTTTGATGACTGGACAGTGTTCAGATTAGTAAAGCACAATGTAGAAAGTCTGTGCTTGATGTTGGATATGCGTCGCAGATACTATATCACGCTGAATTTGAAAAGATGCATCTTATGTGTTCCCTTTGGAATCTTTTTGCGTCATGTGCTATGCAAGCAAGGGATGATGGTGGAACATACAAAGATTATGGTGATAGTGAATTTGGAGGCCCCAAGGAATGTTAAGTAGCTGTGCGTGACGCTGGGACATACGAGATATTACAAAAAAATTATTAAAGCATATACTCAAATTACCATGCCTATGGAGAAACTACTGAAAATGACGCAACATTCTACTGGGATGAAGAATGTCAGCGTAACTTAGATGTTTTGAAAGAAAAAATGGTCACTGTGCCAATCTTGGTATTCTCAGATTGGAATAAGGAGTTTCATGTACACGTGGATGCCTTTTGCATTGCGTTGGGTGCAGTGTTAATGCAAGATGGTGAAGGAGAAATGGTCCATCCTATAGCCTTCGGGAGTAGGAAATTATCGAAGGTCGTGAAGAATTGCTCAATAACTAAGTGCAAAGGATTATCTATGGTGTACGCGCTGTAGAAATTTAGGCACTATATGTTAGGAGGCAATTTCAAGATGTACATAGATCATTCTGCCTTGGAATACCTAGTCAATAAGACTATGTTAGGGGGGAAGATGTGCAGATGGTTGCTACTATTCCAAGAGTATGACATTGAAGTAATTATGAAGCCTGGGATGTTAAATGCATGGCCTAACCATATGTCACGGATTGAAATGGGAGAGAAGCATAATAATCTAGAGGAAGGGTTGCCAGATGTGTAACTCTTTGCGGTGCACGTAGTAGATAACCATTTTGTAGATATCATTCATTTCTTGACTACGGGGATGGCACCAGAAGGGTATACAAGTCAGCAAAAGAAGGAACTCCTAGTGCACACAGCAGACCTTTCAGTGATTGCGAGACATTTGTATAAGATGGGTGCTGATGAAATATTGTGAAGATATGTGCCAGATTTTGAGAGAGATAGAATTCTTGTTGAAGCTCATGGAGGGGCTTTGGGAGGAAATTATGCAAGAAAGGTGATTGCGCAGAAGATTTTGCGCACAATTCTATGGTGGCCAACCCTGCACAAGGATTGCAAAGTGTATTATAAGGCATGCGATGCATGTCAGAGAACTAGTAGACCATCATGAAGGGATGATTTTCCTATCATTGCAGCCATTTGAAAATGGGTGATTAATTTTGTTGGGCCCATTCATTCCCCGGGGAAGAAATCTAGTACACACTATATCATCACTGCGACGGAATATCCAACCAGATGGGCAGAGGCACAACTAGTTAAGGATTGAAGAGGGGCTACAACAACAAAGTTTTTTTTTTGAGTATGTCTTAACCATATTTAGCTCCCCAAAAGTGTTGATGAGTGATAGAGGTACGCACTTTCTGAATGAAATGATCAACTTGTTGATAGAAGAATTCTAGGTCTACCATCAGAAGAGTACACCATATCACCCACAGGACAATGGAACTGTTGAGGCCTTCAACAAGATTTTGGAGAACGCGCTAACAAAGATTTGAGATGCACAGTGAAATGATTGGGATGTGCGCATACTTGTAGTACTATGGGCTTATAAGAATACTTGCAAGAAGCTGACAGGACAAACGTCATTGAGATTGGTATATGGTGTCGAGGTTGTAATGCCAATGGAGTATATTATGCCTAGTCTACGCATAACAGCTCTCTAGGTATGGCAGATCGCAAAGCTCTGGAGGAACGGCTCGTGCAGCTAATGGAGCTTGAAGAGGACCGATTCTTGGTAGGACTCCATCAACAAGTATAAAAGGAACGTGAAAAATCATGGCACGATCGACACAACAAGTTTCACACGTTCAAGGTAAATGATATCATCCTATTATATGATATTAAATTCACTAAGTTTCTGGGGGAATTTTAGATGCATTAGCTAGAGCCATATATTATCAAAGAGATTACAAATGGAGGTTTAGTTTAGCTTGTGAAGCTGAATGGAGAACATGTTCTAGGAAGAGTGAATGGGAGCCAATTGAAGTTGTATATAAGGATCTCGTGTAATGACTATATGGCGGCAGGACATTCTTAGTGCTCCAGGCAGTTGCAAGGCAGTGTGGCACTATAAACTACACTACCAAGTTTGGAGGAGTATGTAGCAGGTAGGCTGTGCATAAGATAATAAAGATGAAATCCAGGGAGTTGCTCGCAGGAAGCTACGCCATGGATGGAGGTGTTGTGCAACACAGCAGAAAAGTGACCTTTGGAGTCACTATTCATGACTTGACAACCAAAAGACATTTAAGAGGAGCGGGCTGACAGCATTTAAGGAAAAAATCTTTGAATATTTGCCACCAAAACATCATTAATTTTCCGAATATGGGGGGAATGGTCAGATTTGAATTCAAAAACCCTATAAATTATGCGTGTCAATCCAATAGAGAACACTTTGTGCCCTTAGAGTTGTTTTCGAGATTTGTTTTATGTCGCTTATGAACCGATCGTATTAGGAGGATTTAGTTATGACCCCTGCATTTGCTAATTTGTCTGAGTTGAATCAAAATTTCATTCTCAAAAAATTCTTGGACCAATCCCTGTAGAAACCATGAGTACTGGTGACGATGTTTCCTCTGAAGGAGCTACCCCAAAATTTGTGAGTATGGAAGCTCTGGATCCCATGCCTATGGTGCTGAGGTTGGCTAGACCGAATCCTACCCCTGCTGGAGAAACCAAAACAATTAAACCAAAGAAGGATAAACAGAAAAAGCAAACACCAGTGCATGAATCACCAAGAAAGCATTCCACAGCACGAGCCAAACAAAAGAAAGATAGTAGCCTGAGAAGGTAGTTGACCTGGAGGCAAAAGAAGGCAAGGGTATAGAAGATATAGACGTTGAGGGAGTGGAGCCCATCATGAAGCTACCTGACTATATCCCTCTACAGAAGGGAAAGGCGAAGGTCAGAAAGGACCCAAAATCAGAGAAGTTTACCATTTCTAGACCCGTGCTACCTAAGCAAGTTCCCTTTGAAGGTCCGCAACTTGCATGAATCCCACTGGTAAAAATGGAGGATTGGGACCTCATAGATCATGCTAGGTTTCCACACTTAGCAACAGATAAGTACATGAAGTGCATCTACTACGTGGAGTTAGGCGTTAGCACATTAGAGATGGTGGAATGGATCCACGGTGTCGAGAAATTAGGGTTACTTAATCTGTTATGGGTACCCCATTATCACTGCACCCCTATCAACACAATTTGTGTGCGCCAGCTGATCACTTTGGTGCACGATGGTTGTTTTTGGCTAGGAGGGCCTATTTCCATCACTGACATGCTCATTCACAAGATTATGCACCTACTATATGAGGGTCTAAACCTGGCAAAGGAGTTTGGCAGAAAGACGGGGAAAGGACCTTTCAGAAAGGATGAAGAGAGATTATGGCCTCATCAAGAAGGTGCGAGGGTATTCCACCCTCACATTAACAGACCTAACATTTCAATTTTCCACGCAAAGTTTAGTAGGGAAGGTAATGATAAAGTGTTGTGGGGATGATGTTCCAGCGCCCGTAGTGTCGTAGTTGCTCAGTGCGTGAAAGGCGTATAGTTCAACTGGTCCAGGTACCTGTGCCAGGAATTCCTTTCAAATTGTTGCGAGGCCTAGGATGAAACCAAGTTGTTTCATTACGCTTGGTTATTTCTATCTATTGTGTCGGTTGCATGGGAAATGCCGGAGGATAGCGAGTTTACTCCACTTGAAGAATGATTACTGGAAGCGGTGTCGTTTGCTTCCTTATGGGATACAAAGGACCCTGCGTAGATTAATCAAATCTCTGAATGCTATTAACCCACATCCAAGGTTGTCCCCAACCTTGTACATTTAGTTTTGTTGTGGCCAGCAACAACCCCCCCTTCTTATTTAGTGGGGACCCTTAGTTAAAATTTAAACAATCAACTTAGTACTTAAATTTCCTTTCCTAATAAAACTTACCATCATAAACTTAGGAAGACCCCCTTTAAAAATCTAAAAATCTAAGTTTTATGATAAGGTAAGACAAAAAACTTTCCTTAGGAAATATCACATCGCAAAATGATAACATGATACCTCCTTACAAGCTGAATTCTATCATTGCGAGATCGCGATACGTGATAATAAACAAATATCGCATTGCATACATCAAGCACAACTTACATTGAAGCACCTTAAATTTCCGATATGCGATGACGCATATCGCAAATCACATTTCGCAAAAAACAGATTAACGAAGATTGTCATATATCACATTCCTGCGATCTACGATATTGCGATATTGCGATTTTGCGATACAGCAACAATGCGATATAGCGAGCTATCAACTCTGCGATGTTGCGATCTACAATATTGCAAAGCAAATCGCAAAATCGCTTCATCACAGATCTTTTAGGCTCGTGATTCAAAAAAAAGTATTTTCCATAAACTGACACCTGGTTATGCACTTTAATGACTAATTAATGAGTTAGTTGCCAGTTATTAATGGAATATGGTTTCATGCTTATCGAACAATCATCTCATGTAAGGTGGTATATTTGATACGTCTTCAGCATTTAAAACTTTCCCATCACCCTTCCTTACCATTATTTTCACTTCACTTGTGAATTGCAAGAATGGAGAACAGAAAACGATACAAAGCAATACGTAGGATAAAATGGGAAAGAAAAGCAAAGCTCCGAGCTCTGAAGAGAAAGAAATGGCGCCCTTGTATACAGACACAGCCTGTAACAAAGATGCTGGTATTGCTACGTGGGAAGGCATGTATAATCTACTTGAAGAGGAGAATCCCAGAGTAATGGAAGTTACTGCTACTACAGGCTCACATAGTTCTTCTGAGGCATCCATCACAGAGCTAGCTTGTTCATTCTTACACCGGATAGCAGCAAGGCCCAAAATTCTCCCATACATGGACATGGTTAAGTGGATACTGGACAACATTGATATCAGAAATAGATAGTTTAAGACTCAGGGTCAAGAGCTTACGGAATCATTATTTTCACAAAATTTGAACTTTATATCTGCTAAAAGGAAAAAGCGCAAAAGGTGAAAAATGCATCAAGGAAGCCCAGATCAAGAAACGGAGGTAGTTTCCGATGCGTGCCTAGCGGTAATTGCACATCGTTGAGAAAAAAATCTCGAAAAGGAAAGATTCTAATTGCTCAGTCACCTGCAAGCCCCGAAAATTGCAAGAAAGCAACGATAGAGACAAACTGGAAATAGAAGGCTCAAGAAAAGGCAGAAGCAATCCAAGGGTTAACCAAGTTGAACTGGGATTATTACTGGGCATAGTTGGTAAAGCAACATAGCCAATGGATGACTCTCAAGTGTATCATCAATTCTGTCGAGAAGATAGCACTAGCTCTTGTCGATTCTGTTTTCTCAGCTCAGCTAAAATCGGAATTCGGTCAACTGACTCTTCTCAAATAGATGCTGAATGCATGTGATTTCAAGGAGCAGATACAAAAGTAGTTTTAATTTTAGATTTAATTTTAGTTTTAATTTTGTTTTATTTTTGCCTAAAATGAGGACGGTAATTTAAACCGCATCCTACATTTTTGTAATAAGTTATTTTTAGATTTAGTTAGTAGTATTTAAACCCTTCTCTTGCATTTAGAGAAGGGTCCTGAAATTTTTCAAAAACTTATCCCCAGAACATGCACTTTTGTACCCTCTGAGGAGGTTTTGATGAATGAATGGAACATGATTTATTGATATTTGCATTTGATATCTGCTACTGATGTTGCACTTTTGTACTCTTATTGGATGTTAGATCAAGAAGAGATAAATCATTATTGCTTGAAGCTCATGAATAGGACTAGTTATAAATGGTACTTCTATCTCTTAACTATTTCTGCCTTTGCGTTAAAGTGATATTCATGTTCAGTTGTTTATATATTGACGCATGAATGCCTGAGTTATCATTTGGCACTTTTGTACGGTGATAGCTATTTATTTATGCTCGATGTATGAGTAGCTTATTATGCGATATGTTTTTCACAACTGTTTCGTCTAACCTTTTATACGAAGTGGTTCATCTTTATTGAATTATTTTCTCATAACAGTTGAATGATCTTTATTACCAGTTGTTATTTGAAATCATTTTAGATCGCATAACGGAAATATTACACCCCGGGTTAGTGTAGACTTAGATATTTCTGCTTATTAGAATACAATTTCTATATTATTAGATTAGAGTTAGAGTAAAAGTATTCCATTTAGAAACTGTTAGAAAGAGAAATATCAATCCTTCACACACACCCATAAATTTGGAAACTGGTCCCATACGCCCAGTCGGACCCACTATACCAAACAGAAAAGGAGCTGCTAACCAAGGTCCAGAACGGGTGGGTATCCCCCTTGTTGTCGACCCGATTTTCGGGGCTTCAACATATTTGGCGCTAGAAGGAGGGCCTCAAACTGTGAATGGAAAGAAAATCTAAATCTAAATACCATTCTGAGAGTAAATCACCCTCACCATCTCCCCCAACTTCTCCATTGCATTTATAATCTTTAAATCCAGAGCCAGAAGTCGTTGGAGCAACAGCCGCTGCTACAAACCCTGACATTTCAGAACAATCTACTATTGAACCTCCTAAAGTTGAATCTTTGATTCACAAACTTCAGCTATTTTCTATATCTCCTCAAAAATCTGATAATTCTCAAGGCAGCATGACTTCGCAATATAACCCTGCTCGTCCTCTTACCAGATTAAAGAGCGAAAAGTTTGGTGTTTAGCCAACTGAGTTACCTCTACCTACAAGGAAAAGAGAAAGGAAGTCTCCTAAAGGTTCTAATAGCGAGACTCTTTCATCATCATCATCCATCTCAACCTCTTCACCGCGAAGTCAACCATCCACTCCTCCACTTCAGATAATTGTCTATCAGCCCACTAGAACTTCCGCAACTCCTTCTCAACCATCTAGATTCATAATATCCTCATCTTCTCAACTGCAGGGATCATCTTCTGCACTTTCCTCTGTTAGTAGTTCAGCGATGGCTCAATCTCCATGGAATAACCCAAGGGCAGTCTTAATGCCTGCACCTTTGAGTCAGCTACCGGCCCATCCTGAAAAATGGCTACCTAAGTTTAATCCTGAGGTAGGAATGATAGCTGAAGAACATATAAATAACCTTATGCTATCCATAAATCTCAATGGAGTTTCCAACGAAGACGCTGTTGTTTGACTTTTTCCTTATACTCTACAAGGAACAGCCGGATCATGGTATTTCTCATTACCATCTGGATCTATTACTAGTTGGGACATCTTCCAAGAACAATTCCTGACCAAGTTCGGTGATGACAGGTCTACGGCGACACTGATCAACAACTTGTCTAACCTTAGGGCTGAGTTGAGAGAACCTATCAAAGATTTCAATTTACGTTTCAATAAAATCTTAAACAAAATTCCTACTGCTTGCCAGCCTAGAAAAGAAGTGTGAAGTGAATGGTACATCACTGCTTTACCATCAAACATAGCAATCTTTGTTGATAGGGCTAACAAAAAACCTTAGTTGAAAATATGAAAGAAGTAATAGCAGTAGAGAAATGTATTATGGCCCTGGAAAAGAAAAACGCGATAGAAGAACGAAAATCTAAGAAGGTTTGTTTCAAAGAAGATCCCAACAAAAAACAATCGAAAGACCCATTCGATTTAGAAGGATTACAAAAAGTTTTGAAGACCATGTCTAACGATGGTCGACATTAAGAAACAAGTGGCAGAAACTTCTTCTAAAAATCCATACAGGACTTTTAAAAGAAATCCTTCAAACGATTCCAAACCCCCTAACGCAAACACAAGTGCTGAATCAGAAGAAGAAGAAGAGGAAATCGCTACTGAAGAAAATATCGATGAAGAAGAAGTTGTAGAGTTACAAGGTATGTGGGATTTCTTCCTCCCAGATGAAGAGGATCAAGAGGCATTCCCGGCTAGTACTCGCAGTAGAAATCAACTTGATCCTCCTCAACCTATGCCTAAGCCAAAGAGCGCAAGCTCAATGACTAAGGATAAAGTCACAGCCAAGAAAACATCACCTAAAGCGACTCAAACTAGCCCAGTCCAAATAGGCACATCAACTCCATCTAAAACGCTAATCATTTCGGATGAAATGGAGTATAATATCATAGAAGACATGAAAAAGACTAGGGCCAATATTACTCTTTTTGAATTGAGCAAGTTAAAACACCAACAAAAGGTACTTTTGAAAGAATTACATGTTGTACCAGTTGCACCTTTACCAGCTGCTGTAATCTCTCAAGTTTTCCATGACATGGGAAGACCTCCAACTAATATGATTAATAAGGTTGATCCAAAATATATCACCTTAATTAGAGGAAGATCGAGATCTCATACTCCCCCGTTTCTCCTTACTTATGAAATTTTTAATAAAAACGTGCATAATTGCTTAGTGGATTCTAGAGCTTCATCGAATATTTTATCAAGATCAATATGTGCAATATTAAACGTTCAACCACATAAATATGCTGTGTGCATAGTTCATCTAGATCGATCGCAAGTCAAAGTGATTGGTGAATTAAATCAGGTTACCATAAGGCTGTCATCCAACCCAAAAGTATGTCAAGTTATTGACATTTTAGTTGCTGATATTTTGGAATTTTATGGCTTAATTCTCAGCAGAGATTGGTCAGAAAAACTTCATGGATACTTTGCAACTGATTGGTCGTACATGTGGCTCCCTTACAATGGTAAACCAAACCAAATAAAAGTTGAGCGTGAATGACATCAGAAATATATAGTAACAGAATTCGAGGGAGAAAATGAACCAGTAGCATATAATTCTAACATCATTGGCAACTATTCAGTAGATTCTTTCCTAGGAAATTTTAATTCTCATACTTCACCTTACTTAGAACATTTTGTTTTATCTCAAGTAGAAAATTTCTCTCAAACAAATAGTTCTAAATGTATTAATTTTATAGATAGTTATGTAAATAAATCTTTATTTTGGAAATTATTTTTTGATGGTTCTAAGTCTAACGAAGGAGTAGGAGTAGGATGCATGTTAATAAGCCCAAAGGGAGATAAAACTATAACTTGCAGACTCGAATTTGAGTGCACCAACAATACTGTAGAATACGAGGTTTTAATCCAAGGGTTATACAAAGCAATCGGATTAGACGTCGAATACCTGCAAGTTTTTAGAGATTCTGAAATTGTAATCAGACAGGTACGTAATACTATACACTATTTATCAGGTCATTTAAAACATTACCAATATTTAGTTCAAGATCTGACTGAACACTTTATAGCATTTAATATTTCATCAATTCCTAGACTCCAAAATTCTAGCGTAGGCCTCTTAGCCAACGTAGCCTCCAAGCTCATTCCTTCAGAAGATTTTAGCCCTAATCGATTTTCAATTGAGTTAATTTTTAGACCATCTATTCCTGATAACATTACCAATTAGAGGATTTTCAACGACGATCCTGATATCATGAGTTTCCTCACATCTTAAGGATCCTACACCAATCAAATAATTGATGAAGACCAACATGACCAACAATTGCAACAGGATAGTACTAACAATGCTATACCTAAATCAGTAGTCAAATTAGAAGACCTTTATGATTTGAAAGATCGATTCAAAATATCTACCAATTCAAAACTCCAAAGTTCAACTTTGAATTATGAATTAGTAAATGTAGGAACTGATTCCAAACCGCAGAATATCAACCTAGGCCTTGGCCTAGCCTCTGAAGAAAAATTAGCGTATATCCGTCTCTTAAGACAATACAAAGTGTCTTCAATTGGAATTACGATGAACTCAAAACATACAACACCTCCATCATCCAACATACTATCCCAATGATCGATAATGAAAAACCTGTCCAACAAAAGTTGAGAAAGATCCATCCCAATTTAGAAAACTAGATCAAAACTGAACTCAATAAGTTATTGAAAGCCAAAATAATTTTTCCCGTTAGAAATTCTAAATGGGTCTCCAATATGGTACCTGTTAGAAAGAAAAATGGAGATATTAGAATTTGCATTGACTTTCGAAATCTTAACAAGGCCTGCCAAAAGGATAATTTTCCTTTGCCCCCCATGGAATAAATACTGCAGGCAGTTGCGGGCTCCTCAGAATAATTTCATTCTTGGATGGATTCTCAGGATACAATCAAGTGTTGGTACATCCCGATGATCAATTAAAAACTACATTTAGAACTAAATGGGGCACATACGCGTATCAAAAGATGCCATTTGGATTTATTAATGTGGGTGCCACATTTCAGAGAGCCATAGACATTGCATTCAAGGGGTTAGTTAATAATTAGTGGTAATCTATTTGGATGATATAATTGTGTATTCCAAGAAATGAAACAACCATCTCAGAGATTTAAAACAAATCTTCCAACGTTGTTTAAGGTATGGGATTTCACTTAACCCGAAAAAATCCTTTTTCACGTTAAGTGAAGGAAAACTTCTCGGATTCATAGTGTCAAAATCTGGAATTCACATTGATCCTGACAGAATCAAGGAAATTTCCGCAGTACCCCTACCTCACAACAAGAAAGCCATGCAATATTTCCTTGGCCAGATTAACTTTGTAAAGAGATTTGTTCCAGACTTTTCAAGAATCATGTCTCCTTTACAAGAAATGATTAAAAAGAATGCAAACTTTAAATGGGGCCAAGACGAACATGAGGCATTCAATCTGATCAAACAAGCAATTATTAATGCTCCATCTTTAGCAACTCCAAATTTTTCCGACCCTTTTATTTTGTATACATTTGCCTTGGATAGATCATATGCTGCAATACTCACTCAAGAAAATCAAAAAAATGTGGAAGCCCCAATTGTTTTCTTCAGTTCCAATTTACAAGGAGCTGAGTTGAATTATTCAGATGTGGAGAAACAAGCTTATGCTGTTTTCAAAGAAATTAAATATTTCAGACCTTTTTTACTCAAAACACATACCAAAATCATAGTACCATTTCCAGCAGTAAGAAATCTTCTAGTACAGAAGGATGTGGGTGAGAAAAGGGCCAATTGGGTTACTGCCTTACAGGAATATGATGTAGAAATCAAACCAGCAAGTATTGTAAAAGGTCAAGGCTTTTGCAAAATGCTGGCCGGAGCATCGCTAATGTCCGAAAATCCATTTGCAGAGGTACAAATGTACGAGGTAAGCCTAAACGATGTTGAGTCATTATACGCTGATATTATTTATTACCTAAAGAATGGATATGCTCCTTCAAACCTCGATCATACCAAGAAAAGAGCTCTGAGGTTAAAAGCTAAACAATATCAACTCATGAATGATGTTCTTTTTAGAATAAATTATGATTCTATTCTCCTTAGATGTCTTGAGAAATCTGAACCTGAAAAAGTTTTGCAGGAACTTCACGATGGGCCAGTAGGCGGACACTATGCTGGAGATGCAACTGCTCACAAAATTTTACGCGCAGGCTATTACTGGCCCACATTATTCAAAGACGCTCATAACTACGTAAGGAAATGTCAAGTCTGTCAAACCGCTGCTGGGAGACAAAAGAAACCATCCTTGCCACTGCAACCAGTTACCATTGAACAGCCTTTCGATCAATGGGGATTGGACGTAATAGGTGAGATCGTTCCTCACTCTTCTAAACAGCATAGATATATCTTTACAACAACATATTACTTTACTAAATGCTTAGAAGCAGTTCCACTCAAGACGGCTAATGCTGAAAATATCATCGAGTTCATAGATCAGTTCATAATCACCAGGTTTGGGTTGCCTTCCGCTTTAATGTTTGATAATGCACCATATTTTTCTGGTAATGCAATGACTGAATTTGCACTCAAAAGGGGTTTCAAGCTTAAATACTCTACCAATTATTAGCCACAAGGGAATGGGTTAGTTGAATCTACAAATAAGAACTTAATTAAAATCGTTAAGCAAACCATTGACCAAAATCATAAAAAATTGCATAAGCCTTTAATATATGCTTTATGGGCAGATCGAATAACGCAGAAAGCCTCAATTGGCACTTCTCCCTTTAATTTAGTTTATGGGAAAGAAGTGGTTCTTCCAACACATCTGGCAATTCCCTCTTTAGCCTTGGTTCAATGTATTTATGAAGCACCAACTTCTTCCTTACAACTAAGGCAGTTGGAATTAACTAAGTTAGAAGAACAACGAGAATGGGCTAAGATAACTCATGCTTACCACTAAGCATTAGTAAAAGCCTCTTTTGATTCCAATATGATATCCAAAAAATATTTTTAGATGGGAGATCTAGTTTTAAAATGGGACAAGGCTCATGAGGAAAAAGGGAAACATACAAAATTTCAAAGAATGTGGCTTGGTCCTTTTCAAATAATAGAAGTCATAGGTCCGTCTACTTTCATGTTACAAGATTTAACAGGGAAAAGAGATTCTTTACCTGTTAATGGTCAGATACTCAAAAAATATTTTCCATAGAAGATCATTCTTCTATTTTTGTAGAATTAGTTGTTTTTCTTTTCATAATAAAATCGGTTGTAAATGGTTACATTTGAGATTCACGAAAAAGACACAAATTCTCTTTAATATTTTGTTTTTTTCACTTGTATAAATAGAATTCCTTCTAAAAAATTGATCATTACTACTGAAAGATGTAGTTAAAGACTCTAGACCTAGAAATGATACTAGTTTCAACTGTATAAACTTTGACAAAAATACCTTTAATTAGAAATTATGTTATTTCAGTCCAATGAAAGGTATCAATAACAAAAATTAAGGTTCTCTGTAGAAAAGCTCTTTCCAAAAAATCTATCATTGTCGTCCAAAGCTGTCTTAAGGAAACAATGACTTCCTCCCCGCCTAGGAAACTACAATATTCAGAGAATGATCCAAAGATACACTTTAACTTAAAGAGTAAGAGGTCTCATCACGAGCCGACTTATCATGATCATAGATATTATAGCTTTCTAACTTTGCCAATACTGCATACCACAATAGGGCAATGACTTAAGATTGTTGCAATCATAAGAAAGGGGTCTCATCACGAGCCAGCTTGTTCAGCAAAGTTAATAAATCAGTGAATGACTATGTCATGAATTGGCTACCAAACCAAGACATTGTTCTTTAAGGATAAAAAGAAAATGAAAGAAAAAAGTGTGGAAATGGATTTTTCTTTGAAAGTTGTAAATTTCCCTAAGTATGATACAGGATCATTGCTAGATAACAGATAACCCTGTCGAAGCTATAAACGCTTGCTAGCAGCAGAGGCTCTACCTATGACAAATGGGCATATTTAAAACTGATTTACAGAGAAGACTTTTTTTTTATCTTTATAAACCAAGTAATGACTGATGTAAATACAAGGACTAACTTGAGGGAGTAAATAATCAAAGTTAAGAAAAGAAGAAACGAAGTATCATTGATAGGTAAAAGCATAATGTACTTAATCTTTCTATAATAAAGTTTAATTTTCTGGAAAATTTTCTGTTTTGGAAGTTTTGAAAATTCAAAAGAAAAGCAGAGATAACTGGTTCTTCCAAGCCCACGGGGCTTTGGATTGACGGTGAATGGGTGCACTGTTAAGACACTCCTTGCGATAGGTCACTGGTTCAATTCCCCGTGGGTACTTAGTTTAGTCTTAACCTAGAAAAAAAAAAAAAAAACTGGTTCTTCCAAGTGAATCGCCAATTGTTGTGGCAAGCAACAACCCCCCCTTCTTATTTAGTGGGGACCCTTAGTTAAAAATTTAAAAAATCAAGTTCGTACTTAAATTTCCTTTCCTAATAAAACTTACCATCATAAACTTAGGAAGACCCCCTTTAAAATTCTGAAAATCTAAGTTTTATGATAACGTAAGACAAAAATCATTCCTTAGGAAATATCGCGTCGCAAAAGGATAACAGGATACCTCCTTACAAGCCGAATTCTATCATTGTGAGATTGCGATATGCGATAATAAAAAAATATCGCATCGCATACATCAAGCACAACTTACATTGAAACACCTTAAATTGCCGATATGCGATGACGCATATTGCAAATCGCATTTCGCAGAAAACAAATTAACGAAGATTGTCATATATCACGTTCCTGTGATTTGCGATATTGCGATATTGCAATTTTGCGATACAACGACAATGTGATAATGTGATATAGCGAGCTATCAACTATGCGATGTTGCGATTCTGCGATGTTATGACTCTGTGATGTTGCAATCTATGATATTGCGAAGCAAATCGCAAAATCGCAGATCTTTCAGGCTCGTGATTCAAAAAAAAGTATTTTCCATAAACTGACACCTGGTTATGCGCTTTAATGACTAATTAATGAGTTAGTTTCCAGTTATTAATGGAATATGGTTTCGTGCTTATCGAAAAATCATCTCACATAAGGTGGTATATTTGATACATCTTCGGCAATTAAAACTTTCCCATCACCCTTCCTTACCATTATTTTCACTTCACTTGTGAATTGCAGGAACGGAGAACAGAAAACGATACAAAGCAATACACAGGATAAAATGGGAAAGAAAAGCAAAGCTCCGAGCTCTAAAGAGAAAGAAATGGCGCCCTTGTATATAGACACAGCCTATAACAAAGACGTTGGTATTGCTACGTAGGAAGCCATGTATAATCTACTTGAAGAGGAGAATCCCAGAGTAATGGAAGTTACTGCTACTGCGGGCTCACATAGTTCTTCTGAGGCATCCATCACAGAGCTAGCTTGTTCATTCTTGCACCGGATAGCAGCAAGGCCCAAAATTCTCCCATACATGGACATGGTTAAGTGGATACTGGACAACGTTGATATCAGAAATAGACAGTTTAAGACTTAGGGTCAAGAGCTTACGGAATCATTATTTTCACAAAATTTGAACTTTATATCTACTAAAAGGAAAAAGAGAAAAACGCGAAAAACGCATCAAGGAATCTCGGATCAAGAAATAAAGGCAGTTTTTGATGCACGCCTAGCGCTAATCACGCATCGCTGAGAAAAATTTCTCGAAAAGGAAAGCTTCTAATTGCTCAGTCACCTGCAAGCCCCGAAAATTGCAAGAAAGCAACGATAGAGACAAACTAGAAATAGAAGGCTCAAGAAAAGGCAGAAGCAATCCAAGGGTTAACCAAGTTGAACTGGGATTATTACTGGGCATACTTGGTAAAGCCACATAGCCAATGGATGACTCTCAAGTGTATCATCAATTTTGTCGAGAAGATGGCTCCAGCTCTTGTCGATTCTATTTTCTCAGCTCAGCTAAAATCGGAAGTCGGTCAGCTGACTCTTCTCAAACAGATGCTGAATGCGTGTGATTTCAAGGAGCAGATACAAAAGTAGTTTTAATTTTAGATTTAGTTTTAGTGTTAATTTTGTTTTATTTTTGCCTGAAATGAGGATGGTCATTTAAACCGCATCCTACATTTTTGTAATAAGTTTTTTTTAGATTTAGTTAGTAGTATTTAAACCCTTCTCATGCATTTAGAGAAGGGTCCTGAAATTTGTCAAAAACTTATCCCCAGAACATGCACTTTTGTACCCTCTGAGGAAGTTTTGATGAATGAATGGAACGGGATTTATTGATATTTGCATTTGATATCTGCTACTCATGTTGCACTTTTATACTCTTAGTGGATGTTAGATCAAGAAGAGATAAATCATTATCGCTTGAAGCTCATGAGTAGGACTAGTTATAAATGGTACTTCTATCTCTTAACTATTTCTGCCTTTGTGCTAAAGTGATATTCATGTTCAGTTCTTTATATATTGATGCATGAATGCCTGAGTTATCATTTGGCACTTTTGTACAGTGATAGCTATTTATTTATGCTCGATGTATGAGTAGCTTATTATGCGCTATGTTTTTCACAACTGTTTCGTATAACTTTTTATACGAAGTGGTTCATTTTTATTGAATTCTTTTCTCATAATAGTTGAATGATCTTTATTACCAGTTGTTATTTGAAATCATTTTAGATCGCATAACGGAAAGATTACACCCCGGGTTAGTGTAGACTTAGATATTTCTACTTATTAGAATACAATTTCTATATTATTAGATTAGAGTTAGAGTAAAAGTATTCCATTTAGAAACTGTTAGAAAGAGAAATATCAATCCTTCACACACACACATAAATTGGGAAACTGGTCCCATATCCCCAGTCGGACCCACTATACCAAATGGAAAAGGAGCTGCTAACCAAGGTCTGGACCGGGTGGGTATCCCCCTTGTTGTCGACCCGATTTTTGGGGCTTCAACAAGTTGTTAGCCTATGCAGTATTCAAGGCTGATTTCCATAGAATTTACATTCAAGCACAGAAGGATCCACATAAAAAATGGCGTGACTTTCCATATTTGATGATGGAAACAGACGTGTAGGAGGTGATCGCGCGATGGCCAGCAGAGTGGCGTTTCCCCTTAGATTTAGATGCTAGTACAAGTAAGGGCGTGAGAATTTCTATAGCACAGAAGAGAAATGAGGCAGCTAAGCAAGTTGTGCACACACTCACAGAGCAGAAAAAGAAGGAAGCATCAAAGAGGGCTCACATGGAACTAGAGCACACTGCCAAGGAGCAGGCACAATAGGAGCATCGCGAGTCATAAAGAAGTGGCAAGTCACCTTTGCCAGACATAGAAACAGAAAAGATTACAAGACAAGGCGACAAAGGTGAGGAAGGGAAGCACACCCCCTTCATTCTAAAAAGGCATGAACTGGAGCAGTAAGCTGGATTGAGGAAAAGGTATAAACCCTAGAAAACACAGGTTGATCCCATGGTGCTCACAGAAAGCAATATTGATGAGATCGGGGATAAAGTTCGAGACACTGCAACAGAAGTACTACAGCAGTTTGAGCAATAGTACACATAGAATTTGGGAGGAGTATAGAAGGATCTCCGAGAGTTGGACCTCGAAGAAACCAGGATCCAAGAAGATGTCGTGAAGGTGAGTGGTTCACAAGGTAGTTTTGCGAGGGGTAACAGTACAGTCGTGGAGATAGTTCTGTGGCTGCAAGATGTGCGAGTCTTCCCCTTTCCTGAAGGTTCAATCTACGTGGACACCGAGAAACAATGAGCCCTCCTTGACCAGGTCACAAAAATGGACTTGAACCTTTCTGCGACCTCATTGGAGTCACTGCATGCATTACTACAAGGAGTCGTAGAAGAGCTTCACATCAGGGAACAATGAGAACTCAATGTTGTCAGCGAAATCAAAGTCAATAATCAGTAGTTCTTCGCTAAAAATATGCAAGTTCTAAAAGAGAAGGAGACACTCTAGGTGCATAGTTCATGACTGGAGTTAGCAGTCACAGAGGCATGCAAGACAGTGCCTGAGCTTCCTATCCTCGAGGACACACAACCAGAAGCAAATATTAGAAAACTAGCTGCTGGTGTGTGCGAAGCCAAAGCTGAGGTTAACCGCGTTCAGTTTGAAATCAACATGAAGATCACTGAGTGCAATTAAAGTTGCATCCCATGACTCCGCCGAAGGTCTATGAGTAGTGCAGAGCTGCGATTAAGGAAGGAATTCCCACTCTCTTTGCCACAGTTGCAGACTGCACAACATTATTTGGGAAAGACAAGGAGTTAGTAACAAATATGGAGGAGGATCTAAACCTGTAGACATTGAATATGGAAATAAGGGAGCTACAATGATATTATGATGAGGTCAAGGCAACCGTGTGCTCCATTGCACCAATGCAACACCTAGCCAAATTATAGGAAGGAAAGCAGCTCCTCGCGCAGGTAGAAGAAGCACAGAAGAAGGAGGCCTTTCTAAAGGCCAGGTTACAACCATGGTTGGAAGAGGCTTATCAAGTCATGACCACCATCTAGGACAATCTTAAAGGCTTGCAGCAGATGCAACAGACAATGAGGTTGGCTGCAGAAGGCCCAACTACAAAAAATTTAGTGGAGGAATTCAAACAGGTAGCTACATAGAGCGTTGTTGAAGTCACCGTGATCCAGGTAGAGCTGAGGGATCTTCGCAGCAAGATCGCAGCACCAGCTAAGTGACTCGAGGGTGAGTCATGACCTTTGTGTTGGGGGCCTGTTGGGATGGGGTCCCCTGGGTCAGTTTTGGGGTTAAAATAACCCAAGTTTTGATATATTTTTGTAAGTAATGTAAAGTCTCCATGATTTGTGGATGCAGAGTGTGTAGATGATTAGGAGTCAAAGGGGTTTTAGCCCCTTGTTTATGTAAAATTTTGATTCAGTTTTGAGATCCACCCATGGTCCGTGGACCATGGGATTATATGTAAAAGGCTATAAATAGGTGTGTCTTAGAGAGTCTAAGGTGGGTTTATGTGGATAAAGGATGGAGACTTAGAAGTAATAGCGTAGAGAAGTGGATTAGATAGGAGAGAAAGGCTTTGTAGATAAGTCCGCAAAGGCCTAGATATAGTCTGCAACTGAGTGCGCAAACCCCCTACAGCTGAGTAAGTAGGGTAGTTTTGAGTCCGTAAAGCTGAGTTGAAGATAAATAAAGAAAGTTACAGAAGAAATCCTGCGTATATTTGTTTATCTCTGCTTACTTATGTTTATGATGTATACTATGGATGAATAATGAGTTTATGAAATATTGATCTAATGATGTGCAATTCTTTCGAATAATTCTTAATAGATGTATGCAATGCATGTTAAGTACTTTCGCGAAGACTATGATGAATTGTGATATGTTTACTAAATAACTTAAGTATATCTACGCAACACTAATTTAGGATTGTTCTCTAATGTGTGTAAGTGGATAAATCAACTGTTAAGGGTCTGCAAAGGATTATCGTAGACTTTTGCGAAGGTGTGAAGGTTGTTCAAGTAGAGTTGCAGTACCAAGCCCTAAGGGCTTATTGATCTACACGAAGGAAGATCTAAGGCACTAAAAGACATCACACTCGTCTATGGATGTAGAAACTTGGTTCTTGAATCCACCCATACTGCTTCGGGTGAGACTGCAGCCTACGCTACGCGGGTTGTTGCCACAAGGGCCAGTAATGTAGGGATTTTTTGGTTTCTGCAACTAACTCTAAACTTGGGTCAAGACCCCCTAAGTCAACATAAAACATCCTATTTCTACCTTTCCTTTTTATTATTATTATTCTAACTACCCTTATTTTATAGAGCCTCTAGAAGACTCCATTATATTTCACAAACTTACAAAACATTTTAAACAAAATAGATATGTTTAACCACTGTCTTCCTTCTCATCTTGAGGACTTCCATCTTGCCCATTCTTTTCTACTTTCATTTATTGTGGGAGCATCAAATCCAAATTTTAGTCTAATGGTTCTTCTAGTTGAGAAGCGGTGTGCTCACTAGGAAGACATATTTAAGGGATCCCGGACACTTCTTTAAGAACACCCAAACTTCATGTTTCCACTCTAATCTCAATACCTTCCACTTTTAGATTCAAAATATCCACCTTGTTTGCCAAATTTTCCATTGTTAGTTGAATATGTTCCACATCTTCGTGCAAATATTCTAATTGTCTTGTGATTAGATAAAACTAGGAGTAGGCTTCCAGCCACATGATCACCAAGCTTGGCTACAAGGGTCGAAAGGTATATCACTTTTCCCTTCAATTCATCCTTACCATATTCTCTGTAATTGTCCCTGCTTTGAGATGCCATTCAACACCGCACTCAAATTCTTACACAAACCAATCAGTATTCCATCGCCAACAGACTCCAATTATATTCCTTGGCTCAAGTTGTACCCACTATAGCCTCAATCTCGTCACATTGAATGTCATTTTCCTTTCGCTTCACACTCTTAGCACAAATTTCCATCACTGAATCCTTTATCCAAAATTTAAGCTCATACAATTTTAGCTTCTCCATAGCTAGTGGATTATTGGCCTACATTACCTAGATTCAAGATATAAATTCATTGGGGATTATACTCCACCTATCTTCGAACATGACATTTCTCACCTCGCTCTCATAGTTGGTTGATCTTCCTCTGCGACCCAACTTGCAATGATGTCATTCCTTAGAGATCTTCCATATCACATGATTAGAGTTGTCATTAAGAGGCTTGAAATGCCTTAATTCCCATCTAATCATACTCCTGAAGGAGATTACTCAGGACATGTTCATTTCATTCATATAAAAATTTAAAGTCATGGTATGTGAGATATATATGGATCTCCTTGATCCTGAATTAATATTTCGTGGTCAAGAAAGGCTCCCTTGTTTCCTTTCTCATCAACACTTTGGTTATTTTCCCTTTTAACGTGGAAGAATGTTATTGATTCGAACTTTTGAATTTACAACCATCTAAGGAACATCAGAGGCATGTCCGTTTCTATGATTTCTTTGGATTTATGAAAATTTTGGATAACTATCATTGAGTCCTTGAATACTTTTAACTGTCGAATCCCTCATGAGTGGGAAGTATCCAATCCTTGCCAAAGGGATAAAGCTTCCACTTGGTTACTTGTTGCTTTACCTAACCCCCAAGAAAAAAATTTCTCTATTTCTTCATCAAGGCAATAGATGACCCCTCCCACTCCTCCCTCCCCCTTGAGTTGAGGGTTGTTGTGACAAGGTTGTACAAGAATATTGTTGCCAAGCTTGAGACCACTAAGGGTTGGTCAAAAGAAATTAATTGCAATATAGGAGTCAAGCAAGGGTGTCCCTCATCCCCTACCCTTTTTGGCATTTACATTGATAAGCTTGAAGAGTTCTTAAAAGATGCAAAATATGTTGGCCCCACGCTCACTGTTATCATCATAACTCTTCTCATTTATGCTAACAATATAGAATTTTGCTCCAAGATGAGTATGATTGATAACACTAATAGGACTAAAGTAATAATAGCTAAATCCAAAGATATCACCTACGATAGTTTCGTTTATGATAATAGATACTTGGAGGAAGTTCCTTCGTACAAATCTAAGAATAAACATCAATCATTAGCTCAGTTAGAATTATAACATTAATAAAATGATAAATGGAGGATGGAAAGTTCACTATAATGGGCTTGAAAACAATTATAAGTCAAAAAATATTTATATTTGGTGAAGAGTGTTCTTTTTTAGAGCATTGTCACCCCTGTTATTTTATATGGATATGAGGTTTGGGGTTGCAGTATATCCAAAGAATCATGGAGGGAGATTAAGCAGATCCAAAAGAATTTTATAACCTGTACCCTCAAAATTAAAGGATGTACTCCCTACCATATTCTCCTAATTGAAGCTAGTTTTTCTCCTATTAAAAGCATGACTATGACACGATATATCATGTATAAGAATAAGTTATACAACATGGAAGTCAAGAAGTTTCCTAAAATTGTTTCTAGCTCTAGCCAAAACCCCCATCTTTAGCTGAAGTGAGGATGGCATAAGGATGCCCATTCTTTACTATACAATTGGTAGATAAAGGAGGAGATCATCTTGCATAATAAGGATAATATTAAAAATACCGTTACTTCCAAATTTAAGGAGAATTTGTGGAGCGATAAAGAGTTAGAGGGAAAAAGAAAACTAAGATATTGAAAAGAGGTGATCAACCCCAATCTTGAAACAAATAATTATTTATTTGTCTTAACTAGTATTAAGAAAAAAAATAACATTGCTAAGAGAAGAATGAATTCGCATGAACTTTATAGTGGAACTGGGTATTGGTCTACTCCCAAAATACCATGGGAAGAAAAAAAATTGGCACTTGTGCGATACTTATTACTAAGAGAGTTGAAGATGAAAAAAAAATCTCTTACATTGCCCAATTCATAGTCAAATTTGTTTTAATTTTCAAAAAATATATCCTTACTACCAACCTTCTTGACCTATTAAGGCAACAAAACTATGGTGGAATGTTTCTCTCACTGCTCATAAGGAATAGAAATAATATTTTAAATAATTTTGATTAATTTCTTACATTCTTAAGGTTCGATGGACCATATTGATTTTAGTGTGCGTTAATCATCATCACACATACATACATAAAAATACTTTTTTTGATGATAAAGAAAATTAATTCATATTTATATACATTTTTTTTTTCTAAGTAAAGGCTAAATCTATTAATAAAGAGAAAATATTTACAAGGAGGTCAAGACCTCAGAGGAGGCTGAAGCCATCCAACAACACTGACCCAGAGAACATAAGACCAGATAACTAGATGACCAGATAACCCGATAACCCAATTCCGGGATTGAGATGACCCAATACATAATTCCCAGAATCCATACATACAAAAAATGTTGGCCAAGGTGGTAAACAACATTACAGGGCATATGAGAACTATGGCCATGATAATTTCTGTGCTGCCCTGATAACCATATGCAAAACTGAACAAAAACAAGGACCTACTAGGCTTGCCTAGCCATGACCTGATACATAGCGTATGACCATGAGAGCTGATAACTATGCCAACCAAGACCTGATACAAAACATGATGGCAAAAGCCAGAATAGCATAACACATAGGATAGAAGAACCATAAGGGAAACTACAACATTAGGCACGGTTCTGGAGGCATCATGCATTTTGCAGAGGGTCCCGAGCTTCCTTCTCCACCCGGCAAGGAGAGCCCATCCACATGTCATCGACATTGTCCCCAGCACCCGTGTCGCTGCCACCTGGAGCAGCTACCAGACACAGATTGCAATCAGATGGGAGCGCCAGATTGACCGCTGTCAAATTGTTCTGAGCATTGTCTTCTGGAGGCTTAGGGACCTCAGGAACGTTCCCCTCAACCTGTAAGTCACCATGATTAAACACAGTTCCTACCTCATCTCCCTAGAGCATGCTGTCATCCTGAGACTACGAGGGTGAGGTATGGACATAGATGCTGGGCCTGTCTTCTTCCTCAGCTAGAATGACAGTAATGTTAGCTGAAAGAATCGGTCTATTGAGACAACTGTGAAATTTAAAGCAGGTGGTTTGGAATGAATTATGCGGGAAGGGCTTACCATGATCAAAGGACGGGGAAGTCGAAGCCAGAGGTATGATGTTCTGGGGAGCAGGCTGAGAACGACCGCGATTACCACCGGTGCCTCCACAACGAGAGCAACCACGACGACGCACCATCGTCAGGAGAACGAAGAGACCTGAGGGAAGAGATGAACATGACCAGACAAAACAGGGATGAAGGTGGGCAAGCCAGGTAAGGAGCTTACACCGGAGTAACCACCTAGCTACCAGAGCAACACAGGGATGCAGGAATAAGGACACGCTGATGAAGAGCGACCCGATAAGAATGACAGCTGAAACCACAGACGAAGCCATTAATATAACAACCTGCAAAGAGTCTCGAACAGGGAGCGCATTCAATACCGAATGCTTGACAAACTGCCGATACAGAGAGTGATTCATATCATCCGCGGGAGGAGATTGAAGGCCGTGCAGGATTGCCAGGTGCAAATCCAGCTACCGGCTTGACATGAGCCTATATTGAATGAGCCTCGAGAGCACCCGCATCCGGGTCATATTTATATACATTAATTAGAGAGCTAGATTTCATTTATAAGCCATATTGTTTATATTAGAATGGTATTTTTCTATTAATATATTTTTAGAGAAATGTGAGTATTACTTAGTCTTATATATTGAAATATTTTATTTATCACTGACATTGAATTTATTATTATCTTTTAAATGTTACATATTAATTTTATTAAGAATTAAATGAATTGTATATATGTATCTCATTATTCTTATTATGAAAGACTTAAACACATAGATATTCAAATAATTTATTTAATTCATCTCTATACTCAACTAATTGTTTCGGGGGCATCTCCAGTCAAGTATGGTAGAGATGTTGTAATGTAATGTATTATCCCGTGGAAAAATAATAATAATAAATAAATTATTAATTTTTTTTAATTTTTATAGATTATTATTGGTGATTTTTAAGCTCTAGGTTTATGAGAACCCATGGTATTGACCCAAGATATTCATGTGGAATATAACTTATTTACAGGGGGAATTACACAAGCCTAGATCCATCTTAACTCGAGATCTAAAATGCCCGAGAGGGATCAAATTTGCAAATATTTTTTAGAGTGAAAAGGGATTTGATCCCTCTAGGCACTTGTAGATCCGGATTTCCTGGATCTAGGTTGGTTTATCTAAATTATGTATTGAAATATTTTTACAAAGTATAAAAAATTATACATCTTCTTCAGAAACTAATGTCACTTCACATATATAGCTTGGATTCAGTGGCAATATCAACAATGAGAATGAGAATAATATTATTGATGGTTTATAGTACTTTTAATTAAAACTAACAAAATATGTATATCAATTTTTATCTTTTTGTTATAGCCAACATTGCCTTTTTAATTAAAAAGTATTTTATTTTTATTTTTAAAAAACACATGTCAACTCCACATTAGAGAATCACATGTAACTTTCATATTAAGTTATAAACACACAAAAAAAATCCAAAAAAATTGGTTATACTAATTTTTTTATCTAAATCACTCTTTAATAAGAAATTAGAAATTAATTCGGAAATAAAATCAACATTCTAACATGGCATTCTTTTATCTTCCTAATGTAGAGCTAAATATAATTAATATAATAAAGAAAATAAATTCATATAGTTTTTTATATTTTAATTAAATATTATATTAGTTAATATAAAAATATAAAATAAATATTTAGAATTATTAATAGATAAGTGAATATCTAAACTTATTCTTATAAATGTTAAGCTTTTTTATTTTTTCTTACAATTTTATAATTTTGTATTTTGGGTATAAGATAAAACTATATAACCAAGTATTTTAGAAATTTTGTAACCTAGGTATAAGGCAAAACTATAACCAAGTATCCTAGTAATTTTGTAACCTGTGTACAAGGTAAAACCATAACCAAGTATCCTAGTTTTATGCATGAAGTTAAACAGATATTGAAACTAGCAAAATAAGTTATACTTAGATAGAGTGTAGATGAGATTAGGAATTTTGAAACATTCTAAAAAATAAATGAATTGTTTAAATTTTGAAATAAAATTTTAAATGGTTTTAGATTAGTTCACAATTTATTTTTCGTAAATATAAAAGTAAAAATTTTAATTTTCGACTAGATTAGAACAAATTTTCCTCATTCAAAACCGAAAAGGGAAAAAAAATAAGAAAATAAGTGTAAAGTGGCCAACATGATGGCTTTGAGTTGACAGGCCTCGAGTACCTGTGAGTTGGCGAGGGAACATAAATTTTACAAAATGTGATCACTATCTTAAATTATTTGGTTATAGCGAGTATCAGTGGGCGAGAAAGATTTTATTGGGCATAGCAAATTTTGGTGGGCCTGAAAAGTTTGATGTTTAATGGCTTTGTCTCATTAATGTACCCCACACCTGAAAAGGAAAGTAGCCTCATGATAATGAGGAACCCCACACACCCCCAAACTCCTTTCCCCGAAACAAATGGCTACCTAATTGTCAATGACCAAACACACAAGACAACGTAGGAATAAATGTACCTACCACAATATTCCTGTTTTTTTATTACATTGATTTAACCAAAGGAAATACTTGCAAGGTGGGTAAAGGTGGCATCAAACACTCACACTTCCAAACTGGCACTATATATATATATATAATTTGAACAAAAGTATTCTATATATAACTGGCATAAAATTATTTTAATTTTTCATTATTCCTGATATATTATAATACTAGATTCAATTTAAACTTAGATTTAAATTTTTTAATATGTAAATATTTTTAATTATTTAATTTTATGGTATATATTAATTTTGTTATTGTGATGAGAAGTATATTCTATAGTTAATGAGAAGTATGTCATTTTTTCTACGTGTAATTCTAATGTACTTCTAAATTTATACATAATAAAAATGAATTATTACTCCTATTTAATCTAATGTTGACATGTTATTATTGGTAATCAAAGCAAAGTTTGTTCATCACTGAAACAAATATGATGATTCATCATTGTTCCAGCCTAAACCCAAACCCAATCACTGTGCAATGAATCATATAATATTCCATTCCTAATTTAAACAAACGACTTTTAATTTACAAAGGCCAAGCCCAATAAATATGAGACAAATCATCATAATCTTATTAAGAGTTTTAGTTCAATTAATCTGGTCAAAAAAATATTTAATCTTATTAAGAGTTTTGGTTCAATTAACCATATTAAGGGTATTCATTCAATTTGGTATATATTTGACAACTTTATTTGTTTTCTTGTCGTTGTTTGGTTTTTTTAACAATAAAATATTTATAAATTAATATATTAGTTATATTGTTTTAATAATATATTTAATGCAAGATTTGGATTATATTGTTAATTTGGTGTCAACTTTATATGTTTTTTTTTTCTTCACATAATTTTGTTATACTCTCTGTGATATTATTGATTGTTATTATAAATCATTTTTAGCTTATTGTTAGTAATGCTGTTGTGACATATCATATTTAGTAAAAAAATTGACTCGTAGTTATTAACTACTTTGTTATAGATGTGTATATTTATGTTAAAATATTATTCATATATGTTGAATTATAGAAGTTTCTCAATAAATAAAAGGATCTTGGGAGTTCTAATTGAATAGCTCATATAGCACAATACTTGCTAAGGTTTTACAAATGCGCTAGGAAGCTAAGTATGTTTGAGTATCAAGAAATCATCAAAGTTAAGTGCACTAGAGCCAAAGGAGTATTGGGATGGGTGACTTACCAGGAATTCCTAGTTATCAGGTGGAAATCTCAAAAGTGATGATCAATGCTACATGATTCATATTGCTACTTTGAATCTCACATGTTCACCCTTGTGAGCATCCCTTCATGCAATCTGTGCCAAGATGATTATTCAAAATCATGAGAAATTGATCATTTGCAACTAATATTCATGGAAATGGATCTTAAATTAATGACTTTCTCTATGTATATAATCCCAAAAATAATATCTCATATCATTCCAAGTTAATATTCCTTTTCTTCTAGTGGTAGTTTCAAACTAGTGAACCATCTTTGACATAGTTGTTTGCTATTGCAAGCCATATATAATATGTTCTCTTGTAATAGGGTGTTAGGGTCCCACCCTAACCCCCTTATTTATGTCATGGGATCACGTCATAGTCAAGAGTAAATAAAGCCCATATTAATAATTGTAAGTGGTTAACCCGCAATTAATGACGGGACCACAGTTAGTTGCAAATGGGCGGAAGTATTAGTTAGATGGTAAATGGGCGGTAGTATTAGATAGATGGTATTAATAAAACCCACGATATTGGCTCGTGGTATTGCATGTATGAGTCATATATAAAGGATAGAGACTCCCTGCGAGGAGTATTGTGTCTTGTTTTGTAATCGAGCTCTGCTCTATTGGAGGTTGCCCCCTCGAAGAGGCCTGTGAACATTTCTCTCTGGATAATAAAATCATTGCTATTCTGTGCTCTGGGTATCTTTTCTTCGCATATTTTGTGTTCTCGGTATCTTTTCTTCGCAAATTCTCTGTTTGGGTATCGCTTTGCAGGTTAAGAGCATAACATAGGGCCACACCATACATACTATTTTATCCACGTCTATGGTATAGTCCACTGCACATGAGTTTTTTTGGTAAAATGGGTCAATTTCCCTTATATCTTTATTGGCTTTTACTTTACTTTAATTATATTTAAACTAAGCCCTTGTTCAAATATGGGAATTCGTTCGTACCTTTCAAAATTTAATAATTAAACTAAGTGGTAGGGAACACTAGCTATGCGGCCTTGTTTTGTTATGAGACACGTGGAAAAGAATTTTGGCTAACAATTTCTTGAGGATTTGCAGGTGTTTTTATGAGACTTTTGATACAACCTTCTAGCTAAAAATTTGTTTAGGTAATGCAAGTTTTTCAAATTTCATAACAGAAAACTCTTGTCATTCATCATTATCATAGGTTTCTTTAACACTTGGCTTTAGAATTTTTTTTTTTTTAAGATATTACATTTGGCTCTTTAGTTGTCAGAGGGCTTATTTCTGTTAAACTTTGAACTTGACATCAAGAATTTGACTAGAAAATCTCTCTTGGGTTTTTGCAGGATCCATTCAAATATATTTTGTTGACCATTAATTTACTTAGGGTTTGTGGGTCTTTAAAGGAGTCGTTGGAAAATATTCTACTAAGTATTAATTCATTTGGGGTTTTTCAAATCTCCTTTAGGTTTCAAAAAGGAGAACTTTGGAACAACACCCACTGAACATAATTTCCTTTTACACGTTCTACCAAAATTTCTTTGCAAAAGTAACAAATGGTTCAAGGTTAGACATTCAACAAATTAGGAGTGCAACCACTCCCAAATACTTGAACCCATGACACTTGGAATGTCATATCCCCCTCTCAGACCCTTTACCCCTAGTATGCATAATTAAATTTGTTACATTAGACTTTGAATTGTTTATATATATATATATATATATATATATATACATATATATGTTTTTTTTTTTGCATGTCTTTCTCTTAGGGTTTAAGGTAAAAGTAACATGAGGTTTTTTTTTCCTTTACAGTGTTTCAAATGAGGTTATTTGTTGAGGAGACCCTTGTCAATATAGTATCAAACTGGCAATGGACATAGAGGTTCCGACCAGGTTTCAAAACATACTTTTCTACTCCTCTTTGTTTATCAATACTAGCATTTTTGGGTCTTCAAGTCATTTCTTGGGGTTTTGGAAGATTTTCTTTTCAAAATAGTGTCTCTATTTTAGGTACTAAAGGGTATTACAAACCCTTGTACTCAACCATTATTATATTAGTACTTGGGTCTCGAAACACTAATATGCTATCTTAAAAAGGGGTTTTTGATTCTTATGAATCTATATTGTAGAGACAAGGGCTATACATTTGTCAATTTTGACTTTCTTGTTTTAAAAAGATTATAAATTCGAAATTATTCTTAGAAATTCCTAATTATTCATATGCTTCCAATAGGTCATTCAAGACCACGACTTCTTGGAGACTCTCAAGGTAAATTCATTTTCGAGTCTCTCATTTAAGAACTTATGTGTGTGTGTGTTGTGTGTGTGCTTTGGCTTAGTGCTTGCATCATCTACAAAATCAAATGATCATGCAATAAAGCATCTAGCAGAGGGAGAACAACTAGAATTCTATATGGCATCTTACTATTGTATGGTGTGTGTGTAAAATGTGACTTTGAAGGGCTAGGTTTAAAGTGGACTCTTAAAGAGGAATTACCTGTACATATATATTTGAAAGTTTTGTGGAACAGGCTACAGAGGGAAGTATGAGAATACTCTAGAGAATTTCATCTCTCCTCTATATAATGTACTTTTCATCACAAAATATTTGTGCATGTTTGACATAACTAAGGATCCTCTTCACGATATGGTAGATTGGTTTCCTAATGGTGATACTACTTAAATCAGAGTGTCTGGTGTTTACAAGCCTCCTCGAGCTCTTCCTACATTTATTATAGATAAAATGGTGTTGTAGGAGGTGGCTTACCAATACACCACTGGGTTGTCCAATACCTTGGTCAAAGCCATGAAAGCTTCATGCCCTATATTCTTGCTAAATATTGGAGATTACTCTATTAAAAATTTTAACGAGGTAGAAGTAGAAGTTGAATAATTGTAATGTTTTTTATTTGGTGAGTTAAGTTTCCATAGATATGACTTAAGGGGTATTGCCATGGCACACTGTAAAGCAATTGGATATGGTTGTGCATATGCCTCAATCACCAAAGTGAAAGAGGATAAGGTTAAAAAAATTTATAACTCTTCCATAGCACTGCAATCAAATTTGTCAATTGGAGAGGGAGAGCAATTAGATCATGCCACCCAAGAAAGCATGAGCTTGGAAGAAAGAGCAGTTATTATAAGAAGAGCTTCGACGTAATTCACATAATGAAAGACTTTTGTCGACGCGTTTCAGGCCAGCAAATGTGGCTCAGAAACGCGTCGACAAAAGTCTTTCATTATGTGAATTACGCCGAAGCTCTTCTTATAACTATTATGGATCACAGAAGTCTCAATTCAACAAGAACAATTATTCTCAACAGAAAGTGAGGGTGAGAAACTGACAAGGAAAAACAAAAGAAGTAAAAGGCTAATAAGAAAGAAACCTAAAAGCAACAACAAGAAGAAGAGGCCCAGTGGAAGCAAGAGGAAGAAAAGGCTCAACGGAAGCAAGAGGAGGAAGAGATGAGAAAGAAACACGAAGAAGAAGAGATGAGGAAGAAGTAAGAGGAGAAAATGAAACTAAAAGAGGTCATAAAGAGAAAGAACACAGAGACAACAAGAAAAAGGAAAGAGGAAGAAAGAAAGAGCAAGAGGAAGAAGAAACTAAGATTCAGGAAGAGGCCTTAGCCAAACAACAATTTGAAAAAGATCTACTTAATAGGGAAAATGAATATAAGTTAATAGAAGATAATTAGTCAAAGGGTTCAGAAATGTGGTTGGAGTTTCCTAATTTAATGTCCCACCACCTACTCCTATCATTGGTGGACATTTTCCATCATAGGAATTAGGCATTGCAATAGAAGAAGAGGTGGAAGTATTGGATCTCTCTAGAGATACTTTTGACCAAGTCCAATGCAATATCATACAGGAAAGGCATAAATGCTTGGCCAATAATCAAGGAAAGCCCATATCAGTCATTACAAAAAGGGAGATAGTCGGGGACACTGAACCCTAGAGCGATAGCTTTCACTAGGATTGCTTTTGTAGCTGCCACAGAAAGAAATGTAGACCAATTATCAAAAGAGGCTGAAGACTTGAAAGAAAATTTTATCGTATCTCAACAACATAATATATAACTACAGAATGAGAACCAAACATTGTTGATCTCACATTTCGAGTTGCGTACTTGCAGAAATCCATTCTTGTAGAATTTAAGGTGTTAGAAGAGGCTATGGATTTGGTTTATAATGAGATGTTGACCCTACATCAGGTTATGTCTATGTTCCCAAAGATGAAAAGTGAGTTAAAAGAAATATGAGTATTAATCAAACTGGCATCCTCAATAGTTGATCTCATGTTGAATGGATCATGAAGTATCATAATGCACCTGAATAATTTCCAAGGAAAAATTGGATAACAACGAAATGGAGATGGATAAAGTTGATATCAAGATCAATATGCAATCACATGAGAAATTAAGGAAGGAATTGGAAAATGTAATGGATTCTTATAGGATCTTGTATAATTGGTTGGAATCTCTTGTCAAGGTACACAAAATACCTTCCATTGGTGCACTAGGTGAAATGAGATCAAAAGAAGAAGTCAAACAACAAATTCAAATAATTTTGGATCTGATTAAGCAAGCTACTACCAAAGAAAATTTGGAGGCTATAAAAGAAGTGATAGGGTAGTATGTGATTGAGCTCGTGAAGCTACACACAAAGCTCACAATGTTTTCAAAACAAGTGCAAGATGAAATGCCAATCTTGGTACCAGATGCATTAGAATTCCTCACGAGGCATGGACATGAGATGCAACACAAGATCCTGACAGTCGTGGGCGAATATAAATTTTGGCAATCATATTTGATCATGGATCTACAGGAAAATTCTTTGAATATTTCCATCATCAAACTTGTCAAATGAGGATGTTTTATTTCTTTAATTTTGATGTAATTTGTATTTTGTTAAAATTAGATTAGTTTTTAGAGTAAAGAGTCATATGGAATGTGAAAATTCATGTGAAAGTTGAAGAGTCATGAGGGTAGATGAAAGGTCATGGTAGTTGAAAAGTAACACTACCTTCTATAAATAAACCCTCATGGCTAGATGTAAAGGAACTTCAGTTTTGGACTTGATTTGTGCATATTGTTTGAGAGCTTATAGATCTTTTTGAGGACTCAAGTGGGGATTTTTCATATCCATTAATGAATTTCATGGGCATTTCAAGCGATAATGTTGTGAATATTTCAATTTAATGTCAAAATATCTTTGAGCTCATGTACGCAATTCCTTAAATGTGTTGTTGAATATTGTGAGACTCTTCTTGTAGTGAGTTGATGGTATATGTTTTTCTTCCATAATGTCTACATTAACAAACTTCTTTGTTGATTTAAGCACATATTATACATGGGATTGTTTGATTTTAAATTCTTTCCTGTTTGTAGTCGATAAACAAATCTTTCTCTTTATACATGTGTTTTAATTGAATTCTTGCTAACATTTCTTCTTTAATATTCATGTCATATTATTTAGTTTTTGATTATGTTCACAACATCTCATATGATAAGTCTTCATAAAGCTTCTTAACTTTTGTTTATCAAAAGATTTATTTGTTTTCTAGCACTTGTTGTTCATCCAATCCAAAACGAATCTCTACGAAATATGGTGGAATTTGAGCCCAGATACTGGATGGGACTCATAAAGCAAACAATGTAAAGTCTAGTTGGGATTTTGCACCAGAGAGATCTCCTAACTGTTGGTGAAAAAATCTTGTCCAACAACAAATTTGGTGCTAGAAAGAGGGCCAATCTTGTATGGCTGGTATAAATTGTCATTATTTCCCTAGGGATTTTGATCAAGAAAGTAACCAACCCCATTCCCATCCTACCTGTGAAATGCTTAAAATTGAATCCCCTACACACAATACCAAACGAATGTACAAAGTCAGCTACAAACAGTTAAGAACCCTGCGTCCTATTACCTTTGAATACACTCAAAATATTGGACTTCTCCATGTTAGATATGTGCTAGCTCATAAACATGTGACCCGAACTCAGACAACTCACCAAGGAGTGTTAATTAGTATAGTTCAAGAGTTGGTTAACATCACTTTGGATGATTTAACAAATTTCATAGAAAGACACTTGGTAGAAGGCATCGAAAGTTGAGTTGATTCTGAGAACACTGAAGGGGAGAATCACAAAGGTGAAAATATAGAGGGTGAAAACTAGGCATCTATTGAGAACAATGAACACGTTGGAGGACCTAAGAATAAAGAGAAATTAAATAACGAATGGAATTTACTGAATGATAACAAAGGCTCAAGCTCTGATTCTGAAAGCGAGAAAGACAAAAAAACATGGTTAGCAATCAACCACAACCTTTGTCTTGGATGGAACAGTCTACTCTCGATATTCAAGGTATTCTTCATTACTTACCTAGCCATCCTTGTAACAACCTCCTCCCACATTTACCCAAGCTAACTAGTCGACTAGGGTAAACATGTCGCAAAGAGTTACTATAATATGATTCAAACTCCTAGATCACCTTAAGGAAGTGGAATCGACACAAGAAAAAATTATTGACCTTTCTCAGGAGCTACAAGACATACATGAGCTAAACCACCCCTTTAGGTGCCTACGCCCTAATTCAAATTTCCTTTCCACTGAAAAACACCAAGTTTCTCCCATGACATAGGCGTACATGCAATTGGGACCCTCCAGTTGCTCCCACAATTAATGCATGGGAGAGACTGCAGTCTTTTTTAGCCAATGTTGTGCCAAAGACTGCAAGTTTTAAGCCATTTTTTCATGGCTAGTCTCCATTTCACTACTCGGAACTTAATGACACTTTCCAAGACAATAAATGACACCAATACAAAGCCTCTATCACAAATCTTGATGAAGGACTTGACCAAACCAAGCCTAACCATGATAGACATTTCGTCAAACATGTCACAATGATGAAATCTACAGGTCACAACAACAAATTTGAGCATAGGGGTCTCATACTTATCTTAGGATCACTATGAAGCATTATTTCCTTATCATATTAGCTACATTATCATATATTGGGTCATACATTCATTTTTCATTCATTTATCAACCAAAACATGATGAGATCCATACATCATAATTGTCATAAAACATTCTCATAACCAACATATAACCAACAAAAATAACAAGGATAGAACAACCATAAATACCACATATGAACCAATACATTAACACATGAAATACCAAGGAGAAGGAAATCTTACTAATGAATGCATAAGCCACCCATCTTTGGGACTTCCACGTACCACCTGACCATAGATTGGCTTAACCAAATATTTGTTTCAGCCAATCACCCCCATTCCTTATTCCAAGCATGAATGTGGGACTCATAACCAAAACTCAACTAGGGCTTCCCGAGGCCATGCCACCTCACCATCATCAATAGAACCAGGCTTTACCACAATCCTCATCAGATCAGTAGGCCCAAAACAAGCATGGATGACACCAATTTTTCTCCACCTACATGAATAATTTTCCTGTCTCCTAGTCTCTAGGCTTTATTTCAATCCACAGTCCGATCTAGGGATCACTAGGACATAATCGATACACCACCCTCCATGATTTACCATATATCTCGCCATTCACCGGCAAGGATTCCTAGGGCTAATCAAGGGAAACCACCTCTAGGTTTTATCGTATATCCCTCCATTCACTAGTCGAGGATTCCTAGGCCCACCAAGGCACAAAATACCTGGCTTTATTGTAACCCACAGTCTAGTTCAGGGGTCACTAGGCTAGTGGATTTACTGCAATCCATAGTTTGGTTCAGGGATCACTAGGCCATATGTTCTTTCATTCAGAGATCCACCTCACTCATATTTGAATCCATCCGACAATATAGATCAACCAAAAAATGAGAACCCTATCATACCATATCTATTTGTAAATGGAAAGGCAAGGCTTAATAATACTGTCACACCTAACAAAACCCATTCCCATGATAGAAAGAGAACCAAGAACACACATGCATAATCATGCATGCTAAATCTAGCAAGGAAATCAAACGTGAAAATCGATACCTACAAGTAAACTCGTTGTAGCTGCTTGATCCTACTTTGTCTTGCTTGATATTTTGCTTCATCTTTGCCTTGTTTTCCTTTCTTGATCTAATGTTGAAGTGCTCCAACAAAAATCTAAGTGTCCAAGAGTGTGAAAGAGAGGATAGAGAGAGAGCTCCAAAACTAAACTGATAAAAACCTTGAGAAAAATCTTGTCAACTGATCTTGAGAAGCCATTTTATTAATGAGGCCTTTATTTTATTCATTTTCCATTATTTTCCTTCATTTTCCTCCTCACATGCAACCTGTGACCTTTCACCTTCCCTTTCTCCTAATTTCCATTATTTTAATAAATAAAATGCCAAACAATGTCTCTTTTCCTTTCCAAATGCCTTTTCCAACTTCCTTTAGCCATAATAACCGAAATGAACACCCATTAAGATGTTTTTCCCACCATTCATGTTGGAATATGTATCCCATGAGCTTGGTCTTATATTTTTTTTTACATGGATTTTTAGCCAAGCTTGTTACAAAACCCTCCCCCTTGGGGGAACACCATCCTTGGCGTTCAAGGATACCTACAACCAAAAGGACCACTAAAAACCAAAACATACTACCGATGGAGCTTTATAAGCCAACTCTTTGTAGTATTTATAATGAACCATTGTTGGAAAAAATGACAAACATACTGTTCACTGGAGATTTATAACACAACCCATTACGATATTTACAATCCACATATACTTATACACATTTGGTTCAAACAAAAAATAACCATATTGTTTATGGAACTTTATAAATTTGGTTTGATACTGTATTTACAATAATATACACATATAGACATATGCACATTTTCTCAACCAACAAATAAAAGTATACGATACCCATATCATCAACAAGGGAATCTAGAGGCTTACACCTCCACCCTCAAACGTAGTACCAGGATTCACCTCCTTCCTAGGCTATCCAGAATCCACTGCTCAAGTCAAAGCTACATCTAATGTCCAGTGCTACAATCTTACACTATCTTTCTCTTAGTGACCAGTTACCTGCTCATTTTTCCAAGGCACACTACCATTGTGCATATGATTCCATATTGAAATGCTAATGACCAAAACAAATCCATTGTCGGTCTTCCATTCTTTTCTACATAATCCCTTGGGTAATCCAGTCACCCCATTCCATGTAATCGCTCACCTTCCAAGTTCCCCAACATCCTCTATCTCGGGCGATCCATCCCTTGGCAAGGTTTCCTCACATCGGTAGATACAAAAACCAAGGCATGTACCTGCCTCAACCATCATACGGGTCATATCATGCTCGTGGGAATCAATGGACATTATTGGGTATCAGTGTCCCATAATGGCCTTGTTTTTGAAGTTCTTTACTAGCATACTGATGCGTGTTCAAATTCCTTTTATTGTTGTTGTTGTTATTCCTTGCAGTCAGTTTCAACCACCTAACCAGACATTTCCCTGCTTCCTATACCAAGCACATAACTTCCATTAGATTTAAAATTAATTGAAATAATTTCACATCATACCTCATTGGTAGCTTGTCAATAAGGTACACTCGCAATCATGTTTATTTCCTAACAGAACAAGTCAAACTAGCATATTTGATCAAATCATAATGAATAAACCTATCACATCTGATTAGCTTGAAACACAACCATCATAGATCAAAATCATGAATGACATGCAATCATCATAAACCATAATTATAGATCACATGTAACCATCATAAATCGGAATCACAGATCACATGCATAGTAAAACTGTAATAAAATATTGATACTTATCCTTTAATCCATCCTTAGCTTCTACCTTTATCCTTTGTCCTTTCCCTCACACACACCCGATTGGTTGCCACACCCGTCAACACCCAACACATTTTCTTTTCCTCAATCATATACACATACATAATGTAAATCACATCACATACACCTACACTCAGTGTATGACATCACACAATCCATACACCTACACCTAATATACATCATGACACATACATCTATACCCAATGTACAAAACCACACAATACATGTACCTACACCTGGTGTACAACACAACATAATACATGTACTACACAAATTACAACACAATGAATACACATGTCACCATACCATGACTACAAAATACCCATACGTATCCCATAACATATCATGTATGACATGGACACAATACCACATGAACACCAGTACCATGTGTACAACATGTACAGTGTACAAACTGTAAACAACACCACTTGCATAATGTGTACACAACATCACATGTACACAGAACCACCTGCACAACCTATACATAGTGCCACTTGTACACTGCACCACTTGACAATGTGTACATAATACCACATGTACACAACACCACATGCAAGACATGTACATGAAACCATATGTACACAACGCCACATACACGACATTACACAACACCAATTGAGAATAATAGTTCCCAACAGGATTTTGGCACCACAATTCTATTCACTTTACGTTACTTGATTACATTTCTCATGAATCCTTTACCATCGTCCATATATCCCAATGGACCCAACCAACTCAATCGAATATCATATAATTGAGTTTGAATGCCCTTTAATCATCCAATGAGCTTAATATAGGTCTTAAATTACCTATGGGGTTTCATCCAGCTCTTCCAGAACTACCTCAAATACCTCCTTCCCAACAAATTCCAAAGCCCTCAAAACATAAAAGGCAAGACGAAGAGGTAAAAAATAGAAAACCATGAAAGCCAATATCAATACGACATCACAAACAAGATGCAATCAAAACCCATAAATCCATCTCAAACAAATTAAAAAAGATAAAACGTGCAAGAATAACAACAGACACCATGACTCAATCCCCATGGCTTCCCAATACTTCAAAAGGAAATCTCAGCCCAAGCCTTCTTCAATATTTCATGGTTGTCTCCTTGCAATGTAATTCCCTCCATCATCTCACCATAAACTAATGACTGTCAATGTATAAACAAATGTAACAATACTCCAGTTATCCTACCTTGTTGTGCAAGCACATTGCCTTGCAACTGAACACATACACACCATCTCTCAAGGGACTCCAATTCCCTTCACATATCTAGTTATAACTAGACACCAGTTTTTATACATGTCTATGAATATATCACATACCCACATAATTTCAGGCATGATTAAGGTTAAGAAGACTTCCTATATGCAAAGCACTCATTCGTTTAGAACTTTGTTATCCAAACATAGCCAAAGTAATTATCACCCAATTCCTTTCTTTTACCTCTTACCTTGATACAATTGATTCTTACTACCTACTATCACAGCACCCAACTATTAGTTATATAAAAACATCAACTATTATCTTCTCACACTAATACCAAGCATGTTTCCCTGCAACTTCTCACACATGTTGATCACATGTTCCAAAGATCAAGACAACATACCCGTTAATCTAAAATCAGCCTTTACCAAAACTGAAAACCATGTCATAATCAACTAACAGTCATTACCCATACTACTACAACTAACACCTACTTACACTTAAGTACATATCATTTGTCTCAACACATATTATGTTAGCATGATCATCACAAAACAAGATCATTTCTTCATGCAATTTTATAAACACATACCCATATCATGCAATTAATTAGACATTGAAACAATAGATAGATGACATAATAAACATCAAAGACTCAAACACCAAATAGATGACATAATCAAACAGTCAAGAACCAAGAAAATGACATAAGCAAATTCCTACCTTAATGTATCTTAGGGGAGGATATCTTGTCTCCACAAGCAATCCAGATTAGCATGACATAACTTCATAACTTATCATCTCAAACATAAATAATGTCATGATATTTGTTGGACACCTAATCCTCTATGGGTTGGTGTGGAATGTTGACAACCACCAGAGTCTAAGAGACCATGTGGAATATGAAACCAAGGGTCACACAAATGTACTATAAATGTATATCATGTCAATAATAATGTATTCAATGTTTATCTTTCATATACGATGTTTACATTCCATGTGAGTTTAACATGGTATCAGAGCTAGATTGGTTCAAAATACGTACGTTATTCTGAACTTGTCAGAATTGGTGTCAGTCCTTTCATTTATGACTGTTTCTTTGTCATATGGCTAACCCTAAAATGCACAGGTCCCATTTTAGCAATACTTTTGCCATTGTAACTTTTCCAAATCTAGCAATCCCTGCCTTGGTAAAACCATTTGTGCTATGACAAATTAAATTCTCCTACTGCATGTTACCTAGCTGACTTGATCATTTTCCTCACATATTCCTCGGTCTTGGTTATTTCACTAGTAATGCTCCTTGCGCAACTGTCTCTCAATCAAGTCTTGCCATCCCTGTTAGTAAGGTCTGCAAAATTCATTGCATTCGTCGATCCACACATCCATAATCCCAAGAATTTTGACGATGCCCTTTATGGATATGGATTCGTGGCATTCATCAGAGATATTCTGACCACAAATTGATTCGCTTAGCACCACCACGAAGCCTAGAAAATACCTTCCAGAGTCCGAATTGTGGAAGTGTTCGATATCCGTAGGGGTAGATATTCTCCTACATGGGATTTGGGAGGAAAATGGTGTAGAGACAATTGAGACCTATTGTGCCTGTGGGACGAGGGCAAGGATCACCTCCTGCATGTTGAGCAAAGTCTTCCTTTTACCACCCTATCGAGAGTTGCGTGAGATCACTCGATTCAGTGTTCGTTACCCTTTCTGAAAGCTCTGCGTTTGCGTGCCTGAGACTGGTGGGGTGAGAGAGGAGCCATAGTTTGCATGTCGTTGTGCATTGTTGCATACACTATATATGGAGGGCCTGACAAATTTTGAGATTATTGCATAGGGGAGGCGACAATCATCTGCATTTTGTAGATTCTTAAGCAAGAACTTCTAAAGTGGACCTACAAATAATGATTGAGGTAGTCCTAGCTTGGTGTTGACAATTGTTTATGCATCGAAACCTATCCTGAATCACTTCAAAACATAGTTGTTCAAAGCTTGAAGCTGTAGAAACCTACATCAATTTTGGAAGCCTTGAATGGTGCACTAACACTATTTCATTATGTTGTGAGTTGTTTTTTAATGGCAGTGTGTTGAATTGAAGACTACCTTAATACTAGTGGTGAATGGCTTGAATGACTTTCATATGCATTGGTGAGTTTTTTAATGGTCGTATTGAAATCCATGGTGAGTTGGTATATGCGATGCATGATATTCTCAATAAAATTCATTGAATTGAATTCGTATGTGTTTGTTTATTTAACCGTGATATTTATCAATGGACCTCACAGTTCTACCATTCTTTGTGTGGTTTAAAAACACATCTCTACTCATTTTATCTATCTATTTTGAGATCTGACCTTATCTCTATCCATTGGAGACAACTAGAAGTAGTCGGTTAAGTGAGATACCCCACATAGCAAGACCAAAGTATAGTGTTGTTGTAGAAACAACTTAACCTTAGACAGCTAAACTCAGATTCGTAGTCCTTTCTTATATAATTTTTTGAATAATGTTGGTGGAATAGGTCTGTGACTTCAAGCTAATGGATGTACACTATAAATTGTAGATCAGACGGGCCTAAATCCCAACAGCCCACAGATAAGGCCTTGAAACTTCGAGTTGGGTATCTTATTTTTCCCTTGAAATTCTGAAAAGATCAGGATTTGGTTAGAAAATATTTTGAATTCAGGTTTATTTAGACAATATTATGTTGAAAAACTCACAAGATAAGGCCTGTTGGTCCTCCTTTCGAGTAACGAAAAGGCAATGCAGAAACTACTTTGCATGGTCCTCACAAACACAGAAATGAAAAGCAAAGGTTCAAGATCAAAGGAGAGGTGGTGGTCCATATTTATAGCTAGACTAGGGCCATATAAAACCTCTACATGATTTAACTTGGTAACATGATTATGCATTGACTTCTACTCAACATTTTATATAGCAGAGATGCCACAAATTCTCAAAAGTTTATTGCCATTGTTTGTATAATACAGAAGTTGGAATTTACCTTTTCCTCATTATTTTACCATTAGTAGAGATTTTTTTACTGGAAAATGGATCAAATTACTAAAGTATTAGAGTCGTTTAAAACTCTAATACATTCCACTAATCATGACACAGTGAAAATCAACAAGAACACTCTCTGTGATATTAAAACATGTATGCAAAATACGCAGGGGAAAATAGACTTTTTGGAGCTTGAATATCAGCATCAGTGAGAAGAATTACAACAATGGAGTAATCATTCTCAACTTGTCTCTGTTCAAAACATTGAAACGAACTCCCATAAACATCAAGTCAATAATGTCACATTTGATTCAGATCCAGTGCCCAATGAAGAATCATAGTTACATGCAAATGCAGAAATTCAGCCTGCACTTCCCAAGTCGGTCATCAGATGTTGGGAAGAGCTCAATGTCCATAATAAGCATAGAACATGTCTTGGATATGATAAGGATGGTTACTTTCAAATTCCAAATTACTCAAAGCCCATCCAGTTTCAGAGTGCTGGATTTATTCATCATAGTTCACCTTCAATTGTTTCACATTTTTGTCCTCTTCCATAGCAGCCACAACAAATTAGTAAATGCCAACATTATGACCGAGTTGGCCATATGAAATATCATTATTTTGATTTTCATCTGTGCAAGAATTGTGGTCACCATACTCATTCTTCAAAGAGATACTTCAAAACCAAACCTCTTAGAAGAACAAAGATTCATCTTGGATGGATCACTTCTTGGCAATGGGATTCAACAACCAAGTAGATGTTTCACTCATACAATATGATTTTCTCTCGAATATTGAAAAGTCTTATAATTGACATCTCTTCATCTTCTCACCTTGTATCTGACAGGGGAGGAAGTGATGGTCATCTACAAGCTTCAAAGCCACATCGAGCGAGCCTGAGCCACAACCTGCCATACTAGATTCATAGTTGTAGCCAGAGACAAAGATTCCCCTGAGCATGCCTTCAATTGATGATCAGCCTTAAACCATCTAGGTGGGGTTGAGACATCTCTTTAAATAATTGGGGACACCTCCTCTAGTAGAATACGTCGGCTTCTTACTGGTTTTGGAAGAATTCCAGGATTTGCATTAAGCATTCTAGAGTTGGTGGTCATCCTTAAGCCATCATAGGCTGAGAGCTCCCTTTTCAGGTTGTAGTTCTCCCTTTTTATGTGGGGTGAGGCCTCCTTTTAGGTCGAAGGTTTCTCTATTCAAATCATTAGGAACACTTCCTCTAGCAGAAGACTTCATCTTCTTGCTAGCTTTGGAAGAGTTCCAGGAACTGCACTAAGTGTTCAAGTGTTGGTGGTCATCCTTAAACCACCCCCTTTATACCAATATTTTAGAGAGCACATTCAGCCTAGTGCTACCATACATTTTATCACATTTTGTATTACAACTCTCTTCTTGGACTCATACATACCCCTTCGGATTAAGTCAGGGAATATTGGACACCTAATCCTCTATGGGTTGGTGTGGAATGTGAACAGCCACCGGAGTCCAAGAGACCACTTGGAATATGAATCTAAGGGTCACACAAATGTACTATAAATGTATATCATGTCAATAATAATGTATTCAATGTTTATCTTTCATATACATTGTTTATAATCAATGTGATTTTAACAATATCAATAACAATAACTAGCTAACATGTTCACATCATAACCTCATACACACTTTTCATTCATGCATAACAATTGCATATGCAGAGTCAGTCTAGATGATTAGAAAACCATATCACAAATATATCGGCTCATACTTGAATATCGTAACCATAGCCATATGCATAGGCCAATCTAGGTTAACACAATACATATAACATCAAGATCTTAAATGAAATAACCTTAATAATAAAGTTAACTAACATATAACAACAAAAATTTGACATATAGAATACACATCAACAAGATATAACAAAATAATCAAGTTAACTATCATAGAACAACAAGAAGTTACTACCATGCATAACTATACAACACATGTACATATGATCAAATTGATTAACTAACATCTATCATGTATGTAACCATAATAACAATAGAATGAAAATCATATAATTAGCCCTAATTCTTATAACAACCATTAACCAAATACCTGCTTGCCAAACATACAAACCTTATGATGATCTACTCTTACCTCGAATTCTAGTGTCGCAACTTTACTTTGATTATCTGCATGTTTTTCTCTTTCTTAGCCAACACAGTATCATCATAACATACCAAGAGCATCATTATGAAAAAACTACATACAATGACCTGACAATTCATATTTGACTTCATATACATGCATAACCATAACCATGACAATGCATGCATAATAACATATAGACACCGACCAAATGCATATACAACTGACATGCACTCATGACAACCACATTCCAAAAACGACACTATCAACTTCCACATGGAAACACCATTGTATCAATGAACACTACCATACATACATAACAAGCACATATACACCCTACAAGCATGCATGACAAACACATTTTAGCCATCTAGTCCAAGTGTTGAACCATGCTTTAATACCACTCTGTCACATCCTCCTCCCACATTTGTGAAAACTAATTGGTCCACCGGGGTAAACATGTGATAAAGAGTTACTATGATATGATTCAACCTCCTATATCGCCTTAAGGAAGTGCAATCGAGACAAGAAAACCTTACTGACCTTCCTCGGGAGCTACAAGACCGATAGGAGCTAAACTGCACCTCCAAGTGCCCAAGCCCTATGTCAAATTGACTTTCCACTAAAAAATCCCCAGTCTCTCCTATGACATGGGCATAAATGTGATCAGGACCCTCCAAACTCTCCCACAATGCCTGCAAAGGAGAGATTGTAGTCTTTTTTAGCTAGTGTTGTGTTAGAGACTTCGAGATTTAAGCTACTTTTTCAGGGCTAGTCTCCATTCCACTACCCGAAACTTGATGAGACTCTCCAAGGCAGTAAATGACACCAATAAAAATCCTCTAACAAAAAGCTAGATCAAGGACTTGACTTAATCAAGCCTAACCATGACAAACATTTCGTCAAACATGTCACAAATATGCAATCTATAGGTCATAACAACATATCTGAGCATAGGGGTCTCATACTTACCTGAGGATCGCTAAGAAGCATTGATGACTTATCAAATTAGCTTCATTACCATCTATTAGGTCATATATTCATTTTTCAGTTTTTTTATCAACCAAAACATGATGAGAGCCATACATCATAACTATTGTAAAACATGCTCATAACCAACATATAACCAAAAATAATAACAAGGATACAAAAACCATAAATACCACATATGAACCAATACACTTACATATGAAATATCAAGGAGAAGGGACTCTTATTAATGAATGCATAAGCTAACCAAGTTTGAGACTTCCACGTACCACCCGGCCATAGATTGGCTGAACCAAATCTTTCTTTCAACCAATCACCCTCGTGCCATATTCTAAGCGTGAATGTGGGACTCATAACCAAAACTCGACTAGGGCTTCCTGAGGCTACACCAGCTCACCCTCATCAATAGAACCAGGCTGTACTACAATCCTCACTAGATCACTAGGCCTAAAATAAGTATGGATGCCACCGGTCTTTCTCCACCTACACCATGAGGAATCTTCTTGTCTCCTAGTCTCTAGGATTTACCACAATCCATAGTTCGAATTAGGGATCACTAGGCCATAATCAAGACACCACCCTCTAGGATTTACTGTATATCCCACCATTCACTAGAAAGGATTCCTAGGCCTGATCAAGGGAATCCACCTCTAGGATTTATCGTATATCCTGCTATTCATTGGTTGAGGATTCCTAGGCCCACCGAGGCACACAATACCTGGATTTACTATAGCCCATAGTCCAATTCAGGGTTAAAAGGTGTTGGCTTATAGGGGCCTGACCCAGGTTTGGAAGAGTTATTAGCCAAACAAATCCCATGCTACTGGCCCTTTTGGCAACAGCCCGCGAAGCACGGGCTGAAGTCTCACCTGAGGTAGTAGGGGAGGGTGTTGGAACCAGGTTTCCGCACCCTTGGGATGTCTAGATGTAGTCTGGAAGGGTTGTGAACTGATCTGCACCACATGCTGCTCTGCATGGCTATCAGGCCTTCACGTAGATCCGCACTGATGAGCTCTCGTTACTATGAGATTATTATAGTTTAGATCTGCTTCTTAAGGTCTTTAAGCAAACATTTAATAGAAATAACTAGTGCGTGCAATCATATATAAGCACATATTCCAAACAGAAACATATAGATCATAACAGATGGAAAAACCAAAATGTATCCAGATCCACAATATTTCAGAATCAACTTATCTTTATTATCGTCTTTGCTTCATGACAATCCCCTTCTTACCCTACACACTCAGTTGCAGAGGTTCATGAACATAGCTGTGGACTCTATAAGGTCTCCGCACACACAGCTGCAGAACCTCTATCTATGTACCAACACTCTTGACTTGGACTTACAAACGCAGAGAGAATTTCATAAAACCATAAAATTAAGATCAAAAACTAAAAATTGCCTTCTACCATTAGAGCCTTGCTCTATTTATACATTCCTATGGTCCGTGGACCATGGGTAGGCCGACTCACTATCTATTTTCTTACATTATTTTTGGGTGGATAACCCTTTGACTTGACTCATTACAATTCGCACTCTATGCATTTCGCGGTGCCTTTACCATCCTATTACCCCAAATTGTGGGCTTTCAGCCCCAACACCATTGCACGAGGGATCCACTGCCCAACAGGCCCCGAACATAATCATCGTGACTCGTCCCGAGTCACTTGGCTGGTGTAGAAATCTTCATGCGAAGGTCTGCCATCAACTTCTGTGCTTCATTTATTCTCACAACAAATTCTTCCACCATCTACTATACCTACTGTATGCGAGCCACTGATGCATCCATCTCAGTTGCAGGTGTTTGTCAAGGTTCATGTACTAGCTGCATGTGTGCTAACTTTCCCTCAATGGTGGTGGAGACCGCGAATGCCTCATCAAGCCAAGGTTGGATGCGTGCTTTAAGCATTGCTTCCTTCTGTCGAGTGTCGTCAACTTGTGCCTTGAGAACCTGGGCTTCCCTCATTTTGGCCAATCCCTATGTGTTGGCGACCATTTACATAGTCCCCTGGAATTTTTTATAAGCCTGCTGTAACTCTCGCGCTTCTGTCTCTATCTGATGTAGCATTGGGTCTTCCTGAAGGGATGTGATCATAAGGAGGGACTGATCGAACAATGTTGAGCAATCTTGGATAGCATGCCTCATCACTTCCAATCCTGCTTGAATTTCACTGTGGTACTAATCTCGAACTTCCAGCTGTGTAGGCAGCTACGCCTTCATCCTTAGTTCCGCAATTTGTAAGTTTAATTCCCACTGAGCTTTCGTGGCCTCATATTGGGCCATATAGAATCTGGTAGCTATGTGATGAATCTGGTCAGCTAGTGGAAGTTCCGCTCGCATAGCTAACTTTGGTACCTTGCTATAGACTGCTGCCATGACCTACTCCAATTCTTTGTTATGTGCGACCAAGTCATCGTCCTGTAGACTGACCTACTCCAGATTTGTCATGTGCTCCATTAATATCTGGAGGGATCAATTGTCCCGGGCATGGAGCTTAGCGGTTACCCCATCCTGTAGCTGGTATAGGTTTTCCTTAGGAAGGGCAGCCAAATTCAGTCCCCAAGCCTTCATGTCTCTCGCAGCCTCTAGTACGATAGTGCCTGCTGGTAATACTAAAGTGCTCATAGTGGAAGCGTGCCCCATCGAATTCGTTGTGGTTATACCTTCCGTGAGGGTCAGAATCATCCCTTCAGGTGGTCGCACCTGTAATGCTTTCAATATTGCCCTAAGCTCCCCCAACACAGTTGATTGTTCTGTCATCAACTTCTGCAAATCACCTTGAGTGACAGCACGCACCGGTTCACTGCTTTCCAGAAAGTCTTTCTCCAAGGTCTTTGCTATCTTCGTCTTTTTGCCTGTATGTGGTGGTTCCTGGGTGCACAACCTCTTGATTTGGGTTGATTTTCCAGTGCCTTCCTATGTTTCTGCTTCCCCTTGTATGTCCTGCTCTATGGACATTTCCTGCTCATTCCTGATTTCTTCAGCGATTTCCTCGGTCGTCCCTTGTTGCAAAGCTACTTTCTAGTCCTTGCGCACTTTTTATGCCATCCTGGTGATTTGCAGCTTGAGTTCCTTCTTTCACTACTGTGCTGTCATCTTTTCTAGTTTGGCCACATCCGAGGCAAGCCACTCCAGGGCCCATGCTACCATTACCTCAAAATTGCATCATCCGTTGCACTGAACGGAAGCTTTTCCCATGTTTGATTTAGATCCTTCCGTGATCGGATATATAGGTTATGTATATCCACTTTGAACTCAGCTGCGCTTTGCAAAAAATTGTATACTATTGGGGATAACTGTGGTCTATGAGAGATCCGTGTTCGGATACTCACCTCCATGAAGATCCAAAACACCTTGATCTCACGAATCCTCGTGGCATATTTCATTGCCCAGAGCGAGTTATATCGCATAGCTTTAGGGAGGTTCTTCTCAATGTCGGGAAATTGGCTACCCTTTGGTAGCTCTCCTGTCACTAGTAGGATTGTTAGGAGCAACCATGCGTAATGGAAAGTCTTACCTTGTTCTTGCGCTTCTCGAAAATTCGTCAAAAATTCATTACAGAGGAACTGCACCCAATTGAACTGAACCCCTTCTACACATTGCTCATCGAGCGCAATGACAGAGGCTGGTACCTCGTCTACATGATATTTGCTTATGAGCTTACTAGCTAATAAATGGGTGGCCATGCACACTCCTTGGTCTTTGATGCTTGTTATTACATACCTGTGCTTGTGCTTTTCCAGCTTATATTTAGCCTTCATTACTTTTGCGAGTCCCACATCACTACTCATTCTAGCTATGTCTGCTAGGTTATTCCCTTTAGTAGGCAGATGGGTAATTCGGTGTACTAAATCAGCAGTGATGGGAATCGGTTCCTCCAACTAGAGATACCTGTCATGTACCAGACATAGTAACTTTCGGATAACAAAAATGGTGATGGCCATGCAGTGGTAGTGGGGTATCCACCTTAGATTGAGTAGTCCCGCCTGTTCCAGACCCCGTAACCTCTTCAGCTGTAGTAATTTCTCCTCGGCCAATTGGGGGAACTTCTCGATGTCTGCTAGATCCCAATCTTTGAACTTGATACTCGGTATTTGGCCTAGCGGTAGACCATCAAATCTTATTTCATCTGAAAGAAGCAGAGTCTAGAGCGTACTCTTCGTGGCTTCTAGATCCTTAGGTACCTTAGTTGTCTCATTCCTTGGAGAGATATATGGTGGTAGTGAAGGTATCTGGAAAGAATCCTCCTCCTCCATACCCTGTGCTTCGATCTGAGCAATCAGGGCTTACAAATCTTCCTCGTCCTCCTCTATTTTAGTGGTGATTGCTTTACCCTTTTCAACCACTGATAATTTAATAAATCTTGGTGATACCCGGATTGGCCCCATAGTCTGCTTGTCTTTCTGAGGTCGCAGCGTGTGTGGGGACTTTGGAACATCGGGGGCAGCGAACGCTTCTTCTGGCTCCTCCTGGGTTGGATACAGTTCTTCCGTGAACCGTGCTCGTGTTCTAGCCATGGTACTCATGCGAGGCCTGGTAGCAGGATGTTCACTATTCTATATTGGTTCAAATCTCAAATATCCCAGTGTTGTCCAAGGGTTTTTAGATGAACTTGTAAATTTGAATGAAACCCTTCCCTCGTTTTTCAACTCATTAATATCTTCTTGGCAGCAGATATTTTTGTATCTAGCTCGAGACTCCTGTCTTAATGGCCCGCTGCTCGCTCCTCTCTGTCGTAACTCGAACATCTTGTCATGAATAGTGATGACAATGGTAATCTCCCAACCTTTCCACATGGTAGCATAGCCCTTTTGGTGCGGCCATGATCTTGCTGACCGACTGGCCATACACGGGACCCTCTTTTCGTGCAATCCTCCTGCAGACTTGTTTATAGTCCCGCACCTCCTTTCAACTGCTTGGGGCACTGAGACTGTGCTTTCCACAGCTAGTCAGGTAGTCGTACCGGAGGTGTGAGATTTCATCTGCCCTGCTAGCTCGGGCTGCGAGCAACTTTCGAGTACCGTCATATCCATTATCCCATCGGGCGCTGCTGTATATGGTAAACTTCTCCGCTGGTGCAGTCGTAGCCATGATAACATGGTTGGAGCTTGTTCTAGTACCATGCTAGACCCAGCTAGGCCTAGTTCCCTTACTTACAGATTCGTGCTGCGCGCTTGTGCGACATCAATTTTTATTTTGTTGATATCTTCATCCAACATTGCACTTTTCCTCCTCAGTCGTGCCTATTCTTCCTCGATTTCATGAAGCCTGCTACTGCTACGCCAAATGGCTTCCTACAACCGCCAAATTCCCTTGCCTAGGACCTCGTGTGTAGACTGAACTGTGGATTCTATGGTATGGGGAGTTTCTTCCAAAATGCATCACTGTGGCGAATTCTGATTTTTGATTCTTAGTTGGTTAGGTGCACGCACGCACAAACTTGCATCCTACACTGCCGACGAATGCTTCTCCTGCTTTATCCTACCACTTGTACACGTGCTTTCCTTCTACATCCGTGCCACTTTCTCCTAGTCTATTGGCATGTCCTCCATCCTTGTACAGTTGTTTCACATAGCATCCCTGTTTGCGCACCCTGTTGCTTTTGTTCTAGAATTGCATTTTTGCAGTGGTCTACCAGTTCCTCCACATTTGTTGCACCCACATCTGTTGGCAACTCCCTTGCTTCTATCATTAAGCGGTGTAGTGATCTAACCATCATATTACAATTTAGCATTGTGACCTCATGTAATCTGTTCTGCCATTTCTCAATCTCTTCATCTGATTCTAATGTGTAGGAACTGTCACATTCCCATGAGATTCTCCTGTCCACTGTGGGATTCACCCAATCTTGGTCTTGAGCTATTATCTAGTAGATGCAATCCAATTCTTCGTCACTTTCCTCATCGCAGATAGGTTCAGTTTAGCGCACACCCTCGATTGGGTCCAGGGGAATCACTATGCGGAGAGACTTTTTCTCAAATATCATTTTTTGTCTTTTGAGGTTGATGACTCGATTCATATCCGTGGCCCAATCTATCCCTAAAAATGCAGGATATGGATTACTGTCATCCAAAATTTCTATTACCTCAAAATCTGTTTGTGTGCTCACACCTTTGATGTCTACTATAACTCCTTGCAATCTCCCCATAGGCAAAATCTTCTGTTGGTTGGCCATCTGCAATTGATTAGGATACCATTGTAGTGCAGGCCTGCCCATGCATTCCCAAGTCTGTTTAGGTAACACATTTGCATCTGAGCCTAAGTCCAGAATGACCTGGTCCATCTCATAGTTTCCAATCTGTGTAGTTAACCACATTTCCCACCCTGTGCACAGAGCATGTTTGCCTAGTTTTCGGACCATGTGCGGTTCACCCAAACTTGGACCTAGTTATCAACTCTTGCAATCCTTTAATTGCTTTATTGTCTCGTAGTAGCTTCATGCATGTCTCTAAAAAGGTAGTTAGCATATAAGGTTCCATTTCTAGTTCAGTTTGATCCTTGCTACCTGAAGTAGAGGCCTCCACGATGCTCTTCTTAGCTTCCATAAATATCTCCTTCACCCATCCCAAATCAAACTCAGGTTTCTTTATAGGGGCCTTGCGAACCCAGGTATCTTCCTTCGAATGTTTCCCCCTATCTTCTCTTCTCTCATAGTCGCACCGCTTCTAAGCACCATGTGTTGGAAATAATACTGAGAGGGGGGGGGGGTGAATCAATGTTATCAAATCAAACACTTTTTCATTTTCATACTCAGATTCATATACGCTACTTCAGTGAAGGGGACCTGCATGTACACGCAACTGTGTCTAATGCAACTAGCGTATATCCAGTAAAATTATGATTCAGTTAATCCATTAAATGTTGATCTCTAGTTAGTGCATCAGAACTTTTATTAACCATATGAACATAAAATAGGTGTAGTAAAACATAATAGATCATCACACACAAGAAGCACACATGAACACCATGATGTAAGGTGGAAATGCAATGTGGGTGAAAACCACCTGCTATAAGTCGTCTCTGTCTTCTTTTAATAAGAAACTTCTTTTTACAATATTTTTGTATTGGTGTAGTCTTATACCAATACATAGGCTTCTACCTGCAGAAGGCTACAACATTCTCTCGTTCTCTAGCTTCTCCTGGAAGGGACCTACAACCCCCTTATCTCTTGTACTAGTCGATCCTTTTACTAGTATGTAGGTGCCGACCTACTGAATGCTCCAACCTTCACTCATTTTCCAGCTGCTACTGGAAGGGAGCTACCACCCCCTTAGCTCTTGTACTAGCTGATGTACTAGTATGTAGGTGCCGACCTACAGAAGGCTACAACCTTCTCTTTCTTCCTCCAGGTACCACGTTTCATAAATTTTCAGACTGGATACTCATGGAACACATCATCATAATCTGAAGGCCACATTTCATCCAATTTTCATACTGGACCCATCAATATCATTGAAGCACACAATCAATCAACACTAGCATCATCAATCACTGAAACCCAGTCAACAAACTGCAATCACTAGAACATAGAGCAGAACACAGAACTCTGCAACAATGTTCAGATCTAACTGTATCATCAAAAATCATGTATCAGAGTGCATACACTACTTGGAAGAGCCGAACTAGCATGTATACACAACTTCACCAAAGCTAACCAGCGTATATGTCATTAATTACTTATTTATAACTTCGCTGCACTTCCTAACTCTAGACAAACCCAGATCATTACATATACAAGGATAATACATATGTTAGCAACCAAATCTAGTCCATCAGATCACATAAACATAAGTCATTATGATCCTGATCCATTATAGATCTCATCCATCAACACTAAAGCTAAACACAAGTAACCAAACTAAATATGCAGAACACTGACACCAGTAAACAGTCATCAGAACTCATCAACAACCAGAACCACCTGTAACTTCAAACATCATAGTTCATATGGTATACTCTACTTAGATGTATCTAACCTAAGTATGTATGCAGTTTTATCATAATCAACCAGCATATACATCTGTAAATATTCATTCATGATTTGTAGCTATTCCAAAACTTGAGTTATACCCAGATCATAATATTTACAAAACATTACATGCATTAGTATACGAATCTAGAATAAGCGTGATCAAACTGTATATAGATGATTCATTCCAAGCCATTAGATCCCGATCTATCCTTAGATCTTGTTCTCCATCAATCGATGAGATTCCTCCTTAGCTCAGATCAAGCAAAGCATCATGAACCCATAACCTACATACTGGATCTCATACTTCATCAGATATTCAAGACTTTCTCTGTGCCTTTTCCTAATGATCTTCTCCTCCTTTTATAGTCTTAGGCCTTACTCAATACCATGGTCCAAAACCATTTAGAACCAATACTAGGGACCCAATACCTGGGTTCAACACTTCGGACGCAATACCAAGGACCAAATACCAAAATACCATGGACGAAATACCACGGACCCAAAACTTAGTTTTCTGACATGTACGCACCTTTCCTTACATGAAAGTGCGTGTGTATGATATACACGCCTTTGTATATAGTGATCCTGCGTGTATACACTACTTGGTATATAGTGAACCTGCGTATATACGCGACTTGGTATATAGTGAACCTGCATGTGTACATGACTTGGTATATAGTGAACCTGCATATGTACACGACTTGGTATATAGTGAACCTATGTATATACTTTTCTTTCTTCAGTATTTGTAGTCTGATCCTCAATTCTTTGCTACTGACCTGTTGCACTATGATCTGTCATCTGTGTGAGTTGCCATCAAGGACAACACTTGTATCATAATGCCAACAATCTCCCCCTTTGGACTTGCTGGCAAAGCTAACTTGCCATACTGAGAACTATATTGTAAATGAGTTGTCATTTTTCATTACATCTGAACTAATTCCTTTGAGTTGTCCTGCATCCTATGTATTCTGTCACATCTGATATCTCTTCTATAGATTCATCTAGTTATATACAAGTGAGTTGTTCTGCTACAAGAGGGTTGCCATCAAGTACAACACATGCATCATAATGTCAACAATCTGCCCCTTTGGACTTGATGGCAACAACCATACCAAGTCATTCTCCCCCTTTGACATCAAGGGCAAAGGGCGGACCAAGATATTCTCTTCCTTGATATACATTCCATTGTCCATACTCCCCCTGAGTACTTGCTGAAATCTCTGATTGAGCTCCCCCTTTGTATATGCAAAGGTGTACCAATCTATCCATGCTCCCTCTGCGTACATGCTGAAATCTCTGCTCTACTGAAGTGTGATGTTCATGCTCCCCTTGACTGTAAGCAAGTTCTGCAAAAATATGTTCTACAAGAAGAACATGACTCTATACATCATAAATGACCTTCTATCACCAAAGACTCATACATACATCCATATCCCAACCAAGTTGGGATATACCAATATTGACTCATCCACCCAACCAAGTGGTGATACACCAGATACCAATTGTTTATACATGACTGAAATATTACATCATCCTTCCCATGCATAGTGGGGTACAAATTACATCATATGACCAGAAGGGATTCATCAAATGACTACAATAGACAGAGACAAACTATTACATCATGAGCCTTGATATGACCTTTACATGAAATTTATAATAGAGACCAAACATCTAAATAATACCATGATATTCATCAACAACTATCATACATAATGTATGATCTTCTCCATAAGCATATGTCAATAGCATCTAGACTAGCAACTTGTATATGTCCATTAGTGTATAAGTCAACAACCTGTAACAAGGTATGTCTGCATATAGATATCAACTCATCCTTTTGAACATTATCATAGCCTTCCATGAAATAATTCTGCATATGACATATAAAATCATTCACATTATATCATATGTGAAAAACACCATAGCCATCTCATCAACATCAAGATCTGCATGATCTTATATATCATCCATGTATCATCACTTGGGAACATCTGCATCAATCAACATATGTAAGTATCAAGCTATCATCATATAGGTAAGAACTCATCATCATCATGTCTCCAACAATGCAACTTTGAGTAATCATCCATGTATCTAGCATACTATATATAGCACTATGTATCTTCAGCTCAAGATCTTTTGTCAAGACATCTTGATATCATCAATAGCAACAATCCTCGTCCATGTGAACACCAAGAACTATAGGAATCCTACATCATAACTATGTTATATGTTGACAGTAGCATATGAGTGACTCATCATCAAGTAATGAAGATGTGTATTCAAGCTTTGTACTTCTCCTTATCCTTATGAAGATCACCATGTATGCACCATATATGCATCATCAAAGAATCAACCACAAATCTAATCTGAACACCAGCTATGTAACCCCAAGAATCATATGAGATTTTGTCATGGGCAAATCATAACCATATCATAGCAAGATGTATCATTTAGCGATAGCAGCATCATCACCAAGGACTTATAATCATAATGCCAACAATGCATTATTAAAAGTATATGCTTCCCTTGAACCTATGCCATCTTGTTTACTGTTAGATCTGATCATGCATGTATCAACAAGAAGTATCAAGGCATCATCATCATCAAATTAGGATCAAAACACTTCTAAACATCTTACAAGTATTAAGACATTTCTACATCATCAACAGATTGTAACCATTATCAAACAGAGCAAATAATGGACTGAATCATATCAGACCCTTTTCCTGAGCCTATCCCACTGCTTTTCTCAAATTGTCATATATGCGACTGTGCATTGTCTAACTCGCGTATATACGTGACTTCTCTTTATGAAACTTGCGTATGAGATTGAGAACACTGAAGTTTTACACTTTCAGCTTCCTCTGAGTCTGTTATGTCTGTACATTGTGTTGTGCCACATCTTTCTAATAGTACTTCCTCCTTTTTCCATATCTTCAAGTGTGATTATGTTTTCTCCTTTTGGTATGGTGCCTGTACTTTGTTCCTACATTCCTTTGCTATATGTCCCAACTTGTTACATGCATAACATCTTACATGTTTCATATTTCTTCTGTAGAAATCAATAGCTTTGTGAGCAAACATATTGCAAGCAAAACAATATCCCTTAAAGTACCTAGAACGTGATGATCTTTCTGTGTGATGGTCTTGAACCATTCTACTTCTGCATCTGGCTGCAGCATGTCCAAGATAACATTCAACATTATTCACTGGACAAGTAAATGATTTTCTTTGAAGAATTTATTTCCTTGTTTGTTGATGGGATTGACCTCTCATCTCCTTGTTGAGTATTTCAGATTGTGCATTAGAGCTCCTTGTCTTATTTTGTGAACTAGATTCACCTTCAACAGATTCATGAAAACCAAGACCAGTTTTGATAGCAGGAGACCTTTGACTACTAAGAATATCATCCAAGATTTTAGTACTGTCTTGAAATCGTAAGAGCTTATCCTTTTCTTCTAAGTTATATTTTAGAATATTTACCTCAACCTGAATTTGCTCTTCCTTTTCATGATACTGCTTCTTCATGTTTTCTTCAGCTTTTCTTCCTTCTTCCAACTGATGTTTTAATTCATGAACTTTGTTTTCTTGTTTTTCAAGAGCTTGGAGTAGTTCTTTATTTTTCTTATTTAATTATTCAATATCTTCTTTTAGCGAGAGGATCATAGCTTCAAGACTTTCATAGTAACTGGATCTTTCTATGAGTTTCTTGATTGTTGTGCTCCGTTCATTTACTCCATTTCTTAATGATGTCACTTCATCCTGCAACTTTTGACATTTTTCCTTGAATAACTTCCTTACCTTGTTTCCTTCCTCTAGTTGAGCTTTTAGTTTGGTAACTTCTTCTTTGGAGATACATTCCCTTTTGTGCAATAGATCTTGTTGATCTCTAATTTTGTTCGTAAGCCTTTTAAATTCTACCTCTATTTGATATCTTTCATTCTGACCCATAAGAGCAAATTCAGTTGTTTCACTATCACTTTCATCATCTTCAAATGGATGAAGAAATGTATCACTAGAGGATAACAAATTCATACCTGATAGTTCTTTTTCTTGTTCATCTTCATTCTGAAGTGATTCTGAATTTGAGGTGCTTCTTCCACATATTCCCCAATCGATTCTCCCACTGTCATAGTTCTTCTAAGATGTGTTCTTCTTCTTAGGTGCTTTCTTCTTAAGCTTCTTTCCCATTGTTCTACGGATCTCCTTCAAGCGATCAAGCTTCTACCAAAGGACCTGCTCTAAAACCAATTGTTGGAAATAATACTGAGGGGGGGGGGGGGGGGGTGAATCAGTATTGTCAAATCAAACACATTTTCATTTTCATACTCTGATTCATATATGCTACTTCAGTGAAGGGGACCTGTGTGTACACGCAACTTTGTCTAATGCAACTAGCGTATATCTCGTAAACTTATGGTTCAGTTAATCCATTAAATGTTGATCTTTAGTTAGTGCATCAGAACTTTTATTAACCATATGAACAATAAACAGGTGTAGTAAAATAGAATAGATCATCACACACAAGAAGCACACATGAACACCATGATGTAAGGTGGAAACACAATGTGGTTGAAAACCACCTATTGCAAGTCATCTCTATCTTATTTTAATAAGAAACTTCCTTTTACAATATTTCTGTACTGGTGCAGTCTTATACTAGTACACAAGCTTCTACTTGCAGAAGGCTACAACCTTCTCTCGTTCTCCAGCTTCTCCTAGAAGGGAGTTGCAACACCCTTAGCTCTTGTACTAGCCGATCCTTTTACTAGTACGTAGGTGCTAGCCTACTGAATGCTCCAACCTTCACTCGTTTTCCAGCTGCTACTGGAAGGGAGCTACCACCCCCTTAGCTCTTGTACTCGCTGATGTACTAGTACGTAGGTGCCGACCTACAGAAGGCTACAACCTTCTCTTTCTTCCTCCAAGTACCACGTTTCATAGATTTTTAGACTAGATACTCATGGAACACATCATCATAATCTGAAGGCCATGTTACATCCAATTTTCATACTGGACCGATCAATATCATTGAAGCACACAATCAATCAACACTAGCATCATCAATCACTGAAACCCAGTCAACAAACTGCAATCACCAGAACACAGAGCAGAACACAGAACTCTGCAACAATGTTTAGATCTAACTGTATCATCAAAAATCATGTATCAGAGTGCATACGCTACTTGGAAGAGCCGAACCAATGTGTATACACAACTTCACCAAAGCTAACCAACGTATATGTCATTAGTTACTTATTTATAACTTCGTTGCACTTCCTGACTCTAGACAAACCTAGATCATTACATATACAAGGATAATACATATGTTAGCAACCAGATCTAGTCCATCACATCACATAAAGATAAGTCATTATGATCTTGATCCACTATAGATCTCATCCATCAACACTGAAGCTAAACACAATCAACCAAACTGAATATGCAGAATACTGACACCAGTAAACAATCATCAGAACTCATCAACAACCAGAACCACCTGTAACTTCAAACATCATAGTTCATATGTTATACGCTACTTAGATGTATCTAACCTGTGTATGTATGTGCTTTTATCATAGTCAACCAACGTATACATCGGTAAATATTCATTCATGATTTGCAGCTATTCCAAAACATGAGTTATACCCAGATCATAATATTTACAGAACATTACATGTGTTAGTATACAGATCTAGAATAAGCGTGATCAAACTGTATAGAGATGATTCATTCCAAGTTGTAATAGTCCAAGAATAAATATCTAATTAACTTTTCTGATTAACATTAAATTCAACTAAGAATAGTGCTTACTGGTCATAGAAGTAGGTTTACCACAACAAGGTTTTTGGGGACGACTCTCCACCCAACCGTAGGCTCAATTGTGCAAGGATTCTGCTACAACTGGCCACCCCCGAGCCCTCAATCAACGTACTACTGCCAGTCACTCCTAAGCCTTAGAAGACCTTTCTCCCAAGAGAATGCAAGATAGAATCTCATAATGATGGAATGCAGGAATGCCTCTCATCTTCCTCACCATCTATTAAATAGAACAACATTGGAAGGGGAACCACATGCACACACTCCATGTGTCTACATGCAACTTTCTTTTGATTTTTAGCTTTCTTGTTTTATTTCTTTACTTTTCTTTTGATTTTTAGCTTTCTTGTTTTATTTCCTTCTTTTTGATAGTTTTCTTGTTTTATTTCTATTTATTCCACTTTAGAGTTTTAGTATAGTTATTACTATTTTTATTTTTATTATTTTTATTTATTTTCTTGTATATTTTTAAATATCATTTATTATTTAACATTTATGATTTATTATTTTTATTATTTATTATTAAGTGATTTATTATTTATTATTTATATTATTATTATTTATTTGTATTATTTATTATTTATTATTATATTGTTATTTATTATTTTTATTATTTATTATTTATTATTTTATTTACTTTTTGTTGCCAACACCCTCTGCTGAACTAGTATAACCAGCAGGCATCGAAAGTCCCCAACACCCCCGAGAAATCTCAAGGAATCTCTGTCCTTTCTCCCACTTTCGGCACCAGGCTAAGCTTGACCCGGTCTGTATCCTAGTCCAAGGCTGGCCCCAAGGCTCGCGCCTGACTCAGACCTCATCTTCCCCAAGGCAGGCATCCGGTCCGGTACTCAATGACCCCGGGCATCTGGCAAGGCTGGCCCACTCCCTCCACAACTACTAAGGCGCACAGCCCCAGGCATCAAAGTCCTTTACATCCCTTCCAGACTTCGGCATCCCAATCCAATAACAGGCACCAAGCCTACAACGTCAGGCACTTGGCCTCCTCAAGATGGTCCCATAGCTCTTCTAGAGCTATCCATCAAGAGCTATACATAAGACAAAGGAACCACTGGCATATGTAGTGTTGATTGAGTTTTGTCCCCAGCCCATATGGTGTTACTTATTCTCCCTCGTGCATATGGGCTCACACGAGATCATCAAATAAACCGGCCCTCTCGGCCCATTTGTGGAGTCCTGTGAATCATCACATCTCCACATGCATCCAATGCATTAACCATACCATCATAGTATCATAGGAAATAATCCTCATGTCAATTCTTGCATGTCATCATAAGAACGTTCATCTCTATTAATTGCAACATTATGAATAATAAGGAACTGCATGCTCATGCATGTCATAGATTTGTACAGAACTATCGCATGCTTCAGTTATACCATCAACATAATTATATTAAAGACATATCATGACTTCTCATAAATGAACCACATGTCAATAATCCTCATATTATAGCATCATAATTCCTATGCCATGTTATGCATATCATATCCATCATGAGTTTTGAACATTAAATACCTATCATCACTTAGTAAATGAATATGTCAATATATTTTGACATAACATCATAATACCTCTGCATATCGCTACTATTGTATGGATACCTCATCACTATAAGAACCATATGTACATAATTATCTTCCGACCATGATAGCATGAAACATCGTCAATATGTTTAAAATCAAGTTGTCAATTACTTTTCAATAATCAGTTCGACTTCTTCCTACTAGGTAGTTGATTATTTATACCAACGGTATAATCATCTAAGTACATCGTTAAATTTCACATGAGTCTCATCATCTTGAGTCTTAAGCTCTCGTCATATATTCTTCCTAGTGATAGCATCATTATTTAAATCATCTATCTTAAAATCCTTTGATTTTACAACCATTTACCCTTTGGCTTACTGATTCCAATACCGCTATATGCAATTGCATATAAACATTTTTTCATCATGACTTAATTTTATATCATGCTTAATTTACTTGCAAGGATTTGTTAATCCATGTTGACTTATTTAACAATCAACACTTCATCCACAAATATTTTCTGATCCCTTCGAGTTCGTAAAGTTCGTAAAGTTCGTTTCTCAATACCACTTGATTGCTTTATCATAAATTCAGTTTCATCAAGTTAGGGAAAAGACTCTTTCTTATTAAATAGTATCATTATTTTAGATTTTGAAACAGTTGGAAACACTACTACCATCATTGTCCATGAGAAACTTAAATGTGGAAACGACCTCTTTTAACGTTATGGAAAGTCCTACTCATGAAATAATGAGTCAAGTACAATCTCTATTAATTGACTTTCACTTATTTTGTCACTATGTACCCAATCCTTCTCAAGGTATCCGTCTAAAATTTCTAGCAACATTCCTTCCTATATCTTCCTCGTTTATTATCATTTGGTCATCATGCAACTTCACACCTTCACATTTTTAAAATATGTAGATCATCATTATGACCATTACCAATGGTGTTTCTAGCTCTACTCATTAATACCTTTAAAAGAACTTTCTTTTTGATAGAACATCCCTTCATTTTCTCCTATCCGATATTCATAGATATATTTTTCTTTTTCTCCCTGTCTTGATTTCCTACTATTCCATGTCTATTGGCTTCAAAAATGGAAGTTTCTTCACTTCATCCTATTTTATTAAATTGACTTGAATTTATCACCTCCAATCATTGTGGTTTTTCCTCCTCTCCTATAGCACTGATATACCTTGGAAATGTTGTTACTATTTCCAACTTGGGTAAGACCTGATAAATAAATTCATTAAGATAGCTACCAAGTGTAATCCACTTATCTTTTCATGTTTTAAGACATCAACATAATAAAATCTCCTTATCATACGTCTTGTTAATTATAATTAATTCATGTAGTTAGTCACCTATGAAAAACTTTACAATGTAGCTCTCCCATTGTTATAGATGTTGTTATGCACATAACTTATCTTCTCCAATCATTCTATTTATCATACCTTACAGGTTCCTTAAAATAACCTTCATTATTACCCTGATTTTTCAAGTTCATTAGTTGATTGCCAATATTTTCTTCTTTATGTGCATCATCCTTAGATAGACCTTATAGTGATACCTTTAGAGTACCAAGTCATGATTATACCAACTCTTCCATTATGTTCTAAAATCGGTTGTTTCTTTTTATATGTAACAATCCAAAAATAAATATCTAATTAACTTTTCTGATTAACATTAAATTCAACTAAGAATAGTGCTTACCGGTCATAGAAGTAGGCTTACCGCAACAAGGTTTTTGGGGATGACTCTCCACTCAACCATAGGCTCAATTGTGCAAGGATTCTGCTAGAACTGGCCACCCCTGAGCCCTCAATCAACGTACTACTGCCAGTGACTCATAAGTCTTAGAACACCATTCTCCCAAGAGAATGCAAGATAGAATCTCAGAATGATGGAATGAAGGAATGCCTCTCATCTTCCTCACCATCTATTAAATAGAACAACATTGGAAGGGGAACCACATGCACACACTCCATGTGTCTACATGCAACTTTCTTTTGATTTTTAGCTTTCTTGTTTTATTTCTTTACTTTTCTTTTGATTTTTAGCTTTCTTGTTTTATTTCCTTCTTTTTGATAGTTTTCTTGTTTTATTTCTATTTATTCTGATTTAGAGTTTTAGTATAGTTATTACTATTTTTATTTTTATTATTTTTATTTATTTTCTTGTATATTAAATATCATTTATTATTTAACATTTATGATTTATTATTTTTATTATTTATTATTAAGTGATTTATTATTTATTATTTATATTATTATTATTTATTTGTATTATTTATTATTTATTATTAAGGGAAGGGATATTACACAAGCCATTAGATCCCGATCTATCCTTAAGTCTTGTTCTCCATCAACTGGTGAGATTCCTCCTTAGCTCAGATCAAGCAAAGTATCATGAACCCATAACCTGCATACTAGATCTCATACTTCATTAGATAGGCTCTGTGCCTTTGCCTAATGATCTTCTCCTCCTTTTATAGTCTTAGGCCTTACTCAATACCATGGTCCAAAACCATTTAGAACTAATACTAGTGACCCAATACCTGGGTTCAACACTTCGGACGCAATACCAAGGACCAAATACCAAAATATCATGGACCAAATACAACAGACCCAAAACTTAGTTTTCTGACATGTACGCGCCTTTCCTTGCATGAAAGTGCATGTGTATGATATACGCGCCTTTGTATATAGTGATCCTGCATCTATACACTACTTGGTATATAGTGAACCTGCGTATATACACAACTTGGTATATAGTGAACCTGTGTGTGTACATGACTTGGTATATGGTGAACCTGCGTATGTACATGACTTGGTATATAGTGAACCTGTGTATATACATTTCTTTCTTCATTTGTAGTCTGATCATCAATTCTTTGCTACTGACCTGTTGCACTATGATCTGTCATCTATGTGAGTTGCCACCAAGGGCAACACTTGTATCATAATGCCAACACCATGTTCATGCTAGGGTCCTCTTCACGCGTTTTGACCTTCATCATTTGGACGTTTTGTGTGGGAGTGGACTGAAGCACCCCTTTTTCACGCATCTGTGCGATCAGTGTGGGAAAATCTACAGCTTCATGATCAAACTGGTAATAGTACGGGCAACATGTTCTGGTTGAGTTCATGCAGTCACGCGCGTAGTGCCCAGCCACAATTATAGTAGATTAATTGTTCGCGCCCTCATCCGGGTCCCATTCCTCCTCATGCTTGTCCACATCCCTAGAATCCACCACAAGCTATTGATGCAGCTGGATCTTGACCTCTCGCCTCAGTCTGCATCCTGTAAGTAGGCATCTGATCCATCAACAACTCATAACATTGGCAATTTCATTCGTCATGGCCCAACGATCTACAAAAATTGCAAAATAGCTGTTGAGGGGTGGGGTTGAATAAATTTCTTTAACATATGATAGTTATCTATTATATGCTTTCCTCCAACCTAACAGATTGTGCACTAGAGCGTGGGTGCCACACTTGGCCCCACTTGTGCCTCTAGTTGTAATGGCATTGGTCCCCTCCTACCACATAGTTTGTGAATATTGGGAAATGATCCTTATTATGGCCCTGGCCTTTACATTTTATGCACCACACCTCTTCACACGCCACTGACTAAGGCGCCTTATCTTGTTTCAAACTTTTCATTTCCAAGCATAAGTTTTGTAGTTGCATGTGGATTTCTGAACTCCCAACCAGGATCCTATGTTGGGGTCTCATGCAGCCTCATCGCTATTTCTAATGCTTCAGCCTGGGTCGAGATCTTTTGTTGTAACAACACCGTCCTTAGATGTGGCGTCAAAGACACCACAAACCACACGCAGTGCTGCGCATATGTTAACATCATGTTAGCCTCTCGGATTGTACCTTTCAGCCTCTAATCCAGGTCCTAAGGGGTTTCACCGGGCAGCATCACAATCTCCTTAAACCTGATAATCGACTGCATCTCTGATTTCGATCAACTAAATTCTTTGTTCAATGCATCTTGGATCTCCACTATACTGGCATTTGGATGATTGGTAGAATGCTTTGTGTACCACATCAGTGCGCTATCCTGCGGTGTGCTCACCAAAGTAGCCTTTTTGATGTTATCATCCGTAACGCCTTGAGCTTCCCATACTGCCTTTACCATGAACTAGAACTAATATGGTTCCTCATTTCCTATGCCTTTAAATATGAGCAACTTGATTGCACTCACCATTCCAACCCTTGGAGGTAGCAGAGGTGGGGTAGGTGAAGATGGGGTTGATGTCGGTGAGGAGAGTGATGGCGTGGATGGGGGTGGTAACAATGGAATGCGCTACTTGATCAACCGGACTACACTTCTCAGAGAGAACCCAACAAGTTCCTCTTCACTTTCTTGCATCAACGAAATCAGGAGACTGTTCTCCAACCCTTCGGTCCCTCGGTAGCCTCTTCTGCTCCACATTACCCCAGACATCAATGGATGCACATAATCCGTTTTTCACATAACAACATTTTAATCCAAGTATTCAACGATTTTATGTACTTACCTTGCAGTCCTTGGAGAAAGCATCTTTCTGCTTTGCTGTAAGTCATAGTTGTGTTTATTGCGAACTCAGTGATAAACCCTCTTATTATCCGATCCAACCCGTGTTCTTCTGCGCGTGCGATTTTATCTTCAAACGCTTCTAGCCTGCGCGTCAACTCTGGAGTCCACACAATGGGTTGATCCAGTCTACACCTTCCCTGACTGTCAAATAGCCTCATGACCCACTCATACAGCTCTAACAAGAAGGTCACGATGAAGATCTTGTGGATTTCTATATATATGTAGTGATCCAGCCACCTCTCTTCAGATATTTGCAAGTTTTTGTTTTCATGTACCACTAACTCGTGCAGTATTTGATCCAACCAATCTTCAATCTCTTTCTTCATAGGGTTCCAGTGTTTCGACATCAGACATCCCTTAGGCAAATCCTGGTCCCAGCAACGAAACCATTTTTTGGCTTATAGGGGCTTGACCTAGGTTCGGAAGAGTTATTAGCCAAACAAATCCCATGCTACCGGCCCTTTCGGCAACAACCCATGGAGTGCGAACTGAAGTCTCACCCAATGTAGCAGGGGAGGGTGCTGGAACCAGGTTTCCACACCCTTGGGATGTCTAGATGTAGCCTGGAAGGGTCGCGAACTGATCTACACCTCACGCCCCTCTGCACGGCTATCAGGCCTTCGCATAGATTCGCACCAATGCGCTCTCATTATTACGAGTTTATTATAGTTCAGATATGCTTCTTAAGGTCTTTAAGCAAACATTTAATAGAAATAACCAATGCACGCAATCATATATAAGCATATATTCCAAACAGAAACATATAGATCAAAAAAGATGCATAAACCAAAATGTACACAGATCCACAATATTTCAGAATCAACCAATCTTTATTATTGTCTTTGGTTCATTACAATCCCCTTCTTACCCTGTGCACTTAGCTATAGGGATACACACACCTAGTTGTGGACTCTACGAGACCTCTACACACATAGCTACAAAGCCTCTATCTATCTAGCAACACCCTTGACTCGGACTTACAGATGCAGAGAGAATTTCATAAACCCATAACATTAATATCAAAAACTAAAAACTACCTTCTACCCTTGGAGTCTTGCTCTATTTATACATTCTCATGGTCCACGGACCATGGGCAAGCCAACTCACTATCTATTTTCTTACATTACTTTTGGGTGGACAACCCTTTGACTTGACTCATTACAATTCGCGCTCTATGCACTTCACGACACCTTTAGCATACTATTACCCAAAATTTTGGGCTTTGAGCACCAACATCATTACGTGGGGGATCCGCTGCCCAACAAAACGAAATTCTCTTTACCACAATCCATAGTTTGGTTCAGGGATCACTAGGCCATGTGTTCTTTCATTCAAAGATCCACCTCACTCAACTTCGAATCCAACTAAACCAAAATATGAGAACTCCATCATACCATGGATATCCAGAAATGGAAAGGGAAGGATGAAGAATATTGTCACACCTGGAAAAACCCATGCCCATGATAGCAAGAGTACCGAGAAAACACATGCACAACCATGCATGCTAAATCTAGCAAGGAAATGACACATGCAAATTGATACCTGCAAGTAAACCTCTTGTAGCTTCCTGATCCTACTCTGTCTTTCTTGATATTTTGATTCATCTTTGCCTTCCTTTCCTCTCTTGATCCAATGTTGAAGTGCTCCAAGAAAAATCTAAGTGTACAAGAGTGTGAGAGAGAGAACAGAGATGGAGATCCAAAACCAAACTGACAAAAAGGTTGAGCAAAAGCTTGCCAACTGATCCTCAGAAGATTTTTTATTAATGAGGCCTCTATTTTCTTCATTTTCCATTATTTTCCTTCATTTTCCTCCTCACATGCAACTTGTGACCTTTCACCTTCCCTTTATCCCAGTTTCCATTATTTTCATAAATAAAATGCCAAAAATTCCTCTTTTCCTTTCCAAATTCCTTTGCCAACTTCCTTCAGCCATAATAACCGAAATAAACACCCACTAGGATGTTTTTCCCACCATTCATGTTGGAATACATGTCCCGTGACCTTCGTATTATATTTTTTTAAACCTATTTTTAACCAGGGCTATTACAATCTTATACATCTTACTAAGTATGAGCTAGATAAAGGAATTTATGTGGAAGACCACATTAATAATTTCTATCTGTAACTAAGGATCATGAATGTGTAGCATGAGGATATTGTGTGCAAATTGTTTCCATACGCATTTGAGAATAAGGTTGTTCAATGGTACCATACACTTCATATAGCATCTATTCAACATGGGATGAGTTCAAAAAAGCCCTCATAGAAAAGTTTGCTAAAGAGAAGACCCCTACATTGATACTTAAGGAGATAAGCTCATCGAATATGGGGAGGAGAGAAAAGGTCAAATATTTCAATCAAATTTTCATGATTATTTTGAACAATCTTTTGAATGATGTGTGTAACATCCCCTAGTTGATTTCCTATGTAAATAAATAAAAATAATAACCAAGGTCACATAACACATATTCCATGTTGAATTTTGGGAAGAACATAGTGATTAATAAATGGCTAAGGAATTGGAAAAGGCATTGGTAAAGGCAAAGAGGCGTTAATTGACATTTTATTGATGAAAATAATGGAAAATAGGAGAAAAGTGTTGGGTGTATGTTATATTATTTTCATGACTACCCCATGCGTAGGGGTGTCAAAGGGGGAGCGGTAGCGCCCACTGTATGTTGTGTCAGGCACAGTAGGGAGACGATAGCCCCCCTAAACGAGGTTTGAGGCAACACCCCAGGAATTTTTTTTTTTGAACCCTATATTAGGTGGGTGGACCTACCTATGGGTTTGTGCATGGATTTTGCACATGCTTTTGGGCATGATGGTTTTCTATCCATGGTATTTTGTAGATTTAGTCAATGGAACTACATTTATGTTCTAATTCAGGGTTAATGCATTGGGCTTTATGGATGTTTCGACATGTATATATATGTATTGTAATATTGAAAGGAATATAACTAAGAATCAATATATTATTCTTGGTTTTGGGATCTAGGGGAAAATCTCTATGTATATCTGTTTTATGTTTTATTCTCTCGCCATTATTTATTTTTTGGTTTTTAGGATTCGTATGCAGCTAATTTATGCACAGGGTTAAAACCTACATTTGGTATTAGAGTTTTTTCAGCTTCAAGGAGACACCTTTGTTGTTGAGGGGTTTTTCTTGGGCCTGTGGTAGACCTTGTTCAGTGGGAGATCTACGGGATCAATTCTTATCATGAAAGAAGATTGAGAGTAGTGGAAAGATAGAGAACAATAAATTTAATGGTCAAAGTTTTGAGTTGTGGAAACTCAAGATGGAGGACCTTCTCGTGGATAAATATCAGTGGATCACAATAGATCTGAGTACTAGACCAACGACAATGTTAGCTGAAGACTAGGTGAAGTTGGATTGGAAGGTAAAGAGCACAACATGATTGTGTGTCTCAAATTTAGTATTCCTGAATGTATCAGGGGGAGCTTTGGTGAAGGCTGTGTGGGATAAGTTAGGGACTTCATACCAATCTAAGGCTCTGGTGAATAAGCTCTTCCTACATTAAAAGTTGTATAACCTGAGGTTGAAAGATGGAGACTTGGTGAAAGAGAATCTGAATGCCTTTAATATTATGGTAAGCCAGCTATTATCTGTTGATATTAAAATTTCTTTGTTGTGTTCTCTACTAGATTCATGGGATAGTTTGGTTATTGCAATAGGTAGAAATGAAACTGCCTTACATTTTGATGAAATGGTCCCATTCCTGTTTTCAGAGGAGATGAGACAAAAAAATATGGAGGGCCAGAATGGTGATGCCTTGTCTATACGAGGATGGTCCCATAACAAAATCAAAAATAATTCCTCGAGTGGGAGATCTAAATTTAGAGGGAGATATAAATCTCCAGGAAAAATTGTAAAGGTGTGCTGGAAATGCGGAAAGGAAGGGCACTTCAAAAGGGACTATAAATATAAAGCTCCCGAAAAAGAAAAGGGATATGCTGCTCCTTTTGCAAAGGAAAAAACCACCTCAGATGAAGGTGGAGATGTGTACTTGGCTTCTTCTTCTTCAGGTACACATGTATATCATGAGGAATGGTTTATTGACTTGGGTGCATCCTTTCACTTCACTCCCCATATGGAGTGGTTCTGTGAGTATGAGAAATATGACGGTGGTGATGTCTTCTTAGGGGATGACAAGAAGGTTAGAATAGCCAGTCACAAAACATTCAAGTTGAAGTTGAAAGGTGGAAGGATTAGAAAACTTCTGAGTGTTCTCCATATTCCTGCATTGGCCAGAAATCTGATTTCTGTAAGAAAGTTGGATGATGAAGGTGTAAAAACAGTGTTGGAGAAAGATACCTGCAAGATGGTTCGGGGAGAACTGACATTGATGGGAGGAGTTTAGATTGGAACTCTATACAAGCTTTAGGGTAGCATTGTTATTGATGGATGCAATAGTTCTATGGTTCCTGAAAGTGGAGCAGAAAATATTGTGGTCACTGGAGAAAACACCATGCTATTTCATTAAAGGATTGGACATATTGGAGAGAAGGGCCTTCAAATACTTCATGGTAATGGTATGATAGAAGGTATGTCTGATTTCTCTATGGATTTTGATTTCTGTAAAAATTTTGTATATGGGAAGCAAAATCAAGTGAGTTTCCCCTCTAGTGCTAAGGGGGAAAAACATATATTAGAGCTTGTGCACAGTGATGTGTTTGGACTTGTGTCGATTCCATCACTATGTTAGTCTGTGTACTTTGCATCATTTATATATGACTTCTCAAGGAATCCATGGATATATTTTCTTAGGAATAAATTTGAAGTCTTTGATAAGTTTAAATAATTTAAGGCTTCGGTGGAAAATGAGACAAAGAAGAAGACAAAGGTGTCGAGGATAGATAATGGTGGAGAATTTTGAAAGAAGGAATTTGAAGAGTTCTGTAAGAAGTGTGGTATAGCACATTAGAAGACTAATCCATACACACTTCAAAAGAATGGAGTTGCAGAAAGAATGAACAAGACGTTGATGGAAAAGGAAAGAAGCATGCTTAGTAGTGTTGGGTTAGGACAAGAATTCTGCGCAGAGCAGGTGGAGATTGCATGTTACCTGGTCAACAGATCACATTCATGAGCATTGGAGGATAAGAATCCACAAGAGGTATGGACTGGTAAGAAACCTTCTCTTTCGCATTTGAGGGTATTTGGATGTGATGCATGTGTACATGTTCCAAAGGAGAAAAGAAGAAAGTTGGATAGTAAATCTGAAAGGTGCATCTTTATTGGGTATAATGATGGTTTAAAAGGTTATAAGCTTTGGAACCCAGAAACAAGGAAAGTTGTGTACATCTGAGATGTGGTTTTTAGAGAGGTAAAATATGTTATTAAACATGAATTCCTAGCAAAGGAACCTTAGAAGATAGAGTTTGAGCTAAAGGAGGAAGAATCAGACTCTACAATAGAAGAGGAGTAAGAATATGAGGAGCCACAAACTTCAGCTGTAAGAAGATTAGTTCAAGAAAGAAGGCAGCCATAAAGGTATACTTCATTTGCTTTCTATTCAAATTTTTCTTTATCTATTACTGGCGATGATCTAGAAGTTGTCAAGGAGGCAGTAGATTCAGAGGATGGAACACTCTAGAAAGAGGCCATGGTTGACGAAATGACATCTTTGCACAAAAATGAGGCTTGGGATCTAGTGGAGTTGTTGGCTAGAAGGAAACCCACTAGAAGAAAATGGGTGTTTAAGAAGAAGATGAATGTATAAGGCAAGGTGGAGAAATACAAAGCTAATTTGGTAGCAAAAGATTATTCCTAGGTGTTGGAAATTGATTTTGGTGATATTTTTTCTCGTATTCCCAAGGTAGATTCTATTAGATTACTTTTATCTATTGTTCCTGCTTTTGATTTTGAGGTAGAACAAATGGATGTGAAGACAACATTTCTTCACGGGGATTTGGAAGAAGAGATCTACATGAAGCAACCTAAAGGCTTTGTAGCAAATGGTAAGAATTAACTGATATGCAAGTTAAATGTCTTTGTATGGGTTAAAACTGTCACCAAGGATGTGGTATCATAAATTTGATACATTTATATGGAGACTTGGCTTCACGAGAATAAAATCAGATCACTATGTCTATTTTAAGTTAATTGTTGATCGTGTTATTTATCTGGTCTTGTATGTCGATGATATGTTGCTGGTTGGAAATGACAAAGAAATTATCTAGGATTTGAAGGCCGAATTGTCCTCCAAATTTGACATGAAATATCTTGGTTCTATGATCTACATTTTGGGCATGGAAATTAAATGAGATCGGGAAAGGAGGAAGATTTGGTTAAACTAGAGGAAGTATGTCAAGACAATATTGCAGAGGTTTAATATGAAGGATAGTAAACTGGTGAAGGTTCCTATTCCTGTAGGTGTAAAGTTATTAGCTGAACAGTGTCCCAAGACACAAGAAGAGGAAGAGGACATGTCCTGTGCTCCATATGCAAGTGTGGTTGGTAGCCTGATGTATCAAATGGTCTACACTAGACTAGACATTTCAGAAGCAGTGAGAGTATTGAGAATGTTTATGTCAAAACCAGGGAAGGAGCATTGGAGAGTAGTGAAGTGTGTTTTCAAATATTACCTTGGCACTAGTGATTATAGTTTGTTATACTAAGGAAGACCACGATTGGACAGAGTTTTGGACATTTGTGGCTTTGTTGATGCATATTGGGTTGGAGATTTGGATCAAAGAAGATCTACAAGTGGGTATGTGTTTAACCTATTTGGAGGTACAGTCAGTTGGATGAGTAAGAGATAGTCTGTAGTGGCCCTTTCAACTATAGAGTTAGAACACATGGTGGCCACTCATGCAAGCAAGTAATTAGTTTGGCTGCAGTGATTGTGTTCAAGTATGGGGTTAGTATAGCGAGCTATAAGGATAGACTGTGACAGCCAAAGTGCAATTTTCTTGGCAAAGGACTCTTCTTATCATGCAAAGATAAAGCACATTGATGTTCACTATCACTTTGTGAGGGATATGGTTGAGGATAAAAAGGTATTGCTGGTAAAGGTGGACACTTTGAAGAATACTACAGATCCATTGGCAAATTCTGTGGGTAGTGAGAAGCTCTCTTGGTGTAGAGAAACCATGGGCATTGCAAAGTTGGACCAATGACTAAGTTATCCTGTGGCCCCTGCGGAAAGAAAACAACAAGTGGTAGAATGTCGGGTGTGTGTTATATTCTTTCTCTGACTACCCCCTATGCGGGGGCACAGTAGCCCCCCCGTACGTTATGATAGGCGTAGTAAGGGGGGCAGCTGCCCCCTATTAGGGGGTAAGTAGGGGGGCAGTAGCCCCCCTGCACGGGGTCTAGGGAGGCAACCCAGGAAATTGTTTCTGGACCCTATATTAGGTGGGTGGACTTACCTATGGTTTTCTGCATGGATTTCTCTCATGATTTTGGGCACGATGATTTTACATCCATGGTATTTTGTAGATCCGTTTAAGGGAACTACAACTATGTTCTAATCCAGGCTTAATGGATTGGGATTTATGGATGCTTCGGAATGTATATATAGGTATTGTAACATTGAAAGGAGTATAATGAAAAATCAATCTGGTAGTCTTGGTTTTGGGATCTAGGGGAAAACATCTGTGTATATTTGTTTTATGTTTTATGCTTTTGGCATTGTTTATTTTGCGCTTTTTAGAATTCGTATGCAGGTAATTTTTGTATAGGGTTAAAACCTATAAAAAGGAAGGTGGAATGCCACAAAATTACATGTGAGGAAAATTAAAGGAAAATAGAGTTTTGAAAATAGAGCCTTAATGATAAAAAAATCTTTTGAGGATAAATTCACAGCTTTGTTTAGTTTAGTTTTGGATCTCCCTCTCTATTCTCTCATTCTCTCAAACTCTTTCACACTTATAGTTTTCCTGGAGGATTTTGGCATACATTGGATTTGAGGAAAGAAATCAAAAGAAGTAGGAAAGCACACGGGGACATTGGGATCAACAATACAATGAGATTTATTTGTAGGTAATAGGTTGCACGTATGATATCCTTGTTAGTTTATGGATGCATGGTATATGCATGTGATTATTTGGTTATGATATATCATTGGCATGGAGGATTTCCTATATTGATAGTGTTTTTTCCTAGCCTTTCCATTTCCTAGATAGCTATGGTATTGAGGGTTTTTCCATTGATTTGTTTTATTATTGGTTCTTGTAATTCATTATTGTTGTGGGTTGGAACAAACACTTTGGAAGTCATGGAACATCTTGGGTTGAGTTATTAGTCTTGGAGCCTAGGCTGGAAAATAAATTTGGATCCCTTGGAGGGTTAAGTTACTATTCTTGGAGTTGAGTTGGACAAACGTGTTGGGTTGTGTTATATTCTTTCCACGTAGTTAATAGGGGGTTTGAGGGGCACTCGTAACCCCACTTTATGGGGTCTGAGGCGGTGCCCCAGAAAATTTTGGTTTTGGACCCTATGTTAGGTTGGGCGGACCCACCTATGGTTTTGTGCATGATTTTTGCACATGTTTTTTTGGATGTGATGGTTTTCGGTCCATGGTATTGGACGCGATGGTTTTTCGGTCCATGGTATTGGATGCTTCGACATGTATAAATATGTATTATAACATTGAAAGGAACATAACGAAAAATTATGCTGGTAGTCTCGGTTTTGGGATCCAGGGGAAAATCTCTGTGTATATGTGTTTTATGTGTTATGCTCTCGAATTGTTTATTTTCTGTGTTTTAGAATTCATACGTAGGTAATTTCTGTATGGGATTAAAACCTACATTTGATATCAGAGAAGATTTTGCTTCAAGGGGACGCCTTTGTTGTTGAGGGGTTTCGCTCGGGCCTGTGGTAGACCCTATTTAGTGGGACATCAGGGAGATCGATTCTGGTGGTGACAGAAGATGGCGAGCAGTGGAAATATAGAATCGAAAAATTTAATGGTCATAGTTTTGAGTTGTGGAAACTCAAGATGGAGGATCTGTTGGTGGATAAAGATCAGTGTATCGTGGTAGATCCGGGTACTAAACCAACGGGTGTGTCCAATGAACAATGGAAGAAGTTGGATCAGAAGGAAAAGAGCACAATATGATTGTGTGTCTCAGATTCAGTATTGTTGAATGTATCAGGGGAAGCTATGGCAAAGGCTTTGTGGGATAAGTTAGGGACTTTGTATCAATCTAAGTCTCTGGTGAATAAACTGTTCGTACAGAAAAATTTGTATAACCTGAGGATGAAAGATGGAGACTCAGTGATAGAGCATCTGAACGCATTTAATACTGTGGTAATTCAGTTAGCCTCTGTTGATATTAAAATTTCATATGAAGATAAGTGCATCAATTTGTTGTGTTCTTTACCAGATTCGTGGAATAGTCTGGTTATTGCAATAGGCAGCAATGCAACTGCCTTGTAGTTTGATGAAATAGTCTCAACCTTGCTAACGGAGGAGATGAGACGGAAAAATATGGAGAGAAAGAATGGTGATGCCTTATCTGTATGAGGATGGTCCCAGAACAGAAACAAAAATAAGTCATCAAGTGGGATATCTAAATCTAGAGGGAGATCTAAATCTCCAGGAAAACCTGTAAAGGTGGTGTGCTGGAAATGCGGAGAGGAAGGCCACTTTAAAAGGGATTGTAAATCTAAAGCTCCTGATAAAGGAAAGGGATCTGATGAGGCGCCTTCTGCAGAGGCAAAAACCACCTCAGATGAAGTTGGGGATGTGTACTTGGCTTCTTCAAGTACACATGTAGATCATGAGGCATGGTTAATTGACTCAGGTGCATCCTTTCACTTCACTCCCCATAGAGAGTGGTTCTGTGAGTATGAGAAATATGATGGTGGTGATGTGTTCTTGGGGGATGACAGGAAGGCTAGAATCATCAGTCGCAGAAAAGTAAAGTTGAAGTTGCAAGGTAGAAGGGCTCGAACGCTTCCAGGTGTTCTACATATTCCTGCATTAGCCTGAAATCTGATCTCTGTAAGCAAGCTGGATGATGTAGGTGTAAAAACAGTGTTCGATAAGGATACCTACAAAATGGTTCAGGGAGAACGGGTATTGATGTGGGGAGTTCGAATTCGAACTCTGTACAAGCTACAAGGTAGCACTGTTATTGATGGGTGAAATAGTTCTATGGTTCCTGAAAGTTGAGCAGAAAATCTAGTGGTCTCTGGAGAGAAGAGCATGTTGTAGCATCAACGGCTTGGACATATTGGAGAGAAGGGCCTTTGAATACTTCATGGTAAAGGTATGGTAGAAGGTATGAGTAATAGCTCTCTGGATTTTGATTTCTGTGAAAAGTGTGTATATGCGAAGCAGAATCGGGTGAGTTTCCACTCTGGTGGTAAGAGGGAAAAACATATATTAGAGCTTGTGCACAGTGATGTGTTTGGACCTATGAAGGTTCCATCATTGGGTAAGTCTATGTACTATGTATCATTTATAGATGACTTCTCAAGGCATACATGGATATATTTCCTTAAGAAGAAATCTGAAGTCTTTGACAGGTTTAAAGAATTTAAGTCTCTGGTGGAAAACCAGACAGAGAAGAAGATAAAGGTGTTGAGGACAGATAATGGTGGAGAGTTTTGTAGCAAGGAATTTGAAGAATTATGTAAGAGGTGTGGTATATCATGGCAGAAGAGTACTCCATATACACCTCAGCAAAATGGAGTTGCAGAAACAATGAACAAGACGTTTATGGAAAGGGCAAGAAGCATGCTCTGTGGTATCAAGTTAGGACAAGAATTCTAGGCAGAGGTGGTGGATACTACATGTTACCTGGTCAACAGGTCACCTTCATTAGTGTTCGAGGATAAGACTCCACAAGAGGTATGGAATGGTAAGTAAGGGTATTTGGATGTGATTCATATGTACATGTTCCAAAGGAGAAAAGAACTAAGTTGGATAGTAAATCAGAAAAGTGCAGCTTTATTGGGTATAAGGATGGTTTAAAGGGTTATAAGCTTTGGAACCCAGTAACAAGGAAGGTCGTGTATAGCTGAGATGTGGTGTTCAGAGAGGTGAAGATGTTATTAAACATGAAGTCCAACCAAAGGAACCTAAGAAGATAGAGCTTGAGCTAAAGGAGGAAGAATCAGACTATACAGCAGAGGAGGAATCAAAAGATGAAGAGCCACAAACTCCGGCTATGAGAAGATCAGTTCGAGAAAGAAGGTAGCCAGAAAGGTATAGTCCATCTGACTTCTGTTCAAATTTTTCTTTGTCTATTACTGATGATGATCCTATTATTGTGAAGGAAGCAATGGATTCAGAGGATGGAAAACTCTGGAAAGAGGCCATGATTGATGAAATGGCATCTTTGCACAAAAAATGAGGCTTGGGATCTGGTGGAGTTGTCGGCTGGAAGGAAACCCATCGACAACAAATGGGTGTTCAAAAGGAAGAAAAATGCAGAAGGAAAAGTGGAGAAATACAAAGCTGTGTTGGTAGCAAAAGGTTATTCCCAGGTGCTGGGAATTGATTTTGGTGATATTTTTTCTCCTGTTGCCAAGGTAACTTCTATTAGATTACTTTTATCTGTTGCTGCTGCTTTTGATTTTGAGGCAGAACAGATGGATGTGAAGACAACATTTCTTCACGGGGATGTGGAAGAGGAGATCTACATGAAGCAACTTGAAGGCTTTGTGGTGAAGGGTAAGAATGAACTGGTTTGCAAGTTAAATAAGTCTCTGTATGGGTTAAAACAATCACCAAAGATGTGGTATCAGAAATTTGATACATTTATATAGGGACTTGGCTTCACTAGAAGCAAAGCATATCACTGTGTGTAGTTTAAATTAATTGGTGACCGTGTTATTTATCTCGTCTTGTATGTGGATGATATGTTGCTAGTTGGAAATGACAAAGAAATTATCTAGGATTTGAAGACCTAATTGTCCTCCAAATTTGACATGAAAGATCTTGGTGCTGCAAACTATATTTTGGGCATGGAAATTAAAAGAGATCGTACAAATAGGAAGCTCTGGTTAAACCAGAGGAAATATGTCGAGACAATACTGCAGAGGTTTAATATGAAGGATAGTAAACCGGTGAAGGTTCCTATTCCTGTAGGTGTGAGGTTATCTACTGAACAGTGTCTCGAGACACAAGAAGAGGAAGAGGACATGTCCCGTGTTCCATATGCAAGCGCAATTAGTAGCTTGATGTATGCAATGGTTTGTACTAGACCAGACATTGCACATGCAATGGGAGTATTGAGCAGGTTTATGTCAAAACGAGGGAAGGAGCACAAGACAACAGTGAAGTGGGTTTTCAGGTATTTGTGTGGCACTAGTGATTATGTTTTGTGCTACCAAGGAAGACAAGGATTGGACAGAGTGTTGGATATTCATGGCTTTGTTGATGTAGATTGGGCTAGAGATATGGATCAGAGAAGATTTACAAGTGGGTATGCGTTTAACCTATTTGGAGGTGCAGTCACTTAGATGAGTAAGAAACAATCTGTAGTGGCACTATCAACCACAGAGGCATAATACATGGCAACAACTCATGCAAGCAAGGAAGTATTTTGGTTGTAGAGATTGTGTTCAAGTATGGGGTTAGTACAGGAAGCTATAAGGATAGACTGTGATAGAAAAAGTGTAATTTTCTTGGAAAAGAACCATGCATATCATTCAAAGACAAAGCACATTGATGTTCAGTATCACTTTGTCAGGGATATGATAGAAGACAAAAAGGTGTTGCTGGTAAAGGTGGACACTTTGAAGAATATTGCAGATGCATTGACAAAATCTGTGAGCTCTGAGAAGTTCTCTTGGTGTAGAGAGACAATGGGAATTTCAGGGCTAGAAAAATGACTAAGCTCTCTTGTGGCCCCTTGTGGAAAGAAAACAACAAGTGGGAGAATGTTGGGTTGTGTTATATTCTTTCCACGTAGTTAATAGGGGGTTTGATGGGCACCCATAACCCCACTTTATGGGGTATGGGGCAGCGCCCCGGAAAATTTTGGTTTTGGACCCTCTGTTAGGTTAGGCGGACCCACCTATGGTTTTGTGCATGATTTTCGCACATGTTTTTTGGACACGATGGTTTTCAGTCCATGGTATTGGACGCGATGGTTTTTCGGTCCATGGTATTTCATGCTTCGGCATGTATAAATATGTATTATAACATTGAAAGGAACATAATGAAAAATCAAGCTGGCAGTCTCGGTTTTGGGATCTAGGGGAAAATCTCTGTGTATATGTGTTTTATGTGTTATGCTCTCGCATTTTTATTTTCTTTGTTTTAGAATTCATATGCAGGTAATTTCTGTACGAGGTTAAAACCTACAAAATGCTCAAGAGCCATGGAAGGATGTGGGTTGAGTTAATAGTTCCTGTAGTCCTGGACAGCTTGGGTAGAGACTGATCTAGTTGGTGTTAGTGGTGTCTAACAGTGAGGTGGAATCACTGGTTTAGGGTTACGGTGGTTTGGCCTCTGGAATCTGTAGTTTAGTTTTGTTTGGTTTATTCCATGAGATCCCACATTCATGCTTGGAATATGGTGCGAGGGTGATTGGATAAAAGAGAGATTTGGTTCAGCTCAATCCATGGCTGGGTCATAGGTGGAAGTCCTTGACTTGGTTGGTATTTTCCTGTGTTAATAAGAGCTATTATTCTATTGTGATTTATGTGTATTTATTGGTAACGTGTTGTTAATATTATGGCTGATTTGCCAAGATTTATATGTTGGCTATTTTATGGTTATATGATGCTCATATCATGTGTATATTCTATGGCTATTTTCATGAGATGATTAGCTATTTATGAGTGATGAATGTATGGACTAATTAGTGGTATTGCAACTCTGTGGAGAGGGCATAGGGCCTTGGTGATTCTCAATTGAATCTCATACTTTTATGATCATATATGCATTTATGACTTGTAGATTACGTGTTTGCAATATGTTTGACAAAATGCCTATAATCACTAGTAGAAAATGAGAAATTAGTGACTAGGTGACTAAAAACATTAGTCACCACATTTTTTCCAAGTGAAATACTACAAAAAATTAGCAATCTTAAGTGACCGAACTAAAAACGACTAACATAAATCACTAATTTAGTTGTTGGTTAAAATATGTGACTAGCTAATAAGTAATACAACTAAAATTGACTAACATGAATGACTAATTTAGTCTAAGAACAAAATTACAACTACCTAAAAAGTACTACAATAATATGAATCAGTTTTTTATGTTAGTCATCTTAATTGTGTCAAGTAAACTAAACTTACAAGTGATAGGGGATTGAAAGGTTGTTAAAGATTAGTTGAAAGGTTATCCTTCCTTAAACACTTCTTCATCCTCACATGGTGCATGGGTGAGTCAACTTTGAACTATGTATCTCTAATAATTTTTAATTTTAAAAATATATTTTTTTGAATAATAAAATTTATTTTATGTATTTTTTAAAACTCTATTCATTGAATCTAATTGGATCTAGTTCTAATTAGAAATTAATTTAAAGGAAAATTTTAATTTTTAAAACTATAATATCAAATAAAAACTACTTTAATTTCATATTAACCAACCTACATCCATCTTAACCCCGGATCTATCAAGCGTTGAGAGGGGTCCAATCTCTCGAGGTGAAAATGTTTTTTTCTAGTGCAAAACTTGAGGGAATTTTTTGACCTCGAGAGATTGGATCCCTCTTGACACTTGATAGTTATAGGGTTAATACGGATCTAGGTTGGTTATATAATACTATATAATATCTATATTTTTATTTGTCTCTTTGTTATTCACTCTCTCTATATCACCCCCCAAACATACACACACTTTCTCTCCCTCTCTTCCCCTTCTCTGTCTATCTCTCTCTTCCCCTTCTCTACCTCTCTATCCATATCCTTCTCTCTATTCCCTCCCGCTCTCCTCTCTCCCTCACTCTCTCTCCATAACTCCCTTGTCACCCCCTCTCTCTCCACCTTTCTCCCTATATGTTTTTCTTGTTCCCTCGCTCTCCTACCCACTCCAATTGCATCTCTCTCTCCTCATCTCTATCTTCCTTCCTCTCTATCCCTTATCTCCCACCTCCATCTATCTCTCCCCCCAAAAATCACTCTTCCTCTCTCTCTTTCTCTCTTCTTTCCAACTCTATCACTCTCTCCCCCCTTCCCTCTCCTTCTCCATCTCTATGTCTCCATCTCTCTCCCTTCCCCTTCTCTCCCTATCTCTATCTTCTCCTCTTCTTTCTCTTCCCTCCTCTCCTCTCTCCCTCACTCTCTCTCCATCTCTCCCTTATCACTCCTCTGCCTTGTCACTCCTCTACCTCTCCACCTCTATTTCTCTGTCTTTGTTCTTTCCTCCCTCTCTCTCCCACTCCAACTCCATCTCTCTCTTTCTCTCCTCTCTCTTCCTTCCTCTCGCTCCCTCTCTCGCCCCATCACTCTCTCTTTCTCTCTCCAACATTTTCATCGTCTCTGTCTCCCCCCCCCCCCCCCCATCACTCTCTCTTTCTCTCTCCAACTTTTTCACCGTCTCACTCCCCCTCTCCACTCCCTCCCGAACTCTCTCTTAAATTTGATCACATTGTATTGTGTTTAAGAAATTATCTAAATTAGAAAAACTTAATTGGTTATAAAATATTAAACCTATATTTTGGGTCAATCATGTCAAAGAAAATAAAATAATGAAAAATTTTAAAAAAATCATGCACTATATTTAATCTATTATAATTAGTCAATTTTCTTTCTCTCCTTATCTAAGATGGATCTATGCCAGTTCTTTTTATATATATATAAAGAACTGGCATGATCCATCTTAGCTTAATTTTATTATAACCTTATTTTAATTTCTATGGGAATATTTTTAATATTCGTGAGGATAGAGGGTTTAGATATATCTCAAGTAAAATTAATATCTATGGTAAAGTGAGGGTGAATATCTATGGTTAACAATCTTGTCATATTGTTATAAAATATTTGATTGTGAAATAATTTATGTTTTTTTGTGCATGTGGTATTGTTATAAAATATTTTGATTGTGAAATAATTTATGTTTTTTTGACATGTGGTATTGATAATCCATGTTATTGACCCATGCTATTGTAACAAAGGCTATTTTTTACAAGTTAATAATATCCACAATAATGTGGGGGTGAATATCCACTGTTGAGAATATTGTCATATTGTTGTAAATATTTTACTTTTGAAATAAGTTATGGTTTTTGGACTTGTAGTATTGATAAGCCATGGTATTGGTTTTAAAAATATTAAACCTATATTTTGGATCAATCATGTCAACAAAAATAAAATAATTAAAAACTTAAAAAAGACATGCACTATATTTAATCTATTATAATTAGTCAATTTGCTTAGTCTCATCCATTGGATCCTTAGCTAAGATGGATCTATGTTGATTATATATATGTAAATAACTAGCATAGATCCATCTTAGCTTAATTTTATTAAAACCTTAATTTAATTTCTCAACAAAAATAAAATAATAAAAAACTTTAAAAAAAAAACATGCACTATATTTAATCTATTATAATTAGTCAATTTGCTTGCTCTCATCCATTGGATGCTTAGATAAGATGGATCTATATCGATTATATATATATATAACCGGCATAGATCCATCTTAGCTTAATTTTATTAAAACCTTAATTTAATTTCTATGGGAATATTTTTAGTAGTCGTGAGGATAGAGGGTTTAGATATATCTCAAATTGTAACATTTTCCCTTTTAGATTCAATTAAAAAAATGTTGTAATATTAAATTAAAATATAACATTTTTACTATGAAATAAGTTATGGTTTTTTGACATGTGATATTGATAAGCCGTTGATTGGCCCATGGTATTGTAAAAAAGCGGATTTACAAGTTCATATTCATGGTAAAATGAGGTTGAATATCCATGGTTAACAATCTTTTCATATTGTTAAAAAATATTTGATTGTGAAAAAATTTATGTTTTTTGGGCATGTGGTATTGATAATCCATGGTATTGACCCATGGTATTGTAACAAAAGCTATTTTTTAAGTGAACAATATCTACAGTAATGTGGGGGTGAATATCCATGAAGAATCTCATCATATTTTTGTAAAATATTTTGGTTGTGAAATAAGTTATGTTTTTTGACTTGTAGTATTGATAAGCCATGGTATTGTAACAAATCATATTCACAAGTTAATAACAAGATCAAAATGTAACAAATTAGATTTTATTATTTTTATTAATTTAACTTTTTATTATTAATTGAGGTCATATTTAAATGTTTACACTCATCCCAATATCATTTTTAACTTCTTCTTCCTTTTAATTTAGCATCTTAGGCAAAAATAACAAATTCTTATTAAAAAGTAAATCATTTAACCCAATAGCAATTTGTATATTTATTTATATTATAAATATTTCTTTTATTTTTTCTATTATAAATATTTCTTTTCCTTTTCGTTTCCAGTTTAGCGTTGGGTTCAAATAAAATATTCACAGATTACAACATCACATTTTAGCACTGTATTTTTCTCTACCTTTTCAAATAAAATATTCACAGATTACAACATCACATTGTAGCACTGTATTTTTCTCTACCTTGTCTATATCTGCGTGGAAATTCTAGAAGAAGGAAGACCATCAACGTGATCTATGGATTTCATGGATTTCATGGGATTTGAACCCCAGATGGAGTTTTCATGGGAAACACCTTAGGAGAGCATCAACGATTAGATGGAGGAAGGGCAAGGTGACTGGGCATGGGGATTCAAGAAATTTCTGAAGAAGGAAGACCATCAGCGTGATCTATGGGTTTCGTGGGATTTGAAACCCAGATGGAGTTTGCATGGGAAACACCTTAGGAGAGCATCAACGATTAGATGGAGGAAGGGCAAGGTGACTGGGCATGGATTCTTTGGTAATTTGTACATGGGTATGAATTCAGACTCTGTTCTTCCCTTTTACTAAAGAGGATTTTTGTTTGTATGGGTAAATAATTTTGAGGGTTTATATGGTCAAAGAATAAATTTTATCTAGAGTTGAGGGTTTAATGATTTTGATAAGGGCAAGGTCATTGGGCGTGGATATTTTGGTAATTTGTACATGGGTATGAATTTTTACTAAAGAGGATTTTTGTCCTTATGGGTAAATAATTTTTAGGGTTTATATGATCAAAGCATAAATTTTATCTAGAGTTGAGGGTTTAATGATGATGACATTTTTGTCATTTGTACATGGGTATGAATTTGGACTCTGTTCTTCCTTTTTACTAAAGAGGATTTTTGTTCTTATGGGTAAATAATTTTGAGGGTTTATATGATCAAATCATAAATTTTATCTAGAGTTGAGAGTTTAATGATTATGATAATGCAGATCTTGATTGCACCCAACAATTCAACAAAAGACAATGCACAAGTAAGAATTTTGCATGTCCTTATTCTACAAAGGGTTTAATGATTGTGATAATAAAGATCTTGATTGCGGCCAACAATTCATCAAAAGACAATGGACAAGTAAGCATTTTGCATGTCCTTATTATACAGATTAGTTCGATCTGCCCTAACTTTTCTAGGGTTAGAATGCACGAAATTTTATTTTTTCTTTTCAATTTTTTTTAGTGGTTAATTGTTTGTGTAATGGACTCTACCATGCCCAACTTAAAAGGGCTCAAGTGATGCAAGAAAATTTTCATGTAGGAAACAAATTCTAGACCTTCGTCAAACTTTGTTACATGAAATTAAAATTTCTTATAATCATGAACATAAAATATTTTCTATTTCATCCTTACATTCTGATCTCAATGGCTACATTTTTAAACCATGTTACTATATTTTATGTAGAATATACATAGATCCATTAAAATTTACAACTCTCCCAATCTTAGGTTAATTTTAGCTAAAAAGAAGGAACTTGAACTACTTTTGCAATTTAGATTCAGTTCTTACAAACAATGATTAAAAATGGAAGAACTCAATGGTATGATAACTTTTACCCATCCATCAATTTCGAAGACCTTTGGTATTATTTTGAACCTAAACATAGAGAGTAGAAGAAGAAGAGGAGCCTAGATGAGGCGGACCCTAACCTGCTTGATACTTTTCAAAAGTTGGGCATGCCCTTGACTAAAAGAAGATATTGACCAACGTTGTTGTAGATGTTGTTTTCGACCATTTTTTCATTGCTACCATGCATAGGTGGACTCTATAGGTAGTTGAGGTTATCTTTTGTTCATTATAAGAGGTAATTTAGGAGTATATTTATCTAGTTAGGAAGTAGCTTGGCAGGGTTGTTGCTCCTGCTGATAACTATTATGTTGCATTGTATTTTTATTCTTTTAGTGATAGCTCCTTCCATTAAATCTCCAAGCACACTTTGTCACCCATGCAAATATCCACTTATTTTAGGATGAATGAGACAGATACCAGGCATTTTAGAGGACTCTTATTTCTGTAGATAAGATGAGTTATGTGAGGTGAGAGGAGTTCTGTGACATATATTGAAGGACTAACTATACCATTTTATGACACCAATAATCTCCATGCCACAGTAGTGGATCTCAATTGCACCAAGGGAGCAATGATAAAGTATTCCACTGTAAAGAATTGGTACGCAGGGGACGAGGAATGCAGATGTGGGATTTTATTTTTTTTATACCAAAAGAGGTTTGTTCGATGGAGACAAATCAAGGATTTCATGGACCTAAGTAGAGATTGGTTCAACAATCACCTGGAAATACTCAAGCATTGTTTTGAAAGGTAATGATGAAATTGGAGAATTATATTTTGTTGCCTTGAAAAATAACTATTAATAGGGGAAGAAAAAGATGATCCATATAGGGAAGAATTGCAGGAGTAGGATTGTTTCTAAAATTATATCTATAGGCAAGTCAAGGGACTGCTACGAAGGGTTAGTGCAAGTGCAACAACATTATCATAATGCAAGGAATTTTCCATAGTGGGATTTGATGCTCATCGGTTACCAAGAAGCTGCAGATACTTATCATTACATTCAGGTACAATTGAGTTGCATTCTAAAGTCTCTAATTTCATTTATTGATAATCCCTATTGTGTCCTTGTGTCTCTTAATTTAATTGTGGTATGATTGGAATGCGTTAAAAAATCAAGCATATCAATGAATCAAATAGACACCCACATGTAACTACATGTCATTGTGCATACTCTTTGTTTTTTATACAATTAGAAGTGAGCAATATGATGTGTGGACACACAAAAAATCCTATCATGCATGATGAATCCCCTTCCAATTCCATTTTCTATGGGGAAATTTTATTTTCTTTGTTTATACAGGTCATCTAGCCACATAGTGGCCACTATCGAATGTTGAGGTATATGTCATATAAATCTTTTATAGTCTACTTTATTTTATATTCAAGTATTCATTGTCTTTCATGTCTTATACTTTGCATTGTATCTTCTTTCATTTTCAGGAGAGGAACTCAATATTGATGGTAAGAAGCAACAATTGAAGAAAGAGGAGAACAATAACACTAGAGTGACAAATGCAAAATGAGAGAGAGAAGAGAATCTGTCTAGTGATACCCTTAGAGCCAATATTTTGCATAAGACATACTCATAGAGACTGATGGTCAAGCCTTCAGAGTTGGTGAATTCACTTGTAATTCTTTGGCAACACAGTAATAATATTTTGAAATGATGAAACAATATTTCATGTGTAAATTGTAGCCCAACCCATATTAAGTTCGAAACTCATATTGTAATACTTGATATTTTATATAATAGAATTTATATGGTTGAACTTATTTAGTCTTGTAATTAACATATGTAACTTTGTGTTATCATATTAGATAAACATGAACATTGTATGACATTTTCTTAAAATTTAGTCTCAAAGTCATACTAATTAATTTATGGTGATTAATAATAAACACATAAAATCAATCTAAAACTACTAAATTAGTAGTTTATATTAATTAATGATGAACACAAATAGAATGAACATATGATTAAATTAGTTGTTTATAATGATTATGAATGAATTTGAATGAAATGAATAGAAACTACTAAATTAGTTGTTTATGTAATGAATATGAAAATACCAAAAAAAGGTAAATGACTAATGCAATTGATAATTTTTTTATTATTAAATTATGAATAAATTTTGCATATATATGACTATTAGTAGCTAATTTAGAGCATCTTATAACGCAACTAAAATTTAGTCATATTTCTTTGGTCATTAATTGGTTTTAAATAATGACTAAAATTTGCATATATATGACTATTAGTAGCTAATTTACAATATCTTATAACACAACCAACGTTTTGGTCATATTTATTTGGTCATTAATTGGTTTTATCGAGGATTCATATAGTAATATATTTTGTTATATATTTGGTCATTAATTGAAACAATTAATGACTAAACCAATGAAAAATGAATGACCAAATTTATGACTAATTATACTACTAGATGGTAAAATTGAGGAACCAATTAATGACTAAGCTAACAATCACTAAAATTTGGTCGCATTATAAGATATTGTGAATGAGCTTCTATTGGTCATCGATTGAAAAATGGTCATTTATATCCAAATTTTAGTTGGTTTTTTAGTAACTAATTATTCATTCTATACTAGTGAATGTTCTAGGTACTCTAGGTCAAGTTTCACCTTCAAGATTGTATGTCTAACATTGTTGTAATGCCATTATTGATTCTAGGAAGTTAGAGGAAGTTTTTGGTAGTGGTCTGGAGGCTGACCTAGAATCTAGGCTCAGATTTAAGGACCACATGCTCCTAACTAAAAAAATTCGGTTGTAACTGCTTGGATGCATGCTTTTGGATGTGGTTGGAGGCTTCCAACCACATGGAGGACTTGTTGTGGGATAGGTTGGGGACCCATGTCAGAGAAAAGGGTGTCCATCTTAGGTTTTGGAAACCTAGGGTGGTTACTCAGTCTCTGAGTGACCTGTAGCCCCTATAGAATTTTATGAGATGCAAGTTTCTCTTCCTTGGTCAACCCCACTTCCTTAATGGAGCCTAGGAGGTCAGGTCATGTCATAGTGATTACTCCTCTCATGTTTACCTTGATAGGCCAGTGAAACTAGGTAAATGTAGCAAGGGTGGTTGCAAAAGGGTATTTGAGCTCTAAGGTTCAACACTTGGACTTGATGGGAGGAATGTGTTTGTCATGCATGCATGTTTGTTGTCTATTTGTTCATTATGCATGCATTGTGATTTTCATTGATGTAAGTAGTGTTTTCATGTAGAGGTTGATGATTTCAACGTTGATATATATATATATATATATGAATTAATTTTTCAAATGAGATAGCCTCCCCTTAAATTGAAAGTGCTACGTTGATTATGTTTATATTTGTTTATCTAACATGATATGCTTGCAAGAACTAGAAGATAAAAGATGACAAGCAAAATGGTGGATATAGTTCACGTGATTCTCTCTACAGATTAGATGAACAACATGGTGATGAGTACTCCCCTAACATAGCATATACTTTGAAAAGTTTGAAAGTAAATATTAGGAGATGTAAGGCATATAATGACAGGATCATTCAGTCACAAGAAACACTTGCTAGGGCAGAGGAGAAACAATCAGAGGTTAATGTAGTTATTCTTTAGAGTCTACTAGATTTGCAGAGACAAGAACTGCTTAGGATCAGCCATGGACAGGATGAAAATACCAATGGGGCATATGGAAGCAGGTCTCAACCAGGATATAGGTTTGACAAGGATGATACAGTAAGAGATGGTAGGATATCAGATACAGATAATAGGAGGATTAATTATCATGGGTTTTATTCTAGTTCTAGTTCAGAGAGACAACATCGTCATCACCGTCACCATTTGTATAGGAGGATTGAGAAGCAGTAATTTACATAGGAGTTCAAGAAAGAAAAGCCTCCTATAGTTGATGGGAGAAATGAAGAAATTATAGGATGCCAAAGCTTGGTTGCTTTGGATGAATAAGTTCTTCTGGTTACATGATTACTCAGAGAATATGAAATTTAGGATAACTAATTTCAACGTTAAAGGGAAAGTAGATATTTGGTGGGAAGATTGTTATAAAATTAATTAATGGAGCAATGAAATACAAAAAATATTATGGAAACAAAAACATAAAAACACATAAAATAAGAGAGACACAGATATACATGCTTCACTCAATTTGGGCTATGTCCAGGAAGAAAAAACTAGTCCTTCATTTTATATTATCCAACAAAATGAAGAGATACAACCTAAAACAAATCCATTGTAATTTCCTATTTTTTCTCACACAATATCCTCTCTCTTTCTCGCTCAGAATAATAATACATAGCCACAGTAAAATTCCCTCCTATAAGAAAAGGGTTTCCTTCTAGGGAAAAAATCCTAAATCAACATAACTTCTATTGTCAAGTCATTCACCTAATGAACGACCTAGATTGACTACGAAATTACAATATTTTACAACAAATTTTTTCATCTATTTTTATCTTTGGGGTCACTTTCCCCAAAGTCATGCCAAGCACGGGAATCATAAAAGTCATTTTTGCAACCCCCCCACCACCCCCTGCACCGCCCCCCAGCCCGCCTCCCCCTCCCCCCCCCCTGCGTTTTGACCCCCCTAACGTCGATTAAATGGGTCACGTTGCCACCTCGTTAGGAACATAGATCCAATGTGGTTGAAAGAAAAACCTTTGAAAAATCAGGAAGATAATTATGCTCTTATTGACGGTGCTAGACCTGCCAACATTTATGGGATCTCCTCGGTATGAAGTCCCAACTAGACCGCACACCATTTGGTGCGGGAGTCCCATCCGGTATGATGGACCGATTGCCATTACCTTAAATGTTTTCCTTAGATCTTGATTGTCATCACATGGGAGTGATTTTCTTGCCTAATAACAACAAGGTTCATGTTCTTAGTGAGTACTAGTGTTACTTGTTTCAAGGTTATTTCACCACAGAGGAAGAGGGTGGGAGTGAGTCTCCAATCGGAAGGGAGGAAATCCCAACTCTGTCAGAGACACACAACACAACAGAACATGCACATCTTCCGGAGGAGAAATCCACATGAATGTGGCAGTCATGACACAATAGGGAAGATATCATGTACATCACCCAACGGCTCAGTCCACGCGCGTGCAACGATCGTTATAACAAGTTTAAGTGAAAGGTTATGCCTAATGTCTGGGGAGGTAACCAACAAAGGTAGGAAAAAGTTAGCAACTTATACAACACATTTCCATAAATATATGTATTAGTGTTGTGGGGAAAAATGACTATGCAGGATGATCCTATCCACCTAAGGTGTGACAGCGCCTTAGCAACAAACGAATACAGCTATTATGATTTCTTCCTTTATGAAATGTAAAAGAGGGGAGATTGGTAGACTTACCGTTTTCTTCCGGTTGTCCCTCGATCTAGATCCTCTTCTCTTTGTGTGTCCACAGCTACTTTTCTCCTCGCTTGGTTAAGAGAACAGCTACTTGAATCCCACGAGATCACAAGAGAACAGCTACCTGTGACAAGAGAACAACTACTTGCGCCAAGAGAAGAAAACAATGGAAAGGCAAATATACATATTCATAAATGATTCAGGATTAGAAGTAAATCAAATACACTAATGCAATCATACAAAATACACCAGCATATAGGAAAGAATCAAGATAGCTTTATTGATAAGTAACAGGGTTCAGGAAGAGATACAACCCATAGGGCTCCAATCCAGCATCTCCTTCCCAGCAGAATGGAATTCCTTCTTCAGCTCCCTTCAAAGCATTAAGCACCCAATGTTTCCAGCCACAAACCAACAACAATTCTTTGCATTCACAAAATTCCAGCCTTTAGATCCCATGGAGGTGAGATCCATATATAGATATTTGGAGAGAGGATGAGTCAGCTTGAGATCTGACTAGTGTCCTCTCCCTCTGTCAGTTCTTGAGTCCACTTGGAGGTTCTTGCTTCCACTTGGAGATTTGGAACCTCTTACTCATCACCAGTCGAATTCCCTGATGCAAGTGTCATTTTGGAAGCTTCCTGAGCATTGACACCTTGAGAAATGAGCCTGCCACTTGTCCAGTTACGCTCAACGCAGGTAGCCTTTCTTGCAGTTGACATTCAACGCAGGTAGACAGTGGAGCAGTTGACATTCACCGCAGATGCTCAGTGGAGCAGTTGACATGATCCAGAATTGGCTTGTTTTTGAGTGTTTTCAGGTGGAGAACTTCTGTGAATTGCTGTGGTTAGTTGGCCTTGTTCCTCTAGGGGTAGGAAAAACATGTTTAGGGACTTTGGATCCCTTAGATTATGGACATTTCATCCTCGAGGCTGTAAGGCACAAAAATGTCTATAACAGTTGCCCCCTAAAGTATGAGGCCGTTTATCGGGTGAAATGCTTTATCCAGGAGGGTCCGAAGTTCATCCATCTGCTGGGAGGAGACCTGTAATAAAATACAATACAATACATTATGATTCATTCTGCTTTCATGATCTAGCTGAGGTGGGCATTCCCATGCTCAGCTTTATAAATTCATTTTTGTAGATAGAACAGACGATCGTCTGATGGTAGACTGATAATTTTGGTGGAATTATCATCCTTTGAGTAGGATGATCATCTGCTGCAATGATGTACATGTCAAATGTCTTTATCTTTCCTGAATATATATCGCAGCCCGGATGGATGAAAATAGATCCGGGGTCTTCAAACTCGTTCGGTCTTCACTCTAAGTATAAGTCGATCCATGTGAGAATTGCGCTGAAGTCGAACATGGAAAGACAACGCTTGATTACCGGTCAATGATGTAAACCGTTAACAAGTGTGAGAGGAATCACCGATAATGATAATCACCCTCAAGGTACTGCAGTAAAATTCACGTGGTGTGAATAAAGGACTTGGCGTCGAACACCACGCAAAATCTTCTGGTCGAAGGTCATTGATGTATACCTGTCGCCGGAAGTGAGAAACTTGCCATTAAGGCATGCAAGCTTCAAAGTACTGAAGGGGTTGTTCCTAGATCAACTCCTTGGATAATGAGCTGATGTCGACAAGAAGCGATCCGTCACAGGAGGGCCTTAATGAATCCCACATCAGTGACACGAAACGGAGCTAATGATTTTAATGGAGGTGAAAACGATCTGTGACATATGATTCAGGGTGGCGGTCATGGATGGATGAAGGATAATGTATGGCAGTGGATGGGACCCGGTTGACTCTTTCTGAACGACTTCTCTTGAACATATGGCGACACTGATGCGATGGATTGGTAGCATTACCCCAAATATGGATGGTATGGCGAGACCATGGTGATGTGACCGGTGAATGAAACAACCCAACCCGAATGTGGTACGGAGGAAAAGTGTCATGTTCAAGAGCGACCTGCTACCATCAAAGTTTTCTTGATTTTTCCCAATTTTTCCCCAGTCATTGCTGACCAGTACCTCTTTATTTTTGTCAAGCTTGAGGAGGATAACATATGCTTGTTCTATAACCTGCCCTTCGGGCAAGCCCATCACTATGTTTTAACGAGCCTAGCGATAGGGAAAGTCGTTCTCGTCTAAAGACAAGTTTGTCGCTATTTAATAATTTTAACGAGTCTAACGACAAGGATAACTCGGTCCTTTTCATTTTTAGAGAGTCTAAAAAGGTACATAAAGTAAACTCCAAAATTCCTTTTTCGTCATCTAATCCCTTAAGTCCGAAAAAGTATAAAACAATACAGAAGGGATGACTTTTTGATAATCTTTAACGAGCCGAACAAAACAAGCGCTCGATCTTTTTGTGCAATAATCCCTCAGGTCCAAAAAGATTAAAATCTAGAGGAGGGATAGCACTTCTGGTCCTTTAACGAGCTGGAAGGCCAAGACTCGGCAATCTTTTCATATTTTACGAGTCAATTGAAAAGAGCTTAAAGAAGACTCGTCTTTTGAGGAACGAGTGATAAACAGGGATAGCAGCAAATTCCAGGTACAGGTCGGAATTTTCCAATCACGGCAGTGTCACAAGGATGGCTAGGTGAAATCACTCTTCGCAGCTGTTCCTCAAAATGGGTAAACAATCACATGGGGGTGAACGATCGGCCAAATGAAAAGTGGAGGTGGTAGGTGCAAACACGACCAAGGTTTTTATGGCTGATAAATTTACGATCACAGTGGTTATTTACCGGGATAGGTTCATTTTTTAGTTAAAAATGAGCTTAAACACTGGAGGAAACTTTGCTCACTGCTTTTATTTATTTTTTAACGAGCATGAAGACTGCGCTAAAACTGCTCGGATCTTGCGTTTATTTTTTAACGAGCATGAACTTTATGCTAAAACTGCTCGATTATATGTTTGCATGCCCCCAGCATAACAACGCAAATCGAGGTGCATGCCCCCCAAGCTTCATTGCATTCAACTTGGTGGTTGGAATGAAGGTTTACCTTTGAGATTTGGAAAGGAGATCATTTCATTTTTTAATGAGGTTGGGACAGTAAAAGAACTATCCTCATGACTCCTTGTTTCATTTTTTAACGAGGTTGACATGAGATAAGAACCGTCCTCGGAGTCCAAATGCATTAGATATAGAAGGTTTCATATTCTACTGTGGCCACTTCCACCAGATTACTCGAAGGTGGTAGGGCAAAAGTACCCATTAAGGCAGGGTCTTTTAGGAGACCTACTCCGATATCTTGAAGCGAATGGTTGCTTCCATGGATCATGGGAATGCTTCCTGTAACTTGTGAACCATTAGGGAGGAAGTCCTGTTGGTCGATGATCGTAATCCCTCCTTGAAAAGGGAATGCGATCTTCCTAAAATAAGTCGACACAACAGCTGCCATGGCATATATCCATGGTCTTCCCAGTACGATGTTGTAGTCAAGATTCCCATCGATGACTTCGACATCTATTTCTACTGTTTTTCCTCCTAGTTCAACCTTCAAGTTATTAAGGATACCCAACGGGGTATATGTCCTTCCATCGAATGCTTTCAATGTCGTCGAAGATCGTGACAAGGTCGGAGATCCTAAAGTCTTCCAGCAACTCATCGACATAATACATGTAGATGCCCCCTCATCAATAATTGTTCGGTGAACAGTTTTGTTGAGGGCTTTCACTTGAATAAGGAAAGCTAGTTGAGCTGGTAACTGGGGATCGTATCCTTTGTGATCAAAAGATACAAGATTGGAATCCTTAGGATCAACCCCACCAATAGCTGATAACAAAGCCTGCCTTTGGGATGGGCAATTTTGTAGTACCTCAAGAGTCGACATAGCGGATGGCGATTGAGCCAAATCTTCCACTATGTTATAATGCTGCGCCGCCCTGGCGCGAGGATTAAATGTCGACTTGTGTACTACTCCCTTTGGCGGTTTTATTGTTAATTCAGGAATGATGGGCAGTACAACTTCTGTCGAAGTTGTTGTCGAACTACTTGGTTGATCTTTACCTTTGTCGTTCGACAGCTGCGGATTCCCATAATCTTTGTTCCTTGTCGAAATCAAAGCATCATTCTGCTGTTTTGAAACCGACAACATAAGTACTTGCGACGGGGAAGCATTTCCACTATCAACCAGATTTTGACCTGGGTTGGGAAATGGATCAGTTAACACAGCTGAGGTTTGTGAACTTTTAAAGAACCTTTTCAACTCAGCTTTGAATGGGCAATTCTTTGTATAATGATCCTCCTCATCACATATTTGACATGGATAATTTAGTTTCCCTTTCCCAGGAGGGTTTGAAGAAGTTTTTCCAGGAGATGACTCACCCTGTTTCTTCTTCTTCCCTTTGTTTTGCTTCTTCTTGCTTCCTGGTTGATTGGTTTCTTTGCCTTTATCTGCTGATACGGCATTTACTTCCGAAGCAAGAATTTCTTCTTTTGCATTTTTATCCGAATTCTTACGGGCTTTCTTAGACGAAGCCTTTATCGATTTCGCGTTTGCCGTGCCAATCACGCCATCACCGGCATGAGAGTCACTATTGGATTTAGGAGGAGGAATTGAAAATTCCGGTCTAGGGGCGTCAGGTATTTTGTCGTAGAGCGTGCCAGACTGAGTATAAACTAAGTCTAGCTACTGCGCACGAGCGATAACTTGCTCCTCTGTTACGACTCCCCCCTTTGCCACATCTTTCGTTATAGCAGGAAGTAACGACTTTATAAACCATTCAGCTAACAGCTGATCGGGAACGTATGTTTTAACCATCCTACGACGACGACGTCATTCATGTATATGATTGGATATATGAGTAGCAGTTGTTTGTTTAAAGTTGGTTAATATTTCTGTTCCCGTTTCATACCTTATCGGTAATTGAAAATGGGTTAAGAAAGTCGTGGCTAGGGAGCTAAAATTTTCGAAAGAGGCTCTAGGTAATTCAATATACCATTTAGCCACTGGACCTGTCAATGTCCTCTGAAAAAGGCGAAGCCTTATCGAATCATCGTTCAGGGTGTTCGACGAACACCACAGATGAAAAGTCATCACGTGATTCGATGGGTCTTCACCTGGATTTCCATTGAATTTAGGAATGTCAGATGGAAGTTTGTGAGGAATCGCTGGCCACCAAGGGGCATAAGCAATCGGATCGTTGGTTAACTGGTGTAAATCGGGTAACTCTAAAGTTGCCACAAATGGCAACTGTTGATTCAGGTTAGGCGAAGCATAACCAGGGTACGATGGAATCGCTTGAGTGGTGGGTCTTTGCATACCAGCATAATGTAATTGATGTTGGTATGACTGATACGGTTGGTGGACTTGACCACTGTAAAGCGGTTGGTTTTGACCGTTTTGAATATACGGTTGTCCACTGTTTGCAAAGATCTGCTGCTCAGAACCTTGGTACACTTGCTGGAATTGTGGTTGTTGGTATTGCACTAGCCACGGTTGTGAAGCCATGTTCTGTTGCGCTATGCTAACCGTTGGACCAAGGTGTGGGGTAATTATACCCGTTTGGACCTGTGTCACCCCACCAGTTGGCGATTGTGGTTGTGACCCATGGTCAAGGGGCTGTTGCATTACAACCTGAGAAATTTGAGGTTGACATGCAACAGGCATTACTTGAACTTGTGACATTGTTACAATAGCCGGTGTGGTTGGGATGTTCGTCATAGGTACACACTGTTGCATAGAATATACAACCCTTGGTTGTTGAGGTAGCATAGGTACCCAACCACTTGATGTAATTCCAGTATAACCTGAATATTGTTGTGAACTCCCGTATGGATACCCTCCCGGAGGGGGTAATGAAAGGGCATACTGCCCCCCATACGGTAGCAATTCGGAACTCAAGGGGATTGATTGTCCTTGGGGACTGGATTGCCCAAACTGACCTCCAAATGGATCAATCTGGCGAGTCTCAACATAAGAGTTGCTGGATATTATTCCGGATGAACAAACTGGAACAGACCACACTGTCGAAATAGTCCCTTGGTGGACTCCTTCTAGCTGTTGCGAGCTAGTCGGGACAGATGGTATGCCGGCAAACATTGTCGGAGTGACAGCAGGGGCTTCCGCTGTCACTGTGTCATTTGACACAGTCCTGGATGTTGACGGTTGTTCAGACATTTTAAGTCTATCCAATAGATTGCCTAGTGATTCTACAGGAACTTCCACTTGTGGTGGATTAACTTCTGATGAAGGAAATAGAGTGACCCCTACTCCAAAATGGGTTGGAGTACTTGCTTGCGGATCCTCTACAATTTCCTCTATCACAATCAAACCAGGTGGAAGAGGAAGACCTTCAGGTCCGTAAAATATTTCTGGTGCCGAAGAAGGGGTTGTTTTGATAGCGACAGTTGTTTGAGGAACAAGACTCTTTGAACCGGTTGCAGATGGAACTGGCTCAGTAACACGAGTATTTGCCCCCAAACTAGGATCAGTGTTATTGTCCCTCTGTGGCTGTTGAACTTCTTCCATAGAGGTAGGGATTCCAGAAATGTTTGGAGTAACCGGAACCTTAGATGTAGTTGGAACACTTGTTCTAACTTTGATAGGAGATTTTGAACCGGTTAAACGAGTTCGCTTTGTCCGTACTGTTTTCGATTCCGGAGACAAAGATGGTTGACTCATAAGCCTCCATGAATGACGGGGTTTCAATTGACTTTCTTCCACGATTTCGGATTACTCGATCAACCAAAATAAAAAAAAAGGGGGAAATTGGTGTTTCCGAATTGAATGAATTTTATTAGACGCTTTAGACACAACTTGCTTTTTCACTTTTAAAGAGTCGAGAAAAAGCTAAAGATGACTCTAGTCTCCTTCGATGTTTTAACGAGCCCGAAGTGACAAATGCTCGGATGGACTTTTTCTGTTATAGAGTCTGAAAAAGGCCAAAAGAAACTGCTCTGGAGATCTAGGCAGAGGGTGTACCAAACTTTTCGCAAAACCACAGAATACTTTTTACGGTACGGGTGGTCGATCTTCGTGAATGCTGTGTTCACTGCATTGCGATCAGTAGGGCGGCCGACACGGCTTCCTAAGGATAAAAGATATATGCCTATAGGGGTCTCCCAATATATACGCGACGGTACGTGGGAGCACAAATCCGTACTAGCGCTACCGTCTCTCAGGAGGAATCACCCACCTTCTTCGAGATCGACAGTCACTAGGCTTAACGACGCCAGAACACGTCTCTAGCCTAGACCTCTATGTTGTACGTTATGTTACAAAGCGTTGTTAGGTTCATTCAGTTTATTTTAGGTTGATCTTTTTAAAGTTTGCCTTTCAAGGTTCACCACGAGATGTATGATACAAATTCCTAAATGCAGTCTAAGATGATAAGCAGGCTTTATTATCTTTCAACTTTGAAAATCCTAGCTACTAAGGGAAAAGAAAGACAATATCTTTTCTCAAATAGAAATCAGCACACTCTAATGCACTTTCCCTAAATCCAACATGCAAACCATCAAATGAAAAATGCACAATGCAGGTGTTTGTTTTCCACTTTCTTAGTATAAATGCCTACAAAGAAAGTCTTTTGCACAACTTTGAATTCGCTTTTAAAATGATCAATACAAACAAGCTCACTCTTTCGAAAACAACAAGGGTAGAAGAGATTACAATCACTTTGCTACTTTCGAAATAAAGACTTGTTTTGACACTTAAAAGACACAAATCCAAACCAATAAGCAAAAGTAAATCTATAATCAATCTGCAAACAGCCAATGAACTCTCTTCTAAGACCACAATCGAATCTGAATCAAAGGCTACAGGATGACTACTTTACTCATGCAAAGTAAGACTGTAAATGATGCCACAAACACATAAAAAACATTCACAATCTTTTTGTACAAAAGAGAGGCGGAATCTAAGCAAAGAAAAGCTTATTAGACTGGTACCTATGCTGGTTAAAGGCTGCAAAAAACAGAGATCAAAACAGGGCAACAGAGGACAAAGAACCCCAGCTGCACAAGGCCAAACTGGTTCAGCGCAGCCTCAACACTGAGGACTTGAATTTCAGCGCAGGTAGCCCCTTTGGGACCTGCGTTGAAATGCATACTACCTTCACAGCAGTTGCGCTGAAAGAGAAACTCTCGTTTCCCTTGGGTTTTGGGTCATAAAATGCTCAAAAATCAACTGTTTCAGGCCAAATCAGAAACACAAGCAAGGTATAAACAGAGGGATGCTTTGAGAGGGTACTAAAGACTATCACAAAGGATCATCAAATCATTTGTGGATCTATTTTAGATCATAGACAAGTCCAACAACTGGATCAAAACAGCAACTTTCTACTTTGCATCCGGGAAAGATGTAGTTCAATAGTTACTGCCAAGTCTATGAAGTAAACAAATGACGAAAACACAAATGAAATGAATAAACAAGTTCTTCCCCAGCGGAGTCGCCAATTTGTTGTAGGGAAAAATGCCTATGCAGGACGATCCTATCCACCTAAGGTGTGACAGCGCCTTAGCAACAAACGAATACAGCTATTATGATTTCTTCCTTTATGAAATGTGAAAGAGGGGAGATTGGCAGACTTACCGTTCTCTTCTGGTTGTCCCTCGATCTAGATCCTCTTCTCTTTGTGTGTCCACAGCTACTTGTCTCCTCGCTTGGTCAAGAGAACAGCTACTTGAATCCCATGAGATCACAAGAGAACAGCTACCTATGACAAGAGAACAGCTACTTGCGACAAGAGAAGAACACAATGCAAAGGCAAATATACATATTCATAAATGATTCAGGATTAGAAGTAAATCAAATACACTAATGCAATCATACAAAATACACCAGCATATAGGAAAGAATCAAGATAGCTTTATTGATAAGTAACAGGGTTCAGGAAGAAATACAACCCATAGGGCTCGAATCCAGCATCTCCTTCCCAACAGAATGGAATTCCTTCTTCAGCTCCCTTCAAAGCATTAAGCACCCAATGTTTCCAGCCACAAACCAATAGCAATTCTTTGCATTCACAAAATTCCAGCCTTTAGATCCCATGGAGGTGAGATCCATATATAGATATTTGGAGAGAGGATGAGTCAGCTTGAGATCTGACTAGTGTCCTCTCCCTCTGTCAGTTCTTGAGTCCACTTGGAGGTTCTTGCTTCCACTTGGAGATTTGGAACCTCTTACTCATCACCAGTCGAATTCCCTGATGCAAGTGTCATTTTGGAAGCTTCCTGAACATTGACACCTTGAGAAACGAGCCTGCCACTTGTCCAGTTATGCTCAGCACAGGTAGCCTTTTGTTAGGATATTCCGACACATAGGATATAGTTAAGTTCAACTTCGTCTAGTATAGAGTTAGGTTAGAGTTAGGTAAAATGTGTTTCTTTACCGTTGTACATTTTGTAACTTACAATCCGACGGTCACGATATGTAGTGATCCGACGGTTCACTCTCACCTCGGTATTACCGACACTTGATCTGTGGCTTGACACCCGATTGGTCCATGAGTTCTATTTAAAGCGCATGGAGGGTCATTGTTCGTGTAATCCGTGCATGAGAGAAGCTTATGTAAATTTTCATTCTTTGATTAATAAATTGCCTGTAGTACCCACGTTGGGACAGGCCGTGGACTGTTTCCCTCCTTGCACTTTGAGGGTTTTAACCACGTCAAAAATACTGGTGTATTGATTTGAGATCTGGTTGTGAGCGGTGTCCTTTTGGTATTCTTTCTGAGGAACTTACCCTGTAAATTCCTACACCTTTGTTGCAGTTGACATTCAACGCAGGTAGACAGTGGAGCAGTTGACATTCAGCGTAGATGCTCAGTGGAGCAGTTGACATGATCCAGAATTGGCTTGTTTTTGAGTGTTTTCAGGTGGATAACTTCTGTGAATTGCTGTGGTTAGTTGGCCTTGTTCCTCTAGGGGTAGGAACAACATGTTTAGGGACTTTGGATCCCTTAGATTATGGACATTTCATGCTCGAGGCTGTAAGGCACAAAAATGTCTATAACAATTAGAACACCTAAATGATTTCAATTGTTTAACACAGGTTAAAGCAACATGTATTACAAGTGTTCAATATTAATCTTACAAACAATTACAACACGTGTGAAAACGTGTTGGCCTATTATCAGGCTTCTCAATTAAGCGAAATTTCCAAGACACATCGATACACCATACATTACTAACCCTGAAGGCGGGGTGTTGGAGACACTACTCGCTCCTCAAAGAAAATATTAAAGACTCTCAAGGCTATGTGGGAGGAGGCAAGGTGAAAAGTCCTTTCCATGTACAAATGAGGGGGTATTTATAGCTAAGGGTAAAACTGGCCCTTGTGATTTTTTGACATCCCTCATGATTGTTTGACTTATTTGACTCTTCAACTTTACATGATTCTTTATATGACATGTGGACCTCTTGGACTTCCATGTTACATTAAATTGATTTACACAGTATGGCCCAAAGTAGTGATGTGTCCGACATGATTCATGACACGACTCAACATGAAAATGCTGGTATGTTCATGCTGTTGCTGGTGTGCATGTCGAGCTGCAGTGCTGCTAAGTAATGGGCGTGCTCTTAGTGTTTCACAACTTCACCTCCGTATGGAAAAGTGTGTGGAGCCTTTGATGGTGATTGGTGTTTCCTTCATGTTGCATGTGCATGTTGTTTGAATGATTATACTTTTAAATGCATTGTATGTTCGCAAAGAATTCTCGTCACATGCATCGTACATTCGTTTGCTTACAAACACATCTCCTTGCATGTACTCTCCTTGTTCATCCCATCTGTCGTCGTGTCATGTCTTATACATATACATGTATTTGCAATCACTCATGATGAGATGACATCAAACCCATAAACGTCTTAGTCTACCATGATGCATTGTTATTCACTTTTGGATGCAAGTGACCGGGAGAAAGGACAAGGCTATGAAACTGCACAAGGCAAGTTTCAAGTTGGGATGTGGGCTCTGAACATTATTGGTGAAAATTGCACAGAGGTCACCAAGAGAATGAGATGGAAAATCTGGATCAGCAGCGACTATCCGCAGGATCTAGCTCGGCTGAAGGGAAGATCTACATAATTTCTAGAGGGAGGTAGGGTGGGAAGTTGAGGGGATTGGTAGAAAAAACTGCACAATTCCTAGAGGGATTTAGCTGCAGGCTTTAGGAGGCTTGGCAGAAAAAACTGTGCAAAAAAAACTGTGCAATTCCTAGATGGAGCTGGCAGTGGGTAGTGGGATGGCTTGGCAGAAAAAACAACGGAATTCTTGGATGGAGCTGGCAGTGGGTAGTGGGATGGCTTGGAAGCAAAAACAACACAATTCTTGGAGGGAGGTGGCAGTGGGCTGTGGGTTACTGGTGACAAAAAATACGAAATTATTGGGAGACTGACCTGCTTAATACCTGTACGCAGGTTCTGAGCTGAATGAGATGTTGGGTCGCTAAGGGGCTTGCTCATAAATCTGTGCAGTTTTTTGGGTGAGGAGCTAACCAACTGTCTAGGTGGCTAGCTAGAAAAATAGCACAATTCTTGGAGGGAGACAGGAACAGGCACTGGGTGTTTTTCTGGTCTATCTGCGCAATTTCATCAGTTAGTGGAGCGAGTAAGGTCTGCAGCTTCTATGAAATTTTTGAGGGGAGTGAGTCCTGGGGTCACTGCTCAGTCAAACTCTCCTATTGACCAGCAGGAGCATTGGCTGATCAGCTTGCAGGTAGTGTAGATTGAAATGGATTTTTGGACACTTCTGTGTTGTTCTGGATGAAATTTGGTTGAGTTGATTACAGGGTGGAGGTCCGGATGTTAGAGTGTGATCTGGTCATCAGAAATTCAACAAAATAACTAAGTGTGTGAGCAATTGAATTTGTGCATATGCGACGTTTAAAACACACGCTCAACATAACTTCATGACAATATGCCTCAAACCATCAAGACAACATATGCTCAACATGACTAACCTACACTGCGAATGACAAGCATGACGCTTGTGATAGATCGTTGAACGACGTGAACACGCTTGTGTGCATACAACTTCGTGTGTGAGTGGGATAGATGTGGAAATAGCGAATATAACATGTACACATGAAGCGAGGACCTTGTGAATAACTAGAACATGGATGTAAGCATGGAATTATGTTAAATTGGAAACTGGGGCCAAAATCCATGTGGGTTAGCTTATTTATGGCAACATATATTTTTATTGGATCCCTGTTGTCGAGAGGTGTATGATTGATCCAAATATCATCCGATTCCGATAAGTATTTATGGAGATATGAATTTATTTTTATTATGTAATTATTATCAAGCTGACCAGCTCTTATGTAGGCTCTAGAAGCCCAAACGTCATGTCTATTCAACCTATACATTTTAGTATAAATATAAGAGGATTTGATGTCATTTACACACACTCTTTAGGTGATCTCCTCTCCATGTCTTGGGTTTTTGGAGAAGGAGAGATCCCAAAGAGATGATGCCCTAGTTGCAAAATGATGCCCTAATCCTACGCAGGTCAAGAAGACATCTATCCGCTGATAAATGATGAATCACTATATGTTGTTCAAGGAGACCAGATACGTTGTTCATCTCTATACGCTGATACATGGGAAACCTTATACAGTATACGCTATTCATGGTTATAAATAATATACGCAGTGGTATCTACATGTTGTTTATGATCAGGACGTAGGCAATAATATAACACAACACAGCAATTGCAGTGATGAAATAATATGCCATCACACAGGGCATAAATATTATTAACACGCAGGCAGAGACACATACATTGGGTCATGAATTCGTAGGCAATGGAGACAGATACGCCGATCCCTGATGATACCTCTACGCAAATTATAAATGATATTTAATTCAGATATAAAGACCTATTTACACACTGGTCATACGCTGTTCATACAGAGATATATACGATGCTCTTGGAAACATATATATGCAAGTAATGGTGACAGTTGCACGCAGTTCAAACACAGTCATGGTAACGTTGTTCATAAGGCACTTATACGCTGTCATAAGGGAAGCCGTAGTCAAGGCTTGAAGTTATATTAAGGAGCCACTGTAAGTCACTTCCAATAAAGGGAGGAGCCACAGTGAACTGCACTAAGCCTCAGTCATGAAGAAAGGAACCGTAATAGGGTTTGACTGCACCTAGTTTGGGTTTAAGGTGCAGTCACAACCTCATGGAGCAGTGGATGGTGTCACTGCAGTGAGTTGGAGTCTCGACATTCTTACATAAAGAATGGCAACAAAGAATGGTTGTAGTCTGGGCATAACATTCTCTCCCAGCATACTACAGTCTCGGCATACTAGTCATGGAGAAGATCTAGATGGTATCATTATAACAATGTCAGTGACAAGTAAAATGGCTCAAGCACTTGTGGTTAAGTAAAAGTACAGTAATGGAGACCAAACTTTTAGGTAGATCTCATGGATATGATAAAGAAGCAATAGTGAGGATCTCAGCATGATGATGGGCAAGATCATGGACATGGGCAGCATGATGATAATCATGATTAGTGCAGCATGCAGTGGTGTAGCAAGTGGATCAGATGCAGCACTATGATAGGTGAATCCATCACCTTGGAGAATCAGTTGAAGTAGAATGTCTTCAACTGATCTCATCATTATACGAAATGATCTATGCTAAATCTAGATAAGTCAAAGTGTTGATTTTTGTTGTAAATGTATTATCTCTCTCTCTCTCTCTCTCTCTCTCTCTCTACTGAACTTTGAAGATAAAAGAAGATTTGATCAAATGGTTTCCCCACACATTGTGGGGTTTGTCCCTAGCTAGCGCCACATCTTGTGTCCTCTTGTCTTGGCTTGTCTTCTGCAATTTATATTTATGTTCTATCTGCAGTTTATCTTAATGTCGATGTGATTACTAACTGTGAAAATTTAAATAAATTTCCCTAGCATAGAACATATCTAAACTTCAAAAATTAAGACCAACATGCAAAAAATTGTCCATTTGAACAGTCGAGGAAGGAGGGTGCAAAGACTCACACAAGCCCACAAAGTGAGCCTAAGTGCTTGCAAACATCAAGTAAAAGTCCAAGGGAGGCTCCAAAATTGGATGCAGGCCAAAAGTTTGGAGGGTGTTGCAGACGCTACAACACTTGGTGACACACTGGTATAATTCTAGATTCTTTGTTTTGGTTCATTGACAACACAAGGCCTTGGTCATTAAGGGAGTATTGAATCAATGTGCAGGTTACTTCAACTTTCCCAATTACCCCATGGGCATACATGGCTCACATTTTGCCAACTCTGTCAAACACAACAAAAGTTTCAGCTTGATCACATTGTTTCGAAATCGGGAATGGTAGTTTGGCTCGCGAGTTAAAAAATTTCAGAGTATAAGTTTTCATCTCTGGTGTTGTTCCGATGTTAGCAGGCCTGGAAAGTACCTCGATGGAGTCACAGAGGAACACACACATTGCTTCACTACCAACAAGCCTGGTTAGTACCCTAGTGGAGTTTCATGACTCCCCCTTAGTGTAGGAAGCCTTTCTCTTCTTTCGACTCTGATTTCTTAAAAGAGCACTATGCATAGCCACTTATTTATCTTTGGGGCAAAAGAGGGATCCGTTGCTGGTAGAGGTTGCACTGTCTGCTAATGTTTGCCACAGTGTGTTCAGCAGGATGTCCCGCTGACTCTAGATTTTAGCCACCTCGAACAAACTGATGTCTGTGTGAGTTTTCTTCATGTCCTCCAAAATGTTGTAATCCAAAGGGGGTAGACTCACTGAGGTGTTTGGGGTAATAAGGTATTAGTGTTGTCCGACAGAGTGTTCTATCTTTTGCTGCTCATGGATGTACTCTTGTTTGCTGTTGTCTTCTCAGGCTTGTTTTGTGTTTTCTGGTTTTGGACGGCTGGTGGATCAACCTTCCTCAGCAGTTCAAGATTTTGTTTCACTTCCCCAAGTATAAGGGGAGCCATTTAATTCTAATATTGTAATGATAATTTTCCTTTTGTGGCTAATTCTCAGTGTTCATATTCTATGCTACTTGCAAGCACTGATACATGTTTAACACATTCCCATAGCTTGATGCATCATCAGGCGCAACATCTTCGTCATTGTCTATATCTCAAGATTGTCCCTGCGTGTTGCTTGTTATGTCAAGTGTGTGGTTGCATATTGGTCTTGCAACTCACTTCCAGTTTGAACAAGACCCTTCTAAGTGATCATCTTCATGAAATGAACATAATTCATTGTTCACACACAGTTCGAGCTGGAACACTGAGCTCTACGCAATTTTGGTCGAGAGGCAATTGTTTCCTGATGATAGGATTCCTTGTCTCTGTCTGGGTGGTCGGCTACTCATAGATGTGTCAATGATTTGTTTCTTGAGCTTAGACACATATGTTGTCAAGTTTTTGACAAGACGAGTAGGGTTTCAATATCACATGTTTCCCTGTCCTTACCCTTACTCACTGTAGCTTGTGGCTTCCTGCTCGCATCTCTGGAGTCCTTTATTGGTTCATCATCCTTGATGACTCCAATCACGTGCAAGTCCTTTTCAAAAATTATTTCCTGTTCGCAATTTTATAACAATGTTGTTTTTGGAGCTCGTTTGACGAATTGCACAATGTTGGTCGGCAATGTGGGCATGTAGTAATTGGCATTGATGGAGTCATGAGGTTTATTATCACTGCAAACTTATTCAATATGCATAGAAACCTTTAATTGAAATATTTTACCTTTTCTTTCCCCTCCATCTTCAGGCTTCCCAATTATTTTAGTAACATGACTCGGGTCTTGTCATCAGCAAACTTTTTCATAAACATACATTTGAACACACCCTAGTTATGTATGCCATTGAAAAGAAGGCTATGAGACAATGTTGTTGTGCAAACATCCAAGGTACATGGGAACTGGTTACATGCAACATCATTGTAACGTATCTCAAGGGTCTGTAGCTATAGGTAGAAATTGTCTAAGTGATCTTCTGTCTTCACTATTCTGTCAGGGTTGAACTTTATGATCATTCTCTCTAACCACTTCGGCATCTTTTGCAAACCACTTGGGAGAGCCAATGGTCCCTAAGCCAACCATTCCAAATTTTGGTCAGCCATGTGTTATAGGGAAATCTAGTGTCTATGCAGAGCTGCTAGTCCCACTAAGATTGGTAGCTATCTTAGAAACAAACAAACTAAAGCTACTTTCGTTTTCCTTTATGAGAAGTAGATAAGAGGGGAACAAAGGAGACCAACCTCTGTCTTGCGCTTGGTTCCTTGCTTGATTCCTCTCCCTTCTGATAGATCTTTGCCACTCGCTTCCTCACCTACCCAGCTTCGAAGAGCACCTGTGGAATCAAAGCAGCATAACACTATCCAAGAATAGAGATCTACTATCATAAATAATATAGGACCAGATATATATTGACCACACAAATGTATGTATCATCAATCATACAAGAATGTGGAGGAAAACTTGAATAGCTTTATTAATATCAAGAATAGCAAAGAGGATTACAATCAATTGTTTTGATCCAGCGTCATCCTCTCAGCAGGAAAGCACTTCTTCACCTCATGAAAAGATTAGATCACCCAACACTATGATGTTACACCAAGAAACTAGCGGCGCTTCCTTACAAGATACAAAATAGCCTCTGGATCTCTGGGATGAGGGATCCATATATAGATGATTGCAGGGAGGTGAGTCAGCTTCTGAGATTTGATTAGTGTCCTCTCTCTGATAGTTCTTGATTCCACTTGGAGATTGATGATCTTTTACTCATCCCTGGGCGAATGCAGAGAGGCAAGTGTCATAGGAGAAGTTTCTCGAAGATTCCATGATCCTCCACCTCGCAAATTGACTCTGCCATTTGTCCACTCTCGCCCATCACACCCCATAGAAGGGCTTTTCAGTATGCATCACACCTCTTGTGTGCATTTAGGTGGGATGCAGCACACTTTGCCCATGGAGCAGGTGAGATGGTCCAACTTTGACTAGTTCTGAGTAGTTTTTCATGGAGAGCTTCTGGGAGATGGTGTAATCAGTTGACCTTGTTCTTTTAGGGGTTGGAACAACAATTTTAAGGACTTAGGAGCCCTTGGTTTATGGACATATATGATTGGGGTTGTAGTGCCCAAAAATGTCTATAACAGTTGCCCCCTAAAGCATGAGGTCGTTAATCTTTTGATGTCGGGTGAAATGCTTTATCACGAGGATCCGAAGTTTTTTTTGAGCTGGAAGGTGACATGTAATAAGATACAATACAATACATTATCTTCATAATATTTTCATTATCTAGCTGAGGCGAGCATTCCCATGCTTAGCTTTATAAATTCATTTTCATGTACATAAGACAGACAACCGTCTGTGTGCAGACTGATGATTTTGGTAGAGCCATCATCCCTTAGGTTGGATGATTGCCTGTGCAACAATGATGTACATTTGATGTATTTATTTTCCTGAATATATATTGCAGCCCTGATGGATGAAACTAGATCTGGGGTCTTCAATCTCGTTCGATCTTCACTCAAAGTACAAGTCGATCCATGTGAGAGATGTTATGGAGTCGAACATGGAAAGACATCGCCTGATTACCAACCAATGATGTAAGCTATTAACAGGCGCGAGAGTAATCACTGATAATGATGATGACCCTCAAGGTACTACAATACAATTCACGTGGTGTGAATAAGGGATTTGGCATTGAACACCAAGCAAAATATTTCAGTCGAAGGCCATTGATGTAAACTTGTCGCCGGAAGTGTTTTCCTTAGATCTTGATTGTCATCAAATGGGAGTGATTTTATTGCCTAATAACAACAAGGTTCATGTTCTTAGTGAGTACTAGTGTTACTTGTTTCAAAGTTATTTCACCACAGAGGGAAAGGGTGGGAGTGAGTCTCCAGTCGGAAGGGAGGAAATCCCAACTCTGTCAAAGACACACAACACAACAGGACATGCACATCTTCCGGAGGAGAAATCCACATGAATGTGGCAGTCATGACACAATAGGGAAGATATCATGTACATAACCCAACGGCTCAGTCCACGCGCGTGTGACGATCGTTATAACAAGTTTAAGTGAAAGGTTATGCCTAATGTCTGGGGAGGTAACCAACAAAGGTAGGACAATGTTAGCAACTTATACAACACATTTTCATAAATATATGTATTAGAACACCTAAATGATTTCAATTGTTTAACACAGGTTAAAGCAACATTTATTACAAGTGTTCAATATTAATCTTACAGACAATTACAACACGTGTGAAAATGTGTTGGCCTATTATCACGCTTCTGAATTAAGCGAAATTTCCAAGACACATCGATACACCATACATTACTAACCCTGAAGGCGGGGTGTTGGAGACACTACTCGCTCCTCAAAGAAAATATTCAAGACTCTCAAGGCTATGTGGGAGGAGCCAAGGTGAAAAGTCCTTTCCATGTACAAATGAGGGGGTATTTATAGCTAAGGGTAAAACTGGCCCTTGTGATTTTTTGACATCCCTCATGATTGTTTGACTTATTTGACTCTTCAACTTTACATGATTCTTTATATGACATGTGGACCTCTTGGACTTCCATGTTACATTAAATTGATTTACACAGTATGGCCCAAAGTAGGTGATGTGTCCGACATGATTCATGACACGACTTGACATGAAAATGCTGGTATGTTCATGCTGTTGCTGGTGTGCATGTCGAGCTGCAGTGTTGCTAAGTGATGGGTGTGCTCTTAGTGTTTCACAACTTCACCTCCGCATGGAAAAGTGTGTGGAGCCTTTGATGGGGATTGGTGTTTCCTTGATGTTGCATGTGCATGTTGTTTGAATGATTATACTTTTAAATGCATTGTCTGTTCGCAAAGAATTCTCCTCACATGCATCGTAGATTCGTTTGCTTACAAACACATCTCCTTGCATGTACTCTCCTTGTTCATCCCATCTGTCGTCGTGTCATGTTTTATCCATATACATGTATTTGCAATCACTCATGATGAGATGACATCAAACCCATAAACGTCCTAGTCTACCATGATGCATTGTTATTCACTTTTGGATGCAAGTGACCGGGAGAAAGGACAAGGCTATGAAACTGCACAAGGCAAGTTTCAAGTTGGGATGTGGGCTCTGAAAATTATTGGTGAAAATTGCACAGAGGTCACCAGGAGAATGAGATGGAAAATCTGGATCAGCAGTGACTATCCGCAGGATCTAGCTCGGCTGAAGGGAAGATCTGCATAATTTCTAGAGGGAGGCAGGGTGGGAAGTTGAGGGGATTGGTAGAAAAAACTGCACAATTCCTAGAGGGAGCTAGCTGCAGGCTTCAGGAGGCTTGGCAGAAAAAACTGCGCAATTCCGAGATGGAGCTGGCAGTGGGTAGCGGGATGGCTTGGCAGAAAAAACAACGGAATTCTTGGATGGAGCTGGAAGTGGGTAGCGGGATGGCTTGGAAGCAAAAACAACACAATTCTTGGAGGGAGGTGGCAGTGGGTTGTGGGTTACTGGTGACAAAAAATACGAAATTATTGGGCGACTGACCTGCTTAATACCTATACGCAGGTTCTGAGCTGAATGAGATGTTGGGTTGCTAAGGGGCTTGCTCATAAATCTGTGCAGTTTTTTGGGTGAGGAGCTGACCAACTGTCTAGGTGGCTAGCTAGAAAAATAGCACAATTCTTGGAGGGAGACAGGAATAGGCACTGGGTGTTTTTCTGGTCTGTCTGTGCAATTTCATCAGTTAGTGGAGCGAGTAAGGTCTGCAGCTTCTGTGCAATTTTTGAGGGGAGTGAGTCCTGGGGTCACTGCTCAGTCAAACTCTCCTATTGACCAGCAGGAGCATTGGCTGATCAGCTTGCAGGTAGTGTAGATTGAAATGGATTTTTGGACACTTCTGTGTTGTTCTGGATGAAATTTGGTTGAGTTGATTACAGGGTGGAGGTCCGGATGTTAGAGTGTGATCTGGTCGTCAGAAATTCAGCAAAATAACTAAGTGTGTGAGCAATTGAATTTGTGCATATGCGACATTTCAAACACACACTCAACATAACTTGATGACAATATGCCTCAAACCATCAAGACAACATATGATCAACATGACTAACCTACACTGCGAGCGACAAGCATGACGCTTGTGATAGATCGTTGAACGACGTGAAGACGCTTGTGTGCATACAACTTCGTGTGTGAGTGGGATAGATGTGGAAATAGCGAATATAACATGTACACATGAAGCGAGGACCTTGTGCATAACTAGAATATGGATGTAATCATGGAATTATGTTAAATTGGAAACTGGGGCCAAAATCCATGTGGGTTAGCTTATTTATGGCAACATATATTTTTATTGGATCCCTGTTGTCGAGAGGTGTAGGATTGATCCAAATATCATCCGATTCCGATAAGTATTTATGGAGATATGAATTTATTTTTATTATGTAATTATTATCAAGCCGACCAGCTCTTATGTAGGCTCTAGAAGCCCAAACGTCATGTCTATTCAACCCATACATTTTAGTATAAATATAAAAGGATTTGATGTCATTTACACACACTCTTTAGGTGATCTCCTCTCCACGTCTTGGGTTTTTGGAGAAGGAGAGATCCAAAAGATATGACACCCTAGCTACAAATGATGCCCTAATCCTATGCAGGTCAAGAAGACATCTCTCCGCTGATAAATGATGAATCACTATATGTTGTTCAAGGAGACCAGATACATTGTTCATCTCTATACGCTGATACATGGGAAACCCTATACAGTATACACTATTCATAGTTATAAATAATATACGCAGTGGTATCTACATGTTGTTTATGATCAGGACGTAAGCAATAATATAACACAACACAACAATTGCAGTGATGAAATAATATGCCATCACACAGGGCATAAATATTATTAACACGCAGGCAGAGACACATACATTGGGTCATGAATTCGTAGGCAATGGAGACAGATACGCCGATCCCTGATGATACCTCTACGCAAATTATAGATGATATTTAATGCAGATATAAAGACTATTCACACACTGGTCATACGCTGTTCATACAGAGATATATACGATGCTCTTGGAAACATATATATGCAAGTAATGGTGACAGTTACACGCAGTACAAACACAATCATGGTAACGTTGTTCATAAGGCACTTATATGTTGTTATAAGGGAAGCCGTAGTCAAGGCTTGAAGTTATATTAAGGAGCCACTGTAAGCCACTGCCAATAAAGGGAGGAGCCACAGTGAACTGCACTAAGCCTCAGTCATGAAGAAAGGAACCGCAATAGGGTTTGACTGCACCTAGTTTGGGTTTAAGGTGCAGTCACAACCTCATGGAGCAGTGGATGGTGTCACTGCAGTGAGTTGGAGTCTCGACATTCTTGCATAAAGAATGGCAACAAAGAATGGTTGTAGTCTGGGCATAACATTCTCTCCCAGCATACTACAGTCTCGGCATACCAGTCATGGAGAAGATCTAGATGGTATCATTATAACAATGTCAGTGATAAGTACAATGGCTCAAGCACTTGTGGTTAAGTAAAAGTACAGTAATGGAGACCAAACTTTCAGGTAGATCTCATGGATATGATAAAGAAGCAACAGTGAGGATCTCAGCATGATGATGGGCAGCATGATGATGGATAAGATCATGGACATGGGCAGCATGATGATAATCATGATTAGTGCAGCATGCAGTGGTGTAGCAAGTGGATCAGATGCAGCACTATGATAGGTGAAGCCATCACCTTGGAGAATCAGTTGAAGTAGAATGTCTTCAACTGATCTCATCATTATACGAAATGATCTATGCTAAATCTAGATAAGTCAAAGTGTTGATTTCTGTTGTAAATGTATTATCTCTCTCTCTCTCTCTCTCTACTGAACTTTGAAGATAAAAGAAGATTTGATCAAATGGTTTCCCCACACATTGTGGGGTTTGTCCCTAGCTAGCGCCACATCTTGTGTCCTCTGGTCTTGGCTTGTCTTCTGCAATTTATATTTATGTTCTATTTGCAGTTTATCTTAATGTCGATGTGATTACTATCTGTGAAAATTTAAATAAACTGCCCTAGCATAGAACATATCTAAACTTCAAAAATTAAGACCAACATGCAAAAAATTGTCCATTTGAACGGTCAAGGAAGGAGGGTGCAAAGACTCACACAAGCCCACAAAGTGAGCCTAAGTGCTTGCAAACATCAAGTAAAACTCCAAGGGAGGCTCCAAAATTGGATGTAGGCCAAAAGTTTGGAGGGTGTTGCAACCGCTACAACACTTGGTGACACACTGGTATAATTCTAGATTCTTTGTTTTGGTTCATTGACAACACAGGGCCTTTGTCATTAAGGGAGTATTGAATCAATGTGCAGGTTACTTCAACTTTCCCACTTACCCCATGGACATACATGGCTCAGCTTTTGCCAACTCTGTCAAACACAACAAAAGTTTCAGCTTGATCACATTGTTTCGAAATCAGGAAGGGTAGTTTGGCTCGCGAGTTAAAAAATTTCAGAGTATAAGTTTTCATCTCTGGTGTTGTTCCGATGTTAGCAGGCTTGGAAAGTACCTCGATGGAGTCACGCAGGAACACACACATTGCTTCACTACCAACAAGCCTGGTTAGTACCCTAGTGGAGTTTCATGATTCCCCCTCAGTGTAGGAAGCCTTTCTCTTCTTTCGACTCTGATTTCTTAAAAGAGGACTATGCATAGCCACTTATTTATCTTTGGGGCAAAAGAGGGATCCATTACTGGTAGAGGTTGCACTGTCTGCTAATGTTTGCCACAGTGTGTTCAGAAGGATGTCCCGCTGACTCTAGATTTTAGCCACCTCGAACAAACTGATGTCTGTGTGAGTTTTCTTCATGTCCTCCAAAATGTTGTAATCCAAAGGGGGTAGACTCACTGAGGTGTCTGGGGTAATAAGGTATTAGTGTTGTCCGAAAGAGTGTTCTATCTTTTGCTTCTCATGGATGTACTCTTGTTTGCTGTTGTCTTCTCGGGCTTGTTTTGTGTTTTTTGGTTTTGGACGGCTGGTGGATCAACCTTCCTCAGCAGTTCAAGATTTTGTTTCACTTCCCCAAGTATAAGGGGAGCCATTTACTTCTAATATTGTAATGATAATTTTCCTTTTGTGGCTAATTCTCAGTGTTCATATTCTATGCTACTTGCAAGCACTGATACATGTTTAACACATTCCCATAGCTTGATGCATCATCAGGTGCAACATCTTCGTCATTGTCTATATCTCCTGATTGTCCTTACATGTTGCTTGTTATGTTAAGTGTGTGGTTGCATATTGGTCTTGCAACTCACTTCCAGTTTGAACAAGACCCTTCTAAGTGATCATCTTCATGAAATGAACATAATTCATTGTTCACACACAGTTCGAGCTAGAACACTGAGCTCTACGCAATTTTGGTCGGGAGGAAATTGTTTCCTGATGATAGGATTCCTTGTCTCTGTCTGGGTGGTCAGCTACTCATAGATGTGTCAATGATTTGTTTCTTGAGCTTAGACACATATGGTGTCAAGTTTTGACAAGACGAGTAAGGGTTTCAATATTACATGTTTCCCTGTCCTTACCCTTGCTCACTGTAGCCTGTGGCTTCCTGCTTGCATCTCTGGAGTCCTTTGTTGGTTCATCATCCTTGATGACTCCAATCACGCGCAAGTCCTTTTCAAAAATGATTTCCTGTTCGCAATTTTATAACAATGTTGTTTTTGGAGCTCGTTTGACGAATTGCACAATGTTGGTCGGCAATGTGGGCATGTAGTAATTGGCATTGATGGAGTCATGAGGTTTATTATCACTGCAAACTTATTCAATATGCATAGAAACCTTTAATTGAAATATTTTACCTTTTCTTTCCCCTCCATCTTCAGGCTTCCCAATTATTTTAGTAACATGACTCGAGTCTTGTCATCAACAAACTTTTTCATAAACATACATTTGAACACACCCTAGTTATGTATGCCATTGACAAGAAGGCTATGATACAATGTTGTTATGCAACCATCCAAGGTACATGGGAACTAGTTACATGCAACATCATTGTAACGTATCTCAAGGGTCTGTAGCTATAGGTAGAAATTGTCTAAGTGATCTTCTGTCTTCACTATTCTGTCAGGGTCGAACTTTATGATCATTCTCTCTAACCACTTCAGCATCTTTTGCAAAGCACTTGGGAGAGCCAATGGTCCCTGAGCCAACCATTCCAAATTTTGGTCAACCATGTGTTATCGGGAAATCTAGTGTCTATGCAGAGCTGCTAGTCCCACTAAGACTGGTAGCTATCTTAGAAACAAACAAACTAAAGCTACTTTCATTTTCCTTTATGAGAAGTAGATAAGAGGGGAACAATGGAGACCAACCTCTGTCTTGCGCTTGGTTCCTTGCTTGATTCCTCTCCCTTCTGATAGATCTTTGCCACTCGCTTCCTCACCTACCCAGGTTCGAAGAGCACCTGTGGAATCAAAGCAGCATAACACTATCCAAGAATAGAGATCTACTATCATAAATAATATAGGACCAGATATATATTGACCACACAAATGTATGTATCATCAATCATACAAGAATGTGGAGGAAAACTTGAATAGCTTTATTAATATCAAGAATAGCAAAGAGGATTACAACCAATTGTTTTGATCCAACGTCATCCTCTCAGCAGGAAAGCACTTCTTCACCTCATGAAAAGATTAGATCACCCAACACTATGATGTTACACCAAGAAACTAGCGGCGCTTCCTTACAAGATACAAAATAGCCTCTGGATCTCTGGGATTAGGGATCCATATATAGATGATTGCAGGGAGGTGAGTCAGCTTCTAAGATTTGATTAGTGTCCTCTCTCTGATAGTTCTTGATTCCACTTGGAGATTGATGATCTCTTACTCATCCCTGGGCAAATGCAGAGAGGCAAGTGTCACAGGAGAAGTTTCTGGAAGATTCCATGATCCTCCACCTCGCAAATTGACTCTGCCATTTGTCCACTCTCGCCCATCGCACCCCATAGAAGGGCTTTTTAGTATGCATCGCACCTCTTGTGTGCATTTAGGTGGGATGCAGCACACTTTGCCCATGGAGCAGGTGAGATGGTCCAACTTTGACCAGTTCTGAGTAGTTTTTCATGGAGAGCTTCTGGGAGATGGTGTAATCAGTTGACCTTGTTCTTTTAGGGGTTGAAACAACAATTTTAAGGACTTAGGAGCCCTTGGTTTATGGACATATATGATTGGGGTGGTAGTGCCCAAAAATGTCTATAACAGTTGCCCCCTAAAGCATGAGGTTGTTAATCTTTTGATGTCGGGTGAAATGCTTTATCACGAGGATCCGAAGTTTTTTTCGAGCTGGAAGGTGACATGTAATAAGATACAATACAATACATTATCTTCATAATAATTTCATTATCTAGCTGAGGCGGGCATTCCCATGCTTAGCTTTATAAATTCATTTTCATGTACATAAGACAGACAACCGTTTGTGTGCAGACTGATGATTCTGGTAGAGCCATCATCCCTTAGGTTGGATGATTTCCTGTGCAACAATGATGTACATTTAATGTATTTATTTTCCTGAATATATACCGCAGCCCGGATGGATGAAACTAGATCCGGGGTCTTCAATCTCGTTCGATTTTCACTCAAAGTACAAGTTGATCCATGTGAGAGATGTTCTGGAGTCGAACATGGAAAGACATCACCTGATTACCAGCCAATGATGTAAGCTATTAACAGGTGCGAGAGGAATCACTGATAATGATGATGACCCTCAAGGTACTACAATACAATTCACGTGGTGTGAATAAGGGATTTGGCATTGAACGCCAAGCAAAATCTTTCAGTCGAAGGCCATTGATGTAAACTTGTCGCCGGAAGTGAGAAACTTGCCATTGAGGCATGCAAGCTTGAAAGTACTAAAAGGGTTGTTCCTAAGTCGACTTCTTGAATAATGAGCTGATGTCGAAAAGAAGCGACCCGCCATAGGAGGGCCTTAATGAATCCCACATCTATGGTACAAAATGGAGTACATGATTTTGGAGGTGAAAACGATCTGATGATACAGGGTTCAAGGTGGTGGTCATGAAAGAATGGAGCGTGAATGTATTGCAGTGGATGAGACACAGGTGAATTCTCTGAGCGACCTCTCTTGAACATATCGGCGACATTGACATGATGGATTGGTAGCGTTAACCCCAAATGTGGATGGTGTGACGGACCAATGGTGATATGACCAGTGAACGGAACAACCCAACCCGACTCGGATGCGGAGTGAAAGTGTCATGTTCAAGAGCGACTTGCTACCAATAAAGTTTCTTCAAGTTTCATCCCAATTTTTCCCCAGTCATTGCTTACCAGTACCTCTTTATTTTTGTCGAGCTTGAGGAGGATAACATATGATTGTTCTATAATTTTCCCTTCGGGCAAACCCATCGCTATGTTTTAACGAGCCTAGCAATAGTGAAACTCGTTCTTGTCAGTATGGAAAAATTTGTCGCTATTCGGTTTTAACGAGTTTAATGACAAAGATAACTCGATCCTTTTCAATTCTAGAGAGTCTGAAAGGGACGTAAAGAAAATTCCAACAATCCTTTTTCGTCATATAATCCCTTAAGTCCGAAAAAGTATAAAATAATACAAAAGTGATGAATTTTCGGTAATTTTAATGAGCTGAACAAAACAAGCGCTCGATCTTTTTGTGTAATAATCCCTTAGGTCCAAAAAGATTACAATCTAAAGGAGGGATAGCACTCTTAGTCACTTTAATGAGCTGGAGAGGCCAATTACTCAGAAATATTTTCATATTATGAGTCAGATGAAAAGAGCTTAAAGGAGACTCGTTTTTCAAGGAACGAGTGATAAATTCGGGTAGAAGCTAATTCCAGGTAAGGTTTGGAATTTTCCAATCACAACAGTGTCACAAGGATGGCTAACAGGATCACTCTTCACAGTTGTTCCTCAAAAAGGGTAAACAATCAAATGGAGGTGAATGATCGGCCAATATAGAGTGGAGGTGATGATGAGAACACGACCAAGGCTTCAAAGGCTGATGATAATGCATTCGCGATGGTTACTTACCTAAAATTGGTTCATTTTTTAATGAATGAGCTTAAACTCTAGGGGAAACATTTGCTCACTGCTTATGTTTAATTTTTAATGAGCTTGAACTCCACAAAAAAACTGCTCGATCAAGTTGTATAATAAGGATGTCCCATCTAAGATGGCATTTTTTCAAAGCTTTGCCCCACATCCTTTCTTTATGCAAGTTAGGAAACGACCAATCCTACGAGTTTAAAGGGTTAGAGGACCTACAAATTTAAAAATAAATGGTCGCTCTTCGCTTGCATGCCAAAAGGTTTGCATGCCCTCAAGTATAGTGAAGTAGAGTTTCCTAGGTTACCCCTCAATTTGCAGACAAAACATTTGTTTTATCGGGAAAGGCCTACCTTTTACAGGTTACCCCTCAATTTGCAGACAAAACATTTTTTCTATCAGGAAAGGCCTACCTTCAGACAGAGGTATCTTATTCCGGTCTAATCTCATAAACCAGTCATATATCCTTCGCGGAAACCTACCCTATACCTAAGGTTTTCCTGCCGAAACAGACCAGGGTGCATGCCCCCTGGGTTTCAGTCATGCCCTCTTGAATCACTAGCGCTCATCAGGTGGACGGACTGGGGATTGATGAGACATTCCTTGTGTGAAAAGACCATTCAGGGATGGTATTTGACTACTTTCTATGTGTGAGCCAGGGAATGAAAGCTGGTCTACGAGCTTGACCACTCTTCCTTCATGCGTAAAACACATTACTCTAAAGAGCAAGGAGACAATGGCTCCCATGCAATAAATATAGTTGCATCCAAGGAGTAGATTATAATCTAGGGGACCTTGGACTACCATTATGTTCATGTGAACGGTTTTCCTTCTCAATGTTATCAGCACATTGGGAAGGATCCCTAATGGCCTACTGGTTCCATTGTCAAAACCTGTTAGATTTCTCATTTTAGGCAAAAGCGATGGTGAACCAAGCGCTTTCCAAGCAGTTGAGGAAAGGATACTCATAGAAGCCCCTCCATCTATGATGGTACCAGCCATGACCATTCTGTATATTTGAGCAATTATTCGAAATGGTACACTAGCCGGTAAACGGGGTCTGCCTAGTAGATTCTGATTGAAGGAAACAGCTAGGTTGCTTGGAGGTGGGACCGAATAGATGGCCAGATATGACTCTGACGCAATTTCTTCCTGTGGTAAAGGAACGGGTAGACTGCCCCCTTGTTCATCGGAGTCTGTGTTTACGAAGAGAATTTGAACGGTGTCGTTCTTGTTCTCTCCGGTGACTATATCATCTGAAGATGGACCTTCTGAAGGCAAGACTAGGTCAACTACCACCTCGACCTTTTGACGTTCATCTGGTGTGAGTTCAGATGGTTTATCTTCAATGATAGACGCTTCAACCGACCAAAATGGTGTGTCAGTTGGATTTTCAACTAGCGATGGACTTGGCAAGAGTTTCTTATATCCAGGAGGGAGCCGTAATGGTGAAACCAGACGGTCATCCAAAACTCTTTTAGCTTCATCTAGGAAGGAACAACGGTGGACGACGTGATCGCCTTCACACAGTTTACAAGGGAATTTACTTTTCCTTTTCTGTCCCGACGTTTCGCTTTCACTAGTTGACAATGTACTTTCAACATGATCATCAGAGGTTGTTGACACCGGATTGTGCAAACGAAGAGACCAATCCCTTAAGATCCGAGGGATGCAAGGACAATCTCGATGATAGTGATCTCCTTTGCAAATGACACATGGAGATTTAGGCTTTGACAGTGTAGTGTGTGGATTTTCACTAGATGATGCCTGGTTTCCCCCTGTCGTGTTTGGCTCCTTCTTCTTCTTAGTCACTTGACTTTTGGCTTTACCAGCTTCATCAAGCGAAGAGGAAGGAGGAGAGGGAGAATCGAACGAAGTAGAAGGTTGGGGGGTAGCTTTGGTGTCGTCTAGTTGCTTACTTGGTTGCTCAGGAATCACGGTGTTCTGAACGACAGAGGTCGGGAAGAGCCATATAGGCAGGGCAATTGTCAATCCTGGAAGTGACAATGTGGCCATATGGGGTGCACCAACATCTCCCCAAGAGGAGAAAGGACCAGGATTTCCTCCAAGGGGAAATCCTTGGTTGGTGGATTCCATTTTTCTCAACCTAAGACCAACGTAGGAAAGGTGATGTTTATTCCGATTAAAATAAATTTTAGACGCTTTGACACAACTTGTTTTCTTCAATTTTTCAGAGTCGAGAAAAAACAAAAGATGACTCTAGTCGCCTTCGATTTTTAATGAGCTTGAAGTGACAAGTGCTCAAATGGACCTTTTCCTTTAAGGAGTCTGAAAAGGAACGAAAGAGACTACTCTGGAAATTTAGACAGAGGGATTACCAAACCAATCGTAAAACTGCAGAATACCTTTTACGGTACGACAGTCAATCTTCCCAAATGTTGTGTTCAGTGCATTGCGATCGATAGAGTGGCAGACACGGCTTCCTATGGATAAAGGATATAGCCTATTGTGGTCTCCCAATATATACTCGAAGGTACGTGGGAGCACAAGTCCGTACTGGCACTTGTCGTCTCAAAGTGGAGGAATCACCCAAATAGCAATGAAGGCAACAGTTACCAGGCTTTACGACACCGGAATACGTCTCTAGCCTAGAGTTCTAAATGTTGTGCGTTAGGTTCCAAAGCATTTTTAGATTCATTAAATTTATTTTACAGTTGATCTTGCTTAAGAAATTTGCCTTTCAGGTTCACCATGTGATGTAGATATACAATTCCTAAAATGCAATCTAAGATGATAAACAATCGTTTAATCTTCTTTTTGCAATGAAAATCCTAGCTACTAAAGAAAGAGAGATGATATTCTTTCAACATAGAGCAGAGAGCACACACTATATGCACTGTCCTAAATCAAACCAACAAATAGTCTAAATGCAAATGCACATGCATGTATTTGTTTTCATCCTTCTTAATGTGTGAATGATAAAAGGAAAGCTAAGCACAAACTTGAATTATTTTTCAAAGTGACATTACTAACAAGCTTCTTTTCAAGACAAAATGAAGACAATGACGACACTTTGTGATTTGGAATTGAAAACTTGCTTTCGACACTTGAAAAAATACTAATTAAAATCAAATACAAGAGTAATAGTGTAATCGACTATCAAGAACAATCGGATTCTCTTCTATGACTGAAAACGACACTTGCGACACTTCCAAATCAAGAAACGACAGTTCAATTACGCTACTTCTTTGTAAAAGAAAACTGAAAATGGCTCACAATACATAAAAACATTTACAATTCTTTGCACAATGGAGGTGGAATAATGGCAAGGAAGGGGGTTTCCAACAGAGGTATACTAACTACAGACAAAAAAACTCCTGAATAGAGCTGAAAAAAGTGAAGAAAAATCAAGTCTCGAGGCAAAATTAGCCTTTTCTGATCAGCGCACCTGTTACACAGGGATTCTAGTATGCATCCCCCCTACAGCACACGGGAAGTGCGATGCATGCATATATCCTTGAAGAGAGGGTGCGATGGTATAGTGCGAGACTTTTGATCTAGTTCTTGATCACAGTTTGCAGCACAGTTCAGGGATTTAGGACGAGCAAGTGATAATCAATAAATAAATCACAAGGGTAGATCTAAGGAGGTTAATAGAGCCACCACAAGCACAATTAGAGAGTTTGTAAATCGATTGTTCTGTTCATAAACAAAACCTGGAGATAGACTGAAGCAACATTGATCTACTTTGCACTTGCATAGCAAATGCAGTTCGAAGGCTAGCTGGTTTGACTTCAGGCTTTGTCTGTAAGTTTATGAAGCAAACAAATATAGACAAACAAACAATCTATTCGCTCCCCAACGGAGTCGCCATTTTGTTATCGGGAAATCTAGTGTCTATGTAGAGTTGCTAGTCCCACTAAGGTTGGTAGCTATCTTAGAAACAAACAAACTAAAACTACTTTTGTTTTCATTTATGAGAAGTAGATAAGAGGGGAACAAAGGAGACCAACCTCTGTCTTGTGCTTGGTTCCTTGCTTGATTCCTCTCTCTCTTGATAGATCTTTGCCACTCGCTTCCTCATCTACCCAGCTTCGAAGAGCACCTGTGGAATCAAATCAGCATAACACTATCCAAGAACAGAGATCTACTATCATAAACAATATAGGACCAGATATATATTGACCAAACAAATGCATATATCATCAATCATATAAGAATGTTGAGGAAAACTTGAATAGCTTTATTAATATCAAGAATAGCAAAGAGGATTACAACCAATTGTTTTGACCCAGCGTCAACCTCTCAGCAAGAAATCCCTTCTTCACCTCATGAAAAGCTTAGATCACCCAACACTATGATGTTACACCAAGAAACCAGCAACACTTCCTTACAAGATACAAAATTCCAGCCTCTGGATCTTTGGGATGAGGGATCCATATATAGATGATTGCAGGGAGGTGAGTCAGCTTCTGAGATTTGATTAGTGTCCTCTCTCTGATAGTTCTTGATTCCACTTGGAGATTGATGATCTCTTACTCATCCCTGGGTGAATGCAGAGAGGCAACTGTCACAGGAGAAGTTTATGGAAGATTCCATGATTCTCCACCTCGCAAATTGACTCTGCCATTTGTGCACTCTCACCCATCGCACCCCATAGAAGGGCTTTTCAGTATGCATCGCACCTCCCATGTGCATTTAGGTGGGATGCAGTGCACTTTGACCAGTTTTCAGTAGTTTTTCATGGAGAACTTCTGGGAGATGATGTAATCAGTTGACCTTGTTCTTTTAGGGGTTGGAACAACACTTTTAGGGACTTAGGAGCCCTTGGTTTATGGACATATATGATTGGGGTTGCAGTGCCCAAAAATTTCTATAACACCATTTCTTCTTTCTCTCTGTCCTTTTCCTCTTCTTTAGAATCGACGGTTCTGACTCTGAGTCTGTTGGTTCTTCTCCTCCTATGCATCCTCCAATGCCTTCCCTTTTGCCTCTTGTACTAAAGTCTGAGCCCAAGGTCACGAGGGTGTATCATTCTCCCAGTTGGAAGACCAGAGGTTCCTCTCCATTAGCAAAATCTTCTGCCAGACGTTTAAGTGTGATAAGAACTTCTTCTTCCAACACTGATACAACAACCCCTATGGGAGTGGTTTTTGGCTTTCTTGATGTTTATGTAAGATGTTATATCCCTGGGATCAGTATGACTCTTTCACAAATTGATGGGTGATGGGATAGATGGAGTGAAGGTGCTGATACGAAATTTATTGTTCACGTCTGGGAGGTCAGGAGTAACCAACTTCAGAGTCACGTAGGGAAAACTTTAAGAACCACCCTAAATTTATATGTATAATAAATGGGCTAATACCCATGATACATAAGAACAATGGGAGGCAATTTTATCAATAATATAATATGTATATATAATTTTTTTGGCGAATCTCTTAGCAGATTATATTATCTTGTACAGTGATGGAGAATCTTTCACTAAATTATAAAATCTTGTAAGATATTAGCAAATCTTTTACTGAATAATAAAAAGTTGTGAAGTCTTGGCGAATGTTTTGTTAAAGTATGAAACCATATATGATAATAAGAAAACATATTCATTAAACTGTAATATACTAACATACATGTTTGGAAAAAGAAACATAATTTTCTCTTCCTACAAACAATGTTCCAAGTTTCAGTGGCCATGTTTGTCAAGGTTCTTACAATACACTCTTTCATATCCTTCTTGATAATATTCCACAAAAAAGTTCTTGTAGGTGTTGATATTTACAACAAGTTCTATCAACATAGGAGAGTTTAATCTTTTCTCTACAACTTTTTTCAAGCTACCACTTTTTCAAGTTATCAAATTTCTTTCTTATTCCATAGACTCCAACTGCGAGATAAAAAAAAAAAACACATCAAGTTTGTTTACCCCAACACGCCAACAAGTAGCAAGCCTCAACTATATTATATAAGAAAGTATTAGGTATCCCAAGGGCTTGAAGGGGATCTAATTGAAAGAAGTGACCATTGTGAGAATCCTTCCAATCAATATATGAATATATAAATGTAGATTTATTATTATTTTAATTGGAAATCTTCAATTAAATAATAAAATTTAATTACGTCACTCCCAATCTAAATTGCTTATTAGCATAATTCACTGCCCTCATAGGTCTCGCATTTTTTAACAGTGTTGTAACATGTAGATTTATTTCCTTTTTGGTGAACAATATCCACCTTTTAGGAAAATATGGTGCAATGGCTCCAACCCCTACAGATCATTAGGAAAAACTAAGAATAGCATAAAAAATGAAAGGTTGTACAAACCAACTTATTTTTCACACAACTAATCCAACATCAGTAACTAAACTTTTTCATGAAGATATCATATTGAGAATGTTTGGAAATGGTGACAAATCATATTGAGAATGTTTGAAAATGGTGAGAAATCTTCTGCGAGGGTGATGCGGAAAGAGTGATAAGGTTTCATTGTTTTTAATTTTTTGTTAAATTAGAAAAAGTTAAAAACCAATATTAATGGAGATATTGGTATTTTTTACTAAATTTTGTGAAGTGACTAAATGTAGCTTTAACCATTCACCTTAAGATGTTTTTACAATATAGTTTCTTAAGTCTATTTAATATCTTCATTATCATAAAAACCAACCTATATCCATCTTAACTCCACATCTACCACTCTTAGGGGATGAAATCTATTTATCCCTCTGAGTAGACCCGGAATTAAGATGGATCTAAGATGATATAATTTCCCATTTAAATAGTTTATGCCCACATGAATACCATGGTATTACCATGGGTCAATACCATAGGTTGTCATAACTTGGAGCTTAAAAATTGCTATTAGTAATTTATAAAAATTAATAAAATTAATAATTGATTTTTATTTTATTTTTTATTTTAACCATGTTAAAATGTTTAACATACATTAAATTACAACATCCATTTTTACTCTTGATCGACCAAGCCCCGAGAGGGATCAAATATATTTTCACTCTATGCTAGTTTGCATATCACGATATTTGATACCTCTTGGGGCTTAGTAGATCCAGAGTAAAGATGGATCTATGCTGGTTTAATTCCCCCATTTAAATAGGCTACATTCCACATGAGTACCATGGGTCAATACCATGTGCCACTTTTATTTTTATTAATACTAATATTATGGTTAATAATGTTTTTTGGATCGTATTAATAATAATCTAGCCCATGGTATTTGGTCCATAGTATTTTGCCCATAGGTTTCACCTAAATATAATTCATTTTTTGAGTGTTCCTAAATATAAGGTGTCTTATGGAATAAATATAAAAAAATGTTTTATTTGTTTACCATACCTCTCGTTTATTTATATTTTTATTAATTTTACCATACCTCTTTTACAAATATGGTATATGGCCCATAAGATTCACTTAAATAAAACCTCTTTTTTCAGCCTTCATAAATAGGAAGAGGGTTATGGACTAAATATAAAAAGAGGTTTTATTTATTTACCATACGTCTAGTTTATTTATATTTTTATTTTTTTACCATACCATTTGAGTAAGTATAAAAAGAGGTTTTATTTATTTACCATACCTCCACTTTATTTATATTTTTATTTGTTTACACCCTTGCATGTATATAAGGTGACTTATGGAGTAGATATAAAAAAGGTTTTATTTATTTACCATACCTCTCATTTATTTATATTTTTATTAATTTACCATACCTCTTTTATAAATATGGTATTTGGCCCATAGGATTCACTTAAATAAAACTTATTCTTGAAAATTATGGCGAATGGAAGGTTGTAACTCCTAATTTCAAGGGCTAAATTTACCTTTTTTACCCTCTCCCTTAAAATAAGGTGGGTTATTTGAGGTGATTTGTAAAAATGTACTATGATACAAAATATTCGCCCACTAAAAATTTAAAACCCCTTAATTTCGCCAAAGGGCAAACATTCGCCACTAAAATTTTCCATGTGTTTGACCTTGGGGTGGTTGGAAACCTTGGTTCCAGTATTGACCTTGGGGTTGATACCCTTGAGGCATATACTGATACTGGGGTTGACCTTGAGGTATAAATTGATATTGGGGTTGACCTTGGGGTACATATTGAGTCTGGGGTTGACCTTGAGGAACGTACCGTCCCATAGGTATGTATTGTCCTTGAGGTTGCCACCCAGATGCAAATTGTGTACCTTGAGGTTGCCCCCCAGGCGTTAATTGAGGTTGCCCCCTAGGCGGTAACTGGGCACCTTGAGGTTGAGGATTGGGAATACAACCTGACATCATAAGAATTTTTTCTACACTCAACGGCTTAGTACCATTGTTTCCAGTTAATAACCCTTGCTCAATGGGTTGAGGAGATGCTCCCGAAAAAGTACCAGAAAGTGACTAATACCCGGAGGGAACAGAAGGACTGCCATACAAAAAAGATTCGGGCGATTGAGTAAACATGGATGACTGTCCTGCCATATTGACGGGAGTATAAAAACCTCTAGGTGTTGGGTGATAAGGAGCACGAGGTGGTGAAAAACTTAACCCTGAGTTTTCTAGAAATTAGTCAAAGAAAGATACCAAGAACTACTCCTAGGTGGACTGTAAAAAATTGATTCACACTCCCTTAGTTCAATAACAGGTTGATTTTCAGGGATAGGGATGCCTACTTCTTCTTCCGGAGCAAGTTCTTCAATAGCAATAAGTCCAGAAGGAAGATCTTGGGTGATTACTCTTTCGACCCTAGGTGAACCAGGACCACTAGAAGTTGGAGAGAAAAACCCCGATGTCGGAGTAGCAGCAAATTCACTTTTAGGCTCGGATATTTCAGGTTCTTCACCTGTATCACTAGTAGATGAAAAGCTACCAGCAATTTCGGAGATAGACACTGACTGTGGATTATACTCTGCTACTAACGGTTGAAAATCAGAATGTACTATCAAAGAAGATTCTCCTTCCTCAGGTGACCCAACTCTACTGTCTCTAGGAGTTACGAGGACTTTCAAGCCTTTGAGCTGGCTTGGTACTTCCTCAGGAGGTTGGCCCCGAAGTCTATGGGACTTCCTCAGTAACTCAGCCACGTTTACAAACTCAGGAGACTGGCCCCGAAGTCTACGGGACTGTCTTGGTAATTCAGCCACAGTTAAAAACTTTTAAGTACTTCACACACAAACAAAGTAAAATCTCAATGAAAAGCACCTAAAGTATCTAAAGAACCAATCAAATTTGAATCACACGCCTAAAGAATCTAGGAGATCAAACACACACAAACAGTAACTTTCCGGACTGAAAACACTAGTTGGTGATGAAATCCAACATCGCAGAGTTCAATACAGAAATGGCGGTTGGAACAGTTACCCTGGCAACTTGCTTAATGAATAGACTAGCACAAGTTTCTCCACTTAACCGTCTTGAGTGAAGAGAACCCCCCAAAAAATCCAAGTGAGTCTAGCCGACGTCTACTCCAGGTATAGTGGGATCTTCCCACCACTGTCACCTCAGGAAGAGTCCTAAAGGATATGGCCACTAAGGTTACCAACTGAGACAAATATACCTAGGGGAACAGTCTATAATCCGATACGCACGCAAGGGCAGAGTAGCAAGCTCAATCCCCTTGAAGGCTCCTTGACATAATCCAAGGTTTACCAACAAGTGACCCTAGGCTCCTTGACAATGGTTAATCCAAGGTTTACCATTTTTAATATGTGAATATCTGGCATCGTTCCCAATGAGGAAGGATTGATTCCCACACTGTTTCGGACACGATCTCGTGCTTCTCCTTTAAGAGGAGCTTTCCCAGAGCATAAATGCAACAATTGGATTTCTTCCCTACCACAAGATACAACTACTTGTTTGTTTTTACTGTCTTGGAGAGTTAATTACTCTCCTACTCCAAGACACTAGCCTAAGCTAAGTTGGTGTATCAGAGCCCTAGAAATAAAAACATTACTAGGTGAATTTTACTTTAAACGTTAATTTTAATGGTTTTTGTTTAAGTCCAAAGGTGCGGAGATGAAACTCGTGGTATGAAGACTTGACTCAAAATCACTAAAAATGCACCTAAGATGATTCAAACAATCTTTTCCTCTTCGATGAACTTCTAAACTAAGAAAGATTTTGAGAATGCAAATATTTTGTAAACACAAATCTTTCTCAATTAAACAAAGTAAAAGAAGAGCTTTTCCTTTCGAAAGCACGTAAAAAATGAGACAACTATTTATTTCAAAAAAATTTCCCTTTTTCGTTTCAAAGCACTCAATCACTACAAAAACAAACTTTTTCCAAAAGAGATTTTTTATATTTTTTAAATAAAACACTCAAAACAATGAAAATGACTAACTTTGAGATCTACAAACTATAAAAACCTATTTGAAGTCAAAGCCTACTAAAAGTCTTTTTTAAGGATATTTTACTCAGCTAGATGCAAGGTAAGGACTAATTTATGTAGAATCACAAATCAGTCAAGCACAACCAATTTCCTTTTCTTTTTGAAAATGAAAATCCAAACTCTTAAACACAAGCTCTTCGAAGTTTTGTAAAGAGAAAATTCAAAGCGGATTCCTCAAACAAGGGGAGATTTCATCAATGGTCAGACTCATAAGAAGGCTAGTAGACACTAAAGTGATCTGAAGTCCCTACAACTTCTAAGCTCAGAGCCACTACACAACCACAATGAAAAACAAACCCAACAAGCAAAACTCCTAGGAATTTCACCTAAAACCCTAACACTAACAAAATCAATCCAAGGAAAGCTTTTGACAGGTTATATGTAGGTCTAGGCAGTGGATAACAATTTCTAAACACAAACTAAGCTGACTAATAGAGGAAATATTAAGGTTTTCAAAATTTTGACAGGGTCCACAGGCCCACAGTTGGCACAGGTGCGGTCCCGCTCTGTGCTAAAAGCCAAGCTGCGGGTAGTTACACACTGTGTCAAACGGCTAGGGTGCGGTCCTCTCACAAAGCTATGAAAAACGAAAAATAACCCTAGATCTACAAACTCTACCCATTTTTACACAAAACAAGCCAAAAACAGAAACAAAAATAGAGTTTCTCAGGTCAAAGTAAAACAAGGAAAACAATCAAGTCCCCAGTATGGTCGCCATTTTGTCACACGGAATAAGTCGATCTTGCGGACAAGATAGACCTTCCTAGAATCTAAACAAGACCTAATGACAAGCAAACGAACCAGACACCATCTTTCTCTAAATATGCTTTAATGAACAATAGCAAACAAGTGTTTTTAGGGCCTACCATGGGTCCAGCGCAAGCTTGTGGATGCCCTCGCTCCTTCGATCCAAATGAGCTCCTTTTCGCGAATATGCAAACACAAACAAGGCAAACAAATTAAATAGCACCTGAAGAGCCAATTGCATAAAACATATTTAACATGAAAGTCAAGGAGTCCATGAAACAAATAACATGAGATACTTGTTGAGAAAAATGAGTTTGATTGTATTAATTCAAAAGAAGAAGAACTTTACAACGTTTGCCTTGACGCTGTACAAGCTCCTCCCAGGGTCTAGCAGGAAGTCTCCTCTACTTTGACAAGTTTCACTCACTCCCCAATGAAGCCAAAAAAATGTGTGATCTCTCCTCTTAAGCTCAACTAGGAAGTCTTGATTTCACCAGCATTTACCCTAAAAAATGTTCAACCTCTAACCTCCCCAGCAACCAGCCCAATGCCTGTATTTATAGTGCAATGGAGGGAGGTTACTAGGTCCTCCTTCAAAGGGATAGCTCCTCTCATCAAGGGATTAGCTCCTTCTCTTTTGGGATGCATGCACCACCTCAGAGCGAACAATCCACGTCAAAATTCCTTCTAGAAACCTCTAGAGTTAACCCAAAGTGAGTCCTTTAAGATAAAACTTGTGCCTTTTGACTTTCACAGGGGTCCGCACCTACACCGTTAGGGACAGAGCGGGCAAGTCCGTAGTTTTTGTACACAGAAGGTGCGGGACTGTAGGTGACGATGAGAGAAAGTGCGGAACCCGAGTTACATTGATTTTTAATGTCTTTCTCTCATTTCCAAAGCTTGATTTGAAGCGCTGAGGTCTGAGACTTGCTTAGGAGGATAGTACAAGAGATGATAGACCCATACTGACTGCAAATAATCATGGTGACGATATTTTTGTGTAACAATGGTATCCAAAGTATGGATAAATAAGTGTACCCACTCCGATTGTGGTTTTGTCCCCCATGCTTTAGTCCATTTTTCTAAGTGGTCACGTGGATCATCCTTCCCACTATATTTCTCAGTCAATCTAGTGTTAGGATGCCCAAATCGTAGCCTCATCATTCTTCTGTAATCCTGCCATCCATCATAGCTATCCTTGTGAGTACCCCATGATCGTCCGGATGTAGTGCGTAGTGCCAAATCTAATGCTTGGAAGTGGTTATCCTTAGGGAATTCTCACTCAAATGCATCCAAAAACTTATCCACGTTAGTTAAACCATCATAATAAGGTAAGTTCCTTACCTCTGATGAAACATAGTGCAATGATTTTTTCATCATATTGCATCGTAGCGTTGATACTTCATGCAAATGATTATGCCAATGTTCCAACTCTTCATCTAAATCAGAGGTGTAGGAACTCTCTCAGTCCCATGCAATCCATCCATATGCAATCAGATTTATCCAGTCTTTGTCTCGTGCTATTATTTTGTAGATCTGATCCAGTTCATCGTCACTTTCTTCATAGTCGTGGATTAGTTCAATGTAGCATGCCCCTTCTGTAGGGTCCAAAGGTACTACAACCTGAAGCGATTTCCTTTCAAATGACATTGTCCTCTTCTTCAAGTTGATGACCCCATTCATGTCAAAGGCCCAATTAATTCTCAGGAGTACGGGGTATGGATTATTGTCATCAACAACCTCTATCACCTCAAAATTGGCCATCGTGTGCACACCTTCTATATCAACTACTACTCCATATAATCGTCCCATGGGGATGATCTTCTACTGGTTCGCCATTTTGAGCTAAATCAAAGACCAATGCAGTTCAGGTCTTCCAATTCTTTCCCATGTTTTCTTTGGTAATACATTCGCATCGGACCCCAGATCCAATATGACTTGGTCCATCTTATAATCTCCTATCTATACAGTAAGCCTCATCTTGCACCATGTTCTTACCTTATGTTTGCCAATTCTGCTGACCACTCAATGCCCATCAGGGACCTTCCCTTTGTCGCCAGATTTTTTTATTAACTCTTGAAATATTTCCATATATTTTCTATCATGCAATAGTTTTATGCAGGTATCCAAAAATGTAGTAAGAAGAGAGGGGTCAACCTCAGCAGGCGCACTGGTGTTTTGGAGAATTTAGCATCTACAGATAAACACTAATTCACTAGGCAAGTAGCTATGCCTAGAACAACAGTTTAAAGTGTTTTAGACTTTCCCTATAAGCAATAGATAAGAAGAGAGGATTGAAGGCCTATCTGTAGTTTCGCTTTCCTCTCGTCCCCCTTGTATCGATTCCATCGCTCCTTCCCATACTTAAACCGCTTGAAAAGTATCCTATCAACACAACAGAAGATGAAAATCGATCAAAGAATACGATCCATTCAATATAAATGAAAGGAATCAGAAGCAATTCATACATATAAGCATTATGAATAATGAAAGAAAATAAATATGGAAAAATGTTCAAACACTTTATTAGATAGAGGAAGGAATTACAACCATTAGTGTCTGATTCAAAGTCATTCCTCTAGCTTGGATCCCATCCACATCACATCAAAAGCAAGACAAGCTTTTGGCATCACATCATATGCTCCAAAGTCAAGTCTCATAGCAACATTATCTCCTTACAATTCAACATAGTCCAACCCCTGATCACTTAGATGAGTGGTCAATTTATAGGAAGATGAAGGAGGTTTTTTCATTAATGGTGACACTGAATGGACTTCCATACATAGAATTAGTTCCATGGAGGAAGGGATGAGAGGATAGGATGATCCTTAACTCATTTCTCATCCATTTTGGAGCTCACAGGAGTTGATAAGATAGGGAAACTTCTAGATGACTCCACAGGATAAGAATATTCCCAAAACCTATGTGAATTTCACTCATTCTCGCCCAGCGTAGGTGAAAGGAAGCCTAAGTGCTTTGCATAGCACCCTGGCAGTGGACTTAGCTACTCTGCAACACACCTTCATAAGGGCTTACTTGCCCTGGTCCCTCTAGAGGCAATTTCTGGATGTCTTCAAGTCATGAAACAATCTGGGAAGGAGGCATTCAAAGGGTTGACTTGTTTAGGTCATGAAACAACTGTTTTTAGGGTTTGATGAGTCCTAAATCACTAATCTGGATGTTGGAATTTGATGTGCCCAAATGGATCTGTAACAGTTGCCCCCTAAAGCATGAAGTCGGAAAAATGCCAATGTCGAATGAAATGCTTTACGATGTGATGAGGAGGTATCGAAGTGGAAGGTGACCTGCATCAATTACAACACATATATCATGATATTTGATTTTACATGAATAGCTGAGGGAAGGCATACCCATGCTCATATTATAAACTTTCATTACATGTACATAAACAGTCATCTACAGATATACACCCATGATTGGAATGATTATTAATGTAAAGCCATTGTACATATGATTTAGTGCTCTTGATATCACAACCTAGATGGATGAAACTAGATCTGGGGTCTTCAATCTCATTCAATCGTTCACTCAAGTACAAGTCTAACCATGTTAATATGTGATCTGAATTTGAACATGGGAAGACACCATCTGATTACCAGCCGATGATGTAAACTGTTAACAGAAGCGAGAGAAATCACCGATAATGATAATGATCCTCAAGGTACTGCAGTACATTCTGCATGGTGTGAATGGATGATTTTATGTTGAACACCATACAATGTCTTTTGGTCGAAGGCCATTGATGTATGCCTATCACCGAAAGCGAGAAAATTTCCATTGATGTATGCAAGCCTCAAGGTACTGAATGGGTGTTTCTAAGTCAACTTCTTGGAAAATGAGTTGATGTTGACAAGAAGCGACTCGTCGCAGGAGGGCCTTGATGTATCCTACATCAATGAAACGAAATGAGTATAGTGATTTTAGAGATGGAATTTGATTGACGACACAAGGTTTAGGAATGGCGGTCATGAAAATGAAGGTTTATGGTATTGCAAAAGATGGATTTTGACTGGATGACTTCTCTTGAACATGTCGGTGACACTAAAGTGAATTGGTAGCATTGACCCAAAACAAAGCAATGGATGGTATGATAGACCAACGGTGTGATAACCATCAAGCTAATAACCCAACCCAGATAGTCACGGTGATGGAGTGAAAGTGTCATGTTCAAGAGCGACCTGCTACCATAAAGTGGTTTTCACTTTTTCCATTTTCCCCAGTCATTGCTGACCAGTACCTATTTATTTTTTATCAAGCTTGAGGAGGATAACATATGATTGTTATAATTTCACCCTTCGAGCGAATCCATCACTATTTGATGTTTTAACGAGTCTAGCGAACGTGAAACTCAGTCTTGTCTAGATGGACAAGTTTGTCACTATTTGATGTTTTTAATGAGTTTAACGACAAAGATAACTCGGTCCTTTTCATGTTTAGAGAGTTTGAAAAGGGAAAAAAAATAAAAATACACAGGTTCCTTTTCATAAATTAATCTTTCAAGTCTGAAAAAGTGTAAAATAATACAAGAGAGATATCGTTTCCAATCCTTTAATGAGCTGGAAAGGACAAATGCTCGGAAATCTTTTCATGTTTAGAGAGTCTGAAAAGAGCTTAAAGAGGAATCCAAGGGGGTTCCTTTTTCATTTTTAACAAAGCTCGAAAAAGAGATAAAAGTGTGCTTTGTGGTCAAAAGTACAACTTATAATCGAGCACGTGAATTCTGCAAATCAGTTGTAAACCTACTCAAAACATCACCAAATGGATTAAAAATATCTATTTCATAGGTAAAAAATAGGCAAACACTAATGTTTAGTCAATTAATTAACACGAAATAAACATAAAATAAGTTTTTACCATATCATTTTTACCATTTGGAACTTACCATCCAGTTTTGTGCTTTGAGATCAATTTTTACCTCAAACTTCACCGGCTCATTGCGAAAGATTATGTGGACTGTTTCTCGAGCCGTTCAGACCAGGTTGGAGCTAAACCTCTCTACTTTCTTTTCAGTTCATTATTTTGTCATTTCATGCAAGTTTCATGGTTTTTTGGGGCCCCTAGGGTTTCATTTTTTTCCCTGTGATCAGTGCAGGCTTTCACATCAAAAACTGTGCTGAAGAGCACCCAAACAGAAGGCTAAGTGCTTTGTAATGCATTGTCTCTATGTCTAGGCTGCGCTGAGCATATTTTCCAAGTTGGTTTTAGCTGTTTGCTCCAAAATTTTCCCTGTTTTTTGCATGGAATGGATCCTAATTTAGCTTATGATTGTGTTTCAGGCTTTCATCAAATCAGAATGTCAATTACATGGCGAGAAAGAGAGCATGAAGAACAAGAGATGGTTACCCTAAATAACTGGGGTATAGTTGAGGCCCTCAGGGATTGCGAGTTACTCAAATACTTCAAGTTGTCCAGAATGAGGCAACAAATAGAACTATTGCAATTCCTTGTTTGTTCATGGGATCTGACTGATCATACATTTCACATTAGGGACAAGATGGTCCCTATTACTATTGAGGATATTTACTTTCTTACTAGACTGTCGAGGTGAGGTGCCCCCATCTCACTTTCTGGATTTTCCCGTGGAGGTGAATCGGTGAGAGATTACATCAGACAATTTTTTCGGCCAGGTACATAGTGTAGTAGGGATGGGAAAATAAAATTCTGGAATGTGAGTGATTTTCCTTTGTGAACGATCCTCTTTACGATCACAAAATTGGCAGGCAGTGTGACACTACATCTGGCGAACAGATCTTATATGCAGTATGCACTGGAGCATCTAGAGCCAAAAGTTTTCAACTCATGCAAGGCTGTGCTTTCACTGTCGAAAGAGCAACTGATTAAGGTAAAAAGCGGTAAGACGAAGAATTTTTGCTATGGCTCGATCTTGATTTCTTTTGCCTTAGACAAAATCCCATTGATGCAACCACAACATGTATCACTGGGCGTGGCTAGTCTGAGAGATCCACATATGCAAAGGTGGGTTGAATTGATGGCTTGACATGTGGGTCAATCAACGATCATTTTCTCCCCTGCATTCTTAGCTGGCTTGAGCAATAACATGTCATTATCGAGAAGCATATATACTTAGGGATGGATTATCGTGGAGATCCATATTTGATTTCACCAGTTGGAGCACAATGGGGTGCTATGGTTAAGTTTTTTGACCAAAGTGCTTTTTGATTTGTCAAGTTTCTACATGTTTTTTGTGTTTTTTAATGTTTCCAAGACTAAACTAAAATTACTCTTATGCATACAGATGTGGGTACTGTTTGACCTACGGTATGCCAATAGGTTGCAGGTGGGCCAACACAGAGAAACATCGGGAGAGCAGTTCTCTGGGACTTGGATTTGGCCGAGACCTTAGCAGAGTTGCAGGATCACATAGAGGGATTAACCCTTGGTATTCCAGATATCGGATTGAGGAGTTACCTATGAGGCGGCAACGCCACACTATTGGTGTTCCTAACCATTAGGCTAGGCTTTTGCGCATGATAGCACAGGTTGTGACCTGTTACATGAGCACCACTATATTTACTTAGGATATTTTGTATGAATTTTTGAGTTTTCGGCTCAGATGACCAAATGTCTCTTGGGCACAAATTTGTAAAAACTTTTAAAACACCTATCTATTTTACTTTTAGATTTTTTATGGTTATATGCAATCCTATTCAGCTGATGATGCGAATTGAAAATATTACTTTTACATATGTCGCAAATGTCTATTTAACACATAATTCATTATAGAATCAGTTAATGTGTTAAGATTTCTGGAAATATGTTGATATTGAATGTGTTCAAAACGTCTTTCCAAACTTCAAACTCTAAGGAACATACAAAAAATTGTTGGATTTTGGATAGTATAAATGTTTATCAGTTGTAGTACAACGAGTTGTGAGTCCAACCTAATGATGATTCAGCGAATGCCAAGTGAAATGGCATCAGAGAGTAGTTCAATAAATGCGCTATACTCAACAATATTTTTCATCGATCGACTGATACAAATCCATTGAAAACTCACTAATTCGCCACTTGGAGTGAAAATGGCCCATGTTGCAGAAGAAAAATTCTGCATACTGTGAATAGCACCATCGTCGTAACCAAAAAAAGGTTCTCAAGACTCTAACATCTGCAACAAATGCAAAGCGGATTACTAACCAAATAAAAATATCTAAAAGACACACAGGCACAGATGCAATGAAAGCATATACACAGTGAGTTTTACTACAGTTAATCAAGTATAGTGACTTTTAAGGTACAACTCATTTTGGGGTTGCGACAATGGAATCCCATCACAATATACTAACTCGTAGGCTCCTTTCACCACAACATGCTTGACAACATAAGGACCCATCCACATTGGTTCGAATTTCCTTGCTCCAAGGTTATCAGCTTCCTAATCGTAAAGCAAGACTAGGTCTCTTTCTGAGAAGATATAAGGCTTGACATTTCTATCATATTGCACCTTAATACATTTCTTATGCGCTTCATTAGCCAATGTGGCATCACGATGGGTTTCATCCAGACGGATTAATTCCAAGAAACGTGCTTCTTCTTTAGAAGTGTCGAGTAACAGGTCAATTGCGAGTTTGAGTGATGAAATTTCACATTGTATCAGTAAGATTGCTTCCAAACCATATACCAACTAAAAGGGTGTAAATCCAGTTGCATTTCTCACTGAGGTTCGATATGCCCACAAGGCAGAGTATAGGATTAAGTGTCAGTTTCTTTTATGAATCCCTATCATTCTTTGCAACATTCGCTTCAAGACCTTGTTGATGGCCTCAACTTGTCCATTTGCTTGCAGATAACATGGGGTAGAACTATCATTTGACAGTCCTAACTTAGCAGTCAATTCAACCATCATGTTATTGCGAAAATGTGGCTCATGATCTATAACTATGGCTTGTGGTACACCAAACTAGGCAACCACATGGTTAAAAAAAAAAAGGAGCAACCGTTTCGCCACTGTTGTTCAATGTTGGCATCGCCTCGGCCCGTTTGGTAAAATAGTCAACGACGACTATAATATACCCATGCCCCCCGGCCGAGGTGGGGTTACATGTCATAAATTCAATGCCCCGTTTGGAAAATGGGCTAACAACAACAACTAGATGCAGTGGTGCAGGTGGTAATCTGGTTTTTCGATCATATATCTGGCATGCATGACAGCTTCTGACAACAATAATATAATCTTTAAATATAGTTGGACAGAAGTAACCACCACGAAGAATCCTTTGTGGGGTTGCATATCCAGATAAGTGTCCACCACAGGAACCTAAATGGAAATCATTCAATGCTTTCTCAGCCTCCTCATGTCTAAGGCACCTCGTAAAACCATATCGATACCACGACAGTAAAGTGTGTCGTCAATGATAAGATAATCTTTGGCTTGGTAATGAATACGTCACTGTTGCGAGCGAGAGGTATCTTGCTAGAAAGTTTGGGTTTAAAGATAGATCAATATATCTCCATATCAGGTGTTAGATGACGAAATTAGAAATAGAGACTCATCCAAAATTGATTTTTCAGATGTTGATTCAATAGAGGTCAAGGGAAGGTCACATAGTAACTCAGCGAAAACTAGAGATTTCTTTGACTTAGACTTGATGAATTCTAAATCAAATTCCTATAAAATAACTATCCATTTTGAATATTTCACCCCCAGAAATTGACGTGACAGAATGTGTGTCACAGGGTTGCAATCTGAAATGACAGTGGTTTTCTGTAACAGGATATGGTGACAAAATCTTTGAACAGCTTGCACAACTACCAAAGCTAGTTTTTCGACATAAGAGTACTTACTTTCTGTATCGTTGAGATTAGGACTCAAGTAATAAATAAGATGTTTAATCCTATTTTCTTCTTGGACTAAAACCATGCCAATGACTGTATCTAGAGCGGTGAGACACAGGTAATAGTCATTTTGATAATTTGGAGAGTACATTAGTGAAGCTCTAATCCGGGTATCTTTAAGAGCATCAAAGGAAGCTTGCACAACATGATCCCAATAAAAGGGTATCTCCTTTTTCAAAAGACATGTAAAACCTTTAGCCATATCAGTGTAATTAGGAATGAACCTCCTCAAAAAGTTGGCTTTCCCTTGGAGTCTCTGTAACTATAAAAGATCTGAAGGTGGAGGAAAATCTAGAGTTACCTGAACCTTTAATGGATTCAGTTGAATCCCCTCTCAAGACACTACAAATCCAAGCAAATGACTAGAACCAACACAAAACACACATTTGTGTGGATTGAGTCAAATCTTGTAGTGTTGGCATAATAAAAATATTGCTCTCAAATGTTGTGGGTGATCAGTCTACTTTCGTGAATGAGCAGGTAAATCATCAAGGTAAGGTTGAACAATGTGCTTGATGTCATGGAAGGCATAATTAATTGCCCTCTAAATGTGGCCTCGACATTCTTCAAACCAAATAGGAGTTTCCTATAGGCGAATGTGCCCCATGGACAAATAAAAGTTGTTTTCAATTGGTCGTGTGGGCGTATATTGATTTGATTGTAACCGGAGAATCCATCCATAAATGAGAATATTTCACATCTGGCACATTCGTTAATAATCTGGCCGATAAAAGGTGTAGGATATTTGTCCTTTGGACATGCCTGATTTACGTCCCTATAATTGACACACTCTCGTATTTCTCCTTGTTTCTTCATGACAGGAACAATGTTGGAAACCCAGTCGGTAAGAGGAATAGGGTAAATGAAACCAGCTCGCAAAAGTTTTTCAACTTCTACTTTAATTGTAGCAGCTTTCTTTGGATGAACAGGTCGAAGCCACTGTCAAATTATCTTGACATTAGGGTACATTTTAATTTCATGTTCAACAATGGTAGAGTCAATGCCTGACATCTCCTCGTAAGACCATGCAAAAATATCTCTAAATTCATGAAAAAGAGCATGGTAATTATCAATTTCCAATGGAGAACAAGATTTGCCGACATCAATGTTCTCTACAATATTAGGTAGGCAATCTCCCCGAATGTTGTGTTCGGTGTATCACAGTTTACAAGGCGGCTGACTCAGTTACTTAAGGATGGATAGAAACCTAGAGTTTTCCTCCATATATACCTGAAGGTACGTGGAGGCCCAGTCTGTATAAGCGTTGTCTAATGTAAAACCGCACAGTGAGAGCATTCCCATATACTTTACGTACTGTAACACTGCCCTATATACCCGAAGGTACGTGGACGATCTACGATATACTCACATACATGGAATGACGTATCACACTTGGGATGTATTGCAGATAGCTTAGTGAAAACTGCTTTGTTTTACGATGCCGGAACATGTCTCACGCCTAGAATCACTAAATGTTCTTGTTAATGACAATGCTCCATTAGGTAAATTGATGTTTATTTTAAGTTGATCTTGCTTAGGATTTTTCCTTTCAAGTTCACCACGTGATGTGCTCTAAAATTCCTAGGAATGAAACTATCATGATAAGAATTCTTTCCATTCAATTTAATGATGAAAATCCTAGCTACTTAGGGATAGAGCAATCAGATTTCTTTTGATGAAAGAGCAAAGAGCACAATCTAAATGCAATTTCCCTACACTATTCTTATCAACACACTCAAACTTTTTCAACATGCAAGTATTTATTTTCGATTCCCTTAATGTGAATATGAACAAAAAGGAAATATGAACATACAATCAATCAATCTTTCATATGAACGAAGACTTTTACGATAGTTCAGATTCGAAGGAAGAGAAGACTTTACGACACTTTATTTCGAATGAATGATTAATCAATTATATCCTAACTTTGACTATTGATCGATAATGACAAAGAACAAATGAAGAAACATTAATAAATCCATTCAAAGTCGGGCTAGACTAGGAGATAAACACTCATTTTCAGAGACATGACATTCATTGATCAATCAGCAAATAATTAAACATAGAAAACTTGGTAAAAACTCTTTCCAAACGTGGGAAACTAATCCTCGGAGGATCACCACAGCCTAGAGTGGGAGATAGTGCACTTCAGAGCACTATCCCTAAGCCAAGGATGCTATGTAGTGCATTATGTCCCTCACAAGCCTGCGTTGGTGACAGTATACCATTTAGGCAATTTGACACAGTTTTGACCAATTTTTCAATGTAAACAGCTAAATTACAATCTCTGAGCATAAATAGAGTCTACAAGGATGTCTTACGAGGTGGATAAGCTACTAGGAAAGAGAATTCTTCCCCAGCGGAGTCGCTAATTTGTTTTGGAGAATTTAGCATCTACGGATAAACATTAATTCACTAGACAAGTAGATGCGCCTAGAACAATAGTTTAAAGTGTTTTAGAATTTCCCTATAAGAAATAGATAAGAAAAGAGGATTGAAGGCTTACCTGTAGTTCCGCTTTCCTCTCGTCTCCCTTGTATCGATTCCGTCACTCCTTCCCATACTTAAATCACTTGAAAAGTACCCTGTCAACACAATAGAAGACAAAAACCGATCAAAGCATACGATCCATTGAATATAAATGAAAGGAATTAGAAGCAATTCATACATATAAGCATTATGAATTATGAAAGAAAACAAATATGGAAAAAGGTTCAAACACTTTATTAGATAGAAGAAGGAATTACACCATCAGTGTCTGATTCAAAGTCATTCCTTCAGCTTTGATCCCATCCACATCACATCAAAAGCAAGACAAGCTTGTGGAATCACATCATTTGCTCCAAAGTCAAGTCTCATAGCAGCATTGTCTCCTTACATTTCAATATAGTCTAGCCCTTGATCACTTATATGAGTGGTCAATTTATGGGAAGATAAAGGAGGTTTTGTCATTAATGGTGACATTGAATGGCCTTCCATACTTAGAATTAGTTCCATGGAGAAAGGGATGAGAGTATAAGATTATCCTTAACTCATTCCTCATCCATTTTCGAGCTAATAGGAGTTGATAAGACAGGGAAACTTCTAGATGACTCCACAAGATAAGAATATTCCCAAAGCCTATGTGAATTTCACTCATTCTCACCCAACGAAGGTGAAAGGAAGCCTAAGCGCTCTGTAGAGCACCCTGGCAATGGACTTAGCTGCTCCGCAGTGCACCTTCATAAGGGCTTACTTGCTTTCGTCCCTCTAGAGGCAATTTCTGGATGTCTTCAAGTCATGAAACAGTCTGGGAAGGAGGAATCCATAGGGTTGACTTGTTTAGGCCATGAAACAACTGATTTTAGGGTTTGTGGTGAGCTACAGTATTGCAACAATAATGCTGCAACCCCTGGGACTCCCTTCTTTACTTTTATCAACTCGGTAGTTCGTAACAAACTTGGAAGCGACAGTGCTGTATGAACAAGTACTAGCTCTTTCCGCAGCTCTCACTTGGTCAGCTGGCACAAGTCCACTAGGGGCTTAAGCCAACTTCTATGAGCTCTGAGAAGAAGCTTTTTAACTGATGGAAGAAAGCTAACTCAAAGAAGACTGATCTACTTGCAGAAAGAAACTGGAAAGATGAAAGGAAACGTAACCCAAGCAAACCCTAATTCTACCAGCTAACCCTACTGATGCAAGAAAGAGGACGTAAGCTACTGAAGGAGATGCCATTGATTTCTAGAAAGGTAAATACATGCATCTAAGCTACTTCTATAGTTACATTTGAAAAAAACATCTTTTTGTATTTTTGAATAAGTTGCCAGAGTTATTATGCATATGATTTGACCGTTTTTGGCTGTGCAGAGGTGGATGGGTGAGAAGAAATTCTTGGAGGAGGTCAAGGAGGCTCAGAGAGGGCCTAAGGGGTCCCTAACACCCTTCCATAGAGTTTCACCGAGTTTGGCTATCAAGAAACCTCATTCGTGAGCCTCTACAGGAAGTCTGCAGGGGTTCTACAGGATATTCAGAAGTGAGATTTTGGTGGATGGATGGAGAGGGAAAGGTGAAGGAGTGAGTGTGGAGGTAGGGTGAGGGTTGGAGATGGTCTAGGACTTGGTGGATGGAGTTGTGGACAGGTGTAGATGGCTGGATTTGGTTCAAAGAAGGTTGAAGCAATGTTACACACAAAACTAGGGTTATGGGAGAAAACGGCAACGTGAGGCAAGGATTCTGAGTGGAGGGTGGAGTGGATGGTGCTGATGGAGAATAAACAGATGAAGGAGTGGGATAGGTGCTCTGCAAGGCGTTTTTCCAACTGATCCAACGAAGACTTGTAAATTCAAAAACCTAATTACGTTGACCTAATCTGTTAGCTGCCAGTAAAGAGAATGAACAGAAGTGTGACCTGCAATGAAACCATGTATTTTAACTCATGCAACTAAGCAAGCAAAAGTATGAACTTGTAACCAAATTCTATACATGAAAATCAAACACTAGTGATTGCATGGCAAAGCAAAATCGGTGTTTTTTGTGGGCAGCAAGGTTATCCTGATCACAGCTCCTGATCCTACTGAAGCAGAGGTGAAACCAGAGATGTTTGATGGCCTTTTTCTCGAAGATTTTTCCCATTAACAACCTATCAACTAAATATGAGCATCAAAAGTCTTTCTAACCATTAACAGTGACCTAGTTAATCAGCAAACTTTGATTTACCTGACAGAAATGTTTTTGCAAGTGCATAAAGAACAACTAACAATACATAAAGGAAGCCTTAGCAGTCAGGTTGGCCCAAGAGCTACACACTCCTATAAAGAACTTAGATCTGATGCCAAGTAATGCTACTACTCATTATTCAAAAATAATCATCATATGCAAGTTGTACAGCAGTAGCTACAAGAAAACAGGCTGAACAAAATGATAGCACTATAGTGCAAAAATACCAACAGTTCAAAAAAGTAAACTACTAAGGATGAGGCCTTCCTATTTGTATAATATGAGGGGGCTAGCAGCCCTCCTAGATTCAAGGGACTCGGCTGTCCCAACTGGTAGTAAACAGTCACTCTTCCCAAAACTGATTGGCTGCCTTTAAAACTCGTTTTGGTGGCCTGTGAAGCTCGAAGTTGAGGGTGGAGATTTCGAGGAAGGCCATTTAATGCAAGAGACAACCTCCCTACGAATCCTCCCCTCAAGCTTGGCTATCAGCTAACCCATTATTGCTTGGTTTTGCTCTAAAATTTGTCCAAAAATCCTGAAATAACCACATATTAGCCTCCTAGGTAGTGTGACCATCATTATTCGTTCAAATAACATAAACATACTAAAAAAACATTTATAAGCTATGAAAAATGGAGGATTGAACAAGGACAATTAGGCAAAATGAGCCCAATAGGTTACCCAATTTGGGGCCTCAGCATCACCCCCCTGCCAAATCAGTTGCTCATCCTCTGAGCAACTAGTCCAGCTCATCATCCTTTATGGCTTTGATCGCCTCCCTCATGTCCCAAGCCTCTGCTGTGATATCTTCCTCCCGAGTCGTGGAATCCTGCCTTCCTTTCCACTTCCTCCCATTTTCTACCTTCTTCCTCTTCCTTCACTCCTTCTAGCAATCCCAAAAGTAAAGGAGGATTGAATTTCAATCCAATCCAATTGGCCTGCAAGTTCTGCATCAACTGTTTGTAGAGGGGTACCCTTGCCAAGGCTTCCCTCATCCTGGTGGGAGAGTGGTATTCTCTTATCTTCAGGCTGTGAGGCAGTGTGTTCCACCGCCTTGTGCAAGCATGCATACAATTTTCTCCCAACAGTCTCTCCATGTCCTCAAAATGGGCAATGGCTTGAGCCTGTTGCTCAATGTATTCCAGTAGATCCTGAGGACTGTTGGCCAAGTGCTGGTGGGCGCTTATCACTGCTGATGGGTCATCCGGCTCTGCTCTGATCATGAGAGGCTCACTGAGCTCTCTGCCTATGATACTGCGGACCTCTGCTGCTCTCTTCTCCTCATGGCTCATCCAAGAGGCCATGGCCATAAGCTGGACATCTCCTATCACTGTGTTAGGATCCCATGCGTTCATGTCCAGAAGGGAAAAGTTGTGCAGGTAGAACTCTGATAATTTGGCCCTATCCTCAGATGAACTACTGCCACATAGAGCTACAAACTGATGATAATTTTGGAATGGGGTGATGCCCCTTTGAGCCAAGGTATTGATCTGAAATTGTAACCACTGATCCTTGAGGTATAGGGCATAGGATTTTGCAGGCTGCCTACACTACAGAGCTTCCATTGCCCAGCTGGCCATGCAGGCCAGTTGGGCCTCCTTTTCTTGTATCTGTTGTTTCAGAGATTGTGTCTCCAATTCTTTTTCCTGTAGCTGCCGATTCAGTATCTCAATTTCTGTCTGCACCCCTTTCTTTCCCTGTTGTTCATCAGGGGTATCTCGGGTTATTGTGTGCCCCTCCTGCTGTTGTTGTTCCCCCAAGATGTGAGGCCTGTCTTCCTTCCTCTGTCCCTATAATTGTAGCTGCTGTCTAAGCAGCTCATTTTCTTCCTGTAGCCTGACCCGCTGGCTGCTCTCCACATGCCATACTAGAGCCAATTCCTTCCTTGCCTCTTTGAGCTGTTCCTCCAGAGGACCTATATCTACCACACCCTTGGACTTAGCAATTTTCATCCAAGTGTGGGTCCTCACTCTCTCTTCCTCTAGTGCAAGGAAAAGTGGCACTGTGAATTTCTTAGGAATGATCTTTCCGGCCTCCAAGAAGTTATAATAGGAGCCCAAGCTGGGCTGGGGGATAGGTTCCATAATGTTTTCTACCTTTTCTTCCCTCTGAGGTGATTTAGCTGCCTCACCCTCCATTTCTTCGGTCTCCTTCAGTCTAGCCAGTGTTTCCTATAGAATAGCCTCAGCATCCTGTATAGAGGCCTTGGTGTCCAACATTTTCATCCTCTCCCTCCAGGTGGATGTCTTCGGGCTTCCCCATTCATAAGTGATGGATGCCTTGGAGGGGTACCTCTACTTTGGTGTGGTAGGGGTGTCGATAATGGTGATTGGTTCTTTGGATGGTGGTTGGGGTCTGCCGGTTTTAATCCTCATGCTCCTTCTCGCCTTAAAATATAGTGGAAGCTCCCTCTTTCGCTTCTCCTTCTGCTTGGGGGATGTGCTTAGGGTGGCTAGCACAGCTGCTACCTCCCTAGCTAAAATCTCGGGTGATTTCTCCTTCTACTGCCCTTTCCGCAGACTTCCTGTAGAAAGTCCTGTAGTGGCCGTTTTCTGGCTTCTAGAAGCAATTTTCTAGCTTCCTGTAGAAACAGTCTATTGGCTTCCTGTAGAACCAATTTTCAAGGATTTGGCTTGCTTGGCTGGGGGTGCTTTCTCTTTGACTTGTGCAGTGATTTCCTTGGGTGTGCCTTTACTTGTTTGGACTTTTTCAGTCCTCTCTGCCCGGGTTTGCAACTACTTCTCCCTTGGCGTTTGTGTTTTTACTCCACTCACAGCTTTGGCCTCAGTAGCTTGTCCTTTTTCTTGCTTTTCCTCTTGCCTTTCCTGTGGCTTTTCCTGTGATGGTCTGCCCTGGGTTTTCTTACCCTTAGCTTCCTTACCCTTAGTTTTCTTCTCTACCTCAATATGCTCCTTCTCCCAGGAGATAGGGACAGTATAAGTATGGAGGGCATCTTCTACGAGGAGCTTGATAAGCCCATGATGAGCCAACTGGTCTGGTGTCCCCTCCTTCAATTTTGTGCCGCACTCAATCAATGACTGTAGGAGGAAGTATGGGATGCTCAATTTTTGTTCTGAGGGCAAATCGATCTTATGCCTAAGCTCCGTTAACAAGCGGAAGTGATAACCATACACAATACTAAATCGCCCCTCACAGGTAATATATTTCATAATTTGAAGGCTGACCTCGCTCCAAAATGGTTGAAGGCTGGCTCTCTGGACCCCATTCTTATCCTCTGAAAACTGTTCTTTCGCTAGGAAGAATTCCTTTTTGGCCTTCTAGCCCAATTGCCTTTCCTCTTTATCCCACGGTATCCCCAATGGCAACTCTGTGGCCCGACTAATGAGTTTTGGAGTGAGTTTTAAGGTCATTCATCTGAACTTTATAGTTGCCAGTGTTTTTGATTTGGCTTGCAGGGACCTTAGGAATTCCTCAGTTATCTCATCATCGTGACCTTGAATTTTATCATAGAAGGTCATCCAATTTGCACAGGTAAATAGGTCTACCACCTTAGGAGTTTCTCGCAACTTCTTGGAATCCGAGGGTTCTTTTCTGATAAACCCTCCTGGCATGGTGAAAATACCGTGGTTTCGGCTTGAGCTCTGGTTAGAATGGAAATTCGGATATGGTTTTCATCCTTGACTCTCAAGACAGGGTTTCTCCGCTGTTTGTATCTCCCCCTTCACCAATTCTCTAGTTATAATAATGCTGCCGCCCAAAACTCGACTTGTCAAAAGGAATTAAGCGCTCACAGACAGAGTGCAGAGCTATTTTTCACACCAACCATATAGCAGTCCCAAAAATTTTATATGTGCACTAGTGAGCCTTACAGCGGTTTATCATTATAATGGGGAGAGTTTGTTAACAGGAACCATGGAGGTGAATATGACGCAGCACCATTTGAAAGAAATTCTGTGTATCATATAAGAAAACCACCATTCTTGACCCACAGGCAGATTGGTTTTAATTTTCCCCACTTCAAACAAGCTAGTTCACCACCTTTCGAAAATTAAGCATGGGGATGGCGTGTTCGAGCCTACCTCTCTTCGAAATTTCCAATTCCGACGCAACAGACACGGGTTTCTCTACTCCGGGAGCTTTTTCTGTGCTTCCTGTAGAGCTCCTTCCTGTAGAGAGCTTTTGCTGCTTTTGGAGGATGTCACGGCACTGCTGAGCAAGTCTGTGATGCAGGAAGAGTTTGAATCGGGCCGAGAAACTTAGGCTAACCAACTACAGAGGAGGAGGATGCTCACATTGCTGAAAAACAGGTTGCAGGCATAAATGATAGTGGTTAATGTGAGTGCTCTCGCCGAATGATTTTGAAATACAGCGCAATTCATGGCGCGGGGTTGAGGTGTCGAGGCCGAGTCGTTAGACAACGTCACGAACATCATTCCTCGGTGTGTATCTGACTGCCAATATCTATCTCCGCCATTACCCGCCGTCATCCCCATCAGTCTGCCGATTTCTCTGCAAATCTGCTGATTGCCCCCCACTGGACACTTCCCACGTGTCGGCTCCACATCTTTCTAGTGGAATCGAGCGTAACCATGCTCGTTCTGATCCCACGAGGCAATTCTACTGGCTGTGGGTGGCCAGTTGACTGGCCATTGCATTCATTCAATCCGCCCCATTCATAGATATGCAGTGTTCATAGTATAGGTTATGCAATTTGATGAAATAAGGTTGGGCACTTACCCGTGTGGTCGTGGACATGTTTCGCAGGTTTTTGGACGTGAAACAATGGCTTTGCTCACTGCTGCTTCGTGCACAACCGTTTGAATTCCCTCGTTCATTGGCTGATGCAGGATGCAAGGCTTTTAGGACCCGGTCCTCTGGTGGTGAATGTTGCATGCACGGCCTCATCTTTTCTCAGCTGTTGAGGAGGTGTTCACATTTATGCAGAGCTGGTTGCATGCCTCTTGTGTTGATTTCAACTGCTCTTGACTCCATAGTGTGTATTCTAGGCAGATCAGCTGCTACAGGATTCCTGTAGGACATCTTGTAGTTGCTTCTCCTCTTGGGCTGCATGCTGAACCGGGCATGGCTATGGTCACGGATGAAGGGTCCTATTGAAGCTTTTGAAAGGTAGAGTGTGTGAGCTTTTGAATGCTTGATTTGTCCCTTAGGAAAAAAATTCACTCTAAGGAAAACAGGACTTTTTTCATGACTATGCAGGAATACGGGACCAAATTGTGGTAATGGTGGTGGAAAGAGATGAAACAGGTGATGGATGGGAGAGAGAGGTGGCTGCAGGCCTCATCACCAAATCTGAAGCTTTAAATCTCGTTCCAGAATCAATTTTTGCCTGCCCAAGGGTTCTACAGGATGTTTCCTGTAGAAATACAGAACTTCCTGTAGAAAGCCCTAAAACTTCCAATAGGAGGTTGAATCTTGACACGAATGTGTCCAAACCCTGGAAAAAGTGTGTGGCCATGGAGGGAGTGTCGATGAGGATGCTTGGTAGCTTGGGATGGACCCCTGTCCTTGATTTGTGCGACCCTCTTTATCTGCATTATATCCCTGCAACCTGCAATAATTTCAAAGATCAGACCTGTTTTTCTTCTTTTTCTTTTTTCTCTTCCTTTTTTTTTGAGAGACAGCAGGGGTGCCTCTATGAGGTTTTCACCGCCACTATCTACCCTGGGTGCCTCAAATAGGTTTACACCCAAGGATATTTTTTTTATTCCATTTCTTTATTTTCTGAGAGACAGCTGGGGCACCTCCATGAGGTTTTCACCCTCACTGCCTACCCTGGCCGCCTCAGAGAGGTTTTCATCCAGGGATCTTTTTATTCTTTTTTTTTTTTTTTGATGATCAAGGTGTGGCCAGAACAGAGGCAGAACCCTACTCTATTACCAGCACTGATTTTTCCATAGTTTCAATGAATTCCTGCCTCGAGAGGGGTTTCTTGTAGATTTTCAGTCGATGCCCATTGACAAGCATGGGGATAGCCTCTTCATCAATGGTCCTGATAAGGACTGAACCATTGTCATTGCATTTCTCCACTGTATATGGTCCTAACCATCTCGTCGTCAGCTTCCCTTTGAAATCCTTGTATCTTGAGTCATACAGCAACGCCCAATCTCCCGGCTGGAATTGCTTTTCATTAAGGTGCCGGTCATGCCATATCTTCCTCTAGAGTTGAACTGCTTCTGAGTGGAGGTGGGATTGCATTCTTTGTTCATCTAATCCATTCAGTTGCAACAATCTTTCACATTGAGCATGGCTGAGATCTAGGTCCAGCTGAGCTGCCACCCTTAATGTATTGTATTCGACCTCTATGGACAGTAAAGCTTTCTTCCTGTAGACCAGCTCATAAGGTGTGAAACCGGTTGTGGTCTTCCAAGTGGTGTTGTAGGCCCAGGTGGCCTCAACCAGGCGATCTTCCCAATCCTTTCTGCTACTGCTCACAACCTTGGTCAAAATCCCTTCCAATGCTCGATTAGTGACTTCCACCTGCCCATTTTCTTGAGGATGATAGGGGGTGGAAGTCTTGTGCTTGATCTTGTGATGCACGAGAAAATCTTCAATCAGGTTGGAGGTGAACTGGCTTCCTTGATCTGTGACTAACTCTCTTGGGTAGCCATACTTGTAGAAGATATTTTCCCTCATAAACTCAGCTACCTTTTCTTCTGTTGCTACTTTGATTGCTTTCGTTTCTGCCCACTTGGTCAGATAGTCAGTGCACATAATGATGTAAGACCGTTACTTTGAAGGAGGGTTGATAGGACCCACAAAATCCATGCCCCACTTCTCAAATGGCTCGAAGGTCACTTGAAGCTGGAGAGGCATTTCATCTCTTGGAGTCGGTTTCCCCATCCTTTGACATCGGTCACACTGGCTGATGTATCTTCTGACATCTTGATGAAGAGTAGGCCAGTAGTAGCCTGCCTGTAGAATTTTGAAGGCGGTCCCTTTTGCTGCAAAGTGGCCTCCACAAGGTCCATCATGACAGGTTAGGAGGATGTCAAAGACTTCCTCCTCCCTAACACAATGTCTCAAGATCTGATATGAGCCAAGCTTAAATAGGTTGCCCCCAATCCAAGTGAACAGGGTGCTCTTCCTTATGATTTTGCTCTTCTCTTTTGAGGACAGATGGGGAGGGAACTATGCTGAGACCAAGTAATTTGCTATATCAGCAAACCATGGAGAGAGTACTGAGATAGCAAATAGATGTTCATCTGGCATCTGGTCATCCACTGTTCCTTCTTCACCTATAGGTAAGTCCAATCTAGACAAGAAGTCAGCAACAACATTTTCCGTACTTGGCTTGTCGATAATCATTAAATCAAATTGTTGTAACAAAAGTAACCATCTAATAATACGAGCATTGACATCAGGATTATTCATTAAATATCTAATCGCAGCATGATCAGTGTGTACAAATGTTTGATAACCAGTGATGTAGTGTCTGAACTTGTTGAGGGAATGGGCTACAGCCAGGAACTCTTTCTCGGTTACAGTATAGTTCATTTCTACCTTGGACAGGTTTTTGCTGACAAAGTATATGGCATATGGGAGTTTCTCCTCAACTTGTCCTAAGGCTACCCCTATGGCTTTGTTTGAGGCATTAGTGTGGATGTGGAAAGGAAGGGCCCAGTTTGGACCTCTCAAGATCGAGGTGGACACCAGCTTATCTTTCAATTCGTCCAATGCCCCTTGACAGTTTTCAGTCCATTTAAACTCAACATCTTTCCCTAAGAGTCCAAACAAAGGTGAGGCTATCTTACTGAAGTCTTTAATGAATCTTCGATAATATCCTGCTAAGCCTAGGAAACTTCGGACATCCCTTACCTTCTGAGGAGGTGGAACCTTTTGGATGATAGCAATTTTGTTAGGATCCACCTGTAATCCTTGGCCAGAAATGGTATGACCTAGCACGGTCCCTTCAGTCATCAGGAATTCACATTTTTCAAGACTGAGGGACAGGTTCATCTCAATTCACTTGGTTAGAACTTTTCCCAGATTGGTCAATGCTTCTTGGAAGTTGGACCCATAAGGAGTAAAGTCATCCATATAGATCTCTACCGAATCATGGACCAACTCAGAAAATATGCTCAATACTGCTCTCTAGAAAGTGGCAAGAGCATTGCATAGCCCAAGGGGAAGGACTCGATAGGAAAAGGTACCCCAAGGATAGGTGAAGGTGGTTTTATCTTGGTCTTCCGGGCTGATTTGGATCTGGTTATACTCGTTGAACCCATCTAGGAAAGAGAAGAACTTCTTCCCTGCCAGTCCATCCAATACTTGATCTATGAAAGGAAAAGGGAAATGGTCTTTCTTGGTGGCTCTGTTAAGTTCTCAGTAATCTACACAGATTCTCCATTTCCCGTTCTTCTGGGCACAAGCACTAGAGGCAAAACCCACTCACTATCGGAGATAGGGTAGATGAATCCTGCATCCAATAATTTTTGCAGTTTTTCTTTGACAATGTCTTTAAGGTCTGGATTCATTCTCCTCTGAGGCTGCTTGACTGGTTTACAATCTTCTTTGATGTAGATGTGATGAGTACAAACCGAAGGATAGACTCCTTTCATCTCCTTATAGTTCCAAGCGAAAGCATCTAGATGATTGTTCAGTAAGCTACACAGCTCCTCCTTCTCTTGGGAAGGAGATAGGGTGGAGCTGATTTTTAAGGTCCGTTCGGGACCAAACTCCACGTTCTTAACTCTAGGAGAGGTTGGATCAGTCACACAGAGGTCCACTAAGGTGATGGCTTGGGTATCCTCCACCAATTCCTCTAAGGACAGTGCATTGGGAGGTGGATTTTGAATCAAAGTCTCAATCAAATCATCCTCGGTTTGAGGACCTCCCCTAGTGGTTTCTATTGTGCACAAGGGTGCAGAGTAGACCTCATCCTCATCTCCTTCTTCCAACCAGAGTGGTAAGTCATGTTCTAGCAGAGGTTGGGCAGGAATGTATAGGACTAGCTGCTTGGACATAGGCCCATTCTTGATGGTCATGCTTCCAGCTCGGCAACTAATGTAAGCATCCGCAGTGGCTAGCCAAGGCATTCCCAAAATGAGGGGGTATCCAGTGAGCTTAGCCTTTGGCTGAAGGACCAAGAAGTCTGCAGGATACTCCCAAGAGTCAACAGAGACCAAGAAATCCTCCACAATCCCTTCGGGAGTCACGGTGGAGTGGTCTTCCAACTGCAGGACTGTCGAGGTCTTCCTTAAGGAACTCTGTAGGCTGAGTTTAAGCATGGTGTCCCTGGTCATCACATTAATGGCAGCCCCTAGATCAATCAAGGTATGGGGGATAATGGTGCCATTGATTTGGACATCAACTATAGGACTCCTAGGGTCCAAATACTTTGGACAGATTACTTGCCCCAACATTAGATCAGACAGTTGTCCTATGACATTGATAGTCGAGGCATCTCTCTTTCTCCTTCCTGGGTGCCTAAAACACTTCTCCTTAATCAATTTGTTGTATATCGGTACATCTTTGATGGCCTGGAGAAGGGGTATTTTCACACACAACTGTTTTAGTTTGCCTAGAAGTTTAGTCTCCTCCGAGTTTGGTTGTGTGGTTACTGTTAGTCGCTCAGGAAAGGGTGGAATGGCTTTGGGTTCACTTTCCTATTTGTCTTCCTCGCCCTCTGGGGGAGGAGTTTGGTGATCTAGAAGGGTCTTCTCGGATCACAGGTTGATCTCCTGGATCTCCACAGCATAGGTAGGACATGTTGTCTCCCCAGTGTATACCTGCTGGGCCTGTCGATTGTTGGGGTTCGGGTTCGGTTGGGCAGGCATCTGGGGTTGTGTTGGAGGAGTAGGAGGTAATGGTTGTGGTTGAGCCGGTGGTGGAGGCAGAATGGCGGGAGGAGAGTTGTATTGGGGCCTCCATCCCGGTTGAGGTGCATTCCACTGAGGCTGAGGCTGGACATGTGAGTGAAACGAATGAGTAGTGGGTTGAGTATGGTATTGAGGTGGATAAGACCACGGAGGAGGTGCAAACCAGGAAGGATGAGCAGGGGGACGCCAAGAAGGCATGTGAGTAGATTGGTTGGGGCTATAATAAGCTTGGGATGTCCCTTGCATCCCCTGCTGGTAAGGTTTGGGTCCATACGGTCTCCTTTAGTTGAGGAAGTAGAGAGGTTTAGTGGGTGCCTCAGTCCCTTGGTACATGGCTTTGAATCCAGGTAAGGTTGGGCATTGGTTTGTGGGGTGGTCCTCCTCACAAACGAAACATACCTCTACTGAGTGCAATGGACACTCGTTCTTAGGGTGCTTCCTTGTACATTTGGGACAGAAGATGGCCAAAGCCCTCTCAGCTTCCTCTTTCTTTTGTTGGATTCAAAAAGTATCAAGTTGCATGGCAATGGTTTGTCTCATCTCACTTTTGAGGTTTTCCAGCTAATTAGCAAACTCATGCTTGGAGAAGGTAGTACTAGCTGAAAGTGGATTCCCCCTACCTCTTTTCCAGGCTGCCCTAGAGTGGTTTCTAAACACAGTCTTTATGTCCTCATAAGGTAGTTGGTAAATATCTCCTCCAGCTAGCATGTGAAGGGTATCTAGGAGGTCTTCAGGGACTCCTTGGAGCAGAACCGGCTTTAGAGATTCAAGGTCAAGTGTGCACCTGGCCCATTTATAGCTAAGTTGGAACCTTTCCTCATAGTCCTCTAAAGACTCATCACTTCCCATGGTCATCTGAAAGATTTCTCCCTTGGTTTCCTTTGACTGTTAAAGGCTTGCTGCATCTGAGCCCAAGTAGTGATATTGTTTCCAGGTAACCCCATGAACCAGCATAATGCTGCATCCTTGAGGGTAGAGGGAAAGAGTTTCAACTTTTGCTCGACTTCTGTATAGTCATAAGTTCGACAAAGGACAACAAACTAAAACAAAAAGGTATCAAGGTATTCAGTGGTCAATCCATGGAAATGAGGTAAGGCTAAGGGAGTTATGTTCTTCATTTTCATGTCCCCGTTAGTCTCTCGGATGGGGAAGGTACCTTCTATTCTCTCATCGTCATTTCTACCATTTATGTTGTCAGCCATTGTCTCAAAAGGAATGTTTTCTTGCTCTTCTTCTGTTATAGGATCTTCGTATATCTCAGGAGGTTCACCTATAGGTTCTTCTGGATCACTGCCACCAAAGAAGAGAGAAGGGTGACTCAGTGAAGTGGTGGGGGTGTTGGGTATGAATTTTCCAGTATTATCTCTGTTCCTACGAGGCATGAAAGGATTTTTGGTTTTTTTGATTTTTTCTCTGCTTGTAGCTGCAAAACTGAAACAGATGGAATTGTAACTAACTAAAATCTATCTTGCAGAAATGAAAATGTGGAATTAAAATGAAAGCACGAAAAGACTAATCTGTTTTGCTGAAATAAAATTGCGAGAAGGAAATACTAGACTACGCTTGCAAAATTGAAATTCTATTTTACGCTTGCAGAATTGAAAGGCTAATCTATGAAAGAAGGAAATGTCTATTTACTTTTGTAGAAATGAAATTGCAGAATGGAAATGAAATAAACTACTTAGCAGAAGGTTAGAGTAGGAAAATAGAAGAAAAGCAGCAATCACAAATACTCTGACACTTCCTCGGCAACAGAGCCAAAAAGAGTGGTGAGCTCCAGTATTGCAGCAATAATGCTGCAACCCCTGGGACTCCCTTCTTTACTTTTATCAATCCGGTAGTTCGTAACAAACTTGGAAGTGACAATGCTCTATGCGCAAGTACTAGCTCTTGCCGCAGCTGTCACTTGGTCAGCTGGCACAAGTCCGCTAGGGGCTTAAGCCAACTTCTATGAGCTCTGAGAAGAATCTTTTTAACTGATGGAAGAAAGCTAACTCAAAGAAGGCTGATCTACTTGCAGAAAGAAATTGGAAAGATGAAAGGAAACGTAACACTAGCAAACCCTAATTCTACCAGCTAACCCTACTCATGCAAGGAAGAGGATGTAAGCTACTGAAGGAGATGCCATTGATTTCTAGAAAGTTAAATACATGCATCTAAGCTACTTCTACATTAACATCTGAAGAAAACATCTTTTTGTATTTTTGAATAAGTTGCCAGAGTTATTATGCATATGAGTTGACTGTTTTTGGCTCTGCAGAGGTGGATGGGCAAGAAGAAATTCTTGGAGGAGGTCAAGGAGGTTTAGAGAGGGCCTAAGGGGTCCCTAACACCCTTCCATAGAGTTTCACTGAGTTTGGCTATCAAGAAACCTCATTCGTGAGCCTCTACCTTAAGTCTACAGGGGTTCTACAGGATGTCTGTGATTTTCTACAGGATGTTCAGAAGTGAGATTTTGGTGGATGGATGGAGAGGAAAAGGTGAAGGAGTGAGTGTGGAGGTAGGGTGAGGGTTGGAGATGGTCGAGGACTTGGTGGATGGAGTTGTGGATAGGTGTAGATGGCCGGACTTGGTTCAAAGAAGGTTGAAGCAATGTTACACACAAAACTAGGGTTATGAGAGCAAATGGTAACGTGAGGCAAGGATTCTGAGTGGAGGGTGGAGTGGATGGTGCTGATGGAGAATAAACAGATGAAGGAGTGGGACAGGTGATCTGCAAGGCATTTTTCCAACTGATCCAACGAAGACTTGTAAATTCAAAACCCTAATTACGTTGACCTAATCTGCTAGTTGCGAGTAAAGAGAATGAACAAAAGTGTGACTTGCAATGAAACCATGTATTTTAACTCATGCAACTAAGTAAGCAAAAGTCTGAACTTGTAACCAACTTCTATACATGAAAATCAAACACTAGTGATTGCATGGCAAAGAAAAATCAGTGTTTTTGTGGGCAGAAAGGTTATCCTGATCACAGCTCCTGATCCTACTGAAGGAGAGGTGAAACCAGAGATGTTTGATGGCCCTTTTCTTGAAGCTTTTTCCCGTTAACAACCTATCAACTAAATCTGAGCATCAAAAGTCTTTCTAACCATTAACAATGATCTAGTTAATCAACAAACTTTGATCTACCTAATAGAAATGTTTTTGCAAATGCATAAAGAACAACTAACAATACATAAAGGAGGCCTTAGCATTCGGGTTGGGCCCAACCCCAAGAGTTGCACGCTCCTATAAAGAACTTAGATCTGATGCCAAGTAATGCTACTGCTCATTATTAAAAAATAATCATCATATGCAAGTTGTACAGCAGTAGCTACATGAAAACAGGCTGAGCAAAATGACAGCACTATAGTGCAAAAATGCCAACAGTTCAAAAAAGTAAACTATGAAGGCTGAGGCCTTCCTATTTGTACACTATGATGGGGCTAGCAACCCTCCTAGATTCAAGGGACTCGACTGTCCCAACTGCTAGTAAACAGTCGCTCTTCCCAAAACTGCTTGGCTGCCTTTAAAACTCGTTTTGGTGGCCTATGGAGCTCGGAGTTGAAGGTGGAGATTTCGAGAAAGGCCATTTAATGCAAGAGACAACCTCCCTATGAATCCTCCCCTCAAGCTTGGCTGTCAGCAGACCCATGATTTCTTGGTTTTGCTCCAAAATTTGTCCAAAAATCCTGAAATAACCACGTATTAGCCTCCTAAGTAGAGTGACCATCCTTATTCGTTCAAATAACATAAACATACTAGAAAAACATGCATAAAATATGAAAAATGGAGGATTGAACAAGGACAATTAGGCAAAATGAGCCCAATAGGTTACCCAATTTTGGGGCTCATCAGTTTGATGAGTCCTAAATCGCTAATTTGAATGTTGGGATTTGATGTGCCCAAATGGATCTGTAACAGTTGGTGTTTTGCACCCTATCCTCGGTTCCTAATGTGGATGCCTCAGTGAAGCTTTCCTTGGCCTCCATAAGTGTTTCCTTCGTGTGATTCAAATCAAAATGCACTTCCTTCTTTGGGGCCTTACAGACCCATCCATCCTCTTCAAGTTGTTTACCTTTATCATCCCCAATCGTTATTTTGCTCCTCAGCACTATATTCACACTCTAATCTTCCTCGCGGGGCTCATATCTCATCATTTTTAAGTTTTGTGTAGGTTGCTAAGGATTCTACTTCTTCTCCTGCATCTTATCTATCAACACCAAGCATTCTTCTATAGTGTGGTCAAACTAGCTACAATATTCACATGACAGGTGTGTCTGATTTTGACACTCTCATGCGTAGTGCCCTGGTGTCCTGCAGTTGTAATGATAACCTGAACCCAACATCTACCAGTTCCTCCTACTCCTCAGCCTCATCCTCATACCTAATATCCTCGCATTTTCCTCCAGCACCATGCTCTTGAGGCCGAGTTCTGCTTGCATCTGATATGTAGGTGTTCTTTCCATCATCAACTCATAGTTGTGACAGTGGCACTCATCGTGGCCCACTGATTTCTAGAAGTTACACAAAAATTGTTGTGGTGTCTGGATGAATTTTTTAACCAAATGGAAATTATTCATTGCATGCTTTCCAACAACCTGAAAAATAGTGCACCATAGCGCAGCCTCCACGCTCGGTCCTACTTTAGCTTTTGGCCTCAGGGGAATTGGTCCCCCTCCTGTAATATAATTCACGAATACGGAATAGTGGTCTTTATCATTCCCCTGGATTTTATACTTAAGACACCAGACTTCTACACACACCTCTAGTTTAGTCTCCTTGTTTTTATTCAAGCTCTACAATTCTAAGCAGAGGTTCTATAACTGAGAATGAATCTGATGCACTCCTAGGGTCACATCCGGAATTGGCGTCACATGTAACCTCATCGCGATTTCCAGGGCTTCTACCTGAGTTCCTATCTTCTATTGCGACAGAGAAATCCTTAGGTGAGGTAGAAGCGAAGCTATAAACCACTCATGATGTTGACCATCTGTGAGATGCATGTTAGCTTCTCAAATCACACATTTCAACCTTTGATCTAATCCCCAAGGCATCTAATCAATCCTCATCATGATTTCCTTAAATCCAACTACTCACTACAAGTCAAACTTAGGCTTACTAAACTCTTTATTTAAAGTAGCCTTAGTCTCTACTAGCGATGCCAGAGGATTATCAGAACATTACTTAATATACCAAGTCAGCGCGTGATCCTATAGATTGGTAACCAACTATGCCTTCTTTATATTATCGTCAATAATCTACTACACTATCCACACAACATTCACAACAAACCAGAAGTTCTCTGTATATTCACTCTCTATGCCATTGAAAATCAGTAGCTTCATTGTGTTCGACATGTTGAATGGTGGTGGCAGTGGTGGTGGTGTGGACAAAGGTGTATGCGGTGGAGGTGGAGGTGCAGGTGGAGTGGATGGATGATGGGTGCACAGAAAACCCTGTGTTATTAGCTGGACAACACTCTACGATGAAGCCTGTACCGCTCCCTCATCATCACTCGAAAGAGGTCCAATCAACGGGCTATATTCAGGACTTGATCTCTCTCGATCTCTAAAGAGTTTCCCACTTTGCGTAGCTTTGAACATCAAGGCAATGTCTTAACCTGTTTTTCACATAAAAACATTTTAATCCAAGTATTCAAAGACCTTAAATACTTACCTCGTAGTCCTTTGAAAAATCATCGCTCCGCTTCGCTGTAGCTGACTGAGGTATCACCTGTGAATTCTGTAACAAATCCTCCTAGAGTCCGATCGAGCCAATGATCAACAACCTGTGTGATCTAATTTTCAAAGTCTTCTAATTGTCGCACTAATTCAAGTGTCCACACTATAGGATTATCAAGCTTCCACCTTCCTTGGCTGGCTGTCAATTTAGCTAACCACTCATACAGTTCAATGGGAAAAGTGTAGAAGAAGATTTTGTGTATCTCTGTACAGATACCTATTCAACCACTCTTCTTTTGACAGGCACAGATTCTTGTTTTCTTGTGCTACGAACTCATGAATCTTCTGATCCAACAACTTTTCAATTTCCTTCTTGGTTAGATTCCAGTGATGCGACATTACACATCTCCTTCAAGTAGATCTCGGTCCCGACAACAAAACCATTTGTTGGATTAGGGGGTCTTGACCCAAGTTCAGAGTTAGTTGCACAAACCAACAAATCCCTAAATTACTATCCCTTTCGGTAACAACCCGCATAGTGCAAGGTAGAGTCTCACCCGAAGCAGAATGGGGCGATGCAAGAACTGAGTTTTTGCATCTACAGACGAGTGTAATGTCTTTTAGCACCTCAGATCTGCCTTTGCACAGATCAATAAGCACTTAGGGCTCGGTACTGCAACTCTAATTTAACATCATTTAGACCTTCGCGAAGGTCTACAATCAACCTTTGCGAACCCTTAAGAGTTGATTTATCCACTTACGCGCATTAGAGAACAATCCTAAATTAGTGTTACACAGATCTACTTAACTTTTTAGTACACATAACAGAATTCATCACAGTCTTCGCGAAAGTACCTAACATGCATTGCGTACATCTATTAAGACTTATTCGAAAGAATCGCACATCATTAGATCAATATTTCATAAACACATTATTCATCCACAATATATATCATAAATAGAAGTAAAGAGAGATAAAAATATACACAAGTTTTCTTCAGTAACTTTGTTTATTTATCTTCAATCCATCTTTACAAACTCAAAAATACCTTGTGCACTCAACTGTAGGGGTCCATGCACTTAGCTACAGACTATACCTAGGCCTCTACACACTCATCTGTAGAGACTTTCTCTCCTATCTGACCCACTTCTCTGCGCTATTACTTCTAAGGCTCCATCTGTTATCCACATAGACCTTTGTTAGACTCTCTAAGACACACCTATTTATATCCTTTTACATACAATCCCATGGTCTGTAGACCATGGGTGGATCTCAAAACCAACTCAAACTCTTACATAAACAAGGGGCCCAAACCCATTTGAATCCTAATCATCTATGCACTCCTAATCCACAAATCGCAAATACTTCACATTACTTAAAAAAATATATCAAAACTTGTGTTGTTTTAACCCTAAACCTAACCTAAGGGATCCCATCCCAACATTTTATGAACAATTTTTGAATGCTGATGAAGAAGAATAATAACCAAATGTAATAACATTTGCCTATTTTCTAGTTGGATTAATATAAACTACATGTTTCATTAAAAAGAAAACAACCCTAAACTCAGGATGAACCATTAACTTCTCCAACCTCTTCCATAGATTTTTCCTATAAATAACATCAAAAGATTTTCTAAAGTCCACAAAAAAACAAAAGAGACCAATCTTATTATTGTAGCATTCCTCTGCAGTGATCCCGAGAGTAACAAGATGGTCAATGTTTAAATGATGTCTCTGAAACCCAACTTGGCCTTTATCTCTTTTACCATGGCTTGGAAATGACAGTACTAAAGCAATCACTTATTTAACACCTTGATTGGACCCATACTAGCCATGACAGACATTTCATCAAACATATTGCAAATGTGTAATCTATAGGTGTAATTAATAGTTCTGAGCATAGGGGTCTCATACTTAGTTGATAATCACTAAGAACCACTCATGCCTCAACACATCAACTGCCATTCCATCCATCATGTCATAGATACATTGATCATTCAGTTACAAGTAAAAACATGATAAGAGGCACACAAGGTTGCTATCATAAAACACAACATAAGCAGCGTAATAGTAGTAGAAATACTCATGAAAGTACAGTCGTATAGACCACATATAATCCATCAAAATGCTCATAGAAATACAAGGAGAAATACCCTTTCATTAATGATGCAAAATCCAAACCCAGGATGGGACTTCCACATTCCACCTGACCGTAGAATGGTTCAACCAAATCTCTCTTTAGCCATTCACCCTCGTGCCATATTCCAAGCATGAATGTGGGATCTCATAGAACACATCAATCAAAACTCATCCAGGGCTTCCAAAGGCCATCCAACTCAACCCATCAAATAGTGATTCCACGTCACAATCATACATCACAAAAACATCATCAGATTGGTATCCATCCAAGCCTTCTAGGGCTTCCATACTACTTGTTCCAACCAAGGCTTCCAGGATTAGTAACTCAACCCATAGCTATTGTCGGGCTTTTAGAGTGTTTGTCCAATAAAGGCTTCTAGGACTGGTAACTCAACCCAAGTTGTTACAGGGCTTCCAGAGCATTTGTCCAACTAGGGCCTCCAGGAACTAATAACTCAACCCAAGATAAGGAATCATGAGAACCAACCAAAAACAATAATGAAAGTAAACCCACAATCACCATGGCTATCTAGAAAATGGAAAAGCTAGGAAATCCACTATTAATCCAGGCAATCCTCCATGCCAATGATAGATCATAACCAAGCAACCGCATGCATGTCCCATGCATGCCAAAATTACTGCAGGAAACATACATGCAACTCGGTACTTGCAAAATAAATCTTATGTAGATGTTGATCTCGATGCCTTCTTGCACTTTCGTACTCTTCCTTTGCCTTCTTGCTCCAAAAATCCAAGTATGCCACACCCACCAAGAGTGCTCCAAGAAAACTATAAGTCTCCAAGAGTATGAGAGAGAGAGAATAGAATAGAGATCCAAAGCTAAACTGACAACTGACCCTCTGAAGCCTTTTTATGAATGAGGCCTCTATTTTCTTCATTTTCCATTATTTTCCTTTATTTTCCTCCTCACATGCAACATGTGACCTTTCACCACCCTTTCCTCCTAATTTCCATTATTTTCATAAATAAATGTGCCAAAAATTTCATTTTTCCTTTCCAAAGCCTTATCCATTGCCTTTGCCAATTTCCTTAGCCATAAACAATCACAAGTGATCCCCATCACTAGGATTATTCCCAACAGTCAGTTTGGAATAAGTGTCCCATCATCCATGGTTATTATTTTGCCTTTATTTACTTTTATTACATGGAATTTTTAGCAGGGTTGTTATAGTGGTATTCTCCTTGCAAGGAAAGTGGGCTTACTTTGAGACTTCTCCTTTGATTTCTTCCTTATATTCATTCTCTAATTTATTCTCTCCTTTCTTCTCTTATTTCTTCATTCATCTCTTTTTTCTTCAATCTTGTCATCATTAGGGGAGAGAAAAGAAACACTCTTTCATCTGAGGAAGTATGGACATCATCTATATCTTTCTTACTATAGCTTCTTATTTTTGAGACTTGAAAGGTCTCATATTTCTCCAATTTAACCTTACTTTATTGGAGTTTCCTATCTAGGTTTCATGGTGCAATTTCTTCCTACTGAGCTATAACATTCAATGATACTTCCAACTCTTCTCTTATTTTTGTTGTTTGTAAGGAAATATTATATAATTGATGAAAAATACTTCTTTGTTCATTCAATCAAGTGAAAAGATGAGATTGATTTGGGTATTGATGAGTCATTTATTGGGAAATACATATTATATTATTTGATTCCCAATATGGTCACCAAAAATGTTGAGTATTTTCCCTGTCAAGAAAAATTCAACCTCCTAGGGCGTTGATCTAGATTGGATCATTATATTGTTTTTCATCCATATCAATGCGTTTGGAGTGGAAAAAGTGGAGCAATTAACTCCTAGGACCATTTTTACTAGTAGGACCCAGTTTGGCAAAACATGGTCTAAAATCTTCTAGGACTATTTTGAAGCATAAAACAATGTTTTTTTGGTAAAAATTTGTTTCTTTAGCACTTCATCATTACATGTTATTCTACACATATAGATATTTACAACGGCACATGAAGCATGTCAATCGGACTTTCTATGCAAAAGTTATGCCACTCAAAAGTTGACCTTCCTTGTTTCACACCTATAGTGCGGGAGGATGCCATGCCAGGCTCCATTATTCATGGAAAATGGGCTATCCACGCATTTATGATGTAAAATACTCTAGAATATTTTATATTGTAACTCTAGCTAAGAGTCGATGTAGTCAAAATTAACCACTAGTAGGCTATCGGGTTGTGTTATAATCGGGTCACTAAGAGGAAGAGGAATTCCATTTTTTTGAGAACATTTTGTTCCATAGATGAACAAAGATATCTAGGAGAGATAGGAGGTAGAGCACACAAATATGATCTTTGCACTATAGCAGCCCACGGGCCACACACATTACTTCTTTGTACCTGCAACCATATTTCTAGACAAATAAAGAGAGCAAAGTGGCCTCACATTCCAACCGGATTTTCTCCCAAAAGGGTTTCCCAGATAGAATATCTTATGTTTTATGTGTGTGTGTGTGTGAGCTTATTTTGTCGCTCTCTACTTTTCTTCATAATTTCAATTCACATGCATGCACTAATTACAATTAATTCTATAGATATTAAAGTTTAATAAAACTCTAATAGTGTAGAAATTCTTCATTTTAATATTTTATTATCAAATATGTTCTGATGAACTCTCCAATGGAATATCCATGGATATTTATGGATCAAGCTTGGACACATGTCCCTCTACATTTTTAAAGAGATGGTACTCCTCTTTCAATGCACAATAATATTTTCAATATATCCAAAGAAACAATATACATTCATAAAATGCATAGTGAGTGGACCAGGGGTCGTAAATATAACACTTAACAAAAATAAATGTATCAATATTAATTGATCAATTCCATTCCATTCATCATTGTGAGGTAAAAATCATTGAAGCGGTATAATGGACAAATACAAAAGAATAGTGGTCAAGATATTTAGAGAGCTAAATTTCATTCATTGAATTCATAAAGGGCATAAGAAAACATTGATGATATTCACATTGCTTTAAAATAGGTGTCATAAGCACAAATGAATCGCTTTCCTAAATGGGATCTTGTTGTCAGAGTGTAAAAATAACTTTACAAATTCAAAGTTTCAGAAAATTTAGCTACCTAAATCACTTTTAAAATCTTGATACCTAAATTTGTAAAATTACACACATTTATCCCATAAAGGGATTAGGATTGGAATTTCATGGACCAATAAATATTAAGGCACCTCAAAAAAATAAAGAATTGCATCTAAGGATCAACTTAAATGATGTACAAAACAATCAAGAAACTTGGACGACCAAAGATTGGGAAGAAAAAGGAGAATTACTTCAATCGATTTGGATATTCACAAAAAATATGTGGAATGACCTACTCCTTTGATGTTGAAGAAGATTCTCATTTATATGGCTTAAAGGATGTCGTTAATATATCTATTTAATTGTTATTAAAGATTAATGATTTCTTCAGCCATTCTTCAATGTATTCCTCCATCGCAGAAACCATTATGTCATGTTTGAAAAGTAAGTCAAATACATCCTACTCGGTATCTTGAGCATCTGCTCATAACTGTGTAGTTGTAGGTAATTGGTATCCATTATAATTAATGAATGTAACTAACCAATTTTTAGTTTCATCTTCTGAGAAATCGATTAAATTGTCAAATTTAGAACCCACTAATGACTTAATAACCTCTTGTTTTTCTTGTAGTACATATTTGGAAACTAGAATAGAGTTTGTAACCATTCATGGGCCCTGGAGATCCTTGAAAAAATTATGGCCTTAAGAAAGGAATTTATCCTTTTATCATGAATTTTTTAATAGTTAGCAATAGCCTCTTGTCACATTTTGATTCTAGCATACAAACCAGCTTTGATATGCTTAAGTCTTTTAGGCCCCAAAAGACTTTGTTGTGGCCTTTGGAATTTGTTGAGTGAGCTAATTTTATGCATGACATTTGAAAATTAATTATAAAAAAAGAGTCAATTATTTTGAAGTTCCTTTTTATGATACTCAACAAATGAGTCAATTCTCCATGCCAAATTTCGTAATTGTAAAGCGATTTCCCATAGATCCTCAATGATTTCCATTCTTTTATTCATATTATTACCATATAAGACTTGGTTCCATTCATAAGATGTGTTTCTTTTCATATTTGTAGGGGTGTGTTTTGTGTATTGATCCTTGCCTCAGGTTCTTTGATAGCCAAAGGAGACATGAATAGAGGAGTTGGATTGAAAGCTTCTTCAAGCTCATTTATTCTCTTTTTCAATATCATATTTTCCACCTCTTGTTTCGTAATAGAGTATGTCAAAGCTTCACCAATAGTTTGGTGTAGATTTAGGAGTCTAGTAGCTCCTCCTTCAAATATGGCCACTTCTATTCTTGATTTATTAATGAACCTTTTATTTTGAACCTTTTCTATTTCAACCCTTGGCTTCTTATTTCTCCTATCAAGGTGTGCATCTTGCATAGTCTCTGGATAGTCATCCAAGGTGAACAATTCCTCTATAATTATTTAATCATTCTCTGGGTTTCATCCAAGAAAGATACAACCCAATCAGGTAGTGTGGTGCTATTAATTTCCATGTCATTCATCTCTTCCATAGGTTAATCCTCAGAATTTTTACTCTTTAATGATTCAAGAGTGTGTGATCTTTCTGTGATCACATTAGGAAGTGGATATTCTCCCTATCCTCTATCTAAGGGCCTATCATTACTCATTATTCAATCAGATTGGTGTTCTTACTTTTGGGACTTGATTATAAACTCGAGTGAGCCCGAGGTGTCCAATATAGAGGGGTGTTTGTAGGGTTTTTGAATCTTTCTCTTTTTATTCCTCTCAAAGCAATGATGGTTTCTTCAATAACTTCTTTAATAAGGGTAGGTGCTTCTTTTTCTCTTAATGGGCCGATGTGACTTTCTTCACTTTCTTCAGTAATTCTTGTAAATAAATTTGCATATATGACTATAATGAGGTGCCTTGAAAAAATACCCTCTTAGTCAAATCCTTGAATTGCATCTCCTTTAGTTAAATTGAAAATATTTAATGATTCAGAAAATTACATAAAGTGGGCCACATTTCTCATAGTTAATTCTCCCACAGTAAAAGGAAAATAAATAAATTGCTTGTTTTTCTTTCTTTCAAAAATAATTAACCATAGATGATAATGCTTGCATATTTAAGCAGCGAAGTACATTTCCAATAAAAACTTTGGAAGCAATAGGGGTTTCTCATGGAATTCGTATATTCGAAATAGGATGTTTTGTTCCCTATCTTCATCTACCCCCTTTCCCCAAAGAAACTCGTGTGCTTCATTTGAGATCATGTTGGGTTCTCACCCAGTCACTAGGTAATTAAATTCTCTAACAAAAGAATCTTGCACTTGACAGAAATGAAAAGGGGTCTTATGCTTCCATAACATTGGGTACTAGAACCACACTGGATTTATATCTAGATTCAAAATATTTTTATGAGGTAGGTCATGGAAGGTATGAAAGGAGACCAAGGGTATGACCAAATAGGTCGACATGAAAAATTTGTGAGATAGGCTAGCTGGAAGGATAATTCACTAGAAATGAGATCTTCCCAGTAAAAAAGAACATATCTTTTGAAATAACAACACAATGCATAGAGAACCAACATAGGGATAGTTTGAGGTAGTTTCTTCCCCCATTAATCGAGAAAAAAGATATGAAAAATATCTGAAGTGCTCGAAAAATATTGAAATATCTAGGAAAGAAATGTCATAAGGAACTTATATAGAAGACATTGTGAACTTTTGAATGAGTCCATTGACTTCAGAGTCCAAGAGAGGATCAACTTCTAATAACTTGAGTAACTTTGTCAGTTATGGAAGCTTGAGGAGATTTATAAATGCTTTTGGAGATAGAGGGATCGGGTTGTTCTTGATTCCAAACTTGATATTTCTAGTATTTGGATAAAAATTCCACGTGCACAAATAAATCATTTATTTGAAATAAAAAACTGCTAAGGCACACCAAGGACCTAAAATCATAGATTCACAATTGTTATCTCCAAAGCTATTAAGTTCATGGAGTCTACCTATAAAATGCTTGGATTTTGATTCTCATCTTAACTTGCATTGTATTCCTCTTTCGATAATGGGGAAATAGTTAAATCTCAATGCATTCAATTCCTCTGACATATGAATTATGTATAATGTCACTATTGTCATGTTATCATAATCATATGAGCTTATAAAACTACTAACGTCATTATGATGTCACTGCCTTCACATTGTGACATTATTTTTGTTGTACAACAAAAATATGGAAAAAAATTGTAACTATAAATATTTTGTTGACGTATGGTTGACGCCACCCCTAGGGCCTCAAAGGCTGAGGCCATACATTAGCCATCCTTTCTGATTGTGTCCCCATCATTGTTACATCTAGTTGTCTCATTCAAACTATTATCTTTCACGATTATTTTATCCATATGTAAGGACAAACACACATGTAGGTATCAAGTTCATCATGGTGAAAATGATTAACTGTAAACATGTATTCTTCTAGTTTCAGAAATGTGTTTAAAGAATGCACATTTCCATATGCAATAACGAGTTACTATTGTGGGGAGTTATCCCTGTTAGTGGCGGTATCTTCATCCCTCCATCAATGATCAAATTTCTCTTTTTGCATGCATATTAGGTGTCTCATCCGATCAACTGCACTCCATTAGGTCATGGATCATCTGATGGTAGTGGTTCTTTGTCAATTTCCCTCATGCCATTTATCTACAGGCCTATTTTTACATGTATAGGTCATTTGCTGTCATTTTTATTTGATCCCATTTGCAAAAGTAATTTTAGGGTTTTTAGGTCTCATTAGGTCTAGGGTTTGTCACCATGGTCTTCAAAAACTCAATAAAAGGTCAGCAGACACATGAGGATGTCTAATAAGTTCATAAAATCACAAATTTCACTGATGATTTGCTTCATAAAGGGTTTGTACCTCAAAACTCTGTTTTGAGGTGAAAACATAGTTTTTATATTTCATGTACAAATTCTATGTAATTTTAATGTTTTCATATGTAATAAAGCTTCAACTACAGCCCTTGGTCACCTTGCCAACTCCAGCACTCCAGCCACTACCAAGAAAAAAAAACATCCAAGAATCAGTTCATCAAATGATAAAAAGAAAGAGCCAAATTGCAAAAAATAGAGTTTTTAAAGCAAAGTGAAAAGGAACTTTAGAAAAAGGGGTTTCTAAGTGAAAAATTAAAGTCAAAATGGATATAAAGTTCTCCTTCGTGTTTGAGAACATCATTTTGTGCAAAAGAGAGAGCAAGAGGAAGAAAATCGCATATTGAGGAGAAAGAGTGAAAATTGCAGTAAAATTTCAAATTGTCATCGGCGCGACGCACCTGGGCACTGGCGCGACGTACTTGCCTGGTGATACACACCGGGCACAAGTTTTACAAAAGAAATTGAACGGGCGCTACGCAAAGAAAGTGTGCTATGCACCTAGGTGTTTGCGCGACACATATGTTGGCTGAGCTCCAAAACGCAGTCCATTGATTTCACAAGCCTCCAATTTTGTAAATAATCCATCAACAAGTAAGTACACCCTCCTATCTTGTCTAGCAATGGATTCTTTCATCTATAGTGGTGATTTGAGTATTGAAAAATGAAACCCTAGTTGCTCTCAAAGTTTCCTTGCCAAGCTTGTTTAGGGTTTTGTTGTTTTTGCTATTTTCACCCCCTTCTAATTATTTTCCTATATCCGATCCCCTTGCACTAAGTTTCCCTAACTCCCTTCCTCTTTCCCTCTCCCATTGACACTCACCTTATTCCCTATTACCAAACCCTAAGCCCTATACATAATTCCTACCATTCTCAAAACCCTAATTCCCATTTCCCAAACCCTATCATTCCCTAAAACTCTACTGCCATCATCAAAAACCCTCATTCACAGTCCTACTATCAGTCAATCCTTTTATCCCCAAAAGAAAAACAACAGTCACCCTATATTTGAGAAAATCTCTTCATACTCATCATCCTTCACTCCACATTTGCAAGTATGGAAACAGATTTAGCATATGAGAGGGATGATGAAACTGTCAGTGATTCTTCCTTAGAGGCTCATGCACCAAGAAAACCACATAAAGGAGGAAAACACATCCAGGAGGAGCCCATCACTCTCACAGAGTTACTAGCTTGCCCTCTTGTAGTAACATGTTTTAAACATCAGTCTTGTTACTAGTTTTGTGAGATGGTGGAGAGGGTGAAAATTCACTGGGAGAAATTTCTTGAGAAAGCCAACAAGGAGAAAAATATGTTGCACCACATGGCTTATCAGTATTTGGCCTGGAACAAAATTTGTAAAACAAGGATAAGAAGCTTAAAAGCCAAGTTAGAGAGAACTTTGAGGAGCAAGAAAGAGAAAGATAAACTCAAGATCTTGCCTGAAGCTTCATTTTCCCAACATATCACCTAACACAGATCACACATGCCAAATTTCAAGAAATTTGGTGAAATTTTTAGCATTTTTCGAATTTTTTAGTGAAAAAACAGGTTTTCCCGACAGGTGCGTAGCACCACCGGCATTACGCTTTTGTTGGGGACCTCCATTTGTAGAAAAATTTGAATTTTTGGATTCATCATGAAAATTTATGCTTTCTTAGAAATGGATGTGAAGTTTTGACAAGTTTTGGACCTCCAAAAGGGCCAAAAACACCCTAAAAATGGCCTTGCTACCACTTTTTGGCCACAAAAGAAGCAGTCTTGGTAGATTGCATTTGTGGAGGGGAAAATTGACTCCAAATTAGGAAATTCAAGTTGTTCTAGAAAGTATGCTCGCCAGAATTTCCAACAAGCTATCCTGCACCTGATTTGGACTTCGGGAAGCCTTCCAAAAGTGGCTTGGAAAACGCACTACGCACAGGATGAAAAATTGCCAATTTTTCCTGTTTGCTCAGAATTTCACCTAGTTTTCTTCTAGTTTGACTGTTTCTCTCTTATAGTAAAATTCATGATGTGACATGATGTAATTTAATTTACTATGATGTAAAATGATAAAAATTGACTCAAGGAGGTAGATACATCAGTTGTAGGTGGTTTTGAGCTGTAATGAATTGGTTTCCTAAATTTTAGAGGCAAGTTGTTCCACTGCCTATTTTTGTGTTCCTAGTTTAGATATGGTGGAAACCACCCGTCTTCTCATGGATTCGACCCCTAATGGATAGAACAGGTGGTTTGGGTGTCTATATCATGTGTTTTTTCAGTCATATGTCAAGGTTGGACTCTTGTGGATGCTTTGAGCACTATTGTACTTCATTTCTGCAGTTTGGCAAGGAAATAGATCAGGGTTTGCAGCATTTTGTGGAATTATTGTGGCAAGGTGAATTAGTATTGTTTTTTCCTTTGTGATTAAAGTTATCATATGTTTATGTGTTCCATTATCTCTCTCTTTTCTGCTTAACTAAATGAATCAAGTGTAAAAGGTGGAATTCATTGATGTTTTAGTGCTCTTCCTTAGGGTTTATTTAGCTTTACATGTTTTCTATTGTTTGAAGAGGACTCATGACACTTTCATGCCCTCTCCAACTCCTCACCAGTCTTAAGACTCTCCATTACACCTAATTCTAAGTACTAAAACACTTGCCTACCTCGCCCCACAGAAAACTCTGCAAAACTGAGTTCATTCCCCGGACCCAAAATTTCCTTTCTCATCTGATCCAACAAGCCAACTTTAATCTCAATAAAACTGTTCTGAGCATCTACCTAGCCTAAAATTAGTATTTACATAAGTCATCTCTAGTATTATTTCCCATATTTCCCTAAGATTGACAAGGAGAGATCCATCTCCTGACCTGGTAGGGCTAGCTACTAGGTTATGCATGGTTTGATGTTACTCTAGACCTACCTTTCTTAGCTTGAGGTAGATTTAGGCCATAACATATTGGCAACCGTACTAGGGAATGAAAAGTTTGTTTGTTTGTTTATGTTGTTTGCTTTATAAACTACAGACGGAGCTTGAAGTTAGCCAGGTAGCCTTCGAACTTCTCTTGCTCTACAAGTGCATAGTAGATGAATGCTACTTCAGTCAATCTCCGGTTTAGTTTATGAACTGAACATCTGATTTCCAAGCGTTCTAAATGCCCTTGTTGAAGAATTGAAAACTATTTCCCTAGTACATTAAACAATTCTAGACTTTTGGATGATGAGTTTAGAATTCAATAGGCTGACAAGTTTGTAATGTCAATTTGATTTTTGAGAATAATTCAACATACTGGCTTCCAGACGATACACCAAGGCCAATCCTGATCCTGATCCTCCTCCTTTGTATGAAAACCCAAATCTCATTCCAAGAATTCTCCGGCAAGAAAGTTCTGTGATACCGATTTTTAGATCTCATTCATGTCCAGTTGTTTTTCAATACCTTGAAGATCTTGAGTTTGATGAACATTTTGATCTATTGTTGTTTGAAACTAAATCTGAAAGTGCAGTTGGTGCTACTATTATAAATCCAGAGTTTGTCAAAGAGCTTGAAACTGAATGGGCAAATAGATCAATTGATGATTACATTTTGAATCTTAAAACTTCCATTGTGGCTACTAATATTCCCGAGTTCTTAGAATCTTCATCTGCTACTCTTGGTTCATCTGTTGTTGTATCTAGTTCAGAAATCCTTATAGAAACTCCTTTGATCCCCACCATTCCCGTGCTGTCCACCATATCTGATCAAAGACCCGTTGTCTCTTCTCCCCCATCAACCCCTTCAACACCCCAAACATCTAACATTTCTTCCCCTCCTTCTACACCTCATACACCCATTACATCGACTACTATTGTTGTTCCAACTCCTCCTACATCCCCAAGGCCAATTTCAAATCCACCTATAGAAATGGTTGCGCGATATGCACCTCTCATTTTGCCACAAAATTTGGATGCTATGCCTGCAGATTACCAATGTAAAATTTCATTTTTTGATGCTACCCAAGGTATCACAGCGTAGTAGCATGTTGATAGGATGAACGATTTCTTTGATCTTCATGAGATAGATGAAGAAAATGTGACTATGAGACTATTTGTGCAAACTTTTGGAGGCGAAGTGCGAAAGTGGTTCAGAGCATTGCCCATTGGGACTATCAATACATTAGCGGTTCTTCATAGACAATTTCTGGATTGTTGGGAGGTAAAGAAAAATCCACTCCAAATTCTTTCCGAATATGAAAACATAAAGAGGAATGTTGGTGAGAGTGTCCGGGATTACTTTGTTAGATTCAATACTGTTTATAATGCTATTCCAGCTGATATAAAGCCACCAATGGGGCTGGCTGTGATAAAATTTCTCGATGGATTTGATCCTAACATGGCATATCAATTGAGAGAAAGAGACCTAGCCACATTGGAGGATATGCAGAAAATTGCAGTGAGTGTGGAGGCAAATCTATTAGCTAAGAGAGCTAGAACGAAGACTGAGAAGAAGGTGACCATAAAGGAGGAAGTTTCTTCCTCATATCACTTGCTTCGTAAGATTGAAAAGATGTTTGGTAGATTCATGATTGCAGACAAGCCCAAGACATAGATTAGAAATTCAAACTTCCGTGGTTAGCAGCAACCACAGTTCAGGATTAAACAATGGGAGCAAAGAGCGCAAGATCAAGCAGCACAACAGCAAGTCAAAACACCATTACAACAGAATTTTGTACATGGTACAAAATCAGATGATGATGAGAATCTAATAGGAGAAGAGAATCACTTTTTTACACCTAATGGTTTGCCAATTTATATCACGGAGGATGAGGAGTATTCAAAAAGCCCAGCTGTGCAGAAAGATGAAGATTTTATCTTAGCAAATGAAATAGTCCTAGAAGAAGAATTTGATGAATATCAAGGGCATACATGAATGCATTGACAATGCAGTAAAGACAATATTCACTTAGGAGCAAGGATGTACCAACCAATCCAATTCAAAAGCGGAAGGAAGCAACACCATCAAAGAATGATTCTCCAAATGCTCAGAAAAAAGGAAATGAGGCAGCGGATCCTACTTCTAGCAAAGGACAATTAGCAAATGACAAGTCAAATTAGCCAAGTGCAGTAAAGGAAAAGATCGAAAAGAAGGATGCTCCACTCAAAGAGGTAGAGAAAACTACAACCTTTAGCTTAGAGAATGAGATTGCTAAGTTAAAAGTGTCGATACCTTTGACTGAATTAATGAAGAATAGTAGCTATAAAGGTCAAGTGTCAAAGATTTTGAATATGGATCCCTTGTCTGATATGGTTAATGTGGAAGATGACCAACCCAAGCTTATCTTTGGTTCAACATTAGAAGGCCAATCTGAGGATAGTGATGTAGCTCCTTTTTACATCAGCCTTAGATTACATGATTATGTCTTGCACAATGCCATGTTTGATTCAGGAGCATCTCACAACCTGATGCCAAAGGAAATTATGGGAAAATTGGGTTTAGACATCACTCGCAAGTATCATGATCTTTATTCTTTTGATTCCGGTAGGTTCAGATGTATTGGTATCTTTAAGGACTTGGTTGTGACTTTAGATCAGATTCCAACAAAGAATGTTCTCATGGATGTGGTTGTGGCCGTCATTTCCCCTAGATTCGACATGCTTTTATCTAGATCGTGGGGTGCAAAACTCAAAGGTACATTGCAGTTGGATTTCTCCTATGCCACTATTCCCATGTTTGGTCAGTTGAGGAAATTATATCGAGAGAAAAAGATGAAGTATATGATCACAAGCAAGGAGAAACCTTTGAATCATCCAATTAATTATGTACATACAGATTTAAAATCTTTTGTTCTTTATTCAGACAGTGGTTTTAATGATGTGAATAGTCAATTAGTTGAAGTGGAAGATATTCTAGAGATAACAAAAAATCTTAGAGCCGTACTTGATCAAGAGAGACAAAGGCTTGACAGTACTACTGAACAGTCAACATTCCACTAGTAGTAGAAAATGGATGGACAACAGCCAAAGGTAGAAGAGCAGGTAGAATTTCAGCACTTGGAGGACGAAGTCGGTTTTTGGAGTATGGACTTTGATGGAGTAGTAGGTAAGGATGGTGTGGGAATTGGTATTTGGATACACAGCCCTATTTTCCTACCAAATAAAGTCCCGAGTAATGTAAGAGTTTGTTCATATAAATTGGCTTTTGATTGTTCCAATAATGAGGGTGAATATGAGGCACTAATTGCTGGTTTGAAAATCTTCAAGAAGTTGAATGCAAAGAGAATTTCAGTTTATGGCAACTCTGAATTAGTAATCAAACAAGTCAAGGGTGAATACCAAGCCAAACATCCTCGAATGAGGGCTTACTGTAATGCAGTTTTAGATATTCTGAAGTTGTTTCCAGATCATACTTTGACATGTCTCCCTCGTACACAAAATGCTATTGCAGATTCCCTTGCTACAGCTGCAACTAACTTAAAGATCCCAATCAATTCAAACAATAAGTTTGAAATTCATGTAAAGCATTGCCTGGCTGTCCCTAATAATCAAAGATATTGGCAGGTGTTTCAGGATGACAAAGAGATTGAAGGATTTCTGCAAAATGAAGGCAAATATAAAGACACTTCTATCGATAGTGAACAAGATGATGGTGAACTAGACATAGAGGTAAATCAGATGGAAGTCTTACAGCACAATGTCATCCCTAAAAGCCTAATACCTTTAGAGGAATTATTTGATCAAGATGGTGTAGCCCAGAAACTAAGCTTGGTGCCGGTCGAGAAAGGAGTTGAGGATGTGAATATCAGAATAGTAGAAAATCCAAAGATGGTGAAGTTTTCAAAGGCATTACCTCGTCAAGTAAAAGCAAATAAATTAGTTTATTATCTTCATTTTCTGATGTGTTTGCATGGGACTATACAGATTTGAAGGAGTATGACAAAAGTATAATTCAGCATATAACCAAAAACCATTCTGCCAGAAGTTGAGAAGGATAAATCTGAAGTTGCTGCCATCAATAGAAAAAGAGGTGAATCGATTGTACAAGGCTGGTATAATCATTCCTATAAGATTTTTAGATTGGATCTCTAATTTGGTGCCCGTGCAGAAGAAGACAGGTGAGATTAGATTGTGCATTGATTTCAGAAATTTGAATAAGGTGTCCTTGAAAGATAATTATCTATTGCTGAAAATGGACCACACACTCTAAAGAGTAGTTGGGGCATCTTGTATGTCACCGCTCGATGGGTATTCCAGCTACAATCAAATTTTGGTCCATGAGGATGACAGGGATAAAACAACATTCACCACTCCATGGGGGACATTCCATTATGCCAAGATGCTGTTCAGTTTAAAGAATGCCAGTGCAACATTTCAGCACGCCATGGACATCACCTTTGCAAATGAAAAAGATGTGTTTATAGTTGTATATCTTGATGATTTGACTATCTTTTCAAATTTAGATGAAGAGCATCTTTACCATCTGAAAATTGTTTTTCAGTGTTGCAGAAAATATGGAATATCACTCAATCCCAAAAAGAGCTTTTTTGCCATGGATGAGGGAAATCTTCTCAGTCACATAATATCCAAAGAAGGCATCCGCATTGATCTTGCTTGAGTGGAAGCTATTCAGAAAATTGATTTTCCTCGTAGTAAGAAAGAGATCCAAGCATTTAATGGTAAGATGAATTTCTTACGTCGTTTTGTGCCAAATCTAGCTGAACACTTGAGGGAGATTACAATTATGTTGAAGAAGGATAGTGTGTTAAATAATGAATCCATACAGGTGAGGATAGTTTTTAGATAGGAGGAATGACCTGTTATAGAGTTTTAGTGAACCCAACGTTTCGGACTACCAAGTGAGTCCATCATTAGGGGATGCATCAATAGATATTCTTCAGATCTTAATGATGTATCCAGGAGCTAGATTTAGGTTATATATATAGGAAATTGAAGGAAAGATGTAAGAAAATAAGTCGGCTAGATTTTCATTTAATTAATTAATTAATTATTATTCTTTATTTAATTTATTTATTATGATTTTTTTTTAATTAACTAATTAATAGGTTTATAACTTAATTGATTTTATTATTTACTTACTATGTTTATTAATTTTATTTAAATATATGGTTTAATTGATTTATTAATTTATTTATTAATTTGATTGATTAATTAATTAATTAGATTAATTAGTTAATTAATTAATTAAGGGTTGATTAATTAATTAAAAGGGTTGATTAATTAATTAATTTTATTAATTATTCTTTATTAATATGTTTATTAATGTATTGTATTATTCACTTGTTAGTTTGATTAATTGATTAAATTTTAGTTTGTTGATTAATTGTTAATTCATTATATATATATATATATATATATATATATATATTAATTACTTTTATTAATGTTTTTAGCTACTAATCTAATTAGTCTAATTAATTAAAATTAATTTATTAGTTTTAATTATTTATTATTTGTTAATATGTCTAATTTTATGTATTTATTTCATGTTTGATTATTTATTGATTTTATTTACTTGATAAATTTATTTAATTTTTAATTAATAAATCCTAATAGATTTGATGAGTTAATGCTATAATATTATCTATCAATCGTAGATGTAATTTTCATTGTTTAATGTTATCAATTGATTATGGGTGAATTAATCACTACTAATTTATGTTTATGATGATGATGATATGAGAATTGATGTTTTTGGTGATTATTATATTGATATTTTTAAGATATGAGGGAATAGGTTAATTATTGATTTTTAAGCCATGAAGTCTTTCAACCCGGTAAAGTTGGCTCTTTCTTCAGCTCTGATTTTAATCAACCCAGATTATTCTCAAGATTTTATATTATTTTCATTCACTTCGGAGCATACTATGGCAGCAGTTCTAATGCAGAAAAAAGAACAGCTTGAGAAGCTGATTTCCTTTTTTAGCAGGACAATAAGAGATGCAGCCTTAAATTATAACATTATTGGGAAGCAAGCTCTTGCCTTTGTAAAAGATTTGAAATACTTTCAGGTATATATTTTGCACTCTCATATTCTTGCTTATGTACCTAATGCAGCAGTTAAAGATGTTTGGTACAAACAGATCTGGAAGGGAGGAGAGGTAAATGGATTGCAGCGCTGCTAGAATATGACTTGGGATAAAGCCAACAAAGCTAATTAAGGGCCAGGGTCTGGCAAAGTTGATGGCGGAGTCTAATTTACATGCATTGGACATAATTTTGATTGTTGCTATGTCCAAAGAAGTTGAAGATGGTTCGCTTGTTCAGGTATCTGAAATTTTCCTCCATTCTCCTTGGTTTCAGAGATTGTATATGTGCTTCAAAACCTTTCACCCCCACCAGAGATGGCCAAAAATAAAGGTAGAACTCTGAAACTAGAGGCTGTTAAATTTTGTATTATGAACAATGCACTTTATTGGAAAGATATCAGAGGTATTTTGCTGAATTATTTGGTTGACGAAGAAGCAAAATAGGTCATGGATGATTTTCGCAAAGGAGACTGTGGAGGTCACCTATTTTGGAAGATGACGGCTAATGAAATTTTGAGAGAAGGGTATTATTGGCCTACCCTTTTCGTTGATGTTTATAAAACTGTCACAAGCTATCATGAATGCCAGATTTTTCAGGGAAGGAGAAAGTTACAGCCTTTACCTCTCAAGCAAGTCGAAGTTAGTGTTCCATTTCAGCAGTGGGGCCTAGATTTTATTGGTGAGATTCATCCTACATCTTCAGCTCAGAACAAGTGGATCTTAACAGCGACAAATTATTTCACAAAATGGATTGAGGCGATTCCCACTGGGCAGGCCATCGACTTGGTAATAATTCAGTTTCTTGAAAAATAATATTTTGTCACGTTTTGGCTGTCCTAACTAATTGATCATAGATAATACAACAACATTCAAATCCAAAAGGATGATTTTATTTTGTAGCAAATACAAAATTACCTTGGGACATTCTACTGCATACTATCTGCAAGGTAACAGATTGGTGGAATCTTCAAACAAATCATTGGTCAAAATCATTAAAAAGCTGCTGGAAACAAACAAAAAGAGTTGACATGTTGTTTTCGAGATTGTATATGGCATTGACATGGTGTTCTCGACATCTCTCGCAGTCCCGGTTGTTAAACTTCTATAGGAAGCTGGCAGCAAGGAAGATCATTTATAGCGAAGAATAAGCCAAATGATCCATTTACAGCAGATGAGAGAGGAAGCTTTTCAGAATACCTTCAGGCTACAAGAGAGAATTAAGAAGATTTATGATTGGAAGACAAAGGTGAACAAATTTCAGATTGAAGACATAGTGCTAAAATGGGATGCTAGAAATGAGGATAAAGTTAGGCACAGAAAATTCGAGAATCTGTGGAAGGGACCATACAGAATTGCTACATAACGGGGTCAAAATGCTTTTATACTCAAAGAAATGAATGGGGAAGATTGTCTAGGAGGGCCGGTCAATGGTTGACTCTTGAAATGGTATTATCTTTGAGATATTTTCTGCTATCACATATGTCATTGTACATACCATTTTATTTCTTTCATTGCAAAGTGTGTTTTGTTGTCATTCATTCAGTTTGGGGCCCGAAGTGAAGGCTATAATGCTGAATGTCTGTCTTTAGTTTTTGGGTTGTTTAGTGTCAGTTGTTTGAGTCTATTTTGAGTCATTTTTCAGTCTTTATAATTGAGTTAGTTTTGAGTCAACATATTGGTTTTGGTTTGCGGAAGTTATTGATTCCATTACCCAATGGAAGAAGGCACTGGTCTGCTTTCCAGATATCTATGGTTCTTGGCACTGCCAGGAGCTACCATCCCCATTGGAGCCAATGTTAGTGTCAGTATCTTCATCCCTCCATCAATGATCAAATTTCTCTTTTTTCATGCATATTAGGTGTCTCATCCGATCATCTGCACTCCATTAGGTCATGTATCATCTGATGGTAGTGGTTATTTGTCCATTTCCCTCATGCCATTTATCTGCTGGCCTATTTTTACATGTACAGGTCATTTACTGTCATTTTTATTTCATCCCGTTTGCAAAAGTTATTTTACTGTTTTTAGGTCTCATTAGGTCTAGGGTTTGTCACCATGGTCTTCAAAAACTCAATAAAAGGTCAGCAGGCACATGAGGATGTCTAATAAGTTCATAAAATCAAAAATTTCACTGATGATTTTCTTCATAAAGGGTTTGTACCTCAAAACTCTGTTTTGAGGTGAAAACAAAGTTTTTCTATTTCATGTACAAATTTTATGTAATTTTAATGTTTTCATATGTAATAAAGCTTCAGCTACAACCCTTGGTCACCTTGCCAACTCCAGCACTCTAGCCACTGCAACGAAACAAAAACATCCAAGCATCAGTTCATCAAATGATAAAAAGAAAGAGCCAAACTACAAAAAATAGAGTTTTTAAAGCAAAGTGAAAAGGAATTTTAGAAAAAGGGATTTCTAAATGAAAAATTAAACTCAAAATGGATATAAAGTTCTCCTTCATGTTTGAGAACTTCATTTTGTGCAAAAGAGAGAGCAAGAGGAAGAAAATCACATTTTGAGGAGAAAGAGTGAAAATTGCAGCAAAATTTCAAATTGTCATTGGCGTGATGCACCTGGGCACAGGCGCGACATACCTACCTGGGGCTACGTACCAGGCGCAGATTTTACAAAGGAAATTTAATGGGCGCTACACACAAAAAGTGCACTACGCACTTGGGCATTGGCCGACACATCTGTTGGCTGAGCTCCAAAATGCATTCCATTGATTTCACAAGCCTCCAATTTTGTAAATAATCCCTCAACAAGTAAGTACACCCTCCTATCTTGTCTAGCAATGGATTGTTTCATCTATAGTGGTGATTTGAGTATTGAAAAATGAAACCCTAGTTGCTCTCAAAGTTTCCTTGCCAAGCTTGTCTAGGGTTTTGTTGTTTTTGCTATTTTCACCCCCTTGTGATTATTTTCCTATATCCCATCCCCCTGCACTAAGTTTCCCTAAATCCCTTCCTCTTTCCCTCTCCCATTGGCACTCACCTTACTCCCTATTACCAAACCCTAAGCCCTATACATAATTCCTACCATTCTCAAAACCCTAATTCCCATTTTCCAAACCCTATCATTCCCTAAAGCTCTACTGCCATCATCAAAAACCCTCATTCACAATCCTACTATCAGTCAATCCTTTTATCCCTAAAAGAAAAACAACAGTCACCCTATATTTGAGAAAATCTCTTCATACTCATCTTCCTTCGTTCCACATTGGCAAGTATGGAAATAGATTCAACATATGAGAGGGATGATGAAACTGTCAGTGATTCTTCCTTAGAGGTTCATGCACTAAGAGAACCACATAAAGGAGGAAAACACATCTCGGAGGAGCCCATCACTCTCACAGAGTTACTAGCTTGCCCTCTTGCAGTAACATGTTTTAAACATCAGTCTTGTTACCAGTTTTGTGAGATGGTGGAGAGGGTGAACATTCACTTGGAGAAATTGCTTGAGAAAGCCAACAAGGAGAAAAATATGTTGTGCCACATGGCTTATCACTATTTGGCCCAGAACAAAATTTGTAAAACAAGGATAAGAAGCCTAAAAGTCAAGTTAAGGAGAACTTTGAGGAGCAAGAAAGAGCAAGATAAGCTCAAGATTTTGGCTAAAGCTTCATTGGCCCAAAATAGCACCTAACACAGATCACACATGCCAAATTTCAAGAAATTTAGTGAATTTTTTGGCATTTTTGAATTTTTTAGGGAAAAAACAAGTTTTTCCGACAGGTGGCGCTACGCTTTTGATAAGGACGTCCATTTGCAGAAAAATTTGCATTTTTGGATTCATCATGAAAGGTTATTCTTGCTCAAAAATGGCTGTGAATTTTTGACAAGTTTTGGACCTCAAAAAGGGTCAAAACCACCCTAAAAATGCCCTTGCTGCCACTTTTTGGCCACGCAGGAAGCCGTCTTGGGAGATTGCATTTTTGGAGGGGCAAATGGACTCCAAATCAAAAAATTCAAGTTGTTCCATAAAGTAGACTCACCAGGCTTTCCAACAAGATATCTTACACCTGATTTAGACTTCGGTAAGTCTTCCAAAAGTGGCTTGGAAAAGTACTATGCACCGAAAAAATGGCGCTATGCATAGGATGAAAAATTGCCAATTTTGCCTGTTTGCTCAGAATTTCGCCTAGTTTTCTTCTAGTTTGACTTTTTCTCTCTTATGGTCAAATTCATGATGTGACATGATGTAATTTGATGTACTATGATGTAAAAATGACAAAAATTTACTCAAGGAGGTAGATACATTAGTTGTAGGTGGTTTTGAGTTGTAATGAATTGGTTTCCTAAGTTTTAGAGGCAAGCTGTTCAACTGCCTATTTTTGTGTTCCTAGTTTAGATATGGTTGAAACCACCCCTCTTCTCATGGATTCGACCCCTGATGGGTATCACAGGTGGTTTGGATGTCTATATCATGTGTTTTTTTTAGTCATTTGTCAAGGTTGGACTCTTGTGGATGCTTTAAGCACTATTGTACATCATTTCTGGAGTTTGGCAAGGAAATAGATCAGGGTTTGCAGCATTTTGTGGGATTCTTGTGGCAAGGTGAATTAGTATTATTTTTTCCTTAGTGATTAAAGTTATCATATGTTTATGTGTGCCATTATGTCTCTCTTTTCTGCTTAACTAAATGAATCAAGTGTAAAATATGGAATTCATTGATGTTTCAGTGTTCTGCCTTAGGGTTTATTTAGCTTTACATGTTTTCTACTGTTTGAAGAGGACTCATGACACTTTCATGCCCTCTCCAACTCCTCACTAGTCTTAAAACTCTCCATTACACCTAATTCTAAGTACTAAAATACTTGCCTACCTCGCCCCACAGAAAACTCTGCAAAACTAAGTTCATTCCCTGGACCCAAAACTGCCTTCCTCATCTGATCCAACAAACCAACTTTAAACTCAATCAAACTCCTCTGAGAATATACCTAGCCTAAAATTAGTATTTACATAAGTCATCTCTAGAATTATTTGCCATATTTCCCTGAGATTGACAAGGGGAAAACCCTCTCCCGACCTGGTAGGGCTAGCTACCAGGTTAAGCGTGGTTTGATGTTACCCTAGACTTTCCTTTCTCAGCCTGAGGTAGATTTAGGCCATAACAGTCCCTACATTTTATAGAGTAAGCTCCAGTAGATTTATATAATGATATTTATGGCGATTACAATTTCTAAAAATAACATCTTTACTAAAATTAAAATATATATATATTTGCACGCTGTGACTGCCTTTTTTTGTGTGCATTTATCTACAAAATAATATTATAAGTAAATTTAAAATTTTTATTAATAAAGAAAAAATAAAATAAATATTATAATGTATACTAAAATAATAAAAAGGTTAATAACATATTGTATATTGATATTAAAATTTAATTTATTATACTTACACAATAACATTTCTAAATTAAGTATTAAAATATAATTAAAAATAATTAATATTTGTTTAAAACACATTTCTTAAGAGATATAATAAATTAAATTTATAATTTTATATTTATAATAATATAATGAAAATAATAATTTACCGTCTTATATTTAAAAAATAATTATAATAAAATTATATTTTCCCATAAAATCATATTTCAAAATCTTAAAATATTATTAATAAAAACAATAAAGGAAACTTTAGTTGTTTTCAAATATAATTTTGTTTAATAATGTTTACGGAAAGATAGGAAAATCCTTTGTTGAATGGTATTCGCATGAAGAGAAACATGGGAAAATAAAGCACGATATCTTTTGTCTATTTGATATAGCAAAATATATCAGAGATGATTAAAGTGATCTTAAAATATTATTAATAAAAGCAATAAAAGAAACTTTAGTTGCTTTTAAATATAATTTTGTTTCAATAAAGTTTATGGAAAGATAGGACAACCCTTTGTTGAATGATATTCACATGAAGAGAAACATGGGAAAATAAAGCACGATATCTTTTTTCTATTTGTTATAACAAAATATATCAGAGATGATTAAAGTTATATATATATATATATATAGATATAGATGTATGTTAAGGCACTCCTTGTGATAGGTCACTGGTTCAAATTCCTATGCGTGCTTACCTACCAATATATATATATATATATATATATATATATATATATATATATATATAATTTTGCCATTTCGCCATGCATTTATAACGTATACTCCAAATAAATATGGGGTGAGATAATTAATTTAGTGCATAAGGTGTTTATATTTTTTTACAGAATATATTATTATTATTGATGTCCATGGAACGACATGAGTTTTATATATATATATATATATATATATATATATATATATATATATATATATATATATATATATATATCTTAAATGCAAGAGTAGATTTACATACCATATCTATGTATGAAGAATTAACAATATTTCAAATTGATATTATAACCTAAAAAATAAAGTTTAAAATATAATATATTTTAAATTTAAATACAAATATTAAAAATGGAATAAATACAATTTAGTTTTTATTTGAAATTTGATTTGTCATAAAATAGAATAATGATTATTTTTTTCCTCCGTTTACATTACTAAAATATATGTAAGTGGTGCTCAAAGATATGAAATATTATAAAAATGTTCTAAGTACATTTTAAAAACAAATTGTATATGAATTGAAAAATAGAAATGTGTTTTTATCAATTACATGTGGCATTGCATAATGTAGATGAAACTTAATATCAACATAAGATAATTTTCTGATTTGTCTAGGTGGAAGTTTGAGTAAACAATTTTAACTTTTCACAATAGATTTTTCAAAACATGTGCTTTTAACAATTGCATGTGACATTGCAATAATGTTGATGAAATTTAATAACATATTAATATAATTTTGTGATCTCCCTAACTGGAAGTTTGAACAAACATTTTTAGCTTTTCACAATAGATTTTTGAAAAAAAAAAACACATGGTGGCAATGTGCAAAAAACAAGGGCGGTGACATTGCCACCAGGTGGTTCTTATTATTATAATAATATCATTTTAAGAAACAAATTGGAATTGAAATTGAAATATAAAATATAAAAATTTAAAAAGTAATAAGTATTTGAAATAATATAATAAATAAGGAAATGGGTTTCTTGTGTAGTAATTATATATAATGAATAAGGATAATTTGAATTCTTTTATAGAGGATGATATCTTTTTTTTGAAACATATTAAATTTGGAGTTAAGCATCTCACTAATGGGAAAGTGAAGGGTATTTAAGGTTATCAAAATGAAATTTTTAAAATTGGATGGTTTGTCCTCATCCCTCACATACGAAAGCTATTCAATTTTGTAATGAAGAAAGAATTTCCTAAGCCTTGGACATAGGGCCTTATTGTGGTTATCTTTGAAAGTGATGATAAAATCATTCTCTCTAATTACAAAAGTATTATGATCAACCACATTTTATCCAACTTGTATAGAATTATTTTGGAAAATATAATTATCCTATGGCTTGATGTTATTTTTCTTATTGGAAGAGATGATTCAATTCTTGGCAGTGACCTGGGCTCTAGGCCTAAAAAAGTGGCTCAAATCCCAGATTCGTTGGCATAGCACTAACAATTTTGGTATCTGGCTGCTGGAAGGCAAGCCTGTGAGAGCGACTTTAGGTTTCTGGTCGCCCTCATGCCTATAGCAAGAGAGTGACTGAGGCTTAAGTTGTCCAAAAGTTTAGTGGGACCCCAAGGGAAGTTGTCTAAAGCATTGGATTGGTTCCTGAGGGTCCTTTAGCTGATCATTTTGTATGGGGTATCTCCATCAGTTCCACTTAGTTAACGTGACTTATGAGGTTGAATCATATCATAGTGGCCTCTCATCACATGTTTAACTCGACTGGCTAGTTGCTTGGGTAGATGTGGGATGAGGGTGTTACAAACACCCCATTCCTAAATTTCAGCTAATGTTTCACCTATTTTAAGTGGAGATGTTGTCATGGATCCTGATAAACACATGGATCATTTTTTGGTGATTTGTGATATCCATGGGATTATACATGAAGATGTGATGGTAAGAGTATTTCTTTAGAATTTGGTTGGAACAACTTATGATTGGTACTTATCTTTACCCATTGCTTCTATTACCTATTTTATGATATAAAAAATTCCTTTATAAGAGAGTATGCTTGACTTGTAGGATATCATACATTACTTAGTTCACACAAATCCAACGTCTAAGAGATGAGAAGATTATGGACTTTAACCTCATATTTTTCAAAACCATATAGCTAATTACCTAAAAATCTCATCTCAATGATCATGTGATATTTATGATTTATATGAATGCCTTTCCTTCTAATGCCAAATATATTGTAAAATCTTTCCATATAGAAATTATATATGTAGCTATGAGAAAATACTAAGAAAAGGAAGATATACTATAGAGAAATGCGAACTTTGAAATCATTTTAGGAAAGGCCTCGAGGGAAATGTCTCCCCTCAATATTTCAGAATAAAAGAGGCCACTTATTGTTCACAATTCCCAAGAAACCATGGTTGGAAGGGGCATTTTGCATGACTTTCAACCAAATGTAAGAAATGTTTTGACTTTTGAGGAAGCATTTACTTCAAAGTTTAATTTTGACATTTCCCAATTAAGGAGAATGATTAAGAATACACCAAACAAGATAATTAGACTAAGATGAGCCAATGAATAGAAGCCACAACAACAAAAAAACATTGGATCATCTATTTATGGTCTCATGAATCAAAATGTTGGCAGTATACCACCAAGGGTACTTAGACCCCCAAGATATTAGAATCCAAGTTCCCTTACCATAGATGATCAAGAATTTGAAGAAGTAGACCCTACTTAGGAACTTAAATCTCTTACTTAAGAGAGTAACCTTGTTCTTGAGTCAACGGAAATGGGAGATAACTTGATATTCTCTTTGAAGAAGAAGAATCACCACAAGAAGATAAAGAATTTGTGCACCAGGAAAACATAGTTCAAACTAGAGCATAACTGAATAAAGCAAATGGTAAAGCTCTAATGGGCCATATTACTAAAGACCAAAGGGAAACAATAGTGCAAATGAATGTGCCTCAAGAAAATACCATGCCATCTCAAGGCAAAGCTTAGGGTACCAAGAGGATGACTTAGAAAATAATGGATGGTTTGTATAGACTTTAGATTACCTTTCCATTTTTAGAAGTTGTCAAGATTCCCCAACAAATAAAAATTCTTATCAAAGCTCTCAGAAACCAAGAATTCACCAATACAAGAATATAATTTTTTTTTATTAATAATCCAAAAGTGAACCCTTTATTCCAAACCAAGCCACATAGAAACATCCCTCGTTTTTATATATTTCTCGAGACTCCAGAATCTGTACTATATAATTGCTTGATTGAAAGTGGTGCTACCAATAACATTATGCCACTTCATATTATGAATGCAATAAGATTGGATTGAGCCACTTACTATGAAATAAGATAAAGCATATGTGCAATAGACTCAAGGAAGGCACCTAAGTATGGAGAGATTAAGGATTTTTGTGCAATGATATAGTCAGGCCCACATGTTACAATTACATTCACAATAGTGGTGGTTGATTTACTTGTCGCATATGGATTGGTTCTAGGTAGGGAATGGAGGTTCCCTCTTTGGGATATCTAACGAATGACATAAATTGCATGATGCTTCCAAAAAAAGATGATCAAGTAACAAGAATACCATGAGAACCCAATAATCTCGTCTTCTTTGAAAACAAAGAACCTAATGCTATGGTTGAATAGACTGACATAGGTCTAAAATGGGCCTCCTATGAAAAATGTACAACTAAAATAAAATTTATAAGAACCAATAAGATTCAAGATGATGATGTCAACAATGGGGGATGATTCACCATTTTTGGAGTAAAAAGGTTAAAATATTAAAAAATAAAAAATAATAAAACTACTTTGTTAACTCTTATTTTCAACTTATTTCCCTAATGTTCTACTCAAATTTCAAGAGAGAGCACTCATTGGATAAAAAATTTAATTCCTCATCCAAAGAATATGCATCTTGCATACTTTCGATGGACCCTGCTACTTGAAAAATGAGAAATACATGAAAAAACGTGATTGCAATCACGTTTTTCATGTATATATCATTTTTCATTTAGCAAGGTCCATCGAAAGTATGCAACATGGGTGCTCCTTGGATGAGGAATCAGATTCTTCATCCAACAAGTGTTCCTATTCGAAATTTGAGTAAACCCATAGGGAGATAAGTTGAAAATACGAGTTGAAAAAATAGTTTTATTTTTTTCTCTCTAAAATTTGATGATATAATCTAATCTTATTTTATTATTTCCACTTATTTTGTAATTTCCTTAGGAGACCCATTTTAGACCTCAAAATCCCCCTAATTTGGCCAATTATTCCATTCTCAATAATGTATGTATTGTACAAAATATTGATAAGATTTCCTTCTCAAGTACTTGGAATATGCTCTTTTATGGTGTGGCATCCAATATTGGATCAAATGTAGGAGTAATTATGGAAGGACTACAAGGTGAGAATTTTCCAAGTGCCTTTTGTTTGTAATTTGTTTGTACAAATAATGAAGCACAATATGAAGAATTAATTCAAGGTGTACTCTTAGCCCATTGAAAGAAAATTAGAAATATTTTAGTTATGGGAGAATCTAAATTAATTATCAATCAGGTCAGTAAGAATTATAATAACAAAAACAATTAGTTGAGAGTTTACATGAAAAGAGTTTGGGATTTGATTGACAAATTTGAGTCATTTGAAATATCATTTATCCTAAGGGACTTAAATCGTAAGGTTGGTTCTTTAGTTGTTTTTGCCTCATTTTTTGAGCCCAACTCAACATCTAATTTGTTTCAAGTCAAGATACTTTTTCAACCATCCATTCTTGATAATCAAGAATATTGGTAGGTTTTCGACATTGATGAACACATTCTTCAATTTCTTGCAGATGATCATCATGAGGAGAATACGTAAAATCCCATTGATAATAAGATGCTAATATCAATCAAATAACTCTTCAACCAAAATAATAAAACAGAAAAGTCACTGGTTACTGAAGAATTATTAGTTAAATGGGTTCAAGAGACCAAAACTATAAATATTGGAACTCCAAAAAGTCCCATATTGTTAAATCTTGAGTTGATTGCTCAAAAACTAAAATTGATCAATATTCAATCTTATTTAAAAAAGTTCAAGATGTTTTTGCATGGACCTATCAAGACTTGAAGAAATATGGCAAGGAGGCCATTCAAAATGTGATTCCAATAAAAATAAATTCTAAGCCAATCAAATAGAAACCAAGGATAATCAAACCAAAACTTAATCCTTTTGTTAAATTGAAAAATGACAAATATAAAAGGTTAGAATCATCTTCTAGATACAACATTTTGAATGGATTTCAAATCTATTAATAGTTCGAAAGAAGAATGGAGAAATAAGGTTTTGTATTGATTTCTGTGATCTCAATAAAGCCTCACTTAAGGAAAATTACCCACTGCCAAACATGGAAATATTTCTTCAATTAGTTACTAGATCAACAACAATGTCTATTTTAGATGGATTTTCTAGATATAATCAGATTTTAGTTTCCAAAGATGGCATGCATAAAATGAAGTTATGAGACCATGGTGAACATACACCTATGTTCACATGCCCTTTTGGATTGGAGAATGCAAATGTAACATTCCAAAGAGCTATAGACCATGCATTTGCATATTTGATTAGAAAGACTATAACGTGCTATCAAGATGATTTAACAAATTATTTGAAGGTGAGAACCTCTCATTGGGAAAATCTACAACAAGTCCTTTAAAGATGTGGACAATACATGATATCACATAATCATAAGAAATGCTTATTGGTTGTATAAGAAGGGAAAATCCTATGCGACATTGTCAGATAGAAAGGGCTATATATTGATCCTGATAGACTTAGACCCATAATTGAGTTGAAGGCCATAACCACTTACAAAGGAGTACAAGCATTCTTTGGGAAGATTAATTTTGTTAAAATATTTGTACCATATTATGCCTATATTTTCCAACCCATCAACAAATTATTCAAGAAGGATGAAAAGTTTGAATGGACAAATGAATAACAGATGGAATTTGATAACATTAAGAAGGAAATATCCTTCACCCTAGTACTGGTTAGCTGGAATTGTTCATAGGATTTCATTCATTATACTTTTACATATGATGAAACGATAGCTAAAACTTTAAATCAAAAATGGAAATGAAAGAATAACATATGATTTCTTTCTTGAGAAAATCCTTGCAAGAACATGAGTTGAACTATTCGCTATTAGATAAACAAATTTTTTCCCTCATTAAAGTTGTGTCGTACTTCAGAAGTTATATCTTGACTTCACATACTCTAGCATATGTACCATATCTGTTAGTTAAGATGATGCTAACCATAATAACTTAGAGAAGGAAGATGGGAACAATTCTTAGAAAAATTACAAGAATTTGATATTATGATAAAACCTTTAAAGGCTATGAAGGGAAAAGTCCTATGTAAGTTGATAGAGGAATTGAAGCAGTTAACATTCAATCTCACAATGGAGTTGGTGATAATTAGTCATTGTTTGCATCTGAGTGGTACAAAAACATTATCTTCTATTCAAAATTTGGACAATTTCCAGTTGGCATGATAGGAAAAGAAAGAAGAACCTTGAAGATGAAATCCAATTATTATGTGTTGATCTCTAAAGTATTATTCTAAAGAAGTTGTGATTAATTTCTACTCACATGCATTCCAGAATTAAATTTTGATACAATAATAAAATAAATACACGAAGGAATATGTGGGGGAGATGTATCCCCTACCATAACAACCCATAACATTTGGAGATGGATTTTATTGGCCAACTCATTTCAAGGACCCTTATTCCCTTGTAAGAAAGTGCATTCCATGCTAGATATTTTTAGGAAGGGAAAATAAAGCAACTGTAATCTTAAAGACGATTACAGTAGACACTCTCTTTTCTCAACCGGGGTTGGATTTTATTACATCAATCAATCCTAGATCGAGTGCAAGATATGTTTATATTTTGACTACAACTGATTATTTTACTAAATGGCCTAAGGTAGTAGTGTTGAAGCAAGTTAAAACATAAAATTTAATCCAATTTGTAGAGGAGAATATACTTGCACAATACCCAGTGCCAACAAAATTCATCATTGAGAATGGTTATATTTTTATTGGTTCACATAATTTTGTGGAAGCTATGGAATACTTATAGGTCAATTTCCCAACTATTATCCCCAAGGAAATTGTTGGGCAACTGAATTGTCCTAATATTACTATTTAAACTATTCATTTTCGTACCATCCCACTTACCTATTAGTAACATTTTTACCATTTTTCTCCCTAAATACACTGAAAATCCCTTGTACATTTTGACATAGTTTATTATTATTATTTCCTTTATTTTTAATGAATTAAGAAGAATTTTCTTGGTTTTACTAATGACAGGACGAATACAGTTTTCGTAGCTCAGTTTAAGTTTCAGTAGCCATCTCCATGATCAAGCTTTTAACATCATTCTAGAAGGAAATTGGGCACATGGGTTTCATTTCTAAAATCTCCATTTGGATTTGTGTTGTTCAGAGCTCATTCAAATCACACATGTGAACCTCGAGCATGTGATAAAAAGCAAGAAACAACATTTCACCTCATCAATTTTGGATGGGGTTTTAGAAAATAAAAATGAATTTTGAAAAATGAAAACACGGGTCTTTTGCAAAACTATCCCATTTAGGCTTCATGTTGGAGTTTTCCTCAAATTGTGAAGGATCTAGGAGAATTTCCTCATTCTTTAAAATCTATTTTTCAAATTATGAATGAATAGTCTGCTAATATGTCATTTAATGCACATTCAACAAGGAGAATAGAATGAGTTAATCATTAGAAAATTTGTGGCAGGGAGTTAAGTTTGATTTTATTCTCAAACTGATCTACTAAGATCTCATGACCAGAGTTCAAGCAATGAAACTTTGAGTTTGTTGTTGCTTCAAAGCTCTATAAATATTGTAATTTGTTAGATGGGAACAAGGTTCATATAGGGAGATACACAAAGATATGCAATTTTGAATTGTTCACACAATTTACAATTTAATACCGGACATTTTCTTTTAATGCTATCAATCATTGATGAGAAAGTTACACCAGTACTAGTAAAGTTTTGTGTGTATTTTCAATCTTGTGCATTCACTGGAGGACCCCAAATTAATGTGTAAGACCCGTAGAATAATATTTTACCTTACTGTATTTTTACTAGTTAGATGTTCTATTTCTTACAGTAATATATATATATATATATATATATATATATATATATATATATATATATATATATATATATATATATATATATATATATATATATATATATATATAGATATATATATAGATATATATATAATATATATATATATAGATATATATATAGATATATATATATATATATATATATATATATATATATATATATATATATAGTTTTTTCTCACTATTTTCTTTCTTTATAGGATTAAATCGAGCGCTTGACATATATACAAAATACTAAAAGCATTTTCACTTTTTAGCCTTCTAGTTTCACATTAATTTCTAGTTTTTTAACCTTGCATTCATAGATGAAAAAGTTTATGAGCTCATTATTTCATTTTCTCTTTTCATTATCAGTTTTAGTTGATTATACATGATGTTGGCAATATGACAAATGTGTTGTCCTTGATGGCAACCTACATGATGATAACATGATGATTTTACAAGCTAGTAAACATGTGATAGAGAATTTGAACAAATACATACTAGTCTAGAGATGGAAGAATGATGAAGGTGATGTTTTGAGAAATACACGTGGGTTCTATAAAGCAAAGTCATGTACACAAGCGGTCATGAATAAAATAAAGAGCGTACAGTTTCCACACCACTGTATTCTAAATACCAAGGGTCTTTGCCATGGTATTGGCCCATAGTAATGAATGTGACAATGGACATTTGATCCCGTCAAAGAATACCATTGGTATAACTACAAAATTTGCCTAGAGTGGTGGCTAAGGCCTAAGCTATTTAAAGAGATCGATATCAAAGTGTTTAGGGTGCAAGTTATGGGTTATCAATGAATTGTTTGATATGAAATAAGCGTGCTCTCAGGAAAGTGATAATGGATCAGATGCAGTAGATATGAAATGACTATAGATTGAATAATCTTCTTATGGGTTGGTTTGATTAGTGATGATAATGTTTTCACGTGCATTTGTTACTATGTATGGGTTTGAATGAAGTTCTGTTGTGCAATGAACATATGCGTCAATAATTAAAAATCTATACGCATGTTTGTTTTAGAAAAATCACATGAATATGTGGATTAGATTCTGAGTAGTAGCGTATCAATTCTGTAGTATGGACAACTCTATATGCGGGTATCAAATATGAAAGGCATGTACATATGCAAAAGTGTTTTGTAAGGGTCACATACATATGTTAGCGTTTTACTGAATATGATGTTTGATCAACTTGATCAGTCTTTTTGTGTTTGATGCTATCTATTAATGAAGTCTTTGATGATGATTTGGGTTTAACAGTGATGGTTGAGGTTGAATGATTTTTTTAAATAGTAATGATGCTACTATTTGTATGTGCTGTAGAGATCTGTGATTGGTTCTATAAGCGATTCAATGAGTATTTCAATATGATAGTGATTCAGTTTTAGGGTTTAGTGCTTTGAGATATGTACGTAGGTATGCTTCATGGAAAACACATATATATGTAGATATGCTTAAGAAAAGTAGCATATATAATTTGATATATGGTTGATCAAGGTTTGTAGTGACATAATCTAGTTTTTGTGATGAACAATATGTGGATTGATATTGTGGTGAATGGATTTACAATGATATAACTACTTTGGTTGTTTGAGATTTATTTGGGTCTCAGTTGATACAATGATTAAGTGATTTTATATGTTGATTGCTTTCGGTTTTATTAGATATTGTTCTTAAATTATGGTAGTGGGTCTAGTCTGAAAATTTGATGAAATGTGGCCTATAGATTTGATGTTTTGGTTCAGGTGGATCCAATATGAAAGTTATGAAACGTGGTCCATGGAGGTGTTGAGGGTTGGAGGCTTCAGTGAGGATGTCGAAGCTTCCTTCCAATGGTAGCTAGTGAATCTGATCAAGGGGTTGCAGCTCCCTTCCAGTGGGTGTCGTATACGAGATCAGGGAGTTAGAGCTCCCTTCGAGTGGGTGTTGGAGAATGAGAGAAGGTTATAGCCTTATGCAGGTGGGTGTTTATGTGCTGGTATGAGTTTGTGCCAATAAAATATTTTAATATGTTTTCTTTATAATAAAATATAAATACAAAGACAACAACAACGGTGGTTTTCTCCCACATTGAGTTTCCACTTAAAAATCCTAGTGTTGATGTGTGTTGATGTGTTGATTATATGTGATGGTTTATTTTGGTCTTACTACACATTGTTACTATTTAATTAATTCCTATTGAAGTAGTGAGAAACTGGTTCATGTTAAACATATGATGAATTAACTGAAAAGTAAGTTAACTAAATATATGCTAGTTGTCTACATAATATTCATGTACATATGAAAGTTTACTTTAGTATAGCCATGTATAGAAATATGAATGAGAAAAGAAAATTTTAACTAAGTTTTTTAAAATATTGATTCACCCCCGCCCACCCCCCCTGCCCCCCCCACCCCCCACCTCTTAGTATTTTTCCCAACAATTGGTATCAAAGCAGGTCTTTTTGAAGAAGATTGATCACTTGAAGGAGATCCATCAAGATGAGTAGTCAAGAAGGACTATTTTCTACCAAGCTACCTTTATTTAATGGAACTAAATTTGTCTTTTGGAAAGTTAGGATGAGAGAACACTTGAAGATGATGGGAGCTGATGTATGGGAAATCATTGAAAGTGAATATCAATATCCAACCTCCATTCCCATAGACACTACAGGAAATAAATAATATGAAAACAATGCAAAGGGTATAAATTCCATTTTGGAAAGTCTGGCCGAGTCCAAGTTCATGAAGGTAATGTAGCTAAAAAAAACAAAGGGAATGTGGGATAATCATATCCAAAGTTATGAAAGTGACAACAAGGTCAAAAGTGCTAAACTCCAAACACTCATAATACAATATGATATATTGAAAATGCATAATGATGAAAGCATCGCAAATTTTTCCTTAGAGTAGATGAAATTATTAATTCCATGAGAAATCTCGGTGACGAAATAAAAGATGCTACTGTTATGGAGAATATTTTGAGATCACTAACGCCGAAGTTCAATTCCAAAGCCTCTGTTATTGAGGAAATGTAGGATCTAAAAAGTCTCACAACATTTTAGATGAGGAAAGGTGGTCCTTTAGACATGAGAGAAGCAGATTTGAAAGCCACATATAAAGGGAAATAGAAGGAATCACCCAAAGACACAAGATACATATCAGATGAGGAAGAAGCAAACTTTATGAGAAAAAATCAAGTAGGGTCTAGAAAATTCAAAGGTAAGCTTCCCTATAAATGTTTTTCTTGTGGAAGAGTAGGTCATTATGCATCCAAATTTCCTTATAGATAGAATAATAAATAAAATGGAAAGAATGTTTCTACAAAGAATTTCTCTAATAAGAAAATATTTTGTTCTAATGAAGATAGTCATAGCACATTCAATTACCGAGAAAAATCAGATTCATATTATCTTGTGCTTATGGCTATTGAAGACCACATAATAAATGAATCAGATAGTTATGATATAGATGTTTTAATGAAATTTCTAAAGGAGAATGATAAACTCAAGAATTCTAACAAAGACTTGGAATTAAGAAAAAATAATATGATTGGAGAAATAAACATGTTGAAGATGGAATTAGAAGCAACCAATAAAAGAAAAGAAAGCATGAGAAAACAACTTCAAGAAAAGGAAAAGCATTGTGAAACATTAGAATCTGAAATTATGACCCTAAAGGAATATTATGAGAATATCAACAAATGGGAAAAGGCATCTGAGTCTCTAGAGAATATTATTAATGAACAATGCTCTCCTTTGATCAAGATAGGCATTGGGTATGATCATACACAATGTGATGACAAAAACCAATATACTATTGTTCCAAGGAAATCTGAATCAAGTCACACATCTCCTAGATCAAGGACAAGATATGTTCTTAGGCACAAAGGATGGATTTATGGATATTATTTCTGTTGTAACTCATTTGGACATAAGGCCACTGATTGCAGGTCAAGTATGCAGAACAAAACCAGGAGATGGGATAAGCTCCAGCACATAAATAGAAATTGTAAGCAGATCTGGGGGAAGAAGGAATCTCAGTCAGAAACGTAGGGAAGATTGACACTACAACAGTCCATTAATTATTAAATATTACTTCTCATATTGTCTACAGAAGTGTTGTGAGGTACAAGACCTCATAAGAGCAGAAGATGACTATTAAGTCCTCCGGATCAGTGATGTGTAATCTCAGGGGGAGTAATACATATGTTGCCTTAATCATGACTCCCATGGTTTTTTTTTATATTCATGTTTCTTACATTAATGATAGTGCATCTGATGTAGTAATAATGAATAGGTACATACATAATAGGCTCAGGGGGAGTTTGTGGTTATGAAAATTCAACATTTCACCTTCTGCACGCGGATGTTATGAAAGAAAATAATGTATATATGCAAGTTCTGATTTAAAAATCCATGTGTGTTTCTCTATGATGAAGAAACAGTGGGATGGGCTCAAGGAAAAGTTCTAATATACTTTGGTCAACTCTTATTTGGACTTTTGGTTCTAAAATTGATTTATTATACGCTAATTGATGTTATTTAGAAGTTGTTTTTTCTTTTATGTGTTGTTGATGCTTTGATGGATCCCTGATTGATGAAGTTGATTTGATGTCCTTATTGATGGATGAGTTGATATGATTAGAATTGACAATAAACAGATGGCACAAGTTCAGGGGGAGCATTTTCTATGCTTCTAATAATACAGTATTGGCATTATTTTTGCTTGAGAATTCCTTGGTACATAACGGTGGTTATCATCGGTGATGCTGTTGAAGATACTCATGTTACTAAAGTTTTTGAATGATGCTATGTTGTTTTCATAATGCATGAGCTTCTTTTGGTGATGATGTTTATATATTGTTTAAAGCCACTAATCAGATTTGTGATGATAAAAGAATCTCTGGTGATGATATGATCCAAGACTGTTGTTCTTCTTTGAGAAAATAACATGTAGATATTGTTATCACATGCTATGATTATTTGATGATGATTTTGTTGTCATGGATGAAGCTGATGTTGTTGTTCTTGGTCCTTACACTTGTTACATGTACATGCTATAATGCAAATGGTATGTTTCTAGAAGAGTATGGTTGTAAGCATGATGATATTGATGATATGGGATCGCAAGGATGAGTAGTTGATGATGATGAATTATGGAAAGGGATCTTATTTATGATATTTAGGTAGTCTTTCTTCTTGCATGAAGAATTTGGGTTGAGAGAATGATGTTGCTGCAGGTTTCATGAAAATATGGTTATTAATATACTATTGCTATATCTCTTGGATGATACTTGGAGACATGGAATATGCTACATTACCCTATCTTACATTATGATGATATTCTTGACTCTCACATATTTTGTTGATGCATTACTATGTTGCAAATGATCTATATGAATTTGATGAATGTGGATTGAGGCTCTTCCTACTAAGGTAAAGAGAAAGTTGACTTTGATGAGGTCAAGGGGATGAGTTCTACAAAAGATATATGCTATTTATGTTGCATACTTGGTGCCAGGTTGATAATATTAAAGCCACATTATCTTATCTTCAAAATTTATGATAAAAATGTGCATGTTGTTGTTCATGTTGCCGCTGACAGATGCCTATGGTGCAGACCCTATATGGTGTATGATGATTGATTATAACTATCATGGTCTTATTAAGGTATTTGGTCTTGGTTATAAATTCCATATTTGTCTCTTAATGTAAAGGTCATGTAAAGACCTATGTATACATCATTGTAAAATTCAGTCATGTATGGACTATTGTGGTCAAGTCATGTAATCCCATCATTTTGGACATGTGATGTAATGTTGATTCAACTATGAAAACCCAATGTGTTGGGTAATCAATGTAATCATGAGTCATTAGTGATAAGAAAGGTCCTATCTGGTTGAGTCATAGAGTCATGTACTTCTTTGTATATCTGTTATGAAACCAGCTCAAGAAAAGATAGAAAAGATAGATCAACGCCTTAGAATTCAGCCTCTTCGAGGGGGAAACCTCCTTTACATTACATAAATGAACAATTCTTGGATGATACAAATGACAAAACCTCCTTTCTATATATAGGAGTCTAAGGAGTCACAATATAATCCAGCCGACCTAACAATAATAATATAAAGCCACAAAAATAACAATAGAGGGATTCTATGGGACACAGAAATAATAATATGGGGGTAATAGGGGCACAACAATATAAATAAGGGGTATAACTACAATAGTAATGGGGTAATCACTAGTATTATAGGGACCCAACATGCCCCTCTCCTTCAAAAAAGTGTTGTCCTCAACGCTTGAGTAGTTCTAGATACTTCTGCATAAAATTCTCATCCTCCCATGTGGAATCTTCAACGGATAAGTTCTTCCACTTGATAAGATACTCTGAAATTGATCGATTTTGTAGCTGTCGAGTTCTTGTTTCTGTGACTGCTTCCGGTTCAAATATAATTTTTCTTTCCTCGTCAAGTTCTGGCAATATTTTTGAACTGGGAGCTTGTTGCCTATAACCTTCTTTAAACATGAAACATGGAAAACTGGGTGCAATCGAGAAGCTGCAGGAAGCTCCAATTTGTATGCCATAGTACCAATCTTTTCCAACACCTTGTACGGACCATAATACTTTGGTGATAATTTATTATCCTTCTTAGCTTGCTTTAGGGACATTTTCTTATATGGTTGTAGCCGTAGGAATACCCAATCACCTACATCAAAACTTCTTTCACTGCGATGTTGATCTACCTGTTGTTTCATTCTATTTTGTGCCAACACGAGGTTATCCTTTAAGAGTTGGAGGACTTGTTGTTGATGTTTGATGTGATGTTCCACTGCTTGAACCTTCGAATTTTCTCTTAAATATGATGTGATGGATGGTGGTTGGTACCCATAAAGTGCCATAAATGGGGTCATTTTTGTTGCTGTATGGAAGGAAGTGTTATACCACCATTCAGCCAGAGGCAACCATTTGACCCATTGTGTCTGTTTATCAGATACAAAGCAACGAAGATATCCTTCCAAACATTTGTTTACTATCTCAGTTTGCCCATCAGATTGAGGATGATAAGATGAGCTATGAGCTAACTGAGTACCCAGACAAGAAAATAATTTTGTCCAAAAATTTCCAGTGAAAATGGGATCTCTCTCACTTACAATAATCTTTGGGTTTCCATGTAGCTTTTGAACTGTTTCCATAAATGCAGTAGAAACTATACTGGCTTTAAATGGATGTGATAATGCACAAAAGTGTGCATACTTGGTAAGTCTGTCAACTACCACCATGATGACACTCTTTCCCTCAGACTTGGGTAAACCTGTGATAAAATCCATTGAAACCTCCTCCCAACGTTGGCTTGGAATGGATAAAGGTTGTAATAGAACCAGTGTCTTAATTGTTTCAACTTTATTTTGTTGGCAAACCAAACATTCCGCCACAAAATTTTGAATATCTGATTTAAGGCCATCCCAAAAAAATTCCTTCTTAACCCTGTGGTAAGTTTTTAAAAATCCTGAGTGCCCTCCTAAGGGAGAAGTGTGCAATTCCATAAGAATCTTTTGTTTTAGCTGGGAATTCTTACAGAGGTATAAGCGATCTTTGTACCATAACGAATCATTTTTCCAGCTAAATGTATCAGAAGTACTGGAATCTTGTTGTAGCTTTCGAATAAGTGCCCACACTTCTTCGTCATTCTTCCATTCCTCCTTTGCTTCGTTTATCCAATCTGGTTGGATAATAGAAATGGCACACATAATGCTTCCATATCCTCATCCTTTCTTGAGAGTGCATCTGCCACCACATTTTGCTTCCCTTTTTTGTAGATGATTTCAAAGTCATAACCCAACATCTTTGTGACCCACTTTTGTTGCTCTTCAGAGGATAATCTTTGTTCTAAAAAGTATTTAAGGCTATCATGATCCGTTTTTACCTTGAAGTGTCTTCCCATTAGGTAGGGTCGCCATTTTTTAAGTGCATGGAGTATTGCCAACATTTCCTTCTCATAAATAGCTTTGCTTAAAAACTTTCCCTTGATTGGACAACTTTCAAAAGCAATGGGTCTTTCATCTTGCATTAGAACAGCACCAATTCCATTTCCTGAAGCATCACATTCCACAATAAAGGTTTTTGTGAAGTCCGGTGTAGCTAAGACCGGTGCTTGGCACATTGCCTCTTTAAGATGTTTAAAGGCCTTTGTTGCTTCCGGAGTCCATGAAAATGAATCTTTCTTCAATAATGTTGTTAGAGGTGCTGCTATTCTCCCATAATTCTTAACAAACTTGCGATAATACCCTGTCAACCCAAGAAATCCTCGCAGATGCTTTATGGATGTGGGGATTTTCCATTCCTTAATGGCTTTAATTTTGCTAGGGTCTACCTTAACTCCTTCATGAGATACAATATGACCCAAATATTCCACCTCCTGGACTCCAAAGAAACATTTGGATCTTTTTGCATATAATTGTTTCTCCTCCAATAGTTGTAGCACCTTGTCAACATGTTCAACATGATCCTTCCAAGACTTGCTGTAGATTAGTATATCATCAAAAAATACTAACACAAATTTTCTAAGGAATGGTTTGAAAATTGAATTCATCAAACCTTGAAATGTTGAAGGTGCATTGGTAAGGCCAAAAGGCATGACCAAAAATTCATAATGACCCTCATGAGTTCTAAATGTCGTTTTCGGAATGTCTTCAATCTTCATTCTGATTTGATGATATCCCGAACGAAGATCCAACTTGGTGAAGTAAATTGATCCATGCAATTCATCCAGTAATTCATCAATGACAGGAATGGGGAACTTATCTTTAATAGTGAGCTTGTTGAGCTCCCTATAATCTGGACACATGCGCCATGATCCATCCTTCTTGTGCACCAATACTACTGGAGCTGAGAAAGAACTTTGACTCGGTTGAATTATACCAGCCTCTAGCATTTCTGCAACCATACGTTCAATTTCACTTTTTTGGACATATGGATATCTGTACGGCCTGATGTTTGGAGGAACACTTCCTGGAATCAGATGAATAGCATGATCATGATCACGCATAGGTGGGAGACCTTTGGGAGTCTCAAATACCTTGGAATGATTGTCCAGGACTTTTTGGAGATCTGGAGAAATAGATGATTCCAATGTGGAAACATCTAGCGAACATAATTGTGCAATTACACCTCTTTGCTCCTTTTTTAGAAGCTTTGTCATGCCATTAGAGCTGATTATCTTTCCTGGTTTCCCTGCAATACCCCTTAATTCAACTTCCTTCCCTTCCACAGAAAATTTCATGAAAAGTTCTTGAAAATTAAAAGCTATTGTACCCAAGGATTGTAGCCATTGGACTCCTAGTACAACATCAGCACCTCCCATTGGAATGGAAAGCATTGGGCTAGTCAATACATATTCTCCCATGGATAGCTTGATATTATGGCACTTTCCAGAACAATTTATTGTTCCTCCATTTGCAATCATCACTTGACACTCTGGTGCTGGATATAGGAAGCAATTCAATTCTTTTGCTACCCTACAATGAATAAAATTGTGGGTGCTTCCTGAATCAATCAACACTATTACCTTTTTCTTCTTGATTTGTCCTTCTATCTTGATGGTTTGAGGAGTGGTAATTCCCGCCAATGCATTACAAGATATGGTCGGATTTATTTGTTCTTCATCTAGGCTTTGTTCCTGGAATATATTCTCTTCTTTTGACCTTTCTTGCTCCTTTTCTTCTTCCTCTTCACAATCTATGTAGAATAATTTCTTCTTAGCACACTTATGACCTTTTGCTATCACAATTGTAACAAAGCCCTTTTGCTCTTTTTTCTTCCAATTGTTGTGGTGTCAACCTTGTAGGTTGTGGAAGACTATGGGCAACAACACTTCCGTCTTTATAGTTGTGAATGGTATGCTTCCTAGTTGCCATAATTTTGCTTTCCATTTTTCTTGCTAACCTGAATGCCTTCTCTAATGAATCAGGTTCCCAAAGGCGCACATCATGTTGGATATTATCCTTTAAAGACCCTATGAACACATCAATCCTATGCTCCTCTGGAATATCTTTTACCCTTATGTTCAATTTTTGGAACTCCTCAATGTGCTCCATTATTGAACCCTTTTGTTTGAGACTTATCAATTGGCTAAAAAAAGTGTTGCTTTTTGTATCTTCATAATGTGCTATCAATTCTTCTGTAAAAATTGCCCAAGTGATAAATTGTTTACGAGAACAAAGCCATTGATACCATACAAACTGATTTGGTTCCAAATATAAAGTTGCCATACGTACCTTTTGTGTGTTTTGCACATTATTGAGATCGAAGAATTGCTCCATCTGTAATATCCATGTGGCGGGATCCTTGCCATCAAACTTCCTCATATCGATTTTTGGAATGTGGTGATTCTTTGATCCAACATTAGCATCTATGGAATCATGATTAACATTTCTTTTGTTCTCATCATGAGTTTCCTTTACTACCTTTTCACCATTAGTAAGTATTTCTTGTAGAAAATTAGTCAAATCTGTCTTCAAATCTGCCATGCCTGTCTTCAAATTTGTGTTCAAATCTATCTTCAAATTGTCCATCTTAGCTTCCATGCCATTCATCTTAGCTTCCACGCCATTTATCTTAGCATCTGTTAACTTTTGTGAGCGTGACATTTGTTGTACTTGTTCTTGTAATTTTGATATATCATGTAGCATTTCTTCCTCTTCTTCATGAGTCATGCTAGAGCTTTCAGGTTCCTTACTAGGTGTTTGCATTTTCTTTCCTCGGGGCATCAGTTACCGATAATAATGCTCTACTATGCCCTTTGAATTCCTTCAAAATAAATTTTCAAACCAAGCTTAAGCAAAAAATTAAAAAAATCTACACACCTTTTTTCACTTTGTAGGAGTTGGATATTGCCTCTGATGTATCTCTGTACTTTCCAGTCATCTAGTTCTGAACTTATGACCTGTAGTAGCTCTCTGTGTCCTCTTTCCAATGCCACAAGTCTGACCCAAATTGGATTCTCCAAGGAAGAGTTATGTGAAATCTCCCACAGTGACTTGATTATAGACTAGTTCAGTAGAGCTAACTTGTACGATGTGCCGCGAGTCACTGTTTCGACCTTTGGATCTAAACAACACCCACAAGAAACTACAGTCCGTCCTCTTTCTGTACCTTTTTATGAAATTTCAATCCGATCCTCAGAGAGAAAGTTATGACGATTTTCCCCAGGTCACCTGTTTTGAATGTAATTCAGGAGTCTGCAAAAAGACCAACGTCCTCAGATCATATCTCCGAAAATATCACGCGAAACGCTCTGAAATTTGGACCCAAGGTTCAGTGCCAATTCTTCTCAAATGGGTTTTTTTTGCGACTTCTGAAACGTCACAGAAAAAAAGTTATAGCGAACATGCCACGATGACCTGTTTGGAGCAGCGAAACCCTAGAATCCAAAGCTCTGATACCAAATGTTATGAAACCAGCTCAAGAAAAGATAGAAAAGATAGATCGACGCCTTAGAATTCAGCCTCTTCAAGGGGCAACCTCCTTTACATTACATAAATGAACAATTCTTGGATGATACAAATGACAAAACCTCCTTTCTATATATAGGAGTCTAAGGAGTCACAATATAATCCAGCCGACCTAACAATAATAATATAAAGCCACAAAAATAACAATAGAGGGATTCTATGCGGCACAGAAATAATAATATGGGGGTAATAGGGGCACAACAATATAAATAAGGGGTATAACTACAATAGTAATGGGATAATCACTAGTATTATAGGGACCCAACAATATCTTTAGAAAATTTAGCATGTGCTCAGGGGGAGCATGGTCAGTATTCAGTGATAATACTCAGTAGATCTGATCTACAACACTTTATTCAACATTGGTCAGTCCTTTACCCTTGATGTCAAAGGGGGAGAGTAGCTTGGTGTTTGAGGAAATATATTGGAGAACAACTTGGTATATCTATAGGTATCTATAAATGGTTGGTAACCAAACCCCAAAGTGGTTGCCATCAAGTCCAAATGGGGAGATTGTTGGAATTATAACAAGTGTGTTGTCCTTGATGGCAACCTACTTGATGAAGATTGTCAACATGATGATAACATAATGATTTTACAATATAGTACACATGTAACAAAGAGTTTGGACAAAGGCATAGAAGTCCAGAGACAGAAAAATGATGAAGGTGATGTTTTAATAAATATAGGAGGGTTCTGTAAAGAAAAGACACGTACACACATGGGTATGGAGAAGAGAAAGAGCATACAATTTCTTCACTATGGTATTCTAAATACCAGGGTTCTTTACCATGGTATTGGCCCATAGTAATGCGCGCAACAACAAACATTTGATCTCGTCAAAGAATTCCATCAAAATAACTATGAAATTGAGCTAAGGTATTGGCTAAGGCCTAAGCTATATAAGGAGATGGAGATAAAATTGTTTAGGGTGCAAGTTATGGGTTATTAGTGAATAGTTTGATTTGAAACAAGTGTGCACCTGGGAATGTGGTAACGGATCAGATGCAATAGATATAAAATGACTATACATTGAATAATATGCTTATGGGTTGGTTTGGTCAGTGATGATAATGTCTTGATGTGTTCTTGTTACTGTGTATGGTTTTGACTGAAGTTCTATTGTGCAATGAATGTATGAGGCAATAATTAAATATATGTATGCAAGTTTGTTTAAGAAAAAACAAATACATACGTGGATCAGATTATGAATAGTAGTGTATCGATTTTGCAGTATGGAAAGATCTGTAAGTGGGTATAAAATATGAAAGGTGTGTACATACACATAAGTGTTTTGTAAGGGTCACGTACATATCTTAGGTTTTTTATGAATATGATGTTTGATCAACTTGATCAACCTTTTTGTTTTTGCTGATGTCTGTCAATGAAGTATTTCATGATGATTTAGGTTTAATAGAGATGGTTGAGGTTGAATTATTTGTTGAATAGTAATGATGTTTCTTTCTGTATGTTGTTTAGAGATCTGTGTTTGGTTCTGTAAGTGATTCCATGAGTATTTCAATATAAGAGTGATTCAGTTTCAGGGTTTAGTGTTTTGAGATTTTTATGCAAGTATGCTTCATGGAAAACATGTATATACATGGATATTATTAAGAATAATAACATACATATATTTTGATATTTGGTTGATGAGGGTTTGCAATAATAGAATCTAGTTTCTGTAATGAACAATATGTGGGTTGATATTATGGTGAGTGGATTTACTGTGATCTAAATGATTTGGTTGTTTGAGATTGATTTGGGTATTAGTTGGTACAGAAATTAAGTGATTTGATATGATGATTGGTTTTTGTTTTATTAGATATCGGGCTTAAATGATGGTAGTGGGTCCAGTTTGAAAATTTTGTTGAAACATGGCCTATAGATTTGATGGTTTGGCTCAAGTGGATCTATTCTGAAAATTATGAAAGGTGGTCCATGGAGGTGCTGAGGGTTGGAGCCTTCAATGAGGAAGTCAAAGATTCCTTCCAGTGGTAGTTGGTGAATCTAATCAAGGGGTCAGATCTCCCTTCCGGTGGGTGCCAGTAAATGAGATCAGGGGGTTGGAGATCCCTTTGAGTGGGTGCTGGAGAACAAGAGAAGGTTATAGCCTTATGAAGTTGGTTGTCTGCATGTTGGTATGAGTATGTGACAATACAAGATTGTAAGATGTTTTATTTATAATAAAAGATAAAGACAAAGATGACAACAACGGTGGTTTTCTCCCACATTGCATTTCCACCTAAAAATCTTTGTGTTCATGTGTGTTGATGTGTTTCTTATATGTGATGGTTTTTTCTGTTCTTACTACACATGGTTACTGTTTAATTAATGTCTATTGAAGTACTGAGACACTAGTTCAAGTTAAACAGATGACGAATTAACTGAAAAGTAAGTTAACTGGATATACACTAGTTGTCTTCATAACAGTCATGTACATACATTGGTTTACTTCAATATAGTCATGTTTAGAAATCTGAATAAGAAAAGAAAAGTTTAAGTGAGTTTTCTAAAACACTGATTCATGCTCCCCCCCCCACTCTCAATTGTTTTCTCAACACATGAACAAATCCTAAGATTTTTTTTCATGTTTTTACATATCCATTATTCACTCCGCTACGGGGGGAGGGTAGCACAAGATTTGAACCCAAGACTTTTGGTTCGGTGAGACTTCATTTCCACGACCATTGCTAGTTGAGCTGCCCCAAGCGGACCATAAATTATAAGATTTGATCACATGCACTTTTGAAGATTTTGTTATTTGAGTCTCATAGCTACAATTTCAATTGTTTAGTATAGGTTCGTTGCTTTCATAGATCATTATTATTACTTCCATAGATAATTGTCATTTATTTCATGGATAGTTATTCTTGCATTCATCAGAATAGGTGTGATATTTCTTAGTATAAAACTACATTTACCTTATTTACATCATATTCTAAATGCTTTCCTAAGCTATCTATATTTGATTTCATATAATAAATTCATTTCTTTAATAGGATAGTTTCCTTTGCTTTCATTAGATTAGAATTTACTATATTCCCTAGAATAATTGTCCTTGTTTTCCACTAAATTAGGAAACATTTACTTTCCTAGTTTTTGAACTTAAAGTGTGTCCTTTTCCTAGAATGAAATTTCATTCATATATTTTCATGTTTGAAGATTGTGCTTTCCTTTAAGATTTCATTTCTTTCTAGATTAAAATTTTCATTATTGTTTCATAGATTAACATTTCATTCTATTTCATTATTCTTTCATAAAACATATTTTACTTTTTTCATATGTTGAACATTTATTTCTTATTATTGATAGACTAGAAATGTCCTTTTAGTGCTAAAATTGAGGTCTAATTTCCTAGCACATATAGTGAAGTATATTTCACTAGTGTATGAACCTAGATCAACATTTTAATCTTAAGTAATTTAACACACAATTAAACTACCCAACATTTTTGGTGTTGTCACCAAGGAGGTATACATAGAAAAACTGAACCGAAACAAAAGGAAAACCAATAAGACGAGAGGTAAGAACTTTCTCTTCACAATTGCGAGGTTCTTCCTAACTAGAGCTCTTGAATCACATCTCATTTTTAGTTGCATGAGTTTAATTTCATTAATTTTACAATGCACTCTAGATGTATATCCATTAGAAAAAAACTTAAAGAACTTAATTCCACAATCACCTACCATCCCCACTAAATCATGTGGTGCAGTAAGAACTACATCACCTTCCACATCATGAATTCCTACTTTTGCAGGTAGAAAAGGACCACCTTGTGGAGGTGGAAGAGGTGGAAAATAAGGTAGAAGAAATGGATGGAGATGATGATGTTTTCTCTGTTTGATGATGATGTTGCTGAATATAGACCGAAAAATGTCCTCGCCATCCCAATGAGTGGGAGTAAATTAAATGTTTTAATGTTCATTGATATAGGCCGTTGATCTAGGCCTGTTGTTATCACAATCACACTACAGGAGAGGGTCGTTTTACCATATTTCATAGTTCTTGTCGATTGTCCGGACGTGAAACTTCAATAAAGCATGATACATAAAATATCACACCCAGAACTAGGACTTGCATATCGCCATTGGAAAGGGAAAAGGGGCTTTAACATCGATTTATGGTGATTTCAAATGTTCTGAACGTGACGGTTTATACAATGCATCACATAAAATATCGCATCTGGGATGGTTTTCACACATCACAATCATAAGTTGGAAGGGACTTCAGTGGAGGAGGGACTTTGACTTGTGCGATCGTTGATTCTGATATCAGAAACGCGGGGGAGGAATTATCACAATTGGTAAGAAGGAGTGGTGATGGGTGGATATATATCACAAAAAGGGAAGGGGCCGATAATGATTATGGTTTGTTGGTCCCAACGGTTAAAAATGGTTTCGACATGATTATGAATGTTTTAAAACATTTCAAAGGGGAATGGGAAACATGGCTAGAGTTTGGTATACAAAGGGCTTCTGGCTAGAGTTAAAAATGGGTCACTACAGCTAGAGTTTAAAAAACAAAGGAAAAATGGGGCTTGTGAAAGAAATGGTTTTAAGAGAATATGGAAATTTCTCTAAAACAATTTAAATTGGACCTGTTTGTCCTCCTTAAATCTCCAATTTGTAAATCACAACAACCTCTTTCAAAAACGCAGTTAATAGATGAAAATGATTAATCAAACTAATCTTTGTCCTTTTTCCCTCTTTGTACAATTGGAACTCTCCTTTCAGAAGGTGACAAAATTGTGTGTAAAAAATTTGATTCCTTATTGATTGGACCATCCACGTTCTTAAAAAAAAAATCTTGTAATTCATATATCCTGAAAGGTATGGATGATTAACTGCTCAATTTCCTTGTCAATAGGAAACACCTCAAACATTTATTTTCCTTATAAGTTTCCATACCACCACATGCCATGGAAATGTATATCATGTATATTTTCAACTTATATTATATTTAAAAATATTTTCCTTAAGATTTGGCTCCATAAACCAATGGGGTAGAAAATTGGTCATATTCTTAGTTCTTTGTAACCCATAATTGGTCACTATCCACAATTAGAGCCAAATGTTGACCCAAAAAATTTTCTAGGCCTATGTGGAGAGAAATTTCATTGAAAAAGTTCTACATAAGTTTCTCGACACTCTTTCCTCTGTATCTAATGCATAGTCAATTTGTTGATGTATAGAGAAACTGCACACACAAACTCTCTGCACATATCTCTCTATGCATATTCCTTCTTTGCACATTTTATTCCATGCATTAACCCTATGCACATATTTGTTATATTGACTCATGACTGGTGTAGGAGTCATCTTGAAAAAAATGTGTAACCCATTGCATCACACCATGATTACTCCACTTAAAATTTTAATAATAACACTATAAATGAAATCTTTAATGGATCTTGGTAGATAGGGTAACCCAAATTTTAGTGCAATACAAACATGGCATATGAAATCATTTCATAGCCTCATTGTTTATCACAGGCATATGGCTTCATAAGGATAATTAAACTCTTATATGTGTTTGCACTTACATATGGATTGGAGATCCATTTATTATTTTAGTACTCTTTGATATGTGTAATCATCAGGTGAGAATGAAATCTATAGTTTGGCATAGTATCATTACAAGAAAAGTGTTGTCTCATAATTGTTGAAACGAAATATAGTTCATGATTGATATTATGACTCCCATATATTTATGTGGCATGAATGATGAGAAAAAAAAATGTGTAAGTACTAAACCTTAGAGGAATATTTGGTAACAACAAAGTTGAAGTGCTCAAAGTTTTTGGTAATCTAATGGGTGATCCATACACATCTAATGCAATATTTTTATTAACATTTGTGATACACAATGCATTATATAGTCCAACATATGCCATGAAATATAATAATTGATACCCAACTTATTAATCATTACTATGGTAGTCATGTAACAAATGTGGTAGTATTGTATGGTTTTCATAACAATTGGCATTTGGTTGTATTTGATGCAAAGGCTGATATATGATAAAAATTTGAAATTAACATAATATATGTGATATATGAACATGTAATATGATGTATAGATATAAACATAAGGCATTTGGTTGGTAGATTTATGAGACATGGAATTCACCAAATCCCCAGGTGCTTCTTGGGGCATCCAACTATGTGAGGGTAGTTGGAAAGGGGACCATCAATTGACCTTATTATTGTTGCCAAATTTGGAGCTCTGCTATGTGTTTGTAGTTCATAAGCTTTGTTGAAACCCTAGCTTAGCATGTTAATGGGCTAGAGAAACTACCTGTAATTCTTACTAGGCCTCCCCACCACCATTTAAGCAAGTTAGCTCAATAGAGCCTCTCGAGAAAGCTAGATAGGCCATGGAAAGAAAACAAACATGTCCTAGAGGGAGAATAAAAATAAGAGGATCATATTTTCGATACATTTTGATGCGAACTATGAGGAGTTCAACAAACTTACTCAAACTAGCCATCTTTATCTTGTAGAATTCCCACCTCATCCTCCTACTTGACATGCCTCTCAGAACATATCTCTTCTCATCCCAACATTGTAAAGATCCCATGGCCTTGACCGCATCAACAATAGCCTATGTAACAAGATGGATGGGTCCCTAAACCCATCATATCAACATCTGGTTATGCCCATTGGCCGACAACCTTCCATCATTCAATCCCTCTTATTGCTACTCATCCTACACCTTCAATGCTCTCATATGCTATGTCCTCTTATGCCAGTCAACCTATCCATTCACCTTCCCACTTTGTAGTAAAAAAATTCCATCTATCTATAGTGCATTCACACTCCCCATTTGAAGACACATTTTCACATTCCCATACCAGTCCATTAGAAACATGTGGAGAGGGAAGTATCCTTCCAAGATATGCACCTAGAGGTACAAGGAGGAGAAAATAGGGGCAAAAGAGTATGAGGGTGGTACAACACACACCCTAAGTTGTCTTGATATTTTAAATCTATTTTATTGTTCATTTCGACTTCATGAAAACACATTTGTGTTTATAATACACATTATATTTTTGAGAAAACTTAGTATTTTTTCGGTCATGGCACATATTTTGATGATATTATCTTTTATGGTTGGCATAAGCTGATTTTGTATGGCAGTTTATGTGACGATGAATGATATGGTGTTTTATATGCATATTTTTATGATGATAATGTTACTTGATGATGTCATAGGTACATATGTTTTATCCCACGAGAGTCATAAGGTTTGAGGATACTACTTATGAAAACAAATATAAAGTTGGGCTCCACCTACCAACATTAATTAAAAAAATAAAAAAAATCTCTTTAAATCGTCTCTCCTGAATTCAAAAGAAGAGTTAATGTAAAGAATAAACTAATTACAAACAAATTCTATCCTCTAACTACCCAAGGAGAACAAAAATATGTTGGAGGACATAGAAGGGTGGGAAGGAAAAAATAGTGAGGAGATGCATGCATAAGATCTAAAAGTTGTCATTTTCCCCTAATATACTTTACTCTTGAGTACAAGGGCTTACATGTTTTGGTGGAAATAGAATATTTTAGGGAGTGACAAGGAGGAATAAATTACATGCTTTTTTAGAATTTTTGATCGAGGTTAAATATATTTTCTTGCATGATTTAATACTATTAGAATGTATGATATATCTTATATGACTGCTAACTAGTCCAATTTTTGCAAAACATTTTGATGATTCAACCATATTAGAGAGGTGCAAGTTAGTCCAACCAAATTTTTTTCCCTAGTTTTTATCATTAAAATGTCTATGTGTCAACCTACACCATATTATACATTTTAAAATAGATTTTTGGTCTAGATTCTTGTAGGAATTAGCCAAGACAGTCAACCATACTCTCTCATTTTTTTAATAAAAGCAACATTTGGCAACCTTATTTTATAGCATATTTCTTGGAAAGTTTTACTCATACCTTGTGAAATCTATGAGAATATTTGATGGTGTTTATTGCTCAAATATTTGCTAATTTATGACAATTTTATGACATACCGACATGATCTTATGACTAATGGGGTATTATTCTTCTATAATTTTGTATTTTATATTTATTTCTACCATACTAGTTTACTATACATAAATATAGTTAGTACACTCATGACTTTAAACACTAGGTTATGTCCCATTATCTCACCTACCATGTGATATTCAAGGGAGTTACCAGCAAAGCATAAAAAACTTCTATTGTTAGCATATTTTTGGCAAGCATACTAGGGATCGATTCATTCTTCTCTAGATTTCTAAGCTTTCCTTGCAAATAACCATGATATATGCTAATCAACCAAACCTAGGTAACTGTCTTTATGACCAATGAGATTTTATTCATTTGTTGTTCAAATTTATTCTCAACAACTCTAATGCATTTTATGAGTTCAAACAATCTTAGGCTATCATAGTCCCGGATATTTATTGTTATGAAACCAACTCACAAAAGATAGAAAAGATATATCAACAACTTCAAAATCAGCCTCTTCGAGGGGTAAACCTCCTTTACATTACATAAATGATTGGATGATACAAATGACAAGACCTCCTTTCTATATATGAGTCTAAGGGGTCATAATATAATCAAAGCCGACATAACAATAATAATGTAAGGGCACAACATTAACAATAGTGGGCTTCTATGGGGCACAATAATAACAATATGGGTAGTACATGGGCACAACAATATAATAAGGGGGTTTCACTAATAACAATAAGGGGTTACAATAGTAGTACCGGGACCTAAGATACCCCTCTCCTTCAAAAAGTATTGTCCTCAATGCTTGAGTAGTTCTTGATGCTTTTGTATAAAATTATCATCCTTCCATGTGGAATCTTCAGTGGGTAAGTTCTTCCGCTTGATGAGATACTATGAAATTGATTTATTTCATAGCTATCAATTTCTTGGTTCTGTGACTACTTTAGGTTCCAATATGATTTTTCCTTCCCTGTAAAGTTCTCACAATATTGTTTGAACTTTAATTTGTTGGGAAACCAAACATTCCACCAGAAACTTTTGAATATCCGATTTAAGGCCATCCCAAAAAAATTCCTTCTTAACCCTGTGGTAAGTTCTTAGAAATCTTGAGCACCCTCCTAAGGGAGAGGTGTGAAATTCCCTAAGAATATTTTGTTTTAGTTTTATCAATTGGCTAAAGAAGGTGTTACTCTTTGTATCCTCATAATGTGCTATCATTTCTTCTGTGAAAATTGACAAAGTGACAAGTGCCTTATGAGAACAAAATCCTTTATACCATATAAATTGATTTGGTTCTAAATATGAAGATGCAATATGTACCTTTTGTAACATTTTTACACCATTTTGATCAAAATATTTCTCCATCTGTAGTATCCAATTTTCCGGATCCTTGCCATCAAACTTCTTGATATCGTTTTTTCTTGATTTTAGTAGCTCGATATTGAATCTTCTATATCTCTATAATTTTGGATCTCCAAGAACTAAAGTTGTGTCCATTGGTAGCCCTATTAGTCCTCTATCTATCCCCACAAGTCTGATCAATATTGGATTCTCCAAGGAAGATTTATGCCAAATTTCTCACGATGACCTGATTATAGACTAGTTCAGTAGAGTGAAATTATACGATGTGCCACGTGTCACTGTTTCAACCTTAGGACCTAAAGCTGCTATAAATAAAACTAAAGTCCATCTTCTTTCTATAACTTCTTACGAAATTTCAATCTGAAGCTTCGAGAGAATGTGATGACTATTTTCCCAAGGTCACCTATTTGGGATGTAATTCGGGAGCCTGCAGAAACCCTAAATGTCTTGGATTGTATCTCTGAACCTATAGTGAAACAAGATCTTAAATTCATATCCGAGATTCACCAAGTTTTCGGTTCAAATGGGTTTTAATTTCAAAGTTTGAAACTTCGTAGAAAAACAATTATAGCAAAAATTCCACGATGACCTGTTTGAGATGGAATTTTGGAGCTTGCAAAACCCCTAACTTCCTTAGATCAGATATCCGAAAATATAGCGATACAAGATCTGAAATCTGGACCCGAGGTTTAGTGAGATTTCATCTCAAATGGGTTTTTGTTATTTTTAGCTTCTAAACGTCGCATAAAAACATTTATAGCGAAAATTCCACGATGACCTGTTTGGAGCAGCGAAACCCTAGAATCCAAAGCTTTGATACCAAATGTTATGAAACCAACTCACAAAAGATAGAAAAGATAGATCAACGACTTCAAAATAAGCCTCTTCGATGGGGAAACCTCCTTTACATTACACAAATGAACAATTCTTGGATGATACAAATGACAAGACCTCCTTTCTATATATAGGAGTCTAAGGGATCGTAATATAATCAGAGCCGACATAACAATAATAATGTAAGAGTACAACAATAACAATAGTGGGCTTCTATGGGGCACAATAATAACAATATGGGTACTATGTGGGCACAACAATATAATAAGGGGGTTACACTAATAAAAATAAGGGGTTACAATAGTAGTATAGGGACCTAACATTTATTTCTAGGAACAAAGAGAAGGCCTTGAAAGAAGTCTTCAAAATCATGCTTCTAGAAGGTAACTAACTTATGACTAGTGAATCATTTTCATCTAGAAGAATACGTGATTTGAGTCTTGAATTTAAACCACTCAAACAAATATACAGACTAATTTTATTCTTTCTATCCAAGATCTTCTCCAATTCTATTAAGATCTTACTTTTTCTTTTAGAAAAACATGACCTTCATGCTGAATCATGTCAAAAGTCCATTCCTCAATCCAATCTACTTCCCCTTATACATCATCTTCATCAAATACATCATCATCTATTCAAATTTGTATTTTGTATTCATCCTTTAATCTACTACAAACCCTTCCAAGTTGATCAGGAATTATGGTATGTTTCAATTTGAGGAAGATGCAAATGCCACCCCTTGGCATGTATCCTTTCACTTGAACTTCTCGCCTACTAATACATCATTACCTAAATTTAAAGATAATTTTCCGAAATTATTGGTAGATGGTACTATTATTGCAAATGAACAACTTATTGCCTTCTCAAATGTGTGCCATAATATTGGTGTTAACGATAATGACATATGTATGTGAATGTTCATTAAATCCTTAGAAGGAAAGGCAATAATCAATTTTTGAACTACCACAAAAAGATTTCTCTACCTACGCTTAGCTTTGTTACTGATTCATACCTACTTATGGCCAACCTAAGAGCCTTGCTGATCTCTTTGGGGAATATGATAATGTTACCTTTATAAAATGTGAATCTATCAAGTCATTCAATCTTCAGTTTACCAAATTGTAAATAATAAAATTCTTGATATCATCAAACCACACAATCGAGTAGCCATGATGCATTATTACAATATCGCTCCTCTTTCCTACCATTATAGGGTGGAAGAGAAAAATTTTGATATCTAATGTATGCCTTACAAATATGTTTGGAATATGATGAAAATTTGGATCGGATTGGTCTTCCACTAGAAGACTCTACTAACCAATCTAATATATATTTCAGCCTTTGACCCATGCAAGAAATGAGCAATTGAATAATCTCCTTTGAAAAGAAGGTGGTAGTGAAACCTCACGTTGCAACCTCTAATTTGGACCTTATTAGAAATCCCACCAAAAAATATCAACTGAATGCTCTCTTTTCTCAACCATGTTGCAACTTCTGTGAAGATTACCATGATGAAAAAACCGCGAATTTAAAAAGGTTGCTCAAGAAAATATGTTTAGTAAAAGGAAAAATTCTACACTTGCAACCTTAGATTGGAAAGATGATGGCAAAGTAATGATGGATGAAATAAGGAATGATTTTAGAGATAGAAACACACAAAATCAGGCTTTTAAAGAGTCTAAAAAATGAAAACCATTAATTCTTGTTAAAACATATTAGAATAGATGGCCAACATAAAATCTAATGCTACATTGCTACACATAGCCACCATCCCTAACAACAACATCCGATTTAAATAACTTTCTGGAAGGAAAGGCTCCCACTTTTGTTCATTTCCATGAGGCACAACCAAAATAGGATTCCCCTAAAAACTAAGTCTCCATTTTAAATAATCCTATAAATTACATTAAAAACCCTCTGTTTTATGTTATCATGAAATATGTGACAATATCACTCTCTATTGTCTAGTAGACAGTAGGTTAGGTCTCAACATTAAGACTAAGGTAATCATGGAGGAATTAGAATTATAATGTGCCTAATAAAGACCTAAGAAAATGATGCCATACAATAATTCTAAAAAATTAACTATTGATGATATTAAGGATGTCATGTTAATTCTATGTGCCCATCCTAAAATCATAACCACGTGTAACATCCAAGTAATGAACAAACCAATCATTAACTATTTGATCACTTTAGGCAAAAACTGGCAAGCCAAAATTGAAGGATACTTGTCTTTAGATGAGACTCATATGACCCTACACAAAGATGGTAAAAATATCCTTTTTCTAAGGGAAGGGATGATCATGACTTATATTGAGAATTTACCCCAACCTCATGAGAATTATATTGAAGAAGATCTAGGAATTTGTTCCCTCTTTAATGAGGAAGAATCACCTCCTCCTCCTATTCTTTATCAAGACTATAAAGTTTGGCACATGAAATTTGATGGTACTTCTTCCAATGAAGGAAATGGCACTATAATAGTGCTATACTCCCCTATTGGAAAGATGCATCAATATTCCTTTAGAATTGAATTTCATTATACAAACAACATTGTTAATTTTGAGGCCTTTCTTTTAGGTATTGAACATGCCCTCATCTTAGGTTGTAAACACTTGACTACTTTTTATGATTCTATGCTTATTCTTAAGCTAATTGAAATTTTATATTGTCCTTCAAATAAGGTAGTTAAGCTATACGCTCAAGCTTCTTGGCAGAAATTTTCCAACTTACTTTCCTTCAACATTTAATCATGTGTATAGGAAATTGAATGCCTTAGTTGACCGCTTGGCTTTATACACCGCTAATCCTTAGAGGCAACATCTTTCTGAAAGGAATTTTCTCATTCATTGAAAAATATCCTTATAATAATAAGGAGATCATTTTGATTAAAGAAAATATTATCCTATAGGGATTTCTCCCCTTGATGTTTTGTTTTGCCCAATAATGTGTTAAACAATCAAGAGAGGCATAAAGAGGAGTAAAAAATAAAAGTAGAAGAAACCATATCCATCTACATTGGGACCACAAAAGAGCCAAAGATGATACAAATCATGGCCCAATGTTTAGATATTGAAAAGAAGAGGTTCTTAGACATTTTTCGAGAATTTAGTGGCCTTTTCTTGGTTGTACAAAGACTTACATGGTTTTGATCATGTTATAATTAAACAAATTGTTCCAATCAATGAATATGTTAGTCTCACCAAACAATGGAAAATACTTGTCAACCCCACCCTTGAAGCCATAATTAGGAAATATATTGATAAGTTACTATCCACTCATATTATTTTTCCTTTAAAATGATTTAAATGGGTGGCTATACTTACTACAGTTCACAACAAAACTACTGAGATTCATTTATGCATGCACTATCACTCTTTAAATAAATATAGTGTGAAAGACAATTTTCTACTTCCTAATATGGATATGATTTTGGAGAAGGCAATGGGGTCTCAAATGATGTCACTTTTTAATGGTTTTTCTGGTTACAACTAGATACATCTCAAGAAGATAGATGAGTACAAAATCACATTTACCACATGATGGGGATCATTTTCCTATGAACACATGCCCTTTGGGCTTAACTCTAGAAATGATACATTTCAGAGATATATGCCAAAAAAAAATGATGACCTTATTAGGAATATCATTTAGGTTTATCTCAATGATTTCATTACTTATTCCAACTCTCATAAAGAACATTTTGATCACCTTAGATAAGTGTTTCAAAGGTGTAGGAAATACGATATGTATTTAAATACTAAGAAGTCCATTTTTAGTGTTACTTCAAGAAAATTACTAGGGCATATTGTTTTTGAAACTAGGGTCAACATTGACCTAGAAAAGATTGACACTATTAAGAATTTACTAGCCCTTATAGACAAAACACAAATTCAATATTTTATGGGTACATTAAACTTTATTTGAGGGTTTATTCATGATTTTTCTAAAATTGTTAAACCCATTCATAATATTATAAAACATGATCGAACCTTTCAATGGTATGTTATAGCCAAAAAAGCTTTTGTGGCCATAAAAAAATCCATAACTTCAATACCTTCCTTCGCAAAGGCATACTTTTCCAAAGATTTTATCATATACAAAATTGCAATATAAGAAGCTATTTTAGGAATTATTTTATAGAGGAATGATCAAAATGAAGAACATCCTATAGCTTTCATGAGTCTAAGCTTATCTGACGGCAACTTGAAATACTGAGTGATCGAAAAACATACTTACGCTCTCAGAAAATATATAGAGAAATTTTGACACTATATTCTTAACAAGCACATAGATGTAAGAGTCCATTGCCTTCTATGGAAATTTTTCTTTCTTAGACTTTATTGTTTGGAAATTTAGCTCATTGGCTTGTGAAAAACCAAGAACATTATCTAATAATTGTCACAACCAAAACAATCAAGGGATGTGATCTTTCCCTATGGTTTGGCCCAAAATTTTGAGCCAAATGAAGGAACTGATAAATATGATTCCTTATTAGCCTTCTTTTTAATCAATGAAGATCAAATTGGCCTTATAGACCATCCTTAGTATAAATATATCATTTCTATTTTCAAAATGAAAGGTTCCTTGATAATTTAGATATGTCTCATCAAAGAAGGCTATGACTTGAATACTCCAATATTTAATTCTCAACATTTTTCTTTCTCGTAAATCTTTTGATGGACTCTTTTTACAGTGTGTGGATAAGAAAGAACCTAGCATATTATTGCAAGTATTCCATGGATACACTTACTCTAATATCATATTAGTGTCCATTTCAGTGTCAAATCTACAACACATAATATCTTAACAGTTAGCTTCTACTAGCCATCAAACTTTAGATATGGCTACGAATTTGTTCAAAGTTGTAAAGAATGTCAGAAGGATGTAGGAAGAAAAATGTTTTATGCACTACCCGAAAATCTAGTTAATCCTCAATTTTATTTCTCTGAATGGGGATTAAATTTTATTGGTCATATCATTCCACCTTCTTCTGCTTGGAATGTCTTCATCTTGACTGCCATACATTATTTCAAAAAATGGTCCAATGAAGTACCATTGAAGAATGCCAGAGATGAACATGTAATTGAATTTCGTGAGAATAATTTTTTTTCTAGATTTGGTTTACCTCTTGAGATAGATTTAGATAGTGGGCCAACTTTTATATTTAATAATTTTACTCAGTATTGTGTCAAATATATCATTAACCATTATATTTCCTCCACCTATTACCAACAAGGTAATGGCCAAGCTAATTCTACCAATAAAAATATGATTAAAATCCTCAAAAAGATAATTAATGACAAGCCAAGAAACTGACATACTTAGTTAAATTATGCTCTATGGGTAGAGAAACCCATTACTATATCAAGCACTTAATTATCTCCTTTTCAACTCATTTCTGGCAAAGAATCTTTCATGCTTGTTGAACTTGAGTCAACCTCTTTTCACTTAGCACTACAAGATGATGAGTTGAATTCCACTAATGTATCCCGATGAGTCCTTGCTTTGCTGGCTTTGGATGAACAATTTGAAACTTAATTAGACAACAATATGTTAAAAAATATTTTGATAAAATGTCTAAAAATGTTAACTTCCAGGTTGGACAAAAATTTCTATTATGTGATTCTACTGACACATAGAAAAGGAAGCATTCTAAGTTTCAAAATTTATGGATAGGTCCCTTTGTGATCGTGGCCACTGTTGGAAGAAACTCTTATTTGCTAAAATATGATAATGAATGACCCCTTTCCTACACTACCATTGGGTCACACCTCAAACTCTATATTCAAGCTAATAAAGGATGAAATAAATATGATTTTACACTTCCTTTAGTACAAACCATTTTTGTTTCTTTTGAATTTTTGTTGTTATTTGTATCTTTTCTTTTTTGAATTGCTTTTATTTTAGTTATATTTCTTATCTTTCGTTTGTATCATTCATGATTGAGTATAGTACTATCCTCCCTAGGTCTAGATCATTTCTAATAGGATTGTTAGATGTCACAATTTCTTTAAACTTTGTGCTAATTCCTTTGAATCAGTTGATTTATTATTAAGTGGGAAAGCAATATGCCTCTTTATTGGTGTGCACTATGATATTATACTACTCATCATTTCCTCTAGATAAGAACATTATAGGCCATGCCCAGTCCCCTTTTCTTGTACCCCCTACTTCCATACATTACGTGGAAACTTGCCTACCCTCTCTCACTGTTACTACTCTCATATACTCCTTGAACCCATAGATTTTGAGTTCTAGGCTGTTACATGCAAGCCTCCCTGCGAAGCCACCAGATGTCAACTCATGATTGTTGTATGAGTCACCTTTGCAAGCATGTGAAAAACATTGCATCACACCATTATTACTGCTCTCAAGAGTTTAATATGGACACTATAAAAGTAAATCCTTAATAAATCATGGTAGATGGTTTCCCCCCACTTTTGGAGTGATAAGAACATGACATCTCAAATCATTCCATAGCCTCATATTCTTTTATGAGCATATGGTGTCATACGGAGCATTAAAAACTTATGTGTTTTCATTTACATATGTATTGAAGGTATGTATATTCTTTTAGTACACTTTGACATGTGTACTCATCACGTGAGAATAAAAGCTACACTTTAACATAGTAACATTACAAGCAAAATGTTGTCACATAATTGCTGAAAAGAAATATATTTCATGATTGATATTATGGCTCTCGTCTAATTATGTGGTAAGAATGATGAGGAAAAAACAAAAAAGTTGCAATTAATAAACCTTTGAGGACATGTTTGGTAACAGCAAAGTTTAAGTGTGAAAATCTTTTGATAATTTGATGGGTGAGCCATGCACATCTTATGCAATTTTGTATTAACATTTTTTATACAAAACACATTAGGTACTCCAATATATGTCATGAAATATGATATTTTATACCCAAAGTATTAAACATTACTATGGTAGTCATGTAACAAATGTGGTAGTAATGTATGGTTTCCATAGCAAATGAAATTTGGTTGTATTTGTTGCAAAGGATGATACATGACAAACATTTGAAAATAGCATAATAAATGTGGTATATGATATGTATTATGAAATACGGTGTATAGTTGTAAACATAAGGTGGTGGGTTGGCATATTTATGAGGTGTGACATCAACTGCATCCCAAGGCACTTCTTGAAGCTTCCAACTATGTGAGGGTAGTTCGCAAGGATGCCGCCAACCAATCTCAGGATTGTTGCCAAATTTGGAGCTCTATTGCGTGTTGTAGCTCAAAATATTTGTTGAAACCCAAGATCGACATGTTAAGGGAATGGAGAAACTACTTGTAACTGTTACTAGGCCTCCCAATCACCATTTAAGTGATTTGGGTTAGTAGAGGCTCTCGAGATGAGCGGAGAGGTCGTGGAAAAAAAAAACATGTCTTGGAGGAAGAGTAAAAATAAGAGGGTCATATTTTTGATACATTTTGATAAAAACTCAAAGGATTTCAACCAACTTACTCAAACTGCACATATTTATCTTAGAGCCTCTCCACCTCATCCTCCTACCCTGCATGCCTCTAAAAACATGCATCTTCCTCATCCCATCATTGTAGAGATCCAATAGCCTCAACTGCCTCAACAACATCCTATCAAGCATGATGGGCTCGACATAAATCCTTTCATACCATCATCTGGTTATTCCCATTGGCCCATTATCTCTCATCATTTATTTCCTCCAATTATTGGTACTCATCTTACACATTTGCCACTCTCACACGGTATGACTTGTCTTTCCAATTAGCCTATCCATTCACCTCCCCACTTTGTAGGAGGAAAACTATGCATGTTTGCATTACCTACACACTCCGCATCTGTAGCCACATCTGCAAATTCCCATACCATTGCATCAAAAATAGGTGGAAAGAGGGAAGTATCCTTCCAAGATACATACTTGGAGGTGAAAGGAGGAGAAAATAGTGGGGGAAAAGTGTATGAGGATGGTTCTAACAAACACCTTGAGTTGTCTTGATATTGTAGTTTTATTTTATTGTTAATTTTGAGTTCATGTAGACGTATTTTTGTTTACAATATTCATTATATTCTTAGACAACTTATTATTCTTTTGGTCATGGCACATATTTTGATGATATTAACTTTTATGGGAGGCAAAAGGTGTTTTCATATGGTAGTTTATGTGATGATTAATGATATGGGGTTTTATATGCATGGTTTTATGATGATAATGTTACTTGATGATTTCATATTTACCTATGTTTTATCTCATACGAATCACAAGTTTTGATGACAATACTTTATGAAAATATATATAAAGCGCGAGGGGGGCACCTACCAATATTAATTAAAATTAATTAAAAAAGCTCCTTAAATTCCCTTTCCCAAATTCAAAAGAGTTAAAGAATAAACTAATTACAAGATAGTTATATCCTTTAACTACTGAAGGAGAATAGAAGCCTACTAGAGGGAACAAAAGGAGGAGATGGAAAAAATATTTAGAAGAGGTATGCATAAGAGCTAAAATTTTCCATTTTCACATGATATATTTTACTCTTGACTACAAGGGCTTGCCTACTTTGGTGGTAGTACAATATTTCAAGTGGTGACGAGGAAAAAAGCATATATTTTTCAGACTGATTTGATCGAGGTTATCTTTATTTTTATTGCATCATTTAATATTGTTAGAAGGTTTGATATATATTATATCAATGCTAAATAGTCCAATTTTGTAGAAGATTTTGTTGATTCAACCATATCAGAGACATCCAAGTTAGGCCAACCATATTGTTTTGTTTGGTTTTTGTCGTTCAAATCTTTATGTATGAATCTATGATATATTAAACATTTTAGGATAGATTTTTAGTCTAGATTCTTGTAGGAATTGACTAAGACAACTAGTTGTACTCTTTCATTTTAAAATAAAATAACCATTTGGTAGCCTTATTTTTTGGCATGTTTGTCTGAAAAAGTTTACTGATACCTCATCAAATTTATGGGCAGATTTGTTTGTGTTTATCACTAAAATCTATGTTAATTTATGCTAGTTTTATAACATGCTCACATGATATTGTGACTGATGGATATTATTATAAATCTGCCTAGAAATTTACTTGTTGTTTTATTTTAAAATTCAATTTATAACCTATTATTGTTATATATTGTTTATGTTGTACATATTTATGTTATTTAATTAGTTTTCATGTTATTTAAAATTTTATCTTTTTTATTTATTTCTGGCATGCTAGTTCACTATACATAAATAAAGATAGTACACTTAGGGCTTTAAACATTGGGCTATGTGTCATTATCTCACCTACACTGTGAGATTTGAGGGCGTTTTTAGTGAAGCATAAAATGCTTTGCTTGTCAACACCTTCCACACACCCACCTCTACACATCATACTTCCACACATATTCACCTCCCACACAACATGAGACTCCACATAATCCACTCATATGCACTTCATGATGGTGGAGTATTATTGTAAATTTTCCTACAAATTTACTTGTTGATTTATTTTACTATTCAATTTATAACCTATTGTTTTTATATATTGTATATGTTGTACATATTTATGTTGTTTATTAGGTTATATGTTATTTAGAATTTTATCTTTTCTATTTATTTTCAACATGCTAGTTCACCATACATAAATAGAGGTAGTACACCTAGGGCATTAAACACCACGATATGTCCCATTATCTCACCTACATTCTGATATTTGAGGGAGTTGTTAGAAAAGAATGCAATACTTTTATTGTCAACACCTTCAACACATTCCCTTCTGCACACCCACCTGTGCGTACTTTACTTCCACACATACTCACTTCCCACACAACACGAAACTCCAAATAGTCCATTCATCTCCACCTCATGTCGTTACTTAACATTAATTACACAAATCACATGTCAGAGAATCACTTCGATACATTTACTCTCACGTTTCTCTTTTTTCTCATTTTGAGGCAACCTAAAGGATCAATAAAAGAAATATATCTCTAGGTAAAGGTGACATGATGTAAATCATACTTTGACATTTGTGCTCCATCACCACTCATAAAGCACAAAAATTAGTTAGTAACTTCTACTTATTATTTTCCTCATCCAACGAAATGGCACGAGAAGGGATAACATATTAGTAATTGTACTTGAGAATGAGGAGTTAGCAACTAAGACTCAGTAAATGTCTTTATTGACCAATGATATATTATTAATTACAACAAACAGATGACCTCTAGAAGAGAGAAAGAGTCAACTCACTGTGTCACACTCAATTCACTTGCTCGCATAGATAGAAGAAAAATTTCATTGACTACATATAGTGGTATTGGAACTTGTCTCTAGAAGAGAAGAGAAATAAAAATATTAGGAACATCGAACTAGAAAATGTTGCATGTGTCCATGAAATTTTTAATTTCAAGGAAATAGTTTAATTGTTTGCACAAAATTTTAATCCAAAATTCAAAACTATCAATCTTAGAGTTAAGAAGAACCTGGTCCCTTTGACTCCAAAATAATTCAGAAAGCTCCTCAACATTCCATAACCCACAAAGTTAATTAGGTTATCAAAATATAATAATTCCTTGGACTCACAATACAATGTAATGAAAATCATTTAGTATTTCATTGTAAGAGACCCTAAAAAAGCCCATACAAATATTTTTTTTAATAACAAGAATAATAAATGGGAAAATTGTTTTGTTGTTTTCTTTTTTAAAAGACTATTAATAACTACTAAACTCGAAATCCATACACAAATTTATTTGAATGATAAATCCATACTCTAATAAATAATCATTTAGGACATGATTTATATATTTATAACCTTGTTTGAAACATTTAGATATGAACCGTGTGCAAGTTTTCCCTGTCCGACATTTCAGGTGGACACCCACCATGTTCAGGGACTAGGAAGCAGATAGATGGTAAGCATGAGAGTTGATCAACCTTATAAGAAATCAGAGCACGAATATTGGAATACAATTCACAAGAATTAAATTAAAATATGAATGGTCAAAATATAAAAGGATGGTCAAAGAAAGACTTAAAGTGGTTAAACGTAACAAAAAATAATTTAACCTTTTCTAAAATTGTTTCTAAAACTTCAAAACTAAAGTATTAGGAAAAAAAAGTATTTTATTTATAACCCTATATAGTTTTGGAATATTACATTATTTCCATATTTATGTTATTTGAAAACTTGGTGCCCTTAATTTCAATCTGGGCCTTGGCCTCAGACAACTTAGGTCTCTATCTAACTCATATATTCATAAATGTTTGATTTATGCTATGAGTGTTTATATGAAACATACACTAAGATCTATCTTACATTATAATATATTATTACATGACAACTCATGTGACACTTGGAATTATTGTAATATTTGTTGGAAGGTCCTCGTTATATGTTTCTATGTTTAAACTTGTAGTTTCCATGTGGTATATTACTACACCATGGTCATGATTCTAGTTGTCCTAAGGAAATAGTGTGTATTTCCACATACTCATGTCTATTCATGGTCCTGACACGTAGGTTTCATCAAACATCAACACCAACAATTAAGATTCAAACCCTAAATATCTATGACACACGTTGATTAGGTTGTTTTCTCAATGTCTCAAATGACTATTTTGACCATTGTATTATCTGATTGATCATTTGTTTTCCTCTAAGATAGAGCTTTGATGCTCTGCAACAAAGCTTACCCTAAACCCTTAAGATTCTTGTGTATGTTTCAGTTGAAGTACTGTCACTTTATTCAACCTTTCTTTCATCATTCCACCCACGCAAGATTGTTTTAGTAAATAACTCCATCTCCTTCTCGGATTTTGTGAGAGGTAACCATTTTCATTTTCACTCGAGAAATTCTCATTTATAATCATTTTATTTTACAATTCTCTACTATAATTTATTCATTCATAACTTATTTCTTTCCTTGTCATGTACTCAGGTGTATATATAGGTATTTAACCTAGTTATGGACTCATTCTTATGGTTCATACCTTCAGCCATGAAATATTTTGTGAGAGTTTTTATGTATTTTTGGAAGTGGAGATATATTATAGTTTCTAAGTTCCATATTCTAAGAGGTAAATACTATGACTATCATTCACAAGATTTATTGTGACTAACGTTTTACAAAGATAACTATTGAGGGTTTGACCCTAGAGTTCAAGGTTCCGCGTTTTTGTGGTCGCTACCATATTAGTTGATTGCCTTATTTTCTCCAAATGATATTTTCCTTTTTCAGCTCTATCGACTCCTTTGGAGCATGATTTATCTCTCTGCAGATAAATAATATATTATATTGTTGTTCTCTTCCCAAATATCTTTCCTTTCAGTTATTTATGTAATTTTTTCTTGGTGGTTACAGTCAAACTCGACCCATTTCTCTCTAAGCCATGGGGATTTCATTTATTTGGTCAACTTGATAATTAGGTATTTGAAATCACCCTGTAACGAGTTTGATTAAGAAAGAGATCTATTTATTTGTAAATAAATATGATCTTCTACTAGTGTTTTCAATTGCTTATATCCTTAGGTTATTTCACTCTATGTGTTGGAGACTTCTCTGTCTTAGTGAAGTTATTTGGTTAAGTTCTATAGCCTAGAGCAATTTCAATCTTATGCAGGTCATATAAATAACCTTTCACTCCTTTGTTTTGATGAAATATTTTTAAGTTTTAATTAGTCAAGGTTATGACTAGGTATCATACTCGAAACCCTAACCTTATGGGTGTTATGGGTAAAATTTGTGATGGGTCTCTTTCGAACCTCACCTCCGAGGTCATATAATCATTATACAGGTTTGACTTTTAAAATAATTTACGTAGAAAATGTATTTTAAAAGGTTATTTTGAAGGGATTTTAATCAAACATCCTTAGGGTTTTTGTCCCTATATGAATTCTTATAAAGGTATTTATATAATACTTTATTCAGAATTTTGTTTCACTTTTCCTCCTTATTTCTGTCATAAGAATGCTTACAGGATTTTCAAACCTTAATGTGTTTTTATTTGTAGTTCAATTATTTTCTATGTATTTCTTTTCTAGCTTTCAACTGAAGGAGTATTCATGGCCTTTTACTAAATTCTTTTAATATTTTTTATTTTCAGGAGGTTAACAAAGCACTAGGTTTATAATTTTTCCTCTAGGTATCTGCTTTGTAATGTTAAGTTTTCTCTTCCTTTTACCGTATACTTATAATATTCCAAGTAATAATTTTTAATTAAAAAAGTATTTGTTTTCATGCATGTCAACTGGTAACACTCCCTTATGTTTGTTTTGAAAAAAATTCGTTCACTGTTAAGGAATGGCTCTTCTACAACTTATAGGAAATTCATATTTCTCTTCCAGGTTGGATGTCCTTGAAACCTTGGATTTTCTTATCTACCTGAGCATGACTTCTATGTTCGGGGACAAGATACCAAGGTCTTATGTAGTTTTTATACAATTGTTAAGTGTTTTTCTTTAGTTACTTCATGTCAGGAAGTCTATATTTACAAGGCTTAAATCTTCTCCTGTAATCAACTAACGAGAAGACGTATTCCTAGGCATTGAAAAACATTTGTAAATTCTATTTTTTACATTTACCTTGGCCATCTTTGACTAATCCTATATTTCAACAGTGTATTTTTGTGAGTAGACCTTATTTTGACGATATAATGAATATATATAATTTTTTTAGCCTTATTTGGTTTAACCCAAATATGAGTCATTGTAGATTATCTAATCTTTGTGATTTTAGTTTTTTCTTATAATTCTATGATTTATATAGAATTTCTACTTATTATCATCAAGGTTAACTACATGTACACTTGAAACCCCTATAGGGTTTTTTTTTTAATTACCTAAGTTCAAGCTTATGGAAGATGTTGGACATTGGGTTCAATGCAACCTATGTGTTTCATAACTTGGACCATGGATCCTAACTTTGGTGATTGTAGTAGAGACTAATGCATGCAGGTTTTGCTCTAATGATAATAGTGATTCCCAACAAGTGGTATCAGAGCCAGTTTTCAAGTTCGAAACTCACCCGACTCACGCTGGGGGGATATTGTCGGACATAAAGTTCAATTATCCCTGTGTGTTTTGGGACATTGACTAACTACATCGCGTGGATCCTAACTCTAGTGATTATAGTGGAGATTAATTCCTATAGGTTTCGGTTTAATGACTATTGTGAATCCCAACATAAAATATGATAGTACTCTTACAATATATATATATATATATATATATATATATATATATATATATATATATATATATGTACGCTATAAGAAAATAAAAATGACAATTTATTTAGGAATTTTATGGAAAGCAGTGGACAAGTCATGTTAAAGAGAAGTAAGATACATACATACATACATACATACATACATACATACATACATACATACATACATATATATATATATATATATATATACATACATACATACATACATACATACATACATACATATATATATATATATATATATATATATATATATATATATATATATATCTATGTATGTATGTATGTATGTATGTATGTATGTATGTATGTATGTATGTATGTATCTTACTTCTCTTTAACATGACTTGTCCACTGCTTTCCATAAAATTCCTAAATAAATTGTCATTTTTATTTTCTTATAGCGTACCTCAATAATAATCTTTCCTGGTATTAGGTACTATAATATTTACAATGTTTAAACTATAGTCTTGCAAACTATATACATGTTACCATTTCTAACGTTATTCTGGTTGACTAGAATACATCAACTAACATATAATTTTAAATGAATTTAAGTATACATATACATATATATATATATATATATCTATATATATAGATATATATATATATATATATATATATATATATATATATATATATATATATATATATATATATATATATATATATATATGTTACTTCTCTTTAACATGACTTTTCCATTGCTTTCCATAAAATTTCTAAGTAAATCCTCATTTTTCTTTTATTTTAGCGTACCTCAATAATAATCTCTCCTGGTATTAGGTACTATAATATTTACAATGTTTAAACTATAGCCTTGCGAACTATATACATGTTACCATTTCTAACATTATTCGGGTTGACTAGAATAACATCAACTGACATATAATTGTAAATGAATTTAAGAATCTAACCAAGATATGTTGTCCATCAATCCATTTTTGTTATTTCTATACATAAACATAATCTAAATTTATAGACATATGTATTATTTTTATCCATTCCCAAAGAATAATTTTTGTTATAAACCACTTTAACTCATATAGTAAGTAAACTATTATTTATGAAGTTGAAAGTTCATTGCAAATCAGTTGAGGAATAATTAAAAACTCTTAATGCTACCTTTTCACTTGCACAACTAGAATTTACATGACTATTGTACAAAGCTATAAATAACAAAAAAATTATCATTCAATTCATATAAAATTCACAAATTAGAATTTTAGGGTACCGACTTGAAATATAAATATGGAAACTATTGTTTGAGATAACTAGCTCCTCCCAAGCTTAACAGCTTCTTTCAACAAAGGCCCCCCCCCAAGCACTAAGTTTGCAAGCCTTTTTATTTTTCAAACTTTTGTCCTTTCTTGCCTCTCACTAGTTCAATACTACATGACTCTCACGAAGAATATGACAAAAAGTGGATTGCCTTCTTACCAATCAATTAGTAGTCAGTAACTGCCTCCACCTCACCCAACAAGTGGAAGTTAGTTACTAGCTCATTTATGAGCTCCAATTTACCACTCTCAAAGGAAACCTCTTTTCTTTTAGGGAAGTTAATGATCAACCATTTCCATGATCATTAATAATTTAATCATTTATATTAAATTTCCACGACTTAATGAGTGGTAATCAATATCCATCATTAACTTGCATCCATAACTCATTTAGCTAGGTATATCTTCACCATAATTTTCCATATATTTTATTTTATTAAAAACATTATAACTACAAATTTACATTCAACCTTTCCCTTTTTTATCACAATGATAAAATATTTCCAAATAACTCTTTAATATTACAACACAATCAGACTTAACCCCATATACAAATTTACAACATAAACTTCGATTGAGGGAATATCACATCCTGCCATGCTTGAATTTGACACTATCCTAATGGTTGTTCATAAACTCTATAATTCATTCCAACTTTCAAAATAGATATGGATATTCTTATTTAAAAGAATACTCCAATTCCCAAGTTGCCTCTTCTATGCTGAAATGTTTCCACTCAGAAATTTTATTTGAGCTATTTCTCTATTCTGTAGCATGACTACCCTCTAGTCTAGAATATATGGAGGCTCTACCAGAAATTCTCCCTTTGGTTCTATTTATTTAACATTCCAATATATTTCATGAGCTAAGTCGTGTACATACTTCTTTAACAAGGATACATGAAATACATTACGAATTTTTATATTTGTTGGAAGAGAAAGTTGGTAGGAAACTGGTCCAATCCTTGCTAACGCCTCAAAAGGTCAATAATTTATGGGTGATAGATTGGAACAATTTCCAAGTCTCAATGTGCTTTTCTTTTGTTTCACTTTTAGTTATACATGATCACCGATATTGAATCCTTTTGAACTCTTTTCAAATATGGATAACTCTTATGTTGATATTAAGCTATTTTTAAGTTTTACTCAACCTAATACACCAATTCTTCCATCCCCTTTAACATATCTATTCCCAATACTAGCCTATCATCAGGATGGTCCCAACTTAGAGGTACTTTCCATCATCCACCATACAATAATTCAAAAGGTATCATATTTAAAGAAATCAAATATCCATTGTTATAGGAAAACTCAACTAAGTGGAGATAGTATTCACACTTAGTAGGCTTGTCCATGACATACATTCCTAATATATCTTCTAAGATCTAATTGGACATTTATGTCTGGCCATCAATTTGAGGATGTTAGGCTATGATAAAATTTAATTTTGTTCTGATACCTTCAAATAAACCCTTCCAAAATTTAGAAGTGAACTTTGCATCACAATTTGATATCATAGTTTTGGGAATGACATGGAGTCTAAATATCTCCTTCATGAATATTTCTGCTATACTAATGGCCTTGAAGGTAGATTTAATAGGAATAAATTGTGTTGCTTTATTTATTTTTTCTACTACTACCATAATATAATCATGTTCCCTCCTAATTTTTGGTGACCCAATAACAAAATCCAGTGATATTACTTCCCATTTTCATTCTGGAATGGGTAAAGGATGTAATAGGCCTACTAGGTGTTGACGGGAAGCCTTAACTTGTTGAAAGTACAAACACTTAGCCACATATTCTGCTATTTTTTTCTTCATGTTAGGCCAATAAAAACATTTCCTCAATACAATTATTAACTTTTCGTAAGCAAGATGCCCAATTGTTCGTTTTCTGTGCATCTCATATAGGACAAATAATTTTAAGTCCAGCTCATTAGGAAAATAAATTATGTCTCTATACATTAGCAAATCCCGATTCTTTACTGAAAAATCACTTTCTTCTTGACCTAATAGTTCATATTTCTAATTTTTCTCTTTAATTTTCATGTATTCTTGATAAAAATACACAATTGATTTAATCTTTTCTATCAGATTTGTTTCCTAACTAGTTGTAGAAATGATACGAATATGATTTAATTTCTGCTCAAAGAATCAACAATTTTGTTTTCCTTTCCTTTAATGTGTATGTTTTCAAAGTCATATTCACTAAGGAATGCCAACCATCTTCCTTGTCTACAATTCTAGTTTGGTTGGTCAAATAAGTATTTGAGACTGGCATTATCTATTTTTAGCTTAAATTTTCTTCCTTTCAGATAGTGTCTAGAAATTTTTAGAGCAAGAATGATGGCTGCTAATTATAAGTAATGTGTGGCATAATTACTTTCATGATCTTTTAGTTTCCTAGATTTATAGCTAATTTCATGACCTTATTTCTTAAGAACACCACCCAATCCTTCCTTACATGTATTCATGTAGACTACAAAATATTTATTGGGGTCAACTAACTTAAGGATTGGAGCAGTAGTTCATAAAAACTTTAATTTCTCAAATCTATCTTGACACTTTTCACTCCATTCAAACTTTGTCCTCTTCTTTTGTAAGGAAGTGATTGGGTGACCAATTTAGAAAACTCTTCTATAAAACTTTTGTAATAACATGTAATTCTCATAAAAGACTTGATATCAAATACATCTTAGATAATACCAATTCAACAATAGCTTTATCTATTCTGGATCCACAACAATCCCTTCCTTAGATACAACTTCCCAAATATTGAATTTGTTTATGGTAAAATGAACATTTTCTAAACTTATCATATAGATCATTTTCTCTAAATGTTTGATGAACAATAGGAAAATCTTGTTCATGTTCTTCTTTACTCTTTGAGTAAAAAGAAATGCATCTATGAATATAATGACAAATTTATCTAGAAAAGGACTAAGCACACTATTCATCAAGCACATCAAAGTGGATGGTGCATTAATGAGTCCAAATGGGAGTAACAAAAATTCATAATATCCATATCTTCTTCCAAATGTTGTTTTGTGAACATATTCGTCATTGATTCTAATATGTTGGTATCTAGATCTTAAATCATTTTTTGAGAAGATTGAAGCTCCCTTGACTTGGTTAAATGAAGTCATAAATCTGAGGCAAAGGATGCTTGTTTTTTATGGTTATTGAGCTTCCTATAATATATACAAAGTATAAGGATCCCATATTTCTTCTTAATGTATAAACTAGCGCACCTGGAGGTGATACATTAGGTCCTATGTACTTCTTATCTAGTAACTCATGCAACTAAATTTTTAACTCCAACTCATGAATGCTCATTCTATATAGGGCTTTGGATACCAAAACTTCTCTAGGAATGAGAGCAATGGCGAAGTCTATATCTCTTCTTGGAGGGAGTCATGGTCTTTCTTCAGGGAAAGCATATTTATTCTGCTCCAATATAGGATAATCCCCTAGATATGATTTATGATTGTTACTAGAAATATCTTCAATTTGGACTACAAACATTTGGCAACATTTTCGAGCACATTTCTTTAATTGTAAGGCAGAAATTGTCCTCACATAAATGGATCTTGGGATTCATTTCACTGTACATTATTTCCCTTCATCATTAATGCATATAAACGACTTCCATAAATAGTTTAAATTTACCCTGTGTGCTTCTAACTAATCCACACCAACAAGAACATCATAAGACCCCAGAGGTAAAATGGTTCAGATTAATGAGTATCAATTTTATTAATATTTACTTATTTCAGTAAATTTTATTTTAGCTCCTATGGCCAATTGTACTAACTAAGCCTTACTCTGTTTTTTCTTTTTAAGTCCACATTTTTTAATTGCAGCAAGGGAAATATAACTTAAAATAGAGCCCGGATCAATTAAAACTATGATATTTTTCTCATAAATTTTGCATTGGATTTCCACCACAATACACTCATGATCTACTTGTCTCCCATCCAAAGTTGTACTAATCCTTGGGATGTTGCAAGTAATATCATTAATTATAGAGGATTATCAAAGGTGGTTTACTTTCATATTTTCATTTACAAGATTTTATGGACAATCCCTCCACAAATGGTTCTCATTGCAGTCGTAGCACTTAACTCGTAGTCTTGTTGATTCAACAAAATTCCTATTTCGTGCTCTTTCACATTTCCCGCTCTTTTGTCCTAGATTTGTTGATTTACACTTCTACTATATTTTCCTCCTTAACTAATTTTAAAGGTGTTGGAAAAGGCGGGTTTCTTAAACCCTTTTTCCTTATCACCGAAATTCTCATGTTTCTTGGCCATCCAACCTTTATAATTGTTACTCTACTATTTGTTCTAGTGGAAACATAAATTTTCCTTCCTTATAGTTTCATCCATGGTGTTTATATTATCAAATTCAATCCTTTCCCTGTATGAATAAGGTAGGCAACTAGCAAATCCTTGTCTTTTTAACTTTTCCTTTTTCAAGTAAGGTACATACCTCAACAAGCTCATGAATTATTTTACAAATTCATCCATGGTTGATTTCCACAACCTTATGTAGAGTCTCCAAAATGTATTCAAAATCTCATCCACTTTCACCTTTAACACCACCATTTCACTCACATGTCGCAACTCCATGACCATATAACCTTTCATTAGCCTCCATTTTTATAATTATATGGGTTCCATTTGTGTTTTCCAAAAGTTAATGATTTCTAGTATTATAAGTGAATTAAATGTTTAAAACTTAGAAACAAGATATATAATCGTAAATAGTTAAAAGTGGCTTGATTTCATGACATGTGTAGGTCATTTGGAAGCTTCCAAGGCACCCTTATGTTGGAATTCTGATACATGTGTTGTACTTGATGGCAACCCACTTATAGTAGAACAAGTCACTTGTGTATGGTAACTAGATGAATCTACATAACTAGATGAATCTACAGGAGAGATATCAGATGTGATAGAATGCATGGCAGTTGTGTTTACAGATGTGAAAAAATGCAGGGCAGTTCAAAGGAATCATTTCAGAAGTAATATGGCAAATTAAAGTGTAATAGGTCTATTCAGAGGTAACAGGGCATTGGCACATAAGAACAGGAAGATGGAACTAAGGTCTACTGATCATAATAAAGAAGGTAAAGGAAACAATTGATGTAAAGCAATTTAAGAAGTATAAGCAAGTCCACTTAGTCAAAACAACGTATACACACTAGTCCATAGAACAAAAAGAGCGTATATGTATACACGAACTTTCACAAGAGGAAAAGCGTGTACATGTTGGAAAACCAAAGTATTTTGGTCCAAGGTATTTGGTCTGAGGTATTCACCCTAGGTATTTGGTCCAAGGTATTGGTCCTAAGTGGTTTTGGTCCAAGGTCTTGGGAAAAGCATAAAACTATATAAGGAGGATAAGATGATTAAGCCAGGTGTACAAGTAATGAATATGAAATGAAGGGTAAGATCAAGAACAAATATGCATGTTATGGGTTTCTGATGCTTAGCTTGATCTGAGGTAAGAATGCACCTGAGTGTTTGATAATGGATGAGATCTAATGATGGATCAGGATCATAATGACTTATCATTATGTGATCTGATACTAAATGGGCTAGATCTGATTGCTAACACATGGTTTATCCTTTATAGGTGATGATATGGGTATGTATGAAGTCGGGAATTACAACAAAGTTATAAGTAAGTATTTGTAGATCTATAAGCTGGTTCGCTTTGGTGAAGGTGCGTATACATGCTAGTTTGGCTCTTCCAAGTAGCATATGAAAAAGAAAAGATTGATGTTCAGAGATGACTGATCTATCAAATCAATACGACTATTTTGTCATTATATTACTACTGTTTGTCAATGATGTCTTCTTAGATCTGAAAGTAGAACTGAATGTATAAAGAAATTGAGTCTAATTGATTGATTGATTGAGAAGGAAGGATGATCCTTGTTGCTATCTATTTAGAACTCTGTAATATGATAGTAGATCTTCAAAATGTCACTAATTGGTACAATTTATGCTTCAAAGGTTTTATGATTCAGTGTCTTTAGAGGTATACATAGGTTGGGAAAAAGGAGGTAGCGTATACATGCATGTTTTCTTCTTTAAAGGAGCATATACATTCTGACACATGTATTTTGAGGTTACACTTAGCTTTAGTTGTTGATGCAACATTTTGGGTTCAGATCAATGTACTGGTTACAGTGATCTGTCTATTCCAGTTGGTTGGTTGAATGTGATTAAGTTTGAATGAATGGTTGATTCAGTTGTGTCAAAGGTTAAGTGATTTAGTTGTGTCAGAGGTTCAGAGATTTCGACGATTGATTGTTTCAGTTATATCATAGATTGATGATTGGGCTTCAGTTATATCAGAGATTGATTCGGTTTTAGTGATTGATTGATGTGGTTGATGATGATGGATTAGGATCATAAATGAAGTATCGTTATGTGGTTTAATCATGGATAGTCTAGATCTGAATACTGACGCATGTTTTATTCTGTAAATGTTATGATCTAGGTATGACTGAAGTTTGGAATAACTATGAAGTTTTAAGTTAGTATTTGTAGATCTGTACGCTGTATCACTTTGGTAAAAGCACGTATATACACTGGTTAGTCACATCCAAGTAGTGTATACATTATGAAGTATGATATTTGAAGTTGTAGTTGGATCTGGTTGTTGTTGCAGAGTTCTGAGTTCTGCTCTGTGTTCTGGTGACTGTATTTTAGTGACAGTGTATTGAATGCTCAAATTGATTGACTGTGATTTGCTTCAGTAATGATGGGTTGTCGGTGATCGATTGATTCAACTGTAGTTGATTTAGAGAGTGATGATTGAGTTCAGTGATTGGTTGATGGAGATGTATTTGATGGTTGTATTGTAGTTGTGATTTTAAGCTTCAATGTTGTTCCAAGAGTATCTAGTCTGGAAATTTATGAAACGAGGTCCCTAGAGGAAGAGAGAAGGTCATAGCCTTCTGTAGGTCAGCGCCTACGTACTGGTAAACATATCGGCCTGTACAAGAGCCAGGGGGTTGGAGCTCCCTTCTATAGCAGTTGGAAAATGAGTGAAGGTTGGAGCCTTCTATAGGTCGGTGCCTACGTACTAGTAAATATATTAGCTAGTACAAGAGCTAGGGGCTTATAGCTCCCTTCTACTAGAAGTTGAAGAATGATAGAAGGTTGTAGCCTTCTACAGGTGGGTGGCTGCATACTCATATGAGTCTGCACCAGTATAAGATTGTAAATAGATTTTCTTATTATTAAAAGAAGATAGAGACGACAGCAACAGGTGGTTTTCACCCATATTGGATTTCCACATTAAATCTTGGTGTTCATGTGTGTTTCTTAAGTGTGATGGTTTATTCTATTATTAATGCACATGGTTACTATTTAATGTTTAATAAAGTACTGATGCAGTGATTAAAGATCAACATATGATAAATTAACTGAATCATAAGCTCACTGGATATACACTGGTTGCCTTAAGAACAGTTGCATGCACACACAAGTTCCTTCACTAAAGTAGCATATATAAATATGATTATGGAAATGAAAAAGTTATTGATTTGTAAATACTGATTCACCCCCCAACCCCCCCCCCCCCCTCTCTGTATTATTTCCAATAATGGGTATCAGAGTAGGTCCTTTGGCAGAAGCTTGATCGCTTGAAGGAGATCCATAGTAACAATGGGAAAGAAGCAAAAGCAAAAAACACCTTAAAAGAAGAAGAAATCTCAAAGGAACTATGACAGTGGGAGAAATTATTGGGGGCTATGTGGAATCAACTCTTTAGATTCAGAATCATCTCAGAATGAAGATGAACTAGCAAAAGAATTATCAGGTATGAATTTATTTTCCTTTGGTGATACATTTTTCTGTTCATTTGAAGATAATGAATGTGATAGCGAAACAACAGAATTTTCTCTTATTGGTGAAAGAGAAACAGAGGCAGAGTTTAAAACGCTGACAGACACAATTAGAGATCAACAAGATCTATTGGACAAAAGGGAGTGTACCTACAAAGAAGAGATTACAATGTTAAAGGCTTAGTTAAAGGAAAAGGAGGATCAAAGTAAAAGGCTGCAGGATGAAGTGGTGAAAAGAGTACAACAATCAAGAGACTTAAATATAGATTCAGTTACTATGAAAGTCTTGAAGCCAAGATCCTCTATCTAAAAGAAGATCTTGAAAAATCAAATAAGCAGAATGAAGAACTACTCCAAGCATTTGAAGAACAAGAAAATGAAGTTCGTGAATTAAGGAAACAAGTGGAAGAAGGAAGAAAAGCTGAAGAAATCATGAAGAAGAAGTATCTTGAAAAGGAAGAGCAATATTAGGTTGAGGTAAATATCCTAAAATGTGAATTGGAAGAAAAGGATAAACTTTTATGATTACAAGATAGTACTAAGATTTTGGATGATATTCTTAGTAGTCAAGGGTCTCCTGCCATCAAATCTGGTCTTGGTTTTCATGAAACTATTAAAGGTGATTCTAGCTCACAAACTAAGGCAAGGAACTCTAGTGCAAAATTTGAAACACTCAACAAGGAGCTAAAAGGTCAACCCCATCAACAACCAAGGAAAGAAATTATTCAAAGAAAATATTTTACTCCTAACTGTGGAAGTGATAGTTGGCTATTTCCTCCAATGAATAATGTTGAATGTTTTATATGTCATACTTTTGGACATGTTGCAGTGAGATGCAGAAGTAGAATGGTTCAAGACCGTCACACAGAAATATCATCAGCTTCCAGGTACTTTAAAGGATATTATTTTTCTTGCAATATGTTTGGTCACAAAGTCATTGACTGCTATAGAAGGAATATGAAACATATAAGATGTTATGCATGTAACAATTTTGGACATATAGCAAAGGAATGCATGAGAATATTTTAGGCACCATACCAAAAGAAGAAAACATAATCACACTCGAAGATATGGAGGAAGAAGGAAGTACAGTAAAAAAGATGTGGCATAGCATAGTGTACAAACATAACAGACTTAGGGGAAGTTGAAAGTATGAAACTTCAGTGTTCTAAATCTCATATGCAATCTTCATGAAGACAAGTCACGTATATACACAAGCTTGAAGCTCCAAAATCGCGTATATGTTGGTTTTAGGAAAAGAAGTGGCACATACTAAAAAAAAGAAGGGTCTGATATGGTTCAATCAAATTATCTGCTCTGTTTGATGATGGTTACAATCTGATGATGATATGTGGAAATGTGTTGATCCTGATAAGTTGTTGATAACTTGACCTATATCTAATTGATGATGCTTTGATATTTCTTACTGATATATGCAATGATCATTTCTGACAGTGAACAGGTGGCATAGGTTCAGGAGGAGAATATACTAGGCTTCTAATATTGCATTGTTGGCATTATGTTTAGAAGTCTTTGGTACCGAATGATTCTTATCAATGGTGATGATGCTTATATGGCTAAAGTGTTCAAATGATACATCATGCCATGTTGCGGTTATAAGTTGCTTATGATGATGATACTTGTATTTCTTGGGGTTACATAGCTATTATTTAGATCAAATTTATGGGTGATTGTGGATGACATTTGATGATGCATACAATACATATATGTTCCTTGCACGGTCATATTCATAAGGACAAGGAGAAGTACAAATCTTGAGTACACAACTTCAATATTTTTATGATGAGCCACTCGATTATTTTATGCTGCTAACATTCCTTCAAAGATGCGTAAAGTTCACATGGTGAAATTATGGTGTAGGATTCCTATAGTTCTTTGCTCTCACATGGTTGCAGATTGTTGTTGTTGATGGTATCAAGAAAGTTTGAAACATGACTATGAGTTCATGGTTTGCTAGATGGATATACGGTATGTTGGATACATGGATGATTACCAACATATTGATAAATATTGTTGGTTTCCCAAGAGAATGGTGTTATTGCAGGCATATCCATTTGAAGACATGAATATTTAGAGACAAGGCTTACTTATTCACATAATGATGATGAATTCTTACTTTATGATGATAGGTTTGATATTCACATATGTTGATTATCATGGTTGATATATTGAGGGTTCTTTTGGAAAGATCATGCAGTTCTAGATGATGATGTTATGATCATAGATGATGATGTTATGAAAATGATCATATATGATGATTTTATGATCATAGATAATGAGTATGGTGTTTTCACATACATATGATATGATGTGAATGATTGGAGATATGACATATGCTTAGTTGATTCATGGTAGGTTATGATAAAGCTCTTTCTACTAAGGAAACAAAGCAAGTTGATATTGATGAGATCAAGAGGATGAATTGATATCTATATTCAACATACTTTGTCACAGGTTGATGGTCATTACATTTTCATATCTTGGGAACTAATGATGGACATATAGAGGTTGCTAGTCCAGATGTTGATTGACAGATGCTTATGGTGCAGATCATAGATGGTGTATGATAGTTGTTGATGACTATCATGGTCTTGTTTAGATCTTTGGTCTTTGTTATAAATGTCATCATTCGATGTAAAGGTCATATAAAGACCCATGATGTAATATATCTTTGTCTGTCCTAGTCTGTTAATGAGTCCCTTTTGGTCATATGATGTAATTTGTACCCCCACAATGCATGGGAAGGATCAGTCATGTATAAACAATTGGTATATCCCCACTTGGTTTGGAGATTGATGTATCTATGAGTCATTGGTGATAGGAAGGTCAAACTCACATAGTTGAGTTATAGAGTCATGTTATTATTTTGAAAATGGTTTTGTAGACTCTGCATGTGTTTAGGGGGAGCATGGATGGTTTAGTGCATCACAACATGTACAAAGGGGGAGTTTAATCAAAAAATTCAACATGTGCCTAGGGGGAGCATGACCAACGTTTATATTCAGTTGTTCAGATATGAAAGCCTTCACTTTAGTCAACCCTTGCCCTTGATATCAAAGGGGGAGAATATCTTGGTCCGCCCTTTTCCCTTGATGTCAAAGGGGGAGAGTATTTTGGTGTTGCTTGTTATCTCTAATAGTTTCTACAACTTGCAGTAGTCAACACCAACTTGGTTGCCATCAAGTCCAAAGGGGGAGATTGTTGGCATTATGATACATGTGTTGTACTTGATGGAAACCCACTTATAGAAAAACAACTCACTTGTATATGGTAACTAGATGAATCTACAAGAGAGATTTCAGATGTGATGGAATGCATGGTAGTTGTGTTTACAGATGTGACAAAATGCAGGGTAGTTCAAAGGAATCATTATAGAAGTAATATGGAAAATTACAGTGTAATAGGTCTATTCAGAGGTAACAGGGCATTAGCGTAGAAGAACAGGAAGATGGAACTAAGGTCTACTGATCAGAATAAAGAAGGTAAAGGAAAAGGTTGATGTAAAGCAGTTTAAGAAGTATACACAGGTCCACTTAGTCAAAATGAAATATACACATTGGTCCACAGAACAAAAAGAGCGTATACATATACATGCACTTTCACAAGAGGAAAAAAGAGTACATGCTAGAAAACTAAGGTATTTTGGTCCAAGGTACTGATCCAAGGTATTTGGTTCGAGGCATTCGATTTGAGGTATTGACCCTCGGTATTTGGTCCAAGGTATTGGTCCTAAGTGGTTTTGGTCCAAGGTATTGAGAAAAGCCTAAACTATATAAGGAGGAGAAGATCATTAGGCCAGGGTGTACAAGTAATGAATATCTAATGAAGGGTAAGATCAGGAGCAAATATGCATGTTATGGGTTTCTGATGCTTAGCTTGATCTGAACTAAGTATGCACTTGAGTGTTCGATAATGGATGAGAGCTAATGATGGATTAGCATCATAATGACGTATCATTATGTGATCTAATATTGGATGGGCTAGATCTGATTGCTAACACATGGTTTATCCTTTATATGTGATGATATGGGTATGTCTGAAGTCGGGCATTGCAACGAAGTTATAAGTAGGTATTGGTAGATCTATACACTGGTTCGCTTTGGTGAAGGTGCATATACATGCTGGTTTGGCTCTTCCAAGTAGCGTATCGAAAATAAAATATTGATGTTCAGGGATGACTGATCTATCATATCAATACTGTTTTTTTTCTCTTATGTTATTGTTATTTGTCAATGATGTCTTCTTAGATCTGAAAGTAGAACTTAATGTATAAGGAAATTGAGTTTGAATGATTGATTGACTGAGAAGGAAGGATGATCCTTGTTGCTATCTATTTAGAACTCTGTAATATGATAGTAGATCTTCAGAATGTCACTGATTGGTACAATTTGTGGTTCAGAGGTTTTATGATTCAGTATCTTTAGACGTATATTGTGATTGGGCAAAAGGAAGTAGCATATACATGCAGGTTTTCTTCATTAAAGGAGCGTATACATTTTGACATGTTTTTTGAGGTTATAGTTAGTTTTGGTAGTTGATGCAACATTCTAGGTTTAAATCTGTGTACTGGTTATAGTGATCTATTTGTTCTAGTTGATTGGTTGAATTTGATTAAGTTTGAATGAATGGTTGATTTAGTTGTGTCAAAGGTTTAGTGATTTAGTTGTGCCAAAGGTTTATAAGTTTCCATGATTGATTGTTTCAGTTATATTGGAGATTGATGATTGCGTTTTGGTTATATCAGAGATTGATTGGGTTTTAGTGATTGATTGATGTGGTTGATGATGGTGGATTAGGATCATAAATGAAGTATCATTATGTGGTTTAATCATGGATAGTCTAGATGTAAATACTGACCCATGTTTTATTCTGTAAATCTTATGATATGGGTATGACTGAAGTCTAGAATAGCAATGAAATTTCAAGTTAGTATTTGCAGATCTGTACGTTGTTTCGCTTTAGTAAAAGCACGTATACACGTTGGTTAGTCACATCCAAGTAGCATATACATTATGAAGTATGATATTTGAAGTTGCAGTTGGATCTGGTTGTTGTTGCAAAGTTCTAAGTTCTGCTCTGTGTTCTGGTGACTGTATTGCGGGGAGAGTGTACTGAATTGTCAAATTGATTGATTATGATTTGCTTCAGTAATGATGGGTTGTCGATGATCGATTGATTCAGTTGTGGTTAATTCAAAGAGTGATGATTTAGTTCAGTGATTGGTTGATGCAGATGTATTTGATGGTTGTATTGCAGTTATGATATTGAGCTTGAATGTTGTTCCAAGAGTATCCATTCTAAAAATTTGTGAAACAAGGTCCCTGGAGGAAGAGAGAAGGGTGTAGCCTTCTGTAGACTGGCACCTACATACTAGTAAACATATTGGCTAGTACAAGAGCCAGGGGGTTGGAGCTCCCTTCCAGTAGCAGCTAGAAAATGAGTGAAGGTTCGAGCCTTTTGTAGGTCAGTGCCTACGTACTAGTAAATATATCAGCTAGTATAAGAGCTAGGGGGTTGTAGCTCCCTTCCAGTAGAAGCTAGAGAATGAGAGAAGGTTGTAGACTTCTACAGGTGGGTGCCTACGTAAAGGTATGAGTCTACACTAGTACAAGATTGTAAACATATTTTCTTATTATTAAAGGAAGACAGAGATGACAGCAGCAGGTGGTTTTCACCCACATTGGGTTTCGACCTTAAATATTGGTGTTCATGTGTGTTGGTGTTGTGTGATGGTTTATTTTGTTATTACTACACAAGTTTATTGTTTAATGTTTAATAAAGTACTAATGCACTGATTAAAGATCAACATATGATGAATTAACTGAATCATAAGCTCACTGGATATACATTGGTTGCCTTAAGAACAGTTGCGTGCACACGTGAGTTCCCTTCACTGAAGTAGAGTATATAAATCTGATTATGGAAATGAAAAAGTTATTGATTTGTAAATAATGATTCAGCCCCCCCTCAATATTATTTCCAACACCTTATGTGGCATTCAATGGTCAAATTCGAATTTCCTTCAAGATATGGAAGAATATTTGGATAAAGGTCAAAGAGGATATGTGTCTCATCATTACCTCTTTGAGTTGTAACTCTATACGTGTCTCATCATTACCATTTTGAGTTGTAACTCTTTGAGATTGTCTAGGGATCTAGAGAGAGAATAATGGACCTCCATTAATGATGTAGCTTCTTATGTTCTTGTATAAATAGGAGAGCCTTCTCCTTTCAAAGGCATGTGTAAAGTTTTGGAAATTATCATGTTTTGAATATAGAATTTGGATTTGGCACCATGCTCATGAGTGATGTTCACCTCGATTTGGTTATGCTTGCATTTGGAGCCTCTCAACTTTCCATCTCTCATGCATTTGGATTGGCCACCTACAATGTGTGAGATTTATTGTTTTTCATAGATTAAGTTTTATTTTTTTTCACAGATTAAGATTTATTTCTTTCATATCTTTTCCTATGTGAGAGGTTAAGAGTGACTTTTTTTTTTTTTTTTTTTATGTCATGTGGTTTTAATTATTTATTTCATATGATCCTAGTTTGATAATGTCCACATGATCCCTTAGAGTAGATTTCATTTCTGAAAGAGTGGTGTGCTTTTCAATTCCTACAAGTGTGGTAGATTAAGATTTCAATTCTGTGCACTATATTATACTTTATTTTGTATTGATTCTTTAATTAGAATAGGTTAATTTGGTTTGTCAATATTTGGTTAGGTTGATCTAAACTGGAAGTTAATTTCTAGCATATACAGTGCACGCACTCGTTGCAAGTTTTAAGAAACCCCCGGGTTGACAATTAAATGATAGGTAATTAATTTGCCTCAACATTTTGGTACTGTTTCCAGGGAAGTGTGCATAGGAACTAGCTTTTAGTCTAGAGTTCATATTTTTTAGTTTTTTTAGATGCATGATTAAAGCATGTAGATGCATAAATCATTTAGCTACATATCATTTTTATAATATATATATATATATATATATATATATATATATATATATATATATATATATATATATATATATATATATATATATATATATATATATATATATATATATATATATATAAACACTTCAATCACATACCACCCCCACTATATCACATGATGCAATAAGAGCCACACATCCATATTATGAATTCTTATTTTTGCAGGTTGAAGAGATGACAAAGGAAGATGAAGGAATGAATGGAGATGATGACAATGAGGAATATTCTTTTGGATTTCCCATTCAAGAAACTAATTTCAATTTTCAAATGAAGAACAAACCTCCATATGTACTTCCTAACTTCAAAGGTATGAGATCAGAAGACCCAGAAACGTTTCTTTTTGAATTTAAAAATTAAAATTAGTTTCCAACAACATTGAAGGATAAAGCTCTTAGATGGTTCATGACTTTAGGAACAAATTCTATAAGCACATGGGCTGATATGAAAAGAGTATTTTTGGAAAAATATAAAAATCATTACAAACATCATGACCTTAGAAATGAAGTCTTTAATATGTATAAAAAAGAGGATGAAAATCTAGAAGAAATAGTGGAGAGAATTACTTATAATATCAAAAGATCTAAACTACATAATTTAGGATCAGACATATTAGAAACTCTCCTACTAAATGTTATAAAGGATGAATGGATATATCTTCTTAACCTGGTGGAAAAAAGAGATGTTTATCAAGTGTCATTTCAAGAGATTTGTGAGCTATGCAAAAACATATTAAGGGGAAAAACAAATTATGGAAGATCTTCTCAAGACCTAGTTACGGCAAGGGAAAGTAAGTTGACAATGAGATTGTTAAGTCAAATTGAACTTAACAATTTTATAAACATTATTGGTCATTTAAATGAGCAAATTGAGATGCTAAGAATGAAAAACAAGAAAAAATTGAAAATTTTTCTTTGCATGAATGTCCACATGATAACATTACAATTTGTAAAATTTGTGCAGGATCACATACTACTAAAGATTGCCCATCATTATGAGGGTTAAAGGCTGTCTACCACAAGGATAATGAAGTGAATCAAGCAAAAGAGAAACTCTATTATGTAGCTCCAAGAGGACCATGGTAGCCTCATCAGCCCAATATGATGCAATATCCTTGTGCACAATTTTAGGGTTATGCACAACAATCTCAAAGTAATTGGCAAACACCTTTTCCTTGGAAACCTTGGCCATATCAATCCCAATCTCAAAAAAATCTTGGAAACAGGGTTGGAAAGAGCCTTACAAAGGAAACCCACCATATACTCAATATTTCCCTCACTATCCTCAATACCAATATCAATGTTATCCATACCATTCACCTACACCATAACATCAGTTTCACCCCCAGTTAATCTAAATTCAACCTTTCCAATTACCTTCACAACCATTTCGAATCCCCAAAAATAAAACACCTCAATCCACTTACAATGATGAGGTATTGAAAAATGATTCACCAGCTGCCATTGAAGAAAAACTACCAAAAGAATAAGATTCACATAAGGTCCAAGAATCAAGGATGCTCATCGATAACGAGAAGTTGTTGGAACCTGAGATTGAAAAGTTTCATGCATGCCTATCACCAGATTCTATGAATGGAGATAACATGTCTGAGGACTTGAATGGCATGATAGAAGGAAGCCACGGAAGAAAATATTATATTGAATCTTGGTTCAATACAGTCATTGGATCTCAGTATTTCATTCTTCAGTATCTTATGACATCACCTAAATCAAGATAGCTTGTCTCTCATACATTGGTACGTATCAAAGAACATATTTCAAACCTACATATGAGTATATCTATCATTTTTTTACACACATGGCTCCATTGGAAACATTCATATACTTAAAAATTAAAAAACAATTCAAGTAGATAAATTAGGAAAAATAAAATCAAGCTTGATTGCATTTTTTTTTAGTTACATTTTTTAGAATTTTAAATTTTTAGATTATATTTATTTTCTTTCATTTTAATAATTTGAAACACATATATATAATAAAAAAAAAATCAATGATATGTGTAGGTCATTTGGAAGCTTCCAAGGCACCCTTATGTGGCCTCCAATGCTCAAATTTGAATTCCCTTCAAGATATGGAATAAGATTTGGATAAAGGTCAAAGAGCATATGTGTCTCATCATTACCTATTTTAGTTGTAACTCTATGAGATTGTCTAGGGATCTAGAGAGAGAATAATGGACCTCCATCAATAAGGTAGCTTCTTATGTTCTTGTATAAATAGGAGAGGCTTCTCCTTTCAAAGGCATGTGTAAAGTTTAGAAAATTCTCATGTTTTGAATATAGAATTTGGATTTGGCACCATGCTCATGAGTGATGTTCACTTCGATTTGGTTATGCTCACATTTGGAGCCTTTCAAATTTCCATCTCTCATGCCTTTGGATTGGCCATCTACAATGTGTGAGATTTATTGTTTTTCATAGATTAAGATTTATTTCTTTCATATATTTTCCTATGTGAGAGGTTAAGAGTGATTGTTTTTATTTTCTTTCATATCTAGAGGTTAAGAGTGATTTTTTTTATGTCATGTGGTTTTGATTATTTATTTCATAGAATCCTAGTTTGATAATGTACAAATGATCCCTTAGAGTAGATTTCATTTCATGCAATTCCATTTCTGAAAGAGTGGTGTGCTTTTCAATTCCTGCAAGTGTGGTAGATTAAGATTTCAATTTCGTGCCTTGTACTATAATTTCTTTTGAATTGATTCTTGAATTAGAATAGGTGAATTTGGATTGTTGTTATTTTGTTTCGTAGTTATGTTGATTTAAATTGGAAGTTAATTTCTAGTATATATAGTGCACGCACGCTTCGAAAGTTTTAAGAAACCCTCAGGTTGACAATTAAATGATAGGTAATTAATTTGCCTCAACATTTTGGTGCCGTAACCAGGGAAGTGCGCATAGGAACTAGCTTTCAGTCTAGAGTTCATGTTTTTTAGTTTTTTTAGATGCATGATTAAAGCATGTAAATGCATAAATCATTTCGTTGCATACCATTTTTATAATATATATATATATATATATATATATATATATATATATATATATATATATATATATAACTTCAATCACATAACACCCCCACTATATCACGTGATGCATTAAGAGCCACACATCCACATCATGAATTCTTATTTTTGTAGGTTGAAGAGATGACAAAGGAGGATGAAGAAATGAATGGAGATGATGACAATGAGGAATATTCTTTTGGATTTCCTATTCAAGAAACTAATTTCAATGTTCAAATGAAGAACAACCCTCCATACGTACTTCCTAACTTCAAAGGTATGAGATCAGAAGACCTGGAAACTTTTCTTTTTGAATTTCAGATCATATTTGTAGATTTTATCGCTACTCATTACACATTCAAAAATTAAACTTGTTTCCAACACCATTGAAGGTTAAAGCTCTTAGATGGTTCATGACATTAGGAACAAATTCTATAAGGACATGGGATGATATGAAAAGAGTATTTTTGGAAAAATATAAAAATCATTACAAACATCATGACCTTAGAAATGAAGTCTTAAAGATGAATAAAAATGAGGGTGAAAATCGAGAAGACATAGTGAAGATATTTAGTTATAATATCAAAAGATATAAACTGCATAATTTAGGATCAGGTATATTAAAAACTCTCCTAATAAATTCTATAAATGATGAATGGATTGATCTTCTTAACCTGGTGGAAAAAGGAGATGTTTATTAATTGTAATTTCAAGAGATTTGTGAACTATGCAAAAACATATCAAGAGGAAAATCAAATTATGGAAGATCTCCTCAAGACCTAGTTACGACAAGGGAAAGTAAGTTGGCAATGAGACTGGTAAGTCAAACTGAACTTAACAATTTGATAAACATTATTGGTCATTTAAATGAACAAATTGAGATGCTAAGAATGCAAAAAAAAATCAAAAAGTTGAAATTTTTTCTTTGCATGAATGTCCACTTGATAACATTACAATTTGTAAAATTTGTGTAGGATCACATACTACTAAAGGTTTCCCATCATTACTAGGGTTAATGTCTGGTTTTCACAAGGATAATGGAGTGAATCAAGCAAAAGAGAAACTTTTTTATGTAGCTCCAAGAGGACCATGGTAGCCTCATCAGCCCAATATGATGCAATATCCTTGTGCACAATTTTAGGGTTATGCACAACAATCTCAAAGTAATTGGCAAACACCTTTGCCTTGGCAACCTTGTCCATATAAATCCCAATCTCAAAAAAAATCTTGGAAACGAGGTTGGGAGGAGCCTTACAAAGGAAATCTACCATATACTCAATCTTTTCCTCACTATCCACAATACTAATATCAATGTTATCCATACCATTCACCTCCACCACAACATCAATTTCACCCTTAGTTAATCTAAATTCAACCTTTCCCATTACCTGCACAACCATTTCAAATCACCAACAATAAAACACCTCAATCCACTTACAATGATGAGGTATTCCAAAATGATTCACCAGCTACCATTGAAGAACAACTACCAAAAGGAGAAGATTCATATAAGGTCCAAGAATCATGGATGCTTGTCGATAAAGAGAAGTTGTTAGAACCTAAGATTGGAAAGTTTCATGCATGCCCATTGTTGGAAATAATACTAAGAGGTTGGGGGGGGGGGGGGGGGGTTGCGGTGAATCAGTATTAGAAAATCAATAAAAAAATTTCATTTCATACTCTGATTCATATACGCTACTTCAGTTAAGGGAACCCGCATGTACACGCAACTGTGTTTAATGCAACTAGCGCATATCCAATAAACTTATGATTAAGTTAATCCATTACATGTTGATCTTTAATCAGTGCATCAGCACTTCATTAACCATATAAACAGTAAACAGGTGTAGTAAAAAAGAACAGATCATCACACATAAGAAACACACATGAACACCATGATATAAGGTGGAAAGCCAATGCGGGACAAAAGCCACTTGTTGCCATCTTCCTTTACTATAAGAAAAACTTGTTTACAATCTTGTACTAGTGCAGACTCATACCAATACACAGGCACCCACCTGTAGAAGGCTACAACCTTCTCTTGTTCTCCAACTACTACTAGAATGGAGCTACAACCCCTTAGCTCTTGTACTAGCCGATATGTTTACTAGTACATAGGCGCCCGCCTACTAAAGGCTCCAACCTTCACTCGTTTTGCAACTGCTACTAGAAGGGAGCTCCAACCCCCTGGCTCTTGTACTGGCTGATATGTTTACCAGTATGTAGGCACCGACCTACAGAAGGCTACGACCTTATCTCTTCCTCCAGGGACCACGTTCCATAAATTTTCATACTGGATATCCTGAAGCACAACACCATATCAACAACATTAAAGTATAAAATTAATCACCACTGCAATACACCCATCATCAATCTCTGAATCACTCAACACTGAAACAATGAAACCCTATCAACAAAACACAGTCATCAGAACACAGAGCAGATCATAGAATTCTGCAACAATAACCAGATCCAACTGCAACTTCAAATATCATACTTCATACTATATATGCTACTCTGATGAACCGAACTAGCATGTATATGCATTTTTACCAAAGGGAACCCGCGTACACATCTGCAAATATTTACTCATAACTTTGCAGCTATTCCAGACATCAGTTATACCCAAATCATAACATTTATACAATAAAACAAGCGTCAATAATTTAGATCTAGTCTATCGATGATTAAACCACATAACGATAATACATTCCAAGCCTTATGATCCTGATCCATCATCCATCATCAACCACATAGGTGCATCCTTGGTTCACATTAAGCAAAGCATCACAAACCCATAACCAACGTACTAGATCTCACCCTTCATCAGATATTCATCACTTGCACACTTGCACTATGGCCTAATGATCTTCTTCTCCTTATATAGGTTTAGGCCTCTCTCAATACCATGGTCCAAAACCATGAAGGACCGATACCTTGGACCCAATACCTGGGGTCAATACCTCGAACCAAATATCATGGATCAATACCAAAATACCATGGACCAAATACCACAGAACAAAACATAGTTTTCCAACATGTATGCGCCTTTCCTTCTGTGAAAGTGCATGTGTATGTTATACGCGCCTTTGTATATAGTGATCCTGCGTGTATACATGACTTGGTATATAGTGAACCTACGTATATCTTTTCGTATATGTGATTTTGTATAAAGTGAACTTGCGTGTATACGAGGCTTGGTCAATCGTGAACCTATGTATACCTTTCTTTCTTCATTTTTGTTGTTTACCTGCTATACTATGATCTTTCATCTGAGGGATTTGCCATCAAGGACAACACTTGTGTCATACCTGTATCATAATGCCAACAATCTGCCCCTTTGGACTTGATGGCAACAACCACACCAAGTCACTCTCCCCCTTTGACATCAAGGGAAAAGGGTGGACCAAGATATTCTCTCCCTTGATATACATTTTGTTGTCCATACTCCCCCTGAGTACATGTTGAGATCTCTCATTGAGCTCTCCCTTTGTACATGCAAAGATGTACCAATCCATCCATGCTCCCCTTGAGTACATGTTGAAATCTCTGATTGAGCTCTCCCTTTGTACATGCCAAGATGTACCAATCCATCCATGCTCCCCCTAAGCACATGCAGAGTCTGCAAAAATATGTTTTAAAAGAATAACATGACTCTAAAACTCAACTAAGTGAGTATGACCTTCCTATGGCTCATACATACATCAATCTTCCAACCAAGTGGGGATATACCAAATGTTTATACATGACTGAAATAGACATTTTTTTTTTTTTTTTTCTGAATCAGGCTATTCTATTAGTAGTACAAAAAGTCAAAAATTACATAAGTGTTACAACAGGGCCATGGCCCTGTAACTTCTGCCAAAAGATTGACAGTTTGCCCAAATTATACATACCCAAAATTGAACAGGTACAAAAATTGGATGCTGAGCATGGACATGCTGTGACAAACTAACATAACGACACATGACATTACTTAATCTAAGACTGATACACATATGAACCCTTGTAGCCGACACATAGACGGAAACCGAACACATACAGATAACAAGGTATGAAGACAGTGCGTATCTTTCCTTTCCAGGCTGCTGAGGGCGAACTTAATGGCTGAATTAATCCTCATCTATGGTGTATGGCTCGTCCTCCACCTTGCACTTAAATTTTTGTGAGTCATCCAAGTTCGAGCGAGGGACCACCGGGCTGGTATGGATCCTCTGTGCCGGTTCGCTTGGGCCCGCAATGGCCGCTTGAGTAGCCGGAGAGGAAATTTCCCTGGTAGGGTGTAGCATATCAATTGCGGGCACCTGCATATCAATTATGGGCACCTGCACAGTCCCTTGAGCCGGTGGAGGGTTGCCTTGAGTTGCTTCAGCTTGACCTCTGAGATTGCCACAATGCTCGACAAAGACAGATATAATGAATGTGGAGTTTGCTAGTGTACAAGGTATTCTATACCTGACTGTGGGATGCTCTGCATGTCTGCATTCTGATATATCTCCTCTCCAAGGCGCGCTGCCACGCCCCGTTGCTCTGCCATGGAAGCTATGCTGGTCAGATGTTACCTCAACAGAGGAAGAAGGAGAAATTGCGGTCCTCTGAGCTGAAGCCCGACCCCGAGAGCCTCCTCGTCGGCTGCTCATTCTGAAACGCTCCCTCTGCATTGCTAAGTTTGCCACCGAACAAGAGTGTCCCTGCACAATCCCCCACCTGATCAGAGAATGTTCCAACGCTGCAGCGGAGTGTCCAGCAACTTCGAATGAATGCCAAAAAGTGACATAGGCTCCCTGGATATGAAGCGCCATCGCTGAGAGTTGCAGGAGGACAGTAAAGGAAGACAAGACTGGTATTAACTCCTGATGATGATCAACTGCATGCGCCTTTACGAAGTAGGCTGCAGGGTGCTACGTGGCACGTCTGGGCTGACACTTGCCCATGTGACGCACTAGCTGTGGGCTGCACGACCTTTTAAACACCCGCATCTGGGAAGAAGAGATCTTTTTGCACCAAAGAGATGCAGTCCTTTTTGAGTTGGTCATCATCTACCATGTCCAGTGAACCTGAGAAGTATGGTATTTGCTGAGATACGCCATGGTTAGCCATTGTGTCTGCTACCTGGTTTGTTGTTCTTCTTACATGCTGGAAGGTTATGCTTTGAGGAATTTTTAGCTTTTCCTCCAGTGATTCCATTCTACTGAGCAATCTCCAACTTGATGTGACCTTGACTGCGGTAGCCCCTGCCTGTAATCTTTTAGCAGCGGCTATGAGAATGAAAGAGTCTCCTTCAACCTCAAGAGGGAAGAAGTGCTTTTGTTCTGCTATGCATATCCCTTCCCAGAGTCCTTCCAGTTCTGCTGCATTGTTGGTGTCTTTACCAATTTCTCCATAGTAAATATGCAATAATGCTCCTGTGTGGCTTCTGAAGATTCCTCCAAATCCTGTAGGCCTGGGATTACCTTTGGCTACCTCGTCAAAATTTAGCTTGTATGATTTGGGAGTGGGTGGGGACCAGGATAACGGGGAGGTGGAGCTGATTGAGGGACAGGCGGTGACCTTGGCTAAGGAGGAAAGGTCCAGATTCAATTCTTTCAATATGTTGCGCTCATGCTGAGATTCTGGCATGTCTGAATCATACCACGTCCTGATGGCTAAGGTTTCCTGGATGTTTTTTTTGAAGATAAGCCACAGAGCGTCTATTGTCCTGTAGGTATTATTGAAGATTCTGTAGTTTCACTCCTTCCAGAGAATCCAATACAAAAAGCCTGGAATAAGACTCCACAGCGTGTTGAGAAGTTGGCTTTTGAACGGGTCCTTAGTCCAGTTCCTGATAGTTTCTGTTACATCCTCCATCCTTGCGTCCGATCTCATGTTGCATTTTTCAACTTTCTCCCATAGTTGCTTAGCGAGCGGACATGTTTCCATTAGATGACTGATGGTCTCAGAGTTGAGATTGCAATTTGGGCATATTGATGGCCCAATGAATCCCTGTTTTATCAAGTTGTCCCAGGTGAGTATGCGCCTTTTACTTAGAAGCCATAAGAAAGTTGAAATCTTGGGCCATAGACCTAGTAGCCAAACTTTTCCCCATATTTGATCCTTGTCTGCCTGGATGTCTGAGTAGCATAGTTGATGAGCTTGTTTAGTGGTAAATGTTCCTTTGGGTGTATGACCCCATCTTAGTCTGTCCTGCTGGTTGGAGTAGCGTATTCTTCTGTATGTGAGTTCCTGATCGATGTCAGAATGCGTTTCTCCCTGCCAGTCCATCTGCCAGAGGCTAGCTGGTTTCCAGATTTGAGAGTCGTGATGCGTGGATTGTTGCCAGAATTGGTGGACACGGGTACGGTTCGCCTGTTGCATATGAATTTGCCAAAGAGGCTTTTGAAATAAAGTTGCTAGTTTAGGGAGTTGCTGCCACGAATCCTCCCAGAACCTTGCTGTTGTGCCTGAGTGAATTTCCCAGAAACTGTGCTCTTGAATGAAATTGTTGTGAAGCTTTGCTGTGTTCCAGATGGGTGATCCTTGGGTAGTGGAGTTGATTCTTATGAGATCGTTCAATTGAATTCCTGGGGCATATTTTGCTTGCCATAATCTGGCCCATGGTGAATGAGGTTTGGATATCCAGTTCCACCACATTCTAGCTGCCATTGTGTTATTGCTTTGAAGAGGATCCCTTAATCCTAGCCCTCCTTCTGAATTGATTTTACAGACTTCTTTCCAGTTAACAAGGGCCCATTTTCTATTCAGTCCAGAGGAGCCCCATAGGAAGTTGCGCTGAAGGTTACGAATGGCTTTAAGGACCCATTTTGGAGCTGCCATAATGGAAAAAAGATACAATGGCATTTCTTGTAAGACTGATTTGATTAAGACGAGTCTGCCTGCCATATTTAGAGCTCGGAAAGTCCATGATGAAAGCTTAGATTCTAATTTATCAAGGAGAGACTGCCAAGAAGCATGTTTGATGGCAGAGTCTAATAGGGGAGCCCCAAGGTATTTGGAAGGCAGATGGGAAATAGTGAACCCCAAAATTCTGGCAATATTCCTCTGCGTAGTGGGGGGGGTGTTGAAGAAGAAGAGCTGAGATTTCGAGGCGTTTATGGTTGTGCCAGAGGCTTCAGAGAAGAGGGAGAGTAAAGATTTGAAGGTAGAGGCTTCTTGCGAGGAAGGATGGCCAAATAACATGGTGTCATCAACAAACTGCTGATGCGACTGAGGATTGAGACCATGAATGGAGATACCTTTTAGAGCTTGTGAGGAAACGGCGGATTTGAGAAGCCTGCTAAGCCCTTCTGCCATTAGAACAAAGAGAAAAGGTGAAAGTGGATCCCCCTGTCTAATGCCACGGGAGGGACGAAAAGGGGATGAGGGTGAACCATTCAGCAGGACAGAGAAGCTGGGAGAGGAGATAAGGTTCATGATCCATCTGGTCCAAGTTGCGCTAAAACCAAAAGCCAAAAGCATTTTTTGAATGTACTTCCAACTGAGTTTATCAAAGGCTTTAGAGAGATCTAGTCTTAGAATCATACCTGGTTTTTTGAGAAGCTTTAATGAGTGAATTATCTCATTTGATAGAATTATTCCGTCCATGATTTGCCGACCTTCTACATATCTTGTCTGTTCTGGAGAGATGAGTAGAGGAAGGAGTGGTTTAAGCCTGTTCGCTATGACCTTTGAGATGAGCTTGTAGATAACATTGCATAATGCTATTGGTCTATATTTTTCCAGCCTGTTTGGTTCTTCTCCTTTGGGAACCAATGCTATGAAGGTGGAATTAAGGGCAGGGAGGATCTAGTGCATGATTCTGGATTCCTCCACTAGTTCCCAAACCTCAGCTTTAATGAGCTCCCAAAATTCATGAAAGAAATTGGCTATGAAGCCATCCGGCCCGGGAGCCTTACCATCTTTAAGTTGAGCCATGGCTTCTTCGACTTCCTAAAGAGATGTGGGTTGCAACAGTTTAGTATTGTGATCCTCCGTTATGATTGAAGGAATGTGTTGTGTGATGGTTCTGATCGCTTCATCCCTATTACCTGTGGGCTCCTTGAGAATATCTCTAAAATATCCTATGAATTCCTTCTCCATATCCTCATGTTCTTCGACTCTTTCCCCTTGTTGATTGTTTATGAATGTAATGTTATTGTGCATTCACCTTTGGATTGTGGTTTTATGGAAGAATTTTGTGTTCTTCTCCCCCTCTTTTAGCCAGCTGATTCGGGATTTTTGACGCCAGAGAGTTTCTTCTTGTTTCCTGCGCTCTTCAATTTGATTCCAGAGTATCTACTTCTGATGTGTTTTTTCATCTGTTCTGCCTTCTAGAATGAGAGTTTGTTGAAGTGCTTGCATTTGTTGTTCTAGTCTTTGGCGATTCTCCTGAATGTTACCAAAATGTGTGCGATTCCAGACTTTGAGGACTTGTTTTAAGCTTTTCAGCTTTTGCTGGAATTGATACATCTTTGCTCCCTTTGGCGGAATATAGGATTTCCATGCTTCTTTTACCACTGTCTTGAAATTGGTATGAGTGAGCCAGAAGGCTTCGAATCGGAAAGGTCTATTGCAACAATTGCCTGGCCTGGACCATTGTAGCAAAATTGGCCAGTGATCGGATCCTCCTTGGGGAATGATGGAGGCGTTGAAATCCCCTCCCAGGTGGATTGCATTGTCCGAGATGAAGAACCTGTCGAGCCTTGAGGCTATGTGGTGAATGCCTCGACGCTTATTTGTCCAAGTAAAAATTCCATTGGAGGTTGGAATATCCATGACTTTATTGTTCTGAATGAATTCTCTGAGGCCAGTGCTATCACTGTCGAGCCTGATTTTGCCTCCTTTTTTCTCCTCCATAGATTTTATGATGTTGAAGTCTCCGCCACCGATCCACAGGGGGAATTGCCTATTTTCATTGAGGATGGAGATTGTCTCCAGAAGATCAAGTTTTTGATGAATTGTCTGCGGAAAATACACATTTGTGAGATGCCCATGAATATTGGTGCCGATGGGGTGGAAGGAAGCTTGGATAATATGAAGGGTGGCATGGAAATCATATAATGAAATAGTCTGCGGGTTCCACAGAATGGCTAGTCCGCCTGAGGCCCCAGAGGCATCGACCGAAATAGAGCTGCTATCTGCCCAAATCTTGTTTCGAATTCTTTCAATAGCTGCATTGCTGCTTTTTGTCTCTTGAAGAAAAACTATGGAGGGTTTTTCTTGTTGAATTAGGTTTTTGATCATTCGATGTTTTGAGGGACTGTTGAGTCCTCTCACATTCCAGGAAATGAGCTTCATGTAAACTGAGGTTTGGGTTTGTAGAATTTTGTCAACTTAGGGAATCGCCCCGATTCCACAAGTATTTCACCTACTATTATGGTCCTCTGGAGGTCTGTCTTTCGTCCCCTTTTCTTGGTTTCTTTGAGTGCCTTTTTTCTATCCTAGGGGCTTACTCCTTGTATGCCAAGACTTTTATTGTGCTGCACTTTGGTCAGGACTCCTTCAAGTCTGTCTATTTGCTAGGGGGGAATTGAGTTGCATTCCTTTTGTTTGCATGCCATTTCAAGTTTGAATATGTCAAGACCATCTAAGCTAATATCCACCTGATCTTCCTCCATGATGATAGGGGTGCTCTGATCTTCCTCATCTGCATTTTCCTGTAGACTTAGAGCTAGAGCTGCATCTAGATCCATGGCTGCGGCTTGCTGTTTGTTGTCTAGGACAGATTTCCCCTGGGAAGAGGGGAAAAGACTATGATCTGCAACCAATTTTGCATTCTCCAAAGGAGGGTTAGGAATGTGGTGAGAAGAGGCGGGATCTGAGGACTGCATGGGGGCTGAGGGGTTGTGGAAGGATGAAGGCATAAAAGACTTCTCCAAGGGGTCAGAGCTGGGTTGGTCCTGCAGATCTTGAGAAGCAAGCATAGTGAATCTGTTATGGGAATCTGCTTTGATAGCATTATCAGAGACAACCTGGCTTTTCTTGGCATGCCTGCGGCAGGTGTTGTGGCGAAAAATGCCTATGCAAGACGATCCTATCCACCTAAGGTGTGATAGTGCCTTAACAAGAAACAGAGACAACTATTCTAATATTCTTCCTTTATGAATTAAGAATGAAGAGAGATGGATGGACTAACCGGTGTCTTTCGTTTGTCCCTCGATCCGGTTTCTCTTCCCTTGGAGAGTTCCCAGCTACTTGCCTTCTCGCTCGCCCAGCTTCAAGAGGTTTCTGCAAGATCACAAGAAGAGAACACTACACAAGACATGGATTCATATTCATAACTAGTTCAGGATTAGAAATAAACTAAACATACTAATGCAATCATACATCAAAAATACATCAGTATATAGGAGAAACCAAGATAGCTTTATTGATGAATAACAAGGTTCAGGAAGAGATACAACCCAGAGAGCTCCAATCCAGCATCTCCTTCCTAGCAAATGGAATTCCTATCTTCACCCCCTTCAAAGCATTAAGCACCCAATAGTTCCAGTCTCAAACCAACAACAATTCTTTGCAATAACAAAATTCCAGCCTCTAGATCTCATGGAGGAGAGATCCATATATAGATGTTTGGAGAGAGGATGAGTCAGCTTGAGATCTGACTAGTGTCCTCTCCCTCTGTTAGTTCTTGATTCCACTTGGAGGTTCTTGCTTCCACTTGGAGATTTGGAACCTCTTACTCATCACCAGTCGAATTCCCTGAGGCAAGTGTCATTTTGGAAGCTTCCTGGGTTCTGACACCTTGAGAAATGAACTTGCCACATGTCCACTCTCGCTCAACGCAGGTAGCCAGTGTTGCCTTTGACATTTAGCGCAGGTAGCCAGTGTTGGCTTTGACATTCAGCGCAAACAGCTAGTGTAGCCACTGAAATGATCCTGAATTGACTTGTTTTTTAGCAGTTTCTGGTGGAGAACTTCTGTGAATTGTTGTGGTTTGTTAGCCTTGTTCCTCTAGGGGTAGGAACAACATGTTTAGGGACTTTGGATCCCTTAGATTATGGACATTTCATGCTCAATGCTGTAAGGCACAAAAATGTCTATAACAGTTGCCCCCTAAAGTATGAGGCTGTTTATCGGGTGAAATGCTTTATCAGGGGGATCCGAAGTTCATCCAATGCTGGGAGGAGACCTGTAATAAGATACAATACAATACATTATTTTTCATGCTACTTTCATGATCTAGCTGAGGCAGGCATTCCCATGCTCAGCTTTATAAATTCATTTTTCTGTACATAGAACAGACAATCGTCTGATGGTAGACTGATAATTTTGATGAAATTATCATCCTTTGACTAGGATGATTATCTGCTGTAATGATGTACATGTCAATGTCTTTATCTTTCCTGAATATATATCGCAACCCGGATGGATGAAACTAGATCCGCGGTCTTCAAACTCGTTCGATCTTCACTCTAAGTACAAGTCGATCCATGTGAGAATTGTTCTGAAGTCGAACATGGAAAGACATCGCTTGATTACCGGTCAATGAGGTAAACCGTTAACAAGCGCGAGAGGAATCACCGATAATGATAATGACCCTCAAGGTACTGCAGTACAATTCACGTGGTGTGAATAAAGGACTTGGCGTCGAACACCACGCAAAATCTTTCGGTCAAAGGTCATTTACCTGTCGCCGGAAGTGAGAAACTTGCCATTGAGGCATGCAAGCTTCAAAGTACTGAAGGGGTTGTTCCTAGATCAACTTCTTGGATAATGAGCTGATGTCGACAAGAAGCGATCCGTCAAAGGAGGGCCTTAATGAATCCCACATCAGTGACACAGAATGGAGCTAATGATTTTAATGGAGGTGAAAACGATCTGTGATATATGATTCAGGGTGGCGGTCATGAAAGGATGAAGGATAATGTATGGCAACGGATGGGACACGGGTGACTTTTCTGAATGATTTCTCTTGAACATATGGCGACACTGATGCGATGGATTGGTAGCATCACCCCAAATATGGATGGTATGGCGAGACCATGGATATGACCGGTGAATGAAACAACCCAACCCGATTGTGGTACGGAGGAAAAGTGTCATGTTCAAGAGCGACTTGCTACCATCAAATTTTTCTTTAGTTTCTCCCAATTTTTCCCCAGTCATTGCTGACCAGTACCTCTTTATTTTTGTCAAGCTTGAGGAGGATAATATATGCTTGTTCTATAACCTGCCCTTCGGGCAAGCCCATCGCTATGTTTTAACGAGCCTAGCGATAGTGAAACTCGTTCTCGTCTAAAGACAAGTTTGTCGCTATTTAATTATTTTAACGAGTCTAACGACAAGGATAACTCGGTCCTTTTCATTTTTAGAGAGTCTGAAAAGGTACATAAAGTTAACTCCAAAAGTCCTTTTTTGTCATCTAATCCCTTAAGTCCGAAAAATTATAAAACAATACAGAAGGGATGAGTTTTCGATAGTTTTAACGAGCCGAATAAAACAAGCGCTCGATCTTTTTGTGCAATAATCCCTCAGGTCAAAAAAGATTAAAATCTAGAGGAGGGATAGCTCTTCCTGTCCCTTTAACGAGCTGGAAGGCCAAGGACTCGGCAATCTTTTCATATTTTACGAGTCAGTTGAAAAGAGCTTAAAGAAGACTCGTCTTTTGAGGAACGAGTGATAAACAGGGTTAGCAGCTGATTCCAGGTACAGGTTGGAATTTTCCAATCACGGCAGTGTCACAAGGATGGCTAGTGAAATCACTCTTCGCAGCTATTCCTCAAAATGGGTAAACAAACATATGGAGGTGAACGATCGGCCAATGAAAAAGTGGAGGTGACGGTGCAAACACGACCAAGGATTTAATGGCTGATAAGGTTACATTCACAGTGGTTATTTACTGGGATAGTTCATTTTTTAATGAGCTTAAACGCGGGTGGAAACATTTGCTCGACCTTATGTTTATTTTTTAACGAGCATGAACTATGTGCTAAAACTGCTCGGATCTTGCGTTTATTTTTTAACGAGCATGAACTGTGTGCTAAAACTGCTCGATTACCCAGTCATATGATAAGAATGTCTCATTAAGATTCTATTTTTTATGGAGCTTCATCTTACAAAGCTATGCCCCGCATCCTTTCTTTATGCAAGTTAGGAAACGGCTAACCCAAAAAACAGATAAATAACTGCTCTTTGCTTGCACTCCAAAAGGTTTGCATGCCCCCAGGTATAAAGTACGATTTCAAGGTTACCTCTACTTCTTTTCCGTCAAAACAATTGTTTTAACGAGAGAGGCTTACCTCTTTCAGGTTACCCAAAGATTGTCTCGTTAATCTTTCAAACAAAACACTTCCTCGGCAATGTCTACCGAAATAGAGAAAGGTGGGTGACGGTGCTCGCCAACTCACATAACTTTGACAAAAGAATCTTATTCTAGAATAACCCTCTTCCAGCATGGGCGGGGTACAGACTAGTCATATTCTCCCGCGGAAACCTACTCTATACCCAAAGTTTTCCTGTCGAAGCAGACCAGGACGCATGCCCCCTAGGTTCCAGTCATATCCTCCCGGATTACTCGCGCTCATCAGGAGGACGGATCGTGGGTTGAGACACTTCTTGCGTGAAGAGACCATTTAGGGATGGTATATGACTATTTGCGATGCGTGATTTGGGAAATGAAAGTTGGTCCACGAGCTTGACCACTCTTCCTTCATGCGGAAAACACATTACTCTAAAGAGTGAGGAGACGATGGCTCCCATGCAATATATATAGTCTCGTCCAAGGAGTAGGTTATAATCCAACGGTCCTTGAACGACCATCACGTTCATTTGAACGGTCTTCCCTTTCAATGTTATGGGCACATTGGGGAGGATCCCTAAAGGTTGACTGGTTCCTTTATCAAAGCCTGATAGATTTCTCATTTCAGGCAAAAGCGCTGGTGAACCAAGCACTTTCCAAGCAATAGAGGAAAGGATACTCACAGATGCCCCCTCATCAATGATAGTGCCAGCCATTACCATTCTGTATATTTGAATGATAATTCTGAATGGTATGCTGGCTGGCAACCGGGGTCTGCCTAGTTGGTTCCAGTCGAATGAGACAACTAGGTTGCTTGGTGGTGGGACCGAATAGACGGCCGGATATGACTCCGACGAAGTTCCTTCCTGCGATAAAGGAATGGGCAAATTGCCCCCTTGTTCGTCGGAGTCTGTGTTGATGAAGAGAATTTGGACGGTGTCGTCTTTATTCTCCTCTGTGATGGTATCATTCGAAGATGGAGCCTCTGAAGGCAAAACCGGGTCAACTGCCGTCTCAACCTTTTGACTTTCGTCAGGTATGGATTCAGACGGTTCATCTTCAATGATAGGTGCTTCGGCTGACCACCTGGGTGGGCCAGCCGGGTTCTCAACTAGTGAAGGACTTGGCAGGAGTTTTTGATATCCAGGAGGAAGTTGCGCTCGTAAAATCGGGCGATCTTCCAGAACTCTTTTAGCCTCATCTAAGAAGGGACAACGGTGGATGGCGTGGTCGCCTTCACACAGTTTGCAGGGAAATCTAGCTTTCCCTCTCTGTCCTGTGACTTCACTTTCACTAGTTGACGGTGAGCAGTGAACATGGCTATCAGAGGTCGACGCTACCAAATTGTGCAAACGGGGAGACCAATCCCTTAGTATTCGAGGGATGCAGGGACAATCTCTGTGGAATTGGTCTCCCTTGCATATGACACATGGAGATTTAGGCCTGGTCAGTGCTGTGTGTGGATTTTTGTCAGACGACACTTGTTTGCCCCCAGTCGCTTTTGGCTCCTTCTTCTTCTTCTCTTTCTTCTTCTTTTCCTTCTTCTCCTTAGGAACTTGGTTTCTTGTTTTACCAGTTCCGTCAAGCGAAGAGGAAGGAGGAGAGGAAGAATTAGATGAAGTGGAAGGCTGGTGGGCAACTCTGGTCTGATCTAACTGTTGACTCGACTGTTCAGGAATAGTGGTGTTCTGAACGACATTGGTTGAAAAGAGCCAGACCGGCAGGCCAATTGTCAGTCCTGGAAGCGACAATGTGGCCATATGGGGCGCACCAACATCTCCCCAAGAGGAGAACCAAGGGGAATTCCTTGGTTGGTGTGCTCCATTTTTTCAACCTAAAGATCAACGCAGGAATAGGGGTGATTGTTCCGTTTAAAATAAATTTTTAACGACGCTTAGACACAACTTGCTTTTTCAGTTTTAAAGAGTCGAGAAAAAGCTAAAGATGACTCTAGTCTCCTTCGATGTTTTAACGAGCCCGAAGTGACAAATGCTCGGATGGACTTTTTCTGTTATAGAGTCTGAAAAAGGCCAAAAGAAACTGCTCTGGAGTTCTAGGCAGAGGGTGTGCCAAACTTTTCGCAAAACCGCAGAATACTTTTTAGGGTACAGGCAGTCGATCTTCCTAAATGCTGTGTTCAGTGCATTGCAATCAGTAGGGCGGCCGACACAGCTTCCTAAGGATAAAGGTTTTATGCCTATAGGGGTCTCCCAATATATACACGACGGTACGTGGGAGCACAATCCGTACTGGCGCTATCGTCCCTCAGGAGGAATCACCCACCATCCACGAGATCGACAGTCACCAGGCTTTACGACGCCGGAACACGTCTCTAGCCTAGACCTCTATGTTGTGCGTTATGTTGCAAAGCGTTGTTAAGTTCATTCAATTTATTTTAGGTTGATCTTTTTAAAGTTTGCCTTTCAAGGTTCACCACGAGATGTATGATACAAATTCCTAAATGCAGTCTAAAGATGATAAGCAAGCTTTTTATCTTTTCAACTTTGAAAATCCTAGCTACTAAGGGAAAAGAAAGACACCATCTTTTCTCAAAGAGCAATCAGCACACTCTAATGCACTTTTCCTAAATCAAACATGCAAACTATCAAGATGCAAATGCACAATGCAGGTGTTTGTTTTCCGCTTTCTTAGTATTGATGCCTACAGAGAAAGCTTTTTGCACAACTTTGAATTTGCTTTTAAATGACAAAAACAAACAAGTTTACTTTTTCGAAATCAGAAAGGGTAGAAGAGATTACAACACTTAACGATTTTCGAAATAAACTCTTGTTTCGACACTTTAAAAGAGACAAACTCAAACCAAAAGCAAGAATGAATGTATAACCAACTGTAAACAGCCAATGAACTCTCTCCTAAGATCACAATCAACATATCTGAATCAAGGGCTACAGGATGATTATTTCACTCATGCAAAGGAAAACTGCGAATGATGCCACAAACACATAAAAACACTCACAGTATTTTTTTACAAAAGGAGGCGGAATTTAAGCAGAGAAAAGGAGTTATCAGACTGGTACCTATGCTGGTTACAGGCTGCAAAAATCAGAGATCAAAACAGGGCAAAACAGAGCAGAGAACCCCAACTGCACAAGGCCAAACTGGTTCAGCGCAACCTCAACACAGGGGCTTTGACATTCAGCGCAGGTAGCCTTCACAGGACCTGCGTTGAAATGCAGAACCTCTTCACAGCTGTCGCGCTGAAGGAGAAACTCTCGTTTCTCACTGGGTTCTGGGTCACAGATTGCTATTTAATCTACTGTTTAAGGCCAAATAAAAGCAACAAGCAAGGTACAATCAAAGGGATTCTTTGAGGGAGTACTAAGATCTATCACAAAGGATCATCAAATCATTTGTGAGTCCATTGTTCAGATCATAGACAAGTCCAGTGATTGGATCAAAGCAGCAACTGTCTACTTTGCATCCGGGAATAGCAGATGCAGTTTGATTGTTGTTGTCAAGTCTATGAAACAAACAATGATAGAAACACAAATAAAATGACTAAACAGATCTCCCCAGCAGAGTCGCCAATTTGTTGTGGGGAAAAATGCCTATGCAGGACGATCCTATCCACCTAAGGTGTGATAGTGCCTTAGCAACAAACAGAGACAGCTATTCTAGTATTCTTCCTTTATGAATTAAGAATGAAGAGAGATGGATGGACTAACCAGTGTCTTCCGTTTGTCCCTCGATCCGGTTTCTCTTCCCTTGGAGAGTTCCCAGCTACTTGCCTTCTCGCTCGCCCAGCTTCAAGAGGTTTCTGCAAGATCACAAGAAGAGAAAACTACACAAGACATGGATTCATATTCATAACTAGTTCAGGATTAGAAATAAAATAAACATACTAATGCAATCATACATCAAAAATACATCAGTATATAGGAGAAACCAAGATAGATTTATTGATGAATAACAAGGTTTAGGAAGAGATACAACCCAGAGGGCTCCAATCCAGCATCTCCTTCCCAGCAAATGGAATTCCTATCTTCACCCCCTTCAAAGCATTAAGCACCCAATAGTTCCAGTCTCAAACCAACAACAATTCTTTGCAATAACAAAATTCTAGCCTCTAGATCTCATGGAGGAGAGATCCATATATAGATGTTTGAAGAGAGGATGAGTCAGCTTGAGATCTGACTAGTGTCCTCTCCCTCTGTTAGTTCTTGATTCCACTTGGAGGTTCTTGCTTCCACTTGGAGATTTGGAACCTCTTACTCATCACCAGTCGAATTCCCTGAGGCAAGTGTCATTTTGGAAGCTTCCTGGGTTCTGACACCTTGAGAAATGAACTTGCCACATGTCCACTCTCGCTCAGCGCAGGTAGCCAGTGTTGCCTTTGACATTTAGCGCAGGTAGCCAGTGTTGGCTTTGACATTCAGCGCAAACAGCTAGTGTAGCCACTGAAATGATCCTGAATTGACTTGTTTTCGAGCAGTTTCTGGTGGAGAACTTCTGTGAATTGCTGTGGTTTGTTAGCCTTGTTCCTCTAGGGGTAGGAACAACATGTTTAGGGACTTTCGATCCCTTAGATTATGGAAATTTCATGTTCAATGCTGTAAGGCACAAAAATGTCTATAACAGCAGGTGGGAACTTTGGTGAAACCTTCCGAGTATTTATTAGCGTCGTTAGATGAAGCTTTAGACTGTGAGTTTAGAGGACAATCTCGGAAGAGATGGCCATGCTCATGAAATTTGCGGCAGCGAAAGGGGATGTGCTCATAATCTAAAGGATGTGTCCATTCAAAGTCATCGTGAAAGAGACTTACCGAGTCAGCTAAGGCCTTGGTTAGGTGCATTTGAATGCAAATCCTGGCATATGAGGTGTATTTGCGAGTTTTTGTTTCTGCCGCAACTTTGATGAACGTCCCGAGTTTGTTGTCGATGTCTGCCAACGTTTCTTCTTTCCAGTATTCCACTGGGAGGGAATACATTCTTATCCAGACAGGAGCCCAGCTGAAGTCTTCTTTGTCAGGGTTAAATCTCAGTTTCCACTCTGTGAGATAAAGTCCTAAAGAGTTAAAGACATATGGGCCGCCTTCGAATATCCATGCTTTGTCCTCCACACAATGGAAGATGGCCGTGAAGAAGCCTTTCGGTCCAAGCTGCAGGGTAACTTGTCCTTTGGGCTTCCATTTTGAGGCTATCCAGCCCTGCAATGCCTTTTCAGTAGGCCAGAATCCAAGAAACTTTCCTATTAGCGCATGATCCTGCATGTATTGGATCTCACCGTTGATGCGGTGGCTCGGCAGATCTACCTTGATGCGTTCTGCAGCCTTCGGGATGCAGGTGGCCGAGGTCACCTTTGGCTGTGATGACGTAGCGTTATTGTGCTCCTCTTTTTATGAGTTTGCCTCATCGGTCTGGTACGTGGGTTTCTCTTTTCCTTCCGTCCTTTGTCCTTCCTGCTCAGCTTCAGGGCCTGCGCTAGAAGGGGTCAGAGGCGTCCTATGTTGTTTCTTGTCAGGGTTTGGAGTGTCCAATGGAGGCGAGGTGGAGCTCTCCCCTCCTGCAACCTTTGCCATTGCAGGCTTCCAGAAGGAGTCTGGCGGCGTCAAAAGATTAAGCCGTCAATGGCGGTCTTTGGTTATGGTTCTTAATCAATTTGCAGGCGAGATGGTCATATCGAGAGCCGAGGCATCATTCTCTCTCTGTTTTTCTCACAAATCTTGTGGAGAATTATGTTGCTATCCTATTCAAGCTTACTCCGACTGAAATAGACATTATTACATCATCCTTCCCATGCAAATTGGGAGTACATCATATGAAAGATATACATGATGTTTATAACAAGGACCGGAAATCTAAACAAGACCATGATAGTCATCAACAACTATCATACACCATATATGATCTGCACCATAATCATTTGTCAACAGCACCTGCAAAAACCATTCTCTTGACCAACCAACAATAAGTAGCAAGATGTATCATTTAGCCATATAAGCATCATCACCAAAGTCTTCTAACCGTAATGCCAACAATGCATTATTCGAAGCATATGCTCCCCCTAAGCCTGTGCCATACCATCATCAACCAAGCAGATAAGTGACTGAACCATACCAGACTCCTTTTCCATAGTCTGTACCACTGTTTTTTCTTCAAAACACCATATACGTGACTGTGCAGCATCTAACTTGCGTATATACATGAATTGTCTTCATGAAACTTGCGTATGAGATTTAGAACATTGAAGTTTCACACTTTGAGCTTCCTCTAAGTTTGTCATGTCTGTATATTCTATTATGCCACATCTTTCTGACTGTACTTCCGTCTTCTTCAATATCTTCGACTGTGATGATGTCTTCTCCTTTTGGTATGGTGCTTGTACTTTGTTCCTGCATTCCTTTGCTATATGTCCAAACTTGTTACATGCATAACACCTTACATGTTTCATATTCCTTCTTTAGTAGGCAATGGCTTTATGACCAAACATATTGCAATAAAAACAATATCCCTTGAAGTACCTGGAACATGATGATCTTTCTGTGTGATGGTCTTGCACCATTCTTCTTCTGCATCTTGCTACAACATGTCCAAGATTATGACATACATAACACTCAACATTATTCATCTGAGAAAATAACCGACTATCACTTCCATAGTTTGGAGTAAAATATTTTCTTTGACAAATTTCTTTCCTTGGTTGTTGATGTGGTTGCCCTCTTATCTCCTTGTTGAGCATTTCAGGTTTTGCATTAGAGTTCCTTGCCTCACCTTGAGAGCTAGATTCACCTTCAACAGATTCATGAAAACCAAGACCAGTTTTGATAGTAGGGGATATTTGACTACTAAGAATATCATCCAAAATCTTAATACTATCTTGGAAATCATAACAGTTTATCCCTTTCTTTTAATTTACCTTTTAATATATTTACCTCAACCTGATGTTGCTCTTCCTTTTCCAGATGTTGTTTCTTCAAGATTTCTGCCGCCTGTCTTCCTTCTTCCACTTTTTGCCTTCATTTGAGAATCTCATTTTCTTGTTCTTTATCTACTTCATTCTGCTTATTTTTCAATGATATCACTTCATCCTATAGCATTTGACATACTTTGAAGGCACACTCCAGCTGATATTTTAATCTGGAAACTTCTTCTTGGAGGGCACTCTCTCTTTTGTTAAATAGATCTTATTGAACTGATGGTACATTTTCTTGTTCATCTCAATCTGAGGTGATTCAGAATCTGAATACTTGCTTCCACTTGACGGCAAGCTGTCACTATTCCTTTAAGCTGTCTTCTTCTTTTGACACACTTCCTTTACCATTGTTCTACGAATCTCCTTCAAATGATCAACCTTCTACCAAAGGACCTACTCTAATACCAATTGTTTGAAACAATACTAGGGGGGGGTGGGGTGAATCAGTATTAGCAAATCAATAAAAAAATTTCATTTCATACTCTGATTCATATATGCTACTTCAGTTAAGGGAACCCGCGTGTACATGCAACTGTGTTTAATGCAACTAGTGTATATCTAGTAAACTTATGATTCAGTTAATCCATTATATGTTTATCTTTAATCCGTGCATCAGAACTTCATTAACCATATAAACAGTAAACAGGTGCAGTACAATAGAACAGATCATCACACATAAGAAACACACATGAACACCATGATATAAGGTGGAAACTCAATGCAGGACAAAAACCACCTGTTGCTATCTTCCTTTAATATAAGAAAAACCTGTTTACAATCTTGTACTGCCGTAGACTCATACCAGTACATAGACACCCACCTGCAGAAGGCTACAACCTTCTCTTGTTCTCCAACTACTACTAGAATGGAGCTACAACCCCTTGGCCCTTGTACTAGCTGATATGTTTACTAGTACGTAGGCGCCAGCCTACTGAAGACTCCAACCTTCACTCATTTTCCAGCTGCTACTGGAAGGGAGCTCCAACCCCCTGGCTCTTGTACTGGCCGATATGTTTACCAGTACGTAGGCACCGACCTACAGAAGGCTACGACCTTCTCTCTTCCTCCACGGACCACGTTTCATAAATTTTCATACTGGATAATCCTAACGCACAACACCATATCAACAACATTGAAGCACACAATTAATCGCCACTGCAATACACCCATCATCAATCTCTGAATCACTCAACACTAAAACACTGAAGCCCTGTCAACAAAACATAGTCACCAGAACACAAAGCAGATCATAGAATTCTGCAACAATAACCAGATCCAACTACAAATTCAAATATCATACTTCATACTGTATACGCTACTTTGATGAGCCGAACCAGCGTGTATACGTGTTTTTACCAAAGGGAACCCGCATACAAATGTGCAAATATTTACTCATAACTTTGTAGCTATTTCAGACATCAGTTATACCCAGATCATAACATTTATACAATAAAACATGCGTCAATAATTCGGATCTAGTCTATCCATGATCAAACCACATAATGATAATACATTCCAAGCCTTATGATCCCGATCCATCATCCATCATCAACTGCATAGGTGCATCCTTGGTTTAGATCAAGCAAAGCATCACAAACCCATAACCAGCATACTATATCTCACCCTTCATCAGATATTCATTACTTGCACACTTGCACTATGGCCTAATGATCTTCTTCTCCTTATATAGGTTTAGGCCTTTCTCAATACCGTGGGCCAAAACCACGTAGGACTAATACCTTGTACCCAATACCTGGGGTCAATACCTCGGACCAAATACAATGGATCAATACCAAAATACCATGGACCAAATACCACGGACCAAAACATAGTTTTCCAACATGTGCACGCCTTTCCTTCTGTGAAAGTGTGTGTGTACGTTATATGCACCTTTGTATATAGTGATCTTGGGTGTATACGTGAGTTGGTATATAGTGAACTTTCATATACGTGACTTTGTATATAGTGAAGTTGCGTGTATACAAAGCTTGGTCAATGGTGAACATGCATATACCTTTCTTTCTTATTTTTGTTGTTTTTGTTGTTTACCTACTATACTGTGATCTTTCATCTAAGAGAGTTGCCATCAAGGACAACACTTGTGTCATACCTATATCATAATGCCAACACTTATCACCAGATTCTATGAATGGAGATCACATGTCTGAGGACTTGCATGGCATGATAGAAGGAAGCCAAGGAAGACAAGATTTTATTGAATCTTGGTTCAAGGCAGTCATTGGATCCCGATACTCCATTCTTCAGTATCTTATAACATCATCTCAATCAAGGCAGTTGGTCTCTCATACACTGGTACGTATCAAAGAATATATTTCAAACCTACATATGAGTAAATCTATCATTTTGTTACACACATGGCTCCATTGGAAACATAGTATACTTAAAAATTAAAAAACAATTCAAGTAGATAAATTAGGAAAAATAAAATCATGCTTGATTGCTTTTTTTTTTTAATTACGTTTTTTTAGAATTTTAAATTTTTAGATTATATTTATTTTATTGCATTTTAATTTGAAACACATATATATAATAATAAAAAAAATCAATGAAGTGTTTCTTTTTAAATTTATATATGTATATATTTAAAAAAAATAGAACATATAATTTTTTTTGGAGATAAATGAAGCATTTTCCTCACAATTTACATATTGTAGACAGAAATTGGAACTAGACGCTGAAAAAGTAAATGTGAATGGAGGAGATATTGCCCTAAGTCATCCCCTTGGAGTAACAGGGGCTCGTTGTGTAGCAACCTTACTGCATGAAATGAAACTTTGTGGAAAAGACTGCAGGTTTGGAGTTATAGTGATGTGTATAGGCACTGGGATGGGAGTAATGACAATGTTTGAACGTGGCAGTGTTGTAGATCAGCTGTGCAATGCTCGACCAATCAAGGATCATACCTCACTGTCAAGAGATGCACAATAACAAACAACGTTTTCTTGGAGTCTTGAAGGATTTTCAATTATCTCCTTTTTAATGGACTCAGTTCATGGGATCTTCTTAACCTTTTTCAATTATGGACTGTAGACAATAAAAAAAACAAATTTCATCGACCAGTTACGTGAGCATTTTCCAGAAATGAGAAGTAGTTGTGACCCATCATTTTAAAACCATTTTTTTGACCAAATGAAAATGAATTTCAAAAATATAAAACATGGGTTTTCCTTAGAAAGGGCCGAGTTATGTTTATCTTGAGAGATTTCCTCAAATTCATAACTAATTGAGAGATTTTCATCATTCTATGGAGCCTTATTTGCTAGGTTCCATGAGAAAAATGGTTTTCAATTAAATGCAAAGACAATTGCCGCCATGATGGAAGTATAAAATTCGGTTTTATCCTGCAAATAATCTTCCAAGAATCTGATCTCCCTAATATACAGGAGGTAGATCCACCAAAGATATTTTATTATTTGATTTTACGAGATCTTCACTAGTTTCCATGTGAATTGAGACTCAAGTTGTTTATCAATGTTAGCCATATCTCAATCTATGTGAGTCGGTTTATTTCTTGGTGTTGGCCTTCCATCCAAAGAACAAGCCAATTACTCCTTTCGCTTTGATTTGAAGGAACCAACTAGGGGAGGGACATACTAGAAGCCTACTCTAGAAGCACACTAAAGAGATGAAACACGCCTGGTTGATTCCAAGATACCACATTTGGATAAGCTTCGAGATAGATTGATTGAGTGCTAGCCTTGCATCGTTGGATGGGTTGATCCATATTGATAGCCTTACTTCACATTTAGGAGTTTGCAGGTGGAGATTAAAGATAAAATCAAGATATGTTTCACTAAGGGCCGTGTTGGAATTGTGAAAGAAATAAGAACGTTGAATGCAACCATTGCAAAGTTTGTTTTGACTGGAAAGAATGTATTGCTTGGCAGTCTCAGATTATCAGGTTTTTTTTATACATGGAAATTTTGTTTTTTTTTATTATTACATTGATGTTTTATTTTTTTTGTTACGTTGTGTTTTTTAGAATGTTATATGTTTTTTTTTTTTTTTTTTTTAATGTATATATTTATGTTATATGTTATAATTTTTTTATTTATTTTAATGTATTTTAATGTTTTATGTTTTTTTAAGTATATGTTTATGATACGTTATGTTTTAATTTGTACATATGTTATGCTTTAATGTTTTGTTACGTTGCTTTTAATAAAGTGTTTTTCTTAATATTTGTATATCTATGTTATATGTTTCGTTATGATTTTTGTTAAATTTACTTGTATATATATTTTAATTTGTAAATATGCTTTTCTTCTTCTATTTCTCTTTTATGTACATTTATTTTACTTTTTAATTTTGTAAATATTTCATTAATTTTTAGATTGTGTGTTTTATTATTTTTTTTTTAAATTGCCATGGAAAATTGTCATAAAAGTTGATGTGAAATTCATTTAGTGACTGGAGCAAATTGAGGAAAAAGTGTTGTGATGGTCCACTCAAACATACCTGTCGAAGCAAGAAACAAAAGAAAGAATCATAAAACATGAGACAAGAATAACAAACAAGGCTACAACATCAACAACTGGAAATTTCTCTGCCATTTTTCAGCCAAAGAAGGTTTACAGGATTTTAGCTACAGAAACTGCACAATTCTACAGCTGAACAACAATTCTGCAGCTGAAAAACAATTTTGTGGCTCTGTATTTAACTCAATGATCTATTTGTCAACAATGCATTCTAATCATAAAATCATGCTCAAAAATTTATTATTGGTTTTATCTAATGTTATGTCTTCAAGTATGATGCAAGAAAGAAGAAGAACTGCACGGGCGCTTTATCTGCAGGACCGATTGATGAATTTTTTATTAAGGATTTATTTGTAGGAATCATTAGCATTCACAAATAATATTTCTTTATGTTTATGAAATGCTATGATTCAAGCATAAATTGAGGAATATTTTTTTTTTTTTAGAAATTGGATTTATTATCGCAATTGTGAAATTGGACTAACCATTTGAAACGAAGACACATCATGAAGATGTTAGTTATGCAATTTTTTTGTATGTGCCTAGAGAAATTGATCACTTCTCTTTGAACACACTTATGTTTTATTGCCATATTAGTGCCATGTTTGTTTTCAGGTTCTACGACAATTGAAGAATTAAAGGAGGCCAATTTGTTCACGATTAGTTTTCTATGATCAATTTCATGAAAACATGAACCAATTGAATCCTTTTCTATCATCCATAAATGCCATCATATTTCATGATAACAGCTAAGCTACTTTGATACAACAAAGCTACATCTTTACATAATTTACGCGTGGACTCGTGGGTTACGGGCCCACATATATATCGAAAGCATTCTAATTGGGGGAATCACAAAGAAAAATCGATCAATCACCTAATGGACCTTTGAAAGTTTATGAACGGAACCTAAATAAATTAAAACTCTAGTTCATACCATATCGGGTCCGCCAGAAATGTTAACCCACGTGCACATTCAAGCGCGATTACCATATGATCATTCATTCAACGAACGGTCTTGATGGTTGGAACTCAATGAGGTTTTAAGCCCATTGTATAAGACCTCATTGCCTCCATTTTTGGAATTAATAGCTGCGCTTGTTTGCACGCAATATGCATTCGATCGCCATTAAACAGACAGTCTGATCCTTCGGATCCTTAAACTCCTTTGGATGATTTTCTCAAGTCCGCTAGCCGAGGTAACTTGCAAGTTTCCACACGATCATCATTGATCTTCTTCCATCAGACGACTACGATGTTTCCTCCGCCATTCCTCTTCCATCATTACAATCCGTCAATCTGGACGATTCGACGATTTCGATTGAAATGGATTCCTCATTCGCTTTTGGTGGAATTATGTTATAACACAGATTTACCCTGTCATACTCTGTTTAAGGAAAATTTCATAGGAACTTCGTCCTTTACAGTCCCACACACATAATTCCCAACTTACAGTAAAGAACAATATGTAAACAATACACAGACACACGAAATCCACATAACAAACATATTTCAATTATATACAAAACTAGATTACAAGCTAAGGCCTCTTGGTTGAATTACAAATTGCTCTACGACTACATTGTATCTTATCTCCCCCTCTATCACACAACACAGAATCTTTATATAGAAAATTACAAAATGAAGGGATCATTTACGATCCATGAGTTTCTGCCATAATCGCTCAATCAAATCCCCTAAATCTCTCTATGGCAGATAATTACATTAAATCAATCCTTATCAATTCCATCAATTTAATTCTCATTGAACAGAATTTGCCCTAGTTTACAATGATTTTCCACGTTTCCTCTTTCACAGCTTTAGATTCTGATTTTAATTAAGGGTGGCTAGATGCTCTTGCATCAGACTCCTAAGGTACAAAAATTTATGACCTCCTAGTCATATGCCTTGTCCATCCCTTGCCAATTCTACCCATATCCTCTGTGGAATTGCCTTTATGATATTTCTGTGAGCTGCAACAAAACCTCTGCAGTAACAAGTCCTCCCTCTTACATGATACCTCACCAAGCTTCTCTACTATGAGCTTAGACTTTCTGCATCTCTTTAGTTCTCTCCTCTTTTGAACCATTTGAGCACTCCATGCTCTAGGTTGCTGCGATCTTCTCACCTTCTTCTGCCGCTATCTATATGACAAGAATAAGACCATAAACTTTCCAATATTCAACATGACTGTACCTCCTTTTGCACGCAAAATCTTCTTCTGCTCTGATACCAAAAATTGATGACAGCTAAGCTGCTTTGATATAAAAAAGTTGTATCTTTACATAATTTACGCATGGACCTATGAGTTATGGGCCTACATATATATCAGAAGCATTCTAATTGGCGGAATCACAAAGAAAACCCGATTAATCACCGGACGAACCCTTGAACATTTATGACCGAAACCCAAATAAATTAAAACTCTAGTTATACCATATCGGGTCCACCAAAAATGTTAACCCACGTGCACATTCGAGCGCAATTACCATCTGATCATTCAATCAGCGAACGGTCTTGATGGTCAAAACTCAACAAGGTTTTAAGCCCATTGTATAAGACCTCATCGCATCCGTTTTTGGAATTAATGGTCATGCTTGTTTGCACGTGATATGCATCTTATTTTCATTAAATGAACAGTCCAATCCTTCGGAACCTTAAACTCCTTTGAATGAATTTCTCGAGTCCCCTAGCCGAGGTAAGTTGCTTCCAAGTTTCCACGCAATCACCATGGATCTTCTTCCATCAGACAGCTATGATGTTTCCTCTACCATTCCTCTTCCATCATTACAATCTATCAATTTAGATGATCCGATGGTTTTGATTGAAATGGATTCCTCATTCGTTTTTGGTGGAATTAAGTTATAACACAGATTTACCCTGCCATACTCAGTTTAAGGTGAAGTTCATAGGAACTTCTTCTTTTACACTCGCACATGCATAATTCACAACTTATAGTAAAGAACAATATGTAAACAATACACAGACACATGAAATCCACATAACAAACATATTTCAATTATATACAAAACTAGATTATAGGCTAACACCTCACGACCGAATCACAAATTGCTCTATGACTACATTGTATCTTATCTCCCCCTCTATCACATAACATAGACTCTTTATATAGAAAATTACAAAAGAGAGGGATTGTTTATGATCCATGAGTTTCTCCCTTAATCGCTCAATCAAATTCCCTAAATCTCTCTATGGAAAATAATTACATTAAATCAAGCCTTATCAATTCCATCAATTTAATTATGTTTGAACAGAATTTGACCCGATTTACAATGATTGTCCACGTTTCCTCTTTCATATCTTTGGATTTTCATTTTAATTAAGGGTGGTCAGATGCTCCTACATCATTTCCCCTCCACACTCACAAGCTATTCAAGCATTTTTGTTAAGTATCGTCATCACCATTTTCCTTGCAAAGAGTCGCATGTTTCCTTCACATTTTTCATTTACATTTTCCATTCACATTTTCCATTCATAGAGACATTTAATTCGTTTACATGCTGATTTGTCATTTTTCTTTCTGTTCACTTGTTTACCCTCTTTTCATTTTCCTTTCCATTAAATAAATCCTACTTGATGGAAATTTTCCATCCATAGTCCTTCCAAAATCATTATTCCATACTTGCGTTAAATGATGGGGGATTCCTTAATGCCTCCCTTCTAACAAGTCTTTGCCTATTGACATCAGCACATTATTTAGGTTCAAGGATAGAGTCCTTATTAGTACCTTAAGGCTTGTATGCATCAATGACAAGTTCTCTCGCCAACACTAATGGGAATACATCAATGTCCCTTGATTGTTGGATCTTGCAAGTGGCTCAACATCATATCATCTATTCACACTTTGCAAGATGTGCTTAGGTACCTTGGCACTCGTTGACATTAATGGAAAGTTTGCCTCGCATTGGTTACTGAAATTTATCAATGATCGGTAATCCAACGACTTCTCTTCATGCTCGACAACAACACATTTATTCGCATGACTAGAATTGTACCATCGAGTTTTGTAGCAGGTGAAGACTATATCATTTCAGCATTTTGTAGTGGATAGAAATAAAGAATCCACTTTCACCACTTCGTCCATCATTTATGCAACTAAGAAGAAGATGAAATTCTACATTCTATTCCATTATCTAGCAGCAGCTACAACTTCTCTACATATGCATAGTTTTTCCACTTCGTAGGTAAGTAAAGGTATGTTCTTTTCTAGATTTTAATAATAGAATTCCTTAAATACTGAAATTATAATTTTTGGAAAATACTTCACCATATTTGCTTTCTCATTAGAGAAAAAAGAAAACGTTAACACCTTTAGTTGGGGGGAAGGGACATCCACTTATTATCACATCCATATCACTTCATTCCATTTCACTTCATTTCATCCTTACATACTTGTCCTAATCAATTATGATTTCATTATGGTTCAAAAGTTATGTGATTTGCAAATAAATGCCTAAATGATGAGCATATTATATGGCTGATTTAAAGATTCATTCTTAAATATGTTCAATGAATCTTGCTGCAACAAAAAGAAGGAAGGTATTGAAACAAAAGAACCAATACCAATTAAAATGTGGTTGTCACACAAGAAGCAACCAAACATGTTGTAATTCAATGTATGACAAGGAATACTTTGCAAAAAGAAACAAAATTGCCAAATGCAAAGTTTAAGGACAATTGATATAAGCCAAACTCATTCAAAAACAAATCATGATTATGCAATGCAGTAGATTGGATGAGGACATGTAATAACATCAGTTGTGTGGTATGTAGAGTCTCCAAAATGTATTCAAAATATCATCCACTTTCACCTTTATCACCACCATTTCACTCACATGTCGCAATTGCATGACCATATAACCTTTCATTAGCCTACATTTTTATAATTATATGGGTTCCATTTGTGTTTTCCAAAAGTTAATGATTTCTAGTATTATAAGTGAATTAAATGGTTAAAGATTAGGAAAAATACATATACTTGCTAATACTTAAAAGTGGCTTCAGCTTCATGACATGTGTAGGTCATTTGGAAGCTTCCAAGGCACCCTTATGTGGCCTCCAATGCTCAAATTCGAATTCCCTTCAGCATCGCATCTTTCTAGCTGGTTCCAATGATGGAGTAGTTGGAGCCAATGAATAAAGGTTCTTTCCGTAATCCGGGAGCTCTATGTTTTTCCTATCATGTTTCTCCTATCATTTTATCCCTATGCCTTTGCTGTAACAAATTCTAAACACAAATTCTGGTATATATAACCTTATTGATTCATTGATCTCATTTGGGGTGAGAGGCAGCGAGTCACCTGAGCTACGCATTTTTTGGGCATGAAAAGCCCGCTAACGACTTAATTCGGAATCACTGTGCTTTTACCCGTGACGAACCATTGAGACTAGGGGGTTGTGGCACAAGAAGATTTGCATAAGGGTCAAAGAGGATATGTATCTCATCATTACTTATTTGATTTGTAACTCTATATGTGTCTCATCATTACCTATTTGAGTTGTAATTCTATGATATTTTCTAGGGATCTAGAGAGAGAATAATGGACCTCCATTAATGAGGTAGCTTCTTATGGTCTTGTATAAATAGGAAAGCCTTCTCCTTTCAAAGGCATGTGTAAAGTTTGGGAAATTATCGTGTTTTGAATATAGAATTTGGATTTGGCACCATGCTCATGAGTGATGTTCACTTTGATTTTCTTATGATTGCATTTGGAGCCACTAAAATTTCCATGTAGATTTTGGATTGACCACCTACAATGTGCGAAATTTATTGTTTTTCATAGATTAAAATTTATTTCTTTCATAGATTAAGATTTATTTATTTCATATCTTTTCCTGTGTGAGAGGTTAAGAGTGGTTGTTTTTGCTTTCATTTTATGTCATGTGGTTTTGATTATTAATTTCATAGGATACTGATTTGATAATGTACACATGATCCCTTAGAGTAGATTTCATTTCATGCAATTTGATTTCTAAAAGAGCAGTGTGCTTTTCAATTCCTACAAGTGTGGTAGATTAAGATTTCAATCCCGTGCATTGTACTATAATTTATTTTGAATTGATTTTTGAATTAGAATAGGTGAATTTGGTTTGCCGTTATTTGGTTTCGTAGTTAGGTTGATCTAAATTGGAAGTTAATTTCTAGCATATACAGTGCATGCACGCTTCGCAAGTTTTACGAAACCCCCGGGTTGACAATTAAATGATTGGTAATTAATTTGCCTCAACACCTTAATTCATGAAATTCTTTGGCATTCTCATCAAAATATCTTTTTGTTAAATATTTCTTTAATTTAAATTATTTCCTAAATAGTTTCCATGTTAAATTCTTATTTATGATCCTATTTATGACCTTAATTTCCTCCCAACATAAGGCTACTTTAGCAGTTAGCTGATATTTAGCCAATCTAGCCTTTAAGTTTCTAGGATAATTGTAAACTTAAAAATAATTTGACATATTTAGAAACCAAGCTTCTACTCCTCAAATGGATTCTCCAAATTTTAGATGCCCGATCATTTTAAATTCTCCTTGCAACTGAGATGTAGTCCTTTTATTTTAGACACACATACACTACAACTGTATTCCTATTCGTCCATTTCATCAAATTCATGTGGCTGACTTTAACTAGAAGTTATGGATTTAGTTCTTTTAGTAGATTCGCTTCTAGATATCTTCCTATAAGTTTCTTCATCTTTCCTATGAGTTCCATTTCCCTCTAGTCTTCTGAGCAAGTAACCATTAATCTCTTCATATTCATCCTTAGCTTTGGAAATATTTTATTGATAGGATTTTATACTATCTAAATCTACCTTCAAGCTACATACTACTTGTAAGATTTGAGATTCATGTTATCTATATTATCGAGTCCTCCTCCAATCATTCCTATCTCAATATTATGCTCCTCAGCTTCCCTATGTGATCCTACCAAAGTCTGTCCATTGTTGTCTTCAACCATTCTTCAATATTTCCTAATAATTGTTTGATTATCTTTGTCACACCAAGATTTTTTTTTTTTTTCAATTTAAGACCCATAAGAAGCCTAATGTTATAACCTACAACTCTAATACCATTTGTAATAAACCCCGAAAAAAAACCATGCCATTTTTTTTAATAACATAAATAATAATGTTTTATGGGAACATTTTTTTATTGCTTTCTTTTTCAAAATACTTTTAATAACTACTAGATTCCAAATCCACACATACTTTTATTTAAATGATAAATCCATACTCCTTTAATAAATATTCCTTTGGGATAGGATTTATCTATTTATAAATTTATTCACCTTTTCCAAAATTGTTTCTAAAGCTTCAAAACTGAAGCATGAGGAAAAATTATTTGATTTACAATTATTTATCATTTTGGAATATTACATTATTTCCATCTTTATGTTATTTTAAAATATGGTGCCCTTCATTTCAATTTGGAACTTCACATCCCAAAACCTAGGTCTCTATCTAACTCGTATATTCACAAATGTGTATTTACACTATGATTCTTTATATGAAACATACCCTAAGATCGAACTTACATTATATCATATTATTACACGACATCTCATGTGACACTTGGAATTATTCTAATATTTGATTGAAGATCCTTGTTATATGTTTCTATGTTTAACCTTTTAGTTTCCATGTGGTATATTACTACGTTATGGTCATCATTCTGGATTGTTCTAAGGTAATGGCACATATTTCCACATACTTGTGTCCTTTTATGGTGTTGACATGTAGGTTTCATCAAACTTTAACACCAACGGTTGACATTCAAACCATAAATATCTACAGCACACGTTGATTAGGTTTTTTCCTCAACTTCTCAAATGACCATTGCAACCATTGTATTGCTCCTTTGATCTTTTATTTTTCTCTTGGAAAAATATTTGAAACTTTATAACAAAGTTTACCCTAAACCCTTAATTCTCCTGTGTATGTTTTAGTTGAATGACTTTCGCTTCGTCCAACCCTACTTTCATCATTCTACCGACACGAGATTGTTTTACTAAATAACTCCATCTCCTTTAGGGATTTTGTTATAGGTAACCATTTTCATTTTCATTAGAGGAATTCTTATTTATAATCATTTTATTTTACATTTATCTACTACCAATTATTCATTATGAAATTATTTCTTTCCTTGTGTCTACAGGCGTACACTGAGGTATTCAACCTAGTTATGGACTCATGCCTACGGTTCAAACTTTCATCAATGAAATATTTTGTGAGAGTTCTTATGAGTTTCTTGGCCAGTGGCGAGATATTATATTTTCTATATTCCATAATTAAGAGGTAAATATTAATTGTTCAAGGTTTGACCCTAGTGTTTAAGGTTCTAAATTATTATGGTTGCCACCATATTAGTTATTCGCTTTATTTTGTCCAGAAGATATTTTATTTTTCTAGCTCTATTGGATCCTTCAGAGCATGATCTATCTTTGTGGAGATAAATAATTTGTTATATCGTTGTTCTCTTCCTAAATTTATTTCTTTTAGTTATATATGTAGATTTTTCTTAGTGGTTATAGTTAAACCCTATCGATTTCTCTTTAAGCCATGGGGTTTCTATTTATGAGGTCAATTCGATAATTAGGTATTTGACACAACCCTCTAATGGGCTTGAGTTAGAAAAAACTCTATTCTTTTGTAAATATAGTTGGCCTTGTACGAGTGTTTTCAATTGTTTATATCATTAGGTTATTTCACTTTGTATGTTGGAGAATTCTCTCTCTCAGCGAAGTTATTTGGTTAAGTTCCAGAGCCTAGAACAATTCCAAACATACAAAAGTTATAAAAATAACCATTCACTCCTTTGTTTCTATGAAATATTGTTAAGTTTTAATTAATTAAGGTTATTACTAAGTATCATACTCAAAACCTAAACCCTATGGGAGTTGTGGGTAAAATTTGTAATGGGTCTCTTTCAAACCTTAGCTCTGAGGTCATATAATCATTATACAGGTTCGACCGTTAAATTCATTTAGGTAAAAATTGTATTTTGAAAGGTTATTTGTAAGGGTTTTAATCAAACATACTTAGGGTTTTTTTCCCTATAGGAATTCTTATAAATGTCTTTATATAATAATTTATTCAAAATTTTGTTTAATGTTTCCTCCTTATTTCTGTCATAAGAATGCTTATATGATTTTCAAACCTTAATGTATTTTTATCTGTAATTGAGTTACTTTTTATGTATTTCATTTCTAGCTTTCAACTGAAGGAGTATTCACGTCCATTTACTAAATCTTGTTAATTTGTTATCCTTTTAGGAGGTTGAAAAAGCATTGGGTTTATATTTTTTCCTTGAAGTATCTTCTTTGTAATCTTAATTTTTCTTTTCCCTTTATCATATACTTACAATATTTTAGGTACTTACTTTTAATTAACAAAATATATGTTTTCTAGTATGCCAATAGGTAACACTCCCTTATGTTTGCTTTCAAAAATTTCCCTTCTAGGTGAAGGGCTAGTTGTTCTACAACTTATAGGACATCTGACTTTATCTTCCACATCATATGTCCCTAAAACCTTGGAATTTTTTATCTTCTTGAGCATGACTTCTAGGCTCGAGGCAAAGAGACAAGGGACTTCTCTAATTTTTATACAATTGTTAGAATGTTTTTCCTTAGTTACTTCCTATTAGGAAGTCTGTATTTCCAAGGCTTGAATCCTACCATGTAATCAACTAATAGGAATACTTATTCCAAAACTCTGAAAAATAGTTGTAAATTCTATTTTTAACATTCGCCTTGGTCATCTCTAACTAATTCTATATTTTAACAGTGGATTTTTGTCAATAGACCTTGTTTTGAAAATATAATGAATATATATAAATTTCTAGATTTTTAACCCAAATATGAATCATTTTAGATGATCTACTCTTCATGATTTTAGAATTTTGTTTTAAGTCTCTGATCTATATATAATTTATGTTTATTATCATCAAGGTTAACTACATGTACACTTCAAACCCCTGTATGATTTACAAAGTTTTCATAGCTAGTGATGTAATGTCTGAATTTATTGATGGCATGGACAACAACTAAAAACTCCTTTTCTGTTACAGTATAATTTAACTCTGTAGGAGTCAAATTTTTACTGGTATAGTAAATGGCATAAGGAGTTAAATATTTTTGTCCTAGTACAACTCCTAATGTTGTATCTGAAGCACAAGTTGAAATAGGAAAATGTAATTTCCAATTTTCCCATCGAAAAATGGTTGCTTCAGAAATATTTTCTTTCAATGTTTCAAAAGCTTTTTAGCAATCAAAATTCCAATTGAATTTACAATATTTTGTGAGCAATTTGAAAACTCGAGATGCAATTTTTGTAAAGTTTTTTATGAATCTTATATAGTAACTAGTAAAACCAAGAAAACTTCTAACATCTTGTTGACAAGTTGGAATTGATAATTTAGAAATAACTTTCACTGTAGATTTGTCCACTCTAATTCCATTTCGTGAAATATGGTGTCCTAAAACAATCCCCTTAGTAAACATCATAAAACATTTTTCATAGCTTAATGAGAGATTTTCTTCATTACATATACTGAGAATTTTTTCCAATTTTTCAAGACCTTTTCCAAAATAATCTCCATAGACAGTAAAATCATCCACGTAAACTTCTACACAATCATGAATTAGAGCAGAAAAAATTCCTGAAGCTGCCCTTTGGAATGTTGTAGGTGCATTACAAAACCCAAAAGGAAGTACTCGGTAGGCATAGGTTCCCCATGGATAGGTAAAAGTGGTTTTATCTTGATCTTATGGAGCAACCTAGATTTGGTTATATCCACTAAAACCATCTAGAAATGAGAAACATTTCTTTCCTGCCCATGTGTTTAAAACTTGATCTATGAGAGGGAGTGGAAAATGATCTTTTAAGGTATCTTTATTCAATTCCATATAGCCAATGCATACTCTCGATTTTCCATTCTTTTTTAGAGCAATTACTAATGGTGAAACCCACTGGTTATCTGATATTGGATAAATGAAATTTGCGTTTAACCATTTTTGTGGTTCCTCTTTAAAAAATTCTCTCAAATTTGGATTCATTCTTCTCTGAGGCAGTCAGATTGGTTTAACATTTTATTCAATGTAAATATGATGTATACAAGTATTAGGATCAATTTCTTTCATGTCAGTGTATTCCCATGGATAAGTGGAGGAATGTTCTTGTAACATATTTATTAAGTCTTTCTTTTGAGATTATTCCAAATTATTATTGATACTCAAGGTGTTTTCGGAAAAATTTATATTGGAGAATGGCCAAATTTTTCCATAGAATGTAAAGATAATTGACGAGATGTTAAATATTCAGTATTTCATTGTTCTTGAAAATTTTTATTATATTCACAATATGAGGAAGACTCATTATTTTCCATTAAATTCAAAATCAGATCTTCTTCATCTATTTGTGAAGTAACAAAGATTGGTCGTATATCAGTATCATCATCTATTCATTGTTCACTTTCTACTTCTATTATTGTTTTTGCGGGAGGATATAATGTTAATTTCTTTGTTGAAATTCCATCAGAAATAAACATATCACCAGATATACAACTTATAAAAGCATCATCTGTAGCTAATCATGGTCTTCCTAGAATCAATGGATTTCCTCCTAAATTACTCTTGGGTGTTAGAATCATAAAATCCACAAGACACTCCCAAGAATATAAGCATACAAATATGTCTTCTAATACACCATCAAGTTTAATAACAGATTTGTCTGCTAATTGAAATAATGTAGGTGTATATATAAGATTAGAAAGTTTCAATTCATTCATAGTTTGTTTACTCATGATGTTTATAGTTGTTCCTAAATCAATCAATGTATTTGGAATTTCAATACCATTGACATGTGTTTTCACAATGAGACTTCCTAGATCAAGGTATTTCTGAATTATCGTTTTTCCCATCATGATATCTACAATTTTTCCAACTCACCAAATTCTTTTGACTTCTTTTCTTTTCCTTCCTGGTTTTTTAATACTTAAATCCCTAATTGTCTTTGCAAAAATTGGTATTTCCTTAATGGCTTGTAGCAAAGGAATTTTTATGCAAACATTCTTGAGTTCATCTAACATATCATAATTAGGCAATAAAATATGTTTTTCTACCCCTTTATCAATTTTTAATCTCTCAGGAAAAGGTGGTGTTTGGATAGATACTGAAGGTTGTTCTATTATAGGATTTGAGTTTATTGGAATATCATCAGAATGTACAGGGGTGGTTTGTTTTTGATATTTTTCTTCTTCAATAAGATACTTCTCCTTTTTAGAGAGATTTTTCTTTCATATTCATGAATAACAACTGATGGGGACTTCTTTTCCAATATTCTACCATATTTAAGTTGGAATTTAGTTATATCTAGTGGAGTTATCATGTAGGTTTGGAAATTATGTCCTTCCACATTGTAAACAGGCTGTGAATTTTTATGATTTCTTGGATTTGGAAGTGGCTGAGAAGGAAATTGATTTTGTCTTTAAGAGGATGGTAATGAAGGTTGTGGATTTAGATTCTGAGGTTGAGTTGGTTGAAAACGTTGAGGAAAATATTGTGGTGGAAAGATAGGATAAGGTTGTTGATATTGAGGATATTTTCCATAAGGATTTTTCCATCTTTGTGCCCAAGGTTGAGGCCAAGATTTCCAAGGCATGGGTGTAGTCCAATTTTTTGTGATGGTTGTGAAAATGCTTGAGTGTTAAATCCCTAAGTCATATTTGGTTGTGAATTTTTCCATGGTCTCTTAGTAATAAAACATAGGGGATCTACTTGATTTGGTATTATTTCCTCTTGATAAACAACTTTAAGACCTGGTATTGAAGGACATTCTTTTGTATCATGATTTTCTACACATATAACAAAGGTTTCTACTCTTTTTAAGTCAAGGGGGCATTCTCTCAGAGTATGTTTCTTTCTACATGTGGGACAAAAGATTGACAAAGCTACATTTTCAACATTTTTCCTTTTTTTCACTTTAACAGTATCTATTTGTTCACTAAGACTTCCCAAAATGTATGTTTTAAAGTTTTCAAGAAAATTGCCTAATTCATCCCTACTTACCTTCCAAGTCGCAGATTTATTAATCCTAGACATGTGAGAATCTCTTAGACTTTTCCCAGTTCTTGCCTTACCTCTTGAAATGTGTATGCATAACTCACAAATTTCTCCAAATCATAATTGAGAAATATCTCTCTTACCAAACAAATTGAGAAGATCAATCCATTCATCTCTGATGGATTTTAATAAAAGAGATTTTAAAGTTTCTTCATCTAGTTCATGCATTTTAGCCCTTTTAATATTATAAGCAGATATTTCAATGAAATCTTTAATATTTTCATCTTCTTTTTGCATCATTGTAAAAACTTCATCCTTAAGATTATGGGGCATATAATAATCCTTATATTTCTCTAAGAATGTAGTTTTCATTTCTTCCCTTGTTATTATATAGTGTGCTCCTAAGCCCATGAACCATTTTAATGTTGCATCCTTAAGAGTTTCTGGAAATAATTTCAACTTTTGAGGGTCAAGCAAGTAATCATAAGATCTACAAAAAAATTCAAACTCAAAGAGAAATTTTTCATGAACCTCCCTTCTTAATCCATGAAAATTTGGAAGGATGGAGGGTGAGATGTTTTTCATTATAGCTGTATCTTCATAGAGGATGGGAAACCAAAAGGGTTCTGGATCTCCTCTATCTCCTCCTCTCCCTCTTCCTCCACCTCTATTTCCTCCTCTTCCTCCTCCAATCCTAGGTTGTTCACCATTAACATTATGTACCTCTCCTTCCCCTTCTCCAGCCATTGTAGATTCTTCAAAACTAATATAGGGTTCCAAAATTGGGTTTTCTAGTTCTTCTTCTAGCTCTTCTAATTTTGGTTCTTCTATTAATGGTAAGTTAAAATAATTTTCTTCCTCTTCTTATTCACTAGGGATCTCTATCTCTTGTCCTAGAATTCTTTCTCCAGTTGAAGATAGGAAAACAACTCCTTCTGTTGGGGATGTAAGATCTTCTTCTTCTATTACTGCTTCTATTGATGAGGTTGGTGAATCTCTAGGTTGGATTTCAGATCTAAGTACCTCAAGAAGTTTATGTTTGCTTGCAAATGATGGAATATAAATTTAGGTGGGTGGTGTGGTAGTACGAGGTCATGGTGGGGTGAGTGATGATGTTGGAATTAAACTTTTACCTCTACCTACAAATCTACATCTAGAATCTCTTTCCAAATGCATATCATTTTTTTATTTTTTTTAATAAAAATAAACGACTCCTATTTACACTTCCCTGGAAATGACACCAAAATGTTTGGTAATTTAATTAACCTTAAATTACTTGCATAAATTATCGTCAAAGTCTAGTAAGCTGGTGAAGTGTAAGCGTACTGTATATACTAGAAGTCTTTTGATTATTCACACTAATTCTAAAACAAGTTGAGTTATCGAAATATAAATTCTAAATTATGTTATTGAAATGCACATGAGAAAAGCAATTATTCCTACAAAATAAAATGATCACACACTTTTACTAAAGACTACTTAGGGAAAATATAACACTCTACTTTAAGAGAAAATCTCAGAACTCTGCATATAAACAATCCCACACTTATTGTAAATGAAAATTAATTTCACTCTTATAAAAATTATATCTAATTATGAAATCCACACAATCAATAAAAATCTCAGACTTATAAATCAATCTCACACTTTTAAAATGAAATTCAATTCATAAAACACACACACTCTGTTATATATATGAAATATGCTTTGTAAGAATCAACTCATCTATCAATATAACACACTCTTGCATGAAAAAACAAAATAAATTGAATCTCTACTTAAATATGTTCACACTTGCTCATTACTTATAAATCACTCATGCTTGAAATATAACCTACAAACAAATCCTCTGTTTTACGAAATACAGTTTTACTCTAAGTACAAACTCACATTATTACTATCACTACTGTTAATATTAATTCATGTTCATATATAAACAAAAGAGATGATTATTAAAGCAAACATTATTTGAATCTCAAAAGAAATTAAAAATGCATCGACTCAATTGAAGAGAACAAAAAGCTTATGGAATTATATAAAAATTTTATCTACTAAAACCAAAGAAGAATCCTTACTGCTTGAGGCGGCCCTCCCTGAGAAGCAAGTAATCACACTATAAAGAAACCAATCAACCATGAATGGAAATGAAAAGATTCGCCATAAATTGAATATTAAAAACAAAGTTTTAATTCTTCACTATCACATAAAAATCACTGCATTTATGTTTGTTGCAAGGTATTTTTATAAATCCCTTATCATTAAATGTTCAGAGCTCTATGCCTATCCTCACTAACAAAATGCTAAAATTAACTATGAAAAGATAACATAACAAAATTTGCTCACGATTTTCTATTAAAAAAGAAATTCATGAAGTTTATATCTCATTCCTCGCTCGCTTGTTATAGCTGACAAAGTTGACTTTATCCTTGACCACGTAACTAGAAGCTTATTTTATCAATTTGGTTCATGAAGGTAGGAGGGAATCACTGAGTTCATTGATCACCAACTTTCGATATATTTTTCTCTCCAGCTAGCACCTTGGAACCTATCAAAAAATGGAACTGGATGTGGAATTAGACATTAGCTATAGAATCACCCCAATTCGATAGCTAGAGAAAATATTAGACTAATAATAAAGAACATTATCAACTTATGAAATACAAAACAATTATATACCTTTCATGCCATAAATCTTGTGATTTTATGCCCATTACATGATTATAATGGTCAAAGAAGAATAAAATAGGTGAAAAAGGGTGTAAAAAAAAGCAATTATGAGGCTTAACAGGTACACTAGAGAAGAGAGATACATGAAAAGTGTGTACTTTGGGGAAGTACACCAAAGCCACCTTTCATGATAAGGATAGTCGAGCACAAGAGATCCTTGAAAGAGTTCACTTAGATGTGTGTGGAATGTTCTTGATAGCCTCCATGGCCAAGCATAATTATTATCTAATATTTGTATATGATTTCTCACATAAGTGCTGGATTTTATTCATGCAGAAGAAATACTAGATGTTCTCTAAACTTTTTCAATTTAAAGCACTTGTTGAGAAAGACACTGGTAGGAAAGTGAAGGCTCTCAAGAGTGATAACGATGGAGAATATGTGTCGAATGAATTCAAAAACTTTTGTTCATTAGAAGGCATTTGACGAGAGGTAATAACACCCCATAACCCATAACAGAATCGTGTGGATGAAAGGAATAACAAAAGTATTGTGGGAGTTGCATGGGAAATGCAACATGATTAGGGCCTATCGTTGCACTTGTGGGATGAAGCATGAAACATAGTTGTATATGTGCATTACAAGAGTCCTCATCACATTATTAGGATGAGTACACTAGAAGAAGTTTTTTCAAGTAAGAAATCAGATGTTGCACACTTCAAGATCTTTGGTTCATCAATTTATTGTCATGTTACCAAGGATACAAGGAAAAATCTAGATCCAACAACTAATTTGGGTATATATGTTGGGTACACTGATACACCTCACAACTATCAGGTGTACATTCCATGTCACAGGATAACAGATGTTCATAGAGATGTGAAGTTTGATGAAGAGAACGTTGTGAGATGTTCACTTGAGAGGGAGTTTTAGTTGCATGCAAACGAGGAGCTTTTATCTCGAAAGGATGAACCTCAAGATGATTTGGAGCATCTACATGTAGAGGAGCAGAGAGTGGAAGCACCCACTCATGTAGTAACGTCCAGAGGTGGAAGGAAGCACACCAGAGAGGTTGAAAGATTGATAGATGATGCTAGAGATAATGTGGGAGCACCCACATCAGAGCGCAAGAAGATGAGGTCACTAGATTGGTACATTGGCTACATGGATTTCATGATCGAGAGTGTAGAGATTGAGTCATACTCATTCAAGGAAGCAGTGCAACAACCAGTATGGGTTGATGCCGCGGTAGAAGAGTATGACTCCATTATCAGAAAATGTGTTTGGGAAGTGCTCCCAAGACCAGTAGACAAGTTACTGATGAGTTGTAGATGGACTTACAAGGTTTTGACAGTGTTGGAACTACCAACATATCAGGGGATCTCCCCGGTGAGAAGTCCCAACTAGACCTCAGACCCTTTGGTGTAGGAGTCTCAGCATTGAGTCGTACAATATCGCCTTGACCACGGTTGCATGCAAAGGCAAGTAATATGTTCCCGTTGGTAGTAAGGGTGTGACAGATGCAACAAGTCAAGGAAGGTGCATGATCGATTCTAACATAGAGAGGGTGAGGTGAGTGTGCCCCTTGGAAACCTATGAAAGCACGAAGTTAAGAACATAACACACAAGAAAAGATGAATCACAAAATGGAAGGAAAGTAAGCTAGAAATTAAAAGTCATGGTTAAACCAACAACACATTTCAGTAAGAGTCATACATACATATAAATAAAGAGTCTATACACACATGGGTAAGAAAACATATACATATATCATTTAGAGTACACAAGATAGCCGACATACAATACGACATATGCATGAAATGTTCTGTCTTTGTTATATTAAGAATTGAAAGTTCCAACCATACAATAGAAACATGACCAACCACTAATTCTGACAGTGAAACGTTATAGTCACTACCGTCTACTCCTCCAAAGAGGTATACTAGCTCTGCACAGTGGATAAGCCAAGGCTCGTTACAATACTCTCCAAGCTTTCTCTAAGATACTCATATCGGAAGCTTGGCTAACCAAAAGCCTCTAAAATGAGTTATGAGGGACTATATATAGCAAAGGCTGGGGTGGCCCTTGACATTCCCCTTTCTGACTATTCATCTACCCTCATGACTCTTCATCTACTCTATGATTATGACATACAATTATCGACACTCTAACTTCCACTTGACAAGACGTTACATACAATTTGCACATGTACCCATGTGAGACAAAATATGCTTGAGAAAGACATGCAAGTCATCATTATAACTCGAACATATATGGGAAGACCAACTCTTTGACATCCTCTCAGTGGTCGACAGTAGCGAACTAAGGCCAAGCTCGGTAGTCCGTGATGGTGTCTGTGTACTCTATGGTGACATCTTCCTAGAAATGAACTCTTGCCTCTATAGAATTTTGGTACACTGCTCTAGCTCCTCTGTCCAAGTCATCTGATAACACGTGCATCATTGTCTTGAGTGCAGCTAGACCAGCAAAATACTGATGCATGGTGTCTGCACTAATCAACAAGTCTGCGATAGTGGTTATGTGCATCAACTTATCAAAGTACGAGTTGAGCTCCACTCAAACCTGTGCCTTTATATTTACCTTAGTTAGTGTCCCACTATATAGGATTGCATGTGCTCACACAAAAACATCCATACTCTTGAATACACATGCATGTGAAGCTTGCAAACTAGTGATGAGTTGTGGGAGATCTTCATAGTTCCGGATCTAACTCTATATGTGTGCCTTCAGCTTGACCGCTCTGGGCTTCATCATCTTGGGCAAGTGTAATGGGGCTCCCTTGTATCTCATTGTCCATGTCTGCATGTAATCAACAGTAGTATCAACGTTTGATAAGATACGTGCTCTCCTAGCACATCGCTACTACCAACCGTTGAGATGGACAACTACCTTATGCATGGTATGAAACTTGGAATACAACGCCCACATGACTGTCTAAAGGGATAATACCTCATCTAGTATTGCCTTCTTTAACTCTACTCAGGCGGATGCTGTAACTAGTTCTCCTCCTTGCTTGGTTGTTTATAACTCCTTTTCCATTCGCTCATTCTCAGCTATCAAGAAGTGAACACTTGAGCTTGTGGCATCGACATATGTTATGGTATCATCAGCCAATGCTGTTGGATGCTTGTGCATGTCAAACACAATCCCTCATTCCTCAAACTGCGCAGGATATGTGTTGTCATCCGTAGTAGACACTCTGTGAGATTTCACAACTCTATGCTACGACTTGTTGAATGATATGTTCTACATCTCTCCTTCCAGATTGTCTCCAAGGATATCAGTGTATCCTTGGTTGCTTGGGACCTTCTCTGCTTCCAGATCTGGTGAAGCTGGTGGGTCGACCTCTTGATGGTAAGGAATGAGGTCGATGTCTTGCTCTAACTCTTGCTGCTCCAAATCCGTACCCATCTACTCAAGTGATTTTTGAATCTCTTGAGCAAAGTCCTGTGACTGCGACTGCTCACCCTGTCTACTTCTGGAGTTGCTCCTTCAACTCATGGAACTCCTTCACTGTCTCCTCCATCGTCTATTTTCTCTCTGCCTTTGCGCGTTCATCCTGTCATACTATTGCCTCTTCGCCTCTATTGCTAAAGTTGCTTTCTGCACAAGTGGGTCTACTCTAAACTTGCCGCTTTTTTCTACCTTTGTGTTTTCGACAATATTCCTCTTGCCTTTCTCGTGCGCTAGTATGTTTACCTCTACTGTTGCTGTTGCTGCTCTCCTGGATGATGATTCACGCTGCTTCACTAACCATTCCATAGCAATGCTAGCCGGTTCATTTGGCTTAGAGAAGTTGTAACAATATCTCCATGTGTCTTAATCCACCCAATGACACACCCCATGGATCCACTGAAACTATACTCTTGCGAAGTGATCTTTCATAGTACAATGCGAGTCATACAGATTGTAGCTTTAGATGTCGAAAGGATATTTCTTGACCTCTTCTATTTCGACATCTTCATGCTTGAGGTTCCACATATCATACAAACCCGGTCCACAATGGAAGAGTGGGCCAAGGTGCCTTCTTCTTTTGGTGCAACCTAGCTGACACTCCCGCCGAGATGTGGCATGATACTTCTTGCATGACGAGCTTGTCCATGGAAAATTTCGGTAAAACATGCAGAGGCTTCTCCGCGTTGTGCATCCATATGAAGGCAATAGATGGTGAGGCATAACAATCTTCTATATCAATCAGTGCCTCCATTGCTACCTTCGACATGCAAGATGGATCTTCCTCAAATATCATCTTGTACACCAAGGTGAAAAAATGATCTGATAGCTGTGTGATAACTCCACTGAAGCTGCATTTGGAAAACAATTTACAATAAGTATTGACAGAAGTTTCCGCTGATGTCCATGCCCACTTCATGCCCGAGAACTCCTGACGGGCAAAGATTGCATACAAGATGTAGGTAGACATGTAGATTTTTTCTTGCTTACCTTTGGGTGGTTGCCAAGCTCGTGTGACCTCTTCCTTCAGCCTGTGAGCCAACATGTTGGACTAGTTGCATGCTTTTCCTTCACTAGCCATTTGGTCCAATGTGATCACCAACCTCTGTAGGAAGGTCTCTGTGCTCTCTTGGCCATACAAGCAGAATGCAAAGATGACCAAGTATTGATATGCCTTCCACAGTACCTTCGTCTTGTAAATCTAGTTGGGTGTCATCTTGAACTTGGTTGGCTCCTTTACCTAGTTATTCAAGATATCCCTGGAATTGGCATTGGTTTTGGGTATGTTGAAGGGTGTTTCCATGTTAAACACTAGCTTCAACAAATGATACATCTATTGATAATCCTATGCCCTGAAGGTAGCAATCTTTGTCTCGAATTTTGAAGTGTTGTCCTAATAAATGTGGGTTGAATTTTTGCACAGCATGCATAAGGGCCAATATTTCGTTATCATAGATGCATAACACCTTCTCCTTGTCTGTCAATTCCTACTTTGAAAGGCAATAGACTGCTAAATTTTCATGACCACATTGTTCATGTCAGTGCTCAAAGCATCATATTTCACTTCAAAAGTCTGCGAGTAGTTTGGTAGTGCAAATATAGGGTTAGGCCTTTTTCCTTTGTTAGAAGGTAGCCCCTTTATGGCCTCCATCCATTTAAATCAATCCTTAAAAATCTTGACAAAAATTCACGTATAAAATGTTTATTCTATCAAGTTATCTCAAATGACTCACACTCACATTCTTGGGAGTTGGCCAGTCAAAGAATAAGAAGTGAAATTCAAGAAATAAAGAGTGAAACAGTGCCAACCCTAAATGATTAAGAAAATTGTTAGGCTTCGGGTTCCTTGATCATAATTTGATACAAAACAAAACTAATGGTTTTTCATTCTAAATGTCTTGTGCATTTTGCCAGAATAATGTTGGGATAAACAAATATACTTAGAGAAATAATTATAGACAAACTTAAGCTACTAATGAAGTCTTGTAGTTTCACCTTCTATTACAAGTATTTGACAAATGCCTTCTTGAGTGTTACAATTTGCATAGATAAGAAGGTGGCCCCTATACCCCCTCTGTCCATTTAAATCAATCCTTATTGGTAGGATCAGTGAGGGTGTGTCATGATGCTTCCAAAACCCTTGACAAAACTTCCTATATGAATTGGATATTCTATCAATTTCTCTGAACTGAGTCACATTCTTGGGAGTTGGCTATTCAAGGAATAAAGAGTGAAATTCAAGAAATAAAGAGTGAAATAGAGGGAGCCTAGGATGATTGAGAAAATAGCTAGGGTTCAGGCTCCTTGATCACAATTTGATTCTAAATATCTTGTGTCCTTTGCCACAATAATGTTGGGATAAATGGAAATACATTGAAAGAATCAATTTTAGACAAACTTAAGTTACTAATGAAGTCATTGAGTTTCACCTTCTGTTATAAGTATTTGACAAATGCCTATTTGAGTGTTATAGTTTGGCATGTAGAATAAGGTTTTCTTTTGTCATAGTAATTCTTGGGATTGCCTTCATTTATCTATTCAGTTCAACAAAATTTTTGAAGAATAAATTACAAAATCTGGAATGTGGTGATTTTGAATAGAACATGCAACCTTCTGATTTTCAGTCTGATGCTCTCGAGAGTCCAAACTAAGCTATCACACTACTAGATAGACAAAGTGGATTTTAGTAGGCACTATATGGTACATGTCCAATAATTATTTTCCTATTCTTTCTCTCTCATCCTTTACTTAGGATACATGCATGGGGGATATTACGCTGTTCCAGGGACCCAAAATTATATTTCTACTGTTCATCAAGGTGAATTTCACATGTCCTCTAATGCAAATTATCTATATTCATCAGGTAAAAATCAACAATGAATATATCTTTGAATGTTGTGTTGCTTTTCATGAAAGCAATATCATCATGCATAAATAAGCTCCTCTGGACATTGATAGTTTGATCAAATAAAAACAGGTCAATTGTTGTACCATATTTAAAACATACTGAATTGTACAATGGGTTTGGTTCCCAAATCCATCCATATAGATACCCAGTTGTTGTTTGCGTGGATTCAGTTGTTAACCTTGACCTTTGAATCTAGATACAAAGGTGCATCAGTCTTGAATGGGTAGATAATTAGGGTGTTAGGAATGGCATCCTCAATTGATTCATTTCAGTTCTCATTAAAGAGAGGAGTTCTTGGAAGATATCCTTAGTCATCCAATTGTATATCATGAACATAATTTTACTTATAAGATGTGTAGGATCCCAAGTAAATCCTATTTCTATTACTGAGATTTGTCTCATCAAGTATAATCTTGCTATTTTGTGTAACATTTGCATCTATGTTGTAGTGATTTTCAGGATGATTGAAGGGTAGGTATAAGGGACTCATCCTCATGACGGCTAGAGCGTACCCAAATTTTTCAGGGGATGGTGGGTTGGGGACAAAAACTCCTCTCATGTGAGAATTGAAGGTCTAATGGTCTGGCAGAGTTTTTCCCATTAATATGCTTTAATTAAAAGAATTCTCTACATTTCTTCAAGGATTGGATCACGTATACCATTGCATTAGTAACGATGATGAAATGATGCAATAACGTCATTTGCATTTTTAATAGAAAAAAACTTAATTGCATTTTGTTGCATGTTTCAGTGCAGTTATATGTCCTTTTATTTCAGTTCAACTATTGGCAAGCCTATCGAAGGAATTGGTAGAAAATTAGTTCATGAATTTTGTGCAATTTCTTACTTGCATACTTAAACATCTCATGGCCATTCCAATCAAACTAGGGTTAGTGTAGTGAGATAAAATATGGAAAACCCCACCTTGATAATTAGCAAAACCTTGATATATCCTTTTATGAAATCTGGATACAGCTTGTTTCCATGAATTGTGCAACAACTGTATATGATATCTGGGGAGAGCCCTCTAGAAATATATAGTGTTTTATCTTAATAATCCTTCAAAAAGGATCAAAATTTAGGGAGTACTCTCTAGAATATATAATCCTCCAGAAAGGAACAAAATTTACGGAGTACTCTCTAGAATCTATAGTGAATCTCTTTATAATTCTCTAGAACACTCTAGCATGAAGAATCCATTGGAATGCAGTATGTTACTATGTAATTGGTAGAAATAATCCTAAAGAATTCACTGGAATGCAGTATGTAATTTGTAGAAGTAATTTTTAATGTCAGAATTAAATATGCTAATGCATTTGAAATATTCTACATGAGTGTTATAACATAAGTAATTAAATAAGATAACACCTTCAAAACGTGTTTTACAAGATTAAGATTATAATTTTCTATAGAATAATGAGTTACAACACCTTTCTCTATGATGTGATAACTTCTAATTCGAGTAAGATTATTTTTACCCTTACATGCTAAATACTTGAGAAAGATTTGCATATTTGGAATCGAATGTTTTGGATTTATGTGACATACAGGAATATATATGTTATTTTATGAACATCTTCTCCTTTTTCCTGTATTTGAAGTCAAGTGGTTTTTCAAACCAATTTTATTCCTGGTTCCAGTCTAGTGTGATATTTTGGCTTTTTCGGTTCTGGTTTTGATAACTTTGTCTAGTACCACATGCATTATTGCTTTCCTTGGATGGTTGGAGTGGGTTTTTAATCTTGATCATTAACTTCAATTCAAATAATTTTCCCAATCATGTCAATGAACACATTGTTAGTTGCCACTCTACTTTCTATAGTTTAAACTTTACAGGCAATTTTCTCAATTTTCTCCAAGAGGTTCTCTTTGCACTTACATTCTTTTAATAATAGATGTTAAATGAATTTATGTATCTGTTTTAAATACTTGATTACCAAGCTTTGTCTAATGCACAAAAATATGGGTCACATGTCACGGAGTTTTACTACTGTGCAAGGTCCCTAGTAATTCCTGTTTATGTTACTAAGATTTGTCTCATCTGGTATAAACTTGTTACCTTGTGTAATGTTTACATCTATGTTGCAGTGATTTTCAGGATGAGTGAAGGGCAAGGACATGGGACTCATCCCCAGGATGGCTAGAGCGTACCCAAATTTTTCAAGGGATGGTCGGTTGGGGATAGCAACTCCTATCATGTGAGAATTGAAGGTATCATGGCAGGCATTTTCCCATTAAGCTGCTTTAATTAAACAAATTCTCTACATTTCTTTGAGGATTTCTTCACTTATACCATTATACTAGTAACGATGATGAAATGATGCAATAATGTCATTTGCATTTTTAATCCAAAAAATTGAATTGCATTTTGTTGCTTGTTTCAGTGCAATTATACGTCCTTTTATTTTAGTTCAACCATTGGCAAGCCGATCATAGGAATTGGTAGCAAATCAGCTGGTGAATTTTGTGCAATTTCTTACCTGGATACTTAAACATCTCATGGCCATTCCAAATAGACTAGGGTTAGTGTAGTGAGAAAAAATATGGAAAATCCCACCTTGATAATTTGAAAAACCCTGATAAATCCTTTTATGAAATCTGGATACAACTTGTTTCCATGCATTGTGTACCAAATGCATATGATATCTGGTGAGATCCCTCTAGAAATATATGACGATTTCTCCTAATAATCGCTTTCAGAAAGGATCAAAATTTAGCGATTACTCTTTAGAATCTATAATCCTCCAGAATTCTTATTTTCAATGATGTTTTATATGGTAGGATTCTTCTTCAATTTATGCCTTACAACATTTCCTTTGCAACATTTGGTGCAATTCCTAGTATTTAACTTTTTTAGATATTCATATATTTCATTATGTTCAAATATTAAAGTGCATAATCATTGGTTTCCATGGATATTTAAATAATTCTTTTAGGTTTGGTATTGCAATAATTTTACTCACACTCAAAAGTGGAAATATAAGATTATTTTTGAAAGTTGATATAAAATAATGTTATTATGGATATAGAAATATTTTATTTGTGAGTGAGACTAAAAGTGAAATATTTTTACTGCATCTCCATATTTGATTATAATATCAACAATCAAGAGACCAATCACAGTAAAAGTGACATTATAATATTTTATAATGCTTTTAATTAAAACAACCAAATATTTACATTCATTTTTGTTTTTATTATACTTGATAGTTTCTTTTTACAAAAAAAAGTTTTATTTTATTTAAAAAGAGACACATGTCAAATCAATGTTGAACACTTAAGGAATTATGCATCTTCGTCATTCTAGATTGTAGAATGTGCCTCCCTGCAAATCATTAATAAATAACAAAAAATATTAATATAAGGTAAACATATATAAGTTTGGAAAAACATGGAACAATATTCTTAGCAATGGGGATTTATCCAAATTTTACCATGGATATTTTTAATTGTAAGTAGGAATTTTTACAATACCATGGATTAGCAATACCACCTGCCCAAAATATCATAACTCGCTTCATATAATACTTGTCCATATAACATTTTTTCTTAATTAAACAATTTAATTAAAAGGGAAAAAAGTACATAACTACTTGTGAGATAAAACTCAACCTATAATTTGTGTATATTACCACAAATATTCTAGAATATTTGGTGGAAGTTAAATTTACTTAATATTTTTTATAATTATATTAAAATTCTAAAAACTCTATTCAAAAATAAATATATTTATCAACATAAATATTTTAAATTGGACTTTATTTAGCCTAAAAATATCATGTAATACATGTTTATTAGTTAATTGTTGAAATTGTTTTATTTAAAAAAATGGTTGATATGTGAATTTGTTTATATATTGTATTATTTGTTAAAAGTTTTAAATGTTATTTGAAATCATAAAATTTTAAAATATTTTAATGTTTATTTTAAAATATAGATGAAATAAAATAATTGAAAACAAAATATTCTTATTTCATAAATAGATAATATGTAATTCCATGCATTTCTAATATGGGTTAGTAACTGATATTTAAAAAAAATATTACAATGTCTATTATATATATGATATTTCAAAATCATACATATAAATATAATAATAATAATAAAAACCTTAATAGTGAGAGAGACAAATTTTATATTCCAATATTATGAAAATATATTTTAATATGTATTATAAATGAAATATTTCAATGTTTGTTTCTTTAAAACAAAAATGAGTAGAAGTTGTATTAATTTTGCCTTTGGTCACAACAAATACTCACCTGATTACAATTAGGATTTCATAGGTGATCCATTGTCAAAAAGACACTAGCAACCCATTACAAAACTCATTACAAACTCATAAAAAGTAGAGATATGATCATAATTACAATGTAAAGCATAGAGACCAAAATACTTATATTCACCAAAGCTGAAGCCATATGCAACATAAACTAGTCATCATCAAGAGTCGGTTGATTTAGAACAAAATTTCTCATCTTAGGTGGCATTGGTGTTGTGCAGGTGACAAAATTGTCATCATCCTTAAGCTGCAGATCTACATATAATATTCAAAGAGAATCCAATTCATCCTCCATCTTTGACTCCTCAACATGAAATTTGTATAATTGGCAATACTTGACCTACAAATCATAAATGATAATATTCCAATCCTCATGAATTTTCATGTAGTAAGAACATTGGCTGGAAGCAGAAGAGGATTATTAACTTCATTCGTTCATTGTTTCAAGCACCCAAGGTCTTGGACAAAATGCAGAAAAGGGTGAAAAAATGCCAAAGCCTAAGAAGAAGTGGACGTAGAGGGAACAAAAGGAGTTGACTGACATTTACCAAATTCCTAACATCGAATACACTGAGACCAAGGAGGACAAAACAAACAAGATAGGGAAAAGAAACCCAAACGCACGAGGAGAGAAAATTAACTAGAGGGGAAGCCCTGACCCAACACAAAGAGAAAAATTTCCAAAAATACCACCTTGATGACGAGATTTTTCTCGAATCTTTTAAAAAGGAAATCCAGAAAAAGCATGTAGATGTCCACTAGTGCGATCGAAAGTAGGATTTTAAAGGAAAGATACCCAGTTTTAAACATCGAATGGAGAGGACTCTTTGGTCCAAGGAGCATATAACTAGGCAATAGAATTAAGAGAAAGATCAAGAGATACAAAATTATTTTGAGATCTTACAAGGTAGATGCACGATAATTCCCACGAACAGAAGTGTTGAATCCACCAGGGAGCAATGAGATGTATTGATACCAAAATTGTGAGGCAAAGAAGCTCTTCATAGACCTTCTTACAATTTGAGTGGAAGGGAGCCACAATGAAGAATGTAACAAACACACTACTTTCAAGCCATAGGGGTGGCGAGACAACCCAGAGAACCAACAATGACATAGGAATAAAATCATGATGGAGTTGAGCTATCTCCTCAATTCCCTCGCTCAACCACATGCTTTTGATTCTGGAACCATTAATTATGCTTGTATTTCGACCAATGAACTTCATCTTAACCCAAAGCAAAGAGAAAAGAACTAAATTGGGAATGTTGGAGATGAAATACCACACATGTGAGTTAGGAGGGATATGAAATGCATGGTGGCTCACAACAAGGAGCACCACATAATTCATACATGTAATGAGCCATGAAATCAAGGAACCAAAGAAGGTCATAATGAAGAGGAGAGGAGAGGCCCGCGGAGGGGGATATTAAAAGTGAGGGGATGGGGAGAATGTATAAGGGACGGGGAAGGAGGGGAGGTGGGGTTAAAGGGAGTGCAACAATGAAACAAAAAAAACTTAGGGTAAACCATGAATCCTTTAGGGAATAGAATATAAACCATAAATTTCAATTTCATTTATTACAAGCTTCGCCTCATCCAATATACAAGCTTTATTTTCCTGCAAAACTTCTTCTCCATTGTGAACTAACTCTAAGTATATGATAGAGATGATTTTATTGGAAGAAGTCAATAAGGTTTTCGATTCTTTGAAGAACCTGACCAAAAGAATCGTGTTTTGAACTACTTTTCATAATGAGATATTGGATTAGGATTAGAGAGTCTCCAAGAATGTCAATGTCAATGATAAATCCATCTTTGGCTATGCATAATCCCTGAAGGAGGCCATACATCTCAACTTGATTATTTGTTTTCTTTTCCAACCCCCAAAGATACTTAATTACAATAATTACATTGGGATTCTTGAGAATCCACCCCAAATATTTCAATGTTTAATTTCATTAAAATATTATTTTTGCACTCCTTCTTTCTATATATAAGTTGAAAGTTAAAAAAAATAAAATAGAACATTTTAATATTGTTCTGAGAGATACACGTAATTCTTTCCTTTTTTATTCTAGAGTTGAACTACAACATTCAAAATTTTAATGAAAAATATTTTATCATCCTCCTAAAGTAAAATATTTCATAGATAAATAGATATGCCAATTGATCAATTGGATTTAGTTTTGGAGAGATGTTATTATTCTCCTCACTCATATAAAAGTCTTGCTCATAACAATTATGAAATTATTTGAAGACAATTGTATATTCTTAAATAACTTAAGTTTAAAGCCTTATCTTTTGACCATCAATTAATTATGCATTAACCTAAATATTATCTTAATTACTTCATCATATAGTAAAGATTAAATCATCATTTCTCTTTAATCAATTTAATACATCTAATTCACTAAAATAATTTTATATTCTAATATTATTTACTTAAATTTGATCTTTTATGTTTCCACCATCAATGGATTAGTCTTGGATCTTAATTAAATATTTTTTTAATTACTTTTTTATCCCATCAAGATAAAACCAACATTCTCCCTTAATCAATTTAACATATTTAATTTAATAATATAATTTTATATTTTAAAATATTTAATTCAATATATTTATTTCAAAACAAATATATACTATTTTATAATCTATATTTTAAATAATATAAATATTTATTTTTAAAATAAATAAATAAACATATATATATATATAATTTTATGATTTATATTTTAAATAATAAATTATATTAGGTGAAGATAACTATATGAATAAATCCAACTCACCAAAATTATATATAAAACAAACTAGAACGGTTATTAAGCAACAAATCCCTGCCTAGCCAGCAGAAAGTGTAATTTTCCATTTTTAATATTCTAATTGGGATAGATGTTCCAATATCTGTTTTCTTTTGGTTATTTTGGGGTACCCCTCCCAAAATAGGGAGAGCTACAACTCTTGTCCAACACGCTAGGGGAGATGTTTGATAAAATCACATCCATCAATTGTTATTGATATTTATGCTTAATTGTTATTGATGTTAATGCTTAATGCTATTTTCATAAGTGAAAGCATGATAACGATTACTATACTATTAAAAAGATAAAAAATAATCAAGTTGAAGAGTTAAGTTTCAACCATGACAAAATTATATTTAAGAAATCATATTTATACAAAAATGTAAGTGTATTTTAAAATTTTGTTCACTTTTTTAAATAAGTAGTGTTATTCAAGGTTGGAAATTGACAAGAAAAATGGTTTTTATAGGGAATTTTGGTCATTACTTTTAAAATTTTTGCATGAACGTATCTTATGATGTGTCTTCAATTTTTCAAAACCTATTTTTTACAGTCAATATTTTCTTAAAATGTTATTGATACCCTATGGCACTTGGGATAACATAAATAAATTGATTTTTTCAAAACATATTTTCTACGGTTAAATATTTTTTTAAAACATTATTGATACCCTATTGCACTTGGGATAGCATAAATAAATTGAATTCATAGATCTTGAAGTTGGTAAAAGGTTTATAACTAATAGTGGTTAGATAATTGTTGGCAGTTTGGAACTATTTTTCTGCACAAATAAACCTTATGGAGGATATTTTAGGGAAGCCTCCCCAACAAATCTAAGAGCAATGACACACTTGGCCTACAACTATGTGCCATAATTGAAGAATAATCACATGCACCATGGAATTGACAGCTGACATCAATGGAGGTAAGCTAGGGAACTTGTAAAATAGAAAAAGTCCTTAAGTTTTGTTAATGGAGGATTTGGTTTTTATATTTTTTTTTGTTTCTGAAAGAGGGGTATTTATCTCAATTCGATGGTGATTTTTACTACAAAAGACAAAGGCCATTTTATAGGGTATAGAGAAAACTAGGTGTTGAGTAATGTGAGTAATGTGTTTTTATCTTGGAATTAACAATTTTTCAATGTGAGTTATGTAGAGACTATTTTTGTTTTAGAATGGTTTATAATAATTGTTATTTTTGGATTATTTCTATCGAGGGAGAAAAAATATCAATGCAATAAGTCTCTTCTTCTAGCTTGGAATTGACAAGTTTTTGGTGTGAATTATGTATAAGAGACTTTCTGTTTAGAAATGTTAAAACAATGGTTATTTATGGACCTATTCTGTTTAGGGAGATAAAATCATCAATGCAATAAGTTTATTTTCTAAGTCTCTTCATACAAATATTTGGTGTGATTATTGTGCTTCTAGCTTGGAATTGATGAATTTTTGGTGTGAGTAATGTGTTTCTATCATGGAATTGACAAGTTTTTGGTGTGAGTTAGTGTTATGAGACTATTTTTATCACTTGTATGGAGATAGAAACTTTTGTGATGTTAGCATAACATAATCCTATAGCATGATGTTATGTGATTCACAATTTCCATTTATTATAAATTTAGTCTTTTAATTTTCAAAAGGTTTAGATACTATGCATTCAATCTTGTTTACATCACTGTATATCTCATGATCCAAAGCAATTCTAAAATATATACAGTGAAATCTATACTTTATTTTTAAATCCAATAATATTTATTAGATCATTTAAATCATAATATAAACGATATTAATGAATCTATTTTTAAGTTTTCATTGATAACATTCAATAGTTTTACTATGTTGGTCATCTTATATGTCCAATAAGATTTATTTAGTCATATATCATATATACAAATGCTATGGCATGTCAGGGTCAAGGACTTTTGATTTCAGGTTCCTAAGTTTTTATTGTTAATGTTCATGAAATTTCAAAACAATATTCAAGATTTAATAAGTCATTTGCATGTCATGGTCATTTTGTTTTTTAACATATGATAAATATGTAAAAAATTTAACATAAACCCCTATAATAATATAATAATACATAGCGTAAAAACGTATTCAGGTCTCTTTCGAAAGCATGAGGAAAGGCAGCGTTTGCTATGTCCGATTTAGATGGAGTTTTCAACATTTAGTCTACAAAAATTAAATAGAGTTTTCAATCTGTATGGAAAATACATAGAATCGACTTTCCAACTCAAAAGGAATTAAATATTTATCGATTCAAAAATAGAAATAAATACTTATTAATTAAGTTTCTAGGTGCCAATTAAAATTGAACTCAGATTTGGAATCTTTTTCCTTTTACACTGGGTTGAGTTTGGGTTGACTTTAGGGTAAATGACTTCATTCAGGTATCCCGTAGCCAAGCTACTCCTAGACCCATTCCGTCATTTGGAAAACCTGCATCATAATTGTCAGTACTAGGTTAACAGTCTAATTTTCTTATAATAATTTAAGCAAAGAACATAATAATGCAGCAGCGACTATAGTAATTTAAATAAAAGAATTACATTACATATAGATATATATAGTATAATAATTTAAGAAAAGTAAATAATAATGCAGCAGCGACTATAGTAATTTAAATATAAGAATTAAATTACATATAAATATATAATGATGGATGCTTATCGGGATTATCTCTTCCCGTTATTTATTTGGTGAGCCAACATATTTACAGTTCATATGAATTAAAACTAAATTAAAATTAAAAACAAACGACCAATGAATAAAATCTACAACGATTCAACCTGGAACCATATTTTCTTTCATACAAAGGCATCCCTTTCACCATTTGTACTGCCATTCGATGTTATCGAATTTACATTTATATTCAAGGAGAAAACCCTAGTTGCCGCAACATCCTTCAATACTCCAATATGATTCCGGATTAAGAGGCCAGTACAGAGGATCCTGTCGGTCGTTGTTGTTCTCCAGCTCATCCTCTAACGCCTTCAACGTCAGACGACCCATTTCATCATCCAACTGCATCAGAGATTTTTCCATTGTGGAATCGAAGCTCGTTTCATGACTGTAATTAGAAGATTTACAATGCAATACTGACTCGGTTGAGCAAAAACGCAGCTGGTCACCAACTTTATTGGCTTCACTCAAAAAATCATGGAAACTTAATCCATCGGAGTAAAACTCCGGCTGAGTCCCTCCCAAATCTTGTGTCAAAACAGAAGAATGCGATGAGATTCTATCCCACTCTTGATTTTGCCGTTGCCAAAAACAGAACTTCTCACCTACGTAGCTACTTAAGCAGTCATTTAGACTTACAGAAGGACTACCAGTGGAAAATATACTGTTTGAGCCAATACTCTCCTTTGAAGGAGTGAAACATTTGTCTTCTGAATCTATACCCATAAGACCTTTCTCCCCATTCACAGCCACATTTCCACATGACATATCTCCAGTGGCATCCAATGGACGAAGAACAAGTAGTGCCTCTTGAATTGGATTGTACCTGGATCCATCAATGGGAGACAAAATTTCTGGTTTCTCCGGCTTAAAAATCGAATAGGTCATAATCTTTCTTTCAGGTCACTGTTTCTGAGGCTGCAAATTCAACTCTGCCAATGCCCGGTCATAGTGCTGACCTTTGAAAAGATCCAACTCAGGTTGATCATCATCCACAGCATTAAATGAGTCAACTGGTAAAATTGGATTGCATGAATTAAATTCTCGCTTAGGCATGAACCCATTAGCGGTTTTGGACAAAACCCTTCCAGCAGCATCTCGTGCTTTTGTTCGAGAGAAAGTGTTCCTAGAAGCCTTTGAATTAAGGTTTGTAGAATTCTCTTTTAATGGACGTTCCCCTGATCTTCCACGAGACGTTACACATTTTTGAGCCACCGGAATCTTAACACTGCTCTTTGTGGATGAACTTTCAGATTTCGGACCCGCCTGCATTTTGACACTGCTCCTTGTGGATGCACTTTCAAATTTAGGACCTACCGACATTTTAACACTGCACCGTGTGGATGAACTTTCAGATTTAACACTGCCCTGTGCAAATGAACTTTCAGATTTAACACTGCGCTGTGTGAATGAATTTTCAGATTTAACACTGTGCTGTGTGTATGAACATTCAGATATAACACTGCTCTGTGTGGATGAAATTTCAGATTTCAGAACCACCCGCATCCTGAGACTGCTCTGTGTGAATCGACTTTCAGATTTGGAACCCACTGGCACTTTAACACTGCTCTTTGTCGATAAAGTTGGCAATCTAGCTTTCAGTACTTTCAAATTTGTCTCTTGAGCAACCGCCATGTTGTTATCGGGACAGCCTTGTGCTTTTACCCTCAACCTAAACTAATAAATCCGATGATCGATCAAACTCAACTTATTTATCTCACGCCTTCGCGACAATTCTCAGAGACCTTTCTGCTCCTCCGTTTGTGATTTCACGGCTGCACAATGATGTAGATATAGGAAACATATGAAATTAGTGTATCCTTAGAATGAAGCTAGTCGGCTAACCGAATAATATTTAAAATACTTTTATAACCAAAGAATCTGCAACCGTGTCACCTCCTTTTTCTCATGTGTGTTTAGTTAAAATATTGACATTTTTTTAAGCATTGTGATAATTAGATTGCATTATTATATGGGTAATTGTATTCTTGGATTTTATGGCACATCACAACGTTGTGGGATTCTTCATATATTGCATGTAGGGGTTATTAGCAAGTTAGTTCAAAGCTTTTTTTTACGACTTATAATAATGGAAAAATATTAATAAAATAAAATATTTTAATATTAATTTTAAATAAGATATTTTTATCAATCTGTGAAGGACTTTATCGACTTTAAGGACATGAAAGGGGTATATATTATTCCTTGTTCTTGTGGTACCCCCTATATTGGTGAGACTGGTCGCTCCATTAATCAAATGATTAGTAAGCAAGCAGCTGACCTTAAGCATAGGAGAACCAAGTCTTCTACTTTGGCAGAACATGTGGAGAAAACCAATCATCATGTCTGTATCGAAGAGGCTAGTGTTATTGCTAGAGTTTCGCATTTCCATCACCGGAAATTTAGGGAAGCCCTTGAGATTGAAAAAAGGCTTAGTGTTATTGCTAGAGATGGGTGGAAGATCCGTGGTTGCTCCTAGTCGTTTTCTTCCTTGGGTTTAACTTTCTTGTTGTCTTCTTATGTTTTCCCCTTGTTCCCCTTATAGTGTGGCCTTGATTCTTTGAGGTGTAGTTGTTATAGTTTGAGATATTTTAATAGCACTTAATTTATGATTCTATTAACATACGGAAAATAATCTTGAAACTAATCTTTAACCCTTAAATAAACTATTAATTGATTTTGAATATTTAAATATTATTTCTAACCCTTAAATCACTTTAACATTTATATATTTAATAACCTTTATATATAACTATTAATTTAAAATTAATTTATTTTATAATTAATTTAGTTTAAAATATTAATTTATTATTAAAATTATTATTTAATAATTTTAAATTTATGAGAACATTCTTGTGAGTTTGGATCATTTATAACCTTTATAAATAACTATTAATTTAAAAGTAATTTATTTTATAATTTATTTAGTTTAAAATATATATAAATATAAGTATAGTCTCTTTAACTTATATTTGAATAAAAATGTAACTAACTATTTTACTCTAATATTTATATAATAACTTTTGCAACAAACTACTAATTACTCTATTATTTAATTACTCTATTATTTATATATATGATTACCGTGTCAACTAACTATTAATTTTAAATTAATTTATTTAATACTTTTTTTATTAACTTATTTTATAATTTAGTTTTTTTATTATTTTAAATTATATTTATAATTATAAAATGGTCCATTTAGTTTAATAAGAATATAACTTTCCGAATTTAACTTATTTAATTAAATAAAGGTTATCCCCCTAGTCAAACTATTTGTTCCTCGATCAAATTTAGTCGTTGGCATCATAACCGTTACCTGATTATGAAATATAGTTGTTGGATATTTTGCTCTAGCTATTTAATATGCAAAGCGAGATCTGTTCATTCAACTTGTCTTGACGATGAACCACACTGGTTGGTTCGAAACGCGTCGACACAAGCATCCTAATGTGATTTTTGCCAAAGTATTCTCTCTCAAACAAGATATTTCTATATTTATATATAAATATTAAATTGATATCATATATTTCAAGATAATATTAATCTTGTTTTTTTAATATTGGTTATAAATAAAATATTTTTATGCATATTAAATAAAATATTTTTAGGTTAGCTTTATTTTATTTATAAAGGAAAAAATAGTTAGAAATGGAATTTTCCAATCAAAATAAAATGTTTCTTTTGGCTTGTGCTCCCTAATAGAATATTGACTTCGGATACATTCAGAAAGTGAGGTTTCTAAGGGTTAGGAAGATGCCGCCTCAGTAAATGTAAATGTGCATGAGAGGACATTAACCATCTCCCCATTCTGTGTCATTTGTCCTCCTCTGTCTGGAAAAATGTGATCTGAATGACCAATCCCTCTGCATCCTAGGACCACTATGACATCCTTTCCTGCATTGGTTGTTGGCCAAAGGACCACCCACGCCACCTACCTTTGGACTTTTTCATCATATGGGGAATTTGGATAACTAGAAATGGCCTTACTTTTGAGAATATCCCTCCCAACATCTCGCAAACCAGCTGCAACATTTTCACTTTCTATCTATAATTCTCTTGAGACAAACAATCGATTCGCAAAATCCCTTCTCCTCCTAGCAACATCTGGTCTTCCTTCCCAGTGGGTTTTTTTGATGGGGCCTCTTCATATGACTCTTATGGATGCGGAATGGTTATCTACCTATGTTCTGAGAGACACTACAGGTTCCACTGGCACTGCAGTTCCAAAACTAATTCTCGAGCAAAACTCCTTGCTCTTTGGGGGGTCCTATTTTGTGCATCTTGGTTTGGAATCTCATCTCTTACTATCTTTGGGGACTCCAAATCCATCATAGATTGGGCAAACAGTAGAGGCTCTTTGAACTCTCCAAACCTAGATACACGGAAATGTCGAATCAAAATTCAGCTGGAGACTCTCAACATTGTCACCATTACCCACATTTATCGAAGACAGAATGGCGCAGCAGATTGACTATCAAAAGAATGTTGCAACTCATATTTTGACAAGATCTTCTACAAATATTTTTCCTCTAGTTCTCTCGAAGGATTAGGACACATTTTGGTTTAATTGTATGCACCTGCTAATGAACTCAGAAACTGCGATTGGAACATGTAATAGGAATGATCCATCTCAGAAAATTAGAGCAATGTCAGTCAAGAATAGGTTCAAAGATTTTTAAAACAATATGGGAACGTTCTCTGTTTCAACACAAAAGATGAATCAGCAGGATCCTAATCCCCTATTTTAATTGTGCTTTCTTATTGCTCATTAATATGAAAGATTTTTTATGTTCTTGGAAAAAAAATAAAAAGAATCTTTTTCTATGTATTTTCGATTTCTCTATAACAAATTATTTAGTTTTTAAGAAATTTTAAAAAAAATTCACATAGCTCAATTGGTGATCAATAATGTGAGTTTTAAGAAATCTTAAATATCCAAAGTTCAAATCCCTTAAATTGTGACCAAATTCTTATAACTATAAAATCCAATACTCCATTGAAAGATTCAATTAAAATCGATTGAAATTATAAAATTTAAAGATATAGATAATATTTAAAGTTATAAAATATATATATATATATATATATATATATATATATATATATATATATATATATATATATATATATATATATATACTTATTGCCCTAAAGGGCGCGGATCGGGCTCTGATGGAATGACGCGGAACGAAGGTATGACGCGGGGTTCGAAGGGATGGAGCTCCGAGACCGTGAAGGATTAGGGTAAGAGCTCACTATTAACCGCAGGACCGCAGGCTGTTGTCCATAAACCGGCCTGTACATGTACCGGACGACGGGGTCGAGCTCGCGCCTGCCCAGCTTTCAACGCCGATTAACAGCCGGTTGACCGACATGGAGGGTTTTATGGAAACGGACCTCGTGGATTATTCCGAGGATCCGCTGGAAGGGCATATAATATTCAGCAGCCCTAATTTTACGGTCCCGGTTTCTGTTCCACCGACTGCAGCGGAGACTCACGCTCTGGACACCTCTCCTGTGGTTTCCCTTCCAGATCCGCACTCCCTTCGCGCAACTGCCTCGCCGCCCGGACTGGAAGCCCCGCCCCTCTCACCTGGTACGGCACTCCTCCTCACTTCCCTCTCTCCCGATTCTCTGTCCTTCGATCCGTTTCCATCTCCGCCTCACGATCCAGCTCCTGCACAAGAAGGAACCCGGGTGAGGGAAGCACAAACCCTCCAGGACACAGGGACGCGGCCATCAGGATGTTTCGGCACCCCGACCATTAATGTAAAAGCCACGAAACCCTCCCTCCCGAATGGAGTAAAAAACCCATTAGTGGATCATCCGTCGGCGCCACGAACGAAGAAGTGGAAATCAAAGTGTATCAGAGCAACGGCCAAAGATATTACCATAGCTTTCGGCGATCCATCGGACCTAGGGGAAACAATGACCATGGCACGAACGGTATTGGTAGGACATGTGCGGGGGCGTGTTTTCTCAGCAGGCAGACTGACACAATGGGTAAAAGAAATCTGGGGGGCCCTGCTCATAGAATTACCGGAGGTTCATGTTCTCCCGAGGGGGTGGTTCTCCTTACACTTTGCGAAAGAGGGTTACACAGATTTAGTACTTGCACAGTACTGGCACATCGAAATGGCACCAGTGTTACTTAAGAGATGGAGCCCCCTATTTGATCCCGAGCGCGAACAGATAGGAGCAGGACCTCTATGGGTGCGTCTGCCAGGGCTGCCGCTACAGTATTGGAGTGAGGAAGCACTCATCCGAATTGGAAATGCACTGGGCACGTACCTAGATCATGACCGCTCATATGTGGAAACGAAGAAACGAACCCTAGCACGTGTACTGGTGTACTTGGATACCCGAGACGGACTGGAGGAAAAGATTACTTTGCAATGGGGTAAATACAGCAGAACTCAAATCCTCGACTACGAAGGTGTCCCTTTTCGCTGCAATCGCTGCCACCAAGTGGGACACCTCTTCAAGGATTGCCCACTGAACAAAAGCCCGGAAGACTCTCCAAAAATTTCGCCCTTATCATCCAGAGGAGTCTCGCCCATCATCCCCTGCCCATCTCAGGGTAATGCATCAGCTCAGGGCTCTCCAGCGAAAGCAGGACCGAAAAAGCTAGACTCGCCTTCTCCTCCACTGACAAGGGCTCGGGCAGCTGCAGCAGCCGCACAGGCCTCGGGTACTACTCTTATCCCTCCCTCTATTTCTTCTGGCATCTCATCTGATTTCGTTTTTTCAAATGTAACTTGCACCATGGCACATTGCTCCATCCCTTCGCCCCCTTGATCCCATCTACTGCTCCGCCCTCATTGCCTCCCGCATCCTCGCCCTCCCCGATTTCATCCTCCACGAAGCCCTCCTCCCACCCTTACTCCCTTCGCCCTCGGCCCTCTCAGTCGGATGCCTCTGGACCGCAGGCCGGTTTGGGTATTGTCCCACTGGGCCCTAGATCTCTGTCCTCCCGGGGCAGAAAAACCGATCTTTCCAAAGCCATTAGGCATGCAGGAGCAGAATTCGCATCTGGGCGCCAATCCACCATTGACGGGGTCCTTAGAGCAGCCAAATCCCCGAGGATCGGCCCCCCATAAAGTGTTTATCTTTCAATTGTCGGGGCCTGGCTAGTGCCCCAAAGAAACTAGCTCTCAAACGACTTTTTGAGGTCGAATTACCTGATATCATTCTCCTTCAAGAAACACTTGGACCTGCAGAGGCTATATCTCTTTCCTTAAGCACTCTGGCAGCCAGATGGAAGTTCCTGGCAATTGATGCTAACGGAAGATCGGGGGGACTGGCAATTGGTTATAACCCAAAATCTATCAGGCTGGACTCCTCATGGGGTGGCCAAGGATTCATGGGAGCAGACATCTTTTTGGCGGATCTCGGCCTGTCCCTTCGTATTGTCAACATATATGGTCCATGCCAACAGAGGGAAAGCTTCTGGAGACAATTCTTCAATCGTAATCTAATGGCTCTTGATCGAATCATTCTGGGAGGAGATATGAATTTTTCAATGGGATTCAGGGAATCATGGGGTTCAATGGCGCAAGTGGACTCCATCACAGAGTTCATGAGAAATACCTTGGATCAGAATGACTTCATTAATATACCTATGCAGAAACCACTGCCCACTTGGAGAAACAGAAGGGTGGGAGCATCTGCATTAGCTCGAAGATTAGACAGGTTCCTGATGAAAGGACCCCTGATCCATCAGTTACATTTCTACAAGCAATGGGTGGGATCGGGAGGCATATCAGATCACTCCCCTATCTTATTGGAAATCTTGGGCCCTCACCATAAGCCAAAAGCCCCATTCAAATTCAATCATGTGTGGCTTCAGGACCAAGACTTTACTAAATTGGTTACAGACTACTGGAAAGCGCATCCCATTGACAGAGAATCATCATTGGCTAGGGGATTCTGTAAAAATCTTACTGAGTTAAAACACCTAGTTATCAACTGGGCAAAAGAAAAGAAAGCAAGAGAAGATGTTCAGATCACACAAGTGGAAGAAGAACTGAAAGTCCTTCTGGATGAGCGGAATCTGGGTTTCGTTACGGGAGATGACAAAGCCCGACTGGTGGAATTGGAAAATCAGAAGAACAATATTCTTAGGCAGAGAGAGGAATTGCTCAGATTGTGTAGTAGGGCAACATGGCTGAAAGCAGGGGATGAAAACTCAAGATTCTTCCACAATTATTCCAAGGGAAGGAAAGTGGCAAACACTATTTGGAATCTACCCCTACCTGAAGGAGGTTTTGCGGACTCCTTCAATAAGCTCTCCCAACTTGGAACGGAACACTTTAGAGGTTTATACAAGAGCCCTGCTCGCACAAATTTGGCAGAAATCATCAATGTGGCCACTCATTTCCCTAGATTTGTAAATGATGAGGACTCTACAGATCTCACAGCCCCTGTCTCTATGGAAGAACTGGAAAGCACTCTTAAATGGTTCAAGAAAGAAAAGAGTCCTGGGCCGGATGGCTGGACTATAGAATTCTATATTGCCTTTTTTGATCTCATGGGAGGAGACCTGCTTGGGGTGATTGAGGAAAGCAGAACATCGGGGTGCCTCTATAACGCCATAAACTCCACCTTCATTGCCCTCATCCCAAAATCCGACTCCCCTACCTCCTTTGATGATTTCCGCCCCATCTCACTGTGCAATGTACTATACAAGATCATCTCAAAAATAATTGCTAATAGGATCAAGCCCATTCTATCAAAGCACATCGCCCCCCAGCAATTTGCTTTCCTAGAGGATAGGCAGATTCATGAGGCCATTGGATCCACCCAGGAAGCGCTTCATTCCATCTGGACTAAACACCTCAAATGTATACTCCTGAAGATCGATCTCGCAAAAGCATTTGACCGTGTCAGCTGGCTTTATATCAAAATGATCCTTATCCATTTGGGCTTCCCACATCCCCTCATAAATTGGATCATGGCCTGTATTACTACACCCTCCTTCAGCATCCTGATCAATGGTTCTGCCTCCCATTTCTTCCACTCAGAAAGAGGACTCCGACAGGGCTGTCCACTCTCGCCTCTCCTATTCCTATTGGTCATGGAAGGTTTGAGCCGTCTAATCATCACTGCAAAAAGGGAAGGGGCTCTGAGAGGTCTTAAGATAACAGAAGAATGTTACCTCACTCACCTACTGTTTGTAGACGATGTATTAATTCTCTTGGATGGCAGCATACAGGACTCCACAAATTTCTTCCGCATATTAAATCTTTTCTCACAAGCCACAGGCATGGAGGTCAACTGGATGAAATCTACCATAACTCTGGCCAGGACCTCTGTAAATGAGTCTCAAACTGCCCGGCAGGCTTTCCCATACACCCCACAATTATTGGACAGGGGGCTAAAATACTTGGGTTTTTGGTTAAAACCCACAAGCCAAAAGATCGCAGATTGGGCTTGGCTTGTAGCTAAAGTGGAAAAAAGGCTATTCTGTTGGAGTCACAGATACCTCTCCAGGGCTGGGCGGTTAGTCCTGATCAAATCAGTGCTGGAAGCAACCCCGGTATTCTGGATGGCGCTCGCCTGGATTCCTCGGCACATATTGGCTCGTCTACAGCAACTATGCAATAGATATCTATGGGTAGGTAGTCAAGACAAGTGTATCTTCGCCTGGATCAGATGGCAAAAGATAGCAATCTCGAAGAATTGGGGAGGCTGGGGGTTAAAGGAGCTCCCTATCTTCGCACAAGCTCTGGCTGCGAAAATGAGCTGGGCACTGTTAACATCTCAGAGTTTATGGACCCGTCTCACTTATCACAAATACATCTGGCCTCTCAGCACCCTGGATTGGATCAGACTTCCAAATTGGAACAAATCTGGCATATCTTCCATATGGAAAGCTCTAATACACTCTCTTCCCTTAATTAGAGACAATCTGGTATGGAGAATCAGGGATGGTACTCGAGCTCGGATCGGTCTTGACCCTTGGACTAACAGTGGCGGGCAGCATATCCTCTCACAAGAACTGGTGGAATACCTCCTCACACAGGACATCAAAGTAATTGCGCAAATTGCTGATCAAGAAAACTCTGACATATTCCACCAGGCATGGAAAACAGCGCATCACCTAAATCTGCCCCGAAGATGGCACCCTGAATGGCAGCAATACAGAGAGGCTCTGATCAAATCACATATCAGAATCATAGAGGGGCCAGACGAGCTCATATGGAATCAAGTCGAGGACGGAAATTACTCTCCTAAGGCAGGCTACAAGCAGCTCATTAGTCATAAGAAACCTGATGTTTTAGCTGGCTGGTGGCATAACATATGGAAACACTCTGCAGCGCCACGCTCAAAACTATCCACCTGGTGTATCTTGAGGAACAAGATTCCCACGGGGGAACATCTTATGCACAGGGCACAGTATGGACCAACTTGGTGTGTATTATGCAAATAAGCCTCAGAATCCACGAAGCATTTATTTTTGAGATGCAGAACAATTCAGAATCTCTGGTCAAATCTTAAAAGCTTCATAAATTACATTGGAAATTGGGATGGAACAGACCTCACAGAAGCTTGGATAGAGTGGGAAAGGAGACACAAAGGATCGAAGATCACCAAACTACCAATTATTGTAAATTGGCACTTATGGAAATCAAGAAACCGCATAATATTTGAAGACAAGCAGGTTCACTAGCCCCTAGTGGAGGTTGGTATTATAGCTGCATTCAGAGAACTACTTGACCCACCCCCTCCAAAAACCCGCCTCCCAAATCCTCCCCCATGTATTGATCATAGCACCCCATGGGCCTATTTTGATGGTGCTGCAAACAGACAGAGCTGTGGGGGTGGGTTTATCATACATAAATCTGAGCATCATTATTATGAAATAAAGGCGGGTCTGGGCACTGGAACCAACAAATTTGCTGAGCTTATCACTTTGAGACATTTACTCCATTTTGCATTGGGACATCACTACACTAGCATCAATATTTTTGGGGACTCTCAAATTATCATAAATTGGTTCAATGGAATATATGCATGTCACATCCACACACTCAGCATTATCTTGAATGAGGTACTCGAACTCAAAGCAGCTTTTAACAATATTACATGTTCTCATATCTACAGGGAACATAACAAAGGCGCTCAAAAATTATCCAAGGAGGCCACATTGATGGACAAACGTATTTGGGAGATCACAGAATTTCAAGGCCAGCAGGAACAGAAATATTATTACCGTCCATACATAGACCCGGGATACCAGACTACACTGGGTCATCAAACAAACTGAAGTTTTTTGCATGTATATGACAGATGAAATTTGATAAGCTTAACATATTTTTGTCGAAACAGTAAGATGTGTTGCCGAAAAGGCATACTGTAACAGCTCAAACAGAATGCCCTGCGTGGCAAATCTGAACTGAAAACTCATACAGAATCTTTTTGCAAAGGGTACAATGTACAAAGTGAACATCAGCATATGCGTAAAAGCATCTACAATATGTAATTTTCCTTAATAATGAAAATTACGGATTTTTCCAGTGGAAAAAAAAAATTACTTATTGCCCTAAAAAATTTACAAATATAACTAAATTTTTAATAAGGAAAAGGTTAAACTTTTAACTTTAGCATTTAATAAATAAAAACTTTATGGATTTTTTAATTTTATAACTTTTTTATTTTCTATATAAATAATTTTCAATATATTTAAATTAAGATATTAATTTTCAATATATTTAAATTGAGATATTAATTAATTTGGTTTATGGGGTAAAAATATTTTTAAATTTACTTGTTATTATGTGTCAAGAGCATATTTAATTTTAAAGTTATTTTTGTAAATTTCATGAGTGAGACATGTCATGGTGGTTATAATTAATGATATTTTAGTAAATCTTGTGTAGTCTTTGGAAATTTTGTGAGTGAGACCTATCATGACCATGAGAACATTAAGTGATTACAATTAATGATATTATAATGAAGGTTGTGTTGTGGATAGTAAGTCATAGTTAATGTTGTAGCTTATTTATGCTACATTTTAAAAAAATTTGTAGTGTATTTCCTTGTTTAAATTGTTTAGAATTTGGTAGGGATTTATTGGAATCCTAGGTTTGAGATATAAATTTGACACAATACAAGTGCCCCAATGACTTTTTAGGGTGTTGAATCCATATATGTAGTCAGAAACCTATTCTAAACAACAAAAGTTAAGATTTGACAAAAGAATCATCGGATTGCAGCCAAAATTCCAGAATTTAGCATGTTTAGACAATACATGTATGTCTCACAATACCTCCATGTGTACATTCCATAAGATCAATTCACATATTTCTACCAATTTTTGAGCACTTAAAAATATGTGTAGCAACAAGACTCTTTTTACCAAGGTTGAGCAAGCAAATTCCCCCTCCTCTTCCTATAGTTGTTTCTCTCAATAATCCTATTGAAGCCAACCCCTCTCTCATCCTCATGATAGATAATGAACCTCTGTTGCACCTCTTTTTACCCATAATTTTCAGATCAAGCATGAATTGGCTCCTCTTTTCCTCGACATTGGGAGTCAAAATAATATTATGGCCCAAGACTTGCTTCAACACTTTAACCTCCTAGCCACTCCACACCTAGCCACATATTAGCTTGGTTGGGTGAAAAAGGAAATCCCTCGTCTTATTGTCTCCCAATGTTGTGCAATTACCTTTAATATTGGCCCTTTTCGAGATACTACAGTGTGTGATGTTTCTCCTCTTGCTAATGTCAATCTATTACTAAGAATTCCATATGAATCAAGTAGGCATGATATTTTTCATACTAAATATCACCAATATCACTTGTAGCATGAGGGTTGCACCTATGTAATTACGTCATCCTCTTCACTTAAACCAACACAACCTCCTACTAAAAAAGCTCCCATTAATAAAGTTATTTTGAACCAATGCGTCTCTTTGTATTTGATTCACCCTGTCAGACATCTATATAACCTCACTCATCTAGTACCCCTTGATATGGTTTCCTTGCTTCATTAATTCACAGATGTATTCATACAACCCATGGGGCTACCCCCAACATGCTTTATTGAACACACAATCAATCTTATTCCTCGTGCTTCTTTTCTGAATTTCCCATCATATCAACTCGCTCCTTGAGAGGCATCATAGATACAACACAAACTTGCACAAGTGCTAACTTTAGGTCATGTTCAACCTGCATCTTCCCCAAGTGCAGCTCTTGCTTTTATTATTCCCAAAAGGAATTATTCTGAATGGAATCTAGATTTTACCTTTTATTTTTTACTTGTGTTGAGGCATGTGCGCAATCCATGGTGTAAGACAGAGCACATTTTTGTGTTGAATTTAATGGTTAAGTTTGCATATGCATAGAAACTGTCTAGGGAACTATGAGGACAATCAAAAATAGGTTTCTAGGCCTTGTAATATTCTAAAAATTCCATTCTCTTTGGGATTGTTTAGGTTCTAGCCTTGTAGGGGGATGCTTTGGAATGCTTTGATGGATAGCGAAAGAACCACACTGATGGTCATTTGCCTAATGACGACAAAATGACGTGTAAGAATCCTAGGCTACAAGAGCCCATTTTCTTTCCTGCATAGCCACTCAACAAAAAAAATATCTTTATATAATCTTGATGGATCTACATATTCCTTTGAATTCCTAAATTATGTTGGAATTAATTGTAAATATATTTTGATAAAGTATTCCTAAATATAAAATTAAGTTAGATAAATTGTAATAATTTTGTATTGTGAAACTATAAAATGTGCCTTAATGTAAAGTTTAAGGAAAAAGATTTAGAAACAAATTTGTATATGTCCAAGCAGTGGGATAAGATTATTGTTTGTATATTTGGGAAACCAAGAATGGCATACCCTTATGACGAAATACATAATGAGGAAGGAAACATCTAAAACATGCATTTGATGTTTCTAAAATATGTATTTTATTTTTCCCATGCAAACTACTTGGGACATTTAAAAAGGAAGGCAATATCTAAATAATGTTTTCTTGTTTCCATGCAAAACTATTTGTAATCAAGTTAATAAGAAGGTTCCTTGATTATAAAAGGCTACCTCTCCCTAATAATAGAATGGTGGTATGCCTTTTACAATATTATTGTTTATCTCTATGTTGTTTCATTGTGTCATGTATGATTAATAGTTTTTGTGGTATTCCTTTTAGGATATTATTATTTATCTCTATGTTATTTCAATGTGTCATGTATGATTAATAATTTTTAGATCTACATGTAGATCAATTGGTATTAGAGAAATTGATCTCAGCATGTTGTTTCTCATTATCGGGGATTAGAGGGGTACCATCCATCTATTCAAATAATATTTTCTTCACAGACTTGTAGCTTAAAAATTCCACACCCTTCCGAGTGCACCTTTCTCTAGGCAATTAGAGCCATCACATCACTAAGATATACATTTTGTTCATTTGGTGGATGAAAAATGGTGTCACATAAGAAACCACATTGGAGGACCCAACTAAGGACTCACCAATCAAAGATTTAACCATGTCTCTCCATGAGCTAATCAATCTACAACAAAAAATTGCCATGCAAGATACATGAAGCTAGGTACATGCTTTAAATTTCCTAAATATTTAGGCCAAATGAATGGAGACGTTATCAATTCTTGGGTCCATAGTCTCTTAATCTATTACAAAACATGTCTTGAGATGGATGAGGGCATGAAGCTTCAAATCACTAGCCAACAGTTGGAAGGAATGGCACAAGCATGGTGAGGTACCCGTTTGGAGAATATATCCTTGGTCATTGAGCTTGGAGAGCTAGAAGTGACTGAATTTTGTGAGAAACTAAGGCAACACTTTTATATGTTCAGAATTTACTAGATAATAATTAAACCAAAAACAAGCATAAACATTATACATAATGCACAATTTACACAATTTTTTCCTTTGGAAAACACAATCCAATGAAATTTATAACAATTCCGCCATTAAACTTGACATTAAGATAATACTTCTATATGTTAAGAATTTACTGTAGAGATAATAATTAATTTACCAAAGTTAAAGAGAATAAAAATTAAAAACAAAAATAAGTATAAACATTATACATAATGCATAATTTACACAATTTTTTCCCTAGGAAAGCCCAATCCAATGAAATTTATAACAATTCCCCCATTAAACTTGAGATGGGCTCTTTGACTACATCCAGCCAAAACTGTCAGACAACCCCCCTCACTCTAGCCCTTATCCCCATCAAAGATTTTACCCAACGTATTTTTTAACCTGATATATTACCTACTACTTAGGTCTAACCCATTACCAGGTAGCATACCTTACTAGGAATTACAACATTATGCTCATTTACATCCAATAATAGACTCCATTATAATAATAAAAGAAATCATCCCTTGTTTCTATTCTTTTCGATTCTCCAACTAAATCTGAGTGCTCTCGATCCAATTTAATCCCTCTACAAAGAGTTCTACCCATTCGGTCTCCATTGAATTACCTAACATTTCCAAGGCCAACATAACTTCCTCTAAAGGCTACTATGATATTTATGTCTTGCACAACCACTAACTCATCCATGGGATGACCACCAGCTTGTCCATCAATGCCAATAATTCCCTCTACTGGTTCGAATTAATCAAGACATAGACCACAATCAAGTTTTCATGGTTTCCCTCGTTGAGGTTTGAACATTCAATACATGTGGTTATATCAACCATGTTTATTTACTGCCCAAGTTGTGCGCCACCATGAAACATTATCCCATCCCTCCAGTCACACATGACCCACTTCATGAATATTACCTTACCTAGCGGCACAATTTATTTTGGGTAGTAATTCTCGGTCATACCTAATCCAATAGCCACTAGAGATTTTCTCTCGACAAATTGTCATGTGTTCCATACGATTTTATTTAGCATGTGCACCCAATATAACTTGCTCCCTCACCAAGCAATGAATATCATGTTTGTGGCGTCTCTGACCTGACATCAATTTCTCTCTCACTGATATGAATGTTAATGTCCACCATGTGGAACGATCAAAAAACTTTCTTATCCTGTATTGAGCTTCAAAGACAACATTCTAAATCTCATTTCTTTGGATAGAGGCATGGTGATCTACTCTGGTTGCCCCACCAGACCTAGTTCTTCATTGCAAAACTCTCGTTTTTGTTCTTTTTTTCTGTTTTTAGCAGCTCCATCCAACTTATGCGTCTCTGACATCAGCTTAAAAAAAACATTTGAAACTCCAGATTAGTGGTAGAATCTAGATTTTGCACCTTCTTGGTCTTGGAAAACTCTACTTTGCATCCTTCTCATGGATCTACAACATTATGTCATCACTTTCGTCGACCATCTAATCATGGCCATAACCTGGACCCCATTTGGGTGCACCACAAATACTCCTGCAGACACTTTCGAAGCGAACACCACAACATTGTTGCAGGAAATAGTCATGAAGATGTGGTCCTAAGTGGAGAAGACTATTGCAGGAGCGCTCTCACACCTTGAAACCTGGATGAATTAGAAAAACCTTACTGTGGGTACCACCTCGGCCACTTTGACATTCACATTGTTGACCAAATCTTACTTTTCTTCACGGGTTAATGAGACCACTTTCTAGCCATCCGTTTGGACTCCTAACATAATCACTTAAGGTTTTCCCTTGCGTAGAGCAGCCTGTAGCCTCATGTAAAATAAAAGTTACCTCTGCAGTCTCAACCTCACAACGTATTCATACAAACTTACTCCCATTGTTCACACTACCTTTTCTCGACGATAGGATACACTTTTCGTTCTTCTAACCATTACGTTCCATATCTGCATTAGTACATCAGATCATATTTTCTTTATTTACCCAGCCAATAAAGTAATTGGCAATAAAAGTGTCCTTCTGAAGCCAACATTGGGCTCTGATATTAATTGTTAAGGATTTACTGCGGATATAATAATTTATTTACTGAAATTTACTGAGAGGAAAACTTAAAATCAATAACAAGAATAGGTATTAAACTTAATGTACAATTTGCACAACATTTTCTTGTTGGAATATCCAATGAAATTTCAGGAGAAAACTTAAAACCAATAACAACAATAAATATTAAACTTAATGCACAATTTGCACAACATTTTCTCATTGGAAAATCCAATGAAATTTCATTAGCTTTTTTCAAAGCCCTGTCCAACCCAGCTAGGTGAGCCTTCCCTTCTCACTTCCATGGCCTACATTACAATGAAGTTTTCCCAGCCTTTAATAGGCTCCATTACATTCAATACCATAAGTATAAAACCATGAGTACACAATACCAGGTGCCCCAAAACCACTATTATTTGACTCAATCAATGTTGACTATTTTCCCTAGTCAAGTTTACCTAGCATTATCCCCCAAGATCTCTCCAAAATCTCCTTGAAAATTTGTTGTTGCTCCACCAACTACCAAATCAATCAATGCAAGCCTACATCGAACATCTAGGTCTTCTGCAAGTTGCATATTCAACTACATATCTCTAATATAAAAGAGGTACTCATTGTCAAATTTAATTCTTGTTTCTTAATGCACTACTACATGTAGGGGGGTTTTAAGACAATATTTGAGTCAATTGTCTTAACTTAAGACAAAAAGAAACTTCTGTATTGTCCTAAATATTGTCTTTAACCGGGTGTCTCAAAATTTAATGTTTCAAAATTATTGTTATAAAAATTTGTCTCTATAAAGACAATATAGAACACATATTATTATTGTCTCTCTAAAGACAAGAATTATTGCCTATTAAGAGACAATTCCATTTGTCTCTCTAGAGACCATTTCATTTGTCTTCATAGAGATACTTTTGTTTGTGTCTCTTTAAGGACAATTACATTTTTGTCTTTTCAGATTAAAAACATATTGTCTCTATAGAGACTATATGTCCATAATTCAAGCTATTGTCTCTCCAAAGGCAATATAAAAAAATATTTAAAAACAAATAAATAAAATCATTTTAAATGTTCTTTTAAGGTGGTTTCAACATTCAAAGTTCCCAAATAGTGATTTTAATTACCTTAAATCTCTGTTGTTTATGGATACAAAAATAATAAAAAATAAATAAATCCATTATGTCTAAAGCTAAAAACAAAGTCATTTTAAATCTAAATGAAAAAACAATTCTCAAAAGCAACATTGAAAATAATAAGACAACACACTTATATTTTCTGAAAATACATTCATGTCATTTGAACATGCAGGATCATCAATTGGAGCTTCATTTTAAGACATATTATGAGGAAAAAGAAAAATGTTCTAGATTTCTCCATCCTACAAGAGGGTTTACTCTATAACATATAAATTCAAAGCTTCAATCACATTAAATGGTGGAAATTAAATTCATATCTAGTTGTTAAACCACAATTTCAAGACCCTTGTATAATTGGAATTGGCTTCCTTGATAACAAAGAATTGTAATAATGTATATGCATTTGAATCTACAATTGATTGGCAATTCTGTCTTCATGAAGGTTTTACAAAAGATGGAAAATTGACACAGGTCCTGGCAACATGATATAGGTCAATTCTCAATCTATTGGTGACCTACAAAATTATCTTCTCCACTACTGGCTTTCACAATTCGAGTTGGCTCCATCTCCTGTTTGCAGCCCGAGAATTGTTGCAATTGGTATCCAAATTGGTGGTGATCTAGTTCTTGAGGAAGCTTCATATCCAATGAATCTAATTGAGGTAATGAACTATTATGATTGACTTCATAGCAAGCTGAAGCTGCAGAGAAGTCTCTATCACTAGCTTTTTTCTGGGCAGTTAATCGTTTCTTGAATGCACGCCAAACCACCCATCCTTCTTCCTATTAAGAATAAAATAATAAATTCCTGTAAGACAAGTTTTATACCATTTCCAAGAGAGCTACTTAAATAAAATAAAATCAATGTAATGCATACTTGAAATAGAAATGTGTGCACTCTTAGTATTTCTTCATTATCACTTGCCTTTCCTTGCCTGATTCCCCAGAGCACCTGCAAATGCAATAGTAGAGTCATTTTACTTTCTTTATAATAAAAACCCCTTCCATCTTTATAATAATTAATAATTGAAATAAAATTAAAATTCTGCAAACTTATTAAACTCTCAATATAAAAGTGGCTCAAAAACAAAATCAATCTACTCTTTAATATAAACATATATTTTAATGATGATACCATCTCTATTTTTGGTTGGTAGCATCGTTTGTTCCCATTCAAAGCCAAAAAATGGCATGAAACTAGTAAAAATACAATGTAAGTTTGAAACCCTGAATCAAGTTCTCACAGGCTATTGCCATTCTCACAGCCATGGCGAGTATACTCGTTGTCATTGGGATAACATTGCACAACCTCATAATATCATCTCCATTTGATAATGTTCTTTTTAGTGGTACTTGTAATGTTTCTTTATACTATTAGTAATGATCATTACTCACTATAAATGGTATAAATATGTATGGTGTTAGATTATTGACTAGGTTTAATTGTCAAGAACATTATTTTTCTCTTATGAAGAAAAGGAAATTAAAAAAATAGAATATATATATATATATATATAATACTTTAACATTTTGGCAGTCAAATCTTTGTATCAAAGTGGATCTCTTGTCCTATAAACAAATGAACATTAAATAGCAAAGTACATAGTCATAATCTTCAAACCCAATCAAAGCTAAATGAAAAGAGAGCACTCAATACCCAAATATTTCTCATAGTGACTTACACATTTATTTACTATGAGAGAAAAATTAAAATGGCCCTTCTGGGGATCAGAATATCTTTTGATCAAAGCTTTTAAAGATAAACTAGGACAAGGAACTTCTAGAACAACTTGTGGATACTTAGAAATTTCATGGTTTTCTTCTGGGAAAAGAGAAAAAATATGAATAAAGAGCAATTATAGAGACACCAGAGAGAAAAATGACTCTCACAATGATTTGCAAGCTCGCCAAAAGAACGGGAGAAATTTTTTAACAACCCCAATTGTTGGCTATTTGAGTAGGGTGAAAAATAATTTATACTCAGGTTGTTGTTATCCCTCACTGAGATTTAAGTTTCCAAAAGACATGTTCAACATACCCATGTATACGAGCTAGGTTATATGTTCCAGTTAGAGCCAAATACAGATCTTGTGGAAATAGATATATGCAGTAATAGTTCCTTAGCCAACACTGAACAATTTTCAAAACATCACATTCACTCTTCTTACCTGAGAAGTAGTCCTTTACTCAACTGAAAAGAAAAAATGGTCTAATTCTTCAATGCAATCCTTCACTACTATACCTAATACATGAACATGCTTTTGGTTGTTTAATATGCCCCTCTGTACAAACCTCTAAATAAACTAAATGAATTCATGAATGGTTAGAGAACTGGAATAAAAAGGAAAAACAGATATGATAAGCAAGATAGACTTACAGTATCTTCAATATAACATAATTCCATGCCTATTTGAATTGAAAGGAATGTAACAATTTATTCCTATGACCAAATCAATATGTTACAGAGTATATTCGCTACTCTTACATGAGAATATTACCCTTTCCATGTGAAACTTGTACATGTCTAGAACGACATCTCCATGTACAAATCAAAAACCTCTTGATACACTAAAAATGAATTCATGAATGGCTAGAGAATTGGTATAAAGAAGGAAAAACAGTTATGTTAAATAAGATAGGCTTGTAGTATATTCTTTATTTATAATATTTTGAATGCAAGAAATTATTATTATACCATACATAATACCCATGTGCTCATTCCTAAAGCCTAAAATATGCTTAACGAATTTGCTTGAAATACATGTTTAAAGCACCAGCCACATCTTTACTCTTGGTCCTCTTTAAGGTATCCAGAGCTCCAAAGACTTACCAAATACAAAGGAAAAATTGTCACTGTGTCAACACAAAAACAAAGGAAAGACTGTCAGCACAAAAACTGAGACTTTCAACACAAAATCCATTTAGCGATAGATAAATAGAATGAATACCTCTGCCATATGCAACACTCTAGACTTGTGACCTCTAAAGCTCTCTTATCTTAACCACATATGGATATTTCCATAAGGTCAACTGGTTCTAGCTAAATCCATGTGAGTGGATAATACCCCTATGCTCCTTCCTAAAGGAGGAAAATCTTCTTAACAGATATGCGTGAGATACATGTTAAAAGCACCAGCTTCATCTTTACTCTTGGTCCTCTTTAAGGTATCAGGAGATCCAAAGACTTGCCAAAACCTAAGAGTCTCTTCTCTTGCAACCGATGAAACAGTGTACCCATCTAGAATCTGAAAATACAAAACAAAGGAATGATTGTCAACAAAAAGGCTAAGACTGTCAGCACAAACCCATTTAGTGATAGGTCAATAGAATGAAAACCTCTGCCAGATGCAATACTCTATACGTTTGACCAGTAAGCTCTTCTATCTTAACCATAGATGGATATTTCCATAAGGTCAGCTGGTTTTGGTTAAATCCATGTGAACTCAATAGCTCAAGCTCATGATTTTTCCATAATAATGAGCAAACTTGAGAGTGAGTGTCAACCGTATTTATGCAAGCTCCTGTATGAGTATTCCATAAACTTAATCCAGCAGTCAGCACTACCAACACCAGATGCCAGAAGATTGTTCTAGAAAGGGAACCATCCAAGGCTTTTACTATAGCACAATGCTCATCAAGCCAATGAAGATACTAAGTTGCAGCATTAGAGGATGACATATCTTGTCCCATACATGAAGTAAATTTTCATTCCCCCAATTTGCAAGCTGATGGCCAGACATAGAACATTTCAAACCACACACTTCTTGTACATGTCCTCTGTATGTTTAAACAATGGAATCATAGATGTGAACATCATGATTAAATATTAAACCATGAAGGCCACCAGTTGTAAGAATATGACCATTCCAAGCAAGCGCACCTACATAGGATTGGTGACCTTTCAAGGCTCTCAGTTGTTTTCATTGAAAAAGAATTACCAAGTGAATAAGATTGCATCTAGAAACAAATAACGAAACTGAAAATATGAGAACAAAAATTAATTTAAGCTACATGTCTCTTAGATGCAGAATCCGATAGGTGTACAACAGAATTAGTCAAGCCAACACCAACATGTCTTCCATCAGGTGCCCATTTAACACTGGTTATTTGACCAACATCATCATCGACTGTCAGGAGCTCAAAAGTTGTGCTCTTGGAGGCATCCCATAAATAAACGATATTGCTGAGTGCTATCGATAAAACGTTATTGGCACTCCAATCGAATAGGAGGCTGGCTAAGCTCTGAGTGAGGCCTGAAAATCATGGATATAGGAAGTTTATTCCTGTTTTTATGGAAGCTTATTAATGGAAGCAAAGGCAGTTAGTTTATGCCAAAAACTTTGTAAGTGATTTGTGTTGAATGATTTTATGTAACATGATGTTATGGTATTTTGATTGCTTATTTTGTACATGATTTTATAACCAAATTGTGGGTAATTTGAGGAAATTAATTTTATTTGATTATGCGTTGTAAATGGTTTTGGTTCATGCTTGAAAATGAATCCCAATCGATATAAATAAGGGTGATTTTACGTGTATGTGTTTGGACTCTATACACAAGATAGAGTATGAGAATAATCATATGGTAAAACGTTTTATGCGAATGCTGGAAGAAGTTTGCTTTGGATAAGTAGAGGGTGTGTATTGTTTGTGGGAGAAACAAAAAAACATCATCGATTTTCCTAAATGTCATCATCAATTAGAATTAAACTATTAATAAACAAAGTAACAAAGCTATTATAGAGAAATTACATGGAATGAGACTACAAGGAAGCAAAGATAAATGAATGATCTCAGAATACATGGGAAACAATCCTCCACATAAGATTTCTAGCATTTAAAAAAGAACAGAAATTAAAAATAAAAATAAAAATTAGTTGATGGAACATTGATTTATTGGAGAAGCCATCAGTAACTATCCTTAGAGGTCCCAAACCATTTGGTTAGGGGAAATTCAGGTAGATTGGATCCTCAAACAACAAATAAGAAAAACATTAGTTTTCTATACAACCAAAAGCCTATGATAATCTGCACTTATCAGCCCCAGATTTTCTTTTCAAGAATATGCAGGAAATACATTCTGAAAATTACATGTACATTCTCTGAAATATTTGATTGCATAGAAATGAGAATCCTGAAACAAAACCTAGAAATTAAACCCAGAAATTACCAAGGAAAATAAAGAAACTCTAGAATTGGAGATCTGAAATATTAATTCTAATAACCCCATGAAACCAGAAAATATCCAGAGAATCATGTTCCGAAGTAGGTTGGGGAAATTTAGGAGAATTAGTAAACAATAAAAGTAGAAAATGAGAAAAAAAATAGTTTTCCATACAACCAAAAGCCTATGATAATCGACACTCTGAATCCTCAGATTTTACTCTTCAATAATACACAAAAAAATCACTCTCAAAAAATTCATATACATTTTCCAAGCCTTTTGATTTCATAAGAGTAAGAATCCTGAAACAAAACTTGGAAATTAAACTCACAAATTAACCAAGAAAATAAAGTTAGAATTGGACATCTGAAAATCTATTGCTAACAATCCCTTGAAATATTAATTTTCCCCTCACCCAAAATATAGTGGAAACTAAACCCACAGAAACCACGTAAGTTTGGATTAGGCATCTCAAAAATTAGTTCTAATAACCCCTGGAAACTAGAAACCCTTTACCATATGCACTCAAATATTTATAGTAAAACCTTTAAGATAAATTCATTAGGAAAACATTTTAGAAATACTAAACTGTCAAACCCTACGAATGACCTAATAAGACAATGAAAAAAAAAACCTATAGCACTACAAATGTGCCCAGAAACGCATCAATTGAATTAAAAGAAAACAATTTAATTTGGATACCCAGGAAAATAATTAAATTAAATATTAAACTTGAAAAACAGAAAGTCCAAACTTTAAATACAATCCAATTGAGCATATTGTCTCGAATATGGAAACCTTAAGTAGACCCCAAAAAGTTTCATTAAAAAAATGTCCAACAATATCCAGAAGACAAGAAGTTCAATTAGGAGCAATGGAATAAGAGAACTATAATTTTTTGATGAAATTAGACCCAAAACTAAGCAAATACCAAAAATAAAGAAGCCCTAAAATGGGTGAATGAAAGATATCAATGAAAAAAACACTCAAATTTCGTATCAAAAGAAAAACTTCAAAAATCTTTTAATTCAATCACTCAAAGAAAGCACCTCTTAAAACTCTGTCCAAATGGATTGCAAGAAACCTTGAAAATTTTCATAAAAGTCTCAAATTGCATGCCCCAAATTTCATAAAAGTATCAAATTGCATGCCCCAAAATATCCATTAAAAATAAGCTCAAGATTATTGAACAATTCCAATATTTCAAAAACCCTGAGATAGAATGCCTCAAATAGGCCAGTAGTCCACAAACCATGCAAACGATCCTAGAAAGCCCCAACCGCGGGTCCACAAAAGAAAATCTAGAAGGTAAGCACAGAGAAAACTTGAAACCCTAATTAAATGGGTTTCTTGAGAGATAGCAAGCCACTAAATCCTTACAAAACGACCGAATCCTTAATAATTTTCATACCAAATCCTTAATAAAATGAAGTTTTCTGATAAAGTAACAGCCTGTCGAAACCATAATTAAATCAGGCTTTCAAAGAATACCAAACCATAAAATTCAATTAAATAAGGCTTTCTGACAAAATACCAGGATAAGGTCGCACAAAGTGGCTTGATCGACTTTAACAAATTTTTGATCCCAAGCCTTGATTTGACTATAACTCTAGATAACTAAATGTGATCATCAATCGATTGAATGTATGAGTGATTTTTGTTTGTATTGGGTGATTAGAATGGTAGAAATTGATCTCTGCAAGATAATGGCTTCGTTGTGGAGGTAACCCACGCATCTAGGGGTTGTATCTGCAAAAAATCAATTTGAATGTTGAATTGGTTTGTATCTATGCATGGTGGAGTAACTCTATAGGAAGAAAGCACAGTTATACAGTTCAATCATGGAATGGGGAGTATGGAATGGAATAATTGGTTTGTAAATTGATTTGTAGAGTTGGCACATAGGGAAGCAAGCATAAGGGCTTAAATGTTGATTTTCTGAAGTACGTGGTGAAGAAATCTTTTCAGATTTTGTTAAAAGGAAGTTAATTAACAATAGGGTCAATCTAGTAGGAAATCGCTACTCGGAGAAGGAGACCTCAATTAGTTAACAAAGAGAAGCGATCTCTAGTTTTCAGAGGTTGATTATTATTCAAAGAAGGCTGATTTAAATCTCTGTGTGAAGACAAAATACATTGAATGAGCCATGTCATTCCAAATTTCTGGAAGTGGAGATGTTGCAAAGTGACTTTGAGAATCAAAGTTAGTGGATAGTTGTTTATATAACTGCTAGGGTAAGGGTTTATGACTATAAGCTTGAGATTAAGATCATGGAGTTGTGAGACATTGTCGTAAACGGAAGCATATGTTTGATTGGAATGGAATAGCAAAGAGTTCCTATGATAACAATTCAGATTCATGATCAAAAGAGCACAAAGTAAAGTGTTGACAAAGTTGTTGCAAAATCATTTGGCAGCATAGGCAAAGAAGGTTTGGAATGGGCACTACATAATCTATGTGTGGCATGACAACATTAAATAATTTAAAGATTGTAGAAAGAAGATGTGAGCAGAGTATTGATGGCATAAAGTGCCACTTAGATTAGGACAAAACTAGCTGTCAGAGTAAGCACCTAAATAGTGCATCACATTATCATATAAATTATAAAACTCAATAAAAAAACCAATAATGAACAGTTTTGGCTTAAAAATCAATAATTTCTCCTAATGCCAACACTGAACCGTTTTCAGAACATCACTTTTCCATAACAAAGATAAGTGGAGTTGTGAATCATCTATTTACCAAAAAATCATTTCTCAAATAGACAATTTTTCCAATAAGAGGGCGAGCTTTTGATATGTAGTTGATAGTTGACAGTGGACTCAGAAAAGTACTACTTATTTGCACTATGTTATGGTTCAACTCCACTCCTTTCATGACGAGAGTTGCCTTCTGTTTGTTGGATATCCTATCTTTCAGTCACTTTCTTTGCTTCTATCCTGCATGATAGATATGTTGCAACAGAATAAGAAACACAGAAGCGGAGTAACCACAGACACAACTAAACTGAACTAAATTAAATCAGCTGAACATGACAGCTAATGCTGATGATGCTATCATTATGTATAATGTTGAACGACTACCTCTGGTGAGTGTACAAAAAATTTTAAGTTCAGAAAATCTATAAGCCACAATCCAGACACCTTGCAGCTACTAAAACCCACTAAAATTTTGATAATGAGCTATAACGTTTCTTCTCATATAGTTTTTAAGAAATGATAACTCATAATAAATATAATCCGAAACATTTTTATTTTGTAACGTAGGATGTGGAACAACACAATGTAACATGGGAGAAATTACTTACGTGAAATGTTGCTGAAGAGTACTTGGACGTGGAAGAACAAACCCTAAACAACTTTCTTCCTTACCAATGTTCACCACAAATGTTCACCATGTCCACTCCTCCAATTTCCTACACTCCGGCATTTGGAAGCCTCTTGTCTCTTCATCTGCCAATCATATAAATTTAAATGTTCATAGATTGGGACAAAAGAAAAGTTGACAGACATAATTTTGAAGCTAAATTGTTAGTAGAATGATGATTAAGGCATTTTGATGACCACTTAGAATGTTATTGTCATAAATTAATTTTAAAGGCTTAGTATAATAACTGTGACATAATTATAGGATTGGGTGTTGGGTTCTAATTGAAGCCTAATGGAAGTTGAGAAATTTGAATATTAAGGGACAGAGAAATATATGGACTTGTTTCTACATAATTGTCTATGAGATGAATATCCTATAAATTAATAGAGCATAAAAAATAACAAAGAATACTTCAAAATTACCTAAAGTGCTTCACATTCTACCCTCCATAAATTGAGGTGATTTCTTAGAGGATCCTACACCGCTAGAATTATGAGTATGAACCAAGGTATATCAAGAATGAAAAAATTTCCCAAAGGGATAGAAGCTCGGTCAATCCCTTGAACCCTAAAATGAAAAAAAAACAACAAAAGAAAACCCTAGTATCCATAGAAGGAGATACAAATTATAGCCATGGATATATAAAGCATGTAAGGGAATGAATACTACTAAAAAAACCAAGAAACAGCTACAACGAAGAAAGAAAAACAATAACAAATAGTGTGTTACCTACAAATATAAGGACTGCGATGAGGTGTACCAATTGACCCCACGAATGATACATCTGTTGATAATGTTGTGTCCCAAAGGTAGAAATATTTGTCCTGCTAACACTGCTCAATATCATCGTCTCGAGATCGGTGTGCAAGAAGATCCAATGTATCATGTCTGTGTATGACAACATGGGATACTTGCATGCAATCTGATAAAAGATGGACTTGTGAATGTTCACATAGACTTGGTGGTCTTCGAGATATTCCCCAAATGTGCCTGAGAATGCATCATTGACCTCTTGCCATTTCAGCTTGATGTCTTTGTCTACAATCAGCTTGGTGTCTTCATAAATCAGCAAACTTGTAGACACTCGCTCAACTGCTGCTCAAGTTGCGCTTTTGTCAGTGTCCTTTGATCCTGCTCTCTTGGAGGCCATTGATCTTGAACTGCTGAGAGATGGAAGAACACCGACTATATCTGGAGACATGGTGACATGCATGGCAATAAATCTATCAGCTAAAAACAAAGCAAAATTGAGGGATGAAATGCTACCTACCTAGGGATTGACAAGAAATGATTCTGCAATTTTCACTCGGAGGCCGGGAGACTGACTATCAGAACTACACAAAAGGTAGTCCAGACTGTCAAGAGGTCGGTTGACTACAGGAATTGCACAATGTGCAATCTAGACTAGCCTTCTCGGTGCTAATATTGTGCAATGCATAATCTTAGCGAGCAGGTGCTACAGGCCCAGGGACTACATTGTGCAATTTTTTGGGCCAACAGTCACTGCCTCTTAGAATTTCACAAGGAAAAACTGGAGGGTAGTCACTAACCATAATTGCACATTTTTCTGGGATGAAGGAAAAGCCTTCCCTCTCAGAATTGCGCAATGTTGTCTTGATGAGGTAGAGTCAGGGCCAAGGTTGCTAGACCCGCTGACGGGCAACTGAAAGAAAATGAAGATGTGAATGCAAGGGGATACTGAGTGTAAGGAGAGTTGAATGATCATGCATGCAAATAGTGAATACAATATTCAGAAAATTGGAACGTCATGCATGTGTGTGAGACAAGCCACCAAATCGGCGACCGTTTGTGCAAAATGGTGTCATGCATGAAACAACAGTGAGATGCTAAAAAAAACTAAAATGGTGCTTTTAAAATCTAATATGAATGCAAACGACAGCAAGTGTTCAAAAAATCAAGCAGACAACACTCGCACAAGCCAAAACATAAAAAAATGACAAAAATGTTGCAAAAGACAAGTTAAGCAGACTTACCTAGAAATAGATGAGTTGGATGTGTCGAAGACTCCTGGATATGTTGTGGGATGTCAAAACTCCATGATGGAGGTGAAGAATAAGCTCTGAGACATCGAATAAATAAGTTTGAGGCTCATGACGCGCATGCCACAAATCTAGGAAAAAGTGACACTTAGAGGAAAGTTTCTAAAACAATATTTGCATTTAACCTCCAGCTTCTAAAAATAGCTCCCTAAAATCTAGGGATGATTTTTGCATGTTTATTTTTTCTATTTTGTAAAAAGGCAGCCCATGCATGCAAGTCAATTTTTCTCGGTCTCAGGTGTAACCAGTCAACTTGAAGGCACATGCAACAGGCTGCTTGATTGAGGGGAAATTTTGCACAGTTTTTGGGAGGAAGTCGGGCTAGTTGCCTAGAGGAATTGCACAATTTCTAGGAGCAGTGGACTCCTGCCCAGAATTGTGCAATTTCTGGGCTGAGTAGCACTACTGGGTTAGATTGCATAATTTTCACTAGGAAGCCTGTCTGAAAGGATTGCGCAGTTTCTGATCCCAGCTGGCTATGTGTTAGATTTATGCAATTTCTGGAGGGAAGGTTGGTTCCCCTCTAGAATTGCACAATTTCTTGAGGGAGTTGATTAGCCATTAGTTGGACTAAGTCCGGAGTACAACCTGTGGGGGGAGTGAAGCAATCTATCATGCACAGGCTGGAAAGCTACTAGAAAACCACTGAAGCTCATGTACTTGACAGTGCAAGATATGTTGCTGAGGACGGTTGGTAGGGAGGCTCTGAAACTAAGCTAAGGAAAAATTTTAGAGGGTGGTTGTGGCTGCTACAACACTTGGTGACACACTGGTAGAACTCCAACTCTCTGAGTGGACCTTGTTCGTGAAAATCAAGTCTAACACCTCTAGAAGTATTGTTCAGTTCTCTGCTCATCTTGGTTTCCACACATTCTTGATTGTAATATGTAGCATTTGCAAAGCCCTTGGTCAATCGACACACATTCCATGTTAAGTCAACACAGTTTATTCGATTGGGAACAAGGGGTATATTGGTGCACAAGCAGTATAGTCGTCTGAGTTTTAGTTTTATCTCTGGTGTTGCTATGCTACTAGTTAGCCTGAATAGTACCCCGGCGGAGTCACACCGGAACACAAGCATCACATCGCTGCCAGTGAGCTTGGTCAGTACCTCGGCAAAGTTACTTGCATCACCTCTCTGTGCAAAAAACACAGCTGTGTGAACTAGAAAACATGAAAGATATAACAATGAATACAAGCACACTCCAAGCTTAAATGTGTCCACAAAACAAAAGTGAGTGCAAGTACATGACATGAAGTTTGTGGACTTATCACGGTGCTGTACGACACTGTGTGTAGTTGTTAAGCATACATATACTCTTGACTATGACATGCAAGAGAACAAAAGAAAAAAAGACAACTTTCTTTGTGCACGTGTTCTTTCTATGTAAGATTCTTCCAGTGCATGAGTGATTGGATTGTGTAGTTTAATTGGAGGGAGTAAGATCTATGTGTGAGGTTAACCTTCAATGGATGTAGATGAGTGATGAGGAGCCTTGGGTGTTTCAAAAATTTCTTGATTGGAAGCTAAACTAACCTCAGGACAGCAAGGGCCTGACATAACCATTAGCTTGGGTTGAATTGCCTCGATATTCTGTGGGGTTTCGACTTCGTTGACAGGTAGATAATCATAAACAGGTGGCTTCAAAAAACCACTGCGATAGAATCGTCATCATGATCGAATACGGGAGTAAATAGATCACGACAGCTATGATTAGAAAAAGCAATGATTTCATTCGCATCCTCATGATTTCTTTCCTCTATAGAATCTGGGTACACTGCTCTAGCTCCTCTATCCAAGTCATCTGATAACATGCACATCATTGTCTTGAGTGCGGCTAGACTAGCAAAATACTGATGCATGGTGTCTGCACTGATTAACAAGTCTGTGATGGTGGCTATGTGCATCAACTTGTCAAAGTATGAGTTAAGCTCTAGGCGAACTTGTGCCTTTGTATTTACCTCAGTGAGTGTCCCAATATATGGGATTGCATGTGCTCACACAACAACATCCATACTCTTGAATACCCATGCATGGGAAGCTTGCAAACTAGTGATGAGCTGCGGGAGATCTTCATAGTTCTGGATCTAACTCTGGATGCATGCCTTCAGCTTGACCGCTCTGGGCTTCATCATCTTGGGCAAGTGTAATGGGGCTCCCTTGTAGCTCATTGTCTGTGTCTGCATGTAATCAACAGTAGTACATGAACATTTGACAAGATACATGCTCTCCTGGCACATCACTACTGCCAACAGTTGAAATGGAAAATTGCCTTATGCATGGTACCAAACTTGGAATACAACGCCCACATGACTATCTCAAGGGAAAATACCTCATCTAGTATTGCCTTCTTCAACTCTACTCGGGTAAATGTTGTAACCAGTTCTCCTCCTTCCTTGGTTGTCTATAACTCCCTTTCCATTCGCTCATTCTCAGCTATCAAGAAGCAAACACTCGATCTTGTGGCTTCGGCATATGCTTTGGTATCATCAACCAATGCTATTGGATGCTTGTGCATGTCAGACACAATCCCTCGTTCCTCAAATTACGCAGAATATGTGTTGTCATCCGAAGTAGACACTCTGTGAGATTGTACAACTCTATGTTACGGCTCATTGAATGATATGTTGTGCATCTCTCCTTCTAGATTGTCTCCAAGGATATCAGTGTCTCCTTGGTTTCTTGGGACTTTCTTTGCTTCTAGATCTGGTGAAGCTAGTGGGTCAACCTCTTGGTGGCAAGGCATGAGGTCAATGTCTTGATCTAACTCTTGTTGATCCATATCAGTATCCATCTGCTCAAGTGCTTGTTCAATCTCTTGTGTGAAGTCCTGTGACTACGACTACTCACCCTGTCTACTTCCAGAGTTTCTCCTTGAACTTACGCAACTCCTTCACTGTCTCCTCCATCCTCTATTTTCTCTTTGCCTTTGCACATTCCTCTTGTCACACTATTGCCTCTTAGCCTCTATTACTAAAGCTTCTTTTTGTACAAGTGGGTCTGCTTTGAACTTGAGCTTTGTTCTACCTTTGTGATATCAACAATATTCCTCTTGCCTTTGTTGTGCATTGTATGTTTACCTCTGTTGTTGTTGCTACTGATCTCCTGGATGATGCTTCACGCTGCTTCACTAACCATTACACAACGATGCCAACCGGTTCATTTGGCCTATAGAAGTTGTAACAATATCTCCATGTGTCTTCCTCTGCCCAAGGACACACCCCGTGGATCCACTAAAACTGTACTCTCGCAAAGTGATCTTTCATAGTACAATGCAGGTCATACAGATTGTAGATTTAGACGTCGAAAGGATATTTGTTAACCTCCTATGTTTCGACATCTGCATGCTTGAGGTTCCACACCTCATACAACCCGATCCACAACGGAAGAGTGGGCCAAGGTGCCTTCTTCTTTTAGTACAACCTACCTGATTGTCCCGCTGAGATGTGGTATGATACTTCTTGCATGATGAGCTAGTCCATGGAAAAATTTAGTAAAACATGTGGAGGCTTCTTGACGTTGTACATCCATATGAAGGCACCAGATGGTGAGGCATACAAATATTTTATATTGATCAAAGCTTCCATTGCTGCCTTCGTCATGCAAGGTGGATCTTCCTCAAATATCATCTTGTGCACCAGGGTGAAAAAATGACCTGACAGCTGTGTCATAACTCCTCTAAAGTTGCATTCAGAAAATAGTTTACGATAAGTATTCACAAAGGTTTCCGCTGATGTCCATACCCACTTCATGCCCGGGAACTCCTAACAGGCGAAGATTGCATCGAAGATGTAGGTAAACATGTAGATTTTTGCTTGCTGACCTTTGGGTAGTTGTCGAGATCCTGTGACCTCTTCCTTCAGCTTGTGAGCCAACATGTCGGACTAGTTGCATGCTTTTCCTTCACTGGCCAGTTGGTTTGATGCAATCACCAACCTCTGCAGGAAGGTCTCTGTGCTCTCTTGGCCATACAAGCAGCATGCAAAGATGACCAAGTATTGATATGCCTTCCATAGTATCTTCGTCTTGTAAATATAGTTGGGTGTCATCCTGAACTTGGTCAGATCCTTTACCTAGTTCTTCAAGATATCCCTGGAATTGGCATTCCTGTTGGGTATGCTAAAGGGTGTTTCCATGTTAATCACTAGCTTCAACAAATGATACATCTGTTGATAATCCTGTGCCCCGAAGGCAGCAATCTTTGTTCCGAATTTTGAAGTGTTGTCCTAATAAATGTGGGTTCAATTTTTGTATAACATGCATAAGGGCCAACATTTCCTTATCATAGATGCATAACAACTTCTCCTTGTCTGTCAATTTCTACTTTGAAAAGCTATAGGCTGCTGATTTGCATGACCACAGTGTTCATGTCAGTGCTCAAAGCATCATATTTCACTTAAAAAGTCTGAGAAGTCTGGTAGTGCAAATACAGGGTTGGGCCTTTTTCAATTATTACAAGGTAGCCCCTTTGTGGCCTCCATCCATTTAAATCAATCCTTAAAACCCTTGACAAAAATTCCTGTATAAAATGTCTATTCCATCAAGTTCTGTCAAATGACTCACAATCACATTCCTGGGAGTTGGCTAGTCAAAGAATAAGGAGTGAAATTCAAGAAATAAAGAGTGAAATAGAGCCAACCCTAGATGATTAAGAAAATTGTTAGGCTTTGGGTTCCTTGATCATAATTTTCTAGGAAGCAAAACTAATACTTTTTCATTCTAAATGTCTTGTGTATTTTTCGAGAATAATGTTGCGATAAATGAATATATTTAGAGAGATAATTATAGACAAACTTAAGTGACTAATGAAGTCTTGTAGTTTCACCTTCTGTTACAAGTATTTGACAGATGCCTGCTTGAGTGTTACAATTTACATAGATAAGAAGGTAGTGCCTCTAACCCCTCTATCCATTTAAATCAATCCTTATTGGTAGGATCAGTGAGGGTGTGTCACAATGCTTCCAAAACCCTTGACAAAACTTCCTATATAAATTGGATATTCTATCAAGTTCTCTGAACTGAGTCACATTCTTGGGAGTTGGCTAGTCAAGGAATAAAGAGTGAAATTCAAGAAATAAAGAGTGAAATAGAGCGAGCCTAGGATGATTGAGAAAACAGTTAGGGTTCAGGCTCCCTAATCACAATTTGATTCTAAATATATTATGTCCGTTTCCACAATAATGTTGGGATAAATGGAAATACATTTAAAGAATCAATTGTAGACAAACTTAAGTTATTGATGAAGTCATTGAGTTTCACCTTCTGTTATAAGAATTTGACAAATGCCTATTTGAGTGTAACAGTTTGGCATGTAGAATAAGGTTTTCTTTTGTCATAGTAATTCTTGGGATTGCCTTCATTTATCTATTCAGTTCAATAAACGTTTTGAAGAATAAATTACAAAATCTGTAGTGTGGTAATTGCAAATAGAACATGCAACCTTCTTAGTTTTAGTCTGATGCTCTCGAGAGTCCAAACTAAGCTATCACACTACTAGATAAACAAAAGGGATTTTAGTAGGCACTATATGATACATGTCCAATAATTATTTTCCTATTCTTTCTCTCTCATCCTTTACTTAGGATACATGTATGGGGGATATTCCACTATTCCAAGGACCCAAAATTATATTTCTACTATTCATCAAGGTGAATTGCATATGTCCTCTGATGCAAATTCTTTATATTCATCATGTAAAAATCAACAATCAATATATCTTTGAATGTTTTGATGCTTTTCAGGAAAGCAATATCATCATGTGTAAATAAGATCCTCTGGACATTGATAGTTTGATCAAATCAAAACATGTCAATTATTGTACCATATTTAAAAGATACTGAATTGTACAATGGGTTTGGTTCCCAAATCCATCCATATAGATACCCAGTTGTTGTTTGCATGGATTTAGTTGTTAACCTTGACCTTTGGATCCAGATACAGAGGTGCGTTAATCTTGAATGGTTAGATAATTAGGGTGTTAGGAATGGCATCCTCAATTTATTCATTTCAATTCTGATTAAAGAGAGTTCTTGGAAGATATCCTTGGTCATCCAATTGTATACCCTGAACATAATTTTACTTATAAGATGTGTAGGATCCTGGGTAGATCCTATTTCTATTACTGCTCAGATTTGTCTCATCAGGTATAATCTTGCTATTTTGTGTAACATTTTCATCTATGTTGTGGTGATTTTCAGGATGACTGAAGGGCAGGTACAAGGGACTCATCCCCATGATGGCTATAGCATACCCAAATTTTTCAGGGGACAGTGGGTTGGGGACAACAACTCCTCGCATGTGAGAATTGAAGTTCTAATGCTCTGGTAAAATTTTTCCCATTAATATGCTTTAATTAAAATAATTCTCTACATTTATCCAAGGATTCCTTGACGTATACCATTGTATTAGTAACGATGATGAAATGATTCAATAATGTCATTTTCATTTTTAATACAAAAAACTTAACTGCATTTTGTTGCATGTTTCAGTGTAGTTATATGTCCTTTTATTTCAGTTTAACTAATGGCAAACCTATCGAAGGAATTTGTAGAAAATTAGTTCATGAATTTTGTGCAATTTCTTAATTGCATACTTAAACATCTCATGGCCATTCCAGTCAAACTAGAGTTAGTGTAGTGAAATAAAATATGGAAAACCCCACCTTGATAATTACCAAAACCTTGATATACCCTTTTATGAAATCTAGATACAGCTTGTTTCCATGCATTGTGTAACAAATGTATATGATATCTGGGGAGAGCCCTCTAGAAATATATAGTGTTTTCTCTCAATAATCCTTCAAAAGGGATCAAAATGTAGGGAGTACTCTCTAGAATCTATAATCCTCCAGAAAGGATCGAAATTTACGGAGTACTCTCTAGAATCTATAGTGAATCTCTTTACAATTCTCTAGAACACTGTAGCCGAAACAATCCATTGGAATGTAGTATGTTACTATGTAATTGGTAGAAATAATCCTAAAGAATTCATTGGAATGTAGTATGTAATTTGTAGAAATAATATTTAATGTCAGAATTAAATATGGTAATGCATTTGAAATATTTTACATGAGTCTTCTAACATAAGTAATTAAATAAGATAACACCTTTAAAATGTGTTATACAAGATTAAGATTATAACTTTCTAAAGAATAACAAGTTACAACACCTTTCTCTATGATGTGATAACTTCTAATTCGGGTAAGATTATTTTTACCCTTACATGCTAAATACTTGAGAAAGATTTGCATATTTGGAATCGAATGTTTTGTATTTATGTGACATACAGGGATATACATGTTATTTTATGAACATTTTCTCCTTTTTCCAAGTCAAGTGGTTTTTCAAACCAGTTTTATTCCGGGCTCCAGTCTACTGTGATATTTTGGCTTTTTCGGTTCAGGTTTTGATAACTTTTTCTAGTACCACATACATTATTGCTTTCCTTGGATGGTTGAAGTGGGTTTTGAATCTTGATCATTAACTTCAATTAAAATAATTTTCCCAATCATGTCAATGAACACATTGTTAGTTGCCACTCTACTTTCTATAGTTTAAACCTTACAAGCAATTTTCTCGATTTTCTCCGAGAGGTTCTCTTTGTACTTGCATTATTTCAAAATAGATGTTAAATTAATTTATTCATCTATTTTGAATACTTGATTACCAAGATTTGGCTAATGCATGAAAATATGGATCAAATGTCAGAGAATTTTACTACTATGCAAGGTCCCTAGTAATTCATGTTTATGTTACTAATATTTGTCTCATCAAGTATAATCTTGCTACCTTGTGTAATGTTCTCATCTATGTTGTAGTGGTTTTTAGGATGAGTCAAGGGCAGGGACAGGGGACTCATCCTTAGGATGGCTAGAGCGTACCCAAATTTTTCAGGGGACGGTGCATTGGGGACAGCAGCTCCTCTCATGTGAGAATTGAAGGTCTAATGGTAGGCATTTTCCCATTAAGCTGCTTTAATTAAACAAATTCACTACATTTCTCTGAGGATTGCTTCACTTATACCATTGTATTAGTAACGATGATGAAATGATGCAATAAGGTCGTTTGCATTTTTAATGCAAAAAATTGAATTGCATTTCGTTGCCTGTTTCAGTGCAATTATATGTCCTTTTATTTTCGTTCAACCATTGGCAAGCCTGTCAAAGGAATTGGTAGCAAATCAGTTGATGAATTTTGTGCAACTTATTATCTACATACTTAAACATCTCATGGCCATTCCAAACATACTAGGGTTAGTGTAGTGAGAAAAAATATGGAAAACCCCACCTTGATAATTTGAAAAACCCTGATATATCCTTTTATGAAATCTGGATACAACTTGTTTTGATGCGTTGTGTAACAAATGTATATGATATCTGGCGAGAAGCCTCTAGAAATATATAGTGATTTCTCTCAATAATTGCCTTCAGAAAGGATAAAAATTTAGGGAGTACTCTCTAGGATCTATAATCCTCCAGAATTTTTATTTTCAATTATGTTTTATATGGTAAGATTCTTCTTCAATTTATGCCTTACAATGTTTCCTTTGTAACATTTGGTGCAATTGCTAGTATTTAACTTTTTTTGTTTAGATGTTCATATATTTCATTATGCTCAAATATTAAAGCGCATAATCATTGGTTCCCATGGATATTTAAATAATTTGTTTAGGTTTGGTATTGAAATAATTTTACTCACACTCAAAAGTGGAAATGTAAGATTATTTCCAAAAGTTGATATAAAATAATCTTATTATGGATATAGAAATATTTTATTTTTGGGTGAGACTAAAAGTGAAATATTTTTACTACATCTCCATATTAGATTATAATATCAACAAAACAATCAAGAGACCAATCACAGTAAAAGTGAGATTATAATGTTTTATAATGCTTTTAATTCAAAACAACCAAATATTTACATTCATTTTTGTTTTTATTATACTCGATAGTTTCTTTTTACAAAAAAAATGTTTTATTTTATTTAAAAAGAGACACATGTCAAATCAATGATGAACAGACAAGGAGTTATGCATCTTCCTCATCCTAGATTGTAGAATATGCCTCTCTGCAAATCATTAATAAATAATAAAAATTATTAATATATAAGGTAAACATATATAAGTTTGAAAAAACATGGAACAATATTCTTAGCAATGGGGATTTATCCAAATTTTACCATGGATATTTTTAATTGTAAATAGGATTTTTTACAATACCATGGATTAGCAATACCACATGCCCAAAAAATTATAACTCACTTCATATAACACTTGTTCATATAACATTTTTTCTTAATTAAACAATTTAATTAAAATGGAAAAAATACATAACTACTTGAGAGATAAATCTCAACCTATAATTTGTGTATAATATGACAAATATTTTATAATATTTGGTGAAAGTTAAATTTATTTAATATTTTTTTATAATTATATTAAAATTCTAAAAACTCTATTCCAAAATAAATATATTTATCAACATAAATATTTTAAATTGGAGTTTATTTAGCCTAAAAATATCATGTAATACACCTTTATTAGTTAATTGTTGAAATTTTTTTATTTAAAAAAATGGTTGATATGTCAATTTGTTTATTTATTGTATTATTCGTTAAAAGTTTTAAATGTTATTTGAAATCATAAAATTTTAAAATATAGATGAAATAAAATAATTGAAAACAAAATATTCTTATTTCATAAATAGATAGGATGTAATTCCATGCATTTTTAATATGGGTTAGTAAATGATATTTAAAAAAAAAAAAAAAACTAGTCATCATCAGGAGTCGGTTGATTTAGAACAAAAATTCTCATGTTAGGTGGCACTGGTGTTGTGGAGGTGATGAAATTGTCATCATCCTTAAGGAGTCGGTTGATTTAGAACAAAATTTCTCATGTTAGGTGGCACTGGTGTTGTGGAGGTGACGAAATTGTCATCATCCTTAAGCTGGAGATCCGCATATAATGTTCAAAGAGCATCCAATTCATCCTCCATCTTTGACATCTTTGACACCTCAACATGAAATTTGTATAATTGGCAACACTTGACCTACAAATCATAAATGGTAATCTTCAAATCCTCATGAATTTTCATGCAGTGAGAACATTGGCTGGAAGCAGAAGAGGATTATTAACTTCATTCATTCAGGTCTTGGACTAAATGCGGAAAAGGGTGAAAAAAGCCAAAGCCTAAGAAGAAGTGGACGTAGAGGGAACAAAAGGAGCTGACTGACATTTACCAAATTCCTGACATGGAATACACTGAGACGAGGGAGGACAAACCAAACAAGATAGGGAAAATAAACACAAACACATGAGGAGAGAAAATTAATAAGAGGGGAAAGCCCTGACCTAACCCAAAGAGAAAAATTTCCAAAAATACCACCTTGATGACGAGATTTTTCTCGAATCTTTTAAAAAGGAAATCTAGAAAAAGCACATAGATGTCCACTGGTGTGATCGAAATCAGGATTTTAAAGGAAAGATAGCCAGTTGTAAACATCAAATTAAGAGGACTTTTTGGTCCAAGGAGCATATAACTAGGCAACAAAATTAAGAGAAATATCAAGAGATACCAAATTATTTTGAGTTCCTGCAAGGTACATGCACCATAATTCCCTTGAACAGAAGTGCTGAATCCACTGGGGAGCAGTGAGATGTATTGATACCAAAACTGTGAGGCAAAGAAGCTCTTCATAGACCTTCCTACAAATTGAGCGGAAGAAAGACACAATGAAGAATGTAACAAGCACACTACTTTCAAGCCACAAGGGTGGCGAGAAAACCACGAGAAAAACCGTAATGCGTAATGTTAACTCCAACTTAGAAACACATTACGCATTACTCACACCAAAGTGAGCAGGGATATGAAATGCATGGTGGCTCACAGCAAGGAACACCACATAATTCATAGATGTAATGAGCCGTGAAATTGAAGAACCAAAGAGGGTCATAGTGAAGAGGAGAGGAGCGGATGGCATAGGGGGATATGAAAAGAGAGGGGATGGGGAGAATGTATAAGGGATGGGGAAGGAGGGGTTAAAGGGAGTGGAGCAATGAAACAAAGAAAACTTAGGATAAACCATGAATCCTTTAGGGAATAGAATGTAAGCCTTAAATTTCAATTTCATTTATTACAAGCTTGGTCTCATCCAATATACAAGCTTTATTTTCTTGCACATCTTCTTCTGCATTGTGAACTAACTCTAAGGATATGATAGAGATGATTTGATTGGAAGAAGTCAATAAGGCTTTTTATTCTTTGAAGAACCTATCCCAAAGAATTGTCTTTTGGACTAATTTTCATAATGAGATATTGGATTAGGATTAGAGAGTCTCCAAGAATGTCAATGTCAGTGATAACTCTATATTTGGCTATGCATAATCCCTGAAGGAGGCCATACATCTCAACTTGATTGTTTGTTTTCTTTCCCAACCCCCAAAGATAATTACAATAATTACATTGGGATCATTGAGAATCCAACCCAAATATGTCAATGTTTAATTTCATTAAAATATTCTTTTTGCACTCCTTCTTTCTATATATAAGTTGAAAGTTAAAAAAAAAATAAAAAAATATTGTGCTAAGAGATCCATGTAATCCTTTCCTTTTTTATTCTAGAGTTGAAATACGACATTCAAAATTTTAATGAAAAATATTTTATCATCCTCTTAAAGTAAAATATTTCGTAGATAAATAGATATGCCAATTGATCAATTGGATTTAGTTTGGAAAAGATGTTATTATTCTCCTCACTCATATAAAAGTTTGGCTAATAACAATTATGAAAGTATTTGAAGACAATTGTATATTCTTAGAAAAGTTAAATTTAAAGCCTTATCTTTTGACCATCAATTAATTAGGCATTAACCTAAATATTATCTTAATTACTTCATGATACAGTAAAAATTAAATCAACATTTCTCTTTAATCAAATGAATACATTTAATTCACTAAAATAATTCTATATTCTAATATTATTTACTTATGTTTGATGTTTTATGTTTCAACCATCAATAAATTAGTCTTGAATCTTAATTAAATGTTTTTTTAATTACTTTTTTCTCCCATCAACATAAAAGCAACATTTTCCCCTAATCAATTTAATATACTTAATTTAATAATATAATTTTGTATTTTAAAAGATTTAATTCAATATATTTATTTCAAAAAAAATATGTACTATTTTATAATTTATATTTTAAATAATAAATTATATTAGTTGAAAATTACTATATGAATAAATCTAACTCACCAAAATTATATATAAAACAAACTAAAACGGTTATTAAGCAACAAATCCCTACCAAGCAAGCAGAAAGTGTAATTTTCCATTTTAATATTCTAATTGGTATATATGTTCCAATATCTGTTTTCTTTTGGTTATTTTGCGGTACCCCTCCCAAAATAGGTAGAGCTACTACTCTTGTCCAACAAGCTAAGGGAGAATCACATCCATCAATTGTTATTGATGTCAATGCTTAATTGTTATTGATGCTATTGATGTTAATGCTTAATACTATCTTCATAGGTGAAAGCATGATAACAATTAGTATACTATTAAAAATATAAAAAATAATCAAGTTGAAGAGTTAAGTTTGAACTATGACAGTATTATATTTAAGAAAATCACATTTATGCAAAAATGTAATTGTATTTTAAAATCTTGTTAACCTTTTTCAATTAGTGTTACTCATGGTTGGAAATTGACAAGAAAAATGGTTGTCATAAGGAATTTTGGTCATTACATTTAAAATTTTTGCATGAACGTATGTTATGATGTGTCTTGAATTTTTCAAAACGTATTTTTTACAGTCAATTATTTTCATAAAATGTTATTGATACCCTATGGCACTTGGGATAACATAAATAAATTGAATTCACAGAACTTGAAGTTGGAAAAAGGTTTATAACTGATAGTGGTTAGATAATTGTTGGTAGTCTGGAACTATTGGAACTATTTGTTGCACAATTAAACCTTATGGATGATATTTTAGGGAAGGCTCCCCAACAAATCTGAGAGAAATGACACACTTGGCCTACAACTATGTGCCATAATTAAAGAATAATCACATGCACCATGGAATTGACAGCTTGCACCAATGGAGGTAGGCTAGGGAACTTGTAAAATAGAAAAAGCCTTTAAGTTTTGTTAATGGAGGATTTGGTTTTTATATTTTTTTTTTGTGTTTCTGAAAGTGGGATATTTATCTCAATTCGATGGTAATTTTTACTACAAAAGACAAAGGTCGTTTTACAGGATATAGAGAAAACTAGGTGTGGAAAACTTTCACCCATCTTGGTCTACAAGTGGAGGTGAAAATAGAAATTGACTTTGGTACACCTTACCACTTTATTAATAACATTTGGATGATGCTCTAGATATAGGTTTGATTCCCTTACCCTCTAGAATAAAATGAAGGGAAAAATATAGGTGAGTAATGAAATTTTATTTTTTTTATTTATACAATTTAGGAATACCACTTCCCAGTGATTTAGATTTCATTTTCCAATGGATCTATTCAAGGAAAGTCGATATGTTATGCACATGTTCCTTGTCATGGTTGTGTGGTCTTGCATTTGGAGAGTTGGATGGAGCTTTTACAAGTTCTGTTAATTTTCAAGATATAGCAATAACATGTATGGTAAAAAAGCACAGTTATTTTACAAGTCCAAATTTCGATAGTGGATCATTCTCTTTTTGAACCAACCTTAAGATATGAGAAATTGAAGAAAATAAAAAGGTTAGAAGGACTGACAACTTGTTCCAAAAAACTCGAGACATGTGATTTCATAATATAATCAAAGTAGACTCCCAGTTATTTGATGTAGAAATTATTAAAGTATCTCTTTGATTTTCATCGGGTTCACTCTGTATTTATGCAATGTCACCCCTTACAATCTGTAGAAAAATTCACTGTGAAAAAAAATTGTTACTATCCTCCAATGTTTTGTTTGGCTTGGTTTGGTTTTTTGTTGAGTATTTTGGTGTGAGGAGGAAGGATGAGCAACAACAATGGGATGTCCATGGAAATATAGGTACAAATTTAGATCGAGGATAGAATTATAGGCATGGTGCTTGGGATGGATTCGAGTACCATGGATGGGCCTCTAGTTTCCCACTCTAGAATTCTTGATGGAGATTAACTCTAGAATTCTTAATGGGGATTATGAGAGGAATCCAAGAGTCTATAAGTAGATATAGTATGATCTTGTTAATGTTTATCTCCATGTACTGAGCCTGGCTTGCTTAGTTCTAGCTCTCGAAGCCATGGCCAACAATTAGGAGTGTGAGGTTGTTACTATGTTTTGGTTCAAGCTTGTTGTGTATTCCATGTGATCCTATTCTGATTCATTTGAGTGAGCTTCAAGCTATTTTCGTAGTCTTACATGGCTTGGATTTGGAATTTGAGGAAGTGGATGTGTGGTATTTTGTGTTGTTATAGTGTTTTATGCATATTTAGTAAGATGGAGAGCATTTTTTTGTTTTAATAGTTTTCATTATTTTACGTTTATGACTATTTTGATCTCAATATTTGTTTGCATATTTTTGGTGGAAGCTTTAGTTGAACCTGTTGCCCATTCATTGTTTCAACTTATGCTATGTGGGTTGAAAATGGTGAAGAGGAAATCTACTATTCCCAGTAAGAATTCATGGCAAGTTGTTTATTTTGTAGGAAATTTGGTATCCTTCAAGAGTTGTATTCTTACTTTTGAAAATTCATGTTATTAAAAACACGATTTAGACATAGTCACAAACAAAAATATATGTCATTGCAGGTTGTTTTCTCTTTGCAGGAACTTTGGTATCCGTCGAGAGTTGTATTCTTAATTTTGAAAAGTCATGTTATTAAAGGCACGATTTAGACATAGTCACAAACACAAATATATGTCATTGAAGACCTCTTTCCCAGGATAGAAAGGGATAACCTTCCTTGAGACATATAAATACCATTGAAGTCTTTGTTGCTCGACAAGAAAAGGGATAACATTCATGTCTCTCACACATATATTATTTCAAGGCCTCCTCCTCAACAAGGAAATCGAAAACCTTCATTAATTCGGCTACCTAAACTTTTGAGTGAAAGGATGGACTTATTTGTTAGAGATAGGTAAAATGTCAATGTAAGAAATTTCTTCTTCTAGCTTAGAATTGACATGTTTTTGGTGTGAGTAATGTCTTTGTAACATGGAATTGACAGGATTGTGGTGTGAGTTGTTTTAGAGACTATTTTTGTTTTAGAATTGTTCATAATAATTGTTATTTATGAACATATTCCATCTAGTGAGACAAAATATCAATTTAATAAGTCTCTTCTTCTAGCTTAAAATTAACAAGTTTTCAATGTGAGTTGTGTTACAGACTATTTTTGTTTTAGAATTGTTTATAATAATTGTTATTTCTGGACTATTTCTATCTAGGGAGAAAAATATCAATGCAATAAGTCTCTTCTTCTAGCTTGGAATTGACATGCTTTTGGTGTGAATTATGTATAAGAGACTTTCTGTTTTAGAAATGTTAAAAACAATGGTTATTTATGGACCTATTCTATTCATGAGATAAAATCATCAATGCAATAAGTTTATTTTTCTAAGTCTCTTCATACAAATATTTGGTGTGATTAATGTGCTTTTAGGTTGGAATTGATGAAATTTTTGTGTGAGTAATGTGTTTCTATCATGGAATTGACAAGTTTTTGGTGTGAGTTAGTGTTATGAGACTATTTATCAATTCAAAAATAGAAATAAATACTTATTAATTAAGTTTCTAGGTGCCAATTAAGCTTGAACTCAGAATTGGAATCTTTTTCCTTTTACACTGGGTTGAGTTTGGGTTGACTCTAGGGTAAATGACTTCATTCAGGTATCCCGTAGCCAAGCTACTCTTAGACCCATTCCATCATTTGTAAAACCTGCATCATAATTGTCAGTACTAGGTTAACAGTCTAATTTTCTTATAATAATTTAAGAAAAGAACATAATAATGCAGCAGCGACTATAGTAATTTAAATAAAAGAATTACATTACATATAGATATATATAGTATAATAATTGAAGAAAAGTACATAATAATGCAGCAGCGACTATAGTAATTTAAATATAAGAATTAAATTACATATAAATATATAATGATGGATGCTTATTGGGATTATCTCTTCCCGTTATTTATTTGGTGAGCGAACATATTTACAGTTCATACGAATTAAAACTAAATTAAAATTAAAAACAAACGAGCAATGAATAAAATCTCCAACGATTCAACCTGGAACCATATTTTCTTTCATAGAAAGGCATCCCTTTCGCCATTTGTACTGCCATTCGATGTTATCGAATTTACATTTATATTCAAGGAGAAAACCCTAGTTGCCGCAACATCCTTCAATACTCCAATATGATTCCGGATTAAGAGGCCAGAGGATCCTGTCGGTCGTTGTTGTTCTCCAGCTCATCCTCTAACGCCTTCAACGTCAGACGACCCATTTCATCATCCAGCTGCATCAGAGATTTTTCCATTGTGGAATCGAAGCTCGTTTCATGACTGTAATTAGAAGATTTACAATGCAATACTGACTCGGTTGAGCAAAAAAGCAGATGGTCACCAACTTTATTGGCTTCACTCAAAAAATCATGGAAACTTAATCCATCGGAGTAAAGCTCCGGCTGAGTCCCTCCCAAATCTTGTGTCAAAACAGAAGAATGCGATGAGATTCTATCCCACTCTTGATTTTGCCGTTGCCAAAAACAGAACTTCTCACCTACGTAGCTACTTAAGCAGTCATTTAGACTTACAGAAGGAGTACCAGTGGAAAATATACTGTTTGAGCCAATACTCTCCTTTGAAGGAGTGAAACATTTGTCTTCTGAATCTATACCCGTAAGACCTTTCTCCCCTTTCACAGCCACATTTCCACATGACATATCTCCAGTGGCATCCAATGGACGAAGAACAAGTAGTGCCTCTTGAATTGGATTGTACCTGGATCCATCAATGGGAGACACAATTTCTGGTTTCTCCGGCTTAAGAATGGAGTAGGTCATAATCTTTCTTTCAGGTGACTGTTTCTGAGGCTGCAAATTCAACTCTGCCAATGCCCGGTCATAGTGCTGACCTTTGAAAAGATCCAAATCAGGCTGATCATCATCCACAGCATTAACTGAGTCAACTGGTAAAATTGGATTGCATGAATTAAATTGTCGCTTAGGCATGAACCCATTAGCGGTTTTGGACAAAACCCTTCCAGCAGCATCTCTTGCTTTTGTTCGAGAAACAGTGTTCCTAGAAGCCTTTGAACTAAGGTTTGTAGAATTCTCTTTTAATGGACGCTCACCTGATCTTCCACTAGACGTTACAGATTTTGGTGCCACCGGAATTTTAACACTGCTCTTTGTGGATGAACTTTTAGATTTAACACTGCGCTGTGTAAATGAACTTTCAGATTTAACACTGCGCTGTGTGAATGAATTTTCAGATTTAACACTGTGCTGTGTGTATGAACATTCAGATATAACACTGCTCTGTGCGGATGAAGTTTCAGATTTCGGACCCACCCGCATCGTGAAACTGCTGTGTGTGAATCGACTTTCAGATTTGGAACCCACTGGCATTTTAACACTGTTCTTTGTCGATAAAGTTGGCAATCTAGCTTTCGGTACTTTCAACTTTGTCTCTTGAGCAACCGCCATGTTGTTATCCGGACAGCCTTGTGCTTTTACCCTCAACCAAAACTAATAAATACGATGATCGATCAAACTCAACTTATTTATCTCACGACAATTTTCGGAGACCTTTCTGCTCCTCTGTTTGTGATTTCACGGCTGCACAATGATGTAGATATAGCAAACATATGAAATTAGTGTATCCTTAAAATCAAGCTAGTCGGCTAACTGAATAATATTTAAAATACTTTTATAACCAAAGAATCTGCAACCGTGTCACCTCCTCCTTTTTCTCATGTGTGTTAGTTAAAATAATTAGATTGCATTATTATATGGGTAATTGTATTCTGGATTTTATGGCACATCACAACGTTGTGCCATTTTTCATATATTGCATGTAGGGGTTATTAGCAAGTTAGTGCAAGGCTTTTTTTTACAACTTATAATGGGCGTATGTAATGATGCATAATAATAGAAAAATATTAATAAAATAAAATATTTTAATATTAATTTTAAATAAGATATTTCTATATTTATATATAAATATTAAATTGATATTATATATTTCAACATAATATTAATTTTGTTTCTTTTAATATTGGTTTTCAATAAAATATTTTTAGGTTAACTTTATTTTATTTATAAAGGAAAAAATAGCTAGAAATGGAATTTCTCAATCAAAATAAAATGTTTCTCTTGGCTTGTGCTCCCTAATAGAATATTGACTTGGGATACATTCAGAAAGTCAGGTTTCCAAGGGTCAGGGAGATGCCACCTCAGTAAATGTAAATCTGCATGAGAGGACATTAATCATCTCCCCGTTCTATGTCCTTTTGTTTCCTCTATCAGGAAAAATGTGATCTGAATGACCAATCCCTTTGCATCCTAGGACCACTATGACATCCTTTCCTGCCTTGGTTGTTGGCCTAAGGACCACCCACACCACCTACCTTTATCCTTTTTCATCATATGGGGAATTTGGATAACTAGAAATGGCATTACTTTTTAGAATATCCCTCATGAGAGGACATTAATGATCTCCCCATTCTATGTCCTTTTGTCTCCTCTATCCGGAAAAATGTGATCTGAATGACCAATCCCTTTGCATCCTAGGACCACTATGACATCCTTTCCTGCCTTGGTTGTTGGCCTAAGGACCACCCACACCACCTACCTTTGGCCTTTTTCATCATATGGGGAATTTGGATAACTAGAAATGGCATTACTTTTCAGAATATCCCTCCCAACATCTAGCAAACCAGCTGCAACATTTTCACTTTCTATCTAGAATTCTCTTGTGACAAACAATCGATTCCCAAAATCCCTTCTCCTCCTAGCAACATTTGGTCTTCCTTCCTAGTGGGTTTCATATGACTCTTGTGGATGCGGAATGGTTATCTACCTAAGTTCTGAGAGACACTACAGGTTCCATTGGCACTGCGGTTCGGGAACTAATTCTCAAGCAAAATTCCTTGCTCTTTGGGGGGTCCTATATTGTGCATCTCAATTTGGAATCTCATCTCTTACTATCTTTGGAGACTTGAAATCCATCATAGATTGGGCAAACAATAGAGGCTCTTTGAACTCTCTAAACATAGATACACGGAAATGCCGAATCAAAATTTAGCTGGAGACTCTCAACATTGTCACCATTACCCACATTTATCGGAGATAGAATGGCGCAGCAGATTGGATATCAAAAGAAAGTTGCAACTCATATTTTGACAAGATGTTCTAGAAATATTTTTCCCTTGGTTCTCTCGAAGGATTGGGACACATTTTGGTTTAATTGTATGCACCTGTTAATGAACTCAAAAACCGCCATTGGAACATGTAATAGGAATGATCCATCTTGGAAAATTAGAGCAATGCCACTCAAGAATAGGTTCAAAGATTTTTAAAACAATATGGGAACGTTCTTTGTTTCAACATAGAAGATGAATCAGCGGGATCCTAATCCCTTGTTTTAATTGTACTTTCTTATTGCTCATTAATATGAAGGATTTTTTATGTTCTTGGAAAAAAAATAAAAAGAATCTTATTCTATGTATTTTCTATTTCTCTCTAAAAAAATTATTTAGTTTTAAAAAAATTTATAAAAAAGTTTCTCATAGCTTAATTGGTGATTAATAATGTGAGTTTTAAGAAATCTTAAAAATCCAAAGTTCAAATCCCTTAAATTGTGATCAAATTCTTACAACTATGAGATCCAATACTCCATAAAAAATTCAATTAAAATTAATTGAAATTATAAAATTTAAAAATATAAATAATATTTAAAATTATATATATCTATATATATATATATAAATATAAAATACTTGTTGGCTAAAAAATAACAAATTAATTTATTAATATATAATTTAAATAATATAAATTATAATTTTATAAGAAAATTATATAACTAAATTTTTAATAAGGAAAACATAAAACTTTTAACTTTAGCATTTAATAAATAAAAACTTTATTGATTTTTTTAATTTTATAACTTTTTTATTTTCTATATAAATATTTTCAATATATTTAAATTAAGATATTAATTAATTTCATTTATGGGGTAATTTTTTTTTTTAAATATACTTGTTATTATGTGTCAAGAGCATATTTAATTTTAAAGTTATTTTTGGAAATTCCATGAGTGAGACGATGGTTATAATTAATGATATTTTAGTAAATATTGTGTAGTCTTTGGAAATTTTGTGAGTGAGACCTATTAGCCCTGAGGTAGAGGGCTGCTATTTTTAGCAGAAATGTCCCCTATTTTAGCTCCAATGGCCACATCTCCTCTTACTCTGCTTTGGCCATAATTCGTGTTAGCCCAGAAGTGCTGATCCAAATGGATCCAAGAGCTCTCTAGGTCTTTAAAAATAATTTAAAAGATCAAAATAATCGCAAGAGAAAGCCCCACAAAAGGCGGAAAAACACTATCAGGAAACGAAAAACATAGAGAAAACAGTAAAAAGCAGAGAAACAGAGGCTTGAATAATGAGTGCACAGCAGCTGTCAAATCTGGCTGATCAATGGTCCAAATCTGATCAGCAAATCACAATCAGTCAACACAACAGAGCGCTCACCAAACGGCCTGGGGTTATCACAATATGCGGTTGCAATTAATCGCATCACGATATTGCAATCGGAAAACACAATGGAGCGGGGCCTATCCACATATATATATGCACGATACAGTCAACCGAACTTGATAACATTATGAACTTTATGATATATATATATATATATATATATATATATATATATATATATATATATATATATATATATATATATATATATATATATATATATATATATATATATATATATATTGAAGTCTGGGAAATGCCTATTTCCTTTGTATTTGCGTATTTTGTTTATTAAACGAAATACAAAGGATGATGCACCAATGTGACATTACGCACCTGAAATGGTTTACTAATGCTGTTGAACACCATTTCAAGTCCGATAAAGTGGGGTTTTCACATTTTAATGTATTTTCCAATATAAGGGGAAATCACAAAACATGCAGGATTTCGAGAGAGCCAAATGCGATAAGTGGTTTGGGTCGAGCTCCACCCGATCCCATATAATGGCTACCATGTGTCCAGGTTGAGGAGAGAGAAAACCACCCTCATTGGGCAGTTAACTCTTGTACGAAAGAGCCACCCGAAATAGATCACAACCGTTGGATCTAGATCTCCCAGATCAACGGTGGAGATGTGATATAACTACAAAGGCGGACGTGATAGGAAAATAGACTGTAGTTAAGGACTTTTGAAGTCTGGAATAAATAGAGTTTTGGCATAATTTCACAATGTTGCAGCATTTCTCTGTGTTAATAAAAAACAGCCGTTTAAAGGATTTCAAAGGCCTGAAGCACTAATCCAAATAGAGTCTGAGAGACAGAGGCTGGGAGACAAATGGTTGGAAGGGGAAAAAGCCACAACACGATGCAACCCACAATAGAAGTGATCATGGAGCATCACTCGCACGAGCGAGCCACTTGACAGCGCGACAAATTTACTAGAATTCGGTTACTATGTTGTTAGAAACAGAGACCTCTGGCTCATGTCTGTCTGATCATGGCATCAAGAAATTAGAAGCCAAAGGGGATAGATTAAGACACCTCAAGCCTCAGAGAGCTTGGGGGGCATTGTAAAAAGCCTATAAATGGCTGAAAGTTAGAAGTAATAGGGGTTCAACTTTTGGAGACTGTGAAGACTCTGCTCCTCTCAGTGTCTCATCTTCATTCCAGTAATACAAGCTTCTTTTGTTGTTATATGTTCAATCCCCATCTTTCCCTCTGTTCTAAGCTTGCACTTGAATGGGTTATTCATGTTTTATTCTATGTCAAATGCCATATAACTATCATCTTATCTCTGCATTGATAAATTAGATTTGTAAGCTTCATTTTCTTTCTGTAGCTAGCCATTAATATGTGTTTATGTATGCATCTATTGGTACAGTCAGTATTCTCCATCTATCCATTGAATCTATAATCTATTGAGCATTAGTGGTTGAAAGCCTTGTCTAGCTGAGGGTGTTCATGCATGTTTTGAGTGAAATAGAGTTGAAACGATCATCTGACTTGATCCAAACCCCAATCCATTCCAATAGTTCAGAGAATGATATTGAAGATTTATATGTTTCCAGGCATCTCCGAGCTACAACCTAGGAGAGCTTCCTGGAGTGCTAACATAATTGGCGCCGTTGTCAGGGAGAGGAGACTAAAGCTCAGCTTCCCTCGGAGACGACACAAATCTAACTTTGATGATAGACAAAGCCTGGACACTTTTTTGGTTGTAATCATCTATCTGGCGACTCTACTGGAGGACGAACCTCTTGGTGACTCCACTTCATAGTTCTAGCTCAGTTTGTGAGGCATACTCAGAGAAATCCTCAGAAGCCACAAGCTGACCCAGTACTTGACCCTGAAAAAATCATCAAAGAAAGAAAGGTATTACAGAAAGGAGCATCAGGTTCAGGTAAATCTAAACAATATTCTATATCTCTTCAAGAAAATCTTGTAATAGAACAAATACATGTTGAGAGTATAGCATCTAATACTAGTAGTGAAGAAAAATCTCAAAGATTCATAGAGCTCCTTATTCTTTAGGTTCTCCTTTCATTGTAAGCCCAAAGGAAGCCTCTCCTCCTATCCATCATACTCCTTTAGTCTTATCAGTCACTCCTCAACCCTCTGTCATTCAGACTTCTAGTACCCTTATAGCCACCACAGCTATGGCAGGTCCACAAGCACCTACCAAAATGGAAAGAATCATAGGTGCTAGGTATGGACCTCTAGTACTGCCCACTCCTTTCAATGCCATGCCTACTAGAGAATATCAGAAGTATAGGCCTAAGTTCACTGTGATTGAAGGTGTTTCAGCTGAGGAACATCTTGAATCATTCTATAGATATGTTGATAACCTGGACATTAGTGAAGATGATGTATAGATGAGAGTCTTCGTCAAAAGTCGAGATGAAGAGGCTAGAAAATGGTTTAGAGAATCAACCACAAGGTCTATAGTAGATATTGAGGCTTTAGATGATGCATTCCTAAATCATTGGGGGGATAAGAAGGATCTACTGTACTACCACACCAACTTTGGGAACTTAAAGAGGGAAAATGGTGAGTTGTTGTCTAATTTTAATAAGAGGTTTAACCGCAGGTACAGCAAGATACCAACTAAAGTAAAACCCACCACTACCTCTACCAAACTCACCTATGCCAGTGCATTTGATTCTGACTTCTGTCTACTATTGAGGGAGAGGTGATGTGCTACCTTGGCTGATATGCAGGATGTAGCCTTCGAAGTAGAATCAAACATTATGGCTGTAGAGAATCTCAAGGGGAATGTTGATAAAAGGAGATAGAGGAGTGAATCTTCATCATCTTCAGATCCCAAGATAGATAAAATGACCAAGATGATAGAGTCATTTGCCTCTAAAATATCCAAATTAAAGGTTGAGCAGCACCCTAGGAAAGGAAGAGTTCCTAATCCCTTTGCTCCTAGAAATCCAAATCCATATAGAAGAACTAATGAGCAGTTGCAGATTTTGCAAAGGAGCAAAGATGTTAATGAAGACCAAAGGGTGAAGACCCCTCTCTAGAATGTAGTCATAGAAGAAGATCAGTTTGAAGAAGATGATGAGATCCATTGTCTAGAAGATAAAGGTAGTGCCTCCTTTTTGACCTCAGATACCTATGAAAATTCATTATTCAATGACGAGATCAACCAAGAATGGGATGGTGAAGCTGCTCTGCAAACTGAAGATCGACACAGATATGATCTGAGGTCGAAGATGAATAATTCCAAGGAAACTCCTATTCAAAGAGCTGGTGTCCCCGTAGTACAACAAGATAAAAAGCAAAAACGACCGACAGTTGATCCCATCATCCTCAAAGCTCAACCTCATGGGGTAAGAGGCCTTGGCAAGTCTCCTTCTTCTTTCAGTTTTAAATCAGAAACTCAGAAGCTAAGCATACCTATACCTCTGACTGAACTAGTGAAAAATTAGTCCTTCAAGAGATCTTTCCTGAGGCCCTTGAGCCTAAAGCCATCCAAGCCTCCAATGACTATGTGAATCTACAAGACAACAAACCAGCTGTTGTTCTCAGCCCAATGATTGAAAATTGTGATGACAGCTCCCCATCATTCTATGTATCTTTAACTATCCATGATAAAATCCTTCACAACTGCCTTCTGGACATAGGAGCCGACCATAATCTAATGCCCAAGGCTGTCATGGATGAGTTGGGTCTTGACATTACCAACTCTTATCATGACCTATTTTCTTTTGACTCTAGAAAAGTTAAATTTTTGGGATTAATTAAAGACCTAGCCATCACCTTGTCTCAGCTGCCCATGAAGAGCATTGTGATGGATATTGTGGTAGCAGATGTACCCCCCAAGTTTGGCATGTTGCTCTCCGGAGGTTGGATCAAGAGATTAGGTGGAACATTGCAAAATGATCTGTCCTGTGCTATTGTCCCATTTTTTGGAGGTGAGAGTAGGACATTATACAGAGAAGCTCAGTTGGCTTATATCATCAGTGATGAAAGGAATCCCACTAATCATCCCATCTCTACTGTCGACACTAATTTTGGAGCCTGTATTATTCAGATTGAAGAATCCCAGTTGGCCTCCACACAGCTTAAGAAACGAGTTTGCCATATCACAGAAGAAGAAGCCCCACAAATTTGGGACATGTTCTTTGATGGATCTTGCTCTAAGGACGTTGCAGGGGTAGGTGTGGTCCTTGTGTCCCCCACACAGGAATGCATTCATTTATCTTTCAAATTAACTTTTCAGGTCACAAATAACATAGCAGAGTACGAAGTCTTGATATTGGACTAAAACGCTGCTAAAGAAATGGGCATCAAAGGTTTGAAGGTGTTCAGAGATGCAGACATTATCATTCAGCAGGTCAATAAAACTTTCCAAGAAAAGCATCCAAGGCTGAAAGCATACAGAGTTGAGGTATGGAAGCTCAAGGATTCTTTTAATAGTTTCAGCATTTCTTACATCCCTATAATGAAGAACCAACTTGTTGATTCCCTTGTTGTGTCTGCTAGCATGTTTATTCCTCCTTTGCCTCCTAAATTGACTTATGAAGTTCAGGTGAAATATAGACCATCTCTGTCAGACAATGTCAAATACTGGAGAGTTTTTGAAGATGATGATGAAATTAATAGGTTTTTACAAGTCCTTGATGAATTTTCTAAAATGCACATTGACCAAGACAATGAAACCAATAAAGAATGCAACCAGTCTAAGATAAAGGATGAGATTGGCCAGGAAAGCATTGTCCAGCTGCCTAGTAACTATATACCCAAAGGATTGGTGCCCCTAGAGAAGTTGTTTGATCATAATGATATACCTTATAAGCCTGCCAAAAAAGAAAATGAGTCTGTTGTTCATAGACATAATGTAAGGAGTCCAGCCCATCCAAAGTACATAAATCTATCTACTCACTTATCTTTTTCACAAAGTTCCGAGTATTGCACCCTGATGAAACAATTTGCTGATATTGTTTCTTGGGAATACAGTGATCTTAAGACCTATGACACCAACATCATTCAGCATAATATTCCTCTAGAGAAGAACACCATCCCTTTTAAGCAGAAATTAATACCTATTAGCCCTCTCTTATTGCCTTTGATTGAAAAGGAAATCAAGAAGTTGTTGGATGCTAAGATCATAGTTCCCCTAAGGTATTCAAAGTGGATAGCTAACCTTGTGGTAGTAAGAAAGAAGAATGGAGAAATTAGGGTTTGTGTTGACTTCAGGAATCTAAACAAATGCTCTAAAAAAGACAACTACCCCCTGCCTAAGATGGAACACTTGCTGCAAAAAGTTTCAAGGGCTAGAGTCATGTCTTTCCTAGATGGACTTTCAGGTTACAATTAGGTTGTTGCACATCCAGAAGATCAGGAAAAGACAACCTTCACTACTCCTTTGGGCACTTTCATGTACTCCAAGATGCCTTTTGGACTAATGAATGCTAGGGCTACTTTTTAGAGGGCCATGGACATAGCCTTTATGGGAGAGAAGGATAAGTTTGTCCTTATTTACCATGATGACATAACAGTATTTTCCAGCAGTCCCAACGATCATTTGCAGCATTTGAAGAAGGTGTTTCTAAAGTGCAGATGGTTTAGAATTTTTGTGAACCCAAAGAAGTCACAATTTTCTCTAGAAGAAGGCAAACTACTGGGACATATTGTTTCTGCTGAAGGTGTGAAGATTGATCCAGCAAGAGTTCAAGCAATTCAGACATTGTCCATCCCAAGGTCAAAAAGGGACATTCAATCTTTCCTAGGTAAGATTAACTTTATCAGGAGGCTTATTCCAAACTTCGCAGAGCTAGTGAAGCACATCTCTTCCATGCTGAAGAAAGGATCAGAAATAAAATGGACAGATGGTGCAAGAAGCTCTTTTGAGGCCATCAAACAAGCTATCATGGAAGCTCCCACTCTAATCAGCTTAGATTATACTATGGAGTATTATATCTTCTCTATTTCCTCTTATGATACACTTGCAATAGTTCTATTGTAGAAAAATGATGAAGGTGTAGAGCACCCTATGGCCTTTTTTAGCAAAACTCTAAGGGATGTTGAACTAAGGTATGGCCTTATTAGAAAACAAGCTTATGCTCTCATAAAATCTTTAAAGGAATTTAGAATTTATATTCTACATTCCAAAGTGACTGCATATGTACTGTTAGCCTCAATAAAAGATATTCTAACTCATCCAGATATTGATGGAGAGAGAGCTAAATGGATTTCAAAATTCATAGAGTTCAACATAGAGGTGAAGCCGATCAAGCTTGTTAAAGGCCAGGGCTTGACTAAGCTTATGGCTAAGGAAATTTGCAGTTTGTTATACATCAATTGTATGGGTTCAAATTTAGGTGGTGAGTGGACAGAGGAAGCAACAGAAGAGGAAGAGCAGAATCAGTCTTTGGCTGAAAATTTAGCCATCTATGAATGGTATTCTAATGTAGTTCATTTTTTGCAGAAGCTAGAAGTCCCTCCAAGGGATAGATAAAGTCAAGACCAAGCCATTAAGCTAAAATCAACCAAATTCTGCATTATTGAAAACCTGCTCTATTGGAAAGACCCATCAGGGATCCTCTTGAGATGTCTAGACAAAGGACAATCTATGGAAGTCACACACCAGTTCCACTCTAGCATCTGTGGAGGGCATCATTATTGCAAAACTATGGCCCACAAGATCCTGAGAGCTCGGTATTATTGGCCTACTCTATTCTCTTATGTGTTTTCTTTTGTGAAATCTTGTGACAAATGCGAGAGGTTTGGAGGAAGACAACAACTAAAATCTCTGCCCTTGAAGCCAATATAGGTCAATGGTCCCTTCCAGTAGTAGAGCTTGGACTTCATAGGTGAGATAAATCCACATTCCAGTGGCCATCAAAAATGGATCTTGGTAGCCACTGATTATTTCACCAAATGGATTGAGGCCATACCCACTAAAAATGCTAATCATCAGGTTATCATAAAGTTCTTGAATGAGAATATTTTCACTAGATTTGGTTGCCCAACAAAACTAGTCACTGATAATGTAGCAGCTTTCAGGGCAGAAGAATTGGTGGACATGTGTGAATCCATAGGCATTCAATTAGTGAATTCTACCTCATATTACCCTCAAGGCAATGGCCTGGCAGAATCATCTAATAAGAGTCTTGTAAGGATAATCAAAAAATTGCTGGAGGACATCAAAAAGAACTGGGATTCCAAGTTGAAGTTTGTACTATGGGCTGACAGAGTTACCAACAAGAAGTCCATAGGAAATTCTCCATTTAAGCTGGTTTATGGCACTAATGTTGCTTTTCCTATCCAGCTGATTCTTCTTGTGGCCAAATTCTTGCAAGAAGAATAGGATGAAGAGAATGACATAGCGAGGAGAATAAGTAACTCGGTTGAATTACAACGGATCAGAGGAAAACTAGTTGAGAAGTCAAGAATTCATCAAAAGAAGATCAAAGAAACCTTTGATAGAAAGGAAAAAATGGACAGTTTTCAAGTTGGTGACTGGGTTCTCAAATGGGATGCATTGAAGGAAAAGAAGGGCAACCATGGTAAATTTGATGCCTTATGGACAAGATCATTTGTCATTGCTCAAGTTCAGATGAGCAATACTTTCATTTTGCACAATTTGGAGGGGGAAGGTGTTTTCGATGGCCCAATCAATGGGCGGTTTTTGAAACTTTACCTCATATGAAGCCTTAAGGCCTTAATATTGTAATAGGTTTTTTTTTAGTTTTTTTTTTCTATGCAAATAAACTCCATGCCCGATGGAACACTAGGAAATAAGTTGTTTTGGTTGTTACTAGAAAGGTAGTAGTTTGCAGTTCTTGAAACCTCACAGGGAGGCTTTCATCACCAAAAGGATCCAGTGTTAGCCCCTGAGGTAAAGGGATGCTATTTTTAGCAGAAATCTCCCCCTGTTTTAGCTCTGACGGCCACATCTCCTCTTGCTCTACTTTGGCCATAATCTGTGTTAGCCCTGAAGTGCTGATCCAAATGGATCCAAGAGCTCTCTAAGTCTTTAAAAATCATTTAAAAGATCAAAATAATCACAAGAGAAATCCCTCCAAAAGGCAGAAAGACACTATTGGGAAACGAAAAACATAGAGAAAATAGTGAAAAACAAAGCAGCGGAGGCTTGAACAATGAATGCACAACAGCCGTCAGATCTAGCCGATCAATGGTCCAGATTTGATCGGCAAATCGCAATCGGCCAACACAACAGAGCGCTCACCAAACGGCCCGGGGTTATCGTGATATGCGATTGCAATTAATCGCATCGCGATATCGCAATCGGAAAACACAACGAAGTGGGGCCTATAAACACATATATATGCACAATACAGTGAATCGGACCCGATAACATTATGAACCATATATATCTATGTATATATATATATCTCTCTCTCTCTCTCTCTCTCTCTCTCTCTATATATATATATATATATATATATATATACATATATATATATATATATATATATATATATATATATATATATATATATATATATATATATATATATATATATATATATATATATATATATATATATTGAAGTCTTGGAAATGCCTATTTCCTCTGTATTTGCGTATTTCGTTTATTAAACGAAATACAAAGGATGAAGTGTCGATGGGACACTACGGACTCGATAGGGTTTATTAATGCTATTGAACACCATTTCAAGTATGATAAAGCAGTATTTTCACATTTTAATGTATTTTCCATTATAAAGGGGAAATCACAAAACAGGCAGGATTTTAGGAGAGCCAAAGGCAATAAGTGGTTTGGCCCAGTGTCCATCTGATCCCATATAATGGCTGCCACATTTCCAGGCTGAGGAGAGAGAAAACCACCCACATTGGGCGATTAACTCCAGTATGAAAGAGCCCCCCAAAATGGATCACAACCATTGGATCTAGATCTCCCAGGTCAACAGTGGAGATTTGATATAGCTACAAAGGCAGACCCGTAGGAAAATAGACCATATTTAAGGACTTTTGAAGTCTGGAATAAACAGAGTTTTGGCAGAATTTCACAATGTTGCAACATTTCTCTGTGTTAATAGAAAGCAATCGTTTAAAGGATTTCAAAGACCCGAAGCACTCGTCTAGATAGAGGCCGGGAGATAGAGCTTGGGAGATAGATGGCCAGAAGGGGAAAAATCCATAGCATGATGCAGCCCACAATAGAAGCGATCATAGAGCATCGCTGGCACGAGCGAGCCACCTGACAGTGCGACAAATTTACTAGAATTCGGTTACTATGTTGTTAGAAAAAGAGACCTCTGGCTCATGTCTGTCTAATCATGGCATCAAGTAGTTAGAAGCCAGAGGGGATAGATTAAGACACTTCAAGCCTTAGAGAAATCGGGGGGCATTGTAAAAAGCCTATAAATGGATGAAAGTTAGAAGTAATAGGGGTTCAACTTTTGGAGACTATCGAGACTCTGCTCCTCTCAGCGTCTCATCTTCAGTCCAGTAATATAGGCTTCTTTTCTTGTTATATGTTCAATCCCCATCTTTCCCTTTGTTCTAAGCTTGCAATTGAATGGGCCATTCATGTTCTCTTCTGTATCGAATGCCAGATAACTATCATCTTATCTCTACATTGATAAATTATATTTGTAAGCTTCATTTGCTTTCTGTAGCTAGCCATTCATATGTGTTTATGTATGCATCTGCTAGTACAGTCATTATTCTCCATCTATCCATTGAATCTATAATCTATTGAGAATTAGTGGTTGAAAGCCTTGTCTAGCTAAGTGTGTTCATGCATGTTTTGAGTGAAATAGAGTTGAAACAGTCATCTAACTTGATCCAAACCCCAATCCATTCCAATTGTTCAGAGAACGATATTGAAGATTTATATGTTTCCAAGCATCTCCGAGCTACAACCTAGGAGAGCTTCTTGGAGTGCTAACAAGACCTATCATGACCTTGAGAACATTAAGTGATTACCATTAATGATATTATAATGAAGGTTGTGTCGTCGATAGTAAGTAACAGTTAATGTTGTAGCTTATTTGTGTTACGTTTTAAAATGTTTTCTAGTGTATTTTCTTGTTTAAATTATTTATAATGTGGTAGGGATTTATTGGAATCCCAAGTTTGAGCTGCAAATTTTACACAATACAAGTGCCCCAAAGACTTTTTAGGTTGTCGAATCCATATATGCAGTCAAAAACCTATTTTAAACAACAAAAGTTAATATTTGACCAAAAAAATCATAGGATTGTAGCCAAAATTCCAAAATTTAGCATGTTCAGACAATACTTGTAGGCCTTACAATAGCTACACGTGTACCTTCCATAAGATCAATTCACATACTTCTACTGATTTTTGAGCACTTAAAAATATGTGTAGCAACAAGAATCGTTTTACCAAGGTTGAGCAACTAAATTCCCCTCCCCTTCCTATAGTTGTTTCTCTCAATAATCCTATTGAAGCCAACCCCTCTCTCATCCTCATGGCATATAATGAACCTCTATTGCACCTCTTTTTACCCATAATTTTCAGATCAAGCATGAATTGGCTCCTCTTTTCCTTGACATCGGTAGTCAAAATAATGTTGTGGCCCAGGACTTGGTTCAACACTTTAACCTTCTAGACACTCCACACCTAGCCATGTATTAGCTTCGTTGGTTGAAAAAGGAAAGCACTCATCTTATTGTCTCCCAACATTGTGCAATGACCTTTAATATTGGCCCTTTTCGAGATACTGTAGTGTCTGATGTTTCTCCTCTTGCTAATGTCAATCTATTACTAAGAATTCCATATCAATCAAATAGGCATGATATTTTTCATACTAAATATCACCAATATCACTTGTAGCATGAGGGTTGCACCTATGTAATTACATCATCCTCTTCACTTAAACCAACACAACCTCCTACTAAAAAAGCTCCCATTAATAACGTTATTTTGAAACAATGTGTCTCTTTGCATTTAATTCACCCTGTCAAACGTCTATATAACCTCACTAATCTAGTACCCCCTGATATGGTTAACCTGCTTCAACAATTCATAGATTTATTCATACAACCCATGGGGCTACCCCCAACATGCTCTATTGAACATACAATCAATCTTATTCCTCGTGCTTCTTTTCTGAATTTCCCATCGTATCAACTCCCTCCTTGAGAGGCAGCATAGACAATATCTAAATAATGTTTTCTTGTTTCCATGCAAAACTATTTGTAATCAAGTTAATAAGCAGGTTCCCTGATTATAAAAGGCTACCTCTCCCTAATAATAGAATGGTGGTATTCCTTTTAGGATATCATTGTTTGTCTTTGTGTTGTTTCATTGTGTCATGTATGATTAATAATTTTTAGATCTAGATGTAGATCAATTGGTATTAGAGAAAAGGATCTCAGCGTTTTGTTTCTCATTATCAGGGATTATACAGGAACCATCCGTTTATTCAAATAATATTTTTTTCATAGACTTGTAGCTCAACAATTCAACACCCTTCTGAGTGCACCTTTCTCTAGGCAATTAGAGCCATCTCATCACTAAGATATACATTTTTTTCATTTTGGTGGATGAAAAATGGTGTCACATAAGAAACCACATTAGAGGACCCAACTGAGGACTTGCCAATCAAAGATTTAACCATGTCTCTCCATGAGCTAATCAATTTGCAACAAAAAATTGCCCTGCAAGATACATGCGGCTAGGTACATGCTTTAGATTTCCTAAATATTTAGGCCAAATGAATGGAGACGCTATCAATTCTTGGGTCCGTAGTCTCTTAATCTATTTTTCAAAACATGTCCTGATATGGATGAGGACATGAAGCTTCAAATCACTAGCCAACAGTTTGAAGAAATGACACAAGCATGGTGAGGTACCCACTTGGAGAATATATCCTTGGTCATTGAGCTTGGAGAGCTAGAAATGACAGAATTTTGTGATAAACTAAGATAAGACTTCTATATGTTAAGAATTTGCTGTAGAGATAATAATTAAACAAAAAACAAGCATAAACATTATACATAATGTGCAATTTACAAAAAATTTTCCCTTGGAAAACCCAATCCAATGAAATTTCTAACAATTCCCCCATTAAACTTGACATTAAGATAACACTTCTATATGTTAAGAATTTACTGTAGAGATAATAATTAATTTACCAAATTTAAAGAGAATAAAACTTCAAACCAAAAACAAGCATAAACATTATACATAATGCACAATTGACACAATTTTTTCCATGGGAAAACCTAATTCAATGAAATTTCTAACAATTCCTCAATTAAACTTGACATGGGCTCCTTGACTACATCTAACCAAAACTGCTAAGTGAGACAACCCCCCTCACTCTAACCCTTATCCCCGTCGAAATTTTTACCATATTTTTTAACCTGATATATTACCTATATTACCTACTACATAGGTCTAACCAATTACCTAGCATGCCTTACCAAGACTTACAACATTATGCTCATTTACATGCAATAATAGACTTTATTATAGTAAAAAAAATTCATTCCTTGTTTCTATTATTTTCCATTCTCTAGCTAAATCTGAGTGCTCTTGATCCAATTTAATCCCTCTACAAAGAGTTCTACCCATTCGGTCTCCATTGAATTACCCAACATTCCAAAGGCCAACATAGCTTCCTCTAAAGGCTACTATGATATTCATGTCTTGCACGACCACTAACTCATCCATGGGATGACCACCAGCTTGTCCATCAATGCCAATAATTCCCTCTACTAGTTTCAATTAATCAAGCCATAGCCCATAATCAAGTTTTCATGGTTTCCCTCATTGAGGTTTGAACATTCAATACATGTGGTTATATTAGCCACGTCTATTTATTGCCCGACTTGTGCTCCACCATGAAACATTATCCCATCCCTCCAGTCACACATGATCCAGTTCATGAATATTACCTTACCCAGTGGCACAATTTATTTTGCGTAGTAATTATCGGTCATACCTAATACAACAACCACTGCATATTTGCTTGCGACAAATTGACTTTACCCAGTGGCACAATTTATTTTGGGTAGTAATTCTCGGTCATACCTAATCCAATAGCCACTGCAGATTTGCTCTTGACAAATGCTCATGTGTTCCATATGATGTTATTCAACATGTGCACCCAATATAACATGCTCCCTTTCACCATGCAATGAAAAGCATGTTTGTTGCATCTCTGACCTGACATCAATTTCTCTCTTGCAGATATGAACATTGATTTCCACCATCTGTCTCTCGACAACTTCTAGGTGGAACGATCAACAAAATTTCTTATCCTGTATTGAGCTTCAAGGGCAACATTCTAAATCTCATTTATTTGGACAAAGGCATGGTGATCTACTCTGCTTGCCCCTCCAGACCTATTTCTTCATTACAAAACTCTCGTTGTTGTTCATTTTTTCTGTTTTCAGCAGCTCCATCCAACTTATGCGTCTTTGAAATCAACCAAAAAAAAACATTTGAAACTCTAGATTAGTGGTAGAATCTAGATTTTGCACCTTCTTGGTCTTGGAAACTCTACATTGCATCCTTCTCTTGGATCGACAACATTATGTCATCACTTTCGTCGACCATCTAATCATGGCCATAGACTGGACCCCATTTTGGTTCACCATGAATACTCCTGCAGACACCTTTCAAAGCGAACACCACAACATTGTTGCAGGAAATAGTCATGAAGATGTGGTCCTGAGTGGAGAAGACTATTGTGGGAGTGCTCTCACACCTTGAAACCTGGATGAATCATCAAAAACTTGCTACGGCTACCACCTCGGCCACTTCGAGCTTCATATTGTCTACCGAATCTTACATTTCTTCACAGGTTAACGAGCCCACTTTCTGGCCATCCGTTTGCACTCCTAACAGAATCACCTAAGGTTTTCCCTTGACGTAGAGCAACCTATAGCCTCGTGTCAAATAAAAGTTACCTCTACAGTGTCAACCTCACAACGTATTCATACAGGATTACTCCCATTGTTCACGCTACCTTTTCTCGACAATAGGATACACTTTTCAATTCTTCTAACCATTATTTTCCAGATCTAGATCTAGATATGCATTAGTACATCAGATTAGATTTTCTTCATTTACGCGGCCAATAAAGTAATTGGCAATAAAAGTGTCCTTCTAAAGCCAACGTTAGGCTCTGATATTAACTGTTAAGAATTTACTTCAGAGATAATAATTTATTTACTGAAATTTACTTAGAAGAAAAATTAAAACCAATAACAAGAATTGATATTAAACTTAATGCACAATTTGCACAACATTTTCTCATTGGAAAATACAATGAAATTTAATTAGCTTTTTCCAAAACCTGGCCAACCCAGCCAGGTGAGCATTCCCTTCTCACTTCCCTGGTCTACATTACAATGAAGTTTTCCCAGCCTTTTATAGGCTCCATTACATTCAATACCATGAGTATAAAACCATGGGTACACAATACCACATGCCCCAAAACCACTCTTATTTGACTCAATCAATTTCGACTCTTTTCCCTAGTCAAGTTTACCTAACATTATCCCCCAAAATCCACCAACTACCAAATCAATCAATGCAAGCCTACATCTATCATCTAGGTCTTCTGCAAGTTGCATATTCAACTACATATCTCTAATATAAAAGGGTAAAATTTAATTAATGCACTACTACATGTAGGGGGGTTTTAAGACAATATTTGAGTCAATTGTCTTAACTTAAGACAAAAAGAAACTTGCGTATTGTCTTAAATATTGTCTTTAAGCAAGTGTCTCAAAATTTGATGTCTCAAAATTATTGTCTTAAAAATTTGTCTCTATAAAGACAAGAATTATTGTCTATTAAGAGGCAATTTCATTTGTCTCTCTAGAGACCATTTCATTTGTCTTTGGAGAGACACATTCATTTTTGTCTCTTTAGAGACAATTACATTTTTGTCTTTTCAGATTAAAAGCATATTGTCTCTATAGAGACTACATGTCCATAATTCAAGCTAATGTCTCTCTAGAGACAATATAAAAAATATTTAAAAATAAATAAATAAAATCATTTTAAATGTTCTTTTAAGGTGGTTTCAACATTCAGAGCTCCCAAATAGTGATTTAAATTACCTTAAATCTTTGTTGTTTATGGATACCAGCATAATAAAAAATAAATAAATCCATTATTTTTAAAGCTAACAACAAAGTCATTTTAAATCTAAATGAAAAAAAAATTCTAGAAAGCAACATTGAAAATAATAAGGCAACACACTTATATTTTCTGAAAATACATTCATGTCATTTGAACATGTAGGATCCTCAGTTGGAACTTCATTTTAAGACATATTATGAGGCAAAAGAAAAATGTTCTAGATTTCTCCATCCTACAAGAGGGTTTACTCTCTAACATATAAATTCAAAGCTTCAATCACATTAAATGGTGGAAATTAAATTCATATCCAGTTGTTAAACCACAATTTCAAGACCCTTGTATAATTGGAATTGGCTTCCTTGATAACAAAGAATTGTAATAATGTATATGCATTTGAATCTACAATTGATTGGAAATTATGTCTTCATCAAAGGTTTTAAAAAATATGGAAAATTAACATAGGTCCTCGCAACATGACATAGGTCAATTCTCAATCTATTGGCGACCTACAAACTTATCTTCTCCACTACTCACTTTCACAATTCAAGTTGGCTCCATCTCTTGTTTGCAGCCCGAGAATTGCTGCAGTAGGTATCCAAATTGGTGGTGCTAGTTCCTGAGGAAGCTTCATATCCAATTAATCTAATTCAGGCAATGAACTATTATGATTGACTTCATAGCAAGCTGAAGCTGCAGAGAACTCTCTATCACTAGTTTCTAGGCAGTTAATCATTTCCTAAAGGCACACCAAACTACCCATCCTTCTTCCTGTTAAGAATAAAATAATAAATTCCTGTAAGACAAGTTTTATACCATTGCTCAACCATTTACAAGAGAGCTACTTAATGAAATAAAATAAAATAAATGTAGTGCATACATGAAATAGAAATGTATTCACTCTTAGTTTTTCTTCATTATCACTTGCCTTTCCTTGCCTGATTCCCCGGAGCACCTACAAATGCAATAGTAGAGTCATTTTACTTTCCATATAATAAAAACCCCTACCATCTTTATAATAATTAATAATTGAAATAAAATTAAAATTCTGCAAACTTATTAAACTCTCAATATAAAAATGGCTCAAAAACAAAATCAATCTACTCTTTAATATAAACATAATTTTTAATGATGATACCATCTCTATTTTTGGTTGGTAGCATCGTTTGTTCCCATTGAAAGCCAAAAAATGCCATGAATACTAATGAAAATACAAGGTAAGTTTCAAAACCTGAATCAAGTTCTCATAGGCTATTTCCATTCACACAACCATGGCGAGTAGACTCATTGTCATTGGGATAACATTGCACAACATCGTAATATCATCTCCATTTGATAATGTTCTTTTTAGTGGTACTTGTAATGTTTCTTTATACAATTAGTAATGATCATTTACTCACTATAAATGGTATAAATATGTATGGTTTTAGCTTATTGACTGGGTTTAATTGTTAAGAACATTATTTTTCTCTTATCAAGAAAAGGAAATTAAAAAAATAGAATAAGATAAAACTTTAATATATATATCTATATATATATATATATATATATATATATATATATATCTATATATATATATATATATATATATATATATATGTATATATATATATATGTATATATATATATGTATATATATATGTATGTAATACTTTAACATTTTGGCAGTCAAATCTATGTATCAAAGTGAATCTCTTGTCCCATAAACAAATGAACATTAAGCAGCAAAGTACACAATCATAATCTTCAAACCCAATCAAAGCTAAATGAAAAGAGAGCACTCAATACCTAGAGATTTCTTATAGTGACTTACACATTGCTTTACTGTGAGAGAAAAATTAAAATGGCCCTTCTGGGGATCAGAATATCTATCTTTTGATAAAAAAAATCATACCTTCTGGAACAACTTGTGGATACTCAGAAATTTCATGGTTTTCTTCTGGGAAAAGAGAAAAAAGATGAATAAAGAGCAATTATAGAGACAATGGAGAGAAAAACGACTCTCACAATGATTTGGAAGTTGGCCAAAAGACTAGGAGAAAGTTTTGAACAACCTCAATTGCTGGCTATTTCAGTAGGGTGAAAAATAATTTGCAGTCGATTTGTTGCTATCCCTAGTCGAGATTTAAATTTCCAAAAGACATGTTCAACGTACCCATGTATATGGGCTAGGCTATATGTTCTAGTTAGAGCCAAATACAGATCCTATGGAAATAGATATATCCGATAACAGTTGCTTAGCCAACACTGAACAATTTTCAGAACATCACATTCACTCTTCTTACGTGAGAAGTAGTCCTTTACTCAACTAAAAAGAAAAGATGGTCAAATTCTTCAATGCAATCCTTCACTACTATACCTAATACATGAACATATTTTTGGTTGTTTAATATGACCCTCTGTACAAACCTCTAAATGAGCTAAATCAATTCATGAATGGTCAGAGAACTGGAATAAAAACAAAAAACATATATGATAAGAAAGATAGACTTACAATATCTTCAATATAACATAAGTCCATGCCTATTTGAATTGCAAGGAATGTAAAAATTTATTCACACAACCAAATCACTATGTTACAGAGTATATTCGCTACTCTTACATGAGAAGATTACCCTTTCCATGTCAAACTTGTATATGTCTGGAATGGCATCTCCATGTACAAATCACAAACGTCTTGATACACTAAAAATGAATTCATGAATGGCTAGAGAACATGTATAAAGAAGGAAAAGTGGTTATGTTAAACAAGATAGGCTTACAGTATCTTCTTTATTTATAATATTTTGAATGCAAGAAATTATTATTATACCGCAGATAATACCAATGTGCTCATTCCTGAAGCCGAAACTATGCTTAACAAATTTGCTTGAAATACATGTGTAAAGCACCAGCCACATCTTTACTCCTGGTCCTCTTTAAGGTATCTAGAGCTCTAGAGACTTACCAAATACAAAGGAAAAATTGTCATTGTGTCAACACAAAAACAAAGGAAATACTGTCAGCAGAAAAACAAAGACTTTGAACACAAAATCCATTTAGTGATAGACCAATAGAATGAATACCTCTACCAAATGTAGCACTCTAGACATGTGACCTGTAAAGCTCTCTTATCTTAACCATATATGGATATTTCCATAAGGTCAGCTAGTTTTGGCTAAATCCATGTGAGCAGATAATACCCCTGTGCTCATTCTTGAAGGAGGAAAATATGCTTACTGAATATGTGTGAGATACATGTTAAAATCACCAGCCACATCTTTACTCTTGGTCCTCTTTAAGGTATCAGGAGCTCCAAAGACTTGCCAAAACCTAAGAGTCTCATCCCCTGCAGCCAATGCAACAACGTACCCATCTAGACTCTGAAAATACAAAACAAAGGAAAGATTGTTAGCACAAACCCATTTAGCGATAGATCAATAAAATGAATACCTCTGCTAGATGCAGTACTGTAGACGTGTGACTAGTAAGCTCTTCTACCTCAACCATAGATGGATATTTCCACAAGGTCAGCTCGTTCTGGCTAAATCCATGTGAACTCAATAGCTCATGCTCATGCTTATTCCATAATAATGGGAAAACTTGAGAGTGAGCATCAACGGTATTTAGGAAAGATCTTATATGAGTATTCCAAAACTTAATGCAACGGTGAGCACCTCCTCCACCAGATGCCAAAAGATTTCTCTGGAAAGGACACCATGCCAAGGCTTTTACTGCAGCACAATGCTCATCAAGCCGATGAAGATATTGAGTTGCACAATTAGAGGAAGACATGTTCTTGTCCCATACATGAAGTAAATTGCCATTCCCCCCACTTGCATGGTGTTGGCCAGACATAAGACCATCTCAAACCACACACTTCTTGCACATGGCCTCTCTATGTTTGAACAATTGAATCACAGATGCGGACATCATGATTCAATATTAAACCATCAAGGCCACCAATTGTAAGAATATGACCACTCCAAGAAAGCGCACCTACACGAGATTGGTGACCTTTCAAGGCTCTCACCTATGTTCATTGAAAAACATTACCAAGTGAATGAGATTGCATCTAGAAATAGCAGGGAAAATTTTAAGAACCCCCCCTAAATTTATAAGTATAATAAATGGGCGAATCTCCATGGTATATAGGAAAAATGGAAGGCGATTTTATCAATAATATAATATGTATATATAATTTTTTGGCAAATCTCTCACCAGGCATGGCGAATATTTTACTCAATTATAAAATCTTCTAAGATCTTGGGGAGTCTTTCACTAAATAATATAACTTTGTTATGTCCTAGTGAATCTTAGCATAGGCTACATGCTGGTTTAATTCCCCCATTTAAATAGGCTACATTCCACGTGAATACCATGTGCCATTTTGGTGAATACCATGTGCCATTTTGGTGAATACCATGGGTCAATACCATGTGCCATTTTTATTTTTATTAATTCTAATATTAGGGTTAATAATGGTTTTTTGCATGGTATTAATAACAATCTAGTCCATGGTATTTGTCCCATAGTATTTTGGCCATAGGTTTCACCTAAATATAACCCATTTTTTGAGTGATCGTAAATATAAGGTGACTTATGGAGTAAATATAAAAATGTTTTATTTGTTTACCATAACTCTCGTTTATTTATATTTTTACTAATTTACCATACCTCTTTTACAAATATGGTATTTGGCCCATAGGATTCACTTAAATAAAACCTCTTTCTTGAGCCTTCATAAATAGAACAAGGGTTATGAACTAAATATAAAAAGAGGTTTTATTTATTTACGATACATCTAGTTTATTTATATTTTTATTTATTTACCAAGTATAAAAAGACATTTTATTTATTTACCATACCTCCACTATACTTATATTTTTATTTGTTTACACCCTTACATGTATATAAGGTGACTTATGGAGTAAATATAAAAAATGTTTTATTTATTTACCATACCTCTCATTTATTTATATTTTTATTAATTTACCATACCTCTTTTATAAATATGGTATTTGGCCCATAGCATTCACTTAAATAAAACCTATTCTTGAAAATGGGCGAATGGATTCACTTAAATAAAACCTATTCTTGAAAATGGGCAAATGGAAGGTTGTAAGTCCTAATTTCAAGGGCTAAATTTACCTTTTTTACCCTCTCCCTTAAAATAAGGTGGGCTATTTGAGGTGATTTGTAAAAATGTACTATGATACAAAATATTCGCCCACTAAAAATTTAAAACCCCTTAATTTCGCCAAAGGGTGAACATTCGCCCCTAAAATTATCCTTGAGAAATAGATAATGAAACTGAAAATATGAGAAAAAAAAATAGTTTAATCTACCTGTCTATTAGATGTAGAATCCCATAGCTATACAATAAAATTAGTCAAACCAACACCAATATGTCTTCCATCAGGTGCCCATTTAACACTAGTTATTTGACCAACATCATCATCGATTATCAGGAGCTCAGAAGTTGTGCTCTTGGAGGCATCCCATAAATACACCGTATTACTAATGGTTATCGATAAAGCCTTATTGGCACTCCAGTCCAATAGATTCAAGTAATAATCATCCACAAGCTCAAGGGCATCCAAAGTCTGCTCCACAGACTGTAAATAAGGATAGAAAGTTAAAAAAAAATACAAATGTTAAAATCAACAATTGTCAATTTTTAATTATCTACGTAACATCCTAACATCCCACAAGAGGGAGGTCTTGGGGCAAGCAGTGAGGAACTCAGGGCTTGGGCTTGAATTAAGGCAGAGACCAGTGTTCCATGACTGAGGCCACTTGCAAGTCCTAAGTGATTGCAACATAGAAATATCCTAGGGCATCAGCTTTTCTAGAAGCAATATTTATTAAAAGAAAAATTATCTAGCTGACAAAAAGGCAGAACCCCTGTAGAGACAGATACAACAGTGGATCTCAATCATCTTAACTCCAAGAGAAACCCATTCATAGACAAGGAAGGATTTGTAACTTGTCCAATTCTCAATCCCAACCTGGGCCATTTGCTCAAATATCAAAATCTATCCATTACAAACATTAAGAGACAAAAACCCCAAAAGCAAAACATGAAACTAAAATGGAAGTGTAACATTTTAAGTTCAATATAGGAAGATAGAGCCATAAACTGGGGTTGGCTGAAGGATTTATCCAACACTAAACAGATTTCATAACACCACATTCACTCTTCTTACCTAATAAGTAGTCCTTTACTCAACTGAAAAGAGAAAATGGTCAAATTCTTCAATGCAATCCTTCACTACTATACCTAATACATGAACATGATTTTGGTTGTTTAATATGTCACTCTATACAAACCTCTAAATAAACTAAATGAATTCATGAGCGGTCAGAGAACTGGAATAAAAATGGAAAACAGATATGATAAGCAAGATAGACTTGCATTATCTTCAATATAACATAAGTCCATGCCTATTTGAATTGCAAGGAATGTAACAATTTATTCCAACAACAAAATCAGTATGTTACAGAGTATATTCGCTGCTCTTACCTAAGAATATTACCCTTTCCATGTTAGAATTATACATGTCCATAACGACATCTCCATGTACAAATCACAAACCTCTTGATACACTAAAAATCAATTCATGAATGGTCAGAGAACTGGTATAAAGAAGGAAAAACAATTATGTTAAACAAGATAGCCTTACAGTATCTTATTTATTTATAATATTTTGAATGTAAGAAATTATTTTTATACCGCAGATAATACCCATGTGCAGATTCTTGAAGCGGAAAATTTTCTTAACGAATCTTCTTGAAATACATGTTTAAAGTACCAGCCACATCTTTACTCTTGGTCCTCTTTAAGGTATCAAGAGCTTCAAATACTTACTAAATGTTAGATTCGGTCTAGTTATCCCTCCGTCAAAGATCAAATCTCTTTTGCATTTCATGATTAGGTGTCCCATCAGTTTTGATCAGTTGCATTTCGTTAGGCATGCCATAACTCTGATGGAGCGGGTTGTGTCACTCATTCCCCTCGTGCTTGGCACTGCTGGTTCAGGCCTGTTTATTAAAATAAGTCTTCAAACGTCATTTACAATCATGTTTTAAATTTTGAGGTCTTAGGTCTAGGGTTGAGTCAATTTTGCCTTGAAAAGTCTTAAAAGACCAGCAAGCCAGAGGGATGTCTTTGATAGATCATCACTTCAATAATTTTCATCATTCTACAGCTGAATTAGGACTTCTCTTCAAAACTCTGTTTTGAAGATAAGTCGCCATCTCGTTTTTGTAAAAATTCTCAAAATTTTCAGTTCTTCAATTGTTCAAGTGTAGCCTTGGTCTCCTTTGCCAAAGCATATCATAGCTATCCTTGCAAAAAATTATCAGAGAAAATCATTATTTCAACCAATTTTAAAAGGGGAAACCAAAAAGGATAGAGCCTATTAATTTTGAAAAAGTGTCAACAACCAAACATAAGAAAATGGGTTTTGGGTTAAGCAAAAATTAACAAGGAGTCTATATGAAGATATTTCTCCTCATTTGCAACCCATTCCACATTCCAAGAGTAAAGAGCATTGTTCTCAGGCGATTTTGTGAGTTTGTGAGCAAATTGGGCTGTTTCCAGGGTGCGCGGCGCATCAGGTTGGGCGCGCGGCGAATCATTGGCGCGCGGTGCATCAGGCGACAAATTCCAGTGCTATCTTACACGCGCGCGACGCATTAGGAGCACGCGGCGCGTTGGGTGAGGCACGCTTCGCATTGAAGTTTATGCCCAGACTTTGTCCAAAACACACTCAAACACCTCTTCTCATGCATCAAATCACAGGTACGCTTTTATCCACGGCTCATTCTTGGTTTTGAAAGGTTTATGTAAAGAAATTATGCTATATTTGCCATGAAAAAACCAAGTGTAAAAACCCTCCTTGTCCATTAATTTGTTGTAAGGATTTAAATGCCAAGATTGTTGTACGGTTTTCAAAAATAAATGTTGCCAAGGTTTTCCTATTTCCTTTGTTTCCCATCCCCTTTATTCACCAATATTTTCCCCAATAATTCCTTATAGAACCCTACACTATCCTCCCTCAAATCCTAACCCCTCCCTTCTACTACAAACATATATTCCCTACCTCATCCCAAACCCTAAAACTTCAAGATTTCCATGCCCCTTCCCTTCCGTAAATTCCTTGTTTTATTTCCATTTTCCCCATTTCCCTAATGTTTTCCCTTTCTTAACAATTCCCTTGTATATTTGTGTCCCCTTGGTCATAGAATTTTGAGAAAAACAAAAAGTCTACAGTCAATTTTGCACACAGTTGTATATCAGCATATATATATTCTAGCTACCTTGTTTTTAAAGAACATGTCAGAGACCGAGTTAGTATATGAGCAGGATTATGATAATGACTCTACATCGGAGGTAAATGTACCTAATGTGCCACGGAGGTATCACAAAGGTGGCAAAAGTGGAGAGCATGTTAGGGAGGAGCCTACCTCTTTGGCTCAATTGCAAGCATGTCCACTTGCAATGGACTGTTTTCGGTATCAATCATGTTTTGAATACTGTGAGCGGATCTCACAAATCTAGCATCATTGGGAACTAGTCCATTTATTTGTTCTACATTTGCAGGATGGTCATGTAAACCTTGCCGGAGTGAATTTCACCTTGTCACCCGAGACTATTGCTCAAGCCACTGGGATACCAAATGTAGGGGATGAATGGAGTAAACGCCAGCAGTTAGACAGATTCTACTATGAGCCATATATCAAGCGCAGGTATATAAGACATTTGACTGTAGTTTTTCCTTTCAAATTCCTAAAGCATGAGTATGCACCATTGATGAAACTCATCATCCGATATTTCAGTTGCGACGGCAGATTCTCACGACTCTATGCGTACCATGTTCGTTTGTTGATGCATTTCACAAGGGTACGTATGATGAACATTCCGTTTTTCATGTGTCGCAACATAGAAAGGATGGTGCCTTTAGTACAAAGGAAGAGCCCAGCACATCAACATAAGAGCATCTATCATTATGCATTGATTAAAATCATAGTGATGCATCAGTTGGCGCAGCAGGGCATTACTTGGGAAGATTTCATCTCTCGTGATTACTTTGGAACATTACAGCCACCTCCTGAGATAGTTCATGATGAGGGAGGACCTTCACACAAGCCAGACATTCCCGAGATTGAGCATATAAGTGCTCCTCCATATGTGACATACCAGCGAGGCTACAGGGCCTTATTTGCATCTACATGAAGAGCACTATCTCCACCCAGGGTGGAAGGGGTTTCGTTGACTTCATCAGCATAGCGAGTGTTATCTCCACCTCGTGTGGAAGGGGCCTCGCTTTCGACAGCAGCACCGCAGGTACAGGATAAGGGCAAGAAGCCCAAGCATGAGGAGAGGCCTTCAGGTGAGCCATCATGTTTTGTTACTATTCATGATGATGAGACAGCTTCAAAATCAGAGAAGACCCAATATATCAGGTACCTAGAGCAGCGGAATAAATAGCTTGAGGACCAGCACGTGATCATAGAGCTACAGAGCATCCGTGAGAATCGCCAAACTGCCCAACATAGAGAAATTGAGTTCACCTCTCTAGAGCAACAGGTAAATGAGGATCGAGAGGCTAATCTCGAGAGGGTCAACATCTACTTGGAGGAAAAGCTAAAAAAGGCCAATAGAGACAATGCATTATTGAAACACATGGCTATGCATTACAAGGTCCGGAACCTAGTTTGCAAGGCGCGAATTAGGAGTCTTAAGGCAAAATTGAAGAAAGCGGTCAAGAAACAAAAAAGACAAAAGGAGCTTGATCGTCTTCGGATTTTGGCCGAAGCCTCTTTGGCTGAGCATAGTACTTGATTGGGGACCCCTAGCCCAAATTTCAAGGAATTTGGAAGAAAGTTTGTCAATTTTGAATTTTTGGCTTTAAAAAACAGGTTTTTTGGCTCAACGCGTAGCGCGCGACCCATAAGATTGAGAGGTCCAAATCACAAATGGTTTGCATTTTTGGATTTTTCATGATGAAATATACCTGCTTAGCTATTGCCAAGGCATTTCATCAAGGTTTGGGTCCCCAAAAGGTCAAAAAACATGCAAAAAATGACCTCACTGCCCCTTTTTTGACACACAGGAAGCAGCCTTGGGAGAATGCACTTTTAGAGGAGCAAATGGACATCAAATTGGAAAATTCCAGTTGGGTTGGAAAGTAGACATCTAGGGCTTTCCAACAAGACAATCTAAGCTCAATTTTGATGCAGGGAAGTGCCCCAAATGCAGGTGGAAAGGCGTGCAGCTCATAGGGCTCAGGTGCGCGGTGCATCAGGGTTTTTTTTGGCACAATTTTCATCTTCAGCTCAGGAAACGTAGCCAGTTTGACCAGTTTTGACTTGTGATGGGATTTTTCACCCTTCTTGATGTAATTAATGGAACTTTATGTTGACTTGACACTTATTTACCTATTCTAGATGATTCATTCATAAAATAGCAAACATTTAATGAATGAATTGGTTTCCTAGCTTATAGAGGCAAGTTGTTTTGACTGCCTAGATTGTAGTGCTTTATTTAGAATTGGTTGAAACAGCTCCTAGGATGATGAGCTCAACCCCTAGAGGAAAGGGAATGTGTTAGCTTGCCCATATTATGTATTTTCTTAGTCATTTTCAGGGTTGGACTCTTGGGAATAGCTTGATACACTATTGTACATATTTTATCTGCATTTTTGGCAAAGGATAGACCAGGGTTTTGCAGCACTATTTGGGATTCATTTGGCCTTATGTGTTGATGGTGTGTTTCTCTCAGTACTGGTAAGTTGTGTATGTGTACCACTTTCCCTATTTAATCTTCTGCAATTAAACAAATGAAGTGTTAAGGCAGAATCCATAAATTTGCTATGCTCTGCCTTTAAATTTGTTTAATTTTCCATGTTTTCTTCAGTTTAAGGAGAATCCTTGAGACTACCTTGCTCTCCTTAGCTCCTCACCTGTCAGGTCTATTCATTCAATCACTTTAAAGGCATCAACACAATCGCCTATCTTGCCCCAAGTAGACCTCTGCAAAAGCTGTGCCTCATCCCTGCACCCAAAATTGCCTTTCCCTTGAATTCAACAAAACTTCAAAAAATAAATTCCATAGTCCTTTTACTCCATACCTAGCCTAAAATTAGTCATCAATTCAGTCATCTCGAGCCTCTTTGATTACCTTTTGCCGAGATTGACCGGAGAGAGCCCTCTCCTGTCCTCGTAGGGCTAGCTACGAGGCTGAGCGTGGTTTGATGTAGCCTTGAGTCTTACCTTATTTCAGCCTAAGGTAGATTCGAGCGCTAACATAGTGGCGACCATACTGGGGATAAAATTGTTATTGTTTGCTGGTTGATGTGTTTGTTTCATGAGTCTTAGACGGAGTCTGAAGTTATGCCAGGTAGCCTTCGAAACGCTTTTGCTATGCATAAGCGAAAGTAGATAAACGTTGCTTCAGTCGATCTCCGGTGAGCTTGTGAAGGTAGCACTTCATTTGTAATTTACCCCAGTACACTTATTTGTTCTAGACCTTGGATGGTTGAGTCTAGAAAATTGATAGGCTGAAATTTATTGTGTCCCTTTGATTGTTCCGAACAATTCCACACTGGCTTCTAGAAGATACACGAGATTAAATCCTGATCCAGATCCACCTCCGGTATATGAGAATCCAAATCTGATTGCAAGAATACACCGACGAGAAAGTTCTATAATCCCTTTGTTTAAGTCTCATTCTTGTCCTGCAATTTTTGAGTATCTTGAAGAACTTGACTTTGACGAGAAATTTGAATTGTCGCTGTTTAAAACTCAATCCGAAAGTGCACTTGATTCTCTCGTTCCAAATCCTGACTTTGTTGCAGCTCTTAAAGTTGAAAAACATAATAAATTAATTGAAAATTTTATCTTGAGGCATCTTCAGAGTGACATTCAGGCTGCAAATCTCGCTGATTTCCTAGAAGCTGCAACTGCGAATATTGGATCTGCTGTCACGGCTTCCGCTTCGAAAAATCCCATCGAACCGCCTTTCATTCCCACTATTCCCCTGCAACCTATAATCACATATCAACAGTCCGCAGTGAATTCTCCTTCCTCATCTCACGTCACTTCTCCTCGACATACACCTCCTCATACTCCTCATACTTCGGTTACATCTACTCCACCAACTACTCCCAGACCAAATCCGCCTAGAGCAATGGCTGCTTGGTTTGCTCCTCTCGCTCTTCCTCAAGATTTGCATGATATGCCCGCGGATTATCAGAGTAAGATTCCTTTATTTGATGGCACTCCTCAAAGTGTGTCCGCTCAGCACCACATAGACAAAATGGAAAATTTTTGTGATTTATATGAGATTGATGAAGAGGATGTAACTATGCGATTGTTTTTGCAAACATTCGCGGGAGAGGTAAGAAAATGGTTCAGAGGCTTGGGAGCCAGAAGTATACCTACGTTGGCTGAACTTCAGAAATAGTTTCTAGATCGTTGGGAACTCAGAAAGGATCTGCTTCAGATCAATGCCGAGTACAATAATATCAAACGCAATCATGGTGAGTCTATCCAAGACTACATTATCAGGTTCAATACAGTTTATAATGCTATTCTGGATGATTTAAGACCATCTAGAAAATCAGCTCTTCTCAAATTCCTGGATGGTTTTGATCCGGAGATGGCTTATTCATTATGGGATAGAGATCCGCCTACTTTAGAAGATATGCAAAAGATTGCTGTTAATGTTGAGGCGAATCTGAATGACAAGAGAGCACGGTTGAAGGCAGAGAAAAGAGTGACTATAAAGGAAGAATCTACATCAGAACTGCCTTGGCTTCGTGAGATGGAAAAAATGTTCAAAAGAATGAACCTTGACAAATCAGAACCGCAGATTCGTAATCCAAATTACCGTGGCCAGCAACAACCTCAGTTCAGAATTAAGCAGCGTGAACAAAGAGTACAAGAGCCGGCAGCCCAGCAACCGATCAAGACTCCTCTTTTGCAGAATTTTGTGAGTCAAGATTCAGATGAAGATGTTGATGTAGTAGGGGACCAAAATCACTTCTTTACTCCTGATGATCTGCCCATTTACATCACTGAAGAAGAAGAGTATGGAGAAAGTTCAGGCGCCCAGCAAGATGAAGATTTTATCTTAGCTAATGATGCAGATTTAGATGATTACCAAAGAGGATATTTGAATACCTTGTCCACTCAACAGAAGCAGTATTCATTGAGAAACCGAGATGTGCCCATCAATTCGATTCAGAAAAGAAAAGAAGCTACAGCACCAAAGACGGATTCACCGATACCACAAAAGAAAGGAAAGGAGACAATTGATCCCACAACTAGCAAGATATTAGCAGCAGAAAGGACAAATCAGGCAAGTATAATCAAAGATAGGAGAGAAATTCCGGTCAAAGAAGTCGACAAAGTTTCAGCATTTAGTTTGGAAAATGAAATTTCCAAATTAAAAGTATCTATTCCTTTGACTGAAATCATGAAAAACAACAGCTACCGAGGTCAAGTCTCTAAAATTCTGAATTTTGATCCCATGTTTGACATGGTGAACATTGAAGATGATCAGCCAGAATTGATATTTGGGCCAGCATTGGATGGTGAGTCCCCTGATAGTGATGTTCCTCCCTTTTATATTAGTTTCAGATTGCATGAATATGTTTTGCACAATGCTATGTTCGATTCGGGTGCTTCGCACAATTTGATGCCAAAGGCGATCATGGAAAAGCTGGGGTTAGACATTACAAGGAAATATCATGATTTATATTCATTTGATTCCAGCCGTGTAAGATGTATCAGGCTCATCAAAGATTTGGTTGTTAGCTTAGACCAAATCCCAGCAAAGAATGTCTTGATGGATGTGGTTGTGGCGGACATTCCTCCACGTTTTGGTATGCTACTTTCAAGATCTTGGGGGGCTAAGTTGAAGGGTACTCTACAGTTAGACTTTTCTTATGCTACAATTCCAGTCTTCGGTCAAATGAGAAAGCTATATCGAGAGCAAAAGATGAAATACATGATAACCAGCAAAGAGAAGCCAATAAATCATCCTGTAAATTATGTACATACAGATTTGGAGTCGTTTGTTTTATTTGCTGATAGTTTTAATGATCTAGATAGTCAGTTAGTTCAGGCGGAAGATATACCAGAGATCACTGAAAATTTCAAAGAAGTTCTGCAAAAGGAAAGAGGAGAAAAGCAAGCTACTATGGAGCAATCAGCTGAAGATAAGGGGCAGCAAACATAAAAAACAGAGCTAACACAATTTCAACACTTGGAAAAAGATGAAGATGGTCTTTGGACCATGGATTTTGATGGCGCAGTAGGTAGTGATGGTGCTGGTATTGGTGTGTGGATTCGAAGTCCCTTTTCCGCTCAAGACAAAGTTCCAAGCAAGGTGAGAGTGTGTTCCTATAAACTAGCATTTGACTGTTCAAATAATGAGGTGGAATATGAGGCTCTCATTGTTGGCCTTAAGATTCTTAGAAAGCTTAAAGCGAAGAAGATTGTGGTCTATGGTGATTCTGAGTTGGTGATAAAGCAAGTTAAGGGTGAGTTTCAGGCCAAGCATCCTCGTATGAGGGCATATCGAAATGCAGTCTTAGATATTTTGAAGTTATTTTCTGATCATACCTTGACATGTGTGCCTCGCATACAAAATGGTGTTGTTGATGGACATGCTAAGGCAGCAAGTAATTTAAAAATTCCGATGAATTCTAGCAACAAGTTTGAGATTCATGTGAAACATCGTCCCACCGTTCCAGACAATCAGCGATGTTGGCAAGTCTTTCAAGATGATGAAGAGATCAATCAGTTTCTGCAAAATAAGGGTAAGTTCAAAGATACCTCAATAGATACTGAACATGATGATGCTAGTGATAATATACAAGTAAATCAAATGGACGTGCTGCAACTTAAAGACAACATTATTCCTAAGGGATTGATTCCTTTAGAGGAGCTGTTTGACCAAGATGATGTGGCCCGCAAACCAACATTAAGACCGATTGAAAAAGGTGTTGAAGAGGTAAAAATTGGGACAGCTGAGAATCCCAAGCGAGTAAAGCTATCAAAGTCATTGTTACCAAAGGTAAAAGCAGACTATATGAAATTGTTGTCTTTATTTTCTGATGTTTTTGCATGGGATTACTCAAATCTAAAAACATATGAGACAAATATCATTTAGCATACTATTCCTATTAAGCCAAATCAGAAGCCTTTTCGTCAAAAGTTGAGGAGAACCAATCCGAAGCTGCTGCCATCAATTGAAAAAGAGGTAAACAGATTGTATAAGTTAGGAATCATTGTGCCTATCCAATTTTCAGATTGGATATCAAACTTGGTACCGGTAAGGAAGAAAATAGGTGAGATCCGTTTATGTATTGACTTCAGAAATTTGAATAAGGTGTCCTTAAAAGACAATTATCTGCTGCCCAAAATGGACCATATATTGCAGCGAGTAGTTGGAGCATCAAGGATGTCACTACTCGATGGCTATTCAGGATACAATCAGATTTTAGTACATGAAGATGACCGTGACAAGACAGCATTCACCACTCCATGGGGAACATTTCATTATGCAAAGATGCTATTTGGTTTGAAAAATGCAGGAGCCACCTTTCAGCGCGAAATGGACATGGATTTCGCCAATGAGAAAGATGTATTTTTAGTTGTTTATCTTGATGACTTAACCGTGTTTTCAAATTCTGATGAGGAACATTTGTATCATTTGAAATTTTTTTTCCAAAAGTGCAGAAAATATGGCATTTCACTAAATCCGAAAAAGAGTCTTTTCGCCATGGATGAGGACAAACTTCTTCGCCACATCATATCTAAAGATGGCATCCGTATTGACCCTTCACGTGTTGAAGCCATTCAGCAAATTGAACAACCCCGGAACAAGAATGAAATACAGTCCTTCAATGGTAAACTGAAATTTCTGCGTCGCTTCATTCCAAATCTAGCAGAGCATCTTAGAGAAATCACAAGCATGCTGAAAAAGGACAGTCAGGTAAAGTGGACCGAAGGGGCGGTGAAATCATTTAATTTAGTGAAATTAGCTCTTTCTGCAGCTCCTATTTTGATCAGCCCAGACTACACTCAGGATTTTATTTTGTTCTCATTTTCTTCCGGGCACTCTTTGGCAGTTGTATTAATGCAGAAGAGGGAAGGTGTTGAAAAGCCCATTGCTTTTTTCAGTCGGATTATAAGAGATGGAGCATTGAAATATAACATCATTGAGAAGCAAGCACTTGTGCTTGTAAAGGCCTTGAAAGATTTCCGTGTGTATATATTGCATTCCCATATTCTAGCTTATGTTCCTAATGCAGCAGTTAAAGATATTTTAGTACAGGCAGATCCAGAAGGCAGGCGGGGTAAGTGGATTGCTGCGTTGTTAGAGTATGATGTGGAGATTAAACCAACCAAGCTGATCAAAGGTCAAGGACTCGCCAAGTTAATGGTTGAAACGAATTTGCAAGTTCTAGACATAAATTTGATTGCTGCCATGTCTGATGAAGATGCAGAGAATTCATCCGTCCAGGTATCTGAAATGTTTCTTTCTTCTCCTTGGTATGCTGACATTTTATATGTACTTCAACATTTGTCTTCACCTCCTGGAATACCTAGAAACAAAAGTAGAACATTGAAATTGAAAGCTGCAAAATTCTGCATACTAAATTCTGCATTGTATTGGAAAGATCCTGGTGGAATGTTATTGAATTGTTTGGTAGAGACATAGAAAATTTTAGGGGCGAATGTTCGCCCTTTGGCGAAATTAAGGGGTTTTAAATTTTGAGTGGGCGAATATTTTGTATCATAGTACATTTTTACAAATCACCTCAAATAGCCCACCTTATTTTAAGGGGGAGGGTAAAAAAGGTAAATTTAGCCCTTGAAATTAGGAGTTACAAGCTTCCATTCGCCCATTTTCAAGAATAGGTTTTATTTAAGTGAATCCATTCGCCCATTTTCAAGAATAGTTTTATTTAAGTGAATCCTATGGGCCAAATACCATATTTATAAAAGAGGTATGGTAAATTAATAAAATTATAAATAAATGAGAGGTATGGTAAATAAATAAAACATTTTTTATATTTACTCCATAAGTCACCTTATATACATGCAAGGGTGTAAACAAATAAAAATATAAGTAAAGTGGAGGTATGGTAAATAAATAAAATGTATTTTTATACTTACTCAAAAGGTATGGTAAATAAATAAAAATATAAATAAACTAGACATATGGTAAATAAATAAAACCTCTTTTTATATTTAGTCCACAACCCTCGTTTTATTTATGAAGGCTCAAGAAAGAGGTTTTATTTAAGTGAATCCTATGGGCCAAATACCATATTTGTAAAAGAGGTATGGTAAATTAATAAAAATATAAATAAATGAGAGGTATGGTAAACAAATAAAACAATTTTTTATATTTACTCCATAAGTCACCTTATATCTACAAACACTCAAAAAATGCGTTATATTTAGGTGAAACCTATGGGCAAAATACTATGGGACAAATACCATGGACTAGATTGTTATTAATACCATGCAAAAAAACATTATTAACCCTAATATTAGTATTAATAAAAATAAAAATGGCACATGGTATTGACCCATGGTATTCACCAAAATGGCACATGGTATTAACCCATGGTATTCACCTGGAATATAGCCTATTTAAATGGGGGAATTAAACCAGCATAGATCTATCTTTACTCTGGATCTACTAACCCCCGAGAGGTATCAAATATCCTGATATGCAAACTAGCATAGAGTGAAAAAATATTTGATCCCTCTCAGGGCTTGTGGATCAAGAGTAAAAATGGATGTTGTAATTTAATGTATGTTAAACATTTTAGCTTGGTTAAAATATAAAATAAAATAAAAATAAACTATTAATTTTATTATTTTTTATAAATTACTAATAGTAATTTTTAAGCTCCAGGTTTATGATAACCCATGGTAATACCAAGATCTTACAAGATTTTGTAATTGAGTAAAATATTTTATAAATTACTAATAGTAATTTTTAAAGTCGAGGTTTATGATAACCCATGGTAATACCAAGATCTTACAAGATTTTGTAATTGAGTAAAATATTCGCCATGCCTGGTGAGAGATTCGCCAAAAAATTATATATACATATTATATTATTCATAAAATCGCCTTCCATTTTTCCTATATACCATGGAGATTCGCTCATTTATTATAGATATAAATTTAGGGGGGGTTCTTAAAATTTTCCCTGGGTAGAGAAGGAAGCCAAAAGAGTTGTGGAAGACTTTCATAGAGGTGACTGTGGAGGCCATATGTTTTGGAAAACCACAGCGAACAAGATTCTAAGGGCAGGTTATTATTGGCCTTCATTATTTTCAGATTTATATAAGGCTGTTAAAAATTGTCATGAATGCCAAATTTTTGAAGGGAAGCAGAAACTACAGCCTTTGCCTCTCAAACCAATTGAAGTCAGCGCACCTTTTCAGCAGTGGGGATTGGATTTCATCGGGGAAATTCATCCGGCATCATTAGGACAGCATCGATGGATATTGACAGCCACAGACTACTTCACAAAATGGATTGAAGCAATTCCTACTTGACAAGCCACGGATGCGGTAATTATCTCTTTTCTTGAAACCAATATTTTGTCACGTTTTGGATGCCCAAGTAAGTTAATCACAGATAATGCAGCAGCATTTAAGTAAAAAAGGATGGTTGAATTTTGTTATAAGTACAATATCAGCTTGGGACATTCAACCGCATACCATCCTCAATGAAATGGATTGGCGGAGTCATCTAATAAATCTTTGGTCAATATCATTAAGAAATTGTTGGAAATCAGTAAAAAGGGCTGGCACAAGGAGTTGATAAATGCACTATGGGCTGATAGGGTGAGTCAGAAAAAGTCTATTGGCATGTATCCTTTCGAGTTGGTGTTCGAAACAGACACGGTTTTTCCAACTTCCCTTGCTAGCCCGATAGTCAAATTGCTTCAAGAAGTGGGTAGTGAGGAAGATCCTATGCAGAGAAGGATTAATCAGATGATTCATTTACAGCAGACACGGGAGGAGGTATTTCAAAACACTTGCAAGTTGCAGGAGCACATCAAAAAGATTTATGACCGGAAAGCAAAGGCAGACACATTTCAGCTAGATGAGGTAGTTTAGAGATGGGATGCTCAACATGAAGACAAGGGAAAGCATGGCAAATTTGAAAATTTATGGAAGGGTCCTTACCAGATTGCAACATATCGTGGCCAAAACGCTTTCCTTCTCAAAGAAATGAATGGAGATGAATGTCCTGGAGGGCCGATTAATGGTCGGCTGTTAAAGAGATACTACTTCTAAGTATTTTCTGCTCATTTCATCATCATTGTACATATCATTTTACTTTTATTCTATTGCACATGTAAACTAACTTATCATCTTCAGTCTGGGGCCCGAGGTGAAGGCTATAATTATGAAAATGAAGGTTAGTTAGTCTAAGTTTGTCAAGTCAGTTTTCTAAATCTTTTAGTTTTGAGTCTAGTTTGGTCAAAGCGGTTTTGGTTTTTCAGTCAAATTCTCAAGATTTTGTGTCGGAATAATGACTCCATCGCCCAATGGATGAAGGCACTATCTAGCTCTTATAGAGATCTGCGGTTCTTGGCATCTCCAAGGAGCTACCATCCCCATTGGAGCCAATGTTAGAGTCTGTCTAGTTATCCCTCCGTTAGAGATCAAAGCTCTTTTGCATTTCATGATTAGGTGTCCCATCAGTTTTGATCAGTTGCATTTCGTTAGGCATGCCATAACTCTGATGGAGCGGGTTGTGTCACTCATTCCCCTCGTGCCTGGCACTGCTGGTTCAGGCCTGTTTATTAAAATAAGTCTTCAAAGGTCATTTACAATCACGTTTTAACTTTTGAGGTCTTAGGTCTAGGGTTGAGTCAATTTTGCCTTGAAAAGTCTTAGAAGACCAGCAGGCCAGAGGGATGTCTTTGATAGATCATCACTTCAATAATTCTCATCATTCTACAGCTGAATTAGGACTTCTCTTCAAAACTCTGTTTTGAAGATAAGTCGCCATCTCATTTTTGTAAAAATTCTCAAAATTTTCAGTTCTTCAATCGTTCAAGTGCAGCCTTGGTCTCCTTTTCTAGAGCATATCAGAGTTATCCCTGCAAAAAATTATCAGAGAAAATCATTATTTCAACCAATTTTAAAAGGGGAAACCAAAAAGGACAGAGCCTATTAATTTTGAAAAAGTGTCAACAACCAAACATAAGAAAATGGGTTTTGGGTTAAGCAAAAATCAACAAGGAGTCTATATGAAGATATTTCTCCTCTTTTGCAACTCATTCCACATTCCAAGAGCAAAGAACATTGTTCTTAGGCGATTTTGTGAGTTTGTGAGCAAATTGGGCCGTTTCCATGGCACGCGGCGCATCAGGTTGGACGCACGGCGCATCAGTGGCGCGCGGTGCATCAGGCGACAAATTCTGGTGCTATCTTACACGCGCACGGTGCATCAAGAGCGCACAGCGCGTTGGGTGAGGCACGTAGCACATTGAAGTTTATGCCCTGACTTTGTCCAAAACACACTCAAACACCTCTTCTCACACATCAAATCACAGGTAGGATTTTATCCATGGCTCATTCTTGGTTTTGAAAGGTTTATGTAAAGAAATTATGCTATATTTGCCATGAGAAAACCAAGTGTAAAAACCCTCCTTGTCCATTAATTTGCTGTAAGGATTTAAATGCCAAGATTGCTGTTGGGTTTTCAAAAATAAATGTTGCCAAGGTTTTCCTATTTCCTTTGTTTCCCATCCCCTATATTCACCAATATTTTCCCCAATAATTCCTCATAGAACCCTACATTATCCTCCCTCAAATCCTAAACCCTCCCTTCTACTACGAACATATATTCCCTACCTCATCCCAAACCCTAAAACTTCAAGATTTCCATGCCCCTTCCCTTCCCTAAATTCCTTGTTTTATTTCCATTTTCCCCATTTCCCTAATGTTTCCCCTTTCTTAACAATTCCCTTGTATATTTGTGTCCCCTTGGTCACAGCATTTTGAGAAAAAGAAAAAGTCTACAGTCAATTTTGCACACAGTTGTATATCAGCATATATATATTCCAGCTACCTTGTTTTTAAAGAACATGTCAGAGACCAAGTCAGTATATGAGCAGGATTATGATAATGACTCTACATCAGAGGTAAATGTACCTAATGTGCCACGGAGGTATCACAAAGGTGGCAAAAGTGGACAGCATGTTAGGGAGGAGCCTACCTCTTTGGCTCAATTGCAAGCCTGTCCACTTGCAATGGACTGTTTTCAGTATCAATCATGTTTTGAATACTATGAGCGGATCTCACAAATCCAGCATCATCGGGAACTAGTCCGTTTATTTGTTCTACATTTGCAGGATGGTCATGTAAACCTTTCCGGAGTGAATTTCACCTTGTCACCCGAGACTATTGCTCAGGCCACTGGGATACCAAATCTAGGGGAGGAATGGAGTAAACGCCAGTAGTTAGACAGATTCTACTATGAGCCATATATCAAGCCCGGTTATATAAGACATTTAAGTGTAGTTTTTCCTTTGATATTCCTAAAGTATGAGTATGCACCATTGATGAAACTCATCATCCGATATTTCAGTTGCGAGGGCAGATTCTCACGACTCTATGCGTACCATGTTCGTTTGTTGATGCATTTCACAAGGATAGTTATGATGAACATTCCGTTTTTCATGTGTCGCAACATAGAAAGGATGGTGCCTTTAGTACAAAGGAAGAGCCCAGCACATCAGCATAAGAGCATCTATCATTATGCATTGATTAAAATCGTAGTGATGCATCAGCTGCCACAGCAGGGCATTACTTGGGAAGATTTCATCTCTTGTGATTACTTTGCAGCATTACAGCCACCTCCCGAGATAGTTCATGATGAGGGAGGACCTTCACACCAGCCAGACATTCCCGAGACTAAGCATATAAGTGCTCCTCCATATGTGACATACCAGCGAGGTTACAGGGCCTTATTTGCATCTACACGACGAGTACTATCTCCACCGGGGTGGAAGGGGTCTCGTTGACTTCATCAGCACAGCGAGTGTTATCTCCACCTCGTGTGGAAGGGGCCTCGCTTTCGACAACAGCACCGTAGGTACAGGATAAGGGCAAGAAGCCCAAGCATGAGGAGAGGCCTTCAGGTGAGCCATCAGGTTTTGTTACTATTCATGATGATGAGACAGCTTCAGAATCAGAGAAGACCCAATATAACAGGTATCTAGAGTAGCGGAATAAACAGCTTGAGGACCAGCACGTGATCATAGAGCTACAGAGCATCCGTGAGAATCGCCAAACTGCCCAACATAGAGAAATTGAGTTCACCTCTCTAGAGAAACAGGTAAATGAGGATCGAGAGGCTAATCTCGAGAGGGTCAACATCTACTTGGAGGAAAAGCTGAAAAAGGCCAATAGAGACAATGGATTATTGAAACACATGGCTATGCATTACAAGGTCCAGAACCTAGTTTGCAAGGCGCGAATTAGGAGTCTTAAGGCAAAATTGAAGAAAGCGGTCAAGAAACAAAAAAGACAAAAGGAGATTGATCGTCTTCAGATTTTGGCCGAAGCGTCTTTGGCTGAGCATAGTACTTGATTGGGGACCCCCAGCCCAAATTTCAAGGAATTTGGAAGAATTTTTTTGCAATTTTGAATTTTTGGCTCTAAAAAACAGGTTTTTTGGCTCAACGCGTAGCGCGCAGCGCGCGACCCATAAGATTGAGAGGTCCAAATCACAAATGGTTTGTATTTTTGGATTTTTCATGATGAAATATACCTGCTCAGCTATTGCCAAGGCATTTCATCAAGGTTTGGGTCCCCAAAAGGTCAAAAAACATGCAAAAAATGACCTCACTGCCCCTTTTTGGACACACGGGAAGCAGCCTTGGGAGAATGCACTTTTAGAGGGGCAAATGGGCATCAAATTGGAAAATTACACTTGGGTTGGAAAGTAGACATCCAGGGCTTTCCAACAAGCCAACCTGAGCTCAATTTGGATGCCGGGAAGTGCCCCAAATGCAGGTGGAAAGGCGCGTGGCGCATAGGGCTCAGGCGCGCGGCGCATCAGGGTTTTTTGGCACAATTTTCATCTTCAGCTCAGGAAACGTAGCCAGTTTGACCAGTTTTGACTTGTGATGGGATTTTTCACCCTTCTTGATGTAATTAATGGAACTTTATGTTGACTTGACACTTATTTACCTATTCTAGATGATTCATTCATAAAATAGCAAAAATTTAATGAATGAATTGGTTTCCTAGCTTATAGAGGCAAGTTGTTTTGACTGCCTAGATTGTAGTGCTTTGTTTAGAATTGGTTGAAACAACTCCTAGGATGATGAGCTCGACCCCTAGAGGCAAGGGAATGTGTTAGCTTGCCTATATTATGTATTTTCTTAGTCATTTTCAGGGTTGGACTCTTGGGAATAGCTTGATACACTATTGTACATATTTTACCTGCATTTTTGGCAAAGGATAGACTAGGGTTTTGCAACACTATTTGGGATTCATGTGGCCTTATGTGTTGATGGTGTGTTTCTCTCAGTACTTGTAATTTGTGTATGTGTACCACTTTCCTTATTTAATCTTCTGCAATTAAACAAATGAAGTGTTAAGGTAGAATCCATAAATTTGCTATGCTCTACCTTTAAATTTGTTTAATTTTCCATGTTTTCTTCAGTTTAAGGAGAATCCTTGAGACTACCTTGCTCTCCTTAGCTCCTCACCTGTCAGGTCTATTCATTCAATCTCTTTAAAGGCATCAAAACAATCGCCTATATTGCCCCAAGTAGACCTCTGCAAAAGCTGTGCCTCATCCCTGCACCCAAAATTGCCTTTCCCTTGAATTCAACAAAACTTCAAAAAATAAATTCCATAGTCCTTGTACTTCATACCTAGCCTAAAATTAGTCATCAATTCAGTCATCTCGAGCCTCTTTGATTACCTTTTGCCGAGATTGACCAGAGAGAGCCCTCTCCTGTCCTCGTAGGGCTAGCTACGAGGCTGAGCGTGGTTTGATGTAGTCTTGAGTCTTACCTTATTTCAGCCTAAGGTAGATTCGAGCGCTAACACCAAATACAAAGGAGAAATTGTCACTATGTCAACACAAAAAAAAGGAAAGACTCTCAGCATAAAAACAAAGACTTTCAACACAAAATCCATATAGCAATAGATCAATAGAATGAATACCTCTGCTAGATGCAGCACTCTAGACGTGTTACCTGTAAATCTCTTTTATCTTAACCATATACAGATATTTCCATAACACCAGCTGGTTCTGGTTAAATCCATGTAAACAGATAATACCCATGTGCTCATTCCTGAAGGAGGAAAATTTGCTTAACGGATATGCATTAGATACATGTTAAAAGCACCAGCCGCATCTTTACTCTTGGTCCTCTTTAACGTATTAGGAGATCCAAAGACTTGCCAGAACATAAGAGTCTCATCTCCTGCAGCCGATGCAACAGTGTACCCATCTAGACTCTGAAAATACAAAACAAAGGAACAACTGTTAGCAAAAAGGCTAAGATTGTCAGCACAAACCCATTTAGTGATAGATCAATAGAATGAATACCTCTACCAGATGCAATAATCTAGATGTGTGACCAGTAAGCTCTTCTATCTTAACCATAGATTGATATTTCCATAAGGTCAGTTGGTTCTGGCTAAATCCATGTGAACTCAATAGCTCAAGATCATGCTTATTCCATAATAATGAGAAAACTTGAGAGTGAGTGTTAATGGTATTTATGCAAGCTCCTATATCAGTATTCCAAAACTTAATGCAACAGTCAGCACTACCAACACCAGATGCCAAAATATTGCTCTGGAAAGGGAACCATGCCAAGGCTTTTACTGCAGCACAATGCTCATCAAGTCGATGAAGATACTAAGTTGCAACATTAGAGGATGACATGATCCTGTCCCATACATGAAGTAAATTCTCATTCAGCCTAGTTGCAAGTTGACGGCCAGACATAGTCCCTTTCAAACCACATGCTTCTTGTACATGTCCTCTCAGTGGTTTTCATTGAAAAAACATTACCAATTGAATGAGATTGCATCTAGAAACAAATAATGAAATTGAAAATATGAGAGAAAAAATTAATTTAATCCTGTCTATTAGATGCATAAACCCATTGGTGTACAACAAAATTAGTCAAGCTAACACTAATATGTCTTCCATCAGGTGCCCATTTAACATTGCTTATTTGACCAACATCATCATCAACTTTCAAGAGCTTAGGAGTTGTGCACTTGGAGGCATTCCATAAATCAACCGTATTGTTGGGGGCTATCGATAAAACATTATTGGCACTCTAGTCCAATAGGAGGCTAGCTAAGCTCTGAGCCAGGCCTGAAAATCCTGGAGATAGGCAGTTTATTCTTATTTGTACGGAAGCTTATTAATGGAAGCAAAGGTAGTTAGTTTATGCCAAAAACTATGTAAGTGATTTGTGTTGAATGAGTTTATGTAACATGTTGTTACAGTATTTTGATTGCTTAGTTTGTACAAGATTTGACAACGAAATTGTGGGTAATTTGAGGCAATTAACTATATTGATTATGCTTTGTAATTGGTTTTGGTTCATGCTTGAAAATGAATCCCAATTGATATAAATAAGGGTGATTATGTGTGTATGTGTTTGGACTCTATACAGAAGATAGAGTATGAGAATAATCATATGGTAAAACGTTTTGCGCGAATGCTGGAAGAATTTTGATTTAGATAAGTAGAGGGTGTGTATTGTTTGTGGGAGAAATAGGAAAACATCAACAATTTTCCTAAATGTTATCATCAATTAGGACTAAACTATTACTAAACAAAGAAACTAAGCTATTGTAGAACAATTACATGGAATGAGACTACAGGGAAACAAAGATAATTGAACGATCTCATAATACGTGGGAAACCATCCTCCACATAAGATTTCTAGCGCTTAAAAAAAAACACAATTAGTTGATGGAACATTGATTTATTGGAGAAGCCATCGGCAAATATCCTTAGAGGTTCCAAACCATTTGGTTGGGGGAAATTCAGGTAGATTGGACCCTCAAAACAACAAATAAGAAAAACATTAGTTTTCTACACAACCAAAACCCTATGATAATCTACACTTATCAGCCTCAGATTTTTCTTTTTCAGAATACGCAGGAAATACATTTTGAAAATTGCATGTACATTCTCTGAAACTTTTGATTGCATAGAAATGAGAATCCTGAAATAAAACCTAGAAATTAAACTCAGAAAATAGCAAGGAAAATAAAGAAACTCTAGAATTGGAGATCTGAAATATTAGTTTGAATAACCCCTTGAAACCAGAAAATATTCAGAGAATCAGATTCTGAAGCAGGTTGGAGCAATTTAGGAAAATTAGTAAACACTAAAAATAGCAAATGAGAAAAACATTAGTTTTCCATACAACCAAAAGCCTATGATAATCAACACTCTGAATCCTCAGACTTTGCTCTTCAAGAATACACAAAAAAATCACTCTCAAATAACACATATACATTTTCCAAGCCTTTTGATTTCATAAGAGCAAGAATCCTGAAAGAAAACCTAGAAATTAAACTCACAAATTAACCAAGAAAGTAAAATTAGAATTGGACATCTGAAAAACTAATGCTAACAATCCCTCGAAACATTAACTTTCCCCTCACCCAAAATATACTTGGAAACTAAACCCACAGAAACCACATAAGTTTTGATTGGGCATCTGAAAATTTAGTTCTAATAACCCCTCAAAACTAGAAACCCTTGACCGTATGCACTCAAATATTTATAGTAAAACTTTTAATATAAATTCATCAGGAAATTTTTTTAGAAATACTAAACTGTCAAACCCTACGAAGGACCTAAGAAGACAATGAAAACAAAACCTGTAGCACTACAAATGTGCCCAGAAAAGCATCAATTAAATTAAAAGAAAACCATATAATTTGGGCACCCAAGAAAATAATTAAGTTAACCATTAAACATGAAAAACAAAATGTCTAAACTTTAAATACAATCCAATGAGCATATTGTCTCAGATATGGAAACCTTAACCAGAACCCAAAAAAATTCATTAAAAATATGTCCTTCAACAATATCCAGAACACAAGAAGTCCAATTAGGAGCAATGGAATAAGAGAACTATATTCTTTTGAAGAAATTAGGTCCAAAACTAAGCAAATACCAAAAATAAAGAAGCCCTAAATTGGGTGAATGAACGATATAAATGAAAAAAACACTCGAATCTAGTATTGAAAAGAAAAGCTTCGAAAACCTTTTAATTCAATCACTCAAAGAAGGCACCTCTTAAAAATCTGTCCAAATGGATTGCAAGAAACCTTGAAAATTTTCATAAAAGTCTCAAATTTCATGCCCCAAAATATCCATTAAAAATAAGCGAAAGATTATTAAACAATTCCAATATTTCAAAAACCCTGAGATAGAATGCATCAAATAGGCCAGCAGTCCACAAACCGTGCAAACTGTCCCAGAAAGCCCCAATCGCAGGTCCACAAGAGAAAATCTAGAAGGTAAATACAGAGAAAACTTGAAACCCTAATTAAATGGGTTTCTTGAGAGATAGCAAGCCGCTGAATCCTGAAACATAGTAACAACAAGTGTGAGGTTGTTACTATGTTTGGGTTCAAGCTTGTTGTGTATTCCATGTGATCCTATTCTGATTCATTTGAGTGAGCTTCAAGCTATTTTCATAGTCTTTCAAGGCTTGGATTTGGAATTTGAGGAAGTGGATGTGTGGTATTTTTTGTTTTTGTAGTGTCTTATGCATACTTAGTAATATGGAGAGCATTTTGTTGTTTTAATAGTTTTCATTATTTGTAAATTTATGATTATTTTGATCTTAATATTTGTGTGCAAATTCATGTTGGGAGCTTTAGCTGCACTTGTTGCCCATTCATTGCTTCAACTTATGCTATATGGGTTGAAAATGGTGAAGAGGAAATTTACTATTCCCAGTAGGAATTCATGGCAGGTTGTTTTTTTTTTTTTGCAGGAAATTTGGTATCCTTCAAAATTTGTTTTCTTACTTTTGAAAATTCATGTTATTAAAGACACGATTTAGACATAGTCACAAACACGAATATATGTCATTGCAGGTTGGTTTTATTTTGTAGGACATTTTGTATCCCTCAAGAGTTGTATTCTTACTTTCGAAAATTCATGTTATTAAAGACATGATTTAGACATAGTCACAAAGACAAATATATGTCATTGAAGACCTCTTAGACATAGTCACAAAGACAAATATATGTCATTGAAGACCTCTTTTCCAGGATGGAAAGGGATAACCTTCCTTCACACATATAAATATCATTGAAGTCTTTGTTGCTCAACAAGAAAAGGGATAACATTCATGTCTCTCACACATATATTATTTCAAGGCCTCCTCCTCAACAAGGAATTAGAGAACCTTCATTAATTTGGCTACCTAAACTTTTGAGTGAAAGGATGGACTTATTCGTTAGAGATAGGTAAAATATCAATGTAAGAAATTTCTTCTTCTAGCTTCTCACCTACGTAGCTACTTAAGCAGTCATTTAGACTTACAAAAGGAGTACGAGTGGAAAATATACTGTTTGAGCCAATACTCTCCTTTAAAGGAGTGAAACATTTGTCTTCTGAATCTATACCCGTAAGACCTTTCTCCCCATTCACAGCCACATTTCCACATGACATATCTCCAGTGGCATCCAATGGACGAAGAACAAGTAGTGCCTCTTGAATTGGATTGTACCTAGATCCATCAATGGGAGACACAATTTTTGGATTGCATGAATTAAATTGTCGCTTAGGCATGAACCCATTAGCGGTTTTGGACAAAACCCTTCCAGCAGCATCTCTTGCTTTTGTTCTGAGAAACAGTGTTCCTAGAAGCCTTTGAATTAAGGTTTGTAGAATTCTCTTTTAATGGACGTTCACCTGATCTTCCACGAGACGTTACAGATTTTGGAGCCACCGGAATTTTAACACTGCTATTTGTGGATGAACCTTCAGATTTCGGACCCGCCTGCATTTTGACACTGCTCCTTGTGGATGCACTTTCACATTTAGGACCTACCGGCATTTTAACACTGCACCGTGTGGATGAACTTTCAGATTTAACACTGCGCTGTGTAAATGAACTTTCAGATTTAACACTGCGCTGTGTGAATGAATTTTCAGATTTAGCACTGTGCTGTGTGTATGAACATTCAGATATAACACTGCTCTGTGTGGATGAAGTTTCAGATTTCGGACCCACCTGCACCTTGAGACTGCTGTGTGTGAATCGACTTTCAGATTTGGAACCCACTGGCATTTTAACACTGCTCTTTGTCGATAAAGTTGGCAATCTAGCTTTCGGTACTTTCAACTTTGTCTCTTGAGCAACTGCCATGTTGTTATCGGGACAGCCTTGTGCTTTTACCCTCAACTAAAACTAATAAATCCGATGATCGATGAAACTCAACTTATTTATCTCACTGCTTCGCGACAATTCTCGGAGACCTTTTTGCTCCTTTGTTTGTGATTTCACGGCTGCACAATGATGTAGATATAGCAAACATATGAAATTAGTGTATCCTTAAAATCAAGCTAATAGGCTAACTGAATAATACTTAAAATACTTTTATAACCAAAGAATCTGCAACCGTGTCACCTCCTCCTTTTTATCATGTGTGTTTACTTAAAATATTGATATCTTTTAAGCATTGTGATAATTAGATTGCATTATTAAATGGGTAATTGTATTCCTGGATTTTATGGCACATCACAACGTTGTGCCATTTTTCATATATTGCATGTAGGGGTTATTAGCAAGTTAGTGCAAGGCTTTTTTTACAACTTATAATGGGCGTATGTAATGATGCATAATAATAGAAAAATATTAATAAAATAAAATATTTTAATATTAATTTTAAATAAGATATTTCTATATTTATATATAAAGATTAAATTGATATCATATATTTCAACATAATATTAATTTTGTTTCTTTTAATATTGGTTTTCAATCAAATATTTTTAGGTTAACTTTATTTTATTTATAAAGGAAAAAATAGTTAGAAATGGAATTTCTCAATCAAAATAAAATGTTTCTCTTGGCTTGTGCTCCCTAATATAATATTGACTTGGGATACATTCAGAAAGCCAGGTTTCCAAGGGCCAGGAAGATGCCACCTGAGTAAATGTAAATCTGCATGAGAGGACATTAATCATCTCCCCATTCTATGTCCTTTTGTCTCCTCTATCTGGAAAAATGTGATCTGAATGACCAATCCCTTTGCATCCTAGGACCACTATGACATCCTTTTCTGCCTTGGTTGTTGGCCTAAGGACCACCCACACCACCTACCTTTGGCCTTTTTCATCATATGGGGAATTTGGATAACTAGAAATGGCATTACTTTTCAGAATATCCCTCCCAACATCTGGCAAACCAGCTGCAACATTTTCACTTTCTATCTAGAATTCTCTTGTGACAAACAATCGATTCCCAAAATCCCTTCTCCTCTTAGCAACATTTGGTCTTCCTTCCCAGTGGGTTTCATATGACTCTTGTGGATGCAGAATGGTTATCTACCTAAGTTCTGAGAGACACTATAGGTTCCACTTGCACTGCGGTTCCAGAACTAATTCTCAAGCAAAATTCCTTGCTCTTTGGGGGGTCCTATTTTGTGCATCTCAATTTGGAATCTCATCTCTTACTATCTTTGGGGACTCGAAATCCATCATAGATTGGGCAAACAATAGAGGCTCTTTGAATTTTTTTTAAGCTTGAAATTAAAAACAAATTGGTGCGAGTACTGCATAATGTGTTTCTAAGTTGGAGTTGACATGTTTTTGGTGTGAGTAATGTGTTTTTATCTTGGAATTAACAAGTTTTCAATGTGAGTTATGTGTTACAGTCTATTTTTGTTTCAGAATTGTTTATAATATTGTTATTTCTGGACTATTTCTATCGAGGGAGAAAAAATATCAATGCAATAAGTCTCTTCTTCTAGCTTGGAATTGACATGTTTTTGGTGTGAATTATGTATAAGAGACTTTCTGTTTTAGAAATGTTAAAAACAATGGTTATTTATGGACCTATTCTGTTCAGGGAGATAAAATCATCAATGCAATAAGTTTATTTGTCTAAGTCTCTTCATACAAATATTTGGAGTGATTAATCTGCTTCTAGCTTGGAATTGATGAAATTTTTGTGTGAGTAATGTGTTTCTATCATGGAATTGACAAGTTTTTGGTGTGAGTTAGTGTTATGAGACTATTTTTATCACCGGTATGGAGAAAGAAACTTTTGTGATGTTATCATAACATAATCCTATAGCATGATGTTATGTGATTCACAATTTCCATTTATTATAAGTTTAGTCTTTTAATTTTCATAAGGTTTAGATACTCTACACTCAATCTTGTTAATATTAGTGTATCTCTCATGATCCAAAGCAATCCTAAAATATATATGGTGAAATGTATATTTTATTTTTAAATCCAATAATATTTATTAGATCATTTAAATCATAACATAAATGATATTAATGAATCTATTTTTAAGTTTTCATTGATAACATTCAATAGTTTTACTATGTTGGTCATCTTATATGTCCAATAAGATTTCTTTAGTCATATATCATATATACAAATGCTATGGCATGTCAGAGTCAAGGACTTTTGATTTCAGGTTCCTAAGCTTTTATTGTTAGCGTTCCATGAAATTTCCAAACAATATTCAAGATTTAATAAGTCATTTACATGTCATGGTTATTTTGTTTTTTAACATGTGATAAATATGTAAAAAAAATTAACATAATTATGTTATTGTAAGTTAATTTTTTTAATCAAATCTTTATTGATGTAGAGTTAATTTATTACGAGAATATCACTTTTTAAGAGAACATTTTTAAACCTAACATTTCTAAAACCCAAAAAAATACCAAGAGTAAAAATAAATCCAAATTCCAACCATACTCTTACTTATAATAATAATATATAAACACCTATAATAATATAATAATACAGAGCCTAAAAACGTATTCAGGCCTGTTTCGAAAGCATGAGGAAAGGCAGCGTTTGCTATGTCCGATTTAGATGGAGTTTTCAACATTTACTCTACAAAAATTAAATAGAGTCTTCAATCTGTATGGAAAATACAACAGATTATGTTGAAAATATAATTTCAACTGCGATCGCCGATATCGCATCGGCAAAGTCGAAGTGAAGGAATTATAAAGGAGCTTTTGTGTTTCCGACGAGCGATCGCCGATATCGCAATCGGCACATCGCTATCGGCAATATCATAGGGTCGGGGTCTTTAACATGAGTAAAGTTGCGATGCGATGGACCGGACCCGACAACATTTTAAATAATTTTTGATAAACTTTCAAGTCCGCGCTCAGGGCTTCCGATATCATTTTCGCCGTTCGATCTGCTTCACTCCTTTCAACCGTTGATTGCCCAAACCTGCATACGAACATACATTAATGCTATTGCGTGGAGTAAATTAAAAGCATGGTTGACCGCAGTAAAATAATTATGGAATTAATTGTTACCGTAGGAGTATTGGTAAGGGTTTAAATTTTAATGTTTTTTTATATATCGGGGGTATGGGCGTATATGCTTATTACATAAATTTTGTATGGGATATGTGTATGTATTTTTTTAAGCGTTGACAATTTTTGAGAAACGTGCGGCAGTAAAAACCATGTGTGGTATGTATTGAACACACAGCAGTGTGTAAAAAGATAAGTACCAGGTGATGTAATTTTTGGAGTTGTAAGAAAACCATGTGTGGTTTTTTGCACAAGCAGTGCATAAAGAAAATGGTGAAGTTTTTTTTGTAAGTCTGTGTGAATTTTGTTTACAGCAGTAAACTTATGTAAACTTTTATTACAGCAGTAAGTTGTTTTCACCGCAGTGAATGTAAAAAGGGATTTACAGCAGTTAACCCAGTAATTTCTCAGAAATCTTTTATGGTGTTGAAATACTCTGTCTCTCAGTGATTTTTTTTTAAGTCTTCTGTGCACAAAAGGATCCTGGAGAAAAGTAAAAACAGAGCATTGCCTCTGTGTGTTTGAATGTTTGGTTTTTTTTGGTATTTTCCCCATCTAAAAATACCCAACAGTGGTATCAAAGCTAGTCCAGGCTCTTTGAAAACTCAAAGAAGTTGAAGGAAGGTGTGGTTGCAGCAGACAAAACTTCTCAGGCAGACAGAAGACTCAGACAGCGAAGGATTCAGGTATTCCCCAAAAGCATTTCTCTTGTTATTGCTGAAGACAGTTAGTTTTAAAAAAAACCACAGTCAAGGATTTAAAACCATAGTTCAAGATGCAAGGAATGGCAAGCACAAGCATGGGTATGTTCAACACCCAGCTCCCACACTTTAATGGAAAGAACTATGACTACTGGTCTATAACCATGAGAGCTTTGTTCATCGCTCAAGATATATGGGAACTAGTAGAATATGGGTTTGAGGAACCAGCAGATGAAACTGAGTTCAATGCATTAACTCAGGGAGAGAAGGATCAGTTGAAGCTCAATAGGAAGAAGGATGCAAAGGCCATTGTCTTGTTGTATCAAGGAGTGGACCAAAGTATATTCCCAAGGATAGCATCAGCTACAACATCACATGAAGCATGGCAAACTCTCAAGACAGCCTATCAAGGCATGGAGAGAGGGAAGACAGCAAAATTGCAAATGCTGAGAAAGGATTTTGAAAACTTGAACATGAAGGAGTCAGATAACATTGTCTCATTCTTCACTCATATGATTGGAGTAGTCACACAAATGAGAACTCATGGAGAAACAATTGAAGATAGAAGAATAGTGGAGAAAATATTGAGAGTCTTACCCTCAAGGTTCGATGCAATAGTCACAACCATTGAAGAGACAAAGGATCTCTCAAAATATTCAGTTGATGAGCTGCATGCATCTCTGATAACTCATGAGCAGAGGTTGAGTAGGAATGAAAACTCATCCCTTGAGCAAGCCTTCAAGACCCAGATGTCCTTTGGAAGAGGAAGAGGTCAAGGAAGAGGAAACAGAAGAGGAAGAGGCAGAAGCCAGAACAGAGGTGGAAGGAACAGCCCATCAAATGCACAAGGAAGAGGCAGCAATCCAAATCAGAACCAAGGTCAAGGCAGCACCCAACAAAGAGATCAGTATCAGGCTCAAGGACAAAGGTATGATAAATCTAATGTTCAATGCTATTATTGCAAAAAGTATGGACATTATGCTAGTGATTGTAGAAAGAAACATCATGATATGAACAGCAGACAGAATGCAAATGTTACAAGAGAAAACAGCAGTCAAGAAAATGTCCTGTTAGCTTGTAACATGGCTGAAACACATAGTGAAGACATATGGTTTTTAGACTCAGGTTGCAGCAACCATATGACAGGGAATATAGCCCTCTTTTCAGCCTTAAATCAGAATTTGAAATCAGAGGTCACACTAGGAACTGATAGTAAAGTGTCTGTTATGGGAAAAGGGGAGGTAAAAATATTTTCAAAACAAGGAGAAAGGAAAACCATAGCAGATGTCTACTATGTCCCCGGAATGAGATGTAACCTATTGAGTGTTGGACAGCTTATCCAAAAGGGTTACAATGTTTATTTTGTAAATGATGTGTGCACCATCATGGGCATACCACCCAGCAAAAGATGCATTGCTGAAGTGAAGATGACAAGGAACAGGATGTTCCCTCTCAGGATCCGGGCAGATTTGAAAAACAAAGGAGAAATTGCTGCAGTTACCCAAGAGGCTTTCCAAAGCGTGCCAAAGGATGAGAATTGGTTGTGGCACTTGAGATTTGGACATCTCAATTTTGGAGGTCTGAATTTGTTGAGTAGGAAAGGAATGGTGAAATGATTGCCATTGATAGAGAAGCCGGACAGCCTTTGTGAAGGCTGCATATTGGGAAAACAACATAGAGAAAGTTTTCCATCAGGGAAAAGTATAAGGGCAAAGACACCCTTAGAGATTATCCACTCAGATTTGTGTGGACCAATGCAAGCTCCATCATTAGCTGGCAGCCTATATTTCCTAACATTCATTGATGACTGTACAAGAAAGACCTGGATATACTTCCTTAAAAACAAAAGCGAAGTGTTTGAGAAATTCCAAAACTTCAAGGCATTTGTGGAGAACCAAAGCGGGTTGCACATAAAAGTATTAAGAACTGATAGAGGAGGTGAGTATATCTCCAAGGAATTCCTAAGATTTTGTAGAGAAAATGGAATTCATAAACAGTTTACAGCAAGGTACACTCCGCAGCAAAATGGAGTTGCTGAGAGGAAGAACAGGACCATCATGGATATGGCGAGGAGCATGCTGAAGGCAAAGCATTTGCCAAATGAGTATTGGGCTGAAGCTGTACATTGTGCAGTTTATATATTGAACAGGTGTCCTACAAAAGCCGTCATGAACAAAGTGCCAGAAGAGGCATGGAGTGGGAGAAAGCAAGGAGTCACCCACATGAGAGTTTTTGGGTGTGTGGCCTATGCACACATACTAGATCAGCTAAGGAGGAAGTTGGACAGCAAAGGGGAGAAATGCATCTTCATTGGATACAGTGATGAATCCAAAGCCTACAGGCTGTACATCCCATCTACCAAGAAGTTCTTTGTAAGCAGGGATGTTCAATTCATTGAGGAAGAAGCTTGGGATGGAAGCATAGAGAAAACAGTGAATGTCAAGAACTGTTTGTCTCATGATGAAGATGAAGAGGAAGTGACTGAAGTACATCCCCAAACAGCAGCACCAACACAAGGACAGCAAGGTACACCATTGAGGATCAATGAGAGTGCTTCTCCAAGCACACCACAAGGAGGAAATTCAAGTGCATCTTCAAGCACTTGCACACCAAGTGAAAGAGGTAAGAAATTTAGAAATCTAAGTGAAATTTATGAAGAAGGAATGAATTCCTTATTTGCCTTGTATTGTCATGTTGATGATCCTATTCATTTTGAAGAAGCTATTAAAGATAGGAAATGGATAGAAGCTATGGATGAGGAGATGAATGCCATAGAGAGAAACAAAACATGGGATTTGGTTGAGCTACCAAAAGGCAAATAAGTCATTGGTGTGAAATGGGTCTACAAGACCAAAAGCAATGCTGAAGGCAAGATTGAAAGGCATAAAGCAAGGCTGGTTGTTAAAGGCTACAAGCAGCAGTATGGAAGAGATTATGAGGAGACTTTCGCCTCGGTTGCAAGAATGGAAACCGTGAGAGCAGTGCTGTCCATAGCAGCACAAAACAAATGGAAAGTCTACCAAATGGACGTGAAGTCAGCATTCCTAAATGGAGAGTTAATGGAAGAGGTCTATGTGGAACAACCTCTCGGATATGAGAAGAAAGGTGAAGAGCACAAAGTGTGCAAATTGAAGAAAGCTCTTTATGGGCTGAAGCAAGCGCCAAGAGCATGGTACAGCAGGATAGATTCATATCTATTAGATAATGAATTTGACAAATGTGAAGGAGAACCCACAGTCTACATCAAGGAAAAAGATGGTAAAATTTTAATTGTTGTCTTGTATGTAGATGATGTTATTTTCACTGGAAATGATATTTATCTTATTGAGAATTTTAAATCAGTCATGAAGGATGAATTTGAAATGACTGACATGGGTTTGTTGAGATACTTCTTAGGCATAGAAGTAGATCAAAATGAAAAAGGAATTTTTATATCTCAAGCAAAATATGTAAATCAAGTTTTGGGCAGATTTAAGATGGAAGAATGCAAGGCAGCCATCACTCCCACAGTGATGGGATTAAAGCTCAGCAGAGAGGACAGCAGCAAGGATTTTGATCCTAGCTTGTATAAAAGCATTGTGGGCAGCCTTATGTATTTAACAGCAACTAGGCCTGATTTAATGTATGTTGTTAGCTTAATTTCCAGATTTATGGAGAGGCCAAAGGAGGCACATTGGCAGGCAGCAAAGAGAATTTTGAGGTATGTCAGAGGCACTAAAATGTTTGGAATTCTATATCATGCCTCAGAACATTCAGATTTGGTTGGGTACACAGATAGCGATTGGGCTGGAAGTGTAGATGATCGGAAGAGCACTTCCGGTTATGTTTTTCATATGGGTTCAGGAGCCATTTCATGGGCTTCTAAGAAACAGTCCATTGTAGCATTGTCTACAGCAGAGGCAGAATATGTGGCAGCTACAGCAGCGGCATGTCAAGCAGTGTGGATGAGAAGAATGTTGAGAAGCTTAGGCCAAGAGCAGGCAAAAGCGACAGTCATCTTTTGTGACAATAGCTCAGCTATTGCATTGTCAAAGAATTCAGTGTTTCATAAGAGAACGAAACACATTGATACAAGGTTTCACTATATCAGAGAATTGGTAAGCAATGGAGAAATCAGTTTGCAACATTGCAGCACTCAGGAACAGGTCGCAGACATCCTGACAAAGCCATTGGATCAGAAAAGCTTCGAATTTTTTGAGGAAGTGTTTGGGTATGATTGAATGCCCGACAGTTGAAATTAAAGGGGAGTGTTGAAAATATAATTTCAACTGCGATCGCCGATATCGCATCGGCAAAGTCGAAGTGAAGGAATTATAAAGGAGCTTTTGTGTTTCCGACGAGCGATCGCCGATATCGCAATCGGCACATCGCTATCGGCAATATCATAGGGTCGGGGTCTTTAACATGAGTAAAGTTGCGATGCGATGGAGCGGACCCGACAACATTTTAAATAATTTTTGATAAACTTTCAAGTCCGCACTCAGGGCTTCCGATATCATTTTCGCCGTTCGATCTGCTTCACTCCTTTCAACCGTTGATTGCCCAAACCTGCATACGAACATACATTAATGCTATTGCGTGGAGTAAATTAAAAGCATGGTTGACCGCAGTAAAATAATTATGGAATTAATTGTTACCGTAGGAGTATTGGTAAGGGTTTAAATTTTAATGTTTTTTTATATATCGGGGGTATGGGCGTATATGCTTATTACATAAATTTTGTATGGGATATGTGTATGTATTTTTTTAAGCGTTGACCATTTTTGAGAAACGTGCGGCAGTAAAAACCAATAGGCTGTAATGCTTTAGATATATGTTGGCCATCAAAAAAAAAAAACTGTGGTGCAGCGAAAACCATGTGTGGTATGTATTGAACACACAGCAGTGTGTAAAAAGATAAGTACCAGGTGATGTAATTTTTGGAGTTGTAAGAAAACCATGTGTGGTTTTTTGCACAAGCAGTGCATAAAGAAAATGGTGAAGTTTTTTTTGTAAGTCTGTGTGAATTTTGTTTACAGCAGTAAACTTATGTAAAGTTTTATTACAGCAGTAAGTTGTTTTCACTGCAGTGAATGTAAAAAGAGATTTACAGCAGTTAACCCAGTAATTTCTCAGAAATCTTTTATGGTGTTGAAATACTCTGTCTCTCAGTGATTTTTTTTAAGTCTTCTGTGCACAAAAGGATTCTGGAGAAAAGTAAAAACAGAACATTGCCTCTGTGTGTTTGAATGTTTGGTTTTTTTTGGTATTTTCCCCATCTAAAAATACCCAACAGATTAATGACATTTAGAGCTACTGCTCATTTGTCTTTATTTTTTAAGAAAATAGAATCGACTTTCCAACTCAAAAAGAATTAGTTATTTATCAATTCAAAAATAAAAATAAATACTTATTAATTAAGTTTCTAGCTGCCAATTAAGGTTGAACTCAGATTTGGAATCTCTTTCCTTTTACACTGGGTTGAGTTTGGGTTGACTTTAACGTAAATGACTTCATGCAGGTATCCCGTAGCCAAGCTACTCTTAGACCCATTCCATCATTTGGAAAACCTGCATCATAATTGTCAGTACTAGGTTAACAGCCTAATTTATAGTATAATAATTTAAGAAAAGAACATAATAATGCAGCAGCGACAATAGTAATTTAAATAAAAGAATTACATTACATATAGATATATGGTATAATAATTTAAGAAAAGTACATAATAATGCAGCAGCGACTATAGTAATTTAAATATAAGAATTAAATTACATATAAATATATAATGATGGATGCTTATTGGGATAATCTCTTCCCATTATTTATTTGGTCAGCGAACATATTTACAGCATATGAATTAAAAGTAAATTAAAATTAAAAACAAACGACCAATGAATAAAATCTCCAACGATTCAACCTGGCACCAGATTTGTACTCCCATTCGATGTTATCCTAGTTGCCGCAACATCCTTCAATACTCCAATATGATTCCGGATTAAGAGGCCAATACAGAGGATCCTGTCGGTCGTTGTTGTTCTCCAGCTCATCCTCTAACGCCTTCAACGTCAGACGACCCATTTCATCATCCAGCTGCATCAGAGATTTTTCCATTGTGGAATCGAAGCTCGTTTCATGACTGTAATTAGAAGACTTACAATGCAATACTGACTCGATTGAGCAAAAAAGCAGATGGTCACCAACTTTATTGGCTTCACTCAAAAAATCATGGAAACTTAATCCATCGGAGTCAAAACAGAACAATGCGATGAGATTCTATCCCACTCTTGATTTTGCCGATGCCAAAAACAGAACTTCTCACCTACGTAGCTACTTAAGCAGTCATTTAGACTTACAGAAGGAGTACCAGTAGAAAATATACTGTTTGAGCCAATACTCTCCTTTGAAGGAGTGAAACATTTGTCTTCTGAATCTATACCCGTAAGACCTTTCTCCCCATTCACAGCCACATTTCCACATGGCATATCTCCAGTGGCATCCAATGGACGAAGAACAAGTAGTGCCTCTTGAATTGGATTGTACCTGGATCCATCAATGGGAGACACAATTTCTGGTTTCTCCGGCTTAAAAATCGAGTAGGTCATAATCTTTCTTTCAGGTGACTGTTTCTGAGGCTGCAAATTCAACTCTGCCAATGCCCGGTCATAGTGCTGACCTTTGAAAAGATCCAAGTCAGGCTGATCATCATCCACAGCATTAACTGAGTCAACTGGTAAAATTGGATTGCATGAATTGAATTCTCGCTTAGGCATGAACCCATTAGCGGTTTTGGACAAAACCCTTCCAGCAGCATCTCTTGCTTTTGTTCCAGAGACAGTGTTCCTGGAAGCCTTTGAATTAAGGTTTGTAGAATTCTCTTTTAATGGACTTTCCCCTGATCTTCCACGAGACGTTACAGATTTTGGAGCCACCGGAATTTTAACACTGCTCTTTGTGGATGAACTTTCAGATTTCGGACCCGCCTGCATTTTGACACTGCTCCTTGTGGATGCACTTTCACATTTAGGACATACCAGCATTTTAACACTGCACCGTGTGGATGAAATTTCAGATTTAACACTGCGCTGTGGAAATGAACGTTCAGATTTAACACTGCGCTGTGTGAATGAATTGTCAGATTTAACACTGTGCTGTGTGTATGAACATTCAGATATAACACTGCTCTGTGTGGATGAAGTTTCAGATTTCGGACCCACCCGCATCTTGAGACTGCTCTGTGTGAATCGACTTTCAGATTTGGAACCCACTGGCATTTTAACAATGCTCTTTGTCGATAAAGTTGGCAATCTAGCTTTCGGTACTTTCGACTTTGTCTCTTGAGCAACCGCCATGTTGTTATCGGAACAGCCTTGTGCTTTTACCCTCAACCAAAACTAATAAATCCGATGATCGATCAAACTCAACTTATTTATCTCACGGCTTCGTGACAATTCTCTGAGACCTTTCTGCTCCTCTGTTTGTGATTTCACGGCTGCACAATGATGTAGATATAGCAAACATATGAAATTAGTGTATCCTTAAAATCAAGTTAGTCAGCTAACTGAATACTATTTAAAATACTTTTATAACCAAAGAATCTGCAACCGTGTCACCTCCTCGTTTTTCTCGTGTGTGTTTAGTTAAAATATTGATATCTTTTAAGCATTGTGATAATTAGATTGCATTATTATATGGGTAATTGTATTCCTGGATTTTATGGCACATGACAACGTTGTGGCATTTTTCGTATATTCCATGTAGGGGTTATTAGCAAGTTAGTGCAAGGCTTTTTTTTACAACTTATAATGGGCGTATGTAATGATGCATAATAATAGAAAAATATTAATAAAATAAAATATTTTAATATTAATTTTAAATAGGATATTTCTATATTTATATATAAATATTAAATTGATATCATATATTTCAAGATAATATTAATTTAATTTTGTTTCTTTTAATATTGGTTTTCAATAAAATATTTTTAAGTTTTTCTTGGCTTGTGCTCCCTAATAGAATATTGACTTGGGATACATTCATAAATACATTCAAAACCAAGGGTCAGATGCCATCTCAGTAAATGTAAATCTGCATGAGAGGACATTAACCATCTCCCCATTCTATGTCCTTTTGTCTCCTCTATCTAGAAAAATGTGATCTGAATGACCAATCCCTTTGCATCCTAGGACCACTATGACATCCTTTCATGCCTTGGTTGTTGGCCTAAGGACCACCCACACCACCTACCTTTGGCCTTTTTCATCATATGGGTGGATAACTAGAAATGGCCTTACTTTTCAGAATATCCCTCCCAACATCTCGCAAACCAGCTACAACATTTTCACTCTCTATCTAATTCTCTTGTGACAAACAATCAATTCCCAAAATCTCTTCTCCTCCTAGCAACATTTGGTCTTCCTTCCCAGTGGGTTTCATATGACTCTTGTGGATGCGGAATGGTTATCTACCTAAGTTCTGAGAGACACTACAGGTTCCACTGGCACTACAGTTCTGGAACTAATTCCCAAGCAAAATTCCTTGCTCTTTGGGGGGTCCTATTTTGTGCATCTCAGTTTGGAATCTCATCTCTTCCTATCTTTGGGGACTCGAAATCCATCATAGATTGGGCAAACAATAGAGGCTCTTTGAACTCTCTAAACCTAGATACATAGAAATGCCAAATCAAAATTCAGCTAGAGACTCTCAACATTGTCACCATTACCCACATTTATCAGAGATAGAATGGCGCAGCAGATTGACTATCAAAAGAAAGTTGCAACTCATATTTTGACAAGATCTTCTAGAAATATTTTTCCTCCGGTTCTCTCGAAGGATTGGGACACATTTTGGTTTAATTGTATGCACCTACTAATGAACTCAAAAACTACCATTGGAACATGTAATAGGAATGATCCATCTTGGAAAATTAGAGCAATGTCACTCAAGAATAGGTTCAAAGATTTTTAAAACAATATGGGAACGTTCTTTGTTTCAACATAGAAGATGAATCAGTGCGATCCTAATCCCTTGTTTTAATTGTATTTTCTTATTGCTCATTAATATGAATGATCTTTTATGTTCTTGGAAAAAAAATAAAAGGAATCTTATTCTACGTATTTTCTATTTCTCTCCAAAAAATTATTTAGTTTTTAAAAAATTTAAAAAAAGTTTCTCATAGCTTAGTTGGTGATCAATGATGTGAGTTTTAAGAAATCTTAAAAATCAAAAGTTCAAATCCCTTAAATTGTGACCAAATTCTTATAACTATAAGATCCAATACTCCATAAAAAATTCAATTAAAATTAATTGAAATTATAAAATTTAAAAATATAAATAATATTTAAAATTATATATATATATATATATATATATATATATATATATATATATATATATATATAAATATATAATACTTATTGCGCTAAAAAATTAACAAATTAATTAATTTATATATAATTTAAATAATATAAATTATAATTTTATAAAAAAATTATATAACTAAATTTTCAATAAGGAAAACATAAAACTTTTAACTTTAGCATTTAATAAATAAAAACTTTATGGATTTTTTTAATTTTATAACTTTTTTATTTTCTATATAAATAATTTTCAATATATTGAAATTAAGATATTAATTAATTTGGTTTATGGGGTAATTTTTTTTTTAATTTACTTGTTATTATGTGTCAAGAGCATATTTAATTTTAAAGTTATTTTTGGAAATTTCATGAGTGAGACGATGGTTATAATTAATGATATTTTAGTAAATATTGTGTAGTCTTTGGCAATTTTGTGAGTGAGACCTATTAGCCCTGAGGTAGAGGGCTGCTATTTTTAGCAGAAATGTCCCCTGTTTTAGCTCCAATGGCCACATCTCCTCTTACTCCGCTTTGGCCATAAGTCGTGTTAGCCCTGAAGTGTTGATCCAAATGGATCCAAGAGCTCTCTAAGTCTTTAAAAATCGTTTAAAAGATCAAAACAATCGCAAGAGAAAGCCCTCCAAAAGGCGGAAAAACACTATCAGGAAACGAAAAACATAGAGAAAATAGTGAAAAACAGAGCAGCGAAGGCTTGAACAGTGAGTGCATAGCAGCCGTCAGATCTGGTTGATCAATGGTCCAAATCTGATCGGAAAATCACAATCATCCAACACAACAGAGCGCTCACCAAATGGCTTGGGGTTATCGCAATATGCGGTTGCGATTAATCGCGTCACGATATCACAATTGGCAAACACAACGGAGCGGGGCCTATGCACATATATATATGCACGATACGGTCAACCGGACTCGATAACATTATGAACCTTATTATATATATATTGAAGTTCGCGAAACACCTATTTCCTTTGTATTTGCGTATTTCATTTATTAAATGAAATACAAAGGATGAAGCACCAATGCGACATTACGCACCCGAAATGGTTTACTAATGGTGTTGAACACCATTTCAAGTCCAATAAAGTGGGATTTTGACATTTTAATGTATTTTCCAATATAAGGCGAAATCACAAAACAGGCATGATTTTAGACCCAAAGGCGATAAGTGGTTTGGGTCGGTCTCCACCCGATCCCATACAATGGTTGCCACGTGTCCAGGCTAAGGAGAGAGAAAACAACCCTCATCGGGCGGTTAACTCCTATACGAAAGAGCCACCCGAATGGATCACAACCGTTGGATCTAGATCTCCCAGATCAATGGTGGAGATGTGATATAGCTACAAAGGCAAACATGATAGGAAAATAAATTGTATTTAAGGACTTTTGAAGTCCGGAATAAACAGAGTTTTGGCAGAATTTCACACTGTTGCAGCATTTCTCTGTGTTAATAAAAAGCGGCCGTTTAAATGATTTTAAAGGCCCGAAGCGCTAATCCAGATAGAGGTCGAGAGACAGAGGCCAGGAGACAGATGGTCGGAAGGGGAAAAAGCCACAACACGATGCAACCCACAATAGAAGCGATCATGGAGCATCACTGGCATGAGCAAGCCACTTGGCAGCAAGACAAATTGACCAGAATTCGGTTACTATGTTGTTAGAAACAAAGACCTCTGGCTCATGTATGTATAATCATGGCATCAAGCAGTTAGAAGCTAGAGGGGATAGATTAAGACACCTCGAGCCTCAGAGAGCTCGGGGGGCATTGTAAAAAGCCTATAAATGGCTGAAAGTTAGAAGTAACAGGGGTTCAACTTTTGGAGACTGTGAAGACTCTACTCCTCTCAGCGTCTCATCTTCATTCCTGTAGTGCAAGCTTCTTCTGCTGTTATATGTTCAATCCCCATCTTTCCCTCTATTCTAAGCTTGCACTTGAATGGGTTATTCATGTTTTCTTCTGTGTCGAATGCCAGATAACTGTCATCTTATCTCTGCATTGATAAATTAGATTTGTAAGCTTCATTTTCTTTCTGTAGCTAGCCATTAATATGTGTTTATGTATGCATCTATTGGTACAGTCAGTATTCTCCATCTATCCGTTGAATCTATAATCTATTGAACATTAGTGGTTGAAAGCCTTGTTTAGCTAAGGGTGTTCGTGCATGCTTTGAGTGAAATAGAGTTGAAATGGTCATCTGACTTGATCCAAACCCTAATCCATTCCAATAGTTCAGAGAACGATATTGAAGATTTATATGTTTCCAGGCATCTCCGAGCTACAACCTAGGAGATCTTCCTAGAGTGCTAACATAATTGGCGTCGTTACTGGGGAGAGGAGACTAAAGCTCAGCTTCCCTAGGAGAGGACACAAATCCAACTTTGATGATAGACAAAGTGTGGACACTTTTTCGGTGTAATCATCTATCTAGCGACTCTACTGGAGGACGAATCTCTTGGTGACTCCACTTCATAGTTTTGGCTCAGTTTGTGAGGCATACTTGGAGAAATCCTCAGAAGCCACAAGCTGACCAAGTACCTGACCCTGAAAATATCATCAGAGAAAGAAAGGTATTACAGAAAGAAGCATCAGGTTCAGGTAATTCTAAACAATATTCTATATCTCTTCAAGAAAATCTTCTAATAGAACAAATACATGTTGAGAGTATAGCATCTAATACTAGCAGTGAAGAAAAATCTCAAAGATTCATAGAGCTCCTTATTCTTTAGGTTCTCCTTTCATTATAAGCCCAAAGGAAGCCTCTCCTATCCATCATACTCCTTTAGTCTTATCAGTCACTCCTCAACCCTCTGTCATTCAGACTTCTAGTACCCTTATAGCCACCACAGCTATGGCAGGTCCACAAGTGCCTCCCAAAATGGAAAGAATCATAGTTGCTAGGTATGGACCTCTAGTACTGCCCACTCCTTTCAATACCATGCCTACTAGAGAATATCATAAGTATAGGCCTAAGTTCACTGGGACTGAAGGTGTTTCAGCCGAGGAACATCTTGAATCATTCTATAGATATGCTGATAACCTGGACATTAGTGAAGATGATGTATGGATGAGAGACTTCGTCCAAAGTCGAGATGGAGAGGCTAGAAAATGGTTCAGAGAATCAACCCCAAGGCCTATAGCAGATATTGAGGCTTTAGATGATGCATTCCCAAATCATTGGGGGGATAAGAAGGATATACTCTACTATCACACCAACTTTGGGAACTTAAAGAGGGAAAATGGTGAGTTGTTGTCTAATTTTAACAAGAGGTTTAACCACATGTACAACAAGATACCAGCTGAAGTAAAACCCACCACTACCTCTGCCAAACTCACATATGCCAGTGCATTTGATTCTGACTTCTGTCTACTATTGAGGGAGAGGTGATGTGATACCTTGGCTGATATGCAGGATGCAACCTTGGAAGTAGAATCAAACATCATGGCTGTAGAGAAGCTCATGGGGAATGTTGATAAAAGGAGATAGAGGGGTGAATCTTCATCATCTTCAGATCCCAAGATAGATAAAATGACCAAGATGATAGAGTAATTTGCCTCTAAAATATCCAAATTAAAGGTTGAGCAGCACCCTGGGAAAGGAAGAGTTCCTGATCCCTTTGCTCCTAGAAATCCAAATCCATATAGAAGAGCTAACGAGCAGTTGCATATTTTGCAAAGGAGCAAAGATGCCAATGAAGACCGAAGGGTGAATACCCCTTTCTAGAATGTAGTCATGGAAGAAGAGAAGTTTGAAGAGGATGATGAGATCCATTGTCTAGAAGACAAAGGTAGTGCCTCCTTTTTTACCTCAGCTGCCTATGAAAAGTCATTATTCAATGACCAGATCAACCAAGAATGGGATGGTGAAGCTTCTCTGCAAACAGAAGATCGACACAGATATGATCTGAGGTAGAGGATGAATAATGCCAAGGAAACTCCTATTCAAAGAGCTGTTGTCCCCCCAGTACAACAAGATAAAAAGCAGAAATGACCAACAGTTGATCCCATCATCCTCAAAGCTCCAACTCATGAGGTAAGAGGCCTTGGCAAGTCTCCTTCTCCTTTCAGTTTTAAATCAAAAATTCAGAAGCTAAGCATACCTATACCTTTGATTGAACTAGTGAAAAATTAGTCCTTCAAGATATCTATCCTCGAGGCCCTTGAGCCTAAATCAATCCAAGCCTCCAATGACTATGTAAATCTGCCAGACAGCAAACCAGTTGTTGTTCTCAGCCCAATGATTGAAAATTGTGATGACAGCTCCCCACCATTCTTTGTATCTTTGAATATCCATGATAAAATCCTTCACAACTGCCTTCTGGACATAGGAGCCAGCCATAATCTAATGCCCAAGGTTGTCATGGATGAGTTGGGTCTTGACATTACCAAGTATTATCATAGCCTGTTTTCTTTTACTCTAGAAAAGTTAAATGTTTGGGATTAATTAAAGACCTAGCCATCACCTTGTCTCAGCTGCCCATGAAGAGCATGGTGATGGATATTGTGGTAGCAGATGTACCCCCCAAGTTTGGCATGTTTCTCTCCAAAGGTTGGATCAAGAGATTAGGTGGAACATTGAAAAATGATCTGTCATGTGCTATTGTCCCAATTTTTGGAGGTGAGAGTAGGACATTATACAGAGAATCACAGTTGGCTTATATCATCAATGATGAAAGGAATCCCACTAATCATCCCATCTCTGCTGTCGACACTAATTTTGGAGCCTGTATTCTTCAGATTGAAGAATCCCAGTTGGCCTCCACACAGCTTAGGAAACTAGTTTTCCAGATCACAAAAGAAGAAGCCCCACAAATTTGGAACATGTTCTTTGATGGATCTTGCTCTAAGGAAGCTGCAAGGGTAGGTGTGGTCCTTGTGTCCCCCACATAGGAATGCATTCATTTATCTTTCAAATTAACTTTTCAGGTCACAAATAACACAGCAGCGAATGAAGCCTTGATATTGGGCTTAAACGCTGCTAAAGAAATGGGCATCAAAGGTTTGAACGTGTTTGGAGATACAGACCTTATCATTCAACAGGTCAACAAAACTTTCCAAGCAAAGCATCCAAGGCTGAAAGCATACAGAGATGAGGTATGGAAGCTCAAGGATTCTTTTAATAGTTTCAGCATTTCTTACATCCCTATAATGAAGAACCAACATGCTAATTCCCTTGTTCTGTTTGCTAGCACGTTTATTCCTCCTTTGCCTCCTAATTTGACTTATGAAGTTCAGGTGAAATATAGACCATCTATTCCAGACAATGTCAAATACTGGAAAGTTTTTGAAGATGATGATGAAATTAATAGGTTTTTACAAGTTATTGATGAATTTTCTGAAATGCACATTTACCAAGACAGGGAAACCAATGAAGAATTCAACCAGTCTAAGATAAAGGACGAGATTGGCCAGGAAAGCATTGTCCAGCTGCCTAGTAACTATATACCCATAGGATTGGTGCCCCTAGAGAAGTTGTTTGATCATAATGATATACCTTATAAGCCTGCCAAAAAATAAAATGAGTCTATTGTTCATAGACATAATATAAGGAGTCCAGCCCATCCAAAGTACATAAATCTGTCCACTCACTTGTCTTCTACCCAAAGTTCCGAGTATTGCACCCTGATGAAACAATTTGCTGATATTTTTGCTTGGGAATACAATGATCGTAAGACCTATGACACCAACATCATTCAGCATAATATTCTGCTAGAGAAGAACACCATCCCTTTTAAGCCAAAATTAATACCTATTAGCCCTCTCTTATTGCCTTTGATTGAAAAGGAAATCAAGAAGTTGTTGGATGCCAAGATCATAGTTCCCCTAAGGTATTAAAAGTGGATAGCTAACCTTGTGGTATTAAGAAAGAAGAATGGAGAAATCAGGTTTTGTGTTGACTTCAGGAATCTGAACAAATGCTCTAAAAAAGACAACTACCCCCTGCCTAAGATGGAACACTTGCTGCAAAAAGTTTCAAGGGCTAGAGTCATGTCTTTCCTAGATGGATTTTCAGGTTACAATTAGATTTTTGTACATCCAGAAGATCAGGAAAATATAGCCTTCACTACTCCTTGGGGCACTTTCATGTACTCCAAGATGCCTTTTGGACTAATGAATGTTGGGCCTACTTTTCAGAGGGCCATGGACATAGCCTTTGTGGGAGAGAAGGACAAGTTTGTCCTTATTTACCTTGATGACATAACAGTCTTTTCCAGCAATCACAACTACCATTTGCAGCATTTGAAGAAGGTGTTTCTAAAGTGAAGATAGTTTAAAATTTCTGTGAACCCAAAGAAGTCACAATTTTCTCTAAAAGAAGGCAAACTGTTGGGACATATTGTTTCTTCTGAAGGTGTGAAGATCAATCCAGCAAGAGTTCAAGCAATTTAGACATTGTCCATCCCAAGGTCAAAAAGGGACATTCAATCTTTCCTAGCTAAGATTAACTTTATCAGGAGGTTTATTCCAAACTTCGCAGAGCTACTAAAGCACATCTCTTCCGTGCTAAAGAAAGGATCAGAAATAAAATGGATAGATGGTGCAAGAAGCTCTTTTGAAGCCATCAAACAAGCTATCATGGAATCTCCCACTCTAATTAGCCTATATTATACTATGGTGTTTTATATCTTCTCTTTTGCCTCTTCTGATACACTTGCAACAGTTCTATTGCAGAAAAATGATGAAGGTGTAGAGCACCCTGTGGCCTTTTTTAGCAAAACTCCAAGGGATGCTGAACTAAGGTATGACCTTATTGGAAAACAAGCTTATGCTCTCATAAAATTTTTAAATGAATTCAGAATTTATAGTTTTCATTCCAAGGTGACTATATATGTACCGTCAGCCTCAGTAAAAGATGTTCTAACTCAGCTAGATATTGATGGAGAGAGAGCTAAATGGATTTCAAAATTTATAGAGTTCAACATAGAGGTGAAGCCGATCAAGCTTGTCAAAGGCCAGGGCTTGGCTAAGCTTACGGCTGAGGAAATTTGCAATTTGTTAGACATTAACTATATGGGTTCAAATGCGGGTGGTGAGTAGACAGAGGAAGCAGCAGAAGAGGAAGAGAAGAATCAGTCTTTGGCTAAAAATATAGCCATCTGTGAATGGTATTCCAGTGTAGTTCATTTTTTGCAGAAGCTAGAAGTCCCTCCAGAGCATAGCTCAAGTCAAGCCTGAGCCATTAAGCTAAAATCAACCAAATTCTGCATTACTAAAAACTTGCTCTATTGGAAAGACCCATCAGGGATCCTTCTGAGATGTCTAGACAAAGGACAATCTATGGATGTCACACACCAGTTCCATTCTAGCATCTGTGGAGGGCATCATTATTGCAAAACTATGGCCCACAAGATCTTGAGAGTTGGGTATTATTGGCCTACTCTGTTCTCTTATGTGTTTTCTTTTGTGAAATCTTGTGACAAATGCCAGAGGTTTGCAGGAAGACAAAAACTAAAATCTCTGCCCTTGAAGCCAGTATAGGTCAATGGTCCCTTCCAGCAGTGGAGCTTGGACTTCATAGGTGAGATCAATCCAAATTCCAGTGGCCATCACAAATGGATCTTTGTAGCCACTGATTATTTCACCAAATGGATTGAGGCCATACCCACTAAAAATGCTAATCATCAGGTTATCATAAATTTCTTGAATGAGAATATTTTCACTAGATTCGGCTGCCCAACCAAACTAGTCACTGATAATGTAGCAGCTTTCAGGACAGAAGAATTGGTGGACATGTGTGAATCCATAGGCATTCAATTAGTGAATTCTACCTCATATTACCCTGAAGGCAATGGCCTGGAAGAATCATCTAACAAGAGTCTTGTAAGGATAATAAAAAAACTGTTGTAGGACATCAAAAAGAACTGGGATTCCAAGTGAAGTTTGCACTATGGGCGAACAGAGTTACCAATAAGAAGTCCATAGGAAATTCTCCATTTAAGCTCGTTTATGGCACTGATGTTGTTTTTCCTATCCATTTGATTCTCCCTGTGCCCAAATTCTTGCAAGAAGAACAGGATGAAGAGAATGACATAGCGAGGAGAATAAGTAACTTGGTTGAATTACAACAGATCAGAGGAAAACTAGTTGAGAAGTCAAGAATTCATCAGAAGAAGATCAAAGAAACCTTTGATAGAAAGGAAAAAATGGACAGTTTTCAAGTTGGTGACTAGGTTCTCAAATGGGATGCATTGAAGGAAAAGAAGGGCAACCATGGTAAATTTGATGCCTTATGGACAAGATCGTTTGTCATTGCTCAAGTTCAGATGAACAATACTTTCATTCTGCATAATTTGGAGGGGGAGGTGTTTTTGATGGCCCAATCAATGGGCAGTTTTTGAAACTTTACCTCATATGAAGCCTTAAGGCCTTAATATTGTAATAGGTTTTTTTTAGTTTTTGTTTTCTATGCAAATAAACTCCATGCCCAATGGAACACTAGGAAATAAGTTGTTTTGGTTGTTACTAGTAAGGCAGTAGTCTGCAGTTCTTGAAACCTCACAGGGAGGCTTTCATCCCCGGAAGGAGCCAGTGTTAGCCGCTGAGGTAGAGGGATGCTATTTTTAGCAGAAATGTCACATGTTTTAGCTCCGATGGCCACATCTCCTCTTGCTCTACTTTGGCCATAATCTGTGTTAGCCCTGAAGTGCTGATCCAAATGGATCCAAGAGCTCTCTAAGTCTTTAAAAATCATTTAAAGTATCAAAATAATCGCAAGAGAAATCCCTCCAAAAGGAAAAAAAACACTATTGGGAAACGAAAACATAGAGAAAACAGTGAAAAACAGAGCAGCGGAGGCTTGAAAAATGAGTGTACAACAGCCGTCAGATCTGGCCGATCAACGGTCTAGATTTGATCGGCAAATCGCAATCGGCCAACACAACAGAGTGCTCACCAAACGGCCCAGGGTTATCGTGATATGCGATTGCAATTAATCACATCGTGATATCGCAATCGGCAAACATAACGGAGTGGGGCCTATAAACACATATATATGCATGATACAGTCAATCAGACCCAATAGCCTATTTCCTTTGTATTTGCGTATTTCGTTTATTAAACGAAACACAAAGGATGAAGCACCTATGGGACATTACGAACTCGATAGGTTTTATTAATGTTGTTGAACACCATTTCAAGTCTGATAAAGCAGGATTTTCACATTTTAATTTATTTTCCATTATAAAGGGGAAATCGCAAAACAGGCAGGATTTCGGGAGAGCCAAAGGAAATAAGTGGTTTGGACCAGGTTCCGTCTGATCCCATACAATGGCTACCACGTGTCCAGGCCTAGGAGAGAGAAAACCACCCTCATTGGGCGATTAACACTAGTACGAAAGAGCCGCCCAAAATGGATCACAACCATTGGATCTAGATCTCCCAGGTCAAGGGTGGAGATGTGATATAGCTACAAAGGTGGACCTGGTAGGAAAATAGACCATATTTAAGGACTTTTGAAGTCTGGAATAAACAAAGTTTTGGCAGAATTTCACAGTGTTGTAGCATTTCTCTGTGTTAACAGAAAGCGACTGTTTAAAGGATTTCAAAGGCCCAAAGAACTCGTCCAGACAAAGGCCAGGAGATAGAGCTTGGGAGATAGATGGCCAGAAGGGGAAAAAGCCACAGCATGATGCAGCCCACAACAGAAGCGATCATGGAGCATCGCTGGCATAAGCGAGCCACCCGACAACGCAACAAATTTACCAAAACTCAGTTACTATGTTGTTAGAAAAAGAGACCTCTGGTTCATGTTTGTCTAATCATGGCATCAAGTAGTTAGAAGCCAGAGGGGATAGATTAAGACACTTCGAGCCTCAGAGAGACCGGAGGGCATTGTAAAAACCCTATAAATGGCTAAAAGTTAGAAGTAATAGGGGTTCAACTTTTGGAGACTGTCGAGACTCTTATCCTCTCAGTGTCTCATCTTCAATACAGTAATACAAGCTTCTTTTGTTGTTATATGTTCAATCCCCATCTTTCCCTTTGTTCTAAGCTTGCAATTGAATGGGTTGTTCATGTTCTCTTCGGTATCGAATGCCATATAACTATCATCTTATCTCTGCATTGATAAATTAGATTTGTAAGCTTCATTTGCTTTCTGTAGCTAGCCATTCATATGTGTTTATGTATGCATCTACTAGTACAGTCATTATTGTCCATCTATCCATTGAATCTATAATCTATTGAGAATTAGTGGTTGAAAGCCTTGTCTAGCTAAGGGTGTTCATGCATGCTTTGAGTGAAATGTAGTTCAAATGGTCATCTAACTTGATCCAAACCCAAATTCATTCCAATTGTTCAGAGAACGATATTGAAGATTTATATGTTTCCAAGAATCTCTGAGCTACAACCTAGGAGAGCTTCCTGGAGTGCCAACAAGACCTATCATGACCATGAGAACATTAAGTGATTACATTTAATGATATTATAATGAAGGTTGTGTCGTGGATAGTAAGTAACCATTAATGTTGTAGCTTATTTGTGTTACGTTTTAAAATGTTTTCTAGTGTATTTTCTTGTTTAAATTGTTTAGAATGTGGTAGGGATTTATTGGAATCCCAAGTTTGAGCTATAAATTTTACACAATACAAGTGCCCCAAAGAGTTTTGAGGTTGTCGAATCCATATATACAGTCAAAAACCTATTTTAAACAACAAAATTTAAGATTTGACCAAAAAAAATCGTAGGATTGCAACCAAAATTCCAAAATTTAGCATGTTTAGACAATACTTGTAGGCCTCACAATAGCTACATGTGTACCTTCCATAAGATCAATTCACATACTTCTACCTATTTTTGAGCACTTAAAAATATGTGTAGCAACAAGAATCTTTTTACCAAGGTTGAGCAACTAAATTCCCCTCCTCTTCCTATAGTTGTTTCTCTCAATAATCCTTTTGAAGCCAACCCCTCTCTCATCCTCATGGCATATAATGAACCTCTATTGCACCTCTTTTTACCCATAATTTTCAGATCAAGCATGAATTGGCTCCTCTTTTCCTTGACATCGGGAGCCAAAATAATGTTGTGGCCCAGGACTTGGTTCAACACTTTAACCTTCTAGACACTCCACACCTAGCCATGTATTAGCTCCGTTGGGTGAAAAAGGAAAGCACTCATCTTATTGTCTCCCAACATTGTGCAATGACCTTTAATATTGGCCCTTTTCGAGATACTATAGTGTGTGATGTTTCTCCTCTTGCTAATGTCAATCTATTACTAAGAATTCCATATCAATCAAATAGGCATGCTATTTTTCATACTAAATATCACCAATATCACTTGTAGCATGAGGGTTGCACCTATGTACTTACATCCTCTTCACTTAAACCAACACAACCTCCTACTAAAAAAGCTCCCATTAATAACGTTATTTTGAACCAATGTGTCTCTTTGCATTTGATTCACCTTGTCAAACGTCTATATAACCTCACTAATCTAGTACCCCCTGATATGGTTGCCCTACTTCAACAATTCATAGATGTATTCATACAACCCATGGGGCTACCCCCAACATGATCTATTGAACATACAATCAATCTTATTCCTTGTGATTCTTTTATGAATTTCCCGTCGTATCAACTCGCTCCTTGAGAGGAAGCATAGGCAATATCTAAATAATGTTTTCTTGTTTCCATGCAAAACTATTTGTAATCAAGTTAATAAGCAGGTTCCTTGATTATAAAAGGTTACCTCTCCCTAATAATAGAATGGTGGTATTCCTTTTAGGATATTATTTTTTATCTTTGTGTTGTTTCATTGTGTCATGTATGATTAATAATTTTTAGATCTAGATGTAGATCAATTGGTATTAGAGAAAATGATCTCAGCGTTTTGCTTCTCATTATCAGGGATTATACAGGAACCATCCATCTATTCAAATAATATTTTTTTCATAGACTTGTAGCTCAACAATTTCACACCTTTCCAAGTGCACCTTTCTCTAGGCAATTAGAGCCATCTCATCACTAAGATATACATTTTGTTCATTTTGGTGGATGAAAAATGGTGTCACATAAGAAACCACATTAGAGGACCCAACTGAGGACTCGCTAATCAAAGATTTAACCATGTCTCTCCATGAGCTAATCAATTTGCAACAAAAAATTTCCCTACAAGATACATGCGGCTAGGTACATGCTTTAGATTTCCTAAATATTTAGGCCAAATGAATGTAGACGCTATCAATTCTTGGGTCCGTAGTCTCTTAATCTACTTTAAAACATGTCCTGATATCGATGAGGACATGAAGCTTCAAATCGCTAGCCAACAGTTCGAAGGAATGGCACAAGCATGTTGAGGTACCCAATTGGAGAATATATCCTTGGTCGTTGAGGTTGGAGAGCTAGAAATGACTGAATTTTGTGATAAGTTAAGATAACAGCTCTATATGTTAAGAATTTACTATAGAGATAATAATTAAACCAAAAAAAATCATAAAAATTATACATAATGCGTAATTTACACAATTTTTTCCCTTGGAAAACCCAATCCAATGAAATTTCTAACAATTCCCCCATTAAACTTGACATTAAGATAACACTTTTATATGTTAAGAATTTACTGTAGAGATAATAATTAATTTACCAAAGTTAAAGAGAATAAAACTTCAAACCAAAAACAAGCATAAACATTATACATAATGCACAATTCACACAATTTTTTCCGTGGGAAAACCTAATTCAATGAAATTTCTAACAATTCCCCAATTAAACTTGACATGGGATTCTTGACTACATCCAACCAAAACTGCTAAGTGAGACAACCCCCTCACTCTAACCCTTATCCCCATCAAAATTTTTACCCAACATATTTTTAACCTGATATATTACCTATATTACCTACTACATAGGTCTAACCAATTGCCTAGCATTCCTTACCAGGACTTACAACATTATGCTCATTTACATGCAATAATAGACTCTATTATAGTAAGAAAAAAATCTTCCCTTGTTTCTATTCTTTTCCATTCTCTAGCTAAATCTGAGTGCTCTTGATCAAATTTAATCCCTCTATAAAGAGTTCTACCCATTCGGTCTCCATTGAATTACCCAACATTCCCAAGGCCAACATAGCTTCCTCTAAAGGCTGCTATGCTATTCATGTCTTGCACAACCACTAACTCATCCATGGGATGACCACCAGCTTGTCCATCAATGCCAATAATTCCCTCTACTGGTTTGAATTAATCAAGCCATAGACCACAATCAAGTTTTCATGGTTTCCCTCGTTGAGGTTTGAACATTCAATACATGTGGTTATATCAGCCACGTCTATTTACTGCCCGAGTTGTACTCCACCGTGAAACATTATCCCATCCCTCAAGTCAGGCATGATCCAGTTCATGAATATTACCTTACCCAGTGGCACAATTTATTTTGTGTAGTAATTATCATTCATACCTAACACAACAACCACTGCATATTTTCTCTCGACAAATTGACTTTACCCGGTGGCACAATTTATTTTGGGTAGTAATTCTCGGTCATACCTAATCCAACAGCCACTGCAGATTTGCTCTCAACAAATGGTCATGTGTTCCATATGATGTTATTTAGCATGTGCACCCAATATAACATGCTCCCTTTCACCATGCAATGAAAATCATGTTTGTTTCATCTCTGACCTGACATCAATTTCTCTCTTGTAGATATGAATGTTGATGTCCACCATCTTTCTCTCGACCACTTCTAGGTGGCACGATCAACAAAATTTCTTATCCTATATTGAGCTTCGAAGACAACATTCTAAATCTCATTTATTTGGACAGAGGCATGGTGATCTACTCTGCTTTCCCCACCAGACCTATTTCTTCATTGTAAAACTCTCGTTGTTGTTCATTTTTTCTGTTTTCAGCAGCTCCATCCAACTTATGCGTCTCTGACATCAACAAAAAAAAAACATTTGAAACTCCAAATTAGTGGTAGAATCTAGATTTTGCACCTTCTTGGTCTTGGAAAAATCTACATTGCATCCTTCTCTTGGATCGAAAAAATTATGTCATCACATTCATCGACCATCTAATCATGGCAAAAACATGGACCCCATTTTGGTTCACCACTAATACTCCTACAGACACCTTTCAAAGTGAACACCAAAACACTGTTGCAGGAAATAGTCATGAAGATGTGGTCCTGAGTGGAAAAGACTGTTGTGGGAGCGCTCTCACACCTTGAAACCTGGATGAATCATCAAAAGCTTACTGCGGCTACCACCTCGGCCACTTCGAGCTTCATATTGTCTACCAAATATTACTTTCCTTCACAGGTTAACGAGCCCACTTTCTGGCCATCCGTTTTCACTCCTAACAGAATCACCTAAGGTTTTTCCTTGACGTAGAGCGACCTATAGCCTCGTGTCAAATAAAAGTTACCTCTACAGTCTCAACCTCACAACGTATTCATACAAGATTACTCCCATTGTTCACACTAACTTTTCTCGACAATAGGATACACTTTTCGGTTCTTCTAACCATTACGTTCCAGATCTAGATCCAGATCTACATTAGTACATCAGATCAGATTTTCTTCATTTACCCGGCCAATAAAGTAATTGGCAATAAAAGCATCCTTCTGAAGCCAACATTGGGCTCTGATATTAACTGTTAAGAATTTACTGCAGAGATAATAATTTATTTACTGAAATTTACTTAGAAGAAAAATTAAAACCAATAACAAGAATAGATATTAAACTTAATGCACAATTTGCACAACATTTTCTCATTGGAAAATCCAATGAAATTTCATTAGATTTTTCCAAAACCTGGCCAACCCAGCCAGGTGAGGCTTCCCTTCTCACTTCCCTGGCCTACATTACAATGAAGTTTTCCCAGCCTTTTATAGGCTCCATTACATTCAATATCATCAGTATAAAACCATGGGTACACAATACCACATGCCCCAAAACCACTATTATTTGACTCAATCAATTTCGACTCTTTTCCCTATTCAAGTTTACCTAACATTATCCCCCAAACTCCACCAACTACCAAATCAATCAATGCAAGCCTACATCTAACATCTAGGTCTTCTGCAAGTTGCATATTCAACTACATATCTCTAATATAAAAGGGTCAAATTTAATTAATGCACTACTACATGTAGGGGGGTTTTAAGACAATATTTGAGTCAATTGTTTTAACTTAAGACAAAAAGAAACTTGTGTATTGTCTTAAATATTGTCTTTAAGCGGGTGTCTCAAAATTTAATGTCTCAAAATTATTGTCTTAAAATTTTGTCTCTATAAATACAAGAATTATTGTCTATTAAGAGGCAATTTCATTTGTCTCTCCAAAGACCATTTCATTTGTCTTTAGAGAGACACATTCATTTTTGTCTCTTTAGAGAAAATTACATTTTGGTCTTTTCAGATCAAAAGCATATTGTCTCTATAGAGACTACATGTCCATAATTGATCCAGGTGGATATTGGTGGCCACCTGCCAAGTCCACCTAGACCCCCACCATTGTCTTTCTCAGCATTTTCAGTTTCCTTAATTGTAGCACAACTTACTATTTTTAGCAGTTTTTCAGGTCCTGAACTTCCGGAGCCGTTTTGAGGCCCTAAACGACGTTTTTTTGGGAATCCGGGGCTCATTCCAACAATGATAGTGCTCGGATAGATCTTTCTAATGAGCTATTGTACGCGTCAAACGAAGATCATATGCCAAAGTTACGACCCCGGGAAGTTGATGTACCAACTTACCCCCAAACGGGGCCCACAGTTTGGCGTTTCATCTCCTAGGGTTAGGTTTTGGAATGTTAAGGGTTTTCCATTGTTTCTCAACAATAAATAGGCCTTCGAGCCTCATTGTAACACAGTTCAGAGGCATGTAGCCATCACATCTCTTCTCAGAGATAAGCTACCATCGCTCTAGCTGGGTTATTTCCTTTTCTGGTTGCATGCATATTTCAGTATTTTCCATTAATGAAATGAAGTATTATTTCCGCTGCATCTTTGTGTATATGGTTATCTCTGTAATTTGTTGCGTTCCTATTTAAATCCGGATCAGTGGTATCAGAGCGGTCTGCTTTTTCTCTGTTTTTCTTTGCATGTCCCCAACAAGGTCAGGATATAAGGAGTTAGGGCTCGAACTGGTTGAACCTTTGCAAGACCAGCCCCGCAAATCCCGACGGCCTCCCATGGCGGACGAGAAGAAAGACGAGGGGGCAGGAGATCCCATCAAAATCTTGCTCGAAGAAGCTCTCGAGCGACAATGGAACGCGATGATGGACAGCTTTGCCCAGATCCTTCAGCGGCTACCTAGAAGCAACGCATCGGCTTCCAGCAGCTACTCTGGAAACGCCACACCCTTTAAGGTACAAGTCAATTTTGAAATCCCCATATTCGAGGGTCAGATAGACGCAGATGCCGTAGATAAATGGTTAAATCTGCTAGAGGGTTATTTTTCTGTTCATGAATTTTCGAGTCGGGAAAAGATTGTTTTTGCTCTCCTCAAAGCAGCCCCCCACGTCAAGGACTGGTGGGAAACCTACTGCGAGCAGAAGGATGAAAGTACTGGCTCACTATTTTCAGCCGCACCCACCTGGGATTCGTTCCGGGATGCCATCAAGGAGCAGTACTACCCTGTCGGGAGCTATGAGGATGAATACATAAAGTGGACCATGCTGCGGCAGGGAAGGGACCAAGACGTGCCAGAGTTCACCAATCTTTTCCATACCCTTCGCACAAAGTTGGGCATCAAGGATTCGGAGCAACATTTGATACTCAAATACCGTGGCTGCCTACACAAGTACATCCAGGAAGAAATACAATTCCTAAACATCCCCTCGCTCGGCGCAGCATACCGGTATGTCGTCAAGGTCGAGCAGAAGTTTAAACAAAAGAAGCGAGACTTTGGATCTGCGAATCCAAAGCAGGGGAAAGGTGCCCCTAAACCACAGAACAAAGGACAAAGCCAAGGCGGGACAGCCCAAGACAACCAGCCGAAGCTGCAAGCAAAGAACAGCGCCGCGAATCCGAGAAAGGACACTGGAAAATGGTGCGAGTTCCATAAGAGCTCCACTCACAACACAAGTGAGTGTCGGGCCAAGCAGTCACTGGTGGCTGAGCTAAAGGTTTCAGAATCAGATGCATGTTCCGACTCTGAGTCAGAACCCGATAAGGGGTATGAAAAAGGGAAGCAGATCATTGATGCGGACCCCAGCGCCACTGTTGCTACCGCAAAGATCCAGAAAAATGAACCCGAAGATCCAGAGGAGGAGGAGCGTCTCTTCCACTCCCAGATGTGGGTAAAGGGCTCCCCGATACAGTTCATTGTTGATAGCGGGAGTCAAAAGAACCTCATTTCGGCAGAGGTCGTGAAGCGGTTGGGCTTACCAACCACAGCACATCCACAACCATACACCATTGGGTGGCTTCACCAAGGACGAGATCTTCGCGTAAGCCAGCAGTGCCGCCTTCCATACAACATCAAGCCCTTCACGAATGAGGTATTGTGTGACATTGCTCCCCTTGAAGTTTGTGATGTATTACTAGGACAACCATACTTGTGGAAGCGACATGTTGTGTATGAATCAAGGCCCCGTGCTGTTATTATTACATTGGGAAATAAGTTGTTCAGGATACCAGAGGTAGCACCACCTGCCGCCCTCTCTTTGATTACTGCAAAACAATGCAGTAAGATCATTTCCAAAACCAGGAAATTTGTTTTCCTGATGATACGCCCTCAAGGAAAGAAGAAGACAGTGGCCGCGGCCTCCAAACGGGGCCCCTCTGCACAACAACTACAGATGGACAAGATTGTGGAGGAGTACGAGGACATCTTCACCTCCCCGGCAGGGGTTCCTCTGCACTGTCAAGTCAAGCACTCCATCGATCTGACCCCAGGTGCGCCGCTACCCAATGGACCAATTTATCGGTGCTCCGTTCTGGAGAACGATGAAATCAAGAGGCAGATTCAGGAGCTCCTGCAGAAAGGTCACATCCGTCCGAGTTCATCGCCTTGTGGGAGCCCGATTGTGTTGGTACAGAAGAAGGATGGGACGTGGAGACTCTGTATTGACTATCGGGCGCTGAACAAGATCACTGTCCGTAATAGGTACCCGATCCTGTGGATTGATGACCTCCTAGACCAACTAAAGGGGGCAAAATATTTCAGCAAGATCGATCTGAAGTCGGGATATCACCAGGTACCAATCAAACCCTCCGATGTGTGGAAGACTGCCTTCAAATCCAAGGAGGGCCTCTTCGAATGGTTGGTCATGCCTTTCGGATTGACGAATGCTCCTGCAACCTTTATGAGGCTAATGGATGACATCTTGCGGCCATTCACCAACTCCTTTGTAGTAGTATACTTGGATGACATTCTGATCTTCAGCCAGAGTTGGGAAGAGCACCTCCACCACATCCGACAGGTTCTCCAAACACTGCGGCAACACAAGCTATGTGCCAATTTGGAGAAATGCACTTTTGGCATGACCCAGGTTCAGTATCTGGGATACATCATTGATGAACAGGGGGTGCATGTCGATCCAGCCAAGATCCAAGTCATTCGGGATTGGCCCTCTCCAACCACTCTAACAGAGCTCCGCAGCTTTCTAGGTCTTGCCAACTTCTACCGCAGGTTTGTGTTGGGGTTTTCTCATATTTCTTGGCCCTTGAGTCAAGTCACCAAGGGCGGGGCGAAAGCAAAATTCTTTTGGTCTGAATCTCAACAGAAGGCATTCAGGGAGTTGAAGGATCGCCTCTGCACGGCACCAGTGCTCGCGTTACCAGATTTACAACAACCATTTGAGGTCGAGACAGATGCCTCTGACTATGCTATTGGGGCAGTCCTTACTCAACATGGACATCCAGTGGCATATCACAGTGAAACACTTTCAGACACAGTCCGGAAGTACCCCACTTATGATAAAGAGATGTATTCCATTGTACAGGCCTGCCGACAATGGAAGCATTACATTTTGGGGAAGGAAACGGTCATCCACACAGACCACCGACCTCTGCAGTTCATACAGACCCAAGGGAAATTGCAGAATGATCGCCATCAGAAGTGGTCTACATACCTGCAACAGTTTCACTTGAATATCAAGTATAAAAAGGGCAGCACCAATAATGTTGCAGATTGCCTCAGTCGACCACCGATCATGGCGCTAACCACCGTGCTCAACTCTTGTGGGCACGAGACTTCTGATTGGCCACTTCTCTACAAAAGCGACCCAGAATTCGGCCACACATACCAGACACTCTTGGAGGGTCGGCAGGTTGCAGATTTTCACCTCCAGGATGCCCTATTATGCCACCTCGGTCACCTCTGTGTTCCTTCAAGCGAGCGTGCCAAGATGATTTGGGAAGCACACTACAGTCGGGCTGCTGGGCATTTCGGGGTCGAGAAAACAGTGGCAGTACTGCAAAATTATTTCTATTGGCCGAATCTTCGACAGGATGTTGGGAAGTACATCCGATCATGTACTGCCTGTGCCATTGCCAAACCTGCCATTAAGAAGCACGGACCTCTATACCCCGTTGCCTACCCCTAGTCGACCTTGGGAATCCATCTCCATGGATTACATGTCAGGCCTTCCTTCCACTAAGCATGGAAATGACTGTGTTTTTGTGGTCGTCGACAGGTTCTCGAAGATGGCCATTATGGTGGCCTGCAAGAAGAATATCACAGCAGAAGCCACTGCTAAACTCTTCTTTGAACGAGTGTGGGTGCACTTTGGGATCCCACAGTCTATCATCTCAGATCGGGACAGTCGGTTTCTCAGCACATTTTGGTCCAGTCTCTGGTCAATGCTGGACACCAAACTCACGAAGTCCACAGCCTTCCATCCTCAAACTGATGGCCAGACAGAGGTTGTCAATAGGATGATTGTGCACATTCTGCGCATGTATAACTCAAAGCATCCACGCACATGGGACGAGAGCCTCCCCTATGTTCAACATAGCTACAACCGAGCTCTTCACAGCTCCACTGGCCATAGCCCTTTTCAGGTGGGTTTGGGATTCCAGCCACTATGCCCCATTGATGTGGCCATGCCACTTGCAGCTACTCACATGAATTCAGCTCATGTCCAGTCCGAAACAGATAAGGCCACCAGCTTCATTGAGCGCATCCAACATATTCGCCAGCAGGTCCATGACATTCTTGAGAAATCAAATGCCAAGTACAAGCAGCGACATGATCAACATCGGGTGCCACACAAGTTTCAGGTGGGCGACAAAGTCTGGTTGCATTTGCAAAAGGAACGCCTTACTGGAGCCTATCAGAAATTGAGACCACTCCGATATGGTCCTTACACCATTACTAAGGCTATGGGAGACAATGCATTTGAGCTCAGCATTCCCCCATTCCTTGGCCTGCACCCAGTGTTCAATGTGGACCGCCTTCGGCCATACTTTCCACCATTGCTAGACACATCCGACATTGCAGAACAGCTCAAACCCACAGAATTAAATCCAGATTGCATGGAACAAGCTGCAACTGATCAGATCATGGACACACAGATCAAGAACACTCGCAAACAGAATATCCAACTGTATCGAGTTGTCAAAGCAGGCCAACTCCTTCAGCAGGGCAAGTGGCTCACCAGGGAACAAGTTCAGCAGAAGTTTCCTCATCTCATGGAGGAGCTCAACGCAATGGGGACCATTGCTTCCTAAGGGGGGAGGAATGATCCAGGTGGATATTGGTGGCCACCTGCCAAGTCCACCTGGACCCCCACCATTGTCTTTCTCAGCATTTTCAGTTTCCTTAATTGTAGCACAACTTACTATTTTTAGCAGTTTTTCGGGTCCTGAACTTTCGGAGCCGTTTTGAGGCCCTAAACGATGTTTTTTTGGGAATCCGGGGGCAACATGGGTCCATGGGGACCAATGTTGCCCATTCCAACAATGATAGTGCTCGGATAGATCTTTCTAATGAGCTATTGTACGCGTCAAACGGAGATCATATGCCAAAGTTATGACCCCGGGAAGTTGATGTACCAACTTACCCCCAAACGGGGCCCACAGTTTGGTGTTTCATCTCCTAGGGTTAGGTTTTGGAATGTTAAGGGTTTTGCATTGTTTCTCAACAATAAATAGGCCTTCGAGCCTCATTGTAACACAGTTCAGAGGCATGTAGCCATCACATCTCTTCTCAGAGATAAGCTATCATCGCCCTAGCTGGTTTATTTCCTTTTCTGGTTGTAAGCATATTTCATTATTTTCCATTAATGAAATGAAGTATTATTTCCACTGCATCTTTGTGTATATGGTTATCTCTGTAATTTGTTGCGTTCCTGTTTAAATCCGGATCAATAATTCAAGCTAATGTCTCTCTAGAGACAATATAAAAAAATATTTAAAAATAAATAAATAAAATAATTTTAAATGTTCTTTTAAGGTGGTTTCAACATTAAAAGTTCCCAAATAGTGATTTTAATTACCTTAAATATTTGTTGTTTATGGATACCAACATAATAAAAATAAATAAATCCATTATTTCTAAAGCTAACAATAAATTCGTTTTAAATCTAAATGAAAAAACAATTCTCGAAAGCAACATTGAAAATAATAAGGCAACACATTTATATTTTCTGAAAATACATTCATGTCATTTGAACATGTAGGATGCTCAATTGGAACTTCATTTTAAGACATACTATGAGGCAAAAGAAAAATGTTCTAGATTTTTCCATCCTACAATAGGGTTTACTCTATAACATATAAATTCAAAGCTTCAATCACATTAAATAGTGGAAATTAAATTCATATCTAATTGTTAAACCACAATTTCAAGACCCTTGTATAATTGGAATTGGCTTCCTTGATAACAAAGAATTGTAATAATGTATATGCATTTGAATCTACAATTGATTGGCAATTTTGTCTTCATGAAGGTTTTAAAAATATAAAAATTTAACATAGGTCCTCGCAACATGACATAGGTCAATTCTCAATCTATTGGTGACCTACAAACTTATCTTCTCCACTACGCACTTTCATAATTCGAGTTGGTTCCATCTCCTGTTTGCAGCCTGAGAATTTATACAATAGGTATCCAAATTGGTTGTGATCTAGTTCCTGAGGAAGCTTCATATCCAATGAATCTAATTCAGGCAATGAACTATTATGATTGACTTCATAGCAAGCTGAAGCTGCAAAGAAGTCTCTATCACTAGCTTCTGGGAAATTAATCATTTCTTGAAGGCACACCAAACCACCCATCCTTCTTCTTGTTAAGAATAAAATAATAAATTCCTGTAAGACAAGTTTTATACCATTGCTCAACCATTTCCAAAAGAGCTACTTAATGAAATAAAATAAAATAAATGTAGTGCATACATGAAATAGAAATGTGTGCACTCTTAGTTTTTCTTCATTATCACTTGCCTTTCCTTGCCTGATTCCCCGGAGCACCTGCAAATGCAATAGTAGAGTCATTTTACTTTATATATAATAAAAACCCCTACCATCTTTATAATAATTAATAATTGAAATAAAATTAAAATTCTGCAAACTTATTAAACTCTCAATATAAAAATGGCTCAAAAACAAAATCAATCTACTCTTTAATATAAACATAATTTTTAATGATGATACCATCTCTATTTTTGGTTGGTAGCATCGTTTGTTCCCATTCAAAGCCAAAAATTGCCATGAATACTAGTGAAAATACAAGGTAAGTTTCAAAACCTGAATCAAGTTCTCATAGGCTATGGGCATTCACACAGCCATGGCGAGTAGACTCATTGTCATTGGGATAACATTGCACAACCTCGTAATATCATATCCATTTGATAATGTTCTTTTTAGTGGTACTTGTAATGTTTCTTTATACAATTAGTAATGATCATTTACTCACTATAAATGGTATAAATATGTATGGTGTTAGCTTATTGACTGGGTTTAATTGTTAAGAACATTATTTTTCTCTTATCAAGAAAAGGAAATTAAAAAATAGAATAAGATAAAACTTTAATATATATATATATATATATATATATATATATATATATATATATATATATATATATATATATATATATATATATATATATATATATATATATATATATGTAATACTTTAACATTTTGGCAGACAGATCTCTGTATCAAAGTGAATCTCTTGTCCCATAAACAAATGAACATTAAGCAGCAAAGTGCACAATCATAATCTTCAAACCCAATCAAAGCTAAATGAAAAAAGGGCACTCAATACCTAGAGATTTCTTATAGTGACTTACACATTTCCTTACTGTGAGAGAAAAATTAAAATGGCCCTTGTGGGTATCAAAATATCTATCTTTTGATAAAAGTTTTTAAAGATAAACTAAGACAAGGACCTTCTGGACCAACTTGTGGATACTTAAAAATGTCATGGTTTTCTTCTAGGAAAAGAGAAAAAAGATGAATAAAGAGAAATTATAGAGACAGCAGGGAGAAAAACGACTCTCACAATGATTTGGAATTTGGCCAAAAGACTGGGAGAAAGTTTTGAACAACCTCAATTGTTGGCTATTTGAGTAGGGTGAAAAATAATTTATACTCGGGTTGTTGCTATCCCTAGTCGAGATTTAAATTTCCAAAAGACATGTTCAATGTACCAATGTATACGGGCTACGCTATATGTTCTAGTTAGAGCCAAATACAGATCCTGTGGAAATAGATATATCGAGTAACAGTTTCTTAGCCAACACTGAACAATTTTCAGAACATCACATTCACTCTTCTTACCTGAGAAGTAGTCCTTTACTCAACTAAAAAGAAAAAATGGGCAAATTCTTTAATGCAATCCTTCACTACTATACCTAATACATGAACATGTTTTTGGCTGTTTAATATGCCCCTCTGTACAAACCTCTAAATAAACTAAATGAATTCATGAATGGTCAGAGAACTAGAATAGAAAGGAAAAACATATATGATAAGCAAGATAGACTTACAATATCTTCAATATAACATAAGTCCACTGCTATTTGAATTGCAAGGAATGTAACAATTTATTCGTACAACCAAATCACTATGCTACAGAGTATATTCGCTACTCTTACATGAGAAGATTACCCTTTCCATGTCAAACTTGTATATGTTTGGACCGACATCTCCATGTACAAATCACAAACGTCTTGATACACTAAAAATGAATTCATGAATGGCTAGAGAACAGGTATAAAGAAGGAAAAGAGGTTATGTTAAACAAGATAGGCTTACAGTATCTTCTTTATTTATAATATTTTGAATGCAAGAAATTATTATTATACCGCAGATAATACCCATGTGCTCATTCCTGAAGCCGAAACTATGCTTAACAAATTTGCTTGAAATACATGTGTAAAGCACCAGCCACATCTTTACGCTTGGTCCTCTTTAAGGTATCTAGAGCTCTAGACACTTACCAAATACAAAGGAAAAATTGTCATTGTGTCAACACAAAAACAAAGGAAATACTGTCAGCACAAAAACAAAGACTTTGAACACAAAATCCATTTAGTGATAGACCAATAGAATGAATACCTCTACCAAATGTAGCACTCTAGACATGCGACCTGTAAAGCTCTCTTATCTTAACCATATATGGATATTTCCATAAGGTCAGCTGGTTTTGGCTAAATCCATGTGAGCAGATAATACCCCTGTGCTCATTCTTGAAGGAGGAAAATATGCTTACTGGATATGTGTGAGATACATGTTAAAATCACCAGCCGCATCTTTACTCTTGGTCCTCTTTAAGGTATCAAGAGCTCCAAAGACTTTCCAAAACCTAAGAATCTCATCTCTTGCAGCCGACGCAACAATGTACCCATCTAGACTCTGAAAATGCAAAACAAAGGAAAGATTGTCAGCACAAACCCATTTAGTGATAGATCACTAAAATGAATACCTCTGCCAAATGCAGTGCTGTAGACGTGTGACCAATAAGCTCTTCTATCTTAACCATAGATGGATATTTCCACAAGGTCAGCTCGTTCTAGCTAAATCCATGTGAAATAAATAGCTCACGCTCATGCTTATTCCATAATAATGAGAAAAATTGAGAGTGAGCGTCAATGGTATTTAGGCAAGCCCCTGTATGAGTATTCCAAAACTTAATGCATCAGTGAGCACTTCCTCCACAAGATGCCAAAAGATTGCTCTGGAAAGGGCACCATGCCAAGGCTTTTACTATAGCACAATGCTCATCAAGCCGATGAAGATATTGAGTTGCACCATTAGAGGATGACATGCTCTTGTCCGATACATGAAGTAAATTGTCATTCCCCCCACTTGCAAGCTGTTGGCCAGACATAGACCATCTCAAACCACACACTTCTTGCACATGTCCTCTCTATGTTTGAACAATTGAATCACGGATGCGGACATCATGATTCAATATTAAACCATCAAGGCCACCAGTTGTAAGAATATGACCACTCCAAGAAAGCATGCCTACACAAGATTGGTGACCTTTCAAGGCTCTCACCTGAGTTCATTGAAATGCATTACGAAGTGATTGAGATTGCATCTAGAAATTTAAAATGAAACTGAAAATATGAAAAAGAAAAAATAGTTTAATCTACCTGTCTATTAGATGCAGAATCCCATAGCTATACAATAAAATTAGTCAAACCAACACCAATATGTCTTCCATCAGGTGCCCATTTAACACTAGTTATTTGACCAACATCATCATCAATTATCAGGAGCTCAGAAGTTGTGCTCTTGGAGGCATCCCATAAATACACCGTATTACTAAGGGTTATCGATAAAGCATTATTGGCACTCCAGTCGAACAGATTGAAGTAATAATCATCCACAAGCTCAAGGGCATCCAAAGTCCGCTCCACAGACTGTAAATAAGGATATGAAAGTTAAAAAAAATAATACAAATGTTAAAATCAACAACTGTCAATTTTTAATTATCTACGTAACATCCTAACATCACACAAGAGCGAGGTCTTGGGGCAAGCAGTGAGGAACTCAGGGCTTGGGCTTGAATTAAGGCAGAGACCAGTGTTCCATGACTGAGGCCACTTGCAATTCCTAAGTGATTGACAACATAGATATATCCTATGGCATCAGCTTTTCTATAAGAAATATTTATTAAAAGAAAAATTATCCAGCTGACAAAAGGGCAGAACCCTTGCAGAGACAGATACAACAGTGGATCTCAATCATCTTAACTCTAAGAGAAACCTGTTCATAGACAAGGGAGGATTTTTAACTTGTCCAATTCTCAATCCCAACCTAGGCCATTTTCTCAAATATCAAAATCTATCCATTACAAACATTAAGAGACAAAAACCCAAAAAACAAAACATGAAACTAAAATGGAAGTGTAACATTGTAAGTCCAATATATGAAGATAGAGCTGTAAACTAGGGTTGGCTGAAGGATTTATCCAACACTAAACAGTTTTCGTAACATCACATTCACTCTTCTTACCTAATAAGTAGTCCTTTACTACACTGAAAAGAGAAAATGGTCAAATTCTTCAATGCAATCCTTCACTACTATACCTAATACATGAACATGATTTTGGCTGTTTAATATGTCGCTTTGTACAAACCTCTAAATAAACTAAATGAATTCATGAGCGGTTAGAGAATTGGAATAAAAATGAAAAAATATATGATAAGCAAGATAGACTTACATTATCTTGAATATAACATAAGTCCATGCCTATTTGAATTTCAAGGAATGTAACAATTTATTCCTACAACAAAATCAGTATGTTACAGAGTATATTCGCTGCTCTTACCTAAGAATATTACCCTTTCCATGTCAGAATTGTACATGTACAGAATGACATCTCCATGTACAAATCACAAACCTCTTGATACACTAAAAATGAATTCATGAATGGTCAAAGAACTGGTAAAAAGAAGGAAAAACAATTATGTTAAACAAGATAGGCTTACAATATCTTATTTATTTATAATATTTTGAGTGTAAGAAATTATTATTATACCGCAGATAATACCCATGTGCTGATTCTTGAAGCACGAAATCTTCTTAACGAATCTGCTTGAAATACATGTTTAAAGTACCAGCCGCACCTTTACTCTTGGTCCTCTTTAAGGTATCAAGAGCTTCAAATACTTACCAAATACAAAGGAAAAATTTTCACTATGTCAACACAAAAACAAAGGAAAGACTGTCAGCATAAAAACAAAGACTTTCAACATGAAATCCATTTAGCAATAGATCAATAGAAGGAATACCTCTGCTAGATGCAACACTCTAGATGTGTTACCTGTAAATCTCTCTTACCTTAACCATATATGGATATTTCCATAACGTCAACTGGTTCTGGTTAAATCCATGTAAGTAGATAATACCCCTATGCTCATTCCTGAAGGAGGAAAATCTGCTTAGCAGATATGCGTCAGATACATGTTAAAAGCACCAGCCGCATCCTTACTCTTGGTCCTCTTTAAGGTATTAGGAGATCCAAAAACTTGCCAAAACATAAGAGTCTCATCTCCTGCAGCTGATGCATTAGTGTACCCATCTAGACTCTGAAAATACAAAACAAAGGAACAACCGTCAGCAAAAAGGCTAAGATTGTCAGCACAAACCCATTTAGCGATAGATCAATAGAATGAATACCTCTGCCAGATGCAATTCTCTAGAAGTGTGACTAGTAAGCTCTTCTATCTTAACCATAGATGGATATTTCCATAAGGTCAGTTGGTTCTAGCTCCCATACATGAAGTAAATTGTCATTCAGCCTAGTTGCAAGTTGACAGCCAGACATAGACCCTTTCAAACCACACGCTTCTTGTACATGTCCTCTTTATGTTTGAACAATGGAATCACAGATGTGAACATCGTGATTAAATATTAAACCATCAAGGCCACTAGTTGTAAGAATATCACCATTCCAAGCAAGCGCACCTACACGGGATTGGTGACCTTTCAAGGCTCTAAGTTGTTTTCATTGAAAAAGCATTACCAAGTGAATGAGATTGCATCTAGAAACAAATAATGAAATTGAAAATATGAGAGCAAAAATTAATTTAATCCTGTCTATTATATGCATAATCCCATTGGTCTACAAAAAAATTAGTCAAGCTAACACCAATATGTCTTCCATCAGGTGCCTATTTAACATTGGTTATTTGACCAACATCATCATCAACTTTCAAGAGCTTAAGAGTTGTGCTCTTGGAGTCATTCCATAAATAAACTGTATTGTTGAGGGCTATCGATAAAACATTATTGGCACTCCAGTCCAATAGGAGGCTGGCTAAGCTCTTAGCCAGGCCTGAAAATCCTAGAGATAGGCAATTTATTCTTATTTATACGGAAGCTTATTAATGGAAGAAAAGGTAGTTAGTTTATGCCAAAAACTATGTAAGTGATTTGTGTTGAATGAGTTTATGTAACATGTTGTTACAGTATTTTGATTGCTTAGTTTGTACATGATTTGATAACGAAATTGTGGGTACTTTGAGGCAATTAACTGTATTGATTATGCATTGTAATTGGTTTTGGTTCATGCTTGAAAATGAATCCCAATCGATATAAATAAGGGTGATTTTGTGTGTATGTGTTTGGACTCTATACACAAGATAGAGTATGAGAGTAATCATATGGTAAAACGTTTTGTGCGAATGCTGGAAGAAGTTTGCTTTGGATAAGTAGAGGGTGTGTATTGTTTGTGGGAGAAATAGAAAAACATCATCGATTTGCCTAAATGTTATCATCAATTAGGACTAAACTATTACTAAACAAAGCAACTAAGCTATTTTAGAACAATTACATGGAATGAGACTACATGGAAACAAAGATAATTGAACGATCTCATAATACATGGGAAACAATCCTCCACATAAGATTTATAGCACTTAAAAGGCACACAACTAGTTGATGGAACATTGATTTATTGGAGAAGCCATCAGTAACTATCCTTAGAGGTTCCAACCATTTGGTTGGGGGAAATTCAGGTAGATTGGACCCTCAAAACAACAAATAAGAAAAACATTAGTTTTCTACACAACCAAAACCTTATGATAATCTGCACTTATTAGCCTCAGATTTTTCTTTTCAAGTATACGCAGGAAATACATTCTAAAAATTGCATGTACATTCTCTGAAACTTTTGATTGCATAGAAATGAGAATCCTGAAACAAAACCTAGAAATTAAACTCAGAAACTAGCAAGGAAAACAAAGAAACTCTAGAATTGGATATCTGAAATATTAGTTCGAATAACCCTTTAAAACCAGAAAATATTTGGAGAATCAGATTCTGAAGTAGGTTGGAGCAATTTAGGAAAATTAGTAAACGCTAAAAATAGCAAATGAGAAAAACATTAGCTTTCCATACAACCAAAAGCCTATGATAATCGACACTCTGAATCCTCATACTTTTCTCTTCAAGAATACACAAAAAAATCACTCTCAAAAAATGCATATACATTTTCCAAGCCTTTTGATTTCATAAGAGCAAGAATCGTCAAACAAAACCTGGAAATTAAACTCACAAATTAACCAAGAAAGTAAAATTAGAATTAATCATCTCAAAAACTAATGCTAACAATCCCTTGAAACATTAATTTTCCCCTCACCCAAAATATACCTGGAAACTAAACCCACAGAAACCACATAAGTTTCGATTGGGCATCTGAAAATTTAGTTGTAATAATCCCTCGAAGCTAGAAACCCTTGACCATATGCACTCAACTATTTATAGTAGAACCTTTAAGATAAATTCATCAAGAAAAAAATTTAGAAATACTAAACTGTCAAACCCTACGAAGGACATAAGAAGACAATGAAAACAAAACATGTAGCACTACAAATGTGCCCAGAAAAGCATCAATTAGATTAAAAGAAAACCATATAATTTGGGCACCTAGGAAAATAATTAAGTTAACCATTAAACATTAAAAACAAAATGTCTAAACTTTAAATACAATCCAATTGAGCATATTGTCTTAGATATGGAAACCTTAACTAGAACCCAAAAAAATTCATTAAAAATATGTCCTTCAACAATATCCAGAACACAAGAAGTCCAATTAGGAGCAATGGAATAAGAGAACTATATTATTTTGAAGAAATTAGGCCCAAAACTAGGCAAATACAAAAAATAAAGAAGCCTTAAATTGGGTGAATGAAAGATATAAATGAAAAAAACACTCGAATCTAGTATTGAAAAGAAAAATTTCAAAAACCTTTTAATTTGATCACTCAAAGAAGGCACCTGTTAAAAATCTGTCCAAATGGATTGCAAGAAACCTTGAAAATTTTCATAAAAGTCTCAAATTGCATGCCCCAAAATATCCATTAAAAATAAGCTCAAGATTATTAAACAATTCCAATATTTCAAAAACCCTGAGATAGAATGCATCAAATAGGCCAGCAGTCCACAAACCGTGAAAATGGTCCCAAAAAGCCCCAATTGTAGGTCCACAAGAGAAAATCTAGAAGGTAAACACAGAGAAAACTTGAAACCCTAATTAAATGGGTTTCTTGAGAGATAGCAAGCCACTGAATCCTGAAACATAGTAACAACAAGTGTGAGGTTGTTACTATGTTTCGGTTCAAGCTTGTTGTGTATTCCATGTGATCCTATTCTGATTCATTTGAGTGAGCTTCAAGTTATTTTCATAGTCTTTCATGGCTTGGATTTGGAATTTGAGGAAGTGGATGTGTGGTATTTTGTGTTTTTGTAGTGTCTTATGCATACTTAGTAATATGGAGAGCATTTTGTTGTTTTAATAGTTTTCATTATTTGTACATTATGATTATTTTGATCTTAATATTTGTGTGCAAATTCTTGGTGGGAGGTTTAGCTGCACCTGTTTCCCATTCATTGCTTCAACTTATGCTATGTGGGTTGAAAATGGTGAAGAGGAAATCTACTATTCCCAGTAGGAATTCATGGCAGGTTGTTTTTTTTTTTGCAAGAAATTTGGCATCCTTCAAAAGTTGTATTCTTACTTTTGAAAATTCATGTTATTAAAGACACGATTTAGACATAGTCACAAAGACAAATATATGTCATTGAAGACCTCTTTCCCAGGATGGAAAGGGATAACCTTTCTTCACACATATAAATATCATTGAAGTATTTGTTGCTCAACAAGAAAAGGGATAACATTCACGTCTCTCACACATATATTATTTCAAGGCCTCCTCCTCAACAAGGAAATAGAGAACCTTCATTAATTTGGCTACCTAAACTTTCGAGTGAAAGGATGGACTTATTCGTTAGAGATAGGTAAAATATCAACGTAAGAAATTTCTTCTTCTAGCTTAGAATTGACATGTTTTTGGTGTGAGTAATGTATTTGTAACATGGAATTGATAGGATTGCGATGTGAGTTGTTTTAGAGACTATTTCTGTTTTAGAATTGTTCATAATAATTGTTATTTCTGAACTTTTTCCATCTAATGAGACAAAATATCAATTTAATAAGTCTCTTCTTCTAACTTGAAATTAAAAAAAAATTGGTGTGAGTAATGCATAATGTGTTTCTAAGTTGGAGTTGACATGTTTTCGGTGTGAGTAATGTGTTTTTATCTTGGAATTAACAAGTTTTCAATGTGAGTTATGTACTATAGACTATTTTTGTTTTAGAATGGTTTATAATAATTGTAAATTTTTGGACTATTTCTATCCGGGGAGAAAAAATATCAATGCAATAAGTATCTTCTTCTAGCTTGGAATTGAAATTTTTTTGTTGTGAATTATGTATAAGAGACTTTCTGTTTAGAAATGTTAAAAACAATGGTTATTTATGGACCTATTCTATTCAGGGAGATAAAATCATCAATGCAATAAGTTTATTTGTCTAAGTCTCTTCATACAAATATTTAGTGTGATTATTGTGCTTCTAGCTTGGAATTGATGAATTTTTTGGTTTGAGTAATGTGTTTCTATCATGGAATTGACAAGTTTTTGGTGTGAGTTAGTGTTATGAGACTATTTTTATCACTTGTATGGAGATAGAAACTTTTTTGAGGTTAGCATAACATAATCCTATAGCATGATGTTATGCGATTCACAATTTTCATTTACAAAAGGTTTAGATACAGTGCATTCAATCTTGTTAATACTAGTGTATATCTCATGATCCAAAGCAATTCTTAAATATATACGGTGAAATCTATATTTTATTTTTAAATCCCATAATATTTATTAGATCATTTAAATCATAATATAAACGATAGTAATGAATCTATTTTTAAGTTTTCATTGATAACATTCAATAGTTTTACTATGTTGGTCATCTTATATGTCCTATAAAATTTTTTTAGTCATATATCATATATACAAATGCTATGGCATAAAATTTCCATACATAACATAAAATTTCTTCGAGCTTCTCGATCCGTCAAAATTAGCCTAAAAACGTATTCAGGTCTGTTTCGAAAGCATGAGGAAAGGCAGCGTTTGCTATGTCCGATATAGATGGAGTTTTCAACATTTACTCTACAAAAATATAATGACTAATACAACAGATTAATGACTACAACAGATTAATCTGTATGGAAGATACAACAGATTAATGACTACAACAGATTAATGACATTTAGAGCTTGAACTCAAAAAGAATCGACTTTCCAACTCAAAAGAAATTAAATATTTGTCAATTGAAAAATAGAAATAAATAATTATTAAGTTTCTAGGTGCCAATTAAGCTTGAACTCAGATTTGGAATCTTTTTCCTTTTACACTGGGTTGAGTTTGGGTTGACTTTAGCGTAAATGACTTCATGCAGGTATCCCGTAGCCAAGCTACTCTTAGACCCATTCCATCATTTCGAAAACCTGCATCATAATTGTCTGTACTAGGAATCCCAACATTTTTTTGGATTATTGGCTTTCGTGTGATATTTCATTTGTTTTGGCAGCATACCAATTACCGTAATCCCTGTGCCTTAGGGCAGGGACTAATAAAATAAGAATATTATATAACAGTCTAATTTATAGTATAATAATTTAAGTACATAATAATGCAGCAGCGACTATAGCAATTCAAATATAAGAATTACATTACATATATATGGTATAATAATTTAAGAAAAGTACATAATAATGCAGCAGCGATTATAGTATTTTACATATAAGAATTAAATTACATATAAATATATAATGATGGATGCTTATTATGATTATCTCTTCCCATTATTTATTTGGTCAGCGAACATATTTACAGTTTCATATGAATTAAAAAATTAAAAGTAAATTAAAATTAAAAACAAGCGACCAATGAATAAAATCTCCAACTATTCAACCTGGAACCATATTTTCTTTCATACAAAGGCATCCCTTTCACCATTTGTACTCCCATTCTATGTTATCGAATTTACATTTATATTCAAAGAGAAAACCCTAGTTGCCGCAACACCCTTCAATACTCCAATATGAGTCCGGATTAAGAGGCCAGTACAGAGGATCATGTCGGTCGTTGTTGTTCTCCAGCTCATCCTCTAAAGCCTTCAACGTCAGACGACCCATTTCATCATCCAGCTGCATCAGAGATTTCTCCATTGTCGAATCGAAGCTCGTTTCATGACTGTAATTAGAAGATTTACAATGCAATACTGACTCGCTTCATTGGCTTCACTCAAAAAATCATGGAAACTTAATCCATCGGAGTCAAGCTCCGGCTCAGTCCCACCCAAATCTTGCGTCAAAACAGAAGAATGCGATGAGGTTCTATCCCACTCTGGATTTTGCCGTTGCAAAAAACAGAGCTTCTCACCTACGTAACTACTTAAGCAGTCATTTAGACGTACAGAAGGAGTACCAGTGGAAAATATACTGTTTGAGCCAATACTCTCCTTTGAAGGAGTGAAATATTTGTCTTCTGAATCTATACCCGTGAGACCTGTCTCCCGATTCACAGCCACATTTCCACATGACATATCTCCAGTGGCATCCAATGGACGAAGAACAAGTAGTGCCTCTTGAATTGGATTGTACCTGGATCCATCAATGGGAGACACAATTTCTGGTTTCTCCGGCTTAAAAACCGAGTAGGTCATAATCTTTCTTTCAAGTGACTGTTTCTGAGGCTGCAAATTCAACTCTGCCAATGCCTGGTCATAGTGCTGACCTTTGAAAAGATCCAAGTCAGGCTGATCATCATCCACAACATTAACTGACTCAACTGGTAAAATTGGATTGCATGAATTGAATTCTCGCTTAGGCATGAACCCATTAGCGGTTTTGGACAAAACCCTTCCAGCAGCATCTCTTGCTTTTGTTCGAGAAACAGTGTTCCTAGAAGCCTTTGAATTAAGGTTTGTAGAATTCTCTTTTAATGGACGTTCCCCTGATCTTCCACGAGACGTTACAGATTTTGGAGCCACCGGAATCTTAACACTGCTCTTTGTGGATGAACTTTCAGATTTCGGACCCGCCTGCATTTTGACACTGCTCCTTGTGGATGCACTTTCACATTTAGGACCTACCGGCATTTTAACACTGCACCGTGTGGATGAACTTTCAGATTTAACACTGCGCTGTGGAAATGAACTTTCAGATTTAACACTGCGCTGTGTGAATGAATTTTCAGATTTAACACTGTGCTGTGTGTATGAACATTCAGATATAACACTGCTCTGTGTGGATGAAGTTTCAGATTTCGGACCCACTGGCATTTTCAGATTTCGGACTGCTCTGTGTGAATCGACTTTCAGATTTGGAACCCACTGGCATTTTAACACTGCTCTTTGCCGATAAAGTTGGCAATCTAGCTTTCGGTACTTTCAAATTTGTCTTTTGAGCAACCGCCATGTTGTTATCGGGACAGCCTTGTGCTTTTACCCTCAACCAAAACTAATAAATCCGATGATCGATCAAACTCAACTTATTTATCTCACGGCTTCGCGACAATTCTCGGAAACCTTTCTGCTCCTCTGTAGATATAGCAAACATATGAAATTAGTGTATCCTTAAAATCAAGTTAGTGGCTTAACTGAATAATATTTAAAATACTTTTATTACCAAAGAATCTGCAACCGTGTCACCTCCTCCTTTTCCTCATGTGTGTTTAGTTAAAATATTGATATCTTTCAAGCATTGTGATAATTAGATTGCATTATTATATGGGTAATTGTATTCCTGGATTTTATGGCACATCACAACGTTGTGGCATTTTTCATATATTGCATGTAGGGGTTATTACCAAGTTAGTGCAAGGCTTTTTTTACAACTTATAATGGGCGTATGTAATGATGCATAATAATAGAAAAATATTAATAAAATAAAATATTTTAATATTAATTTTAAATAAGATATTTTTATATTTATATATAAATATTAAATTGATATCATATATTTTAAGATAATATTAATTTTGTTTCTTTTAATATTGGTTTTCAATAAAATATTTTTAGGTTAACTTTATTTTATTTCTAAAGGAAAAAATAGTTAGAAATGGAATTTCTTAATCAAAATAAAATGTTTCTCTTGGCTTGTGCTCCCTAATAGAATATCGACTTGGGATACATTCAGAACCAAGGGCCAGGAAGATGCCACCTCAATAAATGTAAATCTGCATGAAAGAACATTAACCATCTCCCCATTCTATGTCCTTTTGTTTCCTCTATCTGGAAAAATGTGATCTAAATGACCAATCCCTTTTCATCCTAGGACCACTATGACATCCTTTCCTGCCTTGGTTGTTGGCCTAAGGACCACCCACACCACCTACCTTTGGCCTTTTCCATCATATGGGGAATTTGGATAACTAGAAATGGCCTTACTTTTCAGAATATCCCTCCCAACATTTGGCAAACCAACTACAACATTTTCACTTTCTATCTAGAATTCTCTTGTGACAAACAATCGATTCCCAAAATCCCTTCTCCTCCTAGCAACATTTGGTCTTCCTTCCCAGTGGGTTTCATATGACTCTTGTGGATGCGGAATGGTTATCTAGCTAAGTTCTGAGAGACACTACAGGTCCCACTGGCACTGCAATTCTGGAACTAATTCTCAAGCAAAATTCCTTGCTCTTTGGGGGGTCCTATTTTGTGCATCTCAGTTTGGAATCTCATCTCTTCCTATCTTTGGGGACTCAAAATCCATCATAGATTGGGCAAACAATAGAGGCTCTTTGAACTCTCTAAACCTAGATACACAGAAATGCCGAATCAAAATTCAACTGGAGTCTCTCAACATTGTCATCATTACCCACATTTATCGGAGATAGAATGGCGCAGCAGATTGACTATCAAAAGAAAGTTGCAACTCATATTTTGACAAGATCTTCTAGAAATATTTTTCCTCTGGTTCTCTCGAAGGCTTGGGACACCTTTTGGTTTAATTGTATGCACCTACTAATGAACTCAAAAACTACCATTGGAACATGTAATAGGAATGATCCATCTCGGAAAATTAGAGCAATGTCACTCAAGAATAGGTTCAAAGATTTTTAAAACAATATGGGAACGTTCTCTATTTCAACATAGAAGATGAATCAGTGGGATCCTAATCCCTTATTTTAATTGTACTTTCTTATTGCTCATTAATATGAAGGATTTTTTATGTTCTTGGAAAAAAAATAAAAAGAATCTTATTCTATGTATTTTCTATTTCTCTCTAAAAAATTATTTAGTTTTTGAAAAATTTAAAAAACGTTTCTCGTAGCTTAATTGGTGATCAATAATGTGAGTTTTAAGAAATCTTAAAAATCCAAAGTTCAAATCCCTTAAATTGTGACCAAATTCTTATAACTATAAGATCCAATACTCCATAAAAAAATTCATTTAAAATTAATTGAAATTATAAAATTTAAAAATATAAAAATATAAAAAATATAAAAAATAATATATATATATATATATATATATAAAATACTTATTGCCCTTAAAAAATTAACAAATTAATTAATTTATATATAATTTAAATAATAAAAATTATAATTTTATAAAAAAATTATATAACTAAATTTTCAAATAAGGAAAACATAAAACTTTTAACTTTAGCATTTAATAAATAAAAACTTTATGGATTTTTTTTATTTTATAACTTTTTTATTTTCTATATAAATAATTTTCAATATATTTAAATTAAGATATTAATTAATTTGGTGTATGGGGTAATTTTTTTTTTAATTTACTTGTTATTATGTGTCAAGAGCATATTTAATTTTAAAGTTATTTTTGGAAATTTCATGAGTGAGACGATGGTTATAATTAATGATATTTTAGTAAATATTGTGTAGTCTTTGGCAATTTTGTGAGTGAGACCTGTTAGCCCTAAGGTAGAGGGCTGTTATTTTTAGCATAAATATCCCCTGTTTTAGCTCCAATGGCCACATCTCCTCTTACTCGGCTTTGGCCATAAGTCGTGTTAGCCCTGAAGTGTTAATCCAAATGGATCCAAGAACTCTCTAAGTCTTTAAAAATCGTTTAAAAGATCAAAATAATCGCAAGAGAAAGCCCTCCAAAAGGCGGAAAAACACTATCGAGAAACGAAAAACATAGAGAAAACAGTGAAAAACAGAGCAGCGGAGGCTTGAACAATGAATGCACAGCAGCCGTCAGATCTGGCTAATCAACGGTCCAGATCTGATCGGCAAATCACAATCGGCCAACACAACAGAGCGCTCACCAAACGGCCCAGGGTTATCGCGATATGCGATTGCGATTAATCGCATCACGATATCGCAATCGGCAAACACAACGGAGCGGGGCCTATACACATATATATATGCACGATATGGTCAACCAGACTTGATAACATTATGAACCATATTATATATATATTGAAGTCCGGGAAACACCTATTTCCTTTGTATTTGCCTATTTCATTTATTAAACCAAATACAAAGGATGAAGCACCAATGCGACATTACGCACCCGAAATGGTTTACTAATGCTGTTGAACACCATTTCAAGTCCGATAAGGTGGGATTTTCACATTTTAATGTATTTTCCAATATAAGGGGAAATCACAAAACAGGCAAGATTTTGGGAGAGCCAAAGGCGATAAGTGGTTTGGGTCGGGCTCCACCCGATCCCATACAACGGCTACCACGTGTCCAAGCTGAGGAGAGAGAAAACCACCCTCATCGGGCGGTTAACTCCTGTATGAAAGAGCCACCCGAAATGGATCACAACCGTTGGATCTAGATCTCCCAGATCAACGGTGGAGATGTGATATAGCTACAAAGGCGGACCTGATAGGAAAATAAACTATATTTAAGGACTTTTGAAGTCCAGAATAAACAGAGTTTTGGCAGAATTTCACAGTGTTGCAGCATTTCTCTATGTTAATAAAAAGCGGCTGTTTAAATGATTTCAAAGTCCCAAAGCACTAATCTAGATAGAGGCCGGGAGACAGATGGTCGGAAGGGGAAAAAGCCACAACATGATGCAACCCACAATAGAAGCGATCATGGAGCATCGCTGGCATGAGCGAGCCACTTGACAGCGCGACAAATTTACCAGAATTCGGTTACTATGTTGCTAGAAACAGAGACCTCTGGCTCATGTATGTATAATCATGGCATCAAGCAGTTAGAAGCTAGAGGGGATAGATTAAGACACCTCGAGCCTCAGAGAGCTCGGGAGGCATTGTAAAAAGCCTATAAATGGCTGAGAGTTAGAAGTAATAGGGGTTCAACTTTTGGAGACTGTGAAGACTCTGCTTCTCTCAGCGTCTCATCTTCATTCCTGTAATACAAGCTTCTTTTGTTGTTATATGTTCAATCCCCATCTTTCCCTCTATTCCAAGCTTTCACTTGAATGGGTTATTCATGTTTTCTTCTGTGTCGAATGCCAGATAACTGTCATCTTATCTTTGCATTGATAAATTAGATTTGTAAGCTTCATTTTCTTTCTGTAGCTAGCCATTAATATGTGTTTATGTATGCATATTTTGGTAGAGTTAGTATTCTCCATCTATCCATTGAATCTATAATCTATTGAGCATTAGTGGTTGAAAGCCTTGTTTAGCTAAGGGTGTTCACGTATGCTTTCAGTGAAATAGAGTTGAAACGATCATCTGACTTGATCCAAACCCCAATCCATTCCAATAGTTCAGAGAACGATATTGAAGATTTATATGTTTCGAGGCATCTCTAAGCTACAACCTAGGAGAGCTTCCTGGAGTGCTAACATAAGTGGCGCCGTTACCGTGGAGAGGAGACTAAAGCTTAGCTTCCCTAGGAGACGACACAAATCCAACTTTGATGATAGACAAAGTGTGGACACTTTTTCAGTTGTAATCATCTATCTGGCGACTCTACTGGAGGACGAATCTCTTGGTGACTCCACTTCATAGTTTTGGCTAAGTTTCTGAGGCATACTTGGAGAAATCCTCAGAAGCCGCAAGCTGACCAAGTACCTGACCCTGAAAATATCATCAAAGAAAGAAAGGTATTAAAGAAAGAAGCATCAGGTTCATGTAAATCTAAACAATATTCGATATCTCTTCAAGAAAATCTTGTAATAGAACAAATACATGTTGAGAGTATAGCATATAATACTAGCAGTGAAGAAAAATCTCAAAGATTCATAGAGCTCCTTATTCTTTAGGTTCTCCTTTCATTGTAAGCCCAAAGGAAGCCTCTCCTCCTATCCATCATACTCCTTTAGTCTTATCAGTCACTCCTCAACCCTCTGTCATTCAGACTTCTAGTACCCTTATAGCCACCACAGCTATGGCAGGTCCACAAGTGCCTACCAAAATGGAAAGAATCATAGCTGCCAGGTATGGACCTCTAGTACTACCCACTCCTTTCAATACCATGCCTACTAGAGAATATTAGAAGTATAGGCCTAAGTTCACTGGGACTGAAGGTGTTTCAGCTGAGGAACATCTTGAATCATTCTATAGCTATGCTGATAACCTAGACATTAGTGAAGATGATGTATGGATGAGAGTCTTCGTCCAAAGTCGAGATGGAGAGGCTAGAAAATGGTTCAGAGAATCAACCCCAAGGCCTATAGTAGATATTGAGGCTTTAGATGATGCATTCCTAAATCATTGGGGGGATAAGAAGGATCTACTCTACTACCACACCAACTTTGGGAACTTAAAGAGGGAAAATGGTGAGTTGTTGTCTAATTTTAATAAGAGGTTTAATCGCATGTACAGCAAGATACCAGCTGAAGTAAAACCCAGCACTACCTCTGCCAAACTCACCTATGCGAGTGCATTTGATTCTGACTTTTGTCTACTATTGAGGGAGAGGCGATGTGCTACCTTGGCTGATATGCAGGATGCAGCCTTGGAAGTAGAATCAAACATCATGGCTGTAGAGAAGCTCAAGGGGAATGTTGATAAAAGGAGATAGAGGGGTGAATCTTCATCATCTTCAAATCCCAAGATAGACAAAATGACCAAGATGATAGAGTCATTTGCCTCTAAAATATCCAAATTAAAGGCTAAGCAGCACCCTGGGAAAGGAAGAGTTCCTAATCCCTTTGCTCCTAGAAATCCAAATCCATATAGAACAGCTAATGAGAAGTTGTAGATTTTGCAAAGGAGCAAAGATGCCAATGAAGAACAAAGGGTGAAGACCCCTTTCTAGAATGTAGTCATGGAAGAAGAGAAGTTTGAAGAGGATGATGATATCCATTGTCTAGAAGACAAAGGTAGTGCCTCCTTTTTGACCTCAGCTGCCTATGAAAAGTCATTATTCAATGACCAGATCAACCAAGAATGGGATGGTGAAGCTGCTCTGCAAACTAAAGATAGACACAGATATGCTCTGAGGTCGAAGATGAATAATGCCAAGGAAACTCCTATTCAAAGAGCTATTTTCCCCCAAGTACAACAAAATAAAAATTAGAAACGACCGACAGTTGATCCCATCATCCTCAAAGCTCCAGCTCACGAGGTAAGAGGCCTTGGTAAGTCTCCTTCTCCTTTCAGTTTTAAATCAAAAATTCAGAAGCTAAGCATACCTATACCTCTGACTGAACTAGTAAAAAATTAGTCCTTCAAGATATCTATCCTCGAGGCCCTTGAGCCTAAAGCCATCCAAGCCTCCAATGACTATGTAAATCTGCAAGACAACAAACCAACTGTTGTTCTCAGCCCAATGATTGAAAATTGCGATGACAGCTCCCCATCATTCTATGTATCTTTGACTATCCATGATAAAATCCTTCACAACTGCCTTCTGGACATAGGAGCCAGCCATAATCTAATGCCCAAGGCTATCATGGATGAGTTGGGTCTTGACATTACCAAGTCTTATCATGACCTGTTTTCTTTTGACTCTAGAAAAGTTAAATGTTTGGGATTAATTAAAGACCTAGCCATCACCTTGTCTCAGCTGCCCATGAAGAGCATGGTGATGGATATTGTGGTAGCAGATGTACCCCCCAAGTTTGGCATGTTGCTCTGCAGAGGTTGGATCAAGAGATTAGGTGGAACATTGCAAAATGATCTATCCTGTGCTATTGTCCAAGTTTTTGGAGGTGAGAGTAGGACATTATACAGAGAAGCTCAGTTGGATTATATCATCAGTGATGAAAGGAATCCCACTAATCATCCCATCTCTACTGTCGACACTAATTTTGGAGCCTGTATTCTTCTTATTGAAGAATCCCAGTTGGCCTCTACACAGCTTAAGAAACCAGTTTGCCAGATCACAAAAGAAGAAGCCCCACAAATTTGGGACATGTTCTTTGATGGAGCTTGCTCTAAGGAAGCTATAGGGACAAGTGTGGTCCTTGTGTCCCCCACATAGGAATGCATTCATTTATCTTTCAAATTAACTTTTCAGGTCACAAATAACACAACAGAGTACGAAACCTTGATATTGGGCTTAAACGCTGCTAAAGAAATGGGCATCAAAGGTTTGAAGGTGTTTGGAGATGCAGACCTTATCATTCAACAGGTCAACAAAACTTTCCAAGCAAAGCATCCAAGGTTGAAAGCATACAGAGATGAGGTATGGAAGCTCAAGGATTCTTTTAATAGTTTCAGCATTTCTTACATCACTATAATGAAGAACCAACTTGCTAATTCTCTTGTTGTGTCTGCTAGCACGTTTATTCCTCCTTTGCCTTCTAAATTGACTTATGAAGTTCAGGTGAAATATAGACCATCTCTACCAGACAATGTCAAATACTGGAAAGCTTTTGAAGATGATGATGAAATTAATAGGTTTTTACAAGTCATTGATGAATTTTCTGAAATGCACATTGACCAAGACAGTGAAACCAATGAAGAATGCAACTAGTCTAAGATAAAGGATGAGATTGGCCGGGAAAGCATTCTCCAGTTGCCTAGTAACTATATACCCAAAGGATTGGTTCCCCTAGAGAATTTGTTTGATCATAATGATTAAGCCTGCCAAAAAATAAAATAAGTCTGTTGTTCATAGACATAATGTAAGGAGTCCAGCCCATCCAAAGTACATAAATCTGTCCACTCACTTTTCTTCTGCCCAAAGTTCCGAGTATTGCACCCTGATGAAACAATTTGCTGATATTTTTGCTTGAGAATACAATGATATTAAGACCTATGACACCAACATCATTCAGCATAATATTCTGCTAGAGAAGAACACCATCCCTTTTAAGCAGGAATTTATATCTATTAGCCCTCTCTTATTGCCTTTGATTGAAAAGGAAATCAAGAAGCTGTTGGATGCCAAGATCATAGTTCCCCTAAGGTATTCAAAGTGGATAGCTAACCTTGTGGTAGTAAGAAAGAAGAATGGAGAAATTAGGGTTTGTGTTGACTTCAGGAATCTGAACAAATGCTCTAAAAAAGACAACTACCCCCTGCCTAAGATGGAACACTTGCTGCAAAAAGTTTCAAGGGCTAGAGTCATGTCTTTCCTAGAAGGATTTTCAGGTTAAAATTAGATTTTTGTACATCCAAAAGATCAGGAAAAGATAGCCTTCACTACTCCTTGGGGAACTTTCATGTACTCCAAGATGCCTTTTGGACTAATGAATGTTGGGGCTACTTTTCAGAGGGCGATGGACATAGCCTTTGTGGGAGAGAAGGACAAGTTTGTCCTTATTTACCTTGATGACATAACAGTCTTTTCCAGCAATCCCAACTACCATTTGCAGCATTTGAAGAAGGTGTTTCTAAAGTGCAGATAGTTTAGAATTTCTGTGAACCCAAAGAAGTCACAATTTTCTCTAGAAGAAGGCAAACTGTTGGGACATATTGTTTCTGCTGAAGGTGTGAAGATCGATCCAGCAAGAGTTCAAGCAATTCAGACATTGTCCATCCCAAGGTCAAAAAGGGACATTCAATCTTTCCTGGGTAAGATTAACTTTATCAGGAGGTTTATTCCAAACTTCGCAGAGCTACTGAAGCACATCTCTTCCATGCTGAAGAAAGGATCAGAAATAAAATGGATAGATGGTGCAAGAAGCTCTTTTGAAGCCATCAAACAAGCTATCATGGAAGCTCCCACTCTAATCAGCCTAGATTATACTATGGAGTTTTATATCTTCTCTTTTGCCTCTTATGGTACACTTGCAACAGTTCTATTGCAGAAAAATGATGAAGGTGTAAAGCACCCTATGGCCTTTTTTAGAAAACTTCTAAGGGATGTTGAACTAAGGTATGACCTTATTAGAAAACAAGCTTATGCTCTGATAAAATCTTTAAAGGAATTCAGAATTTATATTTTGCATTCCAAAGTGACTGCATATGTACCGTCAACCTCAGTAAAAGATGTTCTAACTCAGCCAAATATTGATGGAGAGAGAGCTAAATGGATTGAAAAAATCATAGAGTTCAACATAGAGGTGAAGCCGATCAAGTTTGTCAAAGGCCAGTGCTTGGCTAAGCTTATGGCTGAGGAAATTTGCAGTATGTTAGACATTAATTATATGGGTTCAAATTCAGGTGGTGAGCAGACAGAGGAAGCAGCAGAAGAGGAAGAGAAGAATCAGTCTTTGGCTAAAAATCTAGCCATCTATGAATGGTATTCCAGTGTAGTTCATTTTTTGCAGAAGCTAGAAGTCCCTCCAGGGCATAGCTCAAGTCAAGCCCGAGCTATTAAGCTAAAATCGACCAAATTATGCATTACTAAAAACCTGCTCTATTGGAAAGACCCATCAGGGATCCTCTTGAGATGTCTAGACAAAGGACAATCTATGGAAGTCACACACCAGTTCCATTCTAGCATCTATGGAGGGCATCATTATTGCAAAACTATGGCCCACAAGATCCTGAGAGCTGGGTATTATTGGCCTACTCTGTTCTCTTATGTGTTTTCTTTTGTAAAATCTTGTGACAAATGCCAGAGGTTTGCAGGAATGCAACAACTAAAATCTCTGCCCTTGAAGCCAGTATAGGTCAATGGTCCCTTCTAGTAGTGGAGCTTGGACTTCATAAGTGAGATCAATCCAAATTCCAATGGCCATCACAAATGGATCTTGGTAGCGACTGATTATTTCACCAAATGGATTGAGGCCATACCCACTAAAAATGCTAATCATTAGCTTATCATAAATTTCTTGAATGAGAATATTTTCACTAGATTTGGTTGCCCAACCAAACTAGTCACTGATAATGTAGCAGCTTTCAGGGAAGAATAATTGGTGGACATATGTGAATCCATAGGCATTCAATTGGTGAATTATACCTCATATTACCCTCAAGGAAATGGCCTGGCAGAATCATCTAACAAAAGTCTTGTAAGGATAATCAAAAAACTGTTGTAGGACATCAAAAAGAACTGGGATTCCAAGTTGAAGTTTGCACTATGGGCTGACAGAGTTACCAACAAGAAGTCCACAAGAAATTCTCCATTTAAGCTGGTTTATGGCACTGATGTTGTTTTTCATATCCAGTTGATTCTCCATGTGGCCAAATTCTTGCAAGAAGAACAGGATGAAGAGAATGACATAGCGAGGAGAATAAGTAACTTGGTTGAATTACAACAGATCAGAGGAAAGCTAGTTGAGAAGTCAAGAATTCATCAGAAGAAGATCAAAGAAACCTTTGATAAAAAGGAAAAAATGGACAGTTTTCAAGTTGGTGACTGGGTTCTCAAATGGGATGCATTGAAGGAAAAGAAGGGCAACCATGGTAAATTTGATGCCTTATGGACAAGATCGTTTGTCATTGCTCAAGTTCATATGAACAATACTTTCATTATGCACAATTTGGAAGGGGAAGGTGTTTTCGATGGCCCAATCAATGGGCGGTTTTTGAAACTTTACCTCATATGAAGCCTTAAGGCCTTAATATTGTAATAGGTTTTTTTTTCAGTTTTTGTTTTCTATCCAAATAAACTCCATGCCCAATGGAACACTAGGAAATAAGTTGTTTTGGTTGTTACTAGAAAGGCAGTAGTCTGCAGTTCTTGAAACCTCACAGGGAGGCTTTCATCCCTAGAAGGAGCCAGTGTTAGCCCCTAAGGTAGAGGGATGCTATTTTTAGCAGAAATTTCCCCTGTTTTAGCTCCGACAGCCACATCTCCTCTTGCTCTGCTTTGGCCATAATCTGTGTTAGCCCTGAAGTGCCAATCCAAATGGATACAAGAGCTCTCTAAGTCTTTAAAAATAATTTAAAAGATCAAAATAATCGTAAGAGAAATCCCTCCAAAAGGCAGAAAAACACTATTGGGAAACGAAAAACATAGAGAAAATAGTGAAAAGCAGAGCAGCGGAGGCTTGAAAAATGAGTGCACAACAGCCGTCAGATCTAGCTGATCAATGGTCCATATTTGATCGTCAAATCACAATCGGCCAACACAACATAGCGCTCACCAAACGGCCTAGGGTTATCGTGATATGCGATTGCAATTAATCACATCGTGATATCGCAATCGACAAACACAACGGAGTGGGGCCTACAAACACATATATATGTATGATACAGTCAATCGGACCCGATAACATTATGAACCATATTATATATATATATATATATATATATATATATATATATATATATATATAGATATACATATATATTGAAGTCTCGGAAATGCCTATTTCCTTTGTATTTGCGTATTTCGTTTATTAAACGAAATAAAAAGGATGAAGCGCCGATGGGACATTACGAACTCGATAGGGTTTATTAATGTTGTTGAACACCATTTCAAGTCTAATAAAGCAGGATTTTCACATTTTAATGTATTTTCCATTATAAAGGGGAAATCACAAAACAGGCAGGATTTTGGGAGAGCCAAAGGAAATAAGTGGTTTGGACCAAGTTCCGTCCGATCCCATACAACCGCTGCCACGTGTCCAGGCTGAGGAGAGAGAAAACCACCCTCATTGGGCGATTAACTCTAGTACTAAAGAGCCACCCAAAATGGATCACAACCATTGGATCTAGATCTCCCAGGTCAACGATGGAGATGTGATATAGCTACAAAGGTGGACCCGGTAGGAAAATAGACCATATTTAAGAACTTTTGAAGTCCAGAATAAACAGAGTTTTGGCGGAATTTCACAGTGTTGCAGCATTTCTCTGTGTTAACAGAGAGCGACTGTTTAAAGGATTTCAAAGGCCCAAAGCACTCGTCCAGACGGAGGCCGGGAGATAGAGCTTGGGAGATAGATGGCCAGAAGGGGAAAAAGTCACAGCATGATGTAGCCCACAACAGAAGCAATCATGGAGCATCGCTGGCACAAGTGAGCCACTTGACAGCGCGACAAATTTACCAGAATTCGGTTACTATGTTGTTAGAAAAAGAGACCTCTGGCTCATGTCTGTCTAATCATGGCATCAAGTAGTTAGAAGCCAGAGGGGATAGATTAAGACACTTCGAGCCTCAGAGAGACCGGGGGGCATTGTAAAAAGCCTATAAATGGGTGAAATTTAGAAGTAATAAGGGTTCAACTTTTGGAGACTGTCAAGACTCTGCTCCTCTCAGCGTCTCATCTTCAATCCAGTAATACAAGCTTCTTTTTTTGTTATATGTTCAATCCCCATCTTTCCCTTTGTTCTAAGCTTCCAATTGAATGGGTTATTCATGTTCTCTTCTGTATCAAATACCAAATAACTGTCATCTTATCTCTGCATTGATAAATTAGATTTGTAAGGTTCATTTGCTTTCTGTAGCTAGCCATTCATATGTGTTTATGTATGCATTTGCTAGTACAGTCATTATTCTCCATCTATCCATTGAATCTATAATCTATTGAGAATTAGTGGTTGAAAGCCTTGTCTAGCTAAGGGTGTTGATGCATGTTTTGAGTGAAATAGAGTTGAAATGGTCATCTGACTTGATCCAAACCCCAATCCAATCCAATTGTTCAGAGAACAATATTGAAGATTTATATGTTTCGAAGCATCTCCGAGCTAAAACCTAGGAGAGCTTCCTAGAGTGCTAACAAGACCTATCATGACCATGAGAACATTAAGTGATTACAGTTAGTGATATTATAATGAAGGTTGTGTCGTGGATAGTAAGTAATAGTTAATGTTGTAGCTTATTTGTGTTACGGTTTAAAATGTTTTCTAGTGTATTTTCTTGTTTAAATTGTTTAGAATGTGGTAGGGATTTGGAATCCCAAGTTTGAGCTGTAAATTTTACACAATACAAGTGCCCAAACACTTTTCAGGTTGTCAAATCCATATATGCAGTCAAAAACCTATTTTAAACAACAAAAGTTAAGATTTGTCTAAAAAAAATCGTAGGATTGCAGCCAAAATTCCAAAACTTAGCATGTTTAGACAATACTTGTAGGCCTCACAATAGCTACATGTGTACCTTCCATAAGATCAATTCACATACTTCTACCGATTTTTGAGCACTTAAAAATGTGTAGCAAAAAGAATCTTTTTACCAAGGTTGAGCAACTAAATTCCCCTCCTCTTCCTATAGTTGTTTCTCTCAATAATCCTATTGAAGCCAACCCCTCTCTCATCCTCATGGCATATAATGAACCTCTATTGCACCTCTTTTTACCCATAATTTTCAGATCAAGCATGAATTGGCTCCTCTTTTCCTTGACATCGGGAGTCAAAATAATGTTGTGGCCCAAGACTTGGTTCGACACTTTAACCTTCTAGACACTCCACACCTAGCCTTGTATTAGTTTTGTTGGGTGAAAAAGGAAAGCACTCATCTTATTGTCTCCCAACATTCTGCAATGACCTTTAATATTGGCCCTTTTCAAGATACTACAGCGTGTGATGTTTCTCCTCTTGCTAATGTCAATCTATTACTAATAATTCCATATCAATCAAACAGGCATGATATTTTTCATACTAAATATCACCAATATCACTTGTAGCATGAGGGTTGCACCTATGTAATTACGTCATCCTCTTCACTTAAACCAACACAGCATCCTACTAAAAAAGCTCCCATTAATAACGTTATTTTGAACCAATGTGTCTCTTTGCATTTGATTCACCCTGTCAAATGTCTATATAACCTCACTAATCTAGTACCCCCTGATATGGTTGCCCTACTTCAACAATTCACAGATGTATTCATACGACCCATGGGGCTACCGCCAACATGCTCTATTGAACATACAATCAATCTTATTCCTCGTGCTTCTTTTCTGAATTTCCCATCGTATCAACTTGCTCCTTGAGAGGAAGCATAGACAATATCTAAATAATGTTTTCTTGTTTCCATGCAAAACTATTTGTAATCAAGTTAATAAGCAGGTTCCTTGATTATAAAAGGTTACCTCTCCCTAATAATAGAATGGTGGTATTCCTTTTAGGATATTATTGTTTATCTTTGTGTTGTTTCATTGTTTCATGTATGATTAATAATTTTTAGATCTAGATGTAGATCAATTGGTATTAGAGAAAATGATCTCAGCGTTTTGTTTCTCATTATCAGGGATTATACAGGAACCATCCATCTATTCAAAAAAAATTCATAGACTTGTAGCTCAACAATTCCACACCCTTCCAAGTGCACCTTTCTCTAGGCAATTAGAGCCATCTCATCACTAAGATATACATTTTGTTCATTTTGGTGGATGAAAAATGGTGTCACATAAGAAACCACATTAGAGGACCCAACTAAGGACTCACCAATCAAAGATTTGACCATGTCTCTCCATGATCTAATCAATTTGCAACAAAAAATTGCCCTACAAGATACATGCGGCTAGGAACATGCTTTAGATTTCCTAAATATTTAGGCCAAATGAATGGAGACGCTATCAATTCTTGGGTCCGTAGTCTCTTAATCTATTTCAACACATGTCTTGATATGGATGAGGACATGAAGCTTCAAATCGCTAGCCAATAGTTTGAAGGAATGGCACAAGCATGTGAGGTACCCATTTGGAGAATATATCCTTGGTCATTGAGCTTGGAGAGCTAGAAATGAGTGAATTTTGTGATAAATTAAGGTAACAGCTCTATATGTTAAGAATTTACTATAGAGATAATAATTAAACCAAAAACAAGCATAAACATTATACATAATGCGTAATTTACACAATTTTTTCCCTTGGAAAACCCAATCCAATGAAATTTCTAACAATTCCCCCATTAAACTTGACATTAAGATAACACTTATATATGTTAAGAATTTACTGTAGAGATAATAATTAATTTACCAAAGTTAAAGAGAATAAAACTTCAAACCAAAAACAAGCATAAACATTATGCATAATGCACAATTCATACAATTTTTTCCGTGGGAAAACCTAATTCAATGAAATTTCTAACAATTCCCAAATTAAACTTGACATGGGCTCCTTGACTACATCCAACCAAAACTGCTAAGTGAGACAACCCCCTCACTCTAACCCTTATCCCCATCAAAATTTTTACCCAACATATTTTTTAACCTGATTTATTACCTATATTACCTACTACATAGGTATAACAAATTACCTAGCATGCCTTACGAGGACTTACAACATTATGCTCATTTACATGCAATAATAGACTCTATTATAGTAAAAAAAAATCATCCCTTGTTTCTATTCTTTTCCATTCTCTAGCTAAATCTGAGTGCTCTTCATCAAATTTAATCCCTCTACAAAGAGTTCTACCCATTCGGTCTCCATTGAATTACCCAACATTCCCAAGGCCAACATAGATTCCTTTAAAGGCTACTATGATATTCATGTAGGTTCTCGACTGTTAAGGACCTTTAGGTACTCGACCATAAGGGAGAGGAGAGGGAGATGCACGACCACTAACTCATCCATGGGATGACCACTAGCTTGTCCATCAATGCTAATAATTCCCTCTATTGGTTTGAATTAATCAAGCCATAGACCACAATCAAGTTTTCATGGTTTCCCTCATTGAGGTTTGAACATTCAATACATGTGGTTATATCAGCCACATCTATTTACTGCCCGAGTTATGCTCCACCATGAAACATTATCCCATCCCTCCAGTCACACATGATCCAGTTCATGAATATTACCTTGCCCAGTGGCACAATTTATTTTGCGTACTAATTATCAGTCATACCTAATACAATAGCCGCTGCAGATTTTCTATCGACAAATTGAAATTACCCAGTGGCAGAATTTATTTTGGGTAGTAATTCTCAGTCATACCTAATCCAACAACCATTGCAGATTTGCTCTCAACAAATGGTCATGTGTTCCATACGATGTTATTCAGCATGTGCACCCAATATAACATGCTTCCTTTCACCATGCAATGAAAATCATGTTTGCTTCATCTCCGACCTGACATCAATTTCTCTCTTGCAGATATGAACGTTGATTTCCACCACCTTTCTCTCGACCACTTCTAGGTGGAAAGATCAACAAAATTTCTTATCCTGTATTGAGCTTCAAAGACAACATTCTAAATCTCATTTATTTGGACAGAGGCATGGTGATCTACTCTGCTTGCCCCACCGGACCTATTTCTTCATTGCAAAACTCTCATTGTTGTTCATTTTTTCTGTTTTCAGCAGCTCCATCCAACTTATGCGTCTCTGACATCAACCAAAAAAAAAACATTTGAAACTCCAGATTAGTGGTAGAATCTAGATTTTGCACCTTCATAGTCTTGGAAAACTCTACATTGCATCCTTCTCTTGGATCGAAAACATTATGTCATCACATTCATCGACCATCTAATCATGGCCATAACTTGGACCCCATTTTGGTTCACCACGAATACTCCTGCAGACATCTTTCAAAGCAAACACCACAACACTGTTGCAGGAAATAGTCATGAAGATGTGGTCCTGAGTGGAGAAGACTATTGCGAGAGCGCTCTCACACCTTGAAACCTGGCTGAATCATCAAAAACTTACTGCGGCTACCACCTCGGCCACTTCGAGCTTCATATTGTCTATCGAATCTTACTTTCCGTCACGAGTTAACGAGCCCACTTTCTGGCCATCAGTTTTCACTCCTAACAGAATCACCTAAGGTTTTCCCTTGACGTAGAGCAACCTATAGCCTCGTGTCAGATAAAATTTACCTCTACAGTCTCAACCTCACAACGTATTCATACAGGATTACTCCCATTGTTCACGCTACCTTTTCTTGATAATAGGATACACTTTTCGGTTCTTCTAACCATTACATTCCAGATCTAGATCCAGATCTGCATTAGTACATCAGATCAGATTTTCTTCATTTACCCGGCCAATAAAGTAATTAGCAATAAAAGCATCCTTTTGAAGCCAACATTGGGCTTTGATATTAACTGTTAAGAATTTACTGCGGAGATAATAATTTATTTACTGAAATTTACTTAGAAGAAAAATGAAAACCAATAACAAGAATAGATATTAAACTTAATGCACAATTTGCACAACATTTTCTCATTGGAAAATCCAATGAAATTTCATTAGCTTTTTCCAAAACCTGGCCAACCCAGCCAGGTGAGCCTTCCCTTCTCACTTCCCTGGCCTACATTACAATGAAGTTTTCCCAGCCTTTTATAGGCTCCATTACATTCAATACCATGAGTATAAAACCATGGGTACGCAATACCACATGCCCCAAAACCACTATTATTTGACTCAATAAATTTCGACTCTTTTCCCTAGTCAAGTTTACCTAACATTATCCCCCAAAATCCACCAACTACCAAATCAAACAATGCAAGCCTACATCTAACATCTAGGACTTCTGCAAGTTGCATATTCAACTACATATGTCTAATATAAAAGGGTCAAATTTAATTAATGCACTACTACATGTAGGGGGGTCTTAAGACAATATTTGAGTCAATTGTCTTAACTTAAGACAGAAAGAAACTTGTGTATTGTCTTAAATATTGTCTTTAAGTGGGTGTCTCAAAATTTAATGTCTCAAAATTATTGTCTTAAAAATTTGTCTCTATAAAGACAAGAATTATTGCCTATTAAGAGGCAATTTCATTTGTCTCTCCAGAGACCATTTCATTTGTCTTTGGGGAGACACATTCATTTTTGTCTCTTTAGAGAAAATTACATTTTGGTCTTTTCAGATTAAAAGCATATTGTCTCTATAGAGACCACATGTCCATAATTCAAGCTAATGTCTCTCTAGAGACAATATAAAAAAATATTTAAAAATAAATAAATAAAATCATTTTAAATGTTCTTTTAAGGTGGTTTCAACATTCAAAGTTCCCAAATAGTGATTTTAATTACCTTAAATCTTTGTTGTTTATGGATGCCAACATAATAAAAAATAAATAAATCCATTATTTCTAAAGCAAACAACGAAGTCGTTTTAAATCTAAATGAAAAAACAATTGTCGAAAGCAACATTGAAAATAATAAGGAAACACACTTATATTTTCTAAAAATACATTCATGTCATTTGAACATGTAGGATCCTCAGTTGGAACTTCATTTTAAGACATATTATGAGGCAAAAGAAAAATGTTCTAGATTTGTCCATCCTACAAGAGGGTTTACTCTATAACATATAAATTCAAAGCTTCAATCACATTAAATAGTGGAAATTAAATTCATATCCAGTTGTTAAACCACAATTTCAAGACCCTTGTATAATTGGAATTGGCTTCCTTGATAACAAAGAATTGTAATAATGTATATGCATTTGAATCTACAATTGATTGGAAATTCTCAATCTATTGGTGACCTACAAACTTATCTTCTCCACTACTCACTTTCACAATTCGAGTTGGCTCCATCTCCTGTTTGCAACCCGAGAATTGCTGCAATAGGTATCCAAACTGGTGGTGATCTAGTTCCTGAGGAAGCTTCATATCCAATGAATCTAATTCAGGAAATGAACTATTATGATTGACTTCATAGCAAGCTGAAGCTGCAAAGAAGTCTCTATCAGTAGCCTCTGGGCAATTAATCATTTCTTGAAGGCACACCAAATCACCCATCCTTCTTCCTGTTAAGAATAAAATAATAAATTCCTGTAAGACAAGTTTTATACCATTGCTCAACCATTTCCAAGAGAGCTACTTAATGAAATAAAATAAAATAAATGTAGCGCCTACATGAAATAGAAATGTGTGCACTCTTAGTTTTTCTTCATTATCACTTGCCTTTCCTTGCCTGATTCCTCGGAGCACCTGCAAATGCAATAGTAGAGTCATTTTACTTTATATAATAAAAACCCCTACCTTCTTTATAATAATTAATAATTGAAATAAAATTAAAATTCTGCAAACTTATTAAACTCTTAATATAAAAATGGCTCAAAAACAAAATCAATCTACTCTTTAATATAAACATAATTTTTGAGGATGATACCATCTCTATTTTTGGTTGGTAGCATCGTTTGTTCCCATTCAAAGCCAAAAAATGCCGTGAATACTAGTGAAAATACAAGGTAAGTTTCAAAACCTGAATCAAGTTCTCTTAGGCTATAGCCATTCACACAGCCATGGCGAGTAGACTCATTGTCATTGGGATAACATTGCACAACCTCGTAATATCATCTCCATTTTATAATGTTATTTTTAGTGGTACTTGTAATGTTTCTTTATACAATTAGTAATTATCATTTACTCACTATAAATGGTGTAAATATGTATGGTGTTAGCTTATTGACTGGGTTTAATTGTTAAGAACATTATTTTTCTCTTATCAAGAAAAGGAAATTAAAAAAATTAGAATAAGATAAAACTTTAATATATATATATATATATATATATATATATATATATATAGAGAGAGAGAGAGAGAGAGAGAGAGAGAGAGAGAGAGAGAGCGAGAGAGATGTAATACTTTAACATTTTGGCAGTCAAATCTCTGTATCAAAGTGAATCTCTTGTCCCATAAACAAATGAACATTAAGCAACGAAGTACACAATCATAATCTTCAAACCCAATCAAAGCTAAATGAAAAGAGAGCACTCAATACCTAGATATTTCTTATAGTGACTTATACAATTCCTTACTGTGAGAGAAAAATTAAAATGGCCCTTCTAGGGATCAAAATATCTATCTTTTGATAAAAGTTTTTAAAGATAAACTAAGACAAGGACCTTCTGGAGCAACTTGTGGATACTTAGAAATTTCATGGTTTTCTTATGGGAAAAGAGAAAAAAGATGAATAAAGAGAAATTATAGAGACAGCAGAGAGAAAAACGACTCTCACAATGATTTGGAAGCTGGCCAAAAGACTGGGAGAAAGTTTTGAACAACCTCAATTGTTGGCTATTTGAGTAGGGCGAAAAATAATTTATACTCGGGTTGTTGCTAACCCTAGTTGAGATTTAAATTTCCAAAAGAAATGTTCACCATACCCATGTATATAGGCTGCGCTATATGTTCTAGTTAGAGCCAAATACAGATCCTTTGGAAATAGATATATCCAGTAACAGTTGCTTAGCCAACACTGAACAATTTTCAGAACATCACATTCACTCTTCTTACCTGAGAAGTAGTCCTTTACTCAACTAGAAAGAAAAAATGGGCAAATTCTTCAATGCAATCCTTCACTACTATACCTAATACATGAACATGTTTTTGGTTGTTTAATATGCCCCTCTATACAAACCTCTAAATAAACTAAATGAATTGATGAATGGTCAGAGAACTGGAATAAAAAGGAAAAACATATATGATAAGCAAGATAGACTTATAATATCTTCAATATAACATAAGTCCACGCCTATTTGAATTGCAAGGAATGTAACAATTTATTCGTACAACCAAATCACTATGTTATAGAGTATATTTGCTACTCTTACATGAGAAGATTACCCTTTCCATGTCAAACTTGTATATGTCTGGAACGACATCTCCATGTACAAATCAAAAACGTCTTGATACACTAAAAATGAATTCATGAATGGCTAGAGAACAGGTATAAAGAAGGAAAAGCAGTTATGTTAAACAAGATAGGCTTACAGTATCTTCCTTATTTATAATATTTTCAATGCAAGAAATTATTATTATACTGCAGATAATACCCATGTGCTCATTCCTGAAGACGAAACTATGCTTAACGAATTTGATTGAAATACATGTGTAAAGCACCAATCGCATCTTTACTCCTGGTCCTCTTTAAGGTATCTAGAGCTCCAGAGACTTACCAAATACAAAGGAAAAATTGTCATTGTGTCAACACAAAAACAAAGGAAATACTGTCAGCACAAAAACAAAGACTTTGAACACAAAATCCATTTAGCGATAGACCAATAGAATGAATACCTCTACTAGATGTAGCACTCTAGACATGTGACCTTTAAAGCTCTCTTAACATAACCATATATGGATATTTCCATAAGGTCAGCTGGTTTTGGCTAAATCCATGTGAGCAGATAATACACTTGTGCTCATTCTTGAAGGAGGAAAATATGCTTAATGGATATGCGTGAGATACATATTAAAAGCACCAGCCTCATCTTTACTCTTGGTCCTCTTTAAGTTATCAGGAGCTCCAAAGACTTGCCATAACCTAAGAGTCTCATCTCCTGCAGCCGATGCAACAATGTACCCATCTAGACTCTGAAAATACAAAACAAAGGAAAGATTGTTAGCACAAACCCATTTAGTGATAGATCAATAAAATGAATATCTTTGCCAAATGCAGTGTTGTAGATGTGTGACCAGTAAGCTCTTCTATCTTAACCATAGATGGAAATTTCCACAAGGTCATCTTGTTCTGACTAAATCCATGTGAACTCAATAGCTCACGCTCATGCTTATTCCATAATAATGAGAAAACTTGAGAGTGAGAATCAACGGTATTTAGGCAAGCTCCTGTATGAGTATTCCTAAACTTAATGCAGCGGTGAGCACTTCCTCCACCAGATGCCAAAAGATTGCTCTGGAAAGGGCACCATGCCAAGGCTTTTACTGTAGCACAATGCTCATTAAGACGATGAAGATATTGAGTTGCACCATTAGAGGATGACATGCTCTTGTCCCATACATGAAGTAAATTGTCATTCCCCCCACTTGCAAGCTGTTGGCCAGACATAGACCATCTCAAACCACACACTTCTTGCACATGTCCTCTCTATTTTTGAACAACTGAATCACAGATGTGGACATCATGATTCAATATTAAACCATCAAGGCCACCAGTTGTAAGAATATGACCACTCCAAGCAAGCCCGCCTTCACGGGATTGGTGACCTTTCAAGGCTCTCACTTGTGTTCATTGAAAAACATTACCAAGTGAATGAGATTGCATCTACAAATAGAAAATGAAACTAAAAATATGAGAAAAAAAAATAGTTTAATCTACCTGTCTATTAGATGCAGAATCCCATAGCTATACAATAAAATTAGCCAAACCAACACCAATATGTCTTCCATGAGGTGCCCATTTAACACTAGTTATTTGACCAACATCATCATTGATTATTAGGAGCTCAAACGTTGTGCACTTGGAGGCATCCCATAAATACACCACATTACTAAGGGTTATTGATAAAGCATTATTGGCACTCCAGTCCAATAGATTGAAGTAATAATCATCCACAAGCTCAAGGGCATCCAAAGTCTGCTCCACAGACTGTAAATAAGGATATGAAAGTTAAAATAAAAAATACAAATGTTAAAATCAACAACTGTCAATTTTTAATTATCTACATAACATCCTAACATCACACAAGAGGGAGGTCTTGGGGCAAGCAGTGAGGAACTCAGGGCTTGGGCTTGAATTAAGGCAGAGACCAGTGTTCCATGACTGAGGCCACTTGCAAGTCCTAAGTGATTGACAACATAGATATATCCTAGGGCATCAGATTTTCTATAAGCAATATTTATTAAAAGAAAAATTATCTAGCTGACAAAAAGGCAGAACCCCTGCAGAGACAGATACAACAGTGGATCTCAATCATCTTAACTCCAAGAGAAAGCCATTCATAGACAAGGGAGGATTTGTAACTTGTCTAATTCTCAATCCCAACCTGGGCCATTTGCTCAAATATCAAAATCTATCCATTACAAACATTAAGAGAAAAAAACCCCAAAAACAAAACATGAAACTAAAATGGGAGTGTAACATTGTAAGTTCAATATACGAAGATAGAGCCGTAAATTGGGGTTGGCTGAAGGATTTATCCAACACTAAACAGTTTTCATAACATCACATTCACTCTTCTGACCTAATAAGTAGTCCTTTACTCAACTGAAAAGAGAAAATGGTCAAATTCTTCAATGCAATCCTTCACTACTATACCTAATACATGAACATGATTTTGTTTGTTTAATATGTCGCTTTGTACAAACCTCTAAATAAACTAAATGAATTTCTGATAGGTCAGAGACCTTGAATAAAAATGAAAAACAGATATGATAAGCAAGATAGACTTACATTATCTTGAATATAACATAAGTCCATGCCTATTTGAATTGCAAGGAATGTAATAATTTATTCCTACAAAAAAATTAGTATGTTACAGAGTATATTCGCTGCTCTTACCTGAGAATATTACCCTTTCCATGTCAGAATTTTACATGTCCAGAACGACATCTCCATGTACAAATCACAAACCTCTTGATACACTAAAAATGAATTCATGAATGATCAGAGAACTGGTATAAAGAAGGAAAAACAATTATGTTAAACAAGATAGGCTTACAATATCTTATTTATTTATAATATTTTTAGTGTAAGAAATTATTATTATACCGCAGATAACACCCATGTGCTGATTCTTGAAGCGGAAAATCTTCTTAACGAATCTGCTTGAAATACATGTTTAAAGTACTAGCCGCACCTTTACTCTTGTTCCTCTTTAAGGTATCAAGAGCTTCAAATACTTACCAAATACAAGGGAAAAATTTTCACTATGTCAACACAAAAACAAAGGAAAGACTGTCAGCATAAAAACAAAGACTTTCAACACAAAATCCATTTAGTAATAGATCAATAGAATGAATACCTCTGCTAGATGCAACACTCTAGATGTGTTACCTGTAAATCTCTCTTATCTTAACCATATATGGATATTTCCATAACGTTAGTTGGTTCTGGTTAAATCCATGTAAGTAGATTATACCCCTGTGCTCATTCCTAAAGGAGAAAAATCTGCTTAACAGATATGCGTCAGATACCTGTTAAAAGCACCAGCCGCATCTTTACTCTTGGTCCTCTTTAAGGTATCCGGAGATCCAAAAACTTGCCAAAACATAAGAGTCTCATCTCCTGCAGCCGATGCAACAGTGTACCCATCTAGACTTTGAAAATACAAAACAAAGGAACAACTGTCAGCAAAAAGGCCAAGACTGTCAACACAAACCCATTTAGCGATAGATCAATAGAATGAATACCTCTGCCAGATGCAATTCTCTAGAAGTGTGACCAGTAAGCTCATCTATCTTAACCATAGATGGATATTTCCATAAGGTCAGTTGGTTCTGGCTAAATCCATGTGAAGTCAATAGCTCAAGCTCATGCTTATTCCATAATAATGAGAAAACTTGAGAGTGAGTGTCAATGGTATTTATGCAAGCTCCTGTATTAGTATTCCAAAACTTAATGCAACAGTCAGCACTACCAACACCAGATGCCAAAAGATTGCTCTTGAAAGGGAACCATGCCAAGGCTTTTACTGTAGCAAAATGCTCATCAAGTCGATGAAGATACTGAGTTGCAGCATTAGAGGATGACAAGCTCTTGTCCCATACATGAAGTAAATTGTCATTCATCCCAGTTGCAAATTGACGGCCAGACATAGACCCTTTCAAACCACACGCTTCTTGTACATGTCCTCTGTATGTTTGAACAATGGAATCACAGATGTGAACATCGTGATTAAATATTAAACCATCAAGGCCACTAGTTGTAAGAATATCACCATTCCAAGCAAGCGCACCTACACGGGATTGGTGACCTTTCAAGGCTCTCAGTTGTTTTCATTGAAAAAAACAATGTAAACTTTGAAACGGGAACTGATACTGTTACCCGTTTTGTAGAGGTGGCAAAAAAATGACCCGATTTGCAAAAGTGTTGATGCAGAATACACATGTTTTTTTAAGAACATGTTTTTTGGAACTTTAATTTTTTTCATGTGCATTAAGTGGGTGAGGCTCGGTGAATGGTAGTGATTTTCATCCTGATTTTAAAAAGTGTGTATTCTGCATCACACCCTTTTTTTAAAAGACCTATTTTTTGACTTTAAATTTTCTAGTGTGTGAAATGTAAATTTTTTTTTTCTAAATTTGTTAGTTTTTGAAGTCGTCATTGTATTCATATTTTCTTGTTCTCTATCTTAATTTTTATTTTTTTTTAGTGGCCTTTTTATTGTTTTGCATTTTTAAATTATAAAGTCGATAGTTTGAATTTTAGATAATCTACATATTTAGACATCTTTTCAACCCCCTTAACTAATTTTTCAATCGACATGAAATAATTGTTTCTAAAAAACAACATTTTTTAACAATGGACATAAAAAATAACCATTTTTAACATAAATATAACAAAAAAACTAAACGTTTTGATAATTTTTTGCTAGAATTAACATGTCAAAATCACAAATTTTATACAAAAATATTAACTAAAAATGGTCAAATAATAGTTTTTTTTATGAATTTCATGTCAAAAGGATAATAATAACTACTTTTTTTTCAAAAAAAATGATTAACTTAAAAATCAATGCAAAAATCACATATTACCAATATTGAACGTATAACAACCCTAATTGAGTGTTTATTCTTCTCATAAAATGTCAAAGTCAAAACATTGCAAAGCTTGAGTTACAAGCACAACTTAAATTTAATCAAGAATGTCACGTAATCCAAACTCTTCGTCCTCTAGAGTTTCATCATTGTCCTCTTCCACAATATTTTCTGTTTCATTTTGCTCATTTTGCTCATTTTCCTCTTCTAATGGGTCTTTCATGTCTGCAAATCCCCAATATGTGTCTTTCCATACATTCCATGTAATGGTGGTTGGGGTTCCTTTGCCTTTTTTGCCACACGTGATTCACTAAAGTCCCCTTTCTTCAACCCAATTTCTTGCATTGCATCTGGAAGAAATTGGAGAGCATTAATTCTTTGCTGAATGAAATTGCATTGTAATGGATCTTTCTCAATTGCAATGCAATTTCTTCCTTTTTGAAGGCAGCATGCTAGTGTTGTACCTAATTATCAAGCACAAAAAAATAATGAAGTAAATTAGTACAATGACATATTAATTAAAAAAAAGAACATATTGAAATTCAATTCCATGTGGCAAAACGTACCTGAGCCAGAAAATAAATCCAGAACCCAATCTCCTTCATTTGAACATATGTCTATAAGATAGTTAATCAATAATTGTGGTTTCTGATAAATGTTAACTATCTCTCCTTTCATTTCTTTGTCTTCATATGTTAGTTTTCTCACAACAGCATCATAAGACAGTATTTGGCTATGACTCTTTTTGTCCACCCGATTAAAAATCATAGACATATGGCTATCATCTTTTGCCCAACTATCAATATGAATGAACTCACAGTCATTTATAAATTGTTGATCTTCATTGTCAAGAAGATTTGACTTTTGCCTGTAACATAAAATAGTAAAATTTCAATTAACTTGTACATAAATTAATTTTTCAACATTAATCAAATATACCTTTAAACATCTTACCATGTAAGCTGCATCCTTGAATTTGTTTTCCCCTTGAAGCTTGACAATAACATTGCCAACTGTGTGTCTGAATGAAATGTCACAAATCTCCATAATGGTGATGACGTCACTTCCTTAAATCCCGCCACCACTTTATTAAAAGCTTGATAAGTATAAGGGTCATTATCATAGCAAATGTTTGGAATATTGAAACCATGGGGAATATCTGCAATAACAAGGGCATAATCCCTTTTTGGTATGAGTTTCGTAATGTCTTCACAGTCGCCTTGTATTACTTGATATTGAATAGTGTCTAGCCCATTCCAAATGAAATGATTAAGAGTTGGATCAAGTTCAACATTCTTAATACGTTGCTTTCTCAGTCTTTCAATCTTTATTTTTTCAATAAAAGTCTTGAAACTGTCTGGTGCTCCATTATCTTCTTTCCTCATCTTTTACCAAACAAACAAATGTATGTGTAAGTTTTAATTTAAATTAAAAATAGTACACAGATGATTAAAACTAAATGTATAAATCAAGTTACCTTTTTAAATGCAAGATAAAAAGCTTTCAATGTTGATGTAGAACTTGAATCTGGATAGTTGCGTACAACATCATCCCAACTATCTTCATTCAACAATTTAACCATTTGTTCCTGAATTTTCATGTATACTTTGTGACTGCATAGATAAAGAAAAAGTTAATATACTGATATGTATAACGAATACTACCAATAACCATGTTTTAGTTAAAAGATAACTATAATCCTGGAAATAAGTAAAAATAATTCAGCAAACTTACTTTTGAAATTCTTCAGACATTTCTTCCAATGATAATTCCCCCGACTTCACACGAGATAATATTGTTTTGACAATTTTTTCATCTTTCACTCCTTGCATCGCCCTCCAAGGCGTGATGGTCATATCGTCTGGAAGTTGCTTCAGTTCAGGCGCTGATTTATTGTTGGTACATATCAATGGCTTAGACTTTCTGACCTTCTGGTTTTTAATGCCAATGTCTTCCCACATGCTAAAAATGTCATCAATCAAATTCCAAATATCTCCAGTTCTAAATGCCAATTGGAAAATGTTATCAACACCTCTGAATAAATCGCTAGATCTGTTGTCTTTTCCATTTTTGAATTGCCTTTATCTTCGATTTGATAGCCTATTTCCATACAACATTCCTTTCGGAAATCTGTAGTAATATTGATCTTATCCCCACCACATTTTTCTAGGAATTCACTATGAATAAATCTAACCTTTTGGACCAAAGTCATAGACATCCTATATTCATTATCTGAATTATGATCCCATGCCACTAGCTTTGCTTCTGTTTCATTTAAACCAGCATAAATGATACATTTCATCGTTTCAAAACGTGGGTTATTAGGATATTCCTCCATCAATTGTCTTTGAGCTTCAACAGAATGGTTCCCCCCAAGCACATAATAATTGTATTCAAAACATTTTGACTTATCAAATGCTTCTTTGTTGGGAACTTGAAGTGGATCAACAAGAAGCACATAACTAACCACATGAGCATATGGATTGTACCTCATCAATGTCTTCAAGTTGTGAACATGCAGATGGTGCGGCTTTCTGACTTGATATTGGCATTGTCCTTCACTTGCCTTATAGGTTTGTGTCACATTTAACTGAAATGTACGACCACCATCAACTAGGTTTCTCTTTGTCATATTCTGTCGAATGGCATTTTGTTTTGTTTTGATAATGCCATCACCTAAATCAGCTCCTGGTGTAATGATTTCTCTGCTTTCTTTTGAAGTTTCACTAGGTTCTTGACTGCTGGTAATGACTACTTCAAGATCTTCAACTCTACTTTTTTTCGTCTTAACATTCTGAAGAGATCTATTCTTGGCCATTGTTACTTTTGGTCTTTTACGACCTTCCACAATTTCAATGTCATCTTCAGTAATGGCAACATATGCTTCATTGTCAACTTCATCGTCTTCAAAAGTAACTTGTTTACCCTTGCTAGATTTATCCACCAGATGCCTTTTTTTCTGATTCTTTGGATGTAGTTTTGTAGCATCATCAATTACTACATTTTCCATGTTTTGCATATCTTCCTCTGACACTGAGTAAAAATGGCTGACAACGTTCATGATATCATTCTCTATGTAATGAATGCCTCCCACCATAATTGAACAGCTTTCAACAAAATTCTGCCAAACAAAATATCATATGTTAATATAATCAAAGTTAAAAAATATAGCGAGACATTTTCAAAACGCAAAATAAAAATACAAATAACAATACTTACCGTGTTTTGTGTCATATCATTTACGATTTGTTTACACAACTTTGTAGATACCTCTCTCCTATCATAAAATGAATATGATAGTCGGTATTTAATCCTTTCATGTGACTTGGCAGTTTTTGTAAGTACGTAAACAACTTCAGTGTTTGGTACCGAACACATATCCATGACTTTTCCCATCACCTCCAAATTTTCAGTATTATTGCGTGTATCAATGTATAGATATATATTCACAGTTGTGCTCTCTCTTTCTTTCACATACCAGGCTCTTGATGGAAATTTCACCTCTTTTGAACTTTTCCAATCTGATATTAGCTTCTTATCATTTAAAACAGTTGTCATATTTGTAGCTATGAGCTCAGGTGGAGTTCGTTCACTAACGTTTTTTGTAGGTATGAGCTCAGGTGGAGTTCGTTCACCAACGCTTTTTGAAGATACACCTTTAAGGCTCCTTGCTCCAGAAAGATTCACAGAAATTTTTCTTGATGCCATTTTCCTAAAAAAAAAACACTTAAATCAGTAAAAAAAAAAATTGCTAGGCGGGGCTGGGCGGGGTGGGCTGGGCGGGGCGGGCGGCCCGGAGGTGGCCCTGTGCGGCCGGGTGGGCGGGCCGGGCAGGCCGTGTGGGCGGGCGGGTGGGTGGGCCGGGTGAGCCGGGTGGGCGGGCCGTGCGGGCCGGGTGGGCGGGCCGTGCGGGCGGGTGGGCGGGCCGGGTGGGCCGGGCGGGCGGGCCGTGCGGGCCGGGTGGGCGGGCCGGGTGGGCCGGGCGGGCGGGCCGGGTGGGTGGGCCGGGTGGGCCGGGCGGGCGGGCCGGGCGGGCCGGGTGGGCGGGTCGGGCGGGCCGGGTGGGTGGGCCGGGTGGGCGGGCGGGCGGGCCGGGTGGGCGGGGCGGGTGGACGGGGTGGGCGGGTGGGCGGGCCGGGTGGGCCGGGTGGGCCGGGTGGTCGGGCCGGGTGGGGAGGGCGGGCGGGGTGGCGAGGGGGGGTGGGGCGGGGGGGAGGGCGGGGTGGGCGGGGCGGGGGGGGGGGTGGGCGGGCGGGTGTGTGTGGGAGGACGGGGGGGCGGGGGGTGGGCGGGGGGGAGGGCGGGGTGGGCGGGGCGGGGGCCGTGTGTGGAGGGCGGGCGGGCGGGGGTGGGCGGGGGGGGAGGGGGTGGGCGGGGCGGGTCGGGCGGGGGGGGTGGGCGGGGGGGAGGGCGGGGTGGGCGGGGCGGGTCGGGCGGGTGGGATGGGCGCGCCCATCCCACCCGCCCGCCCCGCCCCGCCCACCCCGCCCTCCCCCCCCGCCCACCCCGCCCGCCCGCCCTCCCACACCCCCGCCCACCCGGCCCCCCCCACCCGGCCCGCCCGCCCTCCCCACCCGGCCCTCCCCCCACCCGGCCCGCCCGCCCTCACCCGGCCCTCCCCCACCCGGCGCGCACCCCCCTCGCCCGCCCTCCCCCACCCGGCCCTCCCACCCGGCCCGCCCGCCCTCCCCACCCGGCCCTCCCACCCGCCCGCCCGCCCTCCCCCCACCCGGCCGCCCGCCCCCTCCCCACCCGGCCCTCCCCACCGGCCCGCCCACCCCCCTCGCCGCCCTCCCCCACCCGGCCCTCCCACCCGGCCCGCCCGCCCTCCCCACCCGGCCCTCCCACCCGGCCCGCCCGCCCTCCCCACCCGGCCGCCCGCCCCACCCGCCACCCGGCCCGCCCACCCGGCCCGCCCGCCCTCCCCACCCGGCCCGCCCCCCCCGCCCCCCCTCCCCACCCGGCCGCCCTCCCCACCCGGCCCGCCCGCCCACCCCGGCCCGCCCGCCCTCCCACCCGGCCCGCCCGCCCGCGCAGGCCACCCCCGGGCCGCCCCGCCCCGCCCGAGGGCGGAGCGTCGATTCCCGGAATCGACGCTCCGCCCTCGGGCGGGGCGGGGCGGCCCGGGGGTGGCCCTGCGCGGGCGGGCGGGCCGGGTGGGGAGGGCGGGCGGGCGGGGTGGGCGGGCGGGCCGGGTGGGGAGGGGGGGCGGGGGTGGGCGGGCCGGGTGGGGAGGGCGGGCGGGCCGGGTGGGGAGGGCGGGCGGGTGGGGTGGGCGGGCGGGGGGGGGCGGGTGGGGCGGGTGGGGCGGCGGGCCGGGTGGGGAGGGCGGGGGGCGGGTGGGAGGGCCGGGTGGGGAGGGCGGGCGGGCCGGGTGGGAGGGCCGGGTGGGGGAGGGCGCGGCGAGGGGGGTGGGGCGGGCCGGGTGGGGAGGGCCGGGTGGGGAGGGCGGGCGGGCCGGGTGGGAGGGCCGGGTGGGGAGGGCGGGCGGGCCGGGGTGGGAGGGCCGGGTGGGGGAGGGCGGGCGAGGGGGGTGCGCGGGCCGGGTGGGGAGGGCGGGGGTGGGGAGGGCGGGAGGGCGGGCGAGGGGGGTGCGCGGGCCGGGTGGGGAGGGCCGGGTGGGGAGGGGCGGGCGGGCCGGGAGGGCGGGCGGGCCGGGTGGGGGAGGGCCGGCCGGGTGGGAGGGGGCGGGCGGGCCGGGTGGGGAGGGCCGGGTGGGCGGGGGTGTGGGAGGGCGGGGCGGGCGGGGGGGGGGGCGGGGGGGGGAGGGCGGGGTGGGCGGGGCGGGGGGCGGGGCGGGTGGGAGGGGGGGGGGGCGGGGGGGCGTGGGCGGGGGGGGGGGAGGGGGGGTGGGTGGGCGGGGCGGGTCGGGCGGGTGGGATGGGCGCGCCCATCCCACCCGCCGACCCGCCCCGCCCACCCCGCCCTCCCCCCCCGCCCACCCCCGCCCGCCCGCCCTCCACACACGGCCCCCGCCCGCCCACCCGCCCTCCCCCCCGCCCACCCCGCCCGCCCGTCTCCCACACACCCGCCCGCCCACCCCCCCCCCCGCCCCGCCACCCCGCCCTCCCCCCGCGCCCACCCCCCCTCGCCCACCCCGCCCGCCCTCTCCCCACCCGGCCCGCCCACCCGGCCCACCCGGCCCGCCCACCGGCCCACCCCGTCCACCCGGCCCGCCCACCCGGCCCACCTACCCGGCCCGCCCGGCCGCCCGCCCGGCCCACCCGGCCCACCCACCCGGCCCGCCCGACCCGCCCACCGGCCGCACGGCCCGCCCGCCCGGCCCGCCCGGCCCGCCCGCCCGGCCCACCCGGCGCCCACCGGCCCACCCGACCCGCACGGCCCGCCTACCGGCTCACCCGGCCCACCCACCCGGCCCGCCCACACGGCCTGCCCGGCCCGCCCACCGGGCCCACCCGGCACACCCGGCCCCGCCCACCCGGCCGCCCAGCCCAGCCCAGCCCAGCCGGCCCGCCCGCCCAGCCCAGCCCAGCCCACTCGGCCCGCCCGGCCCACCCAGCCCACCCGGCCCGCCCGCCCCACACCCAGCCCGATTCACAGTTACCGATTCACCATGTGGTATAAAAAAAAAAAAATTGGCTTGGAAAATTTTCGGTTTTAAAAAAAATATATTTTTCATTAGCGTAATTTAATATGAAAATTTCAAAAAAATAATTGTACTTACTTTCAATTGCGACAATTCTTCGTTGTATATATTGTTCTAGCAATATCGCTGCCTCCACAAATTCACGAGTCTTTCAAGGAATTTCAGAAAACCTAGATGTGAGGCGAGTAATAGTGATAGCGAAATTTATTATATAAGTAAAATTACGAAGATGTTTTTCCATACGATTAATGTGGGATAATTAGTTTATGTTTTTCAATCAATTGTAGAATAAAATAATAAAGGTAAATAAATCTAACAAACTTTTGGAGGGAAATATTTTCGCGAAAATTTTTGGAGGGAAATATTTCGCGAAAATTTTTGGAGGGAATAATTTTGAGGGAATATTTCATTCTTTAAGCTATATAATACGCTCAGGAGACTCCATTTGTGTCATTCAACATTTTCTATTTGAAAGTGATGGATTGCTCTGATGGTGAAGTTTCGGTTTATACACCATCAACATCTTCATCGCGTAACAACTCTATTCATATTGATGAATATAGTGGGAATCCTTCCACTATGAATAGAAAGTCAATTCTTCCACTTAGTCCCGATTCTAAGGACTACGAGAGCAACACTGATGAAAGAGGGGATGGAGGAGAATTTAAAGAGTCACAGATTCCGCTTAGTCCAAATTCTAAGGACTATGAAAGCAGCGATGATGAGGAGCTTGATGGTGAAGTTTCAAAAGAATGGGGTGTCACAATGTCCACTCAGTCCTAATTCTGAAGACTATGAGAGCAGCAGTTTTGAGGTGCATGATGGAAAATTTCAAAATAATGGAGTGTCAAAGTGTCCACTTAGTCCTAATTCTAAGGACTATGAGAGCAACAGTGATGATGAGCATGATGATGAATTTCAAAAGTATGGATTGTCACAGTGTCCAGTTAGTCCTGATCTAAGGACTATGAGAGCAGCGGGTGATGAAGCGCGGATGGATGATAATTTTCAAAAGATTGGAGTATCACAATGTCCTCTTACTCCTAATTCTAAGGACTATGAGAGCAGCGGTGATGAAGCGCGGGATGATGATTTTCAAAAGATTGGAGTATCACAATGTCCTCTTAGCCCTAATTCTAAGGACTATGAGAGCAGCGGTGATGAAGCACGGGATGATGATTTTCAAAAGATTGGATTATCACAATGTCCTCTTAGTCCTAATTCTAAGGACTATGAAAGCAGCGGTGATGAAGGGATGATGATTTTCAAAAGATTGGAGTATCACAATGTCCTCTTAGCCCTGATTCTAAGGACTATGAGAGCAGCGGTGATGAAGCACGGGATGATGATTTTCAAAAGATTGGATTATCACAATGTCCTCTTAGTCCTAATTCTAAGGACTATGAAAGCAGCGGTGATGAAGCACGGGATGATGATTTTCAAAAGATTGGAGTATCACAATGTCCTCTTAGTCCTGATTCTAAGGACTATGAGAGCAGCGGTGATGAAGCGCAGGATGATGATTCTCAAAACATTGGAGTATCACAATGTCCTCTTAGTCCTGATTCTAAGGACTATGAGAGCAACAGTGATGAAGAACATGATGATGCAGTTTGTCCTAATTCTAATCAGTATAAAGGTAGCAGTGACAAAGGACAGGATGTAGCATCTTCAATAAGTAAACAGCCACATTTTCAACATAGTCCTAATTCTATGGACTATGAGAGCAGCACTGATAATGTACATGAGGAAGAATATCCATTAAACATCGAGTCAGATTTTCCATTTAGTCTGAATTCTAAGGACTATGATAGTAGCACTGAAGAAGGGGAAGATGAAGGGTATCCTCTCAGTCAAAATTTGAAAATCAGAGCAGATCATAGTGTGGATAACGTTCCTCTTAATGATGAAAGTCCTTATAAAAGTGAAGATCCAATGATGGAGATGTTGCCAAGAAATATTGTATCAAGGAGTAGGAGTAGACCTTTTCGTATCAATGCAAACTATTCTAGTTATACAAGGGGTAGAGCAGAATATCTGACGAGAAGAAGTTCTATCAGCGCTCTCATTTCAAGTGAATGTTGCCAAAAAAATTGCTTGAAACGTATGGATTTCACATTTGCATTAGAAAGAAGGAAGAGATATTTGTCAATGAATAAAAGCATGCAAAACTCATATTTAGTTGGCTGCATGCAATCTACATTGTCAGGTTATGATTATCATATTAGGAATTTTTTATTGTGTAGAAAAGCTTTCAAAATGTTTCATTCACTTGGGAATTTTCGTCTCTCGAGAATTCAAGAAAATTTGGAAAAGGATCCCACATTTTATTCAGAAGTACGTTATAAAAGACAGTTTGGGCCATTATCAAATACTGCAATGTCATGGATGAAAGATTTCTTTTCAAAGCATGGAGGAGTATGCCAAATAGAGAGACAATACATATTCCAGATAATTTTTCAAGACGAGAAATCTACAACTTATACAAAGAATATGCAGAAAGTGCTGAGGGACAGGGCCATTTTATTACATATCAATATTTTGTGAAGCTATGGAAGAAAGAATTCAATAATGTCCGTATTCCTAAGAAGACAAGGATGGGGATTTGCAGTACATGTGCTTCTCTTAAATCAAAAAGGGACAAATGTGAAGGCTCAGAAAAGGTAAGTGTTCATAACTTTTACTTTTAAAATTGTATAGTCATCAACTATGAAAACATATTTCTTAATGAATTTCTTTTATGTTGTGTAGATTTAATTGTCAAAGAACTTCAGGAGCATCGCGAACAACAAACAAATGAAAGGAAGAAGTTGTACAAGCATCGAAAGAAGTGTTATGATAATCCAAATAAATATTTGGGTTTGATAATTGATGGTATGGACCAGAAGAAAACACTTTTACCACATTTTGTTCGCACACCCAAAAATCTACAAGAGGAAAATTTTATTCAGTTTCACTTGGTCGGTTGTATGGTCTTCAATGGGAAAATGTTGCCAAGGGTGTACTTCACAGCTCCAAATATTCATAATGATGCAAATCTGACCATAACCATAATTCATGATGTCATTTCTCATTGGTCTGGTAATCTTCCTGAAGTTTTGTATCTACAATTGGACAACACTTGCCCTGAAAACAAAAATCAGATTGTTTTTGGGTATCTGAACATGCTTGTTGAATTGAGAATTTTTCAAAAGGTAAAGGTTGGTTTCCTTCTTGTTGGGCACACTCATGACCATATTGATCAGATGTTCAGTCGTTTTTCAGTCACATTGAGGAGGAAGGAAGTTGGGAGCTTGCCATCACTAATTCAATGTATTAAGAAATCATACATGCCAGAGCCTGCTTTTAAAGTGTTGGAAGAAACTGTTGACATGCGAAGGTTTATTCTGGGATCATATGGTGAGGGGAAATGCATTGAACAACTTAATGACATTAGCTTCCAACATCAATTTCGTATCAAAAAAATTGATGGGAAAACACTAATATGGGGCAAGAAGTATTCAACTACTACAGAGTGGGCACCGTCATCAGGATTGCAATTTTTGAAGTTCATTCCAGATCATCCAATATTTGCATCAAAAATATTGTCATTACAATCAGTTGGTGAAGTTCAGAATGCACGTAGACAGAACAGGGCTATAAATTATTCTGATTGCCTGGAAGAAATTAAAAAATGTATTAGATATACATATGAGTACTTTGACATTGCTGATTCAGTTTGGTGGGAGTCGTTTTTCAATAATCAAAGTGATCTCATTTCGACAACAATAAATGAAGATATACCTTTGAAAAATCCATTTATTTGGCCACAAAATGTGTCGAATGAACATGAGGAAGTAAACATTGTTGAACAACAACAATCTCAGGGTATTATTAATTCTTCACAGGCAGAGGAAAGAGAGATGTATATAGGTTCCAGAAGATCTCGTGCACAACGTGAAGCCATGGAAGACCTTTATAGGGGTTCAGTACAGGATATTAAGGAGGGTTGCATGATTGCAGTGCTAGCAGATGGAGATCCTAATGGATATCCATTTTGGGTTGCTAAAGTTTTAAAGGTCTTTACAGAAAATGAGGATGTTACAGGTGTTGAAGTACATTGGTATGCCACAAATACACACCCATTCAATGGTGTGTATAAGCCAGAGATGGTAGTTGACAAAAAAAATGGTGGAAAAAGAAAAAGAAAGGGTACAAATATAAATCGCCGCCGCACAGACATATTACAATTGAAGGATGTTGACATACTTGTTTATGACTTCAATTTAACAAAGAGAGGAACTCTTCGCTTCAAGACGACAGAGATTCTGAAAAGGTTGTTACCAGAAGGAACAGTGTTGACATGGGACTCTGCTGAAACCAGTCGTAGATCTAGAAGACTTTTGAAACCTGGAATCTTGGGCATGCATGTGGACTCAGATGGGGCACTAGTTGATGACAGAGAAGAATATGGAACATCTTCGTCAGCATCCAGTCACTCATCTGAAGATGTGAATTCTGATGGTGTGCAAGAAAATATGAGTGATTTTGAATAATTGTTTAAGACAGTTTATATAACTGATGTATGCATCGTATCTTCAAATAAAATGGATGTTTTCCATATTTTGTTAAATGAGAAGTTATGAAGCATTTTTATGTTGTTGGATTATGTCTTAAGTATGATAAATCTTATTGTTTAAATATCTACAATGCAATATCAAATTAGAGATATAATGTCTCTTTTATTCAGTGTACAAATAAAGACTTTTGAATTCATTCAGTGAAATAATTTGTTCATAATGTCATGTTTTTTTAGTTTTGTGGTTGAAAACATGTTAAATTTATACTTAAGAAAGAAAAATGATATTCTACCAGAAACATTAATGTGTTTTTCCTTAAAAGTTAACTTTGTTTGAGACATAAAAAATTGGTTTTATTAGCATTGTTTAAAAAGTATGAAAATTGACCCCTAAAAAAAAAAACATTATTCCAGAATCAACACTTTTTTTCTGAAGCTATATTTTGCAGGAAAATTTCGTAGAAAATTTCGTAGTCGCTGCCATTTTTAAAACAACCGCAAAATTGACACCTAAAAAAAAAAACCTTCGTTCCAGTATACACACTTTTCGTTTTGAGCACTGTTTTTGTGGTTTTTTTGGGGTTTTTGGGCCAGAGTTCTCGTTTTGAGTTTATAGTTCCCGTTTCAAAGTTTACATTGTTAAAAGCATTACCAAGTGAATGAGATTGCATCTAGAAAGAAATAATGAAATTGAAAATATGAGAGAAAAAATTAATTTAATCTTGTCTATTAGATGCATAATCCCATTGGTGTACAAAAAATTAGTCAAGCTAACATCAATATGTCTTCCATCAGGTGCCTGTTTAACATTGCTTATTTGACCAACATCATCATCAACTTTCAAGAGCTTAGGAGTTGTGCTCTTGGAGGCATTCCATAAATAAACCGTATTGTTGAGGGCTATCGATAAAACATTATTGGCACTCCAATCCAATAGGAGGCTGGCTAATCTTTGAGCTAGGCCTGAAAATCGTGAAGATAGGCAGTTTATTCTTATTTGTACGGAAGCTTATTAATGGAAGCAAAAGTAGTTAGTTTATGCCAAAAACTATGTAAGTGATTTGTGTTGAATGAGTTTATGTAACATGTTGTTACAGTATTTTGATCGATTAGTTTGTACATGATTTGACAATGAAATTGTGGGTACTTTGAGGTAATTAACTATATTGATTATGCATTGTAATTGGTTTTGGTTCATGCTTGAAAATGAATCCCAATCAGTATAAATAAGGGTGATTCTGTGTGTATGTGTTTGGACTCTATACAGAAGATAGAGTATGAGAATAATCATATGGTAAAACGTTTTGTGTGAATGCTGGAATAAGTTTGCTTTGGATAAGTAGAGGGTGTGTATTGTTTGTGGGAGAAATAGAAAAACATCATCGATTTGCCTAAATGTTATCATCAATTAGGACTAAACTATTACTAAACAAAGCAACTAAGCTATTTTAGAACAATTACATGGAATGAGACTACAGGGAAACAAAGATAATTGAATGATCTCATAATACATGGGAAACAATCCTCCACATAAGATTTCTAGCGCTTAAAAAAAACACAATTAGTTGATGGAACATTGATTTATTGGAGAAGCCATTAGTAACTATCCTTAGAGGTTCCAAACCATTTGGTTGGGGGGATTTTAGGTAGATTGGACCCTCAAAACAGCAAATAAGAAAAACATTAGTTTTCTACCCAACCAAAAACTTATGATAATCTGCACTTAGCAGCCTCAGATTTTGCTTTTGAAGGAAATAAATTCTGAAAATTGCATCTACATTCTCTTGAACTTTTGATTGCATAAAAATGAGAATCCTTAAATAAAACCTAGAAATTAAACTCAGAAATTAGCAAGGAAAATAAAGAAACTCTAGAATTGGAGATCTGAAATATTAGTTCAAATAACCCCTTGAAACTAGAAAATATTCGAAGAATCAGATTCTGAAGCAGGTTGGAGCAATTTAGGAAAGTTAGTAAACACTAAAAATAGCAAATGAGAAAAACATTAGCTTTCCATACAACCAAAAGCCTATGATAATCGACACTCTGAATCCTCAGACTTTGCTCTTGAAGAATACACAAAAAAATCACTCTCAAAAAATGCATATACATTTTCCAAGCCTTTTGATTTCATAAGAGCAAGAATCCTGAAACAAAACCTGGAAATTAAACTCACAAATTAACCAAGAAAGTAAAATTAGAATTAATCATCTCAAAAACTAATGCTAACAATCCCTTGAAACATTAATTTTCCCCTCACCCAAATTATACCTGGAAGCTAAACCCACAGAAACCACATAAGTTTCGATTGGGCATCTGAAAATTTAGTTCTAATAACCCCTCGAAACTAGAAACCCTTGATCGTATGCACTCAAATATTTATAGTAAAACCTTTAAGATAAATTCATCAGGAAAATTTTTAGAAATACTAAACTGTCAAACCCTACGAAGGACCTAAGAAGACAATGAAAACAAAACCTGTAGCACTACAAATGTGCCCAGAAAAACATCAATTAAATTGAAAGAAAACCATATAATTTGGGCACCTAGGAAAATAATTAAGTTAACCATTAAACATGAAAAACAAAATGTCTAAACTTTAAGTACAATCCAATTGAGCATATTGTCTCAAATATGGAAACCTTAACCAGAACCCAAAAAATTTCATTAAAAATATGTCCTTCAACAATATCCAGAACACAAGAAGTCCAATTAGGAGCAATGGAATAAGAGAACTATATTCTTTTGAAGAAATTAGGCCCAAAACTAAGCAAATACCAAAAATAAAGAAGCCTTAAATTGGGTGAATGAATGATATAAATGAAAAAAACACTCGAATCTAGTATTGAAAAGAAAAACTTCAAAAACCTTTTAATTCAAAAATCTGTCCAAATGGATTGCAAGAAACCTTGAAAATTTTCATAAAAGTCTCAAATTGCATGCCCCAAAATATCCATTAAAACTAAGCTCAAGATTATTAAACAATTCCAATATTTCAAAAACCCTGAGATATAATGCATAAAATAGGCCAGTAGTCCACAAACCATGCAAACGGTCCCAGAAATCCCCAATCATAGGTCCACAAGAGAAAATCTAGAAGGTAAACACAGAGAAAACTTGAAACCCTAATTAAATGGGTTTCTTGAGAGATAGCAAGCCACTGAATCCTGAAACATAGTAACAACAAGTGTGAGGTTGTTACTATGTTTGGGTTCAACCTTGTTGTGTATTCCATGTGATCCTATTCTGATTCATTTGAGTGAGCTTCAAGTTATTTTCATAGTCTTTCATGGATTGGATGTGTGGTATTTTGTGTTTTTGTAGTGTCTTATGCATACTTAGTAATATGGAGAGAATTTTATTGTTTTAATAGTTTTCATTATTTGTACATTTATGATTATTTTGATCTTAATATTTGTGTGCAAATTCTTGGTGGGAGCTTTAGCTGCACCTATTGCCCATTCATTGCTTCAACTTATGCTATGTGGGTTGAAAATGGTGAAGAGGAAATCTACTAGTCCGAGTAGGAATTCATGGCAGGTTTTTTTTTGGCAGGAAATTTGGTATCCTTCAAAAGTTGTATTCTTACTTTTGAAAATTCATGTTATTAAAGACATGATTTAGACATAGTCACAAACACAAATATATGTCATTGCAGGTTGTTTTTTTTTTGCAGGAAATTTTGTATCCCTCAAGAGTTGTATTCTTACTTTTGAAAATTCATGTTATTAAAGACACGATTTAGACATAGTCACAAAGACAAATATATGTCATTGAAGACCTCTTTCCCAGGATGGAAAGGGATAACCTTCCTTCACACATATAAATATCAATGAAGTCTTTGTTGCTCAACAAGAAAAGGGATAACATTCATGTCTCTCACACATATATTATTTCAAGGCCTCCTCCTCAACAAGGAAATAGAGAACCTTCATTAATTTGGCTACCTAAACTTTCAAGTGAAAGGATGGACTTATTCGTTAGAGATAGGTAAAATATCAATGTAAGAAATTTCTTCTTCTAGCTTAGAATTGACATGTTTTTGGTGTGAGTAATGTCTTTGTAACATGGAATTGATAGGATTGTGGTGTGAGTTGTTTTAGAGACTATTTCTGTTTTAGAATTGTTCATAATAATTGTTATTTCTGAACTTTTTCCATCTAGTGAGACAAAATATCAATTTAATAAGTCTCTTCTTCTAGCTTGAAATTAAAAAAAAATTGGTGTCAGTAATGCATAATGTGTTTCTAAGTTGGAGTTGACATGTTTTTGGTGTGAGTAATGTGTTTTTATCTTGGAATTAACAAGTTTTCAATGTGAGTTATATACTATAGACTATTTTTGTTTTAGAATGGTTTATAATAATTGTAAATTTTTGGACTATTTCTATCTGGGGAGAAAAAATATCAATGCAATAAGTTTCTTCTTCTAGCTTGGAATAGACAATTTTTTGTTGTGAATTATGTATAAGAGACTTTCCGTTTAGAAATGTTAAAAACAATGGTTATTTATGGACCTATTCTGTTTAGGGAGATAAAATCATCAATGCAATAAGTTTATTTGTCTAAGTCTCTTCATACAAATATTTAGTGTGATCATTGTGCTTCTAGCTTGGAATTGATGAATTTTTGGTGTGAGTAATGTGTTTCTATCATGGAATTGACAAGTTTTTGGTGTGAGTTAGTGTTATGAGACTATTTATCACTTCTATGGAGATAGAAACTTTTGTGATGTTAGCATAACATAATCCTATAGCATGATGTTATGTGATTCACAATTTCCATTTATTATAAGTTTAGTCTTTTAATTTTCAAAAGGTTTAGATACAGTGCATTCAATCTTGTTAATACTAGTGTATATCTCATGATCCAAAGCAATTCTAAAATATATACGTTGAAATCTATATTTTATTTTTAAATCCAATAATATTTATTAGATCATTTAAATCATAACATTCAATAGTTTTCATTGATAACATTCAATAGTTTTACTATGGTGGTCATCTTATATTTCCTATAAGATTTCTTTACTCATATATCATATATACAAATGCTATGGCATGTCAGGATCAAGGACTTTTGATTTCAGGTTCCAAAGATTTTATTGTTAGTCTTCCATGAAATTTCAAAACAATATTCAAAATTTAATAAGTCATTTGCATGTCATGGTCATTTTGTTTTTTAACATATGATAAATATGTAAAAAAAATTAACATAATTATGTTATTGTAGGTTAAAGTTTTTAATCAAATCTTTATTGATGAAAGGTTGATTTATTACGAGAATATCACTTTTAAAAAAAACATTTTTAAACATAACATTTCTAAACCCCCAAAAAATAACAAGAACAAAAATAAATCCAAATTCCAACCCTACTCTTACTTATGATAATAATAGATAAACTCCTATAATAATATAATAATACATAGCCTAAAAATGTATTCAGGTCTGTTTCGAAAGCATGAGGAAAGGCAGCGTTTGCTATGTCCGATATACATGGAGTTTTCAACATTTACTCTACAAAAATTAAATAGAGTTTTCAATCTGTATGGAAAATACAACAGATTAATGACATTTAGAGCTTGAACTCAAAAAGAATCGACTTTCCAACTCAAAAAGAATTAAATATTTATCAATTCAAAAATAGAAATAAATACTTATTAAGTTTCTAAGTGCCAATTAAGCTTGAACTCAGATTTGGAATCCTTTTCCTTTTACACTGGGTTGAGTTTGGGTTGACTTTAGCGTAAATGACTTGATGCAGGTATCCCGTAGCCAAGCTACTCTTAGACCCATTCCATCATTTCGAAAACCTGCATCATAATTGTCTGTACTAGGTTTCCCAATATTTTTGGATCATTGGCTTTCGTGTGATATTTCATTTGTTTTGGCAGAATACGGATTACTGTAATGCCTGTGCCTTAGGGCAGGGACTAATAAAATAAGAATATTATATAACAGTCTAATTTATAGTATAATAATTTAAGAAAAGTACATAATAATGCAGCAGCGACTATAGTAATTTAAATATAAGAATTACATTACATATATATGGTATAATAATTTAAGAAAAGTACATAATAATGCAGCAGCGACTATAGTATTTTACATAATAAGAATTAAATTACATATAAATATATAATGATGGATGCTTATTATGATTATCTCTTCCCATTATTTATTTGGTCAGCGAACATATCTTCAGTTTCATATGAATTAAAAGTAAATTAAAATTAAAAACAAGCGACCAATGAATAAAATCTCCAACGATTCAACCTGGAACCATATTTTCTTTCATACAAATGCATCCCTTTCACCATTTGTACTCCCATTCGATGTTATCGAATTTACATTTATATTCAAAGAGAAAACCCTAGTTGCCGCAACACCCTTCAATACTCCAATATGATTCCGGATTAAGAGGCCAGTACAGAGGATCCTGTCGGTCGTTGTTGTTCTCCAGCTCATCCTCTAACGCCTTCAACGTCAGACGACCCATTTCATCATCCAGCTGCATCAGAGATTTCTCCATTGTGGAATCGAAGCTCGTTTCACGACTGTAATTAGAAGATTTACAATGCAATACTGACTCGGGTGAGCCATAAAGCAGATGGTCACCAACTTTATTGGCTTCACTCAAAAAATCATGGAAACTTAATCCATCGGAGTCAAGCTCCGGCTCAGTCCCACCCAAATCTTGTGTCAAAACAGCGGAATGCGATGAGGTTCTATCCCACTCTTGATTTTGCCGTTGCAAAAAACAGAGCTTCTCACCTACGTAACTACTTAAGCAGTCATTTAGACGTACAGAAGGAGTACCAGTGGAAAATATACTGTTTGAGCCAATACTCTCCTTTGAAGGAGTGAAATATTTGTCTTCTGAATCTATACCCGTGAGACCTGTCTCCCGATTCACAGCCACATTTCCACATGACATATCTCCAGTGGCATCCAATGGACGAAGAACAAGTAGTGCCTCCTGAATTGGATTGTACCTGGATCCATCAATGGGAGACACAATTTCTGGTTTCTCCGGCTTAAAAACCGAGTAGGTCATAATCTTTCTTTCAGGTGACTGTTTCTGAGGCTGCAAATTCAACTCTGCCAATGCCTGGTCATAGTGCTGACCTTTGAAAAGATCCAAGTCAGGCTGATCATCATCCACAGCATTAACTGAGTCAACTGGTAAAATTGGATTGCATGAATCGAATTCTCGCTTAGGCAGGAACCCATTAGCGGTTTTGGACAAAACCCTTCCAGCAGCATCTCTTGCTTTTGTTCGAGAAACAGTGTTCCTAGAAGCCTTTGAATTAAGGTTTGTAGAATTCTCTTTTAATGGACGTTCCCCTGATCTTCCACGAGACGTTACAGATTTTGGAGCCACCGGAATTTTAACACTGCTCTTTGTGGATGAACTTTCAGATTTCGGACCCGCCTGCATTTTGACACTGCTCCTTGTGGATGCACTTTCACATTTAGGACCTACCGGCATTTTAACACTGCACCGTGTGGATGAACTTTCAGATTTAACACTGCGCTGTGTAAATGAACTTTCAGATTTAACACTGCGCTGTGTGAATGAATTTTCAGATTTAACACTGTGCTGTGTGTATGAACATTCAGATATAACACTGGTCTGTGTGGATGAAGTTTCAGACTTCGGACCCACCCGCATCGTGAGACAGCTCTGTGTGAATCGACTTTCAGATTTGGAACCCACTGGCATTTTAACACTGCTCTTTGTCGATAAAGTTGGCAATCTAGCTTTCGGTACTTTCAACTTTGTCTCTTGAGCAACCGCCATGTCATGTTGTTATCGGGACAGCCTTGTGCTTTTACCCTCAACCAAAACTAATAAATCCGATGATCGATCAAACTCAACTTATTTATCTCACGGCTTCGCGACAATTCTCGGAGACCTTTCTGCTCCTCTGTTTGTGATTTCACGGCTGCACATTGATGTAGATATAGCAAACATATGAAATTAGTGTATGCTTAAAATCAAGCTAGTCGGCTAACTGAGTAATATTTAAAATACTTTTATAACCAAAGAATCTGCAACCGTGTCACCTCCTCCTTTTTCTCATCTGTGTGTTTAGTTAAAATATTGATATCTTTTAAGCATTGTGATAATTAGATTGCATTATTATACGGGTAATTGTATTCCTGGATTTTATGGCACATCACAACGTTGTGCCATTTTTCATATATTGCATGTAGGGGTTATTAGCATGTTAGTGCAAGGCTTTTTTTTACAACTTATTATGGGCGTATGTCATGATGCATAATAATAGAAAAATATTAATAAAATAAAATATTTTAATATTAATTTTAAATAAGATATTTATATATTTATATAGAAATATTAAATTGATATCATATATTTCAACATAATATTAATTTTGTTTCTTTTAATATTGGTTTTCAATCAAATATTTTTAGGTTAACTTTATTTTATTTATAAAGGAAAAAATAGTTAGAAATTGAATTTCTCAATCAAAATAAAATGTTTCTCTTGGCTTGTGCTCCCTAATAGAATATTGACTTGGGATACATTCAGAAATCCAAGTTTCCAAGCGCCAGGAAGATGCCACCTCAGTAAATGTAAATCTGCATGAGAGGACATTAATCATCTCCCCATTCTATGTCCTTTTGTCTCCTCTATCTGGAAAAATGTGATCTGAATGACCAATCCCTTTGCATCCTAGGACCACTATGACATCCTTTCTTGCCTTGGTTGTTGGCCTAAGGACCACCCACACCACCTACCTTTGGCCTTTTTCATCATATGGGGAATTTGGATAACTAGAAATGGCATTACTTTTCAGAATATCCCTCCCAACATCTGGCAAACCAGCTGCAACATTTTCACTTTCTATCTAGAATTCTCTTGTGACAAACAATCGATTCCCAAAATCCCTTCTCCTCCTAGCAACATTTGGTCTTCCTTCACAATGGGTTTCATATGACTCTTGTGGATGCGGAATGCTTATCTACCTAAGTTCTGAGAGACACTACAGGTTCCATTGGTACTGCGGTTCCGGAACTAATTCTCAAGCAAAATTCCTTGCTCTTTGGGGGGTCCTATTTTGTGCATCTCAATTTGGAATATCATCTCTTACTATCTTTGGGGACTCGAAATCCATCATAGATTGGGCAAACAATAGAGGCTCTTTGAACTCTCTAAACCTAGATACACGGAAATGCCGAATCAAAATTTAGCTGGAGACTCTCAACATTGTCACCATTACCCACATTTATCGGAGATAGAATGGCACAGCAGATTGGCTATCAAAAGAAAGTTGCAACTCATATTTTGACAAGATCTTCTAGAAATATTTTTCCTCTGGTTCTCTCGAAGGATTGGGACACATTTTGGTTTAATTGTATGCACCTGCTAATGAACTCAAAAACTGCCATTGGAACATGTAATAGCAATGATCTTGTTAGACCAGGAGTAACTCCAAACTGGGCAGAAAAACTGATTCATTTATTTCATTAGGTAGCTATTGTTTATATACATGAATGTGACTGATCAATTCATCTTCTTGGTGACTGTTCACATTCCAGGTTCACCCAACCGCTGAGGATTAGGTGTCAACATTCCCCCCCTTAATCTGAAGGGATGTTGGTGAGTCCAAGCATCGTTCTGAATCTTTCAAGCTTTTCTCTTCCAAGCGCTTTGGTGAAGATGTCTACAATTTGCTCATTTGTGGAACAATGACAGAGATGGATTGTTTTGGCCTCAACATGATGTCGGATCAGATGATATTTAGTATTGATGTGCTTAGTACGATCATGGAACTTTGGGTTCTTGGCCAACTTTATTGCAGAGGTGTTATCAATCATGAGTGGAGTTGATTGTACTTGTTTTACCTGCAAATATTCAAGAATTTTCGTGAGCCACACAATTTCTTTCGTTGCTTCAGCTGCTGCCACGTATTCTGCTTCTGTTGTGGAATCTGCTGGAACTGATTGTTTGCGTGATCTCCAGGAGACATCTCCTGATCCAAGACTCATAGCATATCCTGAAGTAGATACCCCAGTTTCTTTGTCTCCATCGAAGTCTGAATCAGAGTATCCAATCAAGCTAAAGTCGTCCACCTGTGTATACTTGATTCCAAGGTCTTGAGTTCCCTTCAAGTACCTTAGAACTCTTTTTGCAGCAGACCAATGTCCCTCACAAGGCTTTTGCATAAACCTGGAGAGGATTCCAACAGTAAATGAAATGTCTGGTCTGGTAGTAGTGAGGTAGATGAGACTTCCTACAAGCTGTCTATACTTTGTTGCATCCTCAAATTCCTTTCCTTCAATAGATGTGAGGTTCAAGTTTTGTTCCATTGGAGTAGAAAGAGGATTGCACTCTGTCATGCCAAATCTGTTTAACAAATCTCCAATGTATTTCTTTTGAGAAAGAAATATGGATTTTGGATGTTGGGTTACTTCAATGCCAAGATAGTAATGAACATAGCCCAAATCAGTCATTTAAAAACTTTTTCCTAATTCTTTCTTTATGCATGCAATATAGCTTTCATTGTTCCCTGTCATTAAAAGATCATCTACATATACCACAAGATATACAACTGTTTCGCCAACTTTCTTGAAAAATAAAGTTGCATCATCAAGATCAAAATGATTGAAGTTGAGTTTCAGAAGATGCTCAGTTAGTTTTTCATACCAGGCTCGTGGTGCTTGTTTGAGGCCATACAAGGACTTCACAAGTTTGCATACTTTATTTTCATGTCCTTTCACAGCAAATCCTTCAGGCTAGGACATAAAAACATTCTCTTTTAGATCTTCATTCAAGAATGCAGTTTTTACATCCATTTGATGGACTTTCCAACCGTTCTGAGCAGCTAGTGCAAAGAGTGTCCGGATAGTGGCCCATTTTGCTGTGGGGGCAAAAGTTTCCTCATAATCGACCCCTTCCTTCTGTGCAAAACCTTTTGCCACAAGCCTAGATTTGTGCTTGTCAAGTGAGCCATCAGCTTTGTATTTGTTCTTGTAGACCCACTTGCAGCCAATTGGTTTGGTTCCAAATGGAGGATCAACCAACTTCCAAGTGCCATTCTTTATGAGGGAATCATACTCCTTTTGCATCACTTCTTTCCGTTCATCATGAGAAGTAGCTTCTTTGAAGGAAGTTGGTTCAAAATCTGTAGACAAGTTCAATTCACAATCATAGGTAACATCCATATCAACAGGTCAATTAGAGTTATCTACATCACCTCCATCTTATCAGTTTGTATTTCTGGTTCCTGTTTTTCCAATTTCATCAGGATGAACACTTTCAAGTGTCTTTGTCAGCCACTTTGGGGGACCTTTCTGAGATGGTCCAGGCTGCTCTGTTGATTGAGTTGGGACTGAATCAAGATTGAGTCTCCCAATTCTATCAATTACATCACTTAAAGGATCATCCGGTGTTGGAGTTTCATGCAAGGGAGATTGTTCTTCAGAAGAAGATTCCACATGTTGATCTAGTATAGGAATCCCCCCTTCAAGATGTGGAATCTGATTATCAAACTCTTGAAATGATTTCATTTTTGTGAATCTATCCAAGCGATCAAGTTGTCACTCAACAACACTGTCAGATTTGGATGATTCAAGAAAAATGACATCTCTAGATACAACAAACTTTTTATTTACTTCATCATAGAGAGGGTATGCTTTAGAGGTGTTTGAATACCCCAGGAAGATACACTTACGACTTCTAGCACCAAGTTTGTTTCTATGTACCTTTGGTATTAAAGCATAACAGGTGGAACCAAAAATCCTGAGATGTTTTACCGAAGGAACATGTCCATACCACAATTCATAAGGAGTCTTGCTTCTTATAGCACTAGATGGACATCTATTCTTTATATATGCAACACATAGAACAGCATCATCCCAAAACATTATCTTTACATTTTTGAAGAAAAGCATGGATCGTACCATATTCAAGATTGTTCTATTCATTCTTTCAGCTACACCATTCTGTTGGGGATTATAAGGCACAGTTGTTTGATGTTTGATCCCATGTTGGCGAAGATAGTTTTCAAATTCATTTGATGTATATTCTTTTCCATTATCAGTGCGAATAGACCCAATATGAGATTGTGCATCATTTTCAATCCACTTATGAAAATTCTTGAATGTTTGAAAAGCATTAGATTTGTTCTTCAATAAATAAACCCAACACATTTTGGTGTAATCGTCAATAAATTTCATGATATATTTATTTCCATTTGCAGAAGGAACAGGCATTGGACCACATAAATCTGAATGAATGAGTTCAAGCTTCCTATGTGCTCTTGAATCTGAATCATGAAAAGACTGTTTGCTATGCTTTCCTAGAATGCAAGCATCACATTGCTTATGTTTCCTAGGAATTGTAGGCAAACCAGCAACACCATTTTTCTTCAATAAGCGAAGACTGTCATAGTTTAAATGTCCAAATCTAGCATGCCATAATAAACTTGATGGAAGTGTACCTTATTCATGATGAGAAATATATGAGAAATGTTGTGCATGAGCAGAGGTTCCTTGCAGTTTAAGAAGTCTTTCTTCTTCTATTCCCCTCATGATAAGTGAGTGGTCAGATGCCTTTCTTACCTCAAGCTTTCCATCAAACATATGAATGGAGTGACCTTGCTGGCGGATGTGGACCAAGGACAACAAGTTTCTCTTGAGCTGTGGGAGGTATAGAATATGATCCAGAAGAAAGTCTGGAAGACCAGGCAGTTTAAGCCTGATTGTGCCAAGCCCTAATGGCTTGATTTTTGACTGATCTGCAAAGTATACTGCTCCATCAACATTGTTAGTGTAATCTTCAAAAAAATATTTCCTATGAGTCATATGACAGGTTGCTCCTGAATCAAGCAACCAATCATTTTTCGAAGAAGTAAGTGAAGCATTAAACAAATCTTCATTTACTCCAATGTTACATTGTGCCTCAATATAGTGAGCGGATTCAGGTGCTTTACCTTTGTCTGTATCATCAGTTTTACCTTTCTGCTGATTTCTTCTCTGCTCAATTTTGTCCCATGGTAGCTTGCATGTAGAAGCATCATGTGATCCATTTTGTTTGCAGCGAATGCAATGCAGATCTGCCTTTTCTCCTTGAGAATGTCTGCCCCCCTGCCTCTGAAGTATCTTCCTCTTCCTCTTCGTCCACCTCTTCCTCTTGTAGAATCTTGAGCAGGATGCTTTTCTTTATGAGCAAGGCAAACAGTCTCTTCAGAAGATTCAGGGACTGTCTTCTTTCCAAAGGCTTTCTCTCTTTCAGCAAACTTTTTCACAAGGGAGTCAAAGGTTATATCTTTAAGATTTCCATTTGCTTGTAATGACTCAAGATAATTGGAGTAGGTAGGATAGAGTGCCTTGAGAAAAGCAATAAGAGGGATATCCAGCTCTACCTTAGTGGATTTAATATCATGCATTATAGACTTTACTTCAGATGCAAGAGCAAGAGGATCATTATTTTTCAGTTCAAGAGTGAAGAGTTTAATCATGAGCTGAACAACTTCAAGTGCAGAATGTGAATCATAGAGTTCTTTGAGTTTTTGTAAAGCTTCAAAGGTAGTTGAATATGATGAAATATGGCGACTTACTTCTTCATTTACAGATGCTGCGATTAATGCATATGCTTTGCTGTTCTTGTTATCCCAAATGACGAGCTCTTTGTCTGATGTAGGTTGTACTGGGTCATTGTCTCCTTCTCCGACACACACTCCCTTCCACAACTCATTGTAGATGAGGGTGTGTTTTACCATCCGGGACCATTCAGGATAGTTCTCCTTGCCAGTGAGAACTATTCCTACCATAGAGATGATTGAATGCATTCTGTAAAAAAGTTACTTCTGCTGATATACAGTGAAAAAAAATCTCTGTGGGAAATAATCAATCAAATCACCATAAATCCCTTTGATTCTCTAGACAGTAATAAAATATGGCGGTGTTAAAGTTCAGACATTCTCTCCAAATTTCACAAGAAAGGATGACAGGCGGGAGCTCTGTTTTCTTGACTAATTGCTGCTATTAAATGATAAAATCTATGTTCAAAGAGTTTGAAGAGTATTTCATTCAAAAAGACTGAAACCAATCGGTCAGCACATCCATTATTCAAAAATTTGCTTTTGTAATGGCAGAAGCATGTCGCTCTTGGCAGAAAGATCACAAAAAAAAACTTTTCACAACGCTGACACAATGCACCCGTCTATTATCAATTCTGTCTGCAAGATGTAACTGTTTACTACCCACAGATCTACTTGAATCTCATGAATATTCTCAGCTGCTCCATAGCTCAACGCATGGTGCCAGAACTTTACGTAGTCAGATACAAAGAATTGATCACGCAAAAACAAAAAACTAGAATATCCCTGCTCGGGTTCGTGCTTCTGATCTCCACGAGCTTAGTTTCAAAGTCTCAAAAACTATACTCAGTTCACAAATCCGAATGTGAATTCACCTTAACTCCAGAAAATATATCAAAAAATTTTGCAATTAAACGTAAGAGCCAGGAGTTTAAATCATTTAAAAACACGTTAATTTACCAGGCCACATGCTTTAGCTTAGATTGTGAAAATTGAGCCTCGCTTAAACAAGGCCTGTTTGCTGATGTAGAGCGGAAAACTGCCGGGCTTGCCTTGAACCAGAGAGCTCTACTTGTTCCCCACGATGGGCGCCATGTCACCACCACGCTTCAAAACCACCAAAGTCTCGGCTCCACAACGATTAATCGACCTCCAAAGTCTCGGCTCTAGGCTACCATAAACCGAGGTAAAAAAACTCTGGCTCGAGCGTTTCTAAGTTCCAAGGGTATCTGAACATTAGTATAGTTAAAATGGCTCAGAACCAAGAAACATACGGGGACCACTTGTTTCAAACCACGTTTGGCAACGTATTTGAAGCATTCAAGCAATACGTTACGATACCAGATCTGATACCGACAGGATCAGGCTCATTCAGATGGCGGATGAGACAGTAAGGGCAGCGCACTGTATGGTGCAGGTAATAGAATATGAAGCAGAGCGCAGGTACAGCTCAGGTATGGCAGGAAGAATGTAGGTAATGGAATATGAAGCAGACCAGGAGTTACAAAGCCACAAAGGCTAAAAAAAGGAGCTGGCTCTGATACCATGTCAGACCAGGAGTAACTCCAAACTAGGCAGAAAAACTGATTCATTTATTTCATCAGGTAGCTATTGCTTATATACATGAATGTGACTGATCAGTTCATCTTCTTGATGACTGTTCACATTCCAGGTTCACCCAACCGCTGAGGATTAGGTGTCAACAGATCCATCTCGAAAAATTAGAGCAATGTCACTCAAGAATAGGTTCAAAGATTTTTAAAACAATACGGGAACATTCTCTATTTCAACATAGAAGATGAAACAGCGAGGTCCTAATCCCTTGTTTTAATTGTACTTTCTTATTGCTCATTAATATGAAGGATTTTTTATGTTCTTGGAAAAAAAATAAAAGGAATCTTATTCTATGTATTTTCTATTTCTCTCTAAAAAATTATTTAGTTTTTAAAAAATTTAAAAAAAAATTCTCATAGCTTAATTAGTGATCAATAATGTGAGTTTTAAGAAATCTTAAAAATCCAAAGTTCAAATCCCTTAAATTGTGACCAAATTCTTATAACTATAAGATCCAATACTCCATAAAAAATTCAATTAAAATTAATTGAAATTATAATATTTAAAAATATAAATAATATTTAAAATAATATATATATATATATATATATATATATATATATATATATATATATATATATATATATAATACAATTTAAATAATATAAATTATAATTTTATAAGAAAATTATATAACTAAATTTTTAATAAGGAAAACATAAAACTTTTAACTTTAGCATTTAATAAATAAAAACTTTATTGATTTTTTTTATTTTATAACTTTGTTGTTTTCGATATAAATAATTTTCAATATATTTAAATTAAGATATTAATTAATTTGGTTTATGGGGTAATTTTTTTTAAATTTACTTGTTATTATGTGTCAAGAGCATATTTAATTTTAAAGTTATTTTTGGAAATTTCATGAGTGAGACGATGGTTATAATTAATGATATTTTAGTAAATATTGTGTAGTCTTTGGAAATTTTGTTAGTGAGACCTATTAGCCGTGAGGTAGAGGGTTGTTATTTTTAGCAAAAATGTCCCATGTTTTAGCTCCAATGGCCACATCTCCTCTTACTCCTCTTTGGCCATAAGTCGTTTTAGCCCTGAAGTGCTAATCCAAATGGATCCAAGAGCTCTCTATGTCTTTAAAAATCATTTAAAAGATCAAAATAATCGCAAGAGAAAGCCCTCCAAAAGGCGGAAAAACACTAACAGGAAACGAAAAACATAGAGAAAATAGCGAAAAACAGAGCAACAGAGGCTTGAATAATGAGTGCACAGCAGCTGTCAAATCTGGCTGATCAATGGTCCAAATCTGATTAGCAAATCAAAATCGGCTAACACAACAGAGCGCTCACAAAACGGCCCGGGTTATCACAATATGCGGTTGCGATTAATCGCATCACAATATTGCAATCGGAAAGCGCAATGGAGCAGGGCCTATCCACATATATATATATGCACGATACAGTCAACCAAACTTGATAACATTATGAACCTTATGATATATATATATATATATATATATATAGATATATATGTATATAATATATATATATATATATATATATATATATATATATATATATATATATATATATATATATATATATATATATATATATATATATATATATATATAGATATAGATATATATATTGAAGTCCGGAAAACGCCTATTTTGTATTTGCATATTTCGTTTATTAAACGAAATACAAAGGATGAAGCACCAATGCGACATTACGCACCCGAAATGGTTTACTAATGCTGTTGAACACCATTTCAATTCCGATAAAGTGGGATTTTCACATTTTAATGTATTTTCCAATATAAGGGGAAATCACAAAACATGCAGGATTTCGGGAGAGCCAAATGCGATAAGTGGTTTGGGTCGGGCTCCACCTGATCCCATACAACGGCTGCCACATGTCCAGGTTAAGGAGAGAGAAAACCACCCTCATCGGGCGGTTAACTCCCGTACGAAAGAGCCACCCGAAATGGATCACAACCGTTGGATCTAGATCTCCCAGATCAACGGTGGAGATGTGATATAGCTACAAAGGCAGACCTGATAGGAAAATAGATCGTATTTAAGGACTTTTGAAGTCCGGAATAAACAAAGTTTTGGCAGAATTTCACAGTGTTGTAGCATTTCTCTGTGTTAATAAAAAACGGCCGTTTAAAGGACTTCAAAGGCCCGAAGCACTAATCCAGATAGAGGCCGAGAGATAGAGGCCGTGAGATAGATGGTTGGAAGGCGAAAAAGCCACAACATGATGCAACCCACAATAGAAGCGATCATGGAGTATCACTGGCACGAGCGAGCCACTTGACATCGCGACAAATTTACCAGAATTCGGTTACTCTTAGAAAGAGAGACCTCTGGCTCATGTTTGTCTAATCATGGCATCAAGCAGTTAGAAGCCAGAGGGGATAGATTAAGACACCTCGAGCCTCAGAGAGCCTGGGGGGCATTGTAAAAAGCCTATAAATGGCTGAAAGTTAGAAGTAACAGGGGTTCAACTTTTGGAGACTGTGAAGACTCTGCTCCTCTCAGTGTCTCATCTTCATTCCAGTAATACAAGCTTCTTTTGTTGTTATATGTTCAATCCCCATCGTTCCCTCTATTCTAAGCTTGCACTTGAATGGGTCATTCATGTTTTCTTCTGTGTCGAATGCCAGATAACTATCATCTTATCTCTGCATTGATAAATTAGATTTGTAAGCTTCATTTTCTTTCTGTAGCTAACCATTAATATGTGTTTATGTATGCATCTATTGGTACAGTCAGTATTCTCCATCTATCCATTGAATCTATAATCTATTGAGCATTAGTGGTTGAAAGCCTTGTCTAGCTGAGGGTGTTCATGCATGCTTTGAGTGAAATAGAGTTGAAACGGTCATCTGACTTGATCCAAACCCCAATCCATTCCAATAGTTCAGAGAACGATATTGAAGATTTATATGTTTCCAGGCATCTCCGAGCTACAACCTAGGAGAGCTTCCTAGAGTGCTAACATAATTGGCACTGTTGCCAGGGAGAGGAGACTAAAGCTCAGCTTCCCTGGGAGACGACACAAATCCAACTTTGATGATAGACAAAGTCTGGACACTTTTTCGGTTGTAATCATCTATTTGGCGACTCTACTGGAGGACGAACCTCTTGGTGACTCCACTTCATAGTTCTGGCTCAGTTTGTGAGGCATACTCAGAGAAATCCTCAGAAGCCACAAGCTGACCCAGTACCTGACCCTGAAAAAATCATCAAAGAAAGAAAGGTATTACAGAAAGGAGCATCAGGTTCAGGTAAATCTAAACAATATTCTATATCTCTTCAAGAAAATCTTGTAATAGAACAAATACATGTTGAGAGTATAGCATCTAATACTAGCAGTGAAGAAAAATCTCAAAGATTCATAGAGCTCCTTATTCTTTAGGTTCTCCTTTCATTGTAAGCCTAAAGGAAGCCTCTCCTCCTATCCATCATACTCCTTTAGTCTTATCAGTCACTCCTCAACCCTCTGTCATTTAGACTTCTAGTACCCTTATAGCCACCACAGCTATGGCAGGTCCACAAGCACCTACCAAAATGGAAAGAATCATAGCTGCTAGGTATGGACCTCTAGTACTGCCCACTCCTTTCAATGCCATGCCTACTAGAGAATATCAGAAGTATAGGCCTAAGTTCATTGGGACTGAAGGTGTTTCAGCTGAGGAACATATTGAATTATTCTATAGATATGTTGATAACCTGGACATTAGTGAAGATGATGTATGGATGAGAGTCTTCGTCCAAAGTCGAGATGGAGAGGCTAGAAAATGGTTCAGAGAATCAAACCCAAGGTCTATAGTAGATATTGAGGCTTTAGATGATGCATTCTTAAATCATTGGGGGGATAAGAAGGATCTACTCTACTACCACACCAACGTTGGGAACTTAAAGAGGTAAAATGGTGAGTTATTGTCTAATTTTAATAAGAGGTTTAACCGCATGTACAGCAAGATACCAGCGAAAGTAAAACCCACCACTACCTCTGACAAACTCACCTATGCCAGTGCATTTGATTTTGACTTCTGTCTACTATTGAGGGAGAGGTGATGTGATACCTTGGCTGATATGCAGGATGTAGCCTTGGAAGTAGAATCAAACATCATGGCTGTAGAGAAGCTCAAGGGGAATGTTGATAAAAGGAGACAGAGGGGGAATCTTCATCATCTTCAGATCCCAAGATAGATAAAATGACCAAGATGATAGAGTCATTTGCCTCTAAAATATCCAAATTAAAGGTTGAGCAGCACCCTGGGAAAGGAAGAGTTCCTAATCCCTTTTCTCCTAGAAATCCAAATCCATATAGAAGAACTAATGAGCAGTTGCAGATTTTGCAAAGGAGCAAAGATGCCAATGAAGACCAAAGGGTGAAGACCCCTTTCTAGAATGTAGTCATGGAAGAAGAGCAGTTTGAAGAAGATGATGAGATCCATTGTCTAGAAGATAAAGGTAGTGCCTCCTTTTTGACCTCAGCTACCTATGAAAAGTCATTATTCAATGACCAGATCAACCAAGAATGATATGGTGAAGCTGCTCTGCAAACTGAAGATCGACACAGATATGATCTGAGGTCAAAGATGAATAATTCCAAGGAAAATCCTATTCAAAGAGCTGTTGTCCCCGCAGTACAACAAGATAAAAAGCAAAAACGACCGACAGTTGATCCCATCATCCTCAAAGCTCCAGCTCACGAGGTAAGAGGCCTTGGCAAGTCTCCTTCTCCTTTCAGTTTTAAATCAGAAATTCGGAAGCTAAGCATACCTATACCTCTGAATGAACTAGTGAAAAATTAGTCCTTCAAGAGATCTATCCTGAGGCCCTTGAGCCTAAAGCCATCCAAGTCTCCAATGACTATGTAAATCTGCAAGACAACAAACCAGATGTTGTTCTCGGCCCAATGATTGAAAATTGTGATGACAACTCCCCATCATTCTATGTATCTTTGACTATCCATGATAAAATCCTTCACAACTACCTTCTGGACATAGGAGCCAGCCATAATCTAGTGCCCAAGGCTACCATGGATGAGTTGGGTCTTGACATTACCAAGTCTTATCATGACCTATTTTCTTTTGACTCTAGAAAAGTTAAATGTTTGGGATTAATTAAAGACCTAGCCATCACCTTGCCTCAGCTGCCCATCAAGAGCATGGTGATGGATATTGTGGTAGTAGATGTACCCCCCAAGTTTGGCATGTTGCTCTCCAGAGGTTGGATCAAGAGATTAGGTGGAACATTGCAAAAATGATATGTCTTGTGCTATTGTCCCATTTTTTAGAGGTGAGAGTAGGACATTATACAGAGAAGCTCAGTTGGCTTATATCATCAGTGATGAAAGGAATCCCACTAATCATCCCATCTCTGATGTCGACACTAATTTTGGAGCATGTATTCTTCAGATTGAAGAATCCCAGTTGGCCTCCACACAGCCTAAGAAACCAGTTTGCCAGATCACAGAAGAAGAAGCCCCACAAATTTGGGACATGTTCTTTGATGGAGCTTTCTCTAAGGACGCTGCAGGGGAAGGTGTGGTCCTTGTGTCCCCCACATAGGAATGCATTCATTTATCTTTCAAATTAACTTTTCAGGTCACAAATAACATAGCAGAGTACGAAGTCTTGATATTGGACTTAAACGCTGCTAAAGAAATGGGCATCAAAGGTTTGAAGGTGTTTGGAGATGCAGACCTTATCATTCAGCGGGTCAACAAAACTTTCCAAGCAAAGCATCTAAGGCTGAAAGCATACAGAGATGAGGCATGGAAGCTCAAGGATTCTTTTAATAGTTTCAGCATTTCTTACATCCCTATAATGAAGAACCAACTTGTTGATTCCCTTGCTGTGTCTGCTAGCATGTTTATTCCTCCTTTGCCTCCTAAATTGACTTATGAAGTTCAGGTGAAATATAGATCATCTCTGCCAGACAATGTCAAATGCTGGAGAGTTTTTGAAGATGATGATGAAATTAATAGGCTTTTACAAGTCATTGATGAATTTTCTAAAATGCACATTGACCAAGACAATGAAACCAATAAAGAATGCAACCAGTCTAAGATAAAGGATGAGATTGGCCAGGAAAGCATTATTCAGCTGCCTAGTAACTATATACCCAAAGGATTGGTGCCCCTAGAGAAGTTGTTTGATCATAATGATATACCTTATAAGCCTGCCAAAAAATAAAATGAGTCTGTTGTTCATAGACATAATGTAAGGAGTCCAACCCATCCAAAGTACATTAATCTATCCACTCACTTGTCTTCTGCCCAAAGTTCCGAGTATTGCACCCTGATGAAACAATTTGCTGATATTTTTTCTTGTGAATACAGTGATCTTAATACCTATGACACCAACATCATTCAGCATAATATTCCTCTAGAGAATAACACCATCCCTTTTAAGCATAAATTAATACCTATTAGCCCTCTCTTATTTCCTTTGATTGAAAAGGAAATCAAGAAGCTGTTGGATGCTAAGATCATAGTTCCCCTAAGGTATTCAAAGTGGATAGCTAACATTGTGGTATTATGAAAGAAGAATGGAGAAATCAAGGTTTGTGTTGACTTCAGGAATCTAAAAAAATGCTCTAAAAAATTCAACTACCCCCTACCTAAGATGGAACACTTGCTGCAAAAAGTTTCAAGGGCTAGAGTCATGTCTTTCCTAGATGGAATTTCAGGTTACAATTAGATTGTTGTACATCCAGAAGATCAGGAAAAGACAACCTTCACTACTCCTTGGGGCACTTTCATGTACTCCAAGATGCCTTTTGGACTAATGAATGCTAGGGCTACTTTTCAGAGGGCCATGGACATAGCCTTTGTGGGAGAGAAGGACAAGTTTGTCCTTATTTACCTTGATGACATAACAGTCTTTTCCAGCAGTCCCAACGACCATTTGCAGCATTTGAAGAAGGTGTTTCTAAAGTGCAGATGGTTTAAAATTTCTGTGAACCCAAAGAAGTCACAATTTTCTCTAGAAGAAGGCAAACTGCTAGGACATATTGTTTCTGCTGAAGGTGTGAAGATTGATCCAACAAGAGTTCAAGCAATTCAGACATTGTCCATCCCAAGGTCAAAAAGGGACATTCAATCCTTCCTGGGTAAGATTAACTTTATCAGGAGGTTTATTCCAATCTTCGCAGAGCTAGTGAAGCACATCTCTTCCATGCTGAAGAAAGGATGAGAAATAAAATGGACAGATGGTGCAAGAAGCTCTTTTGAAGCCATCAAACAAGCTATCATGGAAGCTCCCACTCTAATCAGCCTAGATTATACTATGTAGTTTTATATCTTCTCTTTTTCCTCTTATGATACACTTGCAATAGTTCTATTGCAGAAAAATGATGAAGGTGTAGAGCACCCTATGGCCTTTTTTAGCAAAACTCTAAGGGATGTTGAACTAAGGTATGACCTTATTGGAAAACAAGCTTATGCTCTCATAAAATCTTTAAAGGAATTTAGAATTTATATTCTACATTCCAAAGTGACTACATATGTCCCATTAGCCTCAGTAAAAGATGTTCTAACTCAGCCAGATATTGATGGAGAGAGAGCTAAATGGATTGCAAAATTCATAGAGTTCAACATAGAGGTGAAGCCGATCAAGCTTGTCAAAGGCTAGGGCTTGGCTAAGCTTATGGCTGAGGAAATTTACAGTTTGTTAGACATCAATTGTATGGGTTCAAATTCAGGTGGTGAGTGGACAGAGGAAGTAGCAGAAGAGGAAGAGCAGAATTAGTCTTTGGCTGAAAATCTAGCCACCTGTTAATGGTATTCCAATGTAGTTCATTTTTTGCAGAAGCTAGAAGTCCCTCCAGGACATAGCTAAAGTCAAGCCCAAGCCATTAAGGTAAAATCAACCAAATTCTGCATTACTAAAAACCTACTCTATTGGAAAGACCCATCAGGGATCCTCTTGAGATGGCTAGACAAAGGAAAATCTATGGAAGTCACACACCAGTTCCATTCTAGGATCTGTGGAGGGCATCATTATTGCAAAACTATGGCCCACAAGATCCTGAGAGCTGGGTATTATTGGCCTACTATGTTCTCTTATGTGTTTTCTTTTGTGAAATCTTGTGAAAAATTCCAGAGGTTTGCAAGAAGACAACTAAAATCTCTGCCCTTGAAGCGAGTATAGGTCAATGGTCCCTTCCAGTAGTGGAGCTTGGACTTCATAGGTGAGATAAATCCACATTCCAATGGCCATCACAAATGGATCTTGGTAGCCACTGATTATTTCACCAAATGGATTGAGGCCATACCCACTAAAAATGCTAATCATCAGGTTATCATAAAGTTCTTGAATGAGAATATTTTCACTAGATTTGGTTGCCCAACCAAACTAGTCACTGATAATGTAGCAGCTTTCAGGGTAGAAGAATTGGTGGACATGTGTGAATCCATAGGCATTCAATTAGTGAATTCTACCTCATATTACCCTCAAGGCAATGGCCTGGAAGAATCATCTAATAAGAGTCTTGTAAGGATAATCAAAAAACTACTGCAGGACATCAAAAAGAACTGGGATTCCAAGTTGAAGTTTGCACTATGGGCTGACAGAGTTACCAACAAGAAGTCCATAGGAAATTCTCTATTTAAGTTGGTTTATGGCACTGATGTTGCTTTTCCTATCTAGTTGATTCTTCCTGTGGCCAAATTCTTGCAAGAAGAATAGGACAAAGAGAATGACATAGCGAGGAGAATAAGTAACTTGGTTGAATTACAACAGATCAGAGGAAAACTAGTTGAGAAGTCAAGAATTCATCAGAAGAAGATCAAAGAAACCTTAGATAGAAAGGAAAAAATGGACAGTTTTCAAGTTGGTGATTGGGTTCTCAAATGGTATGTATTGAAGGAAAAGAAGGGAAACCATGGTAAATTTGATGCCTTATGGACAAGATCATTTGTCATTGCTCAAGTTCAAATGAGCAATACTTTCATTTTGCACAATTTGGAGGGGGAAGGTGTTTTCGATGGCCCAATCAATGGGCGGTTTTTGAAACTTTACCTCATATGAAGCCTTAAGGCCTTAATATTGTAATAGGTTTTTTTTTGCTTTTGTTTTCTATGCAAATAAACTCCATGCCCGATGGAACACTAGGAAATAAGTTGTTTTGGTTGTTACTAGAAAGGCAGTAGTTTGCAGTTCTTGAAACCTCACAGCGAGGCTTTCATCCCCAGAAGGAGCCAGTGTTAGCCCCTGAGGTAGAGGGATGCTATTTTTAGCAGAAATGTCCCCTGTTTTAGCTCCGACAGCCACATCTCCTCTTGCTCTGCTTTGGCCATAATCTGTGTTAGCCCTGAAGTGCTGATCCAAATGGATCCAAGAGCTCTCTAAGTCTTTAAAAATCATTTAAAAGATGAAAATAATCGGAGGAGAAATCCCTCCAAAAGGAAAAAAGACACTATTGGGAAACGAAAAACATAGAGAAAACAGTGAAAAACAGAGCAGCGGAGGCTTGAAAAATGAGTGCACAACAGCCGTCAGATCTAGCCGATCAATGGTCCAGATTTGATCAGCAAATCACAATCAGCCAACACAACAGAGCACTCACCAAACAGCCTGGGGTTATCGTGATATGCGATTGCAATTAAATTACATCGCGATATTGCAATCGGCAAACACAACGAAGTGGGGCCTATAAACACATATATATGCACGATACAGTCAATCGGACCTGATAACATTATGAACCATATATCTATATATATATATATATATATATATATATATATATATATATATATATATATATATATATACATACATACATACATACATACATACATACATACATACATACATATATATATATATATATATATATATATATATATATATATATATATACATATATATTGAAGTCTTGGAAATGCCTATTTCCTTTGTATTTGCGTATTTCGTTTATTAAACGAAATACAAAGGATGAAGTGTCGATGGGACATTACGGACTCGATAGGGTTTATTAATGTTGTTGAACACCATTTCAAGTCTGATAAAGCAGGATTTTCACATTTTAATGTATTTTCCATTATAAAGGGGAAATCATAAAACAGGCAGGATTTCAGGAGAGCCAAAGGCAATAAGTGGTTTGGCCCAGGCTCTGTCTGATCCCATACAATGGCTGCCACGTTTCAGGCTGAGGAGAGAGAAAACCACCCTCATTGGGTGATTAACTCCAGTACGAAAGAGCCGCCCAAAATGGATCACAACTGTTGGATCTAGATCTCCCAAGTCAACAGTGGAGATGTGATATAGCTACAAAGGCAGACCCGATAGGAAAATAGACCATATTTAAGGACTTTTGAAGTCTGGAATAAACAGAGTTTTGGCAGAATTTCACAGTGTTGCAGCATTTCTCTGTGTTAACAGAAAGCGACCATTTAAAGGATTTCAAAGACCTGAAGCACTCGTCCAGACAGAGGCCAGGAGACAGAGCTTGGGAGATAGATGGCCAGAACGGGAAAAATCCATAGCATGATGCAGCCCACAAGAGAAGCGATCATGGAGCATCGCTGGCACGAGCGAGCCACCTGACAGCGCGACAAATTTACTAGAATTCGGTTACTATGTTGTTAGAAAAAGAGACCTCTGGCTCATGTCTGTCTAATCATGGCATCAAGTAGTTAGAAGCCAGAGGTGATAGATTAAGACACTTCGATCCTCAGAGAGACCGGGGGGCATTGTAAAAAGCCTATAAATGGCTTAAAGTTAGAAGTAATAGGGGTTCAACTTTTGGAGACTGTCGAGACCCTGCCCCTCTCAGTGTCTTATCTTCAGTTCAGTAATACAGGCTTCTTTTGTTGTTATATATTCAATCCCCATCTTTCCCTTTGTTCTAAGCTTGCAATTGAATGGGCCATTCATGTTCTCTTCTGTATCGAATGCCAGATAACTGTCATCTTATCTCTACATTGATAAATTATATTTGTAAGCTTCATTTTCTTTCTGTAGCTATCCATTCATATGTGTTTATGTATGCATCTGCTAGTACAGTCATTATTCTCCATCTATCCATTGAATCTATAATCTATTGAGAATTAGTGGTTGAAAGCCTTGTCTAGCTAAGGGTGTTCATACATGTTTTGAGTGAAATATAGTTGAAACAGTCATCTAACTTGATCCAAACCCCAATCCATTCCAATTGTTCAGAGAACGATATTGAAGATTTATATGTTTCCAAGCATATCCGAGCTACAACCTAGGAGAGCTTCTTGGAGTGCTAACAAGACCTATCATGACCCTGAGAACATTAAGTGATTACAATTAATGATATTATAATGAAGGTTGTGTCGTGGATAGTAAGTAATAGTTAATGTTGTAGCTTATTTGTGTTACGTTTTAAAATGTTTTCTAGTGTATTTTCTTGTTTAAATTGTTTAGAATGTGGTAGGTATTTATTTGAATCCCAAGTTTGAGTTGTAAATTTTACACAATACAAGTGCCCCAAAGACTTTTCAGGTTGTCGAATCCATATATGTAGTCAAAAACCTATTTTAAACAACAAAAGTTAAGATTTGACCCAAAAAAATCATAGGATTGTAGCCAAAATTCCAAAATTTAGCATGTTCAAACAATACTTGTAGGCCTTACAATAGCTACATGTGTACCTTCCATAAGATCAATTCACATACTTCTACCGATTTTTGAGCACTTAAAAATATGTGTAGCAACAAGAATCTTTTTACCAAGGTTGAGCAACTAAATTACCCTCCTCTTCGTATAGTTGTTTCTCTCAATAATCCTATTGAAGCCAACCCCTCTCTCATCCTCATGGCATATAATGAACCTCTACTTCACCTCTTTTTACCCATAATTTTCAGATCAAGCATGAATTGGCTCCTCTTTTCCCCGACATCGGGAGTCAAAATAATGTTGTGGCCCAGGACTTGGTTCAACACTTTAACCTTCTAGACACTCCACACCTAGCCATGTATTAGCTTCGTTGGGTGAAAAAGGAAAGCACTCATATTATTGTCTCCCAACATTGTGAAATGACCTTTAATATTGGCCCTTTTCGAGATACTACAGTGTGTGATGTTTCTCCTCTTGCTAATGTCAATCTATTACTAAGAATTCCATATCAATCAAATAGGCATGATATTTTTCATACTAAATATCACCAATATCACTTGTAGCATGAGGGTTGCACCTATGTAATTACATCATCCTCTTCACTTAAACCAACACAACCTCCTACTAAAAAAGCTCCCATTAATAACATTATTTTGAACCAATGTGTCTCTTTGCATTTGATTCACCCTGTCAAACGTCTATATAACCTCACTAATCTAGTACCCCCTGATATGGTTGCCCTGCTTCAACAATTCATATATTTATTCATACAACCCATGGGGCTACCCCCAACATGCTCTATTGAACATAAAATCAATCTTATTCCTCGTGTTTCTTTTCTGAATTTCCCATCGTATCAACTCACTTCTTGAGAGGCAGCATATACAATATCTAAATAATGTTTTTATGTTTCCATGCAAAACTATTTGTAATCAAGTTAATAAGAAGGTTCCTTGATTATAAAGGGCTACCTCTCCCTAATAATAGAATGGTGGTATTCCTTTTAGGATATTATTGTTTATCTTTGTGTTGTTTCATTGTGTCATGTATGATTAATAATTTTTAGATCTATATGTAGATCAATTGGTATTAGAGAAAATGATCTCAGCGTTTTGTTTCTCATTATCAGGGATTATACAGGAACCATCCATTTATTCAAATACTATTTGTTTCATAGACTTGTAGCTCAACAATTCCACACCCTTCTGAGTGCACCTTTCTCTAGGCAATTAGAGCCATATCATCACTAAGATATACATTTTGTTCATTCCGATGGATGAAAAATTGTGTCACATAAGAAACCACATTAGAGGACCCAACTGAGGACTTGCCAATCAAATATTTAACCATGTCTCTCCATGATCTAATCAATTTGCAACAAAAAATTTCCCTGCAAGATACATGTGGCTAGGTACATGCTTTAGATTTCCTAAATATTTAGGCCAAATGAATGGAGACGCTATCACTTCTTGGGTCTGTAGTCTCTTAATCTATTTCAAAACATGTCCTGATATGGATGAGGACATGAAGCTTCAAATCGCTAGCCAACAGTTTGAAGAAATGGCACAAGCATGGTGAGGTACCCACTTGGAGAATATATCCTTGGACATTGAGCTTGGAGAGCTAGAAATGACTGAATTTTGTGATAAACTAAGATAACACTTCTATATGTTAAGAATTTACTGTAGAGATAATAATTAAACCAAAAACAAGCATAAACATTATACATAATGCATAATTTACACAATTTTTTCCCTTGGAAAACCTAATCCAATGAAATTTCTAACAATTCCCCCATTAAAATTGACATTAAGATAACACTTCTATATGTTAAGAATTTACTGTAGAGATAATAATTAATTTACCAAAGTTAAAGAGAATAAAACCTCAAACCAAAAACAAGCATAAACATTATACATAATGCACAATTCACACAATTTTTTCCATGGGAAAACCTAATTCAATGAAATTTTTAACAATTCCCCAATTAAACTTGACATGGGCTCCTTGACTACCTCTAACCAAAACTGCTAAGTGAGACAACCCCCCTCACTCTAACCCTTATCCCCGTCACAATTTTTACCCAACATAATTTTTAACCTGATATATTACCTATACTACCTACTACATAGGTCTAACCAATTACCTAGCATGCCTTACCAGGACTTACAACATTATGCTAATTTACATGCAATAATAGACTCTATTATAGTAAAAAAAAAAAATCATCCCTGGTTTCTATTCTTTTCCATTCTCTAGCTAAATCTGAGTGCTCTTGATCCAATTTAATCCCTCTACAAAGATTTCTACCCATTCGGTCTCCATTGAATTACCCAACATTCCCAAGGCCAACATAGCATCCTCTAAAGGCTACTATGATATTCATGTCTTGCATGACCACTAACTCATCCATGGGATGACCACCAGCTTGTCCATCAATGCCAATAATTCCCTCTGCTGGTTTCAATTAATCAAGCCATAGACCACAGTCAAGTTTTCATGGTTTCCCTTGTTGAGGTTTGAACATTCAATACATGTGGTTATATTAGCCACGTCTATTTACTGCCCGACTTGTGCTCCACCATGAAACATTATCCCATCCCTCCAGTCACACATGATCCAGTGCATGAATATTACCTTACCCAGTGGCACAATTTATGTTGCGTAGTAATTATCGGTCATACCTAACACAATAACCACTGCATATTTGCTCTCGACAAATTGACTTTACCCAATGGCACAATTTATTTTGGGTAGTAATTCTCGGTCATACCTAATCCAACAGCCACTGCAGATTTGCTCTCGACAAATGGTCATGTGTTCCATACGATGTTATTCAGAATGTGCACCCAATATAACATGCTCCCTTTCACCATGCAATGAAAATCATGTTTGTTGCATCTCTGACCTGACGTCAATTTCTCTTGCAGATATGAACATTGATTTCCACCATCTTTCTCTCGACCACTTCTAGGTGGAACGATCAACAAAATTTCTTATCCTGTATTGAGCTTCAAAGACAACATTCTAAATCTCATTTATTTGGACAGAGGCGTGGTGATCTACTCTGCTTGCCCCTCCAGACCTATTTCTTCATTACAAAACTCTCATTGTTGTTCATTTTTTCTGTTTTCAGCAGCTCCATCCAACTTATGCGTCTTTGAAATCAACCAAAAAAAAAACATTTGAAACTCTAGATTAGTGGTAGAATCTAGATTTTGCACCTTCTTAGTCTTGGAAAACTCTACATTGCATCCTTCTCTTGGATCGACAACATTATATCATCGCTTTCGTCGACCATCTAATCATGGCCATAGACTGGACCCCATTTTGGTTCACCATGAATACTCCTACAGACACCTTTCAAAGCGAACACCACAACACTGTTGCAGGAAATAGTCATGAAGATGTGATCCTGAGTGGAGAAGACTGTTGCGGGAGCGCTCTCACACCTTGAAACCTGGATGAATCATCAAAAACTTACTACGGCTACCACCTCGGCCACTTCAAGCTTCATACTGTCTACCAAATCTTACATTTCTTCACGGGTTAACGAGCCCACTTTCTGGCCATCTGTTCGCACTCCTAACAGAATCACCTAAGGTTTTCCCTTGACGTAGAGCAACCTATAGCCTCATGTCAAATAAAAGTTACCTCTACAGTCTCAACCTCACAACGTATTCATACAGGATTACTCCCATTGTTCACGCTACCTTTTCTCGACAATAGGATACACTTTTCAGTTCTTCTAACCATTACGTTCCAGATCTAGATCTAGATCTGCATTAGTACATTAGATCAGATTTTCTTCATTTACCCAGCCAATAAAGTAATTGGTAATAAAAGTGTCCTTCTGAAGCCAACATTGGGCTCTGATATTAACTGTTAAGAATTTACTGCGGAGATAATAATTTATTTACTGAAATTTACTTAGAAGAAAAATTAAAACCAATAACAAGAATTGATATTAAACTTAATGCACAATTTGCACAACATTTTGTCATTGGAAAATCCAATGAAATTTCATTAGCTTTTTCCAAAACCTAGCCAACCCAGCCAGGTGAGCCTTCCCTTCTCACTTCCTTGGTCTACATTACAATGAAGTTTTCCTAGCCTTTTATAGGCTCCATTACATTCAATACCATGAGTATAAAACCATGGGTACACAATACCACATGCCCCAAAACCACTATTATTTGACTCAATCAATTTCGACTCTTTTCCCTAGTCAAGTTTACCTAACATTATCCCCCAAAATCCACCAACTACCAAATCAATCAATGCAAGCCTACATCTAACATCTAGGTCTTCTGCAAGTTGCATATTCAACTACATATCTCTAATATAAAAGGGTCAATTTAATTAATGCACTACTACATGTAGGGGGGTTTTAAGACAATATTTGAGTCAATTGTCTTAACTTAAGATGAAAAGAAACTTGTGTATTGTCTTAGATATTGTCTTTAAGCAGGTGTCTCAAAATTTAATGTCTCAAAATTATTGTCTTAAAAATTTGTCTCTATAAAGACAAGAATTATTGTCTATTAAGAGGCAATTTCATTTGTCTCTCTAGAGACCATTTCATTTGTCTTTGGAGAGACACATTCATTTTTGTCTCTTTAAAGACAATTACATTTTTGTCTTTTCAGATTAAAAGCATATTGTCTCTATAGAGACTACATGTCCATAATTCAAGCTAATGTCTCTCTAAAGGCAATATAAAAAAATATTTAAAAATAAATAAATAAAATCATTTTAAATGTTATTTTAAGGTGGTTTCAACATTCAAAGCTCCCAAATAGTGATTTTAATTACCTTAAATCTTTGTTGTTTATGGATACCAACATAATAAAAAATAAATAAATCCATTATTTCTAAAACTAACAACAAAGTCATTTTAAATCTAAATGAAAAAACAATTCTCGAAAGCAACATTAAAAATAATAAGGCAACACACTTATATTTTCTGAAAATACATTCATGTCATTTGAACATGTAGGATCCTCAGTTGGAACTTCATTTTAAGACATACTATGAGGCAAAAGAAAAATGTTCTAGATTTCTCCATCCCACAAGAGGGTTTACTCTATAACATATAAATTCAAAGCTTCAATCACATTAAATAGTGGAAATTAAATTCATATCCAGTTGTTAAACCACAATTTCAAGACCCTTGTATAATTGGAATTGGCTTCCTTGATAACAAATAATTGTAATAATGTATATGCATTTGAATCTACAGTTGATTGGCAATTCTGTCTTCATGAAGGTTTTAAAAAATATGGAAAATTAACATAGGTCCTCGCAACATGACATAGGTCAATTCTCAATCTATTGGTGACCTACAAACTTATCTTCTCCACTACTCACTTTCACAATTCGAGTTGGCTCCATCTCTTGTTTGCAGCCCTAGAATTGCTGCAATAGGTATCCAAATTGGTGGTGATCTAGTTCCTGAGGAAGCTTCATATCCAATTAATCTAATTCAGGCAATGAACTATTATGATTGATTTCATAGCAAGCTGAGCCTGCAAAGAAGTCTCTATCACTAGTTTCTAGGCAGTTAATCATTTCCTGAAGGCACACCAAACTACCCATCCTTCTTCCTGTTAAGAATAAAATAATAAATTATTGTAAGACAAGTTTTATACCATTGCTCAACCATTTCCAAGGGAGCTACTTAATGAAATAAAATAAAATAAATGTAGTGCATACCTGAAATAGAAATGTGTGCACTCTTAGTTTTTCTTCATTATCACTTGCCTTTCCTTGCCTGATTCCCCGGAGCACCTACAAATGCAATAGTAGAGTCATTTTACTTTCCATATAATAAAAGCCCTACCATCTTTATAATAATTAATAATTTAAATAGAATTAAAATTCTGCAAACTTATTAAACTCTCAATATAAAAATGGCTCAAAAACAAAATCAATCTACTCTTTAATATAAACATAATTTTTAATGATGATAACATCTCTATTTTTGGTTGGTAGCATCGTTTGTTCCCATTCAAAGCCAAAAAATGCCATGAATACTAATGAAAATACAAGGTAAGTTTCAAAACCTGAATCAAGTTCTCATAGGCTATTGTCATTCACACAGCCATGGCGAGTAGACTCATTGTCATTGGGATAACATTGCACAACCTCGTAATATCATCTCCATTTGATAATGTTCTTTTTAGTGGTACTTGTAATGTTTCTTTATAAAATTAGTAATGATCATTTACTCACTATAAATGGTATAAATATGTATGGTTTTAGCTTATTGACTGGGTTTAATTGTTAAGAACATTATTTTTCTCTTATGAAGAAAAGGAAATTAAAAAAATAGAATAAGATAAAACTTTAATATATATATATATATATATATGTGTGTGTGTGTGTGTGTGTGTGTGTGTCTATATATATATATATATATATATATATATATATATATATATATATATATAATACTTTAACATTTTCGCAGTCAAATCTATGTATCAAAGTGAATCTCTTGTCCCATAAACAAATGAACATTAAGCAGCAAAGTACACAATCATAATCTTCAAACCCAATCAAAGCTAAATGAAAAGAGAGCACTCAATACCTAGAGATTTCTTATAGTGACTTACACATTTCTTTACTATGAGAGAAAAAATAAAATGGCCCTTCTCGGGATCAAAATATCTATCTTTTGATAAAAAAAATTAAAGATAAACTAGGACAAGGACCTTCTGGACCAACTTGTGGATACTTAGAAATTTCATGGTTTTCTTCTTGGAAAAGAGAAAAAAGATGAATAAAGAGCAATTATAGAGACAGCGGAGAGAAAAATGACTCTCACGATTATTTGGAAGTTGGCCAAAAGACTGGGAGAAAGTTTTGAACAACCTCAATTGTTGGCTATTTGAGTAGGGTGAAAAATAATTTGCAGTCGGGTTGTTGCTATCCCTAGTCGAGATTTAAATTTCCAAAAGACATGTTCAACGTACCCATGTATACGGGCTAGGCTATATGTTCTAGTTAGAGCCAAATACAGATCCTGTGGAAATAGATATATCCAGTAACAGTTTCTTAGCCAACACTGAACAATTTTCAGAACATCACATTCACTCTTCTTACGTGAGAAGTAGTCCTTTACTCAAATAAAAAGAAAAAATGGTCAAATTATTCAATGCAATCCTTCACTACTATACCTAATACATGAACATGTTTTTGGTTGTTTAATATGCCCCTTTGTACAAACCTCTAAATAAACTAAATCAATTCATGAATGGTCAGAGAACTAGAATAAAAAGGAAAAACATATATGATAAGCAAGATAGACATACAATATCTTCAATATAACATAAGTCCATGCCTATTTGAATTGCAAGGAATGTAATAATTTATTCATACAATCAAATCACTATGTTACAGAGTATATTCGCTACTCTTACGTGAGAATATTACCCTTTCCATGTCAAACTTGTATATGTCTGGAACGACATCTCCATGTACAAATCACAAACGTCTTTATACACTAAAAATGAATTCATGAATGGCTAGAGAACAGGTATAAAGAAGGAAAAGTGGTTATGTTAAACAAGATAGGCTTACAGTATCTTCTTTATTTCTAATATTTTGAATGCAAGAAATTATTATTATACCGCAGATAATACCCATGTGCTCATTCCTGAAGCCAAAACTATGCTTAACGAATTTTCTTGAAATACATGTGTAAAGCACCAGTTGCATCTTTACTATTGGTCCTCTTTAAGGTATCTAGAGCTCCAAAGAATTACCAAATACAAAGGAAAAATTGTCATTGTGTCAACACAAAAACAAAGGAAATATTGTCAGCACAAAAACAAAGACTTTGAACACAAAATCCATTTAGCAATAGACTAATAGAATGAATACCTCTACGAGATGTAGCACTCTAGACATGTGACCTGTAAAGCTCTCTTATCTTAACCATATATGGATATTTCCATAAGGTCAGCTGGTTTTGGCTAAATCCATGTGAGAAGATAATACCCTTGTGCTCATTCTTGAAGGAGGAAAATATGCTCAATGGATATGCGTGAGATACATGTTAAAAGCACCAGCTGCATCTTTACTCTTAGTCCTCTTTAAGGTATCAGGAGCTCCAAAGACTTCCCAAAACCTAAGAGTCTCATCTCCTGCATCCGATGCAATAATGTACCCATCTAGACTCTGAAAATACAAAACAAAGGAAAGATTGTTAGCACAAACCCATTTAGCGATAGATCAATAAAATGAATACCTCTGCTAGATGCAGTACTGTAGACGTGTGACCAGTAGGCTCTTCTACCTCAACCATAGATGGATATTTCCACAAGGTCAGCTCGTTCTGGCTAAATCCATGTGAACTCAATAGCTCACGCTCATGTTTATTCCATAATAATCGGAAAACTTGAGAGTGAGCGTCAACGGTATTTAGGCAAGCTCCTGTATGAGTATTCCAAAATTTAATGCAGCGATGAGCACTTCCACCACCAGATGCCAAAAGATTGCTCTGGAAAGGACACCATGCCAAGGCTTTTACTACAGCACAATGCTCATCAAGCCGATGAAGATATTGAGTTGCACAATTAGAGGATGACATGTTCTTGTCCCATACATGAAGTAAATTGTCATTCCCCCCACTTGCATGGTGTTGGCGAGACATAGACCATCTCAAACCACACACTTCTTGCACATGTCCTCTCTATGTTTGAACAATTGAATCACGGATTCGGACATCATGATTCAATATTAAACCATCAAGGCCACCAGTTGTAAGAATATGACCACTCCAAGAAAGTGCGCCTACACGGGATTGGTGACCTTTAAAGGCTCTCACCTGTGTTCATTGAAAAACATTACCAAGTGAATGAGATTGCATCTAGAAATAGATAATGAAACTGAAAATATGAGAACAAAAAATAGTTTAATCTACCTGTCTATTAGATGTAGAATCCCATAGCTATACAATAAAATTAGTCAAACCAACACAAATATGTCTTCCATCAAGTGCCCATTTAACACTAGTTATTTGACCAACATCATCATCGATTATCAGGAGCTCAGAAGTTGTGCTCTTGGAGGCATCCCATAAATACACCGTATTACTGAGGGTTATCGATAAAGCCTTATTGGCACTCCAGTCCAATAGATTCAAGTAATAAGCATCCACAAGCTCAAGGGCATCCAAAGTCTGCTCCACAGACTGCAAATAAGGATAGAAAGTTAAAAAAAAAATACAAATGTTAAAATCAACAACTGTTAATTTTTAATTATCTACGTAACATCCTAACATCCCACATGAGGGAGGTCTTGGGGCAAGCAGTGAGGAACTCAGGGCTTGGGCTTGAATTAAGGCGGAGACCAGTGTTCCATGACTGAGGCCACTTGCAAGTCCTAAGTGATTGACAACATAGATATATCCTAGGGCATCAGCTTTTCTGGAAGCAATATTTATTAAAAGAAAAATTATCTAGCTGACAAAAAGGTAGAACCCATGCAGAGATAGATACAACAGTGGATCTCAATCATCTTAACTCCAAGAGAAACCCATTCATAGACAAGGGAGGATTTGTAACTTGTCCAATTCTCAATCCAAACCTGGGCCGTTTGCTCAAATATCAAAATCTATCCATTATAAACATTAAGAGACAAAATCCCCAAAAACAAAACATGAAACTAAAATGGAAGTGTAACATTGTAAGTTCAATATACGAAGATAGAGCCATAAACTGGGGTTGGTTGAAGGATTTATCCAACACTAAATAGTTTTCATAACATCACATTCACTCTTCTTACCTAATAAGTAGTCCTTTACTCAACTGAAAAGAGAAAATGGTCAAATTCTTCAATGCAATCCTTCACTACTATACCTAATACATGAACATGATTTTGGTTGTTTAATATGTCACTCTGTACAAACCTCTAAATAAACTAAATGAATTCATGAGCGGTTAGAGAACTAGAATAAAAATGAAAAACAGATATGGTAAGCAAGATAGGCTTACATTATCTTCAATATAACATAAGTCCATGCCTATTTGAATTGCAAGGAATGTAACAATTTATTCCAACAACAAAATCAGTATGTTACAGAGTATATTCGCTGCTCTTACCTGAGAATATTACCCTTTCCATGTCAGAATTGTACATGTCCATAACGAAATCTCCATGTACAAATCACAAACCTCTTGATACACTAAAAATGAATTCATGAATGGTCAGAGAACTGGTATAAAGAAGGAAAAACAATTATGTTAAACAAGATAGTCTTACAGTATCTTATTTATTTATAATATTTTGAATGTAAGAAATTATTATTATACCGCAGATAATACCCATGTGCTGATTCTTGAAGCGGAAAATCTTCTTAGCGAATCTGCTTGAAATACATGTTTAAAATACCAGCCACATCTTTACTCTTGGTCCTCTTTAAGGTATCAAGAGCTTCAAATACTTACCAAATACAAAAGAAAAATTGTCACTATGTCAACACAAAAAGAAGGAAAGACTATCAGCATAAAAACAAAGACTTTCAACACAAAATCAATTTATCAATAGATCAATAGAATGAATACCTCTGGTAGATGCAGCATTCTAGACATGTTACCTGTAAATCTCTCTTATCTTAACCATATATGGATATTTCCATAACGTCAGCTAGTTCTGGTTAAATCCATGTAAGCAGATAATACCCCTGTGCTCATCCCTGAAGGAGGAAAATTTGCTTAACGGATATGCGTCAAATACATGTTAAAAGCACCAGCCGCATCTTTACTATTGTTCCTCTTTAAGGTATCAGGAGATCCAAAGACTTGCCAAAACATAGAGTCTCATCTCCTGCAGCTGATGCAACAGTGTACCCATCTAGACTCTGAAAATACAAAACAAAGGAACAATTGTCAGCAAAAAGGCTAAGACTATCAGCAAAAACCCATTTAGCGATAGATCAATAGAATGAATGCCTCTGCCAGATGCAATAATCTAGACGTGTGACCAGTAAGCTCTTCTATCTTAACCATAGATGGACATTTCCATAAGGTCAGTTGGTTCTGGCTAAATCCATGTGAACTCAATAGCTCAAGATAATGCTTATTCCATAATAATGAGAAAACTTGAGAGTGAGTGTCAATGGTATTTATGCAAGCTCCTGTATCAGTATTCCAAAACTTAATGCAACGGTCAGCACTACCAACACCAGATGCCAAAATATTGCTCTGGAAAGGGAACCATGCCAAGGATTTTACTGCAGCACAATGCTCATCAAGTCGATGAAGATACTGAGTTGCAGCATTAGAGGATGACATGCTCTTATCCCATACATGAAGTAAATTGTCATTCATCCTAGTTGCAAGTTGACAGCCAGACATAGACCCTTTCAAACCACATGCTTCTTGTACATGTCCTCTGTATGTTTGAACAATGGAATCACAGATGTGAACATCGTGATTAAATATTAAACCATCAAGGCCACCAGTTGTAAGAATATGACCATTCCAAGCAAGCGCACCTACACGGGATTGGTAACCTTTCAAGGCTCTCAGTTGTTTTCATTGAAAAACATTACCAATTGAATGAGATTGCATCTAGAAACAAATAATGAAATTGAAAATATGAGAGCAAAAATTAATTTAATCCTGTCTATTAGATGCATAATCCCATTGGTGTACAACAAAATTAGTCAAACTAACACCAATATGTCTTCCATCAGGTGCCCATTTAACATTGCTTATTTGACCAACATCATCATCAACTTTCAAGAGCTTAGGAATTGTGCTCTTGGAGGCATTCCATAAATAAACCGTATTGCTGGGGGCTATCGATAAAACATTATTGGCACTCTAGTCCAATAGGAGGCTGGCTAAGCTCTGAGCCAGGCCTGAAAATCCTGGCGATAGGCAGTTTATTCTTATTTGTACGAAATCTTATTAATGGAAGCAAAGGCAGTTAGTTTATGCCAAAAACTATGTAAGTGATTTTTGTTGAATGAGTTTATGTAACATGTTTTTACAGTACTTTGATTGCTTATTTTGTACATGATTTGACAATGAAATTATGGGTACTTTGAGGCAATTAACTGTATTGCTTATGCGTTGTAATTGGTTTTGGTTCATGCTTGAAAATGAATCCCAATTGATATAAATAAGGGTGATTCTGTGTGTATGTTATTGGACTCTATACAGAAGATAGAGTATGAGAATAATCATATGGTAAAACGTTTTGTGTGAATGATGGAAGAAGTTTGCTTTGGATAAGTAGAGGGTGTGTATTGTTTGTGGGAGAAATAAAAAAACATCATCGATTTGCCTAAATGTTATCATCAATTAGGACTAAACTATTACTAAACAAAGCAACTAAGCTATTGTAGAACAATTACATGGAATGAGGCTACAGGGAAACAAAGATAATTGAACGATCTCATAATACATGGGAAACAATCCTCCACATAAGATTTCTAGCGCTTAAAAAAAACACAATTAGTTGATGGAACATTGATTTATTGGAGAAGCCATTGGTAACTATCCTAAGAGGTTCCAAACCATTTGGTTGGGGGAAATTCAGGTAGATTGGACCCTCAAAACAACAAATAAGAAAAAAATTAGTTTTCTACCCAACCAAAACCCTATGATAATCTACACTTATCAGCCTCAAATTTTTCTTTTTCAAGAATACGCGGGAAATACATTTGGAAAATTGCATGTACATTCTCTGAAACTTTTGATTGCATTGAAATGAGAATCCTGAAACAAAACCTAGAAATTAAACTCAAAAATTAGCAAGGAAAATAAAGAAACTCTAGAATTGGAGATCTGAAATATTAGTTCGAATAACCCCTTGAAACCAGAAAATATTCAGAGAAGTAGATTCTGAAGCAGGTTGGAGCATTTTAGGAAAATTAGTAAACACTAAAAATAGCAAATGAGAAAAACATTAGTTTTCCATACAACCAAAAGCCTATGATAATCAACACTCTGAATCCTCAGTCTTTTCTCTTCAAGAATACACAAAAAAATCACTCTCAAAAATTTCATATACATTTTCCAAGCCTTTTGATTTCATAAGAGCAAGAATCCTGAAACAAAACCTAGAAATTAAACTCACAAATTAACCAAGAAAATAAAATTAGAATTGGACATCTGAAAAACTAATGCTAACAATCCCTCGAAACATTAATTTTCCCCTCACCCAAAATATACCTGGAAAGTAAACCCACAGAAACCACATAAGTTTTGATTGGGAATCTAAAATTTAGTTCTAATAACCCCTCGAAACTAGAAACCCTTGACCATATGCACTCAAATATTTATAGTAAAACCTTTAATATAAATTCATCAGGAAAAAATTTTAGAAATACTAAACTGTCAAACCCTATGAAGGACCTAAGAAGACAATGAAAACAAAACCTGTAGCACTACAAATGTGCCTAGAAAAGCATCAATTAAATTAAAATAAAACCATATAATTTGGGCACCCAAGAAAATAATTAAGTTAACCATTAAACATGAAAAACAAAATGTCTAAACTTTAAATACAATCCAATTGAGCATATTGTCTCAGATATGGAAACATTAACTAGAACCCAAAAAATTTCATTAAAAATATGTCCTTCAACAATATCCAGAAGACAAGAAGTCCAATTAGGAGCAATGGAATAAGAGAACTATATTCTTTCGAAGAAATTAGGCCCAAAACTAAGAAAATACCAAAAATAAAGAAGCCCTAAATTGGGTGAATGAAAGATATAAATGAAAAAAACACTCGAATCTAGTATTGAAAAGAAAAACTCCAAGAACCTTTTAATACAATCACTCAAAGAAGGAACCTCTTAAAAATCTGTCCAAATGGATTGAAAGAAACCTTGAAAATTTCATAAAAGTCTCAAATTGCATGCCCCAAAATATCCATTAAAAATAAGCTCAAGATTATTAAACAATTCCAATATTTCAAAAACCCTCAGATAGAATGCATCAAATAGGCCAGTAGTCCACAAACCGTGCAAACGGTCCCAGAAAACCCCAATCGCAGGTCCACAAGAGAAAATCTAGAAGGTAAATATAGAGAAAACTTGAAACCCTAATTAAATGGGTTTCTTGAGAGATAGCAAGCCGTTGAATCTTGAAACATAGTAACAACAAGTGTGAGGTTGTTACTATGTTTAGGTTCAAGCTTGTTGTGTATTCCATGTGATCCTATTCTGATTCATTTGAGTGAGCTTCAAGCTATTTTCATAGTCTTTCATGGCTTGGATTTGGAATTTCAGGAAGTGGATGTGTGGTATTTTGTGTTTTTGTAGTGTCTTATGCATACTTAGTAATATGGACAGCATTTTGTTGTTTTAATAGTTTTCATTATTTGTACATTTATGATTATTTTGATCTTAATATTTGTGGGTTGAAAATGGTGAAAATTCATGTTATTAAAGACACGATTTAGACATAGTCACAAAGACAAATATATGTCATTGAAGACCTCTTTCCCAGGATGGAAAGGGATAACCTTCCTTCACACATATAAATATCATTGAAGTCTTTGTTGCTCAACAAGAAAAGGGATAACATTCATGTCTCCCACACATATATTATTTCAAGGCCTCCTCCTCAACAAGGAAATAGAGAACCTTCATTAATTTTGCTACCTAAACTTTTGAGTGAAAGGATGGACTTATTCGTTAGAGATAGGTAAAATATCAATGTAAGAAATTTCTTCTTCTAGCTTAGAATTGACATGTTTTTGGTGTGAGTAATGTCTTTGTAACATGGAATTGACAGGATTGTGGTGTGAGTTGTTTTAGAGACTATTTCTGTTTTAGAATTGTTCATAATAATTGTTATTTCTGAACTTTTTCCATCTAGTGAGACAAAATATCAATTTAATAAGTCTCTTCTTCTAGCTTGAAATTAAATTTTTTTTGGTGTGAGTAATGCATAATGTGTTTCTAAGTTGGAGTTGACATGTTTTTGGTGTGAGTAATGTGTTTTTATCTTGGAATTAACAAGTTTTCAATGTGAGTTATGTACTATAGACTATTTTTGTTTTAGAATGGTTTATAATTGTTGTAAATTTTTGGACTATTTCTATCCAGGGAGAAAAAATATCAATGCAATAAGTCTCTTCTTCTAGCTTAGAATTGACAATTTTTTGTTGTGAATTATGTATAAGAGACTTTCTGTTTAGAAATGTTAAAAACAATGGTTATTTATGGACCTATTCTGTTCAGGGAGATAAAATCATCAATGCAATAAGTTTATTTGTCTAAGTCTCTTCATACAAATATTTGGTGTGATTATTGTGCTTCTAGCTTGGAATTGATGAATTTTTGGTGTGAGTAATCTGTTTCTATCATGAAATTGACAAGTTTTTGGTGTGAGTTAGTGTTATGAGACTATTTTTATCACTTGTATGGAGATAGAAACTTTTGTGATGTTAACATAACATAATCCTATAGCATGATGTTATGTGATTCACAATTTCCATTTATTATAAGTTTAGTCTTTTAATTTTCAAAAGGTTTAGATACTGTGCATTCAATCTTGTTAATACTAGTGTATATCTCATGATCCAAAGCAATTCTTAAATATATACGGTGAAATCTATATTTGATTTTTAAATCCAATAATATTTATTAAATCATTTAAATCAAAATATAAACGATATTAATGAATCTATTTTTAAGTTTTCATTGATAACATTCAATAGTTTTACTATGTTGGTCATCTTATATGTCCAATAAGATTTCTTTAGTCATATATCATATATGCAAATGCTATGGCATGTCAAGGTCAAGGTCAAGGACTTTTGATTTCAGGTTCCAAAGCTTTTATTGTTAGTGTTCCATGAAATTTCAATACAATATTCAAAATTTAATAAGTCATTTGCATGTCATGGTCATTTTGTTTTTTAACATATGATAAATATGTAAAAAAAATTAACATAATTATGTTATTGTAGGTTAAATTTTTTAATCAAATCTTTATTGATGAAGGGTTGATTTATTACGAGAATATCACTTTTTAAGAAAACATTTTTAAACCTAACATTTCTAAAACCCCAGACAAAAATACCAAGAATAAAAATAAATCCAAATTCCAACAGTACTCTTACTTATGATAATAATATAATAATAGATAAACGCCTATAATAATATAATAATACATAGCCTAAAAACGTATTCAGGTCTGTTTCGAAAGCATGAGGAAAGGCAGCGTTTGCTATGTCTGATATAGATGGAGTTTTCACCATTTACTCTACAAAAATTAAATAGAGTCTTCAATCTGTATGGAAAATACAACAGATTAACGACTACAACAGATTAATGACATTTAGAGCTTGAACTCAAAAAGAATCGACTTTCCAACTCAAAAGGAATTAAATATTTATCAATTCAAAAATAGAAATAAATACTTGTTAAGTTTCTAGGTGCCAATTAAGCTTGAACTCAGATTTGGAATCCTTTTCCTTTTACACTGGGTTGAGTTTGGGTTGACTTTAGGGTAAATGACTTCATTCAGGTATCCCGTAGCCAAGCTACTCTTAGACCCATTCCATCATTTCGAAAACATGCATCATAATTGTCTGTACTAGGTTTCCCAATATTTTTTGGATCATTGGCTTTCGTGTGATATTTCATTTGTTTTGGCAGCATACCGATTACTGTAATGCATGTGCCTTATATAACAGTCTAATTTATAGAATAATAATTTAAGAAAAGTACATGATAATGCAGCAGCGACTATAGCATTTTACATATAAGAATTAAATTACATATAAATATATAATGATGGATGCTTATTATGATTATCTCTTCCCATTATTTATTTGGTCAGCGAACATATTTACAGTTTCATATGAATTAAAAGTAAATTAAAATTAAAAACAAGCGACCAATGAATAAAATCTCCAACGATTCAACCTGGAACCATATTTTCTTTCATACAAAGGCATCCCTTTCGCCATTTGTACTCCCATTCGATGTTATCGAATTTACATTTATATTCAAAGAGAAAACCCTAGTTGCCGCAACACCCTTCAATACTCCAATATGATTCCGGATTAAGAGGCCAGTACAGAGGATCCTGTCGTTCGTTGTTGTTCTCCAGCTCATCCTCTAAAGCCTTCAATGTCAGACGACCCATTTCATCATCCAGCTGCATCAGAGATTTCTCCATTGTGGAATCGAAGCTCGTTTCATGACTGTAATTAGAAGATTTACAATGCAATACTGACTCGGCTGAGCCAAAAAGCAGATGGTCACCAACTTTATTGGCTTCACTCAAAAAATCATGGAAACTTAATCCATCGGAGTCAAGCTCCGGCTCAGTCCCACCCAAATCTTGTGTCAAAACAGAGGAATGCGATGAGGTTCTATCCCACTCTTGATTTTGCCGTTGCAAAAAACAGAGCTTCTCACCTACGTAACTACTTAAGCAGTCATTTAGACGTACAGAAGGAGTACCAGTGGAAAATATACTGTTTGGGCCAATACTCTCCTTTGAAGGAGTGAAACATTTGTCTTCTGAATCTATACCCGTGAGACCTGTCTCCCGATTCACAGCCACATTTCCACATGACATATCTCCAGTGGAATCCAATGGACGAAGAACAAGTAGTGCCTCTTGAATTGGATTGTACCTGGATCCATCAATGGGCGACACAATATCTGGTTTCTCCGGCTTAAAAACCGAGTAGGTCATAATCTTTCTTTCAGGTGACTGTTTCTGAGGCTGCAAATTCAACTCTGCCAATGCCCGGTCATAGTGCTGACCTTTGAAAAGATCCAAGTCAGGCTGATCATCATCCACAGCATTAACTGAGTCAACTGGTAAAATTGGATTGCATGAATTAAATTCTCGCTTAGGTATGAACCCATTAGCAGTTTTGGACAAAACCCTCCCAGCAGCATCTCTTGCTTTTGTTCGAGAAACAGTGTTCCTAGAAGCCTTTGAATTAAGGTTTGTAAAATTCTCTTTTAATGGACGTTCCCCTGATCTTCCGCGAGATGTTACAGAATTTGGAGCCACTGGAATTTTAATACTGCTCTTTGTGGATGAACTTTCAGATTTCGGACCCGCCTGCATTTTGACACTGCTCCTTGTGGATGCACTTTCACATTTAGGACCTACCGGCATTTTAACACTGCACCGTGTGGATGAACTTTCAGATTTAACACTGCGCTGTGGAAATGAACTTTCAGATTTAACACTGCGCTGTGTGAATGAATTTTCAGATTTAACACTGTGCTGTGTGTATGAACATTCAGATATAACACTGCTCTGTGTGGATGAAGTTTCAGATTTCGGACCCACCCGCATCTTGAGACTGCTTTGTGTCAATTGACTTTCAGATTTCGAACCCACTGACATCTTAACACTGCTCTTTGTCGATAAAGTTGGCAATCTAGCTTTCGGTACTTTCAACTTTGTCTCTTGAGCAACCGCCATGTTGTTATCGGGACGGTCTTGTGATTTTACCCTCGACCAAAACTAATAAATCCGATGATCGATCAAACTTAAGTTATTTATCTCAAGGCTTCGCGTCGGAGACCTTTCTGCAACTCCGTTTGTGATTTCACGGCTGCACAATGATGTAGATATAGCAAACATATGAAATTAGTGTATGCTTAAAATCAAGCTAGTCGGCTAACTGAATAATATTTAAAATACTTTTATAACCAAAGAATCTGCAACCGTGTCACCTCCTCCTTTTTCTCATGTGTGTTTAGTTAAAATATTAGTATCTTTTAAGCATTGTGTTAATTAGATTGCATTGTTATATGGGTAATTTTATTCCTCGATTTTATGGCACATCACAACCTTGTGGCATTTTTCATATATTGCCTGTAGGGGTTATTAGCAAGTTTGTTCAAGGCTTTTTTGACGACTTATAATGGGCGTATATAATGATGCATAATAATAGAAAAATAAAATATTTTAATATTAATTTTAAATAAGATATTTATATATTGATATAGAAATATTAAATTGATATCATATATTTCAAGATAATATTAATTTTGTTTTTTTAATATTGGTTATCAATAAAATATTTTTATGCATATTAAATAAAATAATTTTAGGTCAACTTTATTTTATTTATAAAAGAAAAAATAGTTGGAAATGGAATCTCCCAATTAAAATAAAATGTTTTTCTTGGCTTGTGCTCCTTAATAGAATATTGATTTGGGATACATTCAGAGAGCCAAGTTTTCAAGGGCTAGGAAGATTCTGCCTCAATAAATGTAAATCTGCATGAGAGGACATTAACCATCTCCCCATTCTATGTCATTTTGCCTCCTCTAACTGGAAAAATGTGATCTAAATGACCAATCTCTCTGCACCCTAAGACCACTATGACATCCTTTCCTGCCTTGGTTATTGGCCTACGGACCACCCACACCACCTACCTTTGGCCTTTTTCATCATATGGGGAATTTCGATAGCTAGAAATTGCTTTACTTTTGAGAATATACTTCCCAACATGGCAAACCAGCTGCAACATTTTCACTTTCTATCTGGAATTCTCTTGTGACAAACAATCAATTCCCAAAATCCCTTCTCCTCCTAGCAACATCTTGTCTTCCTTCCAAGTGGGTTTTTTTGATGGGGCCTCTTCATATGACTCTTGTGGATGTGGAATGGTTATCTACCTAAGTTCTGAGAGACGCTATAGGTTCCACTGGCACTGTGGTTCCGGAACTAATTCTCGAGCAAAACTCCTTGCTCTTTGGGGGGTCATATTTTCTGCATCTTGGTTTGGAATCTCATCCCTTACTATCTTTGAGGACTCCAAATCCATCATAGATTGGAAAACAATAGAGGCTCTTTGAACTCTCCAAACCTAGATACACCGAAATGCCGAATCAAAATTCCGCTGGAGACTCTCAACATTGTCACCATTACCCACATTTATCGGAGACAGAATGGCGCAACAGATTGACTATCAAATGAAAGTTGCAACTCATATTTTGACAAGATCTTCTACAAATATTTTTCCTCTAGTTCTCTCGAAGGATTGGGACACATTTTAGTTTAATTGTATGCACCTGCTAATGAACTCAAAAACTGTCATTGGAACATGTAATAGGAATGATTCATCTCGGAAAATTAGAGCAATGTCAATCAAGAATAGGTTCAAAGATTTTTAAAACAATATGGGAAGGTCCTTTGTTTCAACACAGAAGATGAATCAGCGAGATCCTAATCCATTGTTTTAATTGTACTTTCTTATTGCTCATTAATATGAAATATCTCATATTCTTGGAAAAAAATTAAAAAGAATCTTATTCTATGTATTTTCTATTTCTCTATAAGAAATTATTTAGTTTTTAAGAAATTTAAAAAAAGTTTCACATAGTTAAATTAGTGATCAATAAAGTGAGTTTTAAGAAATCTTAAAGATCCAACGTTCAAATTCCTTAAATTGTGACCAAATTATTATAACTATAAGATCCAATACTCCATAAAAAAAATTCAATTAAAATTGATTGAAATTATAGGAATTAAAAATATATATAATATTTAAATTATATATATATATATATATATATATATATATAATACTTATTGCCAAAAAATTTACAAATTAATTTATTTATATATAATTTAAACAATATAAATTATAATTTTATAAAAAATTATATAACTAAATTTTTAATACGGAAAACATAAAACTTTTAACTTTAGCATTTAATAAATAAAAAATTGATGGAATTTTTTAATTTTATAACTTTTTTATTTTCTATATAAATAATCTTCAATATATTTAAATTAAGATATTAATTTTCAATATATTTAAATTGAGATATTAATTAATTTGGTTTATGGGGTAAAATTCTTTTTAAATTTACTTGTTATTATGTGTCAAGAACATATTTAATTTATAGGTAGAACTTCGGCATAAATCACATAAAGAGAGACATTTGTCGACGCATTTCGAACCAACCAGTGTGGTTCATTGTCAGGACAAGTTGAAGAAACAAATCCAGCTATGCATGCTAAATAGTCTGCTCTGCTAAATAGTCTGAGCAGAGCTTCCAACGGCTATCTTGATCAACAACTATTTTTGACTCCAGGCCTAAAAAGTCAAAAAGATCAAGAAATAATTATGTATGATAATTCTGTTAATAGTTTAATAAAATTAGTTAGATTAAGGACCTGATTTATATATATATATATATATATATATATATATATATATATATATATATATATATATATATATATATATAGATATAGATATAGATATAGATATAGATATATATATATATATATATAAAATAAATAATTATATATGCTAATTCTGTTAATAGTTAAATAAGAATTGGTTAGATTAAGGACCTGATTTATATATATATATATATATATAAATATATATATATAATATAATTATATGTGAGGCAATTCTAGTTAGTTATCGTAACTAAATTCTATTAGAGAAAATGTTTATAAAAATAATACAAGATAGTTGAAAGGTATAATGTAACGGGTATAAGTAAAATATAAAGGGTCTAGTTAGTTATAATAACTAGTAACTAACATCTCAACAGCCAGTCCTCTGCCATTAAGTTCACCATGGAAAAAGAGGTCAAGGGTTGCCTCCCTTTCCTGGATATTCTTATATCCAAGAATAAGGATGGCTATCTCTCCCTCTCTGTGTTCCGAAAGGCAACACATACTGAGCAGTATCTTCATGCAGATTCCCATCATTTCCCTACTCAGAAGATGGGTGTTCTTAACACCCTCGCTACTCATGCCCTGAGGATTTCTGATAGTGAGAGCTTTGATAAGGAGAAATCCCATCTCCTTGATGTCTTTGTGGAAAATGGATATAGTAGACACCTAGGTCAGAAGGCTTTCAGTAAAGCCTCTAAAAATGCGTTAATTAAGAAGGACCCTAAAGAACGCCGACTAGGTGTCAATCTTCCCTATGTCCAAGGAACCACGGACCAGATTGCTCGGATCCTTAAGAGGTACGAGATTCCCTCAACCTTTAGGCCCCTCAGCACCATCCGCAATTCCCTCCAATTGGTGAAAGATCCCATTAACCCTAAGGACATGAAGGGTGTTTTCTTGATCCCTTGTTCTTGTGGGACCCCCTATATTGGGGAGACAGGGCGTTCCATCCATTAGAGGATTAGTGAACATGCAGCTAACCTAAGACATGGGAGATCCAAGTCATCAACTTTGGCTGAGCATGTAGAAAAGACCAAGCATCAGGTGTGTATAGAGGAGGCCAGGGTTGTCACCAAAGTTGCTCAGTTCCATCATCGTAAATTCAGGGAAGCTATTGAGATTGAAAGAAGGCCAATCAATCTCAATAGAGATGACGGGTGGAAGATCAGTAGATGTTGGATCCCTGCCCTTTCATCCTAGTCTCTCTCTCTCTCTCTTTCTCTCTCCCCCCTTTCTCATCTTCTTTGCTTTCGTTTGGGTCTATCCTTCTTTTTTAGGTGCTCTTCTTCTTGATAGATTTTAATAAATATGATCTTATCGATATCAGAACTATTATATATTATTATATACTATTTAATTAACTAATTGATTAATTAATTAATTAATTATTCTATTTATTTATTTATTTTAATTTTCATTTATGTAATTTATTTTCATTTATTTACTTTTATATATATATGTATATAGATATCTATAGTTATATTATTATTATTATAGGATTAATACTATATAATTACTATATCTAATTACCTTCTGAATAATTTATAAAGTAATATCCTTTATCTAATTAATTTCCTTTAAATGTATATATAACTTTTTAACCGACCAATAAGTTACCACCATATTAAAACTATTTCTTTTATTAGTTACTAGTTATTATAACTAACTAGCCCCTTTATATTTTACTTATACCCGTTATATTATACCTTTCAACTATCTTGTATTATTTTTATAAATATTTTATCTAATAAAATTTAGTTACGATAACTAACTAGAATTGCCTCACATATAATTATATTTTATATTTGTATAAATATTATATATATATATATATATATATATATATATATATATATATATATATATGTATGTAAATCAGGTCCTTAAACTAACCAATTCTTATTTAACTATTAACATAATTAACATATATAATTATTTATTTTATAAATATATATATTTATATAAATCAGGTCCTTAATCTAACTAATTTTATTTAACTGTTAACAGAATTAGCATATATAATTATTTCTTGATCTTTTTGACTTTTTAGGCCTGGAGTCAAAAATAGTTGTTGATCAAGATAGTCTTTGGAAGCTCTGCTCAGACTATTTAGCATGCATAGCTAGAACTGTTTCTTCAACTTGTCTTGACGATGAACCACACTGGTTGGTTCGAAACGCGTCGACAAATGTCTCTCTTTATGTGATTTATGTCGAAGATCTACTTATAAATGATATGGATCACAAAAGCCTCAATTCAACAAGCATATTTAATTTTAAAGTTATTTTTGGAAATTTCATGAGTGAGACATGTCATGATGGTTACAATTAATGATATTTTAGTAAATCTTGTGTAGTCTTTGGAAATTTTGTGAGTGAGACCTATCATGACCATGAGAACATTAAGTGATTACAATCAGTGATGTGATAATGAAGGTTGTGTCGTGGATAATAAATAATATTTAATGTTGTAGCTTATTTGTGCTACGTTTTAAAATGTTTTGTAGTGTATTTTCTTGTTTAAATTGTTTAGAATTTGGTAGGGATGTTATCGGAATCCCAAGTTTGAGCTATAAATTTTACACAATACAAGTTCCCCAATGACTTTTCATGGTGTTGAATCCATATATGCAGTAAAAAACCTATTTTAAACAACAAAAGTTAAGATTTGACCAAAAAAATCATCGTATTGCAGCTAAACTTCCAAAATTTAACATGTTTAGACAATACTTGTATGCCTCACAATACCTACATGTGTACCTTCCATAAGATCAATTCACATACTTCCACCGTTTTTGAGCGCTTAAAAATATGTGTAGCAACAAGACTCTTTTTACCAAGGTTGAGCAAGAAAATTCCCCTCCTCTTCCTATAGTTGTTTCTCTCAATAATCCTATTGAAGCCAACCCCTCTCTCATCCTTATGACAGATAATGAATCTCTGTTGCACCTCTTTTTACCCATCATTTTCAGATCAAGCATGAATTGGCTCCTCTTTTCCTCAACATTGGGAGTCAAAATAATATTGTGGCCCAGGACTTGGTTCAACACTTTAACCTTCTAGCCACTCCACACCTAGCCACGTATTAGCTTGGTTGGGTGAAAAAGGAAAGCCCTCGCCTTATTGTCTCCCAACGTTGTGAAACGACCTCTAATATTGGCCCTTTTCAAGATACTACAGTGTGTGATGTTTCTCCTCTTGCTAATGTCAATCTATTACTAAGAATTCCATATCAATCAAATAGGCATGATATTTTTCATACTAAATATCACCAATATGACTTGTAGCATGAGGGTTGCACCTATGTAATTACGTCATCCTCTTCACTTAAACCAACATAGCCTCCTACTAAAAAATCTCCCATTAATAAAGTTATTTTGAACCAATGTGTCTCTTTGTATTTGATTCACCCTATCAAACATCTATATAACCTCACTAATCTAGTACCCCCTGATATGGTTTCCTTGCTTCAATAATTCACAGATGTATTCATAAAACCCATGGGGCTACCCCCAACATGCTCTATTGAACATACAATCAATCTTATTCCTCGTGCTTCTTTTCTGAATTTCCCATTGTATCTGCTCGCTCCTTCAGAGGCAACATAGATAGAACAAAAACTTGCACAACTGCTGACTTTAGGTCATATTCAACCTGCATCCTCCCCAAGTGCACCTCTTGCTTTCATTATTCCCAAAAACAATGATTCTAAATGGAATCTAGTTTTTACTTTTTATTTTTTACTTGTGTTGAGGCATGTGTGCAGTCCATGGTGTAAGACAGAGTACACTTTTGCATTGAATTTAATGGTTTAGTCTACATATGCGTAGAAACTATCTAGGGAACTGTGAAGACAATCAAAAATAGGTTTTTTGGCCTTGTAATATTCTAAAAATTTCATTCTCTTTGGGATTGTTTAGGTTCTATCCTTGTAGGGGAATGCTTTGGAACACTTTGATGGATAGTGAAAGAACCACACTAATGTTCATTTGCATAATGACGACAAAATGATGTGTAAAAATCCTAGGCTACAAAAGCCCAGTTTCTTTCCTACATAGCCGCTCACCAAAAGAAGGATCTTTATATAATCTTGATGGATCTACATATTCCTTTAAATTCCTAAATTATGTTGGTATTAATTGTAAAAATATTCTGATAAAGTATTCCTAAATATAAAATTAAGTTAGATAAATTTTAATAATTTTGTATTGTGAAACTATAAAATGTTCCTTAATGTAAAATTTAAGGAAAAAAATTTAGAAAAAATTTGTATATGTCCAAGCAGTGGGATAAGATTATTCTTGGTATATTTGGGAAACCAAGAAAGGCATACCCTTATGATGAAATACATAATGAGGAAGGAAACATCTAAAACATGCATTTGATGTTTCTAAAATATGTATTTTATTTTTCCCATGCAAACTACTTGGGACATTTAAAAAGGAAGACAATATCTAAATAATGTTTTGTTGTTTCCATCAAAAACTATTTGTAATCATGTTAATAAGAAGGTTACTTGATTATAGAAGGCTACCTCTCCTTGATAATAGAATGGTGGTATTCCTTTTAGGATATTATTGTTTATCTCTGTGTTGTTTCATTATTTCATGTATGATTAATAATTTTTAGATCTACATGTCGATCAATTGGTATTAGAGAAAATGATCCCAACATGTTGTTTCTCATTATCAAGGATTAGACAGGAGCCATCCATCTATTCAAATAATATTTTTTTCATAGACTTGTAGCTCAACAATTCCACACCCTTCTAAGTGCACCTTTCTCTAGGCAATTAGAGCCATCTCATCACTAAGATATACATTTTTTTCATTTCAGTGGATGAAAAATGGTGTCACATAAGAAACAACATTGGAGGACCCAACTGAGGACTCGCCAATCAAATATTTTACCATGTATCTCCATGAGCTAATCAAGCTGCAACAAAAAATTGCCCCGCAAAATACATGCAGCTAGGTACATGATTTAAATTTCCTAAATATTTAGGCCAAATGAATGGAGACGCTATCAATTCTTGGGTTCGTAGTCCCTTAATCTATTTCAAAACATGTCCTGAGATGGATGAGGACATGAAGCTTCAAATCACTAGCCAAAAGTTAGAAGGAATGGCACAAGCATGGTGAGGTACACATTTGGAGAATATATCCTTGGTCATTGAACTTGGAGAGCTAGAAGTGACTGAATTTTGTGAGAAATTAAGATAACACTTCTGTATGTTAAGAATTTACCATATAGATAATAATTAAACCAAAAACAAGCATAAAAATTATACATAATGCATAATTTACACAATTTTTTCCCTAGGAAAACCCAATCTAGTGAAATTTCTAACAATTCCCCCATTAAACTTGACATTAGGTTAACACTTCTATCTGTTAAGAATTTACTGTAGGGATAATAATTAATTTGCCAAATTTAAAGAGAATAAAACTTATAACCAAAAATAAGCATAAACATTATACATAATTCACAATTTAAAAAAAAAAATCCGTGGGAAAACCCAATCCAATGAAATTTCTAACAATTCCCCCATTAAACTTGACATGGGCTCCTTAACTACATCCAGCCAAAACTACTAATTGAGACAACCCCGTCACTCTAGCCCTTATTCCCGTCAAAGTTTTTACCCAACTTATTTTTTAACCTATATATTACCTACTACTTAGATCTAACCCATTACCCAGAGGTAGCATGCCCTATGAGGACTTACAACATTATGCTCATTTACATGCAATAATAGACTCCATTATAATTTAAAAAAAAATCATCCCTGATCTCTATTCTTTTCCATTGAATAGCTAAATCTGAGTGCTCTTGATCCAAGTTAATCCCTCTACAAAGAGTTCTACCCATTCGGTCTCCATTTCTATTCTTTTCCATTCTCTGGCTAAATCTGAGTGCTCTTGATCCAATTTAATCCCTCTACAAAGAGTTCTACCCATTCGGTATCCATTAAATTACCTAACATTTCCAAGGCCAAGATAGCTTCCTCTAAAGGCTACTATGATATTTGTGTCTTGGAGGACCACTAACTCATCCATGGGATGACCACTAGCTTGTCCATCAATGCCAATAATTCCCTCTACTCGCTTGAATTAATCAAGCCATAGACCACAATCAAGTTTTCATGGTTTCCCTCGTTGATGTTTGAACATTCAATACATGCGATTATATCAGCTGCATCTATTTATTGCCCGAGTTGTGCAGCACCATGAAACATTATCCCATCCCTCCAGTCACACATGATCCACTTCATGAATATTACCTTACCCAGCGGCACAATTTATTTTGTGTAGTAATTCTTGGTCATACCTAATCCAACAGCCACTATAGATTTGCTCTCGAAAAATTGTCATGTGTTCCATACAATGTTATTCAACATGTGCACCCAATATAACGTGCTCCCTTTCACCATGCAATGAAAATCATGTTTGTTGCATCTCTGACCTGACATCAATTTCTCTCTCGCAGATATGAACGTTGATGTCCACCATCTTTCTCTCGACCACTTGTACGTGGAACGATCAACAAAATTTATTATCATGTATTGAGCTTCAAAAACAACAGCCTAAATCTCATTTCTTTGGATAGAGGCATGGTGATCTACTCTGCTTGCCCCACCAAACCTATTTCTTCATTGCAAAACTGTCGTTGTTGTTCATTTTTTCTGTTTTCAATAGCTCCATCCAACTTATGCATCTCTAACATCAAGAAAAAAAAAACATTTGAAAGTCCGTATTAGTGGTAGAATCTAGATTTTGCACCTTCTTGGTCTTGGAAAAATCTACCTTGCATCCTTCTCATGGATCGACAACATTATATCATCACTTTCATCGACCATCTAAACATGGCCATAACCTAGACCCCATTTTGGTGCACCACGAATACTCCTGCAAACAACTTTGAAAGCGAACACTGCAACACTATTGTAGGAAATAGTCATGAAAATGTGGTCCTGAGTGGAGAATACTATTGCAGGAGCACTCTCACACCTTGAAACCTGGATGAATCAACAAACCCTTACTGTGGCTACCACCTCGGCCACTTTGAGTTTCATATCGTCCATCTAATCTTACTTTCCTTCACAAGTTCACAAGCCCACTTTCTGGCCATCCATTCGCGCTCCTAACAGAATCACTTAAGGTTTTCCCTTGACGTAGATCTTTAAGTTGATTGCAAATTCCCAAAATATTTTGGGATCGGACATGGGCACGGTCAATTATTTTTGACTGCACCCATGTCCATCGGATCCTGAATATTCTGGAAATCTGCAATCGATTTAAGCCCATTGGTGGGCCCCAGTATTGTAGCAATAATGCTACAACTCCTGGGGCTTCCTATCTCTAATTTTATCAACCCGGTAGTTCGTACAAACTTGGAATCAACGGTGCTGTATGCACAAGTACTAGCTCTTGTCGCAACTGTCACTTGGTCAGCTGGCACAAGTCTGCTAGGGCTCAAGCCAAATTCTATATGCCCTCAGAAGAAGCTTTCTAAATGATGGATGAAGGCTATCTCAAGGGAAATTGATCTACTTTGCAAAAATGAACTGAAAGCCAACCAAAGCATGGAAACCCTAGTAAACCCTAATCTGACTAGTTTAACCTCTATGGTGCAATAGTGAGAGTGCAAATGTCTAAAAATGATGCCATTACTTCTAATGATGTGAAATGCATGAACTCAAACTACTTCTATGAAAAAGAACATTGTTTTTGTATTTTTGCTTAAGTGGATGGAGTGATTATGAATTTGCTTCTTATTAGGGTTTGGCTGTGCAGAGGTGGTGCGAAGGGAGAGAAATCTTGGGAAAGGTCAGGAGGGCTAGGAGAGGTCCCAGAGGGTCCCTAGCATCGGTCCACAGAAGTCTACAACATTCAGGTGCTCGGCAACCAAGTTTGCAGGCTTCTACAGGATGTCTGCAGGGGATCCTACAGGAAACTAAGGAATTCTACAGGAAATCTGCTAACTTCTAAAGGATGTTCTACCATGGGATTTTTGGGTGATGGTGAGGTGATGGAGCGGTATGGGTGGATAGGTAAGGTGGAGATGGAGCTTGTGATGACTCAGGGGCAGAGAAATGAGATGGAGAGAGAGTGCACGGAGTTGGTTGGTGAATAGAAGGATGGAAACAACGAAAGGTCAAAAAGATGGAGCTACGTGGGCAATGGAAGAGTTGGAAGGTGAACGAGCTGAACAAAGGTCGAGTAGGTGTATTTAGGCGTGGTTAAGAAGAAGAAGAAGGAAGTGGAATGATATTAAGCAGTGTAAATAAAACAAATTACTTATGTCTTGCACCAAAAACGAGAATCCATTAACTTGTGCTACCTGTGCTATTAAACCAATGAACAGCAATGTAAATCATGAAGAAAAGGCATGCATGGAATTGTAATGAAGAAGTATGGCTCAAGAGCAAAATGCATGGAAGGATCCACGATTAAAACGACTGTGTTGCAGCTTGCATAAAAGTGGAAAAAGACTGCGTTTTTTTTGGTGGTTGGTATAGACTGCACCCCAATCCCTAAACAGAGATGGCAGTGGAGGCACTAACAACCTTTTCTTGGAGCTCCAGTGAATTACAAACCTCCTATCCTAATCTAAGCAACTGAAAGTAATTTAACCATAAGCTAATCCTACTCAATCTCATTAAAGAAATCAAATCAGCAGACTGTGTTATTGCAATGCACATCAAACAAGGAAACAAAGTGCTGGAAAGAAAGGCAAATAACACTACAAGAAGAGGAGATCTATTGCTCTTAGGTTGGGCCCTAACCTGAGAGCTATAGCTCCCTTAAAAGCTCAGAATTAGATCCAAATCTGCTTGCCTTTATTCATAATCAAAAGTCTAATGTCATGCCAAAACTGGCTTACAAAAACAAACACCGAGCTGTGCTTAGAAATTACAATATCAGTCCAAAAGTTCAAAAAGCTCCTAACAAAGGCTACGTCATTCATATTTATACAAAATGAAGATCAAGCTGGATTCCTCCATTCGTGGAGCTTGGCTGTCCAACTGAAAGTCAAACTGCTGTAAAACTGTTGATCCTGTAGAATGTGTTGGCTGCCTTTAAGCTCGGTGGGGAGAGTTGTTGGAGCTCGGAGTTAAGGTGAAAATCACGAGGAAGGTCACCAAGACCATGGACAACCTCCCTATGAACCCGCAATGTCACCTTTGTTGTCTCCTTGTCTCCTTTTGCATGGTCTTTTGCTCTCTTTAATGCCAGAAACCTGAAATCATCATGTATTAGCCACATAGATATAATGCCTGCCCTTCTTCCTACAAACAACACGAATATACTAAGAAATGAATGCATAAGTGATAAAAGATGAATGGTTGAACAAGGTAAGTAGGCCAATATGAGCCCAAATTGTACCAAAAATTTGGGCTCATCATCACCCCCCAGCTAAAATATTTGCTCATCCTTGAGCAACTTTGCTCCAGCTCCTTGTTCTTGGATGAGAACTACGGCCCGGAGCATGCTCTTCCTTTCCTGTTCTTGGTGGCCCTGCCTCTTCTGCCCCTGGTGGTGACGAGGGTGGCGCCTCCTCCCCCTTTCCTGTTTCCTTAAGCCGGGCTTCGGAAGCTGATTGGCCTATCCTTCGTGTCCAGGAAGTTATTTTTGGGCTTCCCCTCTCGGGGGTGGCCGATGTTTTAGAGGGGGATCTTTCACTAGGTGAAGTAGGGACACCCCCTAAAATGGTTTGGCTGCTGGGTGGAGGCTGCGGCTTGCCCGTGTTTATTCTCTTACTTCTCCTGGCTTCAAAAGGTAGAGGGATCTCCCTCTCTCTCTTCTCCTTCGGCTTTGGAGGTGTACTGAGGGCGGCCAGCGCAGCTGCTGCCTCCTTTTCGAGAATGCCAGCCTTCTCTTTCTTGCGTTTTGCTTTCTCAGGGCTCCTTGTAGAGGGCCCCTTCTTTTCTGATTTCGGGCTTCTTGTAGAAGACCCTGCTTTACCCACTTCCAGGCCTTCTGTAGAAGACCCTTTCTTTACCAATTTTGGGCTTCATGTAGAAGACCCTGTTTTAGCCACTCACGGGCTTCCTGTAGAAGCCCCTATTTTGGTAATTTTCAGGCTTCCTGTAGAAGCCTCTTTTTCAATGATTTTCGGGCTTCCTGTAGAAGCCCCTTTTGCCAATTTCGGGCTTCCTGTAGAAGCCCCTTTTGCCAATTTCGGGCTTCCTGTAGAAGCCCCTGTCTCTGTTTTCGGGCTTCCTGTAGAAGCCTGTTTCTGCTTTCCTGTAGACACGGGTGTCACCACCTTTGCTTGCTTTGCTGCATGGGTTTTGCTTTTTGGTTTGGTTGCAGGTGCTGATGAGGTACTTGGGCTGATGTGGACCACCTCAGCTTTGTCCATTCTGCTCTTCAACCTCTTTTCTCTTGCTGACAAGATGGGTGTGCCACATTTTTCTTTGTCATCCTTTTCCTCATGCTTCTTCTTTTGTTCTTTCTTCTGCACTGTGGTCGGGGTCTTCTGGCCTTTTCCTTTCTTTCCCTCGGCCACTGCTTCTTTTTCCTCACTGCTGGAGGAACCCGTTTCTTCAATCAACATTTTTATGTCTCCATCTCTTGTCAAATTCTTGAATGATTCCCATGAGAGGGGAACCTTATATGAATGAAGCGCATCCTCCACAAGAAGTTTGATCAACCCATGGTGGGATACCTGATCTGGTATGCCTTCTTTTAACTTTGTGGCACACTCAATTAGGGACTGTAGCAGGAAATAAGGGATGCTCAGTTTCTGTTCTACAGGAAGATCAATCCGGTGCCTCAATTCAGTGAGCAACCGAAAGTGATATGCGTACACGATGCTAAAACGACCTTCACAGGTTATATACTTCATGATTTGCAGGCTGACTTCATTCCATGGTGGCAGCAAGCTGGTTCTTCGCACCCCATTTTTGTCCTCCGAGAATTCCTCCTCAGGTGGAAAGAATTATTTCTTGGCCTGCTGGCTCAACTTCCTTTCTTCCTTATCCCATGGTAAACCCATCGGAAGTTCAGTAATTCGACTGATATATTGCGCGGTGAGCTTGAGGCTTAGACCCCTGAAGTTCACTATCGCCAGTGTCTTGGATTTCGGCTTCAGAGCCTGCAAAAATTCTTCTGCCACTTCATCATCGTAACCCTACAATTTGTCACAAAAAGATATCCATTGAACCCGTGTGAAGAGCTCCACCACTTCCTGGTTTTCTCTCAACTTGGTTGAATTAGTGGGTTCTCGTCTAATAAACCCACCCGGCATGATAAAACAGCCTCCTTAACCAGAGGTGGTGATTGTGGAAGAAATTTGGTTTACTGAGACAGAGTGTAGAATGTCATGCACATAATCCACAAAACTTATCCCTGAGGAGCTTAACACAGTTTAATTACTCGACATCCTGTAGAATGACAGTATAGGCACAGCAGACAACAATTTCACCGTTTTTCTATGACCAGACTGTGGACGAAAATCCTGCCACCTTTAATAACCAGTGCATGAAGAGTTCAGGGTTACCTTTTTAATTGGCCACCTTTTTACGTGAGGCACCCGCTTTCCTGTAGAAACTGCGTTCCTGTAGGATGACAGCGTTCCTGTAGAATGACAGCGTTCCTGTAGAATGCAGCGCGCGATTTTCGGGAGAGACTGCAGTCAGTCTGCGCCTTGGGTGTGCTTCTCGATCGTTCTGATAACCAAAGGCTCGGCGTATCACACTGCAGAAGGATCAGGATAGCCACTCGAGTTCAAAACGGTGGTTGATAAATGCATGAGTGCAATCTAGCCGATTAGATTTTGAATTCGGCGGAATCCGTGGTGCGGGGGTGAGCTGTCCCCGCCGGACCATTGGGTGACGTCATCCCATCATTCAACTGCGCGTTCACTTGCTGCCGCATCAATTCCCGCAGATCTGTCGCCGCCTCTTCGGTTAAACTCGTTTTTTTCGACGGGATTGCTCTCACGTGCGTGCTGCTATTCTTTTTGTCATGGCTGCCACCCACACATCCACTAGACCATTAACTGGCCGACGTGGCCGGCCAAATGGCCATACGGCCGCTCAACCCATTCACCTTTACACTTAGCAATCAATCAAAGTAACATTCATGCAATCTGATGGAAGGAAGGGTCGAGACACTTACCTGCGTGGCTGCACACGATGTTTCGGTCTTTTGGACGCTGATGAGTCGATTTACCTGCTGCTGGCGAACTTACACAGGCCCGGAGGTCCATGTTCACGAGCTGCCGATGATGGATGGGATGCTTTAGTTGCATGCGCCCACGTTTCATTGCATATGGCCTGCGCTGTGAATGGTATCCACTCTAGCAGGCTTAACTGTTACAAGACTCCTGCGGGATGTCTTGGAACAGTTCTTCCTCCTTGGGTGCATGCTACACGACGATGGATGGCCTCACGATCACGCTCTCGGAGCTTCTGGATGACTGGGATGCACATGGTGGGAGATCTCTAGCGTTTTTTCCATTTACAATTTGCTTTTTCTCGAGACTCATCGATCTGCTTTGCTGATGCAGGTAACTTTGTTGCATGCCGATAAGGATGGTGGAACAAGATAATAGCAATGTGCAAGGGTGACAACAGTGGCTTGCATGCGTCCAAACCGATCCTTAGCCGTTAGATCTCCTCATGAAATGAATTCTGGCCCGTTCTGAGCTTCTACAGGAAGTTTCCTGTAGAAATACAGAGCTTCCTATAGAAAGGTTGCGTTCCTGTAGAGAGTCTGCACCTTCCTGTAGAAAATCTGCATCTTCCTATAGAAACTTTGCATTTTCCTGTAGAAAATCTGCGTCTTCCTGTAGAAGACTCAAGCTGTAATAAAATTGCACATGCCTTGGAGAAAATGAGTATTCTTGGAGGAGGTGCTGGTGAGGTGTCCTGACTGCATGATGAGGACCCTTGGCTTTGAATTGAGAGGCTTCCTCTCCTCCATAGAACACCTGCATGCAATTTTACAAAATGAATCTGCTGACCTTGTTTTTTCTTGTGTTTTTTTTTCTTCTTTTTTCTTTTTTCTCTTTTTTTTTTGAAAGATAACAGGGGCGCCTCATTGAGGTTTTCACCCTTGCCATCTGCCTTAAGCGCCCCAAAGAGGTTTTCACTCAAGGATCTTTTTCCAATCTTTTTTTTTTTTTTTTTGAAAAGACAATAGGGGCGCCTCAATGAGGTTTTCACCCCTACCACCTGCCTTGGGCGCCTCAGAAAGGTTTTCACCCAAGGATCTTTATTATTTCTTTATTGTTTTCCCTTTTTTTTTTTTTTTTAGATTCTTCAAGGTATGCCCAAAGCAGAGGCAGAACCCTTCTCTATGACCAACACTACCTTCTCCATAGTTTTGATGAACTCTTGTCTTGAGGGAGGCTTCCTGTAGATCTTCAATCGATGCCCATTGAGAAGCATGGGGATGGCTTCCTCATCAATGGTTCGAATAAGAACAGATCCATTGTCATGACATTTTTCCACTGAATATGGCCCTAGCCATCTGGTTCTCAGCTTTCCCTTGAAATCTTTGTATCTGGAGTCATACAACAAAGCCCAATCTCCTGGCTGAAATTGCTTGTCATGGAGATGTTGGTCATGCCACACCTTTCTCTGAAGTTGAACCACTTCCGAGTGAAGGAGGGCCTACATTCGGTGCTCATCCAGTCCATTCAACTGCAATAACCTTTCTTGTTGTGCATGGCTGAGATCTAGGTCTAGTTGAGCTGCCATCCTCAAAGTGTTGTATTCAAACTCAATGGACAGCAAAGCTTTCTTCCCATAGACCAGCTCATAAGGTGTGAAGCCGGTGGTGGTCTTCCAAGTGGTGTTGTAAGCCCATGTGGCTTCAACCAGGTGATCTGCCCAGTCCTTTCTGCTTCTGCTCACCACCTTAGTCAAGATCCCCTCTAATGCTCTATTGGTGACTTCCACCTGCCCATTTGCTTGAGGGTGATAGGGGGTGGAAGTCCTATGCTTGATCTTGTGATGAGCTAGTAGATCTTCAACCAGGTTGGAGGTGAACCGGCTCCCTTGATCAGTGACCAGCTCTCTTGGATAGCCAAACTTATAGAAGATGTTTTCTCTTAGGAATTCGGCCACCTTTTCTTCTGTTGCTACTTTGATTGCTTTGGTATCTACCCACTTTGTCAGGTAGTCAGTGCATACAATGATGTAAGACCTTTGCCTCGAAGCAGGGTTGATTGGACCCAAAAAGTCCATACCCCACTTCTCAAATGGCTCAAGAGTCACCTGAGGTTGGAGAGGCATCTCATCCCTTTGGGTCGGTTTCCCCATTCGTTGGCATTGGTCACACTGGCTGATATATCTTCTTACATCTTGATGAAGTGTGGGCCAATAGTAGCCTGCTTGCAGGATTTTGAAGGCAGTTCTCTTTGCTGCAAAATGTCCTCCACAAGGCCCATCATGACAAGTGAGGAGGATATCAAAGACTTCCTCCTCCCTTACACAACGCCTTAAGATCTGATCGGGGCCAAGCTTGAACAGATTGCCCCCGATCCAAGTAAATGAGGCACTTTTTCTGATGATTCTTCTCTTCTCTCTTGAAGATAGGTGCGGAGGGAACTGTGCTGAAACAAGGTAGTTTGCTATATCAGCAAACCATGGAGAGAGTACTAAAATAGCAAACAGATGTTCATCGGGCATCTGGTCTCCCACCGTTCCATCCTCATCTGCAGACAAATCCAATCTAGATAAAAAGTCAGCAACAACATTTTCTCTACCTGGTTTTTCAACAATGGTCAAATCAAACTGCTGCAATAAAAGTAACCATCTAATAATACGAGCATTCACATCTGGTTTATTCATTAAATATCTAATTGCAGCATGGTCTGTATGTACAAAGGTTTGATAGCCAGTAATATAATGTCGGAACTTGTTCAGTGCATGGACCACAGCCAAGAATTCTTTCTCAGTTACAGTGTAATTTAGCTCAGCTTTGGACAAGTTTTTGCTAACAAAGTAAATGGCATATGGAAGTTTTTGCTCAACTTGTCCTAAAGCTGCACCTATGGCTTTGTTCGAGGCATCAGTGTGGATGTGGAAAGGTAGGGCCCAGTTTGGACCTCTCAGGATCGGGGCTGACACCAACTTGTCCTTCAATTCAATTAAAGCCCTCTGACAATCGTCAGTCCATTTAAACTCCACATCTTTTGCCAACAGGCCAAACAATGGCGAGGCTAGCTTGCTGAAATCTTTAATGAATCTCCGGTAGTATCCTGCTAATCCCAAGAAACTCCGAACATCCCTTACCTTTTGAAGAGGTGGAACCTTCTTGATGAGAGCAATTTTGTTAGGATCCACCTGCAACCCTTGGCAAGAAATGGTATGGCCTAGCACGGTCCCTTCAGTGATTAGGAATTCACATTTTTCAGGACTAAGGGACAAGTTCATCTCAATGCATTTGGTTAGGACTTTTCCCAGATTGGACAATGCTTCCTGAAAGTTGGCCCCATAAGGAGTGAAGTCATCCATATAGATCTCCACTGCATCATGGACCAGCTCCGAGAAGATGCTTAAGACAGCTCTCTGGAAGGTAGCAGGAGCATTGCATAGCCCAAAGGGAAGGACTCGGTAGGCAAAGGTGCCCCAAGGACAAGTGAAGGTGGTCTTATCTTGGTCTTCCGAGCTGATTTGGATTTGGTTGTACCCGCTAAACCCATCCAGGAAAGAGAAGAACTTCTTTCCTGCCAGTCCATCCAACACTTGGTCTATGAAAGGTAGAGGGAAATGGTCTTTCTTGGTAGCTTTGTTCAGTTCTCGGTAGTCCACACAGATTCTCCATTTCCCATTTTTCTTGGGAACCAACACCAGAGGGGACACCCATTCACTATCTGAGATGGGGTAGATGAATCTGACATCCAACAGTTTTTGCAATTCTTCCTTGACAATGTCCTTAAGAGCTGGATTCATTCTCCTCTGGGGTTGCCTAACCGGCTTACAATCCTCTTTGATGTATATGTGATGGGTACAGACCGAAGGATGGACTCCTTTCATCTCCTTATAGCTCCAAGCAAAAGCATCTAGGTGATTGGCCAACAGGCTACACAGCTCCTTTTCCTGGGAAGGAGATAGGGAGGAGCTGATCTTCAACATTCTCTCAGGGCTGAACTCCACATTCTTGACTCTGGGAGTGATAGGGTTGGTTGTACAGAGATCCACTAAGGCGCCATCTTGGGCATCCTCCACCAATTTCTCTAAGGATAGAGCACTGGAAGGTGGATTCTGGATCAAGGTCTCGATCAACTCATCCTCGGTTGGGGGGTCTCTTCTAGTGGTATCTAAGGTGCACAGAGGTGCTGAGCACACCTCGTCTTCCTCTCCTTCCTCTAACCAGAGTGGTAAGTCATGCTCTAAGGAGGGTTGGGCAGGAGGGTATAGGACTAGCTGTTTGGACATAGGACCGTTTTTGATGGTCATATTTCCTACGCGGCAACTTATGTAAGCATCTGCAATGGCTAACCAAGGCCTTCCCAAAATGAGAGGATATCCAGTGAGCTTTGCCTTGGGTTGCAGAACCAAGAAATCTGCAGGGTATTCCCAAGAGTCGATAGAGACCAAGACATCCTCCACAATCCCTTCGGGAGTCACAGTGGAGCGATCTGCTAATTGCAGTACTGTCGAGGTCTTCCTCAAGGAACCCTGAAGATTGAGTTTGAGCATGGTGTCCCTGGTCATCACATTAATGGCAGCCCCCAGATCAATCAAGGTGTGAGGTATGATGGTGCCATTGATGTGGACATCTACTACAGGACTTCCAGGATCTAGGTACTTTGGGCAGATGACTTGTCCTAACATAAGGTCAGACAGTTGTCCTATGACATTGATGGTTGAAGCATCTTTCTTCCGCCTGCCTGGGTGTTTGAAACACTTTTCCTTAACCAGTTTGTTGTATATTGGCACATCCTTGATGGCTTGGAGAAGTGGTATTTTTACACACAACTGCTTGAGCTCACCCAGAAGCTCATCCTCCTCTGGGTTGGGTTGTGTGGTGGCTGTTAGTCTCTCAGGAAAGGGTGGAATAGCCTTTGGTTCACTTTCCTGTTTATCTTCCTCATCCTCTGGGGGAGGAGGTTGGCGATCTGGTAGAGTCTTTCCAGATCGAAGATTGATCTCCTGGATCTCCACAGCATAGGTAGGGCATGAGGTTTCCCCAGTGTATACCTGTTGGGCCTATCTATTGTTGGGGTTTGGGTTCGGTTGAGCAGGCATTTGAGGTTGCCTTGGAGGAGCAGGAGGTAATGGCTGAGGTTGAACTGGTGGTGGAGGCAAAATGGCGGGACGAGTATTGTACTAGGGCCTCCACCCCGACTGAGGTGCATTCCACTGAGGCTGTGGCTGGGCATGTGAATGATATGAATGAGAAGTAGGTTGAGTAGGGTACTGAGGTGGATAAGACCATGGAGGAGGCATGGACCAGGAAGGATGAGCAGGGGGGGCCCAGGAAGGCATAGGAGTCGATTGGTTGGGGCTGTAATAAGCTTGAGGTGCCCCTTGCATTCCCTGCTGATAAGGTCTAGATCCCTGTGGCCTCCTTTGGTTGAGGTAATAGAGGGGTTCAGTGGGAGCTTCTGTCCCTTGGTACATGGCTTTAAACCCAGGTAAGGTTGGACACTGATTTGTGGAATGGTCCTCCTCACAAACGAAACATACTTCAACCGAATGCAATGGGCATTCGTTCTTAGGGTGTCTCCTTGTGCACCTAGGGTAGAAGACAGCCAAGGCTCTCTCAGCTTCTTCTTTCTTCTGCTGGATCCTGAATGTGTCCAGCTGCATGGCAATGGTCTGTCTCACCTCACCCTTGAGATCTTCTAATTGATTTGCAAGCTCATGTTTGGAGAAAGGGACACTCGTTCAGAGGAGGTTTCCTCTACCTCGTTTCCGAGCTGCCCTGGAGTGGTTTCTAAACATAGTCTTGATGTCCTCATAAGGCAGTTGGTAAATGTCCCCCCCAGCTAACATGTGAAGGGTATCTAAGAGGTCTTCAGGGACTCCTCGGAGCAGGACCAACTTGAGGGATTCAAGGTCAAGTGTGCACCTGGCCCGCTTATAGCTAAGTTGGAACCTCTCCTCATAATCCTCTAAGGACTCATCATTTCCCATGGTCATCCGAAAGATTTCTCCCTTGGTTTCCTTAGACCTACAGTAATCCCTGTACTTGGTATTGAAAGCTTGCTGCATCTGAGCCCAAGTTGTGATACTATTCCCAGGTAAGCCCATGAACCAGCGTAATGCTGCATCCTTAAGAGTTGAAGGGAAGAGTTTCAACTTTTGCTCATCTTCAGTATAGTCATAGGTTCTACAAAGGACAGCAAACTCAAACAGGAAGGTATCGAGATCTTCAGTGGTCAGTCCATGGAAGTGAGGTAAGGCGGAGGGGCTAATGTTCTTCATTTTCATCTCTCCATTGGTCTCTCAGATGGGGAAGGCACCTTCTATTCTCTCATCTTCTCTTCTATTGTCAGCCATAGCTTCAGATGGAGTGGTCTCTAACTCTTCTTCTACTATAGGATCTTCGTATATCTCGGGATGTTCACCTATAGGTTCTTCTGGATCACTGTCACCAAAGAAGAGAGAAGGGTGACTCAGTGATGTGGTGGGGGTGTTGGGTAGGAATTTGCCCGATTTATCTCGGTTCCTACGAGGCATGAAATGGAAAAGACTTTCCTTTTTGCTTGTTTTTACTTTTTTCCTTGGTACCTGCAAAACTGAAACAGATTGATCTACAACTAATCTATAAAGATGCAGAATTAAACTGAAAGTAGGAAAGAACTAATCTACTTTGCTCAAATGAAATTGCAGGAATGGAAATGCTAGTCTACGCTTGCAGAATTGAAACACTAGTCTACGCTTGCAGAAAGGAAATGCTAATCTATGAAAGCAGGAAATGTCTATGCTACTTTTGCAAAATGGAAATGAAATAAACTACTTAGCAGAAGGCAAGAGTAAGAAAATAGAAGAAAAGCAACAATTACTAATACTATGACTCTTCCCCGGCAACGGCGCCAAAAAGATGGTGGGTCCCAGTATTGTAGCAATAATGCTACAACTCCTGGGGCTTCCTATCTCTAATTTTATCAACCCGGTAGTTCGTACAAACTTGGAAGCGACGGTGCTGTATGCACAAGTACTAGCTCTTGTCACAGCTGTCACTTGGTCAGCTGGCACAAGTCCACTAGGGCTCAAGCCAACCTCTATATGCTCTCAGAAGAAGCTTTCTAAATGATGGACGAAGGCTATCTCAAGGGAAATTGATCTACTTTGCAAAAATGAACTGAAAGCCAACCAAAGCATGGAAACCCTAGTAAACCCTAATCTGACTAGTTTAACCTCTATGGTGCAATAGTGAGAGTGCAAATGTCTAAAAATGATGCCATTACTTCTAATGATGTGAAATGCATGAACTCAAACTACTTCTATGAAAAAGAACATTGTTTTTGTATTTTTGCTTAAGTGGATGGAGTGATTATGAATTTGCTTCTTATTAGGGTTTGGCTGTGCAGAGGTGGTGCAAAGGGAGAGAAAGCTTGGGAAAGGTCAGGAGGGCTAGGAGAGGTCCCAGAGGGTCCCTAGCATCAGTCCATAGAAGTCTACAACATTCAGGTGCTCGGCAACCAAGTTCGCAGGCTTCTACAGGATGTTTGCAGGGGATCCTACAGGAAACTAAGGAATTCTACAGGAAATCTGCTAACTTCTACAGGATGTTCTATCGTGGGATTTTTGGGTGATGGTTAGGTGATGGAGCGGTATGGGTGGATAGGTAAGGTGGAGATGGAGCTTGTGATGACTCAGCGGCAGAGAAATCAGATGGAGAGAGAGTGCACGGAGTTGGTTGGTGAATAGAAGGATGGAAACAACGAAAGGTCAAAAAGATGGAGCTACGTGGGCAATGGAAGAGTTGGAAGGTGAACGAGCTGAACAGAGGTCGAGTAGGTGGATTTAGGCATGGTTAAGAAGAAGAAGAAGGAAGTGGAATGATATTGAGCAGTGTAAATAAAACAAATTACTTATGTCTTGCACCAAAAACGAGAATCCATTAACCTGTGCTACCTGTGCTATTAAACCAATGAACAACAATGTAAATCATGAAGAAAAGGCGTGCATGGAATTGCAATGAAGAAGTATGGCTCGAGAGAAAAATGCATGGAAGGATCCATGATTAAAACGACTGTGTTGCAGCTTGCATAAAAGTGGAAAAAGACTGCGTTTTTTTGGTGGTTGGTATAGACTGCACCCCAATCCCTAAACAGAGATGGCAGTGGAGGCACTAACAACCTTTTCTTGGAGCTCCAGTGAATTACAAACCTCCTATCCTAATCTAAGCAACTGAAAGTAATTTAACCATAAGCTAATCCTACTCAATCTCATTAAAGAAATCAAATCAGCAGACTGTGTTCTTGCAATGCACATCAAACAAGGAAACAAAGTGCTGGAAAGAAAGGAAAATAACACTACAAGAAGAGGAGATCTATTGCTCTCAAGTTGGGCCCTAACCTGAGAGCTATAGCTCCCTTAAAAGCTCAGAGTTAGATCCAAATCTGCTTGCCTTTATTCATAATCAAAAATCTAATGTCATGCCAAAACTGGCTTACAAAAACAAACACCGAGCTGTGCTCAGAAATTACAATATCAGTCCAAAAGTTCAAAAAGCTCCTAACAAAGGCTACGGCGTTCATATTTATACAAAATGAAGATCAAGCTGGCTTCCTCCATTCGTGGAGCTTGGCTGTCCAACTGAAAGTCAAACTGCTGTAAATCTGCTGATCCTGTAGAACGTGTTAGCTGCCTTTAAGCTCAGTGGGGAGAGCTGTTGGAGCTCGGAGTTAAGGTGAAAATCACAAGGAAGGTCACCAAGACCGTGGACAACCTCCCTATGAACCCACAATGTCACCTTTGTTGTCTCCTTGTCTCCTTTTGCGTGGTCTTTTTCTCTCTTTAATGCCAAAAACCTGAAATCATCATGTATTAGCCACATAGATATAATGCTTGCCCTTCTTCCTACAAACAACACGAATATACTAAGAAATGAATGCATAAGTGATAAAAGATGAATGGTTGAACAAGGTAAGTAGGTCAATATGAGCCCAAATTGTACCAAAAATTGGGGCTCATCACCCACCAACGTAGAGCAACCCGTAGCCTCGTGTCAAATAAAAGTTACCTCTACAGTCTCAACCTCACAACGTATTCATACAGACTGACTCCCATTGTTCACGATACCTTTTCTCGACAATAGGATACACTTTTTGGTTCTTCTAATTACGTTCCAGATCTAGATCCAAATTTGCATTAGTACATTCGATCAGAGTTTCTTCATTTACCTGGTCAATAAAATAATTGGTAATAAAAGCATCCTTATGAAGCCAACATTGGGCTCTGATATTAATTGTTAAGAATTTACTGCGGAGATAATAATTTATTTACTGAGATTTAATCAAAAGAAAACTTAAAAACAATAACAAGAATAGATATTAAACTTAATGCACAATTTCCACAATATTTTCTCATTGGAAAATCCAATGAAATTTCATTAGCTTTTCCCAAAACCCTGGCCAACCGAGCTAGGTGGGCCTTCCCTTCTCACTTCCCTTGCCTACATTACAATTAAGTCTTCCTAGCCTTTTATAGGCTCCATTACATACAATACCATGAGTATAAAACCATGGGTACACAATACCACGTGCCCCAAAAACACTATTATTTGACTCAATAAATTTTCACTATTTTCCCTAGTCAATTTTACCTAACATTATCCCCCAAGATCTCTCCAAAATCTCCTTGCAAATTTGTTGTTTCTCCACCAACTACCAAATCAATCAATGCAAGCCTACATCTAATATCTAGGTCTTCTGCAAGCTGCATATTCAACTACATATCTCTAATATAAAAGGGGTACTCATTGTCAAATTTAATTCTTGTTTGTTAATGCGCTACTACATGTAGGGGTTGTTACACTAAAAAATGTCACCATGACTATTTACAGTTAGTATGGCTCAATCAACAATCATGCTATCCTCTTAGGCAAGTCTTATGCCTCTGCTCTCCATGTCAAACTCCAAAAAGAGAGAAAGTCTTTTATAAATGTATTTATCTCTAGGGACGCAGGTTCTCTCAACCTTACCTGCGGGGACGCACCCAATGTTCACAAAAGCTGCGTCTTTGGACGCTATGTATGTAAAGGAGCAGGTGCGTCCCCCTGTAAAGGTTAAAATGCGCAAGTTTCATCTTTAAAAAGTCACTTGTGGTCATTTCTAGAGCATTCTAGAAGGTTGTTCGATGTGTATTGAGCGCCTCCAGATGGTTCATGCACTCCTACCAAAGAGGAACTTATCCCATCAATAAGGGAGCTATCCCATCCAAAGAGGGGATTATCTCATTGATGGTGGACCTGATTAACTTCCTCTTGAGCGCTATAAATACAAGCATTGGGCCAGAAGGAGAGGAGGTTGAAAGCTATACATTTCTAAGGGTAAATGCTGCAGGAATTAGGACTCCCATTTAGAAGCTTGTGAGGAGAGATTGCCATCTTTGCTTGTTCTATTTGGAAGTGGGTGAGCTTTGTCAAAGTAAAGGAGAACTCTTGATGGACCCTGGGAGGGACTTGCACAACACCAAGGCTCAGGTTGTATTTGTTCCTTTTGTTACCTATTACTGTAAATGAGTCCATTCTTCTCAATAACTTGTTATTTATGAGTTGTTTCATGTACTCCTTGGTCTATGTGTTAAATATGTTTTATTCTATGAGATTATCAAGTGCTATTTAATCGTTTGATTGTTAGTGTATGCAGGTTTCAAAGTGAAGGAGGAACTCATCTGGATCAGTGGAGCTGGACTGCTACAACAGCGTTGGATTACAGGTAGGATCTAAACACTTGATTTCCCGTATAGTAAATGCATGTTTAGAGAAGGATTGCTCTTGTTTGTCTTGTTTGTCACTAGAGAGTCTTAGGCTCCTAGGGAGGTTGGTTGTGTCCGCACAATTGACTCTTTCCACCTGACAAATTGGCGACTCCACTGGGGACTCCATTGATGTGAAAAGTCTTTTCCTTTGTATGAACTTTGCTCTGAGAAAATTGGTTTATTTTTCTGGTTGTGGCTCTGTGACTTTGTCTTTGGGTGGGTTAGCTTAGGGTTAGATTCATTTTGGTTTTTCTTGAGTTTTTCAGTAGGATGCACCCTCTGCGTGTTGCACAGTGCGTCCCTGGACGCACTGTCTCTGTGTGCACAGAGCGGGCCCGCACCTGTTCTAACGGGTCGCCTGCGTCCCCTGCTAAAATTTTAGAAAATTCCATTTTTTGCATTTTTGCTCTTAGATTTTGTTTTTTCTTAGTTTTTACTGCCCAGATTCATTAGTCCCTTGTCAAATATCTTCACCTGAACTTGTTTCGATAGCATTGAGTGTTTTAGTGGATTTCATGGAAGTTTAAGCCCTAGGGTTTGATTTTTGAGTAGGTCTTGTAGTGACTTTGGCGGTAGAAGTTGTCAAGCCTTAGATCTCTCTGGTTTTGTCAGCATTCTAAGAAGTCAGACCTGTCATAAAGTCTACCTGTGTGAGCAACTTACCATTGAGTTGTCTGTTTGGGCAAATTTCGAAGTGCTTGTTGTTTAAGTCTTGAATTCCATTTTACAAAAAGAACAAAAAGATTTGAGTTTTTTTTTTACTAGTCTTTTGATTCTGCATTAGCTGGTCCTTGATTTGATTTTGGTCAAGTAAAACAACCTAGAATCATCTTTGTGAGATTTTTCCTTGTTAGGTTTGCTTAGAGTAATTTCCTTTTTGATTTGCTTGTGAGTCAAGTTTTCATAGTTTTTATAGCTTTTAAGATTGATTTTCGTTACAATAGATTTATATGCTTTATTAAAAAGAGAAAATACAAAAACATCTCCTTTGAAAAGTTTTGTTTCAAGTAGCTTTGAAAAGTTTTGAAAGAAAAAGAGTTTTTCGTGCACGTAAAGAGTGGTCATGTTTGTATGCTTGAAAAGATAAAGAGAATTGTTTCTTTGATTGTCTTTATTAAGAAAGTTGTTTTCTATAAAATTTGCATCTCTCAACTCTCTTAGTTAAGAATTTCATTGAAAAAGGAAAGTAGCGTAAATCATCTTAGGTGCATCTTTGTAGTGGTTTGAGTTGAGTCTACACACCATTGGTTTCACTTCCACTACCTTTTGTCTTTAAGAAAAAACCATAAAATTAACGCTTAAAGTAAAATCGACGTAGTAATTTTTATTTACTAGGGCTCTGAAACACCAATTTAGATCAGGCTAGTGTCTTGGAGTAGGTGAGTAATTAACTCTCCAAGACAACAAAACCAAACAAGTAGCTTATCTTGTGATAGAATAAATCCAATTGTCTCATTTGTACTCTGGGAAAGCTCCTCTTAAAGGAGAAGCACGAGCTCGTGTCCGAACCAGTGAGGGGATCAATCCCCCCTCGTTGGGAACGACGCCAGACACGCACGTATTACAAACGGTAAACCTCGGATTAACCATTGTCGAGGAGCCAGGGGTCACTTGTTGGTAAACCTTGGATTATTGTCAAGGAGCCGGCAAGGGGATTGAGCTTGCTACTCTGCCCTTGCGTGCTGTCGGAGTTTAGACTGTTCCCCCAGGTGCATTTGTTGCGGTTGGTAACCTTAGTGACCATTATCTTTAGGATTCTACTGAGGTGACGGTGGAGGGAAGGTCCCACTGTACCTGGAGCAGACGTCGGCTAGACTCACTTGGATTTTCTGGGGGGTTCACTTCACTTGAGACGGTTAAAGTGGAGGAACTTGGTCCAGTCTATTCCTTAAGCAGGGTGCCGGGGTAACTGTTCCACCCGCCACTTCTGTACTGAATCTAGCGATGTTGGGCTTCATCACCAACTAGCGCTTTCAGTCTGGAAGGCTATTGTTTGTGCATGGTTTGACGCCCTAGATTCTTTAGGCGTGTGATTCAAATTTGTTTAGTTCTTTAGAGACTTTAGGTGGTTTGATTTGAATTTTTATTTTGTTTTCGTGTGTAGTAGTTAAAAGTTTTTAGCTGTGGCGGAATTACCGAGACAGTCCCGTAGACTTCGGGGCTAGTCTCCTGAAGTTGTTTCTGTGGCCGAATTGTTGAGAAGATCCCGTAGGCTTAGGGGATCGCCTCCTCGAGACGACCCAGGTAATCTAGAAGGTTTAAAGGTCCTTGTAACTCCTCCTAGTGGCAGTAGAGTAGGTTCACCTGAAGAAGGAGAATCTTCCTTGGTAGTCCATTCAGATTACCAAGGCTTAGAGACAGGTTATAATCCCGAAGCTGTTACAGTTTCTGAGCTTGTTGGTAGTTTTTCGTCTGCTAGTGATACAGGTGAAGAACCAGAAATATCTGAACCTGTTACTCCGACTTCTAGTGTTCCTGATTCACCGAGAATAGAAAGAATTATCACCGAAAATCTTCCTACTGGTTTGATTGCTATTGAAGAACTTGCTCCAGAGGAAGAAATAGGCGTCTCTAACCTTGAAAATCAACTTACTATTGATCTAAGGGAGCGTGAATCTATCTTTTACAGTCCTCCTAGAAGTACTACTTGGTACCTTTCGTTAACCAATTATTTAGACAACTTTGGGCTAGGTTTTTCTACACCTCGTACTCCTTTTCCACCTGGAGGTATTCATACTCCTGTAAATATGTCGGTTCAGTCGTCCGTGTTTACTCAAAGTCCTGAATCTTTCTTACACAGTGGTCCTTCTGTTCCCACCGGGTATCAATCTCTTTCTGGTACCTTTACGGGGGCATCTCCTCAACCCGTTGATCATGGGTTATTAGTTGGAAACAGTGGTAATATACCATTGGGTGTAGGAGACATTTACATGATGTCAGGTTCAGTTCTCGTTTCCCAACCTCAAGGTGGCCAATTACCGCCTGGGGGGCAGCCTCAGTTAACGCCTGGGGGGCAACCTCAAGGTACATCATTTGTGTCTGGGGGGAAACCTCAAGGTCAGTGCGCGCCTATGGTGCAATACATACCTCAAGGTCAACCCCAGCCTCAATATGTACCCCAGGGTCAACCTCAGTATCAATATCAACCTCAAGGATGGCAACCTCAAGGATGGCAACCCCAAGGGTATCAACCCCAAGGGTATCAACCTCAAGGGTACCAACCTCAAGGTCAATGTCAACCCCAGTATCCGTATTTACCTCAAGGTTATCAACCTCAAGGTCAATACTCAGGTCAAGGTTATCAACCACCTCAAGGTCAATCATATGGTCAAAATATGGGAACTACACCTTACAATTATCAATCCTATCCTCAATCCGGTTATGGATCTCAGTATCCTCAACCTATTACGGGTCAATACCCTGGAATGTTAGTGTGGGATCTGTCACAGGGTCAACAGGTGTTGCAGCCAAGTATACAGTTGGTACCTCAAGCTGGACAACCCGTAGTTTCTGGTCCACCCCAGCAACCGCAACCTGTCCAGTCAAATGTTCAAACTTCTGTAACTTCGGTAGTTACTCAGCCGCCAATTGCACCTAGTACTCCATCTCAAACGGCTGCTGCAACTACCGCCACATCTACCATACTTACTTCTGGAGTATCGATGGCTCCGGTTTCTACTGTCTCTGTAACCACTCCTCAGACATCTTTACCGTTGTCTGGATCTACGATTCAAACCACAGTCCAGATGCCTGCAGGTCAGCCTGGTATAAGTACGGTTGTCACTACTCAACCTCAATTTGTTCACCAACCGTACCAGGGACAGTACCAACCTGGGCAAGCTGTCCAACAACCGGTTTACCAGTATCAACCGTATCCTGGGTACACTTATCAACAACCCCAGTACGGTCCGGTTAATCCTGGTTTTCCAGGAGGATATAATATCCCAAATGCGACTCTTGTTCCTAGTTATCCTGGATATCCTCCTCCTGGGGCTGGTATTGTGACCCAGAGTTTTAGAGATCCTAACCGGCAGTTACCGTTTATCGCAACTTTGGATTTACCAGACTTGACGCGCCTAACGAATGATCCAATTCAATATCTTCAGTTCTGGCCGCCAATGCCAAATAAGTTGCCCAGTGATATACCCAAGTTCGAAGGTAAGTCTGGAGAGGATCCGTCCAATCACGTGATGACTTACCACCTCTGGTGTGCTTCAAATTCTATCTCGGATGATTCGATCCGCTTACGTCTTTTCCAGCGTACACTCATTGGTCTCGCGGCCAAGTGGTACATTGAGTTACCACGGGCCTCTTTTTACAATTTTAGCCAGTTAGCTACCTCGTTCTTAACTCACTTTCAGTTGCCGGTCAGATACGATAACGGCACGGAGTTATTAACTTCACTAAAACAATCGACGTCCACGTATATTTCTGATCACATTCATGAGTGGAGACGTCGAAGAAGGCTAGTGAAAGTTTTTATCCCGGACCAAATCTTAGCTGAATGGTTTGTTAAATCATTATTACCGAAGATTACTGAAGATGTAGCTAAGGCCGGAGTAGTTACTGAGGAGCAAGTCATTGCTCAGGCGCAATACCTTGACTTAGTTTATACTCAGTCGGGTACGTTACACGAGAAGATTCCGGATCTTCCAAATCGAATCAAATCGCTGCTGCTCCTTCGGGATCTCATGCCGCTGATGGTATGATTGGTATCGTGAATACAAAGAGCAAGAAGAAGTCTTCCAAGGCTTCAACTACTCCTATTATCACTTTGCCTGATTCCCCGACAGGAGAGTCTTCTCCTGAACTTACCGCCGATATTCACGCTGTAGAGACATCTACGGCCAAATCAAAAAACGGTGGAAAGAAGAAAGGAAAGAAGAAGGCTAAAGCAGACAAGGCTCCGAAGGAGAAAACGGAAAAGTCGGAAACCAATGACGAAAAACGCAAACCTCGATATCCTTGTCTTATTTGTGAAGAGGATCATTTTACGAGAGATTGCCCTCATCGGGCCGAGGTTGTAAAAATAGTCAAAGGTTCTCCCACTCCTGCTGTGTTAAAAAATCCATTTCCAGAGCAGGAGAATAAGATGATAGGTTCTTCCTCGAATGCCAGTGAAGAACCCATTTTGATGATGTCTCATGTGAGGATTGCGACTCGATCGCAAGATTATGGTAGTAAGGCTCCTGTTGATGGTAAGGAAGCAGAATCTTCTCATTCTAACCCATCAACCTCAGCTCCTGGTTCCGATCCACTACAGATCGAAAAACCTAACCCGGACTTAGTAATTAAACCGCCCGCCAAGGGTGTACTTCGAAGGTCTGCTTTCAATCCACATGCGAGAGCAGCCCAGAATTACAACATTGTTGAGGACTTAGCTGTTTCACCCTCAGCAATGTCGGCGTTAGAAGTGCTGCAATCATGCCCAGCACAACGAAAATTACTTTTGTCGGCTATCGGAGCTGTTGATGTTCAGGACCCGAACCTGATAATCTTCGATCTAGAAAATAGTACACCACGTCTCCCCCATCAAATGGCTTTCCAAATTCCAGTGATAGTCAAAAACAGGCCTATTCATCGGACTGTGATTGATGAGGGAGCTTCTACGTGTATTATGTCGATTCAATGTTGGAGATCTCTTGGTTCTCCTTCGTTGAACCAATCCCCCACCATCCTTAAGGCCTTTGATGGCCGTGGGTTCCGTCCGTTTGGTATTCTACAGGAATTGCCTATAGGGGTAGAAGGTAAAACCGTTAGTCTGGATGTGGAGGTGGTTGATGCCCCTCTAGACTACAACCTTCTTTTGGGTCGAAGTTGGTCATATGCTATGACAGCGGTCGTTTCATCGGTCTTCAGAGTAATTAAGTTTCCACATAACGGTAAGATCGTGACTATTGATCAGCTGACATACTTTTCATCCGACCCAGCCTCTTCAGAGAGTATCCAGCATGTCGGTAAGACGACAATCCCTTATAGGGACGTTGGCGTAGGTTTAGTTAAAGATTCCGGTTTACTGGGAACTTTTCCTCTCCCTCCACTCAGCGTAGATCCTTCATTTGCAACAATTCATATGATTACATCAGAAAACATTATTTATGATGATCCTTGGATTGTCCCATCTGAATCTGAGATAGACTCATTCGGTGATGCTATGCCTTTGAGTCCATATGAAATTGCTTATGAAGCTGTCATGTCTTTTACCGACTCGCGTTCAACCGAAATCGACCAAATGAATGTGGTCAGTGAAGAATCACTTTTCACCTCAACCTTAGAACGGATAGCGTTTCCCGAAGTCGTGTCATCTGACGAGCAACTTCGCGAAATCCTAAGTGTAGACGATCTACCATGGGAAGATCTCCATCACAGATCTTCGTTTTTACCTAAGGATGATGCTTTTGAAAATGATTTTTCATCTATCTTTACCGCTGAATATGTCAAAGACGCTCAGGATCCAACGAAACATTCTGATTCAGAGTTGAATTTAGGGAATATTTCTCGTACTATTCCCATTGATATTTCAGTGAAGCCCGGAATTGAGGAAAACATTCATATAGGTGCCGCATGTACAGAAGATGAAATCCAAACTTACAAGGCCCTATTCCAAGAATTCCGCGATGTGTTTGCCTGGTCTTACGAGGAAATGCCAGGAATCGATCCTGCCATTGTTGTTCATGAAATAAAGACCTACCCGGATGCTAAACCCGTCCGGCAACGGTTGCGTCAGATTCACCCTCGAAAAGCGGCTGCGATTAAAGCAGAAGTCGAAAAGCTGTTGAAAGCAGGTTTCATATATCCGATCCCGTTAACGGATTGGGTATCGAATATTGTTCCAGTCAACAAGAAACAAGGAACAATAAGAATCTGTATCGACTATAGGGATATAAATCGAGCTTGTCCAAAAGACAACTATCCTACGCCTTATATCGATCAAATTATTGATGATTGTGCCGGAAGTGAAATGTTTTCCTTTATGGATGGTTTTTCGAGCTATAATCAAATCAATATTCTACCTGCCGACCAACCAAAAACGGCATTCATTTGTCCATGGGGGACATTTGCTTATTGCAAATTACCTTTTGGGCTTAAGAATGCCGTGGCCACTTTTCAACGGGCGATGTCTTACGCATTTCATGACATCAAGCACATTGTGCAACCGTACCTCGATGATTTGCCTGCTCATTCTTTACATCGAGCTGATCACCTTGTCCACCTACGAGCAATCTTTATGAGGTGTAGGCATTATCGAATTCGGTTGAATCCCCACAAGTGTGTTTTCTGTATAGAAACAGGTCGATTGCTGGGATTTGTTGTTTCAAAAGCCGGCATTCGCGTCGATCCCTCGAAGGTCGAAGCTATCATCAAATTGCCTCCTCCTTCGAGTTTGCGCCAACTCCAAAGTTTGCAAGGGAAAGCGAACTTTTTACGCCGATTCATCCCAAACTACGCCGAGGTCACTAAAGGTTTTACACGGTTGTTGAAACAGAACGCACAATTCTTTTGGGACGAGATTGCCCAACAATCTTTTGATGCACTAAAACACGCGTTGACCCATGCACCGTTGTTGCATCCTCCCAACTACAACCAGGACTACTTCTTATACCTCGCAGCTTCGCATTCCACCATTGGAATGGTGTTAGTTCAAGAAGATGAATTCGGAGCGGAACATGTGATATATTATCTTAGTAGGACCTTAAATCCCACTGAGCTAAAATATTCGCATGTGGAGAAATTGGCCCTGGCAGCCGTTCAAGCTGTCCAGCGTTTTCGTCACTACATTCTTCTCCGTAAAACTACAGTTATTTCGGATTGCAACCCTATGATTTATATTTTGACAAAACAACTGCTAGGGGGCAAGTACTCTAAATGGATCGTTATCCTGCAAGAGTTCGACTTGGAGTTCGAGAAGTCCAAGTCTAAGAAATCCTTAGTTTTTGCGGAATTGATGTGTGATTTCCCGTGTGCTGACACAGAGACTGTGGCAGAGGAGTCCATTGCGGACGAATCTTTGTTTCTTATCAGTACTTTAGATCCGTGGTACGGAGATATAATCATCTATCTCCAAACCCAAACCTTTCGGCCTGAAGCTTCAAAGCGGAACGTCGAAAAATTCGTTTTCAATCCCAGCAATACAAAATTATTGGAGATACACTTTATCGCCGGGGGGCAGACTTAGTTTTTCGACGTTGTTTAACTCATGAAGAGGCTGAGAAGGTTTTGAATGATTGTCACTCTGGAGCATGTGGCGGTCATATGTCTGGGTATGCCACAGCTCAGAAGGTGTTGCGCGCTGGCTATTTCTGGCCGTCTATGTTTAAAGATTGTATCATTGCAGTCCGGAAGTGCCACAACTGTCAAGTGTTTGATCGCAAGATGCGCGCACCACCTGCTCCTCTCCACCCTATAATTGCCGTTGGTCCATTCGCCAAATGGGGTATCGACTTTATTACTTGTAACCCTCACTCGGCCGGGGGGCATGCGTATATCATCCTCGCGGTTGATTATTTTACTAAATGGGCCGAGGCGATGCCTACATTCGACGCAAGCGGCAAAACAGCTGCAGTTTTCGTATTCAATCATATTATAACTAGGTTTGGTGTCCCACAAGCAATCATTACTGACCATGGGAGCCATTTTCGAAACATCATGATGACTGAGCTTACAAGCCAGCTTGGTTTGCGCCACGATAGCTCTACTCCTTATTATCCGCAAGCCAACGGTTTGGTTGAGTCTATCAACAAAGTTCTGGTTATCATGATCCGACGAACCATTGGTATTCATCGGTCGAATTGGCACAACATGTTATTTTCAGCGCTATGGGCATACCGAACCTCAGTGAAAAATTCAACAGGGTTCACTCCTTTCCAGCTAGTTTATGGCTTGGAAGCTGTGTTACCCATTGAATGCGAAATCCCATCACTTCAAATGGCTGTCGAATTACTTCCAGCTACTTCCGAAGAGGAGAAACGTTTATTGTACTTAGCTAAATTAGATGAGACTCGACGTGACGCTACATTGGCAATCGAGACTCACGCGAAGCGAATGAAAGCTCAGTATGATAGAAATGTGACCCCTCGAAGTTTTTCGGAGGGAGACCTAGTGCTATTATATGATCAAGCTAACGATAAGCTAGGTGCTGGAAAATTCGTTCCTATGTGGCATGGACCCTACATTGTAAAGCGAAAGCTAGCAAAAGGGGCTTATGAGCTGGTTGATTTTGATGGGGACTCTTTGGGTAAACCCAGAAATGGACTTTACCTAAAGAGGTATTATGCTTAAATGGTGGGTATGGAGAATTTTTAGTTAGGTTAGGTTTTCTTTCTAGCTAGTATGTTTGTTAGTTAGTCAGTGTGCTTAGCTTAGAGAGTGTGTTTTTCGTCGTTATTCTGGCTTATCTTGGTTTTACTCTTGATATTGCAGATGTCGACGCCTCTCCAAACATACATTGGATTTGCTGATGGTGCTTGTCGTAGTACACGGAATATCTCTTCCGCAGCTTGGGTTATCTATTCGCCCTCTGACGAGTTAGTTTCTATGCATGGGGTAAGCCTCGGTCAAACAACGAACAACATTGCAGAATACAGTGCAGTGGTTGAATTATTATCCGAATCTATTTCATTTGGAATTCGACGTTTGATAGTGAGGTTAGATTCTGAACTTGTTGTATTACAGCTTAATAGAGTTTATGCCATTAGAAATCCTGTGTTATTAAGGTTGTTTTTGAGAGTGCGTCTCTTGGAACGTGAATTTGATTACATTGAATATCAGCATATTCCAAGGTCTTTAAATACATTAGCAGATGCAATTGCTTCTCGAATGTTGGACAGACATTTACGATAATCATGCAAGTAAATTTAAAAACATTTCATCACATATGTTAAACAAGATAAGCCGGTAATAGTGATATATATAGATAGGAGTGTGTCAAAAAATATACATCGTCTTCGATCATAGGTTGAAAAACACCTTATGATCGGCAAAATGATAAGTACAAAAAGCCAAAAATGTCATATGTGTCTACAAAAGTGACTAGTCAATCACTGGTGGTGCTCCCTATACGACACCACTGCACGGGCTACCTTACACAAAAACCTCCTAAACGGTCCAGGGACTGCGACTACATAGCGCTGAAGTCTGATAGGAATATCATCTATGGTAGTCTCAGGCATATCCGCCGTCAGACGCTCTAGATCCTGCTCCAACTCAGCTAGTGACTCTGCAGCCGCGTCCTGTGGGGCCGGTACCGGTGCAACTGGATGTCTCCTCTCAAAAGGCCGGAGGTTGGCTGGGCGCTGTGGACCAACATCTGCATTTTAAAATTTTTACTGTCAGTTTTGAGACGATATATATAAAAAACAAAAAAAAATACATAATTTGAAAACTTGTGAAAAATAAAGTACCTCTGTCATCCCATTGTTCTCCCTGTGGAAGAACCATGTCCGGATCATGTCGAAAATCTACTCCGGCATACGGAAAGTCCTGGATCGAAAAAACCTGGTCCTCTAACCAGTGAAAATAACTATCAGAGAATCGAACAACCGCCGCGCCCTCGTCAGGATGCCGGGCCATCACCGTAACCCATCGTATCAGCTTTGGCTCCCGAGGACCCAAGATATCAACAGTGAGTTGCTGAGGGATCAGCATCGGAACTCTCTCTAAGGCAAAGCTCACGACTAAAGGCCCATATCCAAAGGTCTTCAGTCGTCCGTTCTTTGCCCTAGTCAGTTGGCTCTTCATATTAGCCGACACAGCATCACACCAGTTGAAAATGGTGCCTTGGTAACAGTCAATCGCCATCCGCATTTGGGACCCGGAAGCAATATGTAAAGCGGCTGCGCCACAAATTCTGGTAACCGTGAAAGCTATAACTTTGAGTTCACGCAGAGAGATGTGTTTGATTTCCACGCCTTTCGCATGGTGGGCATTGGGTGTGCACCAATCTGCCCGGAGACTAGCAAGGGATTGGCCACCCGGCCTAGTCCCGGCTAGATTGAGTTGCTCACCTCTATTCGGCAAGCCAGTGAGAAAGTATATATCAGAGGGCTCTATCTCGAGCTGGTGCCCTCTGATGTAAAAGCATTGTTCTTGAACGTTCCATCTCTCAACCAGCCATTCTAAGAATCTTACCTGAGCCCTCATGCCAGGTATGGCCCAGTATTTATATAACCCACATGCTTTTAGGGCATCAATGGAAGGTTGATGTTCAATTGCGGCTAAATCAACGTCCTCGTGCTCTCTTTCTCTCCAATCCAACATGGTGAGTGCCCTACACACCAAGAAACAATGATTAGAATTAATTTGGGGAAATTTGAATGGTTGTTTGTGAGGATTGGGGTTTCAAATTCCGCATTCCACGGAGGACGCACCCCGCGTTTAGAACACAGGGCGTCGGGACGCAGCTGGCCTGAAGGTGGGCTGCGTCCCCCGACCATTTTCCTGTATAGGAAAAAGTCGGGGGACGCAGGTCACCCGAAGGGCACCTGCGTCCACCGCAGAGCGCATTTTGAAACCTAAACCCCCCAAAAAACAAAACTAAAACCTAAAATACAATTTTAATCGGATGAAATTGAAGAGTAGGATGTTGTAAAATACCTGGAAGAGACGGCGTTCGATTCTGACGGTCGGATTTTCCGCAGCGACCACGGGAAGTTTCTTGCCAAAAGCCCTTTTTTCAACCTCAACAGTAAAATGGTAAAAATGACATGGTAAAAAGTCTTTTTATAGTTTTTTTGGATGAATTTGTTCATTTTTCACCATGGAAGGATGTTTTTCGATGTATTTTTGCCTATCTTAAACAGGTATGAGTAATGTGTTGTTTTTGTGCAGGACAAAGGGACTTAGAGGGAAAATTGTCATTTTTCACGAACCAAAATATCAGAGTCATCTTTTAAGCCCTTTTCTGACTCCTAAAAAATGAAAAGATTGCCGAGCGTTTCTTTTACACTCGTTAAAACGGAATTAAAAGACGGTCCCCTTATAGCTCTTTTCTGACCGTAAAATCAGGAAAAGATTGCCGGGTTTTTGTCGTTTCAAACTCGATACGGAAATAAAACGACGTGTCCTTGATCGCTTTTTACTTTTCAGGTCAGTGGCACTAATTATGAAAGTACTCCTTGGTCGCAAGATCAAGCGGTTCCCCCAGGTATTATTTTATACTTTTTCGGGCTTGAGGGACACAAATCTACGAAAAAGTTCAACTTGGAGTCTTCTTAAGTTTTTCAGACTCTCTAAAATTGAAAAACGCTAAGTTTCTCCTATACTGGACTCGTTAAACATTTCACAGTAAAGGACCTGTTCAATTACAAACAGGAACGAACCACTCCTTCCTAGGGTTCGAATCAAAACTAGGTTGGACTCATCCGAAGGATGAGCTTATAATCAAGCATATGTTATCCTCCTCAAGCTTGTTAAAAATAAAGAGGTACTTGCCAGAAATGGTGGGGGAAAAGAGAGAAGAATGAACCTATTTGTTATCTTTTGTCTCAGAAGAAACTTTATTACCACTCTTGAACACGACACTTTTCATTCACCTGGGTTGGGAAATCCTTTACCTCACAGTTGATCAAACCACTTTGAAAGTCTTTAACCGGGTTCCAGGGATTAACTTTGAGTTATTCATCACCAAGCCATCTGTCGTGTCGTTATGTGTTCAAGAGGTCTGCAAGCAAAACTTTCATCTGCAAAATACTTGTCATCCATTTGACCATCCCTGAGTCAGTCCTTACAGCAACATTTCTTCAACTTGAACAATGATTTCGTGTTGCAGGCTTGCCTGCAACGGGTCGCTTTCTATCGACATCAACACATTATCTAGAGAGATGACTTAGAAATCGTCAGTACCTTGAAGTCTGCATGCATCAATGGCAGGTTTCTCGCCTTTGACGTCAGTTTACATCATTGACTTTCGATCAAAGGATTCCGTGAAATGTTCGACATCAACTCATTCATTCACATCTCATGGATTGTACTGGGTACTTTGAGAACCATTGACATTACTGGTGGTCTCTCTCACACTTGTTAACAGTTTACATCATCGACTGGTAATCAAGTGGTTTCTACCATGTTCGACATCAACTCATTTATTCGCATGGCTAGAATCGTACCAATTCGAGGAGTAGAAATGAAGACCCTGGATCTAGTTTCCACCATCCAGGCTGCGAGGAGTTTTGTATTCATTATCTAAGTAGACTAATCATAAACAGATGGCTGCGCCCATACTGTGTCTACAAAAGTCTATGATTATGATGTACTGCAAGATCATTCCTGTATCAGAGTAGTTAGTCTGTTAGTTAAAGTTTTAATCTGAGTATGGGAATGCCTACCTCAGTGATGATATAATCTTATACATGTATTTTGTGTTGAAAATTGCAGGTTCTGACCAGGCTCTCCACGAGATAATCCTTGAAATGATAAAGCGCTTCACCCTTCCTAGATAATACAAAACCCTAATCTATTTCAGGCTTCGCACTTTAGGGGGCAATCTGTTACACTAAAAAATGTCACCATGACTATTTACAGTTAGTATGGCTCAATCAACAGTCATGCTATCCTCTTAGGCAAGTCTTATGCCTCTGCTCTCCATGTCAAACTCCAAAAAGAGAGAAAGTCTTTTATAAATGTATTTATCTCTGGGGACGCAGGTTCTCTCAACCTTACCTGCGGGGACGCACCCAATGTTCACAAAAGCTGCGTCTTTGGACGCTCTGTATGTAAAGGAGCAGGTGCGTCCCCCTGTAAAGGTTAAAATGCGCAAGTTTCATCTTTAAAAAGTCACTTGTGGTCATTTCTAGAGCATTCTAGAAGGTTGTTCGACGTGTATTGAGCGCCTCCAGATGGTTCATGCACTCCTACCAAAGAGGAACTTATCCCATCAATAAGGGAGCTATCCCATCCAAAGAGGGGATTATCCCATTGATGGTGGACCTGATTAACTTCCTCTTGAGCACTATAAATACAGGCATTGGGCCAGAAGGAGAGGAGGTTGAAAGCTATACATTTCTAAGGGTAAATGCTGCAGGAATTAGGACTCCCATTTAAAAGCTTGTGAGGAGAGATTGCCATCTTTGCTTGTTCTATTTGGAAGTGGGTGAGCTTTGTCAAAGTAAAGGAGAACTCTTGATGGACCCTGGGAGGGACTTGCACAACACCAAGGCTCAGGTTTTATTTGTTCCTTTTGTTACCTATTAATGCAAATGAGTCCATTCTTCTCAATAACTTGTTATTTATGATTTGTTTCATGTACTCCTTGGTCTATGTGTTAAATATGTTTTATTCTATGAGATTATCAAGTGTTATTTAATCGTTTGATTGTTAGTGTATGCAGGTTTCAAAGTGAAGGAGGAGCTCATCCGGATCAGCGGAGCTGGACTGCTACAACAGCGTTGGATTACAGGTAGGATCTAAACACTTGATTTCCCGTATAGTAAATGCATGTTTAGAGAAGGATTGCTCTTGTTTGTCTTGTTTGTCACTAGAGAGTCTTAGGCTCCTAGGGAGGTTGGTTGTGTCCGCACAATCGACTCTTTCCGCCTGACAGGGGTGTTTTAAGGCAATATTTGGGTCAATTGTCTTAACTTAAGACAAAAAGAAACTTGTGTATTGTCTTAAATATTGTCTTTAAGCAGGTGTCTCAAAATTTAATGTCTCAAAATTTAATGTCTCAAAATTACTGTCTTAAAAACAATATAGAACACATATTATTATTGTCTCTATAAAGACAAGAATTATTGTCTATTAAGAGACAATTTCATTTGTCTCTCTAGAGGCCATTTCATTTGTCTTTGTAGAGACACTTTAATTTTTGTCTCTTTAGAGACAATTACATTTTTTTCTTTTCAGATTAAAAACATATTGTCTCTATAGAGACTATATGTCCATAATTCAAGCTATTGTCTCTCTAGAGATAACATAAAAAATTATTTAAAAATAAATAAATAAAATCATTTTAATTGTTCTTTTAAGGTGGTTTCAACATTCAAAGTTCCCAAATAGTGATTTTAATTACCTTAAATCTCTGTTGTTTATGGATACCAACAGAATAAAAGATAAATAAATCCATTATTTCTAAAGCTAACAACAAAGTCATTTTAAATCTAAATTAAAAAACAATTCTCAAAAGAAACATTGAAAATAATAAGGCAACACACTTATATTTTCTGAAAATACATTCACATCATTTGAACATGCAGGATCCTTAGTTGGAACTTCATTTTAAGACACATTATGAAGCAAAAGAAAAATGTTCTAGATTTCTCCATCCTGCAAGAGGGTTTACTCTATAACATATAAATTTAAAGCTTCAATCACATTAAATGGTGAAAATTAAATTCATATCCAGTTGTTAAACCACAATTTCAAGACCCTTGCATAATTGGAATTAGCTTCCTTTATAACAAAGAATTGTAATAATGTATATGCATTTGAATCTACAATTGATTGACAATTCTGTCTTCATGAAGGTTTTAAAAAAGACGGAAAATTGACACAGGTCCTGACAACATGATATAGGTCAATTCTCAATCTATTGGTGACCTACATAATTATCTTCTCCACTACTCTCTTTCGTAATTCGAGTTGGCTCCATCTTCTGTTTGCAACCCGAGAATTGCTGCAATAGGTATGCAAATTGGTGGTGATCAAGTTTGATGCAAGAGCATCCAGCACCCTTAGTAAAAAGGAGGAAAAGGCATATTGTGTGATAATCCTTTGTGTAAGGATTACAAAAGTAATAAAAAGCATCGATTGAAGGTTTTGAAGAGTTCTAATTCCGATAGAAGGATTTGGAGGAAAGACTTTGGTCGAAGTCTTATACAAAGCTTGAGGGTTCATATAATCTTGAGAGGAAGGTTCAAGCGGGGTGATTGGTTCCGATACAAAGAAATAGCTTATAAAGAGGCTCTGACCATTTATGGTCTAAAGATTTAACTCCATTGTAGAGTTAAATACCTGGGATAGTTTTGGATGCATTATTGAATGCATATTGTGGGTATGTGTGGGTGTTACTCTGCACCATTAGTTGGTATCGGAGCAGAAGAAGATTCTGCGTGTAAGAGAGAGAGTAATAGATAGAAGATTGTGAGAATAGAGTGTTTACAATGTAGCTGAAGGAGAACCTGTTACTAAGGCTGAGATGCCTTAGAATGTAATTATGTTGTGTATAAAGAATAGATATGTGTTCTATGTTTAACTTCTGTGTGCTTGTGTATGATACCCCTTTTCAATTCTGTGTATATGCGTGGAGACTTTAAATCTTGTTTGTAAGTATTGATCATCCATCGATCACTGTAGGATCGATGGTGATCCAACGATGTTATGAATATCGTGCACATAAATGGAGTATGGTAGAGAACTGTGTTTAAGCACAGAAATCCATCAAAAGGTAATCGAGACTAAGTTAAGGAGGAAGCAGCGAGAATGCATAGCGACTGTTGGATCAATATGATCAATGGTACGGATCTATTCGCATGGAATACAGCCAGACCAAATATCACATCGAAAAAACCCATTGGAATGAGATTATAGCGGCTTTTAAATATAGCGATTGCGATACGAGGATTGAATCGCAACCGTCAGATCGAAAGGGAGATTGACGGTCCCGATGGGATCGCTAGTTGCATTTCGGCAAAGTTGAATTATCACGGCCATGGAATGAGTGATTGCAATATAGCGATAGTGATGTCACCGATAAGTTTGATCGGTGAATGAAGGTCGGCTGATCGAAGGTCTGAACAATTGGAGGTGCGAAGTCGACAATTTATAGACGAGACTTTATAACTTTTGAAGTCTGGTAGGTGTTCCGGTGCGGGTTTTTTGTTTGTTTCTTGTGTTCCTAGAGTTAAATGGTTTGCGGGGTTTTAAGGCTTGATGCCTATATGGAATTCTCCTGATAGTTTAAAGCTGCTGATAGTGCACTGGGGTTTATATGTTTCCAAAGGGGCCGATAACGTATTTTGATGCGTTAACGCATCAATGCGATATAAATAGTGTCGATAGTTCTCAGGCTCCAATAATGTTAAATGGTCCATGATCATAAAGGCTTAAAGCCTTGTGAATGCTTCTGATAGGCTTTGTGGACCCATAACCCACAGGCCTCAAGATCGATGATTTGTAAATGAAAGGGATTTTGAGTTACCCCAAAAATTCCTATTCCCACCATCATTTGGTATCAGAGCTAGGTTTCAATCTTGGGACCTCTCCTTGAGCAACACCTTTTCTCCTTCTTAAAGAAATTCCCAAGAGAAGGAAGAAGGAGTGCAAGCAGAGGAGCTTGAGGTATAGTTGATAAAGAATGGAGAGTTATGGTCTTACTGTTGCACAGAGAATGACAGCCGAAGGTGAGAAGATTGCAGCAACCTATAGGAAGGTGTGCTCATATGGTTCCAAAGGAGAGAACCCGAACGATGCCAAAATACCGAGTGAGGAGTGCTTGGTGAGGTATCGCGTAACGGAGGAAGATGAAGACTATTACTATAGAGGTTGGTTGTAGCTCACAAAGATCATAAGAGTAGTTCCACTGAAGAAGTGTAGTGGGTAGAATTGCTAAGGATAAGGAGAAGCATATGACCAAGAGGTCATAAATTTTTGTGCCTTGGGAGTCTGATGCAGGATCATCCAACACCCTTAGTAAAATGGAGGAAAAGGTGTAATGTGTGATAATCCTTTTTGTAAGGATTATGAAAGGAATAAAAACTGTCGATTGAAGGTTGTGAAGAGTTCTAATTCTGATAGAAGGATTTGGAGGAAAGACTTTGGTCAAAGTCTTATACAAAGCTCGAGGGTTCATATAATCCCTAGAGGAAGGTTCGCGCTGGGTGATTGGTTATGATACAAATGAATGGCTTATAAAGGGGCCTTGACCATTTATGGTCTGAATATTTAACTCCATTGTAGAGTGAAATACCTGGGACAGTTGTGGATGCATTGTTGAATGCATACTATGGGTATGTGTGGGTGTTACCCTGCACCATATTTCTTGAGGAAGCTTCATATCCAGTGAATCTAATTCAGGTAATGAACTATTATGATTGACTTCATAGCAAGATGAAGCTGCAGAGAAGTCTCTGTCATTAGCTTTTTTCTGGGTAGTTAATCGTTTCTTGAAGGCACAACAAACCACCCATCCTTCTTCCTGTAAAGAATAAAATAATAAATTCCTATAAGGCAAGTTTTATACCATTTCTCAACCATTTCCAAGAGATATACTTACTAAAATAAAATAAAATAAATGTAGTGCATACATGAAATATAAATGTGTGCACTCTTAGTAATTCTTAATTATCACTTGCCTTTCCTTGCCTGATTCCCAAGAGCACCTGCAAATGCAATAGTAGAGTCATTTTACTTTTTTTTAATAAAAAACCCTACCATATTTATAATAATTAATAATTGAAATAAAATTAAAATTCTACAAACTTATTAAACTCTTAATATAAAAATGGCTCAAAAACAAAATCAATCTACTCTTTAATATAAACATAATTTTTAATGATGATACCATCTCTATTTTTGGTTGGTAGCATCGTTTGTTCCCATTGAAAGCCAAAAAATGCCATGAATACTAGTGAAAATACAAGGTAAGTTTCAAACCCTGAAGAAAGTTCTCATAGGCAATTGCCATTCACACAGCCATGGCGAGTAGACTCGTTGTCATTGGGATAACATTGCACAACCTCATAATTTCATCTCCATTTGATAATGTTCCTTTTAGTGGTACTTGTAATGTTTCTTTATACTATTAGTAATGATCATTTACTCACCATAAATGGTATAAATATGTATGGTGTTAGGTTATTGATTGGGTTTAATTGTTAAGAGCATTATTTTTCTCTTATCGAGAAAAGTAAATTAAAAAAATAGAATATGATAAAACTTTAAAATATATATGTGTGTGTGTGTGTGTGTGTGTAATACTTTAACATTTTGGTAGTCAAATCTATGTATCAAAGTGGATCTCTTGTCCCATAAACAAATGAACATTAAGCAACAAAGTACACAATCATAATCTTCAATCCCAATCAATGCTAAATGAAAAGAGAGCACTAAATACCCAAAGATTTCTTATAATGACTTACACATTTCTTTACTGCGAGAGAAAGATTAAAATGGCCCTTTTGTGGATCATAATATCTATCTTTTGATCAAAGTTTTTAAAGATAAGCTGGGACAAGGACCTTCTAGAACAACTTGTGGGTACTTAGAAATTTCATGGTTTTCTTTTGGGAAAAGAGAGAAAAGATGAATAAATAGCAATTATAGAGACAACAAAGAGAAAAATGACTCTCATAATGATTTGGAAGCTCACCAAAAGAACAGGAGAAAGTTTTGAACAGCCTCAATTGTTGGCTATTTGAGTAGGGTGAAAAATAATTTATACTCAGGTTTTTTCTATCCCTCACCGAGATTTAAATTTCCAAAAGACATGTTCAACATACCCATGTATACAAGCTAGGCTATCTGTTCCAGTTAGAGCCAAATAAAGATCCTATGGAAATAGATATATGCAGTAATAGTTTCTTAGCCAACACTAAACAATTTTCAGAACATCACATTCACTCTTCTTACCTGAGAAGTAGTCCTTTACTCAACTGAAAAGAAAAAATGGTCAAATTATTCAATGCAATCCTTCACTACTATACCTAATACATGAACATGCTTTTGGTTATTTAATATGCCCCTCTGTAAAAACCTTTAAATAAACTAAATGAATTCATGAATGGTCATAGAACTAGAACAAAAAGGAAAAATAGATATGATAAGCAAGATAGACTTACAATATATTTAATATGACATAAGTCCATGCCTATTTGAATTGCAAGGAATGTAGCAATTTATTGCTACAACCAAATCACTATGTTACAGAGTATATTCGCTACTCTTAAATGAGAAGATTACCCTTTCCATGTCAAACTTGTACATGTCCAGAACGACATCTCCATGTACAAATCTCAAACCTCTTGATACACTTAAAATGAATTCATGAATGGCTAGAGAACTGGTATAAAGAAGGAAAAACAGTTATGTTAAACAAGATAAGCTTATAGTATCTTCTTTATTTATAATATTTTGAATGCAAGAAATTATTATTGTACCACAGATAATACCCATGTGCTTATTCCTAAAGCCGAAAATATGTTTAACAAATTTGCTTGAAATAAATGTTTAAAGCACCAACTGCATCTTTACTCTTGGTCCTCTTTAAGGTACCCAGATCTCCAAAGACTTACCAAATACAAAGGAAAAACTGTCGATTGTGTCAACAAACAAACAAAGGAAAGACTATCAGCACAAAAACAAAGACTTTCAACACAAAATCCATTTACCGATAGATCAATAGAATGAATACCTCTGCCAGATATAGCACTCTAGACATGTGACCTGTAAAGCTCTCTTATCTTAACCATATATGGATATTTCCATAAGGTCAGCTAGTTCTGGCTAAATCCATGTGAGTAGATAATACCCTTGTGCTCATTCCTAAAGGAGGAAAATCTTCTTAATGGATATGCATGAGTTACATGTTAAAAGTGCCAACTGCATCTTTACTCATGCTCCTCTTTAAGGTATCAGGAGATCCAAAGACTTGCCAAAACCTAAGAGTCTCATCTCGTGCAGCCGATGCAACAATGTACCCATCTAGACTCCAAAAAGACAAAACAAAGGAAATATTGTCAACACAAACCCATTTAGTGATAGATCAATAGAATGAATACCTCTGCCAGATGTAGTACTCTAGATGTGTGACCAGTAAGATCTTCTATCTTAACCATAGATGGATATTTCCACAAGGTTAGTTCGTTGTGGCTAAATCCATGTGAAATCAATCGCTCACGCTCATTCTTATTCCATAATAATGAGAAAACTTGAGAGTGAGCGTCAATGGTATTTAGGAAAGCTCATGTATGAGTATTCCAAAACTTAATGCAACTGTTAGCACTAACTCCACCAGATGCCAAATGATTACTCTGGAAAGCGCACCATGCCAAGGCTTTTATAGCAGCACAATGCTCATCAAGCCGATGAAGATATTGAGCTGCACCATTAGAGGATGACATGCTCTTGTCCCATACATGAAGTAAATTATCATTCCCCCCACTTGCAAGCTGTTGGCCAGACATAGACCATTTCAAACCACACACTTCTTCCACATGTCCTCTGTATGTTTGAATAATTGAATCACGGATGCGAACATCATGATTCAATATTAAACCATCAAGACCACCATTTGTAATAATATGACCATTCCAATCAAGCGCACCTACACGGGATTGGTGACCTTTCAAGGCCCTCACCTGTGTTCATTGAAAAACATTACCAAGAGAATGAGATTGCATCTGAAAACAAATAATGAAACTGAAAATATCATAACAAAAAATAATTTAATCTACCTATCTATTAGATGAAAAATTCCATAGCTGTATAATAAAATTAGTCAAGCCAATACCAATATGTCTTCCATCAGGTGCCCATTTAACACTGGTTATTTGACCAACATCATCATCGATTGTCAGGAGCTCAGAAGTTGTGCTCTTGGAGGCATCCCATAAATACACCATATTACTAAGGGCTATCGATAAAACGTTATTGCCACTCCAGTCCAATAGATTCAAGTAATAATCATCCACAAGCTCAGGGGCATCCAAAGTTCACTCCACAGACTGTAAATAAGGATATGAAAGTTAAAAATAAAATACAAATGTTAAAATCAACAATTGTCAATTTTTAATTATCTAGGTAACATCCTAAAATCCCACAGGAGGGAGGTTTTGGGGCAAGCAGTGAGGAACTCATAGCGTGGGCTTGAATTAAGGCGGAGACCAGTGTTCCATGATTGAGGCTAGTTGCAAGTCCGAAGTGATTGATGGCTTAGATATATCCTAGGGCATTAGCTTTTCTATAAGAAATATTTCTTAAAATAAAAATTATCTAGCTGACATAAAGGCAGAACCCTTGCAGAGATAGATACAGCAGTGGATCTCAATCAATTTGACTCCAAGATAAACCCATTCAGAGACAAGGGAGGATTTGTATCTTGTCCAATTCTCAATCCCAACCTGGGTCGTTTGCTCAAATATCAAAATCTATCCATTACAAACATTAAAAGACAAAAAACCCAAAAACAAAACATGAAACTAAAATGGAAGTGTAACATTGTAAGTTCAATATATGAAGACAGAGCCATAAACTAGGGTTGGCTGAAGAATTTATCCAACACTAAATAGTTTTCATAACCTCAAATTCACTCTTCTTACCTAAGAAGTAGTCCTTTACTCAACTAGAAAGAGAAAATGGTCAAATTCTTCAATGCAATCCTTCACTACTATACCTAATACATGAACATGCTTTTGGTTGTTTAATATGACCCTCTGTAAAAACCTATCAATAAACTAAATGAATTCATGAACAGTCAGAGAACTAGAATTAAAATGAAAAATAGATATGATAAGCAAGATAGAGTTACAATATATTCAATATAACATAAGTTCATGGCTATTTGAATTGCAAGGAATGTAACAATTTATTCCTTCAACAAATTTGCTACTCTTACCTGAGAATATTACCCTTTCCATGTCAGAATTGTACATGTCCAGAATGACATCTCCATGTACAAATCACAAACCTCTTGATACACTAAAAATGAATTCATCAATGGTTAGAGAATTGGTATAAAGAAGGAAAAACAATTATGTTAAACAAGATAGGCTTACAGTATCTTCCTTATTTATAATATTTTGAATGGAAGAAATTATTATTATATCGTAGATAATACCCATGTGATGATTCCTGAAGCAGAAAATCTTCTTAACGAATCTGCTTGAAAGACATGTTTAAAGCACCAGCCACATCTTTATTCTTGGTCCTCTTTAAGGTATTAAGAGTTTCAAATACCTACCAAATACAAAGGAAAAACTATCATTATGTCAACACAAAAGCAAAGGAAAGACTGTCAGCATAAAAACAAAGACTTTCAACACAAAATTCATTTAGTGATAGATCAATAGAATGAATACCTCTAGCACTCTAGATGTGTGACCTGTAAATCTCTCTTATCTTAACCATAAATGGATATTTCCATAAGGTCAGTTGGTTCCGGTTAAATCCATGTAAGCAAATAAACCCTTGCACTCATTCCTGAAGGAGGAAAATCTTCTTAACAAATATGCGTGAGATAAATGTTAAAATCACCAGCCGCATCTTTACTCTTGGTCCTCTTTAAGGTATCAGGAGATACAAAGACTTTCCAAAACCTAAGAGTCTCATCTCCTGCAACCGATGCAACAGTGTACCCATCTAGACTGTGAAAATACAAAACAAAGGAATGACTGTCAGCACAAAACCATTTAGCGATAGATTAATAGAATGAATACCTTTGCTAGATGAAGTACTCTAGACGTGTGACTAGTAAGATCTTCTAACGTAACCATAGATGGATATTTCCATAAGTTCAGTTGGTTCTGCCTAAATCCATGTGAACTCAATAGCTCAAGTTGATGCTTATTACATAATAATGAGAAAACTTGAGAGTGAGTGTAAACAGTATTTAGGCAAGCTCCTGTATGAGTATTCCAGAACTTAATGTAGTGGTCAGCACTACCAAAACCAGATGCCAAAAGATTGCTCTGGAAAGGGAACCATGCCAAGGCTTTTACTGCAGCACAATGCTCATCCAACCGATGAAGATACTGAGTTGCAGCATAATTTAGAGGATGACATGCTCTTGTCCCATACATGAAGTAAATTGTCATTTCCCCCCAATTGCAGGTTGATGGCCAAATGTAGACCATTTCAAACCACACACTTCTTGTACATGTCCTCTGTATGTTTGAACAATGGAATCATAGATGCGAACATCATCATTAAATATTAAACCATCAAGGCCACTAGTTGTAAGAATATGACCATTCCAAGCAAGCGCACCTACACGGGATTGGTGACCTTTCAAGGCTCTCAGTTGTTTTCGTTGAAAAAGCATTACCAAGTGAATGAGATTGCATCTAGAAACAAATAATGAAACTGAAAATATGAGAACAAAAATTAATTTAATCTACCTGTCTATTAGATGCAGAATCCCATAGGTGTACAATAGAATTAGTCAAGTCAACACCAATATGTCTTCCATCAGGTGCCCATTTAACACTGGTTATTTAACGACCATCATCATTGACTGTCAGGAGCTCAGAAGCTGTGCGCTTGGAGGAATCCCATAAGTAAACTATATTGTTGAGGGCTATCGATAAAATGTTATTGGCACTCTAGTATAATAGGAGGTTGGCTAAGCTCTGAGCGAGGTCTGAAAATCTTGGAGATAGGTAGTTTATTCTTGTTTGTACAGAAGCTTATTAATGGAAGCAAAGGTAGTCAGTTTATGCTAAAAACTGTGTAAGTGATTTGTGTTGAATGAGTTTATGTAACATGTTGTTACAATATTTCGATTGCTTAGTTCGTACATGATTTGATAACGAAATTGTGGGTACTTTGAGGCAATTAACTGTATTGATTATGCGTTGTAATTGGTTCTAGTTCATGCTTGAAAATGAATCCCAATCGATATAAATAAGGGTGATTATGTGTGTATGTGTTTGGATTCTATACACAAGATAGAGTATGAGAATAATCATATGGTAAAACGTTTTGTGCGAATGTTGGAAGAAGTTTGCTTTGGATAAGTAGAGGGTATGTATTGTTTGTGGGAGAAATAGAAAAACATCATCAATTTGCCTAAATGTTATCATCAATTAGGACTAAACTATTACTAAACAAAGGAACAAAGTTATTGTAGAAAAATTACATGGAATGAGACTACAAGGAAACAAGGATAATTGAACAATCTTAGAATACATCAAAAACAATCCTCCACATAAGATTTCTAGCATTTAAAAAAGAACAAAAATTAGAAAAAAAAAACAATTAGTTGATGGAACATTGATTTATTGGAGAATCCATCGGTAACTATCCTTAGAGGTTCCAAACCATTTGGTCGGGAGAAATTCAGGTAGATTGGACCCTCAAAACAACAACTAAGAAAAACATTATTTTTCTACACAACCAAAAGCCTATGATAATCTGCACTTATCAGCCTTAGATTTTTCTTTTCAAGAATATGCATGAAATACATTCTGAAAATTCCATGTACATTCTCTGAAATATTTGATTGCATAGAAATGAGAATCCTGAAACAAAACCTGGAAATTAAACCCAAAAATTATGAGGAAAATAAAGAAACTCTTGAATTGGAGATCTGAAATATTAGTTATAATAACCCCTTGAAACCATAAAATATCTGGAGAATCAGGTTCTGAAGCAGGTTGGGGCAATTTAGGAAAATTAGTAAACATTCAAAATAGCAAATGAGAAAAATATTATTTTTCCATACAACCAAAAGCCTATGATAATCGACACTCTGAATCCTCATATTTTTCTCTTCAAGAATACACAAAAAATCACTCTCAAAAAATGCATATACATTTTCCAAGCCTTTTGATTTCATAAGAGCAAGAATCCTTAAACAAAACCTAGAAATCAAACTCACAAATTAACCAAGAAAATAAAATTAGAATTGGACATCTAAAAAACTAATGCTAACAATCCCTCGAAACATTAAATTTCCCCTCACCCAAAATATACCTAGAAACTAAACCCACAAAAACCACGTAAGTTTCGATTGGGCATCTGAAAAATTAGTTCTAATAGCCCCTCGAAACTAGAAACCCTTGACCGTATGCACTCAAATATTTATAGTAAAACCTTTAAGATAAATTCGTTAAGAAAACACTTTAGAAATACTAAACTGTCAAACCCTACGAAGGACCTAAGAGACAATGAAAACAAAACCTGTAGCACTACAAATGTGCCCATAAAAGCATCAATTAAACTAAAAGAAACCATATAATTTGGGCACCCAGGAAAATAATTAAATTAACCATTACTTGAAAAACAGAAAGTCCAAACATTAAATACAATCAAATTGAGCATATTGTCTCAGATATGGAAACCTTAACTAGACCCCAAAAAATTTCATTAAAAATATGTCCTTCAACAATATCCAGAAGACAAGAAGTTCAACTAGGAGCAATGGAATAAGAGAACTATAATTTTTTGACAAAATTAGGCCCAAAACTAAGTAAATACCAAAAATAAAGAAGCCATAAATTGGGTGAATGAAATATATCAATGAACAAAACCCTCGAATCTAGTATCAAAAAGAAAAACTTCAAAAACATTTTAATTCAATCACTCAAAGAAGGCATGTCTTAAAAATCTGTCCAAATGGATTGCAAGAAACCTTGAAAATTTTCATTAAAGTCTCAAATTGCATGCCCCAAATTTCATAAAAGACTCAAATTGCGTGCCCCAAAATATCCATTAAAAATAAGCTCAAGATTATTGAACAATTCCAATATTTCGAAAACCCTGAGATAGAATACCTCAAATAGGCCAGTGGTCCACACATCGTGCAAATAGTCCCAGAAAACCCCAACCACAAGTCCACAAGAGAAAATCTAGAAGGTAGAGAAAACTTGATACCCTAATTAAATGGGTTTCTTGAGAGATAGCAAGCCACTAAATCCTTACAAAATGACCGAATTCTTAATAGTTTTCATACCAAATCCTTAATAAAATGAAGTTTTCTAATGAATTAATAGCCCGTCGAAACCATAATTAAATTAGGCTTTCAAAGAATACCAAACCATCAAATCCCTAATTAAATAAGGGTTTATGAAAGAATACTAGGATAAGGTCGCACAAAGTGGCCTCATCGACTTTAATGAATTCTTGATCCCAAGTCTTGATTTGACTTTAACTCTAGATAACTAAATGTGATCATCAATCGATTGAATGTATGAGTGATTTTCGTTTGTATTGGGTGATTAGAATGGTGGAAATTGATCTCTACAATATAATGGCTTCGTTGTGGAGCTAACTCATGTGTCTAGAGGTTGTATGTGCAAAACATCAATTTGATTGTTGAATTGGTTTGTATATATGCATGGTGGAGTAACTCTATAGGAAGAAAGCACAGTTATACAGTTCAATCATGGAATGGGGAGTATGGAATGGAATAATTGATTTGTAAATTGATTTGTGGAGTTGGCACGTAGGGAAGCAAGCACAAGGGCTTAAAGGTCGATTTTCTGAAGTACGTGGTGAAGAAATATTTTCAGATTTCATTGAAAGGAAGTTAATTGACCATAGGGTCAATCTAGTAGGAAATTGCTACTTGGAGAAGGAGACCTCAACTAGTTAACAAAGAGAAACGATCTCTGGTTTTCAGAGGTTGATTATTATTCAAAGAAGGGTGATTTAAATCTTTGTGTGAAGACAAAATACATTGAATGAGCCATGTCATTCCAAATTTCTGGAAGTGGAGATGTTGCAAAGTGACTTTGAGAATCAAAGTTAGTGGATAATTGATTATATAACTGCTAGGGTAAGGGTTTATGACTATAAGCTTGAGATTAAGATCATGGAGTTGTGAGACATTGTCGTAAACGGAAGCATATGTTCGATTGGAATGGAATAGCAAAAGTTCCTATGAGAATAGTGCAGATTCATGATCAAAAGAGCACAAAATAAAGTGTTGACAAAGTTGCTGCAAAATCATTTGGAAGCATAGGAAAAGAATGTTTGGAATGGGAACTACATAATCTATGTGCGGCATGACAACATTAAATTATTTAAATATTGTAGAAAGAAGATGTGAGCAGAGTATTGATGGCATAAAGTGCCACTTAGATCAGGACAAAACTGACTGTCACACCTAAAGGGTGCATCACATTATCATATAAATTATAAAACTCAATAAAAAAATCCAATAATGAACAATTTTGGCTTAAAAAAAATAATTTCTCCTAATGCCAACACTGAACAGTTTTTAGAACATCACTTTTCCATAACACAAATAAGTGGAGTCGTGAATCATCTGTTTACCAAAAAATCATTTCTCAAATAGACAATGTTGCCAATAAGAGGGCGATCTTTTTTTATGTAGTTGATAGTTTACAGTGGACTAAAAGAAGTACTACTTATTTGCACTATGTTATGGTTCAGCTCCACTCCTTTCATGATCAAAGCTGCCTTTTGTTTTTTGGATATCCTATATTTCAATCACTTTCTTTGCTTCTATTGTACATGATAGAATATGTTGCAACAGAATAAGAAACACAAAAACAAAGTAACCACAGATACAGCTAAACTGAACTGAATTAAATTGGTTGAACATGACAGCTAATGCTGATGATGCTCCCATTCTGTATAATGATAAAACCCTATGTGCGGAATGATTACCATTGGTGAGTGTACAAAAAATTTTAAGTTAAGAAAATCTATAAGCCACAATGCAGACACCTTGCAACTACTTAAACCCACTAAAATTTTGATAATGAGCTATAATGTTTCTTCTCATATAGTTTTTAAGAAATGATAACTCACAGTAAATATAATCTGAAACATTTTTATTTTGTAACGTAGGACGTGGAACAACACAATGTAACGTGGGAGAAATGACTTATGTGCAATGTTGCTGAAGAGTACTTGGACGTGGAAGAACACACCCTAAACAACTTTCTTCCTTACCAATGTTCACCACAAATGTTCACCATGTCCACTCCTCCAATTTCCTACGCTCTGGCATTTGGAAGCCTCCCATCCCTTCATCTGCCAATCATATAAAGTTAAGTGTTCATAGATTTGGATAAAAGAAAAGCTGATAGGCATCATTTTGAAGCTAAATTGTTAGTAGAATGATGATTAAGGCATTGTGATGACCACTTAGAATGTTATTGTCATAAATTAATTTTAAAGGCTTAGTATAATAACTGTGACATAATTATAGGATTGGGTGTTGGGTTCTAATTGAAGCCTAATGGAAGTTGAGAAATTTGAATATTAAGGGACAGAGAAATATATGGACTTGTTTCTACATAGTTGTCTATGAGATGGATGTCCTATAAATTAAGAGAGCTTAAAAAAAACGAAGAATACTTCAAAAATACCTAAAGTGATTCATATTTTACCCTCCATAAATCGAGGTGATTGCTTAGAGGATCCCACACTATTAGCATTATCTGTATGAACCAAGGGATATCAAGAATGAAAAAATTTCCCAAAGGGATAGAAGCTTGGTGGATCCATTGAACTCTAAAATGAAAAAAAAAAACCCGAAAGAAAACCATAGTAGCCATAGAAGGAGATACAAATTGTAGCCATAGATATATAAAGCATGTAAGGGAATGAATACTACTGAAAACAACCAAGAAACAACTACAAAAAAGAAATAAAAACAATAACAAATAGTGTCTTACCTACAAATATAAGCACTGCGATGAGGTGTACCGATTGACCCCACGAATGATACATCTGCTGATAATCCTGTGCCCTGAAGGTAAAAATATGTGTCCCGCTCACACAGCTCAATGTCATCATTTCGAGATCAATGTGAGAGAAGATCCAACGTATCAAGTCTACGCATGACAACGCAGGATACCTGCATGCAATCCGATACAAGATGGACTTATGAATGTTCACATAGACTTGGTGGTATTCGAGATATTCCCCAAATGTGCTTGAGAATTCATCATTGACCTCTTGCCATTTCATCTTGATTTCTTTGTCTACAATCATCTTGGTGTCTTCATAAATCGGCAAACTTGTAGACACTCGCTCAACTACTAGTCTAGTTGCGCTTTTGTCAGTGTCCTTCGATCCTGCTCTCTTGGAGCCCATTGATTCGTAACCACTGAGAGATGGATGAACATCGGCTATATCTGGAGACATGGTGACATGCATGGCAAGAAATATGTCAAGTAAAAAAAAAGAAAACTTGAGGGATGAAATGCTACCTACCTAGGGACTGATTGGAAAGGATTCCACAATTTTCATTGGGAGGCCGGGAGACTGACTATTAGAACTGTGCAAAAGGAAGTCCAAGTTGTCAAGAGGTCATTTGACTATAGGAATTGTACAATGTGCAATCCAGACTAGCCTGCACGGTGCTGAGATTGCGCAATGCATAATCTCAACTAGCAAGTGTCGCAGGCCCAGGGACTGCATTGTGCAATTTTCTGGGCCAGCAGTCACTGCCTCTCAGAATTGCACAAGGAAAGACTAGAGGGTAGTCACTATCCATAATTACGCTTTTTTTTGGGAGGAAGGCAAAGCCTTCCCTCTCAGAATTGTGCAATGTTGTCTTGATGAGGTAGAGTCTGGGCCTAGGTTGCCCAGACCCGCTGACGGGCAACTGAAAGCAAATGAAGATGTGAATGCAAGGGGATACTGAGTGTAAGGAGAGTTGAATGATCATGCATGTAAACAGTGAATGCAATATTCAGAAAATGGAACAACATGCATGTGTGTGAGACGAGTCGCCAAATCAGTGACCGTTCATGCAAAATAGTTTCATGGATGCAACAACAGTGAGATGCTAACAAAAACTGAAATGGTGCTTGTAAAATCTAATATGCATGCAAACGACAACAAGCATTCAAAAAATCAAGCAGACAACACTCACACAAGCCAAAACAAAAAAAATGACAAAAATGTTGCAAAAGACAAGTTAAGCAGACTTACCCGAAAATAGATGAGATGGATGTGTCCAAGACTCCTAGATATATTATGGGATGTCAAAGCTCCATGATCAATGTGAATAATAAGCTCCAAAACATCGAATAAATAAGTTTGGGGCTCATGATGCGCATGCCATGAATCTAGGAAAAAGTGACACTTGGAGGAAAGTTTCTAAAACAATATTTGCATGTAACCTCCAAATTCTAAAAATAGACCTGTAAAATCTAGGGATGCTTTTTACATGTTTCTTTTTGCTCTTTTGGAAAAAGGCAACCCATGCATGCAAGTCAAGTTTGCCCAGTCTCGGGTGGAACCAGTCAACCTGAAGGCATATGCAATAGGCTGCTTGACTAAGGGGAAATTTTGCGCAGTTTCTAGGAGGAAGCTGGGTTGGCTTCTCAGAGGGATTGCACAATTTATGGGAGGAGTAGTGGACTGCTGAACATAATTGTGCAATTTTTGGGCTAAGTAGCACTACTGGGCTAGATTGCACAGTTTTCAATGGGAAGCTTATCTGACAGGATTGCGCAGTTTCTGATCCCAGCTAGTTGTGAGTAAGATTTAGGAAATTTCTGGAGGGAAGGCTGGTTCCCCTCCAGAATTGCACAATTTCTTGAGGGATTTGATCAGCCATCAGCTAGACCAAGTCCGGAGTACAGCCTGTGGGGGGAGTGAAGCAAGCTATCATGCACAGGCTGGAAAGCTGCTAGAAAACCACTGAAGCTCATGTACTTGATAGTGAAAGATATGTTACTAAGTACGGGTAGGGAGGCACTGAAACAAAGCTAAGAAAAAATTTTGGAGGGTGGTTGTGGCTGCTACAACACTTGTCAACACACTGGTATAACTCCAACACTCTGAGTGGACCTTGTTCGTGAAAATCAAGTCTAACACCTCTAGAAGTATTGTTCAGTTCTCTGCTAGTCTTGGTTTCCACAATTTCTTGATTGTAAGATGTAGCATTTGTAAAGCCCTTGGTTGATCAACACACATTCCAAGTCAATTCAACACATTTGTTTCGATTGGGGACGAGGGGTATATTGGTGCACAAGCAGTATAGTCATCCGAGTTTTAGTTTCATCTCTGGTGTTACTCTGCTACTAGTTGGCCTGAATAGTACCCCGATGGAGTCATGTTAGAACGTAAGCATCACTCCGCCACCAGTGAGCTTGGTCAGTACCTCAGCGGAGTTACTTGCATCACCTCTTTGCGCAGGAATAATTTCTCTTCTTTTGCCTTATTCATTTTTCATTTTTAACTTTTTCTTTTTTTCATTTTTCATTTTCATAACTGTGCATAACACCTATTCATTTCAGAGGCGGAAGAGGGATCTCGACTTATTGAGAGAAGAAGAGGTTGTTCCTTCAAGGAAGCACTTTATATATACCTATGATGTGCTTGTTAAGGTTTTCCCCCTCACCTTACTCTACTTGACTAAGCTGACGAGGATTAACCCAAAACGACCGACTAGAGTATGTGAAACTAGTTAGTGTGCAAGCATTGTGTTTCACTAAGGTTCATTTCGAGCAATATGTATTTTTCATCAATGTATCACGAACTGGAGATAACAAGTTCTTCATACAAAGGCAAGACAACAGATAACCAAGTATTGATAACTGCACTATTCATTTTAGAGGCGAAAGGGGGATCTCGACTTATTGAGAGAAGAAGAGGTTGTTCCTTCAAGGAAGCACTTTATATATACCTATGATGTGCTTGTTAAGATTTCCCCCTCACCTTACTCTAATTGACTGAGCTAATGAGGATTAACCCAAAACTACCGACTAGAGTATGTGAAACTAGTTAGTGTGCAAGCATTGTGTTTCACCAAGGTTCATTTCGAGCAATATGTATTTTTCGTCGATGTATCATGGACTAAAGATAACAAGTTCTTCATACAAAGGCAAGATGACAGATAACCAAGTATTGATAACTGCACAAGTCCTACTTTACACAGCCTTTTTCAAGATTCACGCACGGTCTCATGCAAAACTAACCTACGAATGTAACAAGCAAACAAACATAAAACAAAGCGGAAGCAAAAGTAAATGCGAAATAAAAGGAAGTAAGCAACATGCATGCAAGAAAACAAACATGCAAAGTAAGAAGCAAACACACATGCAAGAAAGCAAACCAAAAGCAAACACTATTCCTACTCTTGAGTTAACGGTGCATGGGCCTGATCACATGAAGTGATACTTCCAATGCAGCCATTGACACATTGGTCGACCCATGGTGGTGAAGGCATGGTTCGCGAACAACACAGCTGTGTGAACTAGAAAACATGAAAGATATAACAATGAAGACAAGCACACTCCAAGCTTAAATGTGTCCACAGAAAAGTGAGTGTAAGTACATGACATGCAGTCCGTGGACTTATCACGGTTGTGTGCGACACTACGTGCAGTTGTTAAGCATAGACATACTCTTGACTATGACATGCAAGAAAACAAAAGAAACAAAGACAACTTGCGTTGTGAATGTGTGCTTTCTATGTAAGATTCTTCCGATGCATAAATGATTGGATCGTGTAGTTCAATTGGAGGGAGTAAGATATGTGTGTGAAGCTGATCTTCAATGCATACAGATGAGTGATGAGGAGCCTCGGGTGTTTCAAAAATTTCTTGATCGGAAGTGAAACCAACCTCAAGACAGTGAGGACCTGGCATAACCATCAACTTGGGTTGAAGTGCCTCGACAGTCTATGGGGTTTTGACTTCGTCGACTGCTAGATAATCATAAACGAGTGGCTTCGAAAAATCACTGCGATAGAATCATCATCGTGATTGAATACGGGAGTAAATAGATCACGACAACTATGATCAGCAAAATCAATGATTTCATTGGCATCCTCATGATCTGATGAATCAAACAGAGGGGTAGATGTGAAGCGAAAAAAAATCACCCTCTATGTTTCCTAAAAAAGAAGATGAAAAGTCAAGTGGATTTTCAATGAATAATTTGTCCTCTCCATTGTCAAACGATGGGCTGACATCAGGTGTGTTCTGCAAATGATCAACAATGGGTGCATCCATAGGTGGAGGTACACACGCAAAATCATGGATGACACAATCAACAAAGATATCAAGAAAGAATGGAGGAGGCTCAGACAGAAGGGAGTCATCCTTCGACGAGGATTCATGCTTCATGAATGACAACGCATGTTGGTTGTGCAACACCTACTTCGTTGATGGCTTGATCCTTGTTCACAACAAGTTAGAGTTTGGAACAAAAGAACACAAGATAGTGTCATCTGAAGGATCATCCAAGTACGAAGACGGAGGTTGAGGTACAAAATACATGAGAGAACCCAATGGATTGACAACCAATCTTGCGCGAAAATCGAAAGGAGCAATGTTGGGAGGATGTGATGGTTGAACAAATGTGTGTGCATGTTCTCCTGCATCACCCTATGATGGTGGAGCTTATTGATGAGGGGATGACAGATAGTCACTTGTGACAGCGACCGTGCCCCTCTGTGATAACGCAACTCCATCAACGAACTATGTTGAGCGGGCTTTGATCTCATACTTCTTCTTAGGATGGACTAATTTGTTAAGACAGTATTCAAATCTATCCCAAAGATATGGAAATTTTATCTAGCTTTTTAGAGCTTCAAAATGCAAATCAAGGAAGCGCTACCAAAAATCCAAAGGAGATTCATGCGAGGCCTTCTATTGTTGCAATATTCTTTTGTCAAGAGGTTCTGGATCAAAATTATGGAAACTAGAATAAATGAGATCACAAAACTACTCAAGTGAGTGCATGATGCCAGGGGGCAGACTATAACACCACCATTGTGGGGATTCACGAAGTTTGTATGCGAGCAGTAGGCTGGTCTCTTCATTAGAACATTCATCTACCTTGTAAAGCACAGCAAATAAGCCTTGTAAGAACATAGGCTAGGCCACTTCGCCTTCTACATCATATGTGAATTCAGAAAAGAGATAAAAAAATCCCTCGTGATTTCAAGAGGTTCAGCATGTGAAAAACATCGCGAAGGGGTGAGTATAACAGAATCCATGATAGATGTGCAAAGCTTCAAAACAGGATGGGAGGACACAACTCGTCATCTAGCCATCCTTCTAGTTCCAGAAATGTTGATAGTGATGGACCCACCAACATGTCAAGGGATCTCCCTGGTAAGAGGTCCCAACTAGACCTCAGACCATTTGGTGTAGGAGTCCCAGCAGTGGGTCGTACAGTATCACCTTGACCGCACTTTCCCGTAGAGGAAAGTAAGATGTCCCTGTTGGTAGCAAGGGTGTGACATATGTAGTAAGTAAAGGAAGGTGCATGAGCGGTTCTAACACACAGAGGGTGAGGTGAGTGCACCGCTTGGAAACCTGTGAAAGCACGGATTTAAGAAGGGAACACAAGAGCAAAAATGCATCACAAACTAGAAGGAAAGTAAGCTAGCAATCCAAAGTGATTGTTAAACCAACATCACATTTCAGTAAGATTCATACATACATATATAGAAAGAGTATATACACACATGTATAAGCAAACAAATAAATATATCATTTAGAGTAAACAATATAGCTGAAATACAATACGACATATGCATGAAACATGTTGGCTCTATTATATTAAGAAGTGAGAGTTGCAGTCATACAATACAACCATGACAAATCACTAGTTCTAATAGTGAAACGTTACAGTCACTGCCACCTACTCTACCAAAGAGATATACTAGCTCTGCATAGTGGAGAAGCCAAAGCTCATTACAATACTCTCCAAGCTTTCTCTAAGATACTCCTATCAGAAGCTTGACTGACCAAAAGCCTCTACAATGAGTTATGAGGGACTATATATAGCAAAGGGTGTGGTGGCCCTTGACATTCCCATTTGTGATTATTCATCTACCCTCATGACTCTTCATCTACTCTATGACTGTGGCATCGAGCTATCGAAACTTGAACTTCCACTTCACAAGATGTTACATACAATCTGCACATGTACCCATGTGACACAAAATAGGCTTGAGAAAGCCATGCAAGACATCACTATGGCTTGGATAGTTGTGGGAAGACCACCTATTCGACATCCTCTCAGTGGTCAACAGTAGTGAACTGATGGCAAGCTCAGTATTCCGTGACCGTGTTCATGTACTCTATGGTGACATATTTCTAGAAACGAACTCTTGCCTCTATATCATCTGGGTACACTGCTCTAGCTCCTCTGTACAACTCATCTAATAACATGTGCATCATTTTCTTGAGTGCAGCTAGACCAGCAACACACTGATGTATGGTGTGTCCACTGATCACCAAGTCTGTGTTGGTGGCTATGCACATCAACTCATCAAATTACAAGTCGAGCTCCAGTTGGACTTGTTCCTTTGTCTTTGCCTCGGTCAGTGTCTCAATAGATGGGACCACATGTAAGTGCACAAAAACATCCATACTCTTGAATACCCATGCACTAGAAGCCTGCAAATTAGTGATGAGCTACGAGAGATCTTCATACTTCCGGATCTCACTCTCAATGTGTGCCTTCAGCTCAACTACTCTGGGCTTCATCATCTTGGGCAAGTGTAATGGGGCTCCCTTGTATCTCATTGTCCATGTCTACATGTAATCAACAGTAGTACGCACATTTGACAAGATATGTTCTCTCCTTACACATCGTTTTTGTCAATCTTATAGATGGAGAACTGCCTTATGCATGGTACAAAACTTGGAATACAACGCCTGCATGACTGTCTCAAGGGACAACACTTCATCTAGTATTACCTCCTTCAACTCTACTTAGGCAGATGTTGTAACCAGTTCTCCTCCTTGCTTGGCCGTCTATAACTCCTTTGCCATTTGCTCATTATTAGCTATCAAGAATCGAACACTCAAGCTAGTGGCTTCGACATATGCTCTAGTAGCATAAGCCAATGTTGTTGGATGCTTGTGCATGTCAGACATGATCACTTGTTCCTCAAACTGCACAAGAGATGTGTTGTCATCCATAGTAGACACTATGTGATATTGAACAACTCTATGCTACGACTCGTCGAATGATATGTTGTGTATCTCTCCTTCCAAATTGTCTCCAAGGCTCTCGGTGTCTCCTTGGTTTCTTGGGACTTGCTCCGCTTCTAGATCCACTGAAGCTGGTGGCTCGAACTCTCGGTGTTAAAGCATGAGGTCAATGTCTTGCTCTAACTCTTGCTTCTCCATATATGTAACCATTTACTCATGTGCTTGTTTAATCTCTTGAGGACCATTCACCCTATCTTCTTCTGTAGTTACTCCTTCAACCCATGCAATTCCCTCACTGTCTCCTCCACCCTCTATTTTTCTCTCTGCCTTTGCACATTCCTCCTCTCGTACTCTTTCCATTTCAACTCTATTGCTAAAGCTACTTTCTGCACAAGGGGGTCTACTATGAACTTGCAGGTTTTTTCTGCCAACGCGCTGTCAACAATCTTCCTCTTTCCTTTGTTACATGCCGGTATGTTTACCTCTGTTTTTGCTTCTCTCTTGGATGTTGCTTCATGCTGCTTCACTAACCATTCCATAGTGACGCCGACTGAATCATTAGGCCTGGAGAAGATGTAACAATATCTCCATGGGCTTTCCTCCACCCAATGACATGCCCCGTGGATCCACTGAAACTCTATGCTCGTATAGTCATCTTTCACAATACAATGCGGGTCATACGGATTGTAGCTTTGGATGTCGAAAGGATATTTCTTGATATCCTCTATTTTGACATCCACATGCTTGAGGTTTCGTATACAACCCAATCCACAATGGAAGCGTTTTCCAAGGTTCCTTCTTCTTCTGGTGCAGCCTAGCTAATAAATCCTGCCGAGATGCGGTAGGATACTTCTTACATGATGAGATTGTCCATGGAAAACTTCAGCAAAACACACGGAGGCTTCTCCACGCTATACATCCGTATGAAGGTGTCAGACAATGAGGCATACCAATATGCTATATCGATCAGTGCCTCAATTTTTCCTTCGACATGCAAGGTAGATCCTACTCAAATATCATCTTATACTCCAAGGTGAAAAAATGATCTGACATTTGTGTGATAACTCCTCTGAAGTTGCATTCGGAAAATAGTTTACAATAAGTATTGACAGACGTTTCCACTAATGTCCATGCCCACTACATGCCCAGGAACTCCATATGGGCACAGATTGCATCCAAGATGTAGGTGGACATGTAGATTTCTCCTTATTGATGTTTGGGCAGTTGCTAAGCTCTTGTGACTTATTCCTTTAGCCTGTGAGGAAACATGTCAGGCCAGTTGGTCCAACGTGATCACCCAACTATGCGAGAAGGTATCCCTGATCTCTTGGCCATACAAGTGACATGCAAAGATGACCAGGTATTGATACGACTTCTGCAGTATCTTCGTCTTGTAAATCTAGTTGGGTGTCATCCTGAACTTGGTCAGCTCCTTTACCTAGTTCTTCAAGATATCCCTAGAATTGGCATTGCTGTTGGATATCCTGAAGGGCATTTCCATGGTAATCACTAGCTTCAAAAAATGATACATCTATTGATAATCCTGTGCCCTAAAGGTAGCAATATTCATCCCACTGACACTTCTCATTGTCATCGTCTTGGCATCGATGTGTAAGACAATCCAATGTATCATGTTCGCGCATGGGAATGCGGGATACCTGCATGTAATCCGGTACAAGTCCGACTTGTCAATGTTCACATAGACTTGGTGGTATTCGAGATATTCCCCAAATGTGCCCGAGAATGCATCATTGACCTCTTGCCATTTCAGTTTGATGTATTTGTCTACAATCATCTTGGTGTCTTCATAAATCAGCACACTTGTAGAAACTCGCTCAACTATTGCTCGAGTTGTGCTACCATCGGTGTCCTTTGATCCTAAACTGCTGAGAGATGAATGAACATATGCTATATCTAGGGACATGGCTACATACATGGTAGGAAATCTATCAGCTAAAAACAAAGAAAACTTGAGGGATGACATGCTCTACATACCTGGGGGTTGACTGGCAAGGATTGTGTAATTTTCATTGGGAGGTCATTAGACTGACTGTTGGAGCTGCGAAAAAGGCAGACCAGACATTTGGGACGATAGGTGACTACTGGAATTGCATAATGCGCAACCGAGATAGACCTTTTAGGTGATGAGATTGCATAATGCGCAATTTCAGCTGGTAAGTGTTGCAGGCCCAGTGATTGCATTGCGCAATTTTTTGGGCCAATAGTCACTGCCTCTCAGAAATGCACAAGGTAAGACTGGAGGGCAGTCACTGGCCAGAATTGCACAATGTCGTCTTGGTGAGAAAGAGTTCAGGCCATGGTTGCCTAGACCCACCGACAGGAAACTGAAAGCAAATGAAGATGTGAATGCATGGTGATACTAAGTTTAAGCAGAGGTGAATGATCAAGCATGCAAAGAGTGAATGCAAGATTCTGAAAACGGAACAACATGCATGTGTGTGAGACGAGTCACCAAATTAACGATCGTTTGCGCAAAATAGTGTCATGAATGCGATAACAATGAGATACTAATGAAAACTAAAATGGTGCTTGTACAATCTAATATGCATGCAAATGACAGCAAGTGTTCAAATAAATCAAGCAGACAACACTCACACAAGCCAAAACACAAAAAGCGACAGAAATATTGCAAAAGACAAGTTAAGCGAACTTACCTAGAAATAGTTGAGTTGGATTTGTTGAAGACTCATGGATGTGTTGTGGGATGTCATAGCTCCATGATCAATTTTAAGAATGAGCTCTAAAACATCGAATAAATAAGTTTGAGGCTCATGACATGCATGCCAAAAATCTAGAAAAAAGAAACACTTGGAGGAAAGTTTCTAAAACGATCTTTGCATGTAACCTCCAGCTGCTAAAAATAGCTCCCTAAAATCTAGGGATTCTTTTTTCATGTTGCTTTTTTTATTTCGAGAAAAAGAATCCCATCCATGCAAATCAAGTTTTCTCAGTGTCGGGTGGAACCGGTCAACCTAAAGGCACATGCAACAGCCTGCTTGATTGAGGGGAAATTGTGCGTAGTTTCTGGGAGGAAGTTGGGTTGCCTGCCGAGAGGGATTATGCAATTTCTAGGAGGAGCAGCTGACTACTACCTAGAATTGTGCAATTTCTGGGCTGAACAACACTGTTGGGCCATATTGCGTAGTTTTCACTAGGAAGCTTGTCTGACAGGATTGCCCAGTTTCTGAGCCCAGCTGGCTACCAGTTAGATTTGTACAATTTCTCGAGGGAAGGCTAGTGCTCCTCTAGAATTGCGCAATTTCTTAAGGGAGCTTCATAGCCAGTAGCTGGACTAAGTTCGAAGTAGCAGCCTATGGGAGGAGTGAAGCAAGCTATCATGCACAGCTGCTAGAAAACCACTGAACCTCATGTACTTAACATTGCAAGACATGCTACTAAGGATGGTTTGTAGGGAGGCTCTGAAATGAAGCTAAGGAAAAAATTTGGAGAGTGGTTGTAGTTGCTACAACACTTGGTGACACACTGGTAGAACTCCAACTCTTTGAATGAACCTTTTTCATGAAATGCAAGTCTAACACCTCCAAAAGTATTGTTTAGTTCTCTACTCGTCTTGGTTTCCACACTTGCTTGATTGTAAGATGTAGCATCTGCCAAGCCCTTGGTCGGTCGACACACATTCCAAGCCAAGTCAACACAATTATTTCGATTGGGATGAGGGGTATATTGGTGAAAAAGTAGTATAGTTGTCAGACTTTTAGTTTCATCTCTAGTGTTGCTTCACTGCCAACAGGCCTCGATAGTACCCCAGCTGAGTCACGCATGATCCAAATTTAAACAAGAATGCAACAAATTACAGAGATAACCATAAATAGAGAAATTCAGTGGAAATAATACTTCATTTCATTAATGTAAAATATTGAAGTATGCTTACAAATAGAAATGGAAATAAACCAGCTAGGGCGATGGTAACTTATCTTTGAGAAGAAATGTGGTGGCTACATGCCTCTGAAATGTGTTACAATGAGGCTCAAAGGCCTATTTATTGTTGAGAAACAATGGAAAACCCTAAACATCCAAAAACCTAACCTTAGAAGATGAAATGCAAAATTGTGGGCCCCGTTTGGGTAAATTGGTACATCAACTTCCCGGAGTCATAACTTTGGCATACGATCTCCACTTGATGCGCACAATATCTCATTAGAAATATTTATCTAGGAACTATAACTTTTGGAAGAGAAACATTGGCCCATGGACCAAGGTTGCTCCCAATTTTCTCAAAAAACGTCGTTTAGGGCCTCAAAACGGCTCTGGAAGTTTAGGACCCGAAAAACTGCTAAAAATAGTAAATTATGCTACAATTAAGGAAACTAAAAAGCTGAAAGAAACAATGGTGGGGGTCCAAGTGGACTTGGTAGGTGGCCACCAATATCCACCTGGATCATTCTCCCCCCTTAGGAAGTAATGGTCCCCATTTCGTTGAGTTCCTCCCTGAGATGAGGAAGCTTCTACTGAGCTGGGTCCCTGATGAGATTTTTTGTAATCTCTGATGTGTCCAATAATGGTTGGAAGCATGGTCGAGGGTGTTCCACATTGAACACTCGGTGCATGTGAAGGAATGGAAGAATGTTGTGCTCCAAAGCATTATTTCCCACATCCTTGGTAATGATGTAAGGACCATGCCAGATGGTCTGAGCTTCTGATCTTCTGCAGATGTAACCAAACTTTGTCTTCCATCTGAAACTTGTGTGGTACCCCTATAGGTGAGGATAAGTTTTTCCTGTGTTCTTTCATGACCATATCCCTCTGTTGATGTTTTTGCGTGGAGGAACCCTTCACGGGGGTCATGGATGTGACGACAATCTTCCCCTTACTTTGGGATTGAACCAGACAGAAAATGAATTTCCCAGTCTAGGAGATGAGCTTGCTGCCTTTCTTAGTAGTGATAAAAGAGGTGGTGGTAGGTCGGGCTACCTCCGGTATCCTGTATAATGAGTTACCCAAAGTAATAATAACAGTACGAGGCCTTTACTCATACACAACATGTCGCCTTCACAAGTATGGCTGGCCTAATAGTACATCACAAACATCCAGAGGTGCAACATCACAAAATACCTCATATGTGAAGGGTTTGATGTTGTAAGGAAGGTGACACTACTGGCGAACATGGAGACCTTGTCCTTGGTGAAGCCACCTGATACTGTACGGCTGCAGATATGGTGTAGTCGGTAGGCCCAACCGCTTCATGACCTCTGCTGAAATGAGGTTCTTTTCGCTCCCTTTGTCAACAATGAATTGTAGCAGAGAACCCTTCACCCACATCTGTGAGTGGAAAAGGCATTCCCCCTCCTCTGGATCTTCGAGCTCATACTTCTGGATATTGGCCATGGAAATAGTGGTGCTGGGCTCTGCGTCAATGATCTCCTTCCCTTTTCCATTCCCCCTGTCAAGTTCTAACTCAGGTTCGGAACATGCATCTGATTCGGAAGCCTTCAACTCGGCCACCAATGACTGCTTGGTCTGATACTCACTTGTGTTGTGAGTGGGGCTCTTATGGAACTCACACCACTTTCCTATGCCCTTCTTTGACTTCGTGGTTTTGTTCTTTTCTTGTGGCTTCGACGGGTTGTCTTGGGTTTCCCTGTCTTAGCTTTGTCCTTGGTTCTACGATTCGGGGAAGCCTTTCCCTTGCTTCAGATTTGCAGATCCAAAGTCTCGCTTTTTTTGTTTGAACTTCTGCTCAATTTTCATAGTGTATCAGTACGTCGTGTCGAGCGAGGAGATGTTTAGGAACTCCATCTCTTCCTATATGTATCTGTGTAGGCAGTCGCGGTATTTGAGTATCAAATGTAGCTCAGACTCCTTAATACCCAACTGTGTGTGAAGGGTATGAAAAATGTTTGTGAACTCTGGCACATCTTGGTCCCTTCCCTGTCGCAGCATAGTCCACTTTATGTATTTGTCCTCGTAGCTTTTGATAGGGTAATATTGCTCCTTAATAGCATCCCAGAATGAATTCTAAGTGGGTGCGGATGAAAATAGTGAGCCTATACTTTCATCCTTCTGCTCACAGTAGGTTTCCCACTAGTCCTTGATGTGGGGGGCTGCTTTGAGAAGAGCGAAAATAATCTTCTCTCGAATGGAAAAATCATGAACAGAAAAATAACCCTCTAGTAGATTTAACCATTTATCTACGGCATCTGCATCTATCTAACCATCGAATATGGGGATTTCAAAATTAACTTGTACCTTAAAGGGTGTGGCATTTCCAGAGTATTTGTTCGAAGCCGATGCGTCACCTCTAGATAGCTGCTGAAAGAGCTGGACAAAGATGTCCATCATCGCGCTCCTTTGTCGCTTGAGGGCTTCTTCGAGCAAGATTTTGATAGGATCTCATGCCCCCTTGTCTTTCGTTTCATCCGCCATGGGAGGCCATCAAGATTTGCGAGGCTAGTCTTGCAAAGGTTCGACCAATTCAAGCCCTAACTCCTTATATCCCAACCTCGTTGGGGACATGTAAAGAAAAACAGAGAAAGAGCAGGCCACTCTGATACCACTGATCTGGATTTAAACAGGAACACAACAAATTACATAGATAACCATCAATATAGAAATGCAACAGAAATAATATTTCATTTCATTAATGTAAAATACTAAAATATGCTTACAAACAGAAATGGAAATAAACCAACTAGGGTGATGGTAGCTTATCTCTGACAAGAGATGTGGTGGCTACATGCCTCTGAACTATGTTACAATGAGGCTTGAAGGCCTATTTATTGTTGAGAAACAATGGAAAACCCTAAACATCCAAAAACCTAACCCTAGAAGATGAAACACCAAATTGTGGGCCCCGTTTGGGTAAATTGGTACATCAACTTCCCGGGGTCGTATCTTTGGCATAATATCTCCGTTTGATGCACACAATATCTTGTTAGAAAGATCTATCCAATAACTATAACTCTAGGAAGAGAAACATCATACCATGGACCCATGTTGCTCCCTGTTTTCCAAAAAACGTCATTTAGGGCCTCAAAACGGCTCCGAAAGTTCAGGACACAAGAAACTGCTAAAATTAGTAAACTATGCTACAATTAAGGAAACTAAAAATCTGAAAGAAACAATGGTGGGGGTCCAAGTGGACTTGGCGGGTAGCCACCAATATCCACCTAGATCAACCTAGGAACACAAGCATCACTCCACTGTCAGCGAGTCTGGTCAGTACCCCAGCGGAGTTACTTGCATCACCTCTTTGCACAGGAAGATTTTCTCTTCTTCCACCTTATTCATTTTTAAAATTTTTTACTTTTTCATTTTTTAAATTTTTTGCTTTTTCATTTTTTCATTTTTCATTTTCATAACTATGCATAGCACTTATTCATTTTAGAGGTGGAAGAGGGATCCCGACTTATTGAGAGCAGAAGAGGTTGTTCCTTTAGAGAAGTAGTTTATATATACCTTTGATATGCTTGTTAAGGTTTTCACCCTCACCTTACTCTACTTGACTGGGCTGACAAGGATTAACCCAAAACAACCATTAACAGATTTTAGAGGTCTAAAGTGGGCCTCCTAAGAAAAATGTACAACCAAAATAAACCTTATAAGAACCAATAGGATTCAAGATGATGATGTCAACCATGGGGGATGATTCACCATTTTTGGAGTAAAAAAGTACAAAGATTAAAAAATAATAAAATAATAAAAATACTTTTTCAACTCGTATTTTCAACTTATCTCCCTGAGTTTTTACTCAAATTTTGATTGGGAGTACTTGTTGGATGAAAAATTTAATTCTTCATCCAAGGAGTACCCATGTTGCATACTTTCGATGGACCCTACAACATGAAAAATGAGAAATACATGAGTCAATCAAAAGTATGCAACATGGCTACTCCTTGGATGAGGAATCGAATTCTACATCCAACGAGTGCTTATGCTTGAAATTTGAGTAAATCAATATGGAGATAAGTTGAAAATACGAGTTGAAAAAATAATTTTGTCTTTTTTCCCTCTAAAATTTGATGGTGTAATCTAATCTTATTTTATCATTTCCACTATTATTTTATAATTTGGTTATGAGGCCCACTTTAGACCTCGGATATCCCCTAATGCGTCTAGAGTATGTGACACTAGTTAGCACACAAGCATTGCGTTTCACCAAGGTTCACTTCGAACAATACGTATTTTCCATTGACGTATCATGGACTAAAGATAATAAGTTCTTCATACAAAGGCAACACGACAGATAACCAAGTATTGATAATTGTGCAAGTCCTCTTGTACTTTAACCAACATGTTTCAAGAGTCGTGCACGGTCCCATGTGAAACTAACCCATGAATGTAAAAAGCAAACAAACATAAAACAAAGTGGAAGCAGAAGTAAATGTGAAAGAAAAGTGAGTAAGAAAAAGGAATGCAAGAAAAAAAACATGCAAAGTAAGAAGAAAACACACATGCAAGCAAGCAAACCAAAAGAAAACACTACTCCCACTCCTAAGCTAATGGTGCATGGGCCTTATCACATGAATTGATGCTTCCAATGCAGCCTCCGATGCATTGGTCGACCCATTTGGTGAAGGCGTGGTTCGCGAACAACAGAGCTGTGCAAACCAGCGAACATGAAAGATATGACAATGAAGACAAACACACTCGAAGATTAAATATATCCACAGAACGAAAGTGAGTGCAAGTACATGACATGTAGTCTGTGGACTTATCATGGTGCTCTGCAACACTATGTGCAGCTGTTAACCATACACATACTCTTGACTATGACATGCAAGCAAATGAAAGAAACAAAGACAAATTGCGTCGTGCACGTGTGCTTGCTATGTAAGATTCCTCCAAAGCATGAGAGATGGGATCATGTAGTTTGAGTGGAGGGAGTACGATCTATGTGTGAGGTTGATCTTCAATGCATACAGATGAGTGATTAGGATCCTAGGGTGTTTTAACAATTTCCTGATTGGAAGTGAAACCATCCTCAGGACAACGAGTGTGGTGAAGTAAAATTATAAGTGCAGACACAAACAAATTCCTCTAGCCCGATAATGGGTCTAGCCACAACCGATACATTCTATGGAAGATTTCCTTATGTTAGAATCAATCAAGATGGCCTACCTCTTGGTCTCTTATCCTACTTTATGATGTCCTCGCTTGCTCGCTCCAGCAATCTCTCGCTTCCTTCTTGAAGCTCCTGAAACAATTAAACAACAACAGAACCCAAACATAATAATAGACAAATCGTAATTCAAACTACTTAATGAGTAAGGAAGCATTAAGACATGGATATGTAATATTACAAAACATGTAGGAAATTAATCGATAGTTGCATATATTAATATCAAAGAGAGATTACAACCTATCGTCTTGACGTCGCAGTCTTCCTCTGAAAGAACTGGGTTCCCACACACTTATTCTAGCACTCCATGATGGCTTCAAAAAAAAAAAGTTTAAAGGCTCTTCCCTTTAGCCTTGACTCCAAACCAAACACACTTCTCCCTTACACAACTAGATGGCTACAACTAGTAATAGCTTGCTTGTCTAACCAAAATAGTATACCCACACTCAGCCAACACTCTAACTAGCTTGTGCTTGGGAAGAAGGGAGGTTTATATAGGAAATATGGATGGGAGATGGATCCCATTCTCATGGGAGAAGGACTTATCCCTTGAGGTAGTTCCATCATTATAGGGGAAAGGAGCCCAAACTGTCATCGTCGACCCCATCCGGCCAAACCATTTACCAGACTTCAGTTATGGAGCTTCTAGAGCTGGAAGCTTCAACTCTAATTTTAAAAAGTTTCCATAACAGGATCAGCGTGACTAGAACACAGCTCAGTCGCAAATCAGTGCGGGGGAGACAAATGTCATTACCGTAGGCTTTGTAAACTGGGAAAAACAAAAGTTTCAAGGGAAATGGTGCAAAAGGGAAATGATCTGCTCATGAAGAGGGACATAATGGGAGTTTCTCCATTAAGGCAAAGCATGTGGGGTTCACTGTAAAGGTCCTCAAGGATCAAGGAACGGGGAGTATAGGGACAGTGAAAAAATGTTGTATAACATATGCCCCCTAAAGCGTGAAGGCTGAGCTGGAGTGAGGGATGAAATGATTTATAAATCAGTGTGGGGAACCAGTCTATCATCAGAAAACCTAAAAGCAAGTATTGATACATAAACTAAGATCTCTTTCAAATGATACACGAATCACGGCATGGGTGCAACCATTTAGAGAATGATCATGTAAATAGATCCAGGTATGGGTGTAGCCATCCGTCAAGGGAGATCATAATGAAACTAAGGTATGGCTACATCCATCCAATAATGAGAAGGATCACATATGATAACCCATGCTCTGGTCGTAGACGACCATCTAAAAGAGACATGCATATCATCATAATCATGTCACACCACTTCACAACCTGGACTTTTTGTGATCTGAGTCCAGGGTCTTGCGCTGCAACATGACCCGATCAAAGTACAGATCCTAGCATGCGAATGTATGTGTTAACTTCAAACATGCTATAAAGTCACTTGATTACCAGTAAATGATGTAAATTATTAACAAGCGTGAGACAAAACCACCAAAAATGTCAATGGTCCTCAAGGTACTATCAGCACAATTCATGGAATGTGAATACAGGAACTGAAGTTGAACACCCTTGAAATCATTCGATCGAAAGCCAATGATGTGAACTTGTTGTCGAGTGTGAAAAACTTACCATTAAGGCATGCAAGCTCTAAGTTACTGGAAGGGAGTCTCTTGATCAACTTCCTGGATAATGAGTTGAAGTCGATAGAAAGTGAACGTGATGAAGGAGGACCTTAATGAATCCCACATCATCGATGCGAGACGAGAGGATGAAAAATAATTTTGGATGATACAGAGAATCAAAGGTAAGTGTAACTGTAGAAGGACAACTCTTGAACATATCAACGACACCCATGGGATCAGTGGTCATAATGACGTGTTAGAGATCAAATGGAAAGAAAAAACGAATGGCACAAACCTAGGAAGGTAATGATACAAAGGAAGATGTCCCAACTCGACACAAAGCAAAGAGTGTCGTGTTCAAGAGTAAGCTACCGACACGACCTGATAGATTTCTAAATTTTCCCCCAACCATTTCAGGTGAGTACCCCAATTATTTTTTAATCGCAAGCTTGAAGGGGATAGCATATGCTTACATTGTAAGTTCATCCTTTGGACAAATCCGACCTAGTAAGTTTAACGAGCCCTAGTAAGGAGAAGTTCGTGTTCATCATGGTGACGAATCTGATGTCGTTTAATAGTTTAACGATTCTGACAAAGGTGTAACTCGATATCTTTTTCATGTTTAGAGATTTTGAAACAGACACATAAAAAAAAGTCCATGTGGTCCCTTTTCATACATTTGTGTCTCTCAAACCCAAAAAGGTAGAAAACAATACTTGAGAGAACCACTTAAACATTTCAATAAAGGAGTACCTTCTTCGTAAATAGTGCATCACAGCCTGAAAAAGGGGTAAACTTATACTGGGTGCATGACGTTTCACATCCATTAACGAGTCCGAAACGACAAGGGCTCAACCATCTTTTCACTTTTGAAGGGTCGGAAAAGAGCTGAAAGCATACCCCCATTTTATATTCTCTTTAACGAGTCAAAAAGGGAAAAAAATGCTCGACAATATTTTCATATGAGTTTAATGAGTCGAGAAAAGAGTTGAAATGTGACTCATTGTCATCACCAAAAATCCATCACCTATCGTTGCACAAGTAAGGCAAAGTGTATTATCAAACTCTTGAGGTAAAATAGGTCAAAAATATTTACAAAAGGTGATATTTTCATGAAAAAAATAAATAAAATGGGGAAAAGTAAATATATTTTTACCATTTACCATTTTACCTTTGTAGTGAAGACCTTTTACCCACTTTTGCCCTAGTTTCTGCTGTGGAGATCCAGATATGCCCTTACTAGATGGAGAGGAATTCGATGACGAAGGTAAAAAATCAAAACTTTTTGATTTTGATGTTTTTTAATTGTTTTTGGTATATGCATGCTTATAACATTTCTCTTTTTTATGTAGATGTTGGACCAGAGTGGCCAAATAGGATGTCCCCAATAGCTAGGCATGTCCCCCGTCTTATTGATGTTGTCGCCCCTTATTAGGAAGGGAGCAATAATGAGGAGGAGATCGCAAGGAACCTTGAGGGTTTGACCCATGGTATCTCAGAGTATGCTCTGATAAGAGACATACCCTGATGGTATGAGCTGCACACAGTGGGAGTCTCAAATTGGATCTGTCGACTGCTAAGTCGGGTTGCACGAGTTTTCTCGTGCTACCATGACCACCATGCTGAGTAGTTCCTAGGTCTAGCACCTACATATTTTTTGAGACCTGCATGCCATGGATGTACAAGGCTGGTGAGTCGCCATGTTATTATAGATGCACATATTATTTTTTGGTGTTATGATGTATCAAACATTCTCACATATATATATGTTGTATTTTCCTATCTATTATGGTACAAATGATTTGTCTTATATTTTACATGTTTTGTAAATGTTTATCCAACACGTAATTAGCTAATGCATATGTCAATGTATTCATGCGTCTAGGAATATGATGATATGTAATATAATCAAAATGTCTTTCCAATAGATGGATACAGAGATACATTCATAATATTTGAGGGTTCTTGACAGAATATTTCCCTTTGAGTTGAAGGATGACAAGCTGTGAATCCAAGTTGACAACCAATTCTTTGATGCCCAGAGTGATGGCCTCTGACAATAGTTCAATGATCGCATTGTATTCAACAATGTTGTTGGTTGTACGACCCAGGTAGATACCTTGAAGGTCAATCAACTTATTGTTAGGGTCATAGATAGCCCATGCCATGCATGATAAGTTTTGGGTACTACGAAAAGCACCATCAGTGAAACCAACGTGAGGAATTGCAGACATCTACAAAGCGAGAAAATCATAGTAAACAGGAAAGTTGTTTGAAAACTATCACACAAAACTGTGATGTACGAAAATGAATCACACACTAATGTACATAAGTATCCATGCAAGATTACCCAAGCATAATACTTTTTGAGGTAAAGCCCATTTCGGGGCTTATCGAGAGGATTTCCTTCATAATCAAGAAGCTCATAGGCTTCTTTTTGCAAAACACATTTTACAATATAGGACCCATGCCACATAGGTTCAAGCTTTCCTGCCCCCAACTTGTCCTTAGCTTCATCGTATAGTAGGACCAAATCACCCTCAAAGAAAGCACGAGGGGAGACTAATTGGTCAAAATGGGATTTGACCCATTTCTTTTTTGCTTCGATGACTAAGGCAGCGAGATGGTGAGTCTCGTCTTGTCGTTCTAAATATAAGAGGTGTTCCTCTTGAGGTGATGTTTCAGGGAGGATTTCAACAGCTAGCTTGAGTGAAGGAATCTCACATTCGATTAGCAATGTTGCTTCCAGACCATAGACCAATTGAAAAGGTGTGAAACTAGTTGCATCTTTGGTTGAAGTTTGGTAGGCCTATAGAGTTGAAAAAAGCAGGAGATGCCAATTTGACTTGTGCATCCCAATAGTATGTTGAATCATGGTGACCAAAACCTTGTTCATGGCTTCAACTTGGCCATTGGCCTGAGGGTAATATGGGGTCGAGCCATCATGGTGCAAGCCCAATGTAGATGTTAGTTCTTCCATCATGTAATCTCTGAAATGGGAGCCATGGTCTATGACAATGGCTTGGGGTATGCCAACCTGGAAATAACATGGTTAAAAAGGAATTGAGTCATTGTCTTACCATCTGCAGAATATATAGGCATTGCTTCAGCCCATTTAGTGAAATAATCCACAATGACAATAATATAGCCTTTCCCCTCAACCGAATGAGGGTTACATGTCATATAATCGATGCCCCATTTGGAAAAGGGACCAATGGTAATGACAGGGTGTAGGTGAGCGGGTGTGGCGCACATCTCGCATTGCTAAATTTGGCATTTGTGACACTTATGGATAGCAAGAATGTAGTCTTTGAAGATAGATGGCCAGAAATAACCAACACGAAGGATTTTCTAAGTTGTAGTGTAACTAGACATATGACCACCACATGCCTCGGAATGGAAATCATTGAGAGCTCTTTCATCTTCCTTGATCGTGAGGCATCGGCGAAGAACAAAATTAACACCAACACAATATAAAGTATTGTCAATAATACGGTAGGGTTTGGAATGATGCCGAATCCATCAACTATCATCCTTGGTCAACGCGGACTGGAACATGGAGGTTTGAAGATGCACAATGATATCACCGTACCATGGATCAAGGGTGCTAATCAGGAAAAGGGTCTCATCTGGAAGTTGTTCATCTACACCAGCAGGGAGAGCTTTGGAGGGAAGGGAACAAATCAATTCAGCGAAAACAAGTGACTTCTTAGATTTGGTCGTAGTGAAGATCAAATCGAATTCTTGTAGGATAATGATCCATTTAGAATACTTTCCCCACAACAATTGACGAGTTAGGATATAGGTCATAGTGTTGCATTCAGAAATCACTGTAGTCGTACGTAAAAGGATATAGTGTTGAAAGTGTTGAATAGCCTGAACGATAGCCAAAGCCAACTACTCGACATGTCCATAATGCGTTTCAGTGTTGAGGAGATTCTGACTAAGGTAGCAGATCACACGTTCGCTGCCTTTGTCATCGTCTTAGACCAACACCATAGCAATGGTGCTAGGGGTTGCGGCTAGGTAAAGGAAGTAATCTCAATAATAGTCCGGTGGATGCAATAGAGGAGCATTTATGAGGATGGCCTTAAGATCATCAAAAGATTTTTGGGCCACCTCATCCCACGCAAAGGGTGTTCCTTATTTGAGAAACCGAGTAAATCCTATGGCTAGACTGGCGTAGTCAGGTATAAAATGATGGAGAAAGTTTCCCTTTCCTTGTAGGCTCTGCAGTTGGTGTAGTGAAGATGGAGGGGGTAAATTTACAATGGCCTCGACTTTTAGCAGATCTTGTTGAATATCGTCCTTAGAAACGTTGAAGTCGAGGAGTCGTCCTGATTCCACGTAGAAAACACATTTGTGTGGATTTAACCAAATGTTATAGTGTCTGCAACATAGAAAATTCTACCGAAGATGGTCTGGGTGATCTTGGCGCTTACGAGAATGGGTAGGAAGGTCATCCAAGTAAGGTTGGACAATGTTGTGAATATCATGAAATGCATAGGACATTTCCCATTGAAACGTGGCTCTAACATTTTTTAGGCTGAAAGGGAGCTTCTTGTACATGAAAGTACCCCATGGGAAGATAAAGGTTATCTTTTCTTGGCCAGTCAGTGCGATATTAATCTAGTTATAACCAGAAAAACTGTCCATAAAGGAAAATATATCGCTCCCGGCACATTTATGAATGATTTGATCAATGAAGGGAGTAGGATAGTTATCTTTAGGATAGACATGATTAAGATCTCGATAATCCACGCAAACACAGATCATGCCTTATTTTTTAGTCACCGAGACAATATTGGACACCCAGTGTATAAGGGGGATGGAATAGATGAACCTAGCTTGGAGAAGCCTTTCAACTTCACCCTTAATAGCAGTGGCCTTCCTAGGGTGGATCGGGCGAAGCCGTTGGTGAATGGGCTTCACATGCAAATACATTGGTATTTCATGCACCACAATGCTAAGATCGATGCTAGGAATTTCTTCATAAAACCATGCAAACACATTATGGAATTCCTGAAATAGATGAGTATATGTCTTGATCTCATCCAGAGAACAAGATACCCCAATATTAACGTATTCAATTACATCGAGTTTCATAGAAATGTCGATCGACATCATTTGGGTAATATTACCCAAATTTCCTTCCGACCATACTTCATGAGTAACAGTCGGTGGCGGAAATGGAGAAGAGGACTCTTCGAAAGCGGTAGACATGACTGTCGGGCGAGGCAGGAACGAGGATCGATGATGAGTATCGATCCATGGTGGTTCCTCGAGAGACATGATTTCCATGATACCTTCATCAGTGAGGAAGGTATCGGTTAAGGGATCAGATGATTCCAAAGTGCCAAGCCAGGGGGATTGAGAGTACACATCAAGAGAGGTCTTTGACATATGAGAATCATAGGATGCAGAGTTCGAACCTAAAACAATTTCCCCGTAATTGACTTCGGTGGGACTAAGCAGCATGATCTCGCCCCAAGAATCAACAAGATCTGGTGCAGGTATGACCCAGGGATTAGATTTGATAGAGGCAACATGAGGAGGTGGGAGTGGAAAATTTCCCATTAAGGCAGAATCTTTGAAGAGACATGCCCTCACACTCTCATAGGGAGCACCAAAGTGCTTGACGTATAGAACATTTCCATTTGAGGAAGAAGAGGCAAAGAAAGACTGCTGATCCATAGTGACAATCTTCCCTTGATGGGGAAAACGAATCACGCAAAACAAAGAGGGGGCCACAACATGCATGGCATGAGTCCGACTTCGGCTGAGTAGAAGATTATAATTGAGGTTGGCGTCAACAATATCTACTTCGACTTGCACTGTCTTGCCTCCAGGGTGATGGAAAGGTTAGGTAAGACACTGAAGGTCGTGAATCGTGCCCATCGAAAGCTTCCAAAGTGTTTAGAGACCAGTTCAGTGCATAGGCAACAATAGCCTTCCAACATGTAGTTGACATGATGCAAGTGGAAGCACCTTCATCAATGACAGTGCAGTGGATGGTCTTCTCGTTAATGATTACATGAATAAGAAAGGAAGTCTGATGAGGGAGCCGTGGAACATGGTTCTCTAGATCGAAACATATCAAATTAGAATCGGTAGGATGGATGCCCCCGATAGCTAACAACAAATATTTCTGCTACGATGGGCAGCTTTGGAGTACCTTGAGAGACGACATGGTTGATGGAGCCTGAGCCAAATCTTCAACAATATTGCATTGTTGAGCGGATCAGGCGTTATGATTATACAAGAATTTCCAAAACACACCTTGAGAGGGTGGCTGCATAGCAGAATCAGGGTTAGGGCACTTGATTTGCAGAGGCCAGAACTCGGGGTAGAAGAAGAAGGTACGGCTTCTTCTTCTTTTCCAATTTCCAGAGTTGGAGTTTGATAATCTTTTGATCGGGTAGCCACATTAATGGGCATGCTCGTCATGAACACTTGAGATCCAAAGGAAGAAGATTGGGGTTGGTCTACCATTTGAGTCTGCTGAGATGGAAATGACTCTTTAAGGACATCAGGGGTCCCTTTGAGTAGGCGACTAACTTCGGATCATCATGGACAATCCTTAGTATAGTGATCCTCCTCGCAAATGAGGTAGGGATACTTAGGTTTCCATTGCGAAGATTCGCGAGCAGACGATTTGGGAGGACTCTATTCTAGGGCATCAACTTTAGCTTTTCCTTTGCCTTTCTTTTTCCCTCTCGAGGATTTTTCCGCTATGGTAGGCTGGACAGTGTGGACCTCTGAGGTTTTACCAGGGCCTGGCAGATTTTGAGATGAACTATTAGGAGTAGCATTTGAGACTGAATTCTGTTTGGAAGAAGTTTTAGCACGGATCTAAAATACTGAACCAATAACTCCATCAACTGGAGGAATAACTGGTGACTTTGATGTTGCGGGATTGGATGATGGCTATGGAGCATTGGGTAACAACTCATATAAGGTGTCAGGCTGAGGGTAGAATAGATCCAAGTGCTGGGCATGGGCAATGGCTTGCTCTTCAATAACGCATCCACCCATAGCTATATCACGAGCAATTAGGGCTAAGGATGATTTGGTAAACCATTCAGTGAGCAACTGATCAGCTATCTCAAACTTGATCAGGTGATGTCTACATCTCCATTCATGGATATGATCAAAGATGTGTGTCTTAGTGCCTTTCTTAAGAGATGTGAGAAAATAGGTGCCAGTTTCATAGTTAAATGGTAGCTGAAAATGCATGAGAAAAGCCATGGCTAATGAATTCAAGTCATGAAAAGTACTCCGAGGTAGTTCGATGTACCATTTCATTGCAGAACCTGTGAGGGTCCACCGAAAAAGATGAAGACGAATGGAGTCGTCCACGTACGAGTTTAATGAGAACCAAAGGTGATATGTCATCACATGGACCTGGGGATCTTCTTTAGCTTTTCCATCAAACTTTGGGCAATCACTTGGTATCTTGGATGGCACTGGAGGCCAGAACGGTGAATGGAGGATCGAATCATTCGTAAGGCATGATACATCTGGCAACTCAAGTGTAGCCAAGAAAGGTAATTGAGTGTTAAAAGGCATGGGAGATCGATAAGCGGGCCAATAGGGAGGAGCCCATCCCTGCTGGTAAGGATTTTTCCCCCATAGTGGGGGATTTTGGCCATATGGCATCTAAGGTTGCCCCCATTGCAGATTACCCTAACCAAAGGGAGGATTCTGACCTTCAATACCTTGAAATTGTCTAGGCATAGGTTGCTAATAGGTAACGTATGGGTTAAAAGGCTGTTGAGCCTGTTGACATTGGACATATGGATATGGGACCTGTTGTCCTGGAACATAGGGTTGCTGTAGGTGACCTTGCTACAAGATAATCTGCCCTTGTTGTTGTGCAGAAAACCCTTGTTGCAAAAAATGTTGCCCTTGCGGTAACAAAGGCTGCCCTAGTTGTTGTAAAGGCTATCCTTGTTGTTGCAAGGGTACTTGAACAGTGCCCGGGAAATTACCGAACTGAATCTGGTTGTAGCCAGGGTGGATGTACTGCCCCGATTTGAGGGTGTAAGGTTGATTAACCAATCCTTGAGAACCACATGGAACATATGGATTTTGGTATTGGACCTAAGCCCAATAGCGCTGCTGATACTGAACATTGCTCGATCCAGATGGAACAACAAGATTCTGAACCTGTTGGTACTGAAAATTGCTTGATCCAGTAGTATCAACAAGGTTATAAATAATACCAGAAGAGGGCTAGTTTATACCAAGCATGTGATCTTGTGAGCTACTCACATTAGTGGCACCTGACACCATAGAGACATTCAGGTTCTTCCCCCCAGGTGGTGGCACAATCTGGCCACTAACTAATGTGACAGAAGAACTAGTAGAGACAATCTTTGAAACCACCAGTTGTGACTGATGTGTAACTAGGATCGATGATACAAGAGTATTCAGGACGGTGGGTTGCACCGGGACTGAAGTAACAGCTGGTTGGGAAGTCGTGTTCGTGACGAACGAACCTGACATAGGCTTGACACCTGATGCCCAAATAGGATTATGGTAGAGTGATGAGGCACTAGGTGTGCCTGAAACTAAATGTCCCAAAGACACATAGCCGGGTGGCAAGCTCGCGGGAATACCTTCCCAATAAGGGAAACCCTCGGGAGGAAACTACAATTGTAATTATTCTCCCTCAACAGTGTGTGGAGTAGAAACTTGGGACTCATTTGGAGAAGTGACTAGAGCATTGCCTTCGTGTTCCATGTGTGAAAACAAACGACGAAGAACGACCGAACGTGTACTAGGGGATAGTTCAAAAGGAACTCTCAGATGGTCAGACGAACTGTAAGGACATTGCAGTGATATCTCAACAGCATCAAATAGAGGGCTTGGAGGATATATAACCAGTCCAAGCTGATCGTTAGTGGTCAGTGAGTTCTCTGGAGTTTGAACGGGATTATCCAGAGATTTTGGGCCAAGATCAGTAGATGACCCTAAATTGAAAGTAGGTGGAGGATGAGATGAAAAAGGTTGAACACTCAAAACAATTGCAAGTTCAACATTTTGGTCCTCAATTGACTCTGATAACTCAGGAAACGGCTCCTCAGACAATCTTTCAGATAGAGGAGAGGAAGAGGAATTGGGTGAACCAGATGGTTCAACCACCATGACCTTGTCTTAGTCAACAGAACAAATAACTTCAAGGCTTTAAAATGTCCTTTTAAGGGAACTCACGATTTGGTCAAAAATACTAACAAGATGTTTTGGATCGTGGGCAATCAATTATTAATATGCATAAAAGACTGATGTTATTTCATTTTTTAAGAGTCGAGAAAGAAGCAAAGATGACTCTATCACTTTTGATTGGAAACTAGCTCTAAAGGACAAGTGCTTGAATGATCTTTTAAGTTTAATGAGTCAAAAATATCAAATGACTACTTTGGATGATCTAGGTAAATAGGATTACCAAGGAACAATGAACTGCAGAATACCTCTTGGCGAACCAAGAAGTACGAGCAAGAAATATCCCTGAATGTTGTGTTCGGTGTATCACGTTCGCAAGGCAGTAGACTCGGCTTTCTAATGATGAAAGGATTGCAGCCTAGTGGGGTCTCCCGTTATATACTCGATGGTACAGGGAGCACAAATCTGTGCTAGCACTGTCTAATGCTGAAGCTAATGACAGCTGCTAGGTTTAAAGACACTGGAACACGTCTCTAGCCTAGACCTTCTAGATATGATCGTTAATGTGAAATGCACCTTAGGTTAATTGGATTCATTTTAGAGTTGATCTTGAGTTAATTTTCAGTTTTCAGGTCTTATCGATGCTACTCGAAAAACCTAAATTGCAACTAAATGGGACAAGACCCTTTCAATTTGATGAAATGCCTACACTAGAGAGGGTAGAAACTACTCAATCAAATGCAAACAATAAAGCAACTAAAATGAAATGATGTTTCATTACTTCACTTTTTCAAAAAATAAACTAATGAAAAATGCATTCCAATTCCTAATTTCCTAACAAACACCTATTTATCAGTCCTTTCAAAATGAAAAAAAATTCTTCGTTTTTCAAATGCTAATGCAATTCTAGGTTCTAAGAGATGTAAATGATAATGATGCAATCAAGCTAGAATTCCATACTTTCTCATGAAACAATGAAACAAACTTTTTGCATACAATCTTTCAATGAAAAAAGTTTTCAAGACTATGAGCTCTTTAAGCATATGAAAGCATGAAAAGAGAAGTTCATTCAAATCAATGAAACACTGACTTTACCAAACACAAGGCCAACAATGTAATCTATGCTGGAAGAGGACGTTGAAGCTAGTAAACGAAACCTTTTACAAACTTGTGTAAAAAGAGGTTCGTAAAAGGACCAAAAGACAAATGCAAGGAACAAACACTCCCACACCTAGACTTGATGAGTCCACAAGCTGCTAAATGGGTGAATAACTAAATGCCCTAGTTTCGTTGACCACTTAATGACTCAATCAATCAAATAGCAAGATGACAAGCCAACAAGCAAGCAAAAACAAAATGAAAAGTAGCTTCCTAATCAGGGAGAAAATAGTAAAAAAGGCTCATGGGGTCAAAAACACAAGAGCATAACACACTGGCCAAGATTGGGGTCAAGCCCTAATATTCACTTATAGGCATCGGCACAACTGCCTAACTAACAACAAGTTCCAGAGGCTGGTCAATGCGACTGTTCCTCTGCACTTTGCGCTGGTCAATGTGAGTGTCAGTGGATTAAATGCGTTGGCTGAGGAAACTAAGGAAAAAAAAAAATCAATACAGGGACTAGATCTGCTACTATGAATTTTAGACTTAGGCTAGTAAGTAGGAGAAAAGAAACAGAACCAAAGGGAAAATGTGAAACTAGCAAAGTTCTTATGAAATCATGAAATCCAAAACAAACAAAACATGGGATATTCCCTAGCAGAATCGCCAACTTGTGGTGAAGTAAAATTATAAATGCGGACAGAATGAATTCCTCTAGCCCGATAATGGCTCTAGCCACAAAAGATACATTCTATGGAAGATTTCCTTATTTTAGAATCAATCAAGAGGGCCTACCTCTTGGTTGCTTATCTTGCTTGATGATTTCCTCACTTGCTCACTCCAACAATCTCTCACTTCCTTCTTCAAGCTCCTAAAACAAGTAAACAACAACAACAACACACAAGAATAATAATAGACAAATTGAAATTCAACCTACTTAATGAGTCAAGAAGCATTATTACATGGATATGTAATATTACAAAACATGTAGGAAATCAATCAATAGTTGCATATATTAATATCAAAGAGAGATTATAACCATTTGTCTTGACGTCGCAGTTTTCCTCTAACAGGACTGGGTTCCCACACACTTCTGATACCACTCCATAATGGCTTCAAACAACAATATTTTAAAGGCTCTTCCCTTTAGGATTCACTCCAAACCAAACACACTTCTCCCTCACACAACTAGATGGATACAACTAGTAATATCTTGCTTGTCTAACTAAAATAGTATACTCACACTCAACCAACACTCTAACTAGCTTGTGATTAGGAAGAAGGGAGGTTTATATAGGAAATATGGATGGGAGATGGACCCCCTTCTCATGAGAAAAGGACTTATCCCTTGAGGTAGTTCCATCATTATAGGGGAAAGGAGCCCAAACTGTCATCCTTGACCCCATCCGGCCAAACCATTTACCAGACTTCTGTTACGGAGCTTCTAGAGATGGAAGCTCCAACTCTAATTTAAAAATATTTCCATAACAGGATTGGCGTGACTAGAACATAGCTCAGTTGCACCAGTCATCATGGGAAATAGTGCTAATCTCTGCACATCAGCGCGGGGGAGACAAAGGTCATTAGCACCGACCTTGTAAACTAGGCAAAACAAAAGTTTCAGGGGAAAGGTGAAAAAAGGAAATGATCTACTCATGAATAGGGACATAATGGGAGTTGCTCCATGAAGGCAAGGCATGCAGGGTTCACTGTAGACATCCTCCAGGATTAAGGAACGGGGAGCACAGGGACAGTGACAAAATGCTATATAACAACGAGGGCCTGACATAACCATCAGATCAGGCTGAGGTGCCTCGACAGTCTGTGGGGTTTCGACTTCGTTGAAAGATATATCATCATAAATAGGTGGCTTCAAAAAATCAACTACGATATAATCATCATCGTGATTGAATACGGGAGTAAATATATCACAACATTTCCTATCAACAAAATCAGTCATTTCATCGACATCCTCATGATCGAATGAATCAAATAGAGGGGTAGATGAGTCCCTGTTCTGGAAAAAGCAGATGAAAAGTCAAGTGGATTTTCAATGAATAATTTGTGCTCTCCGTTGTGGGACGATGGACTTACATCTGGTGTGTTCTGCAAATGATTAACAATAGGTGCATCCATAGGCAGAGATACACATGCGAAATCATGGATGACAAAATCACCAAATATGTCAGGAAAGAACGAAGGAGGCTCAGACGGAAGGGATTCATCCTTCACCAAGGATTGATGATCAATCTCCCAGTCATACTCTTCATGAATGACAGAGCATGTTGGTTGTGCAACACCAACTTCGTCGATGGCTTGTTCCTTGTTCACAACAAGTGTAGAGTTCGGAACAGAAGAACACAAAAAAGTGTCATCCGAAGGATCATCCGAGTACAAAGGCGGAGGTTGAGGTACAAAATACATGTGAGAACCCAATGGATTCGCAATCAAGCTTGCACAAAAATCGGAAGGAACGATGTCGGAGGATGTTATGGTTGAACAAATGTGTGTGCATGTTCTCCCACATCACTCTTCGATGCTGGAGCTGATTGATGAGGGGACAGTGGACAGTCACTTGTGACAACGACCATGTTCATCTGTGATAGCGCACCTCCATCATCGAACTATGTTGATCGGGGCTTGATCTCAGACTTCTTCTTGGGATGGAATGATTTGTTAAGATAGTATCTGAATCTATCACAAATATATCTAAATTTCATCTACTTTTCTGAGCTTAAAGCTGCAAATCATGGAAGCACTACAAAATATCCATAGGAAATTCATGCACAGCCTTCCGTTGTTGTAACAGTTTTTTGTTAATAGGTTCTGGATCAAAATGATGGAAAGAAGATTCAATGATATCATAGAACTACTCAAGTGAGTGCATGCTTCTAGGAGGTAGACTGCAACACCACCGTTGTAGGGATTCGCAAAGTGTGTATGCAAGTAGCAAGCTGGCCTCCTCATCAGAAAATTCATCTACCTTGTCAAGCATGGCAAAGAAGTATTATAAGAACACAAGCCAGGCAACTTCACCTTCATCGTCATACGTGAATTCGGACAAGAGATCAAGAAACTCCCTCGTGATGTCGAGAGGTTCGGCATGCAAAAAACATCGCAGAGGGGTGAGTATAACATAATCCATGATAGATGTGCAAATATTCAAAACAGGATAAGAGGATTCAGGACACAGCTTGTCATTTGGCCCTCCTTCTACAACCAAAAATATTGACGGTGTTGGACTGCCAACATGTGAGGGGATATCCCCGTAAGAAGTCCCAACTAAACCTTAGACTGTTTGGTGTAGGAGTCCCAGTAGTGGATCGTATGGTAGCACCTTGACCGTGGTTGCCCATAGAGGCAAATAAGATGTCCCTATTGGTAGAAAGGGTGTGACATATGCAGTAAGTCAAGCAAGGTGCATGAGCGGTTCTAACACATGGAGGGTGAGGTGAGTGCCTTGGAAACTTCTGAAAGCACGAAGTTAAGAAGGGAACACATGAGCAAAGATGCATCACAAACTAGAAGGAAAGTAAGCTAGCAATCCAAAGTGATGGTTAAACCAACAACACATTTCAGTAAGATTCATACATACATATACAGAAAGAGTCTATACACACATGCGTAAGAAAACAAATAGATATATCATTTAGAGTAAACAAGATAGCTGAAATACAATATGACATATGCATGAAACATGCTGGCTCTGTTATATTAAGAAGTGAAAGTTCTAGTCATACAATACAACCATGACCAACCACTAGTTCCAAGAGTGAAATGTTATAGTCATTGTCGCCTAGTCCTCCAAAGAGATATACTATCTCTACACAGTGGAGAAGACAAGGCTCATTACAATACTCTCCAAGCTTTCTCTAAGATACTCCTGTCGGAAGCTTGGCTAACCAAAAGCCTCTACAATGAGTTATGAGGGACTATATATAGCAAAGGGCGAGGTGGCCCTAGACATTCCCCCTTGTGATTGTTCATCTACCCTCATGACTCTTCATCTGATCTATGGCTGTAACATCCAACTATCAAAACTTGAACTTCCACTTGACAAGGCGTTACATACAATCTACACATGTACCCATGTGAGACAAAATAGGCTTGAGCAAGCCATGCAAGAAATCACCATGACTTGGACAGCTGTGGGAAGACCAACTCTTCGACATCCTCTCGGTGGTCGACTTTAGCAAACTGATGCCAAGATCGGTAGTCTGCGATGGTGTTCGTGTACTCGATGGTGACATATTTCTGGAAACAAACTTTTGCCTCTATAGCATCTGGGTACACTACTCTAGCTCCTATGTCCAACTAGTCTGATAACATGTGCATCATTTTCTTGAGTGCGGTTGGAACAACGATATATTGATGCATGGTGTCTACACTGATCACCAAGTCTGTGTTGGTGCATATGCGCATCAACTCTTCAAAGTATGTGTTGATCTCTAGTCAGACCTATGCCTTTGTCTTTGTCTCGGTGAGTGTCCTAATAGATGGGATCGCATGTGCATGCACAACAACATCCATACTCTTGAATACCCGTGCATGGGAAGTGTGCAAACTAGTAATGAGCTTCAGGAGATCTTCATAGTTCTAGACCTGACTCCGGATGCATGCCTTCAGCTCGACCGCTCTAGGTATCAACATCTTGGGAAAGTGTAATGGGGCTCACTTGTATCTCATTGTCCATGATTGGATGCAATCAACAATAGTATGCATGTTTGACAAGATACATGTTCTCCTAGCACATTGTTGTTGCCAACTTTTGAGATGGAAAAATACCTTATGCATGGTACCAAACTTGAAATATAGCGCCTCCATGATTGTCTCAAGGGACAATACTTCATCTAGTATTTCCTTCTTCAACTCTGCTCGGGTGGATGCTATAACCAGTTCTCCTCCTTGCTTGGTCGTCTGTAACTCCTTTGCCATTCGCTCATTCTCAACTATCAAGAAGCAAATGCTCGAGCTAGTGGCTTTGACATATGCTTTGGTAGCATCAACCGATGTTGTTGGATGCTTGTGCATGTCAGACATGATCACTCGTTCCTCAAAATGCACAGGAGATGTGTTGTCATCTGGAGTAGACACTCTAAGAGATTGTACAACTCTAAGTTGCAAATCATCGAATTATATGTTGTGCATCTCTCCTTCTAGATTGTCTCTAAGGATCTTAATGTCTCCTTGGTCGCTTGGGACTTGCTCTGCTTTCAGATCCGTTGAAGCTGGTGGGTCGACCTCTTGGTGGTAAGACATGAGATCGATGTCTTGCTCTAACTCTTGCTGCTCCATATCCGTAACCATCTTCTCAAGTGCTTGTTCAATCTCTTGAGCGAAGTCCTACTCCTGCGACTACTCACCCTATCTGCTTCTGGAGTTGCTCGTTCAACTCATGAAACTCCTTCACTGTATCTTCCATCATCTTTTTCTCTCTCAGCCTTTGTGTGTTCCTCCTATCATTTTGTTGCCTCTTTGGCTCTATTGTTAAATCTTCTTTCTACACAAGTGGGTCTGCTCTGAACTTACAGATTTGTTTTTCCTCCATGTTGTCGACAATATTCCTCTTTCCTTTTTCGTGCGTTGGTATGTTTACCTCTGCTACTGGTGCTCTCTTGGATGTTGCTTCACGTTGCTTTGCTAACCATTCCATAGCAATGCCGATCATTTCATTGGGCTAGGAGAAGCTATAACAATATCTCCATGGGTCTTCCTCCTCCCAATGACACACCCCGTGTATCCACTGAAACTGTACTCTTGCACATTGATCTTTCATAAGACAATGAGGGTCATATAGATTGTAGCTTCAGACATCAAAAGAATATTTCTTGAACTCCTCTGTTACGACATTTGCATGATTGAGGTTATGTATCTCGTACAACTCGATCCACAATGGAAGAGTGGGCCAAGGTGCCTTCTTCTTCCGATGCAGCCTAGCTGACACTCCTGCTGAGATGTGGTATGATACTTCTTACATGACGAGCTTGTCCATGGGAAACTTCAACAAAAGATGCAGAGGTTACTCTGTGCCCTACATCTATATGAAGGTGCCAGACGGTGAGGCATACCAATCTGCTATATCGTTTAGTGCCTCCATTGCTACCTTCAACATGAAAGGTGGATCCTACTCAAATATCATCTTGTACATCAAGGTGACAAAATGATCTGACAGTTGTGTGATAACTCCTATGAAGTTGCATTAGAAAAATAGTTTACAATAAGTATTGACAGAGTTTTCCACCAATGTCCATGCCCTCTTCATGCCCGGGAACTCCTAGCGAGCACAGATTGCATCCAAGATGTAGGTGGACATGCAGATTTCTGCTTGCCGACCTTTGGGCACCTACCAATCTCCTGTGACTTGTTTCTTCAGCTTATGAAATAACATGTCGGGCCAGTCGCATGCTTTGCCTTCACTAGCCAGTTGGTCCAACGTGATCACCCAACTCTGCAGAAAGGTCTCCATGCTCTCTTGGCCATACAAGAAGCATGAAAATATGACCAAGGATTGATACGCCTTCTGCAATATCTTTGTCTTGTAAATATGGTTGGGTGTCATCCTGAACTTGGCGGGGTCCTTTACCCAGTTCTTCAAAATATCCCTGGAACTAGCATTGCTGCTGGGTATTCTGAAGGGTGTTTCCATGGTAATCACCTTCAACAAATGATACATATGCTAATAATCCTATGCCCTGAAGGTAACAATCTCTTTCCCACTGACACTGCTCAATCTCATCATCTCAAGATCGGTGTGTGAGACGATCTAATGTATCATGTCCATGTGTGGGAGCACGAGATACCTGCATGAAACCTGGTACAAGCCGGACTTGTGAATGTTCACATAGACTTGGCGGTCTTTGAGATCTTCCCCGAATGTTCCTGAGAATGAATAATTTACCTCTTGTCATTTTGGCTTAATGTCTTTGTGTACATTCAGCTTGGTATCTTCATAAATCAGAAAACTTGTAGACACTCACTTAACAGGTGCTCTAGTTGCACTTTTGTCATTGTCCTTTGATCCTACTCTGTTAGAGGCCATTGATCCTGAAATACTGGGAGATGGACAAACACCTGCTATATCTAGAGACATGGTGACATGCATGGAAATAAAATTGTCAGCTAAAAACAAAGTAAACTTGAGGGATGACATGCGACATACATGGGAATTGACTGGTAAGGATTGTGCAATTTTCACTAGGAGGTCGAGAGACTGACTGGCGGAACTGCGCAAAAGGTAGTCCAGACTATCAGGAGGCTGGTTAGCTACTATAATTTCACAATGTGCAATCCAAACTGGCCTGTTGGGTGCTGAGATTACACAATGCACAATTTCAATTGGCAAGTGCTATAGTCCCAGGGACTGCATTGCACAATTTTCTAGGCCAGCAGTCACTTCCCCTCATAATTGCGCAAGGCAAGACTGGAGGGAAGTCACTGGTAGAATTGCACATTTTCTGGGAGGAAGGTAGAGCCTTCCCTCTCAGAATTATGCAATGATGTCTTGATGAGACAGAGTCTGGGTTAAGGTTTCCCAGACTCGCCAATGGGCAACTGAAAGAAAATGAATATGTGAATGCATGGCGATACTGAGTGTAAGAAAATGTGAATGATCATGCATGCAAACAATGAATGCAAGATTCAGAAAGTGGAACAACATGCATGTGTGTGAGATGATTTGCCAAATCGGTGACTGTTCGTGTAAAACAGTGTCATGCATGTGACAACAGTGAGATGCTAATGAAAACTGAAATGGTGATTGTACAAGCTAATATGCATGCAAATGACAACAAGCATTCACAGAAATAAAAATTACAACACTCACACAAGCCAAAACATAAAAAGCGATAGAAATGCTGCAAAAGACAAGTTAAACAGACTTACCTGGAAATAGCTGAGTTGGATGTGTCAAAGACTCCTAGATGTGTTGCGGGATGTCATATCTCCAAGATCAATGTAAAGAATGAGCTCTAAAATGTCAAATATATAATTTTGACGCTCATGACGCACATGCCACAAATCTAGGGAAAAGTGACACTTGGAGGAAATTTTCTAAAACGATCTTTTCATGTAAGCTCCAACTGCTAAAAATAGCTCCCTAAAATCTAGGGATGCTTTTTTCATGTTGCTTTTTGCTATTTCAGGAAAAAGTAACCCATGCATGCAAGTCAAGTTTTCTTGGTCCTGGGTGGAACTGGTCAACCTGAAGGCACATGCAACAGCCTCCTTGACTGAGGGGAAATTTTGTGCAGTTTCTGGGAGGAAGTTGAGCTGGCTATCTAGAGGGATTACACAATTTTTGGGAGAAGTAGCTGACTGCTACCTAGAATTGCACAATTTCTGGTCTTAGCAGCACTGCTGGTCCAGATTGTGCAGTTTTCACAAGGAAGCTCATCTGACAGGATTGCGCAGTTTCTGAGCCCAGCTAGCTGCCAGTTAGATTTGCGCAATTTCTGGAGGTAAGGCTGGTTCCCCTCCAGAATTGCACAATTTATTGAGGGAGCTACTCAGCCAGCCATTGGGCCAAGTCTGGAGTATCAACCTCTAGGGGGGAGTGAACAAAGCTATCATGCACAAGCTGAGAAGCTGGTAAAAAACTACTGAAGCTCATGTACTTGATAGTACAAGATATGTTTTTGAGCATGGTTGGTAGGGAGACTCTGAAATGAAGCTAAGGAAAACTTTTGGAGGGTGGTTGTAGCCACTACAACACAAGGTAAAGCAAGAAATAAATGGGAGTGTCGAGAAACAAAATGCCATATTTGTGTCTAGAGGGTTCTCTCAGGTGGAGGGAATTGATTACGAGGAGACCTTTGCTCCAATAACAAGGTACTCTTCAATCAAATCTATTATAGCACTTCCAGCCCGAATGGGATGGAAGATACATCAGATGGATGTGAAGACAACCTTCCTCAACATAGTGATTAAGGAAGAGGTGTGCATTGAGAAGCTCAAAGGATTATTGACATTCAATAGGGAGTCACATGTGTGTAGACTGAAGTGAGTGCTCTATCGATTGAAACAAGAACCCCATGCTTAGTACACCAGGATTGACAACTATTTCATCAAGTTTGGCTTCACCAAAAATGAAGCAGATGCAAAACTATACCATATTGTGGTTGAAGATAAGTTTTTTTTATTATAGTATTATATGTCGATGATTTAATTCTAACAGGTGATGAGAAGCTGGTAGTGAGCACCAGTATTTTAGAAATAATGTTGCAACTCCTAGGCTATCTACTTTACTCTTATCAACCTGGCAGTTTGTAACAAACTTGGAAGCGTCAGTGCTATATGCACAAGTACTAGCTCTTACTGTAGGTTGTCACTTGGTCAGCCAGTGAAAGATCAATAGGATCTCAAGACAACTTCTATGGATTTAGAAGAAGCTCTATATGTGATGAAAGGAGAGAAAGATTACTCTAAAGATGCTACTCTAACTGCAGAAAGGAGAAAGACTGAAATGTAAAGCAAACCTAGTAAACCCTAATTAACCAAATAATCCTACTTTTGAAAAAAGCACTATGAAAACCATGAAAGGAATTCCATTACCTACTCAAGGAAGTAAACAACATCTAACTAAGCTATTTCTGGAAGTAAATAAGAAAAAAACATCTTTTTGTATTTTTATGTGAATTTGACATGCATGTAATTTATTGTGTGTGAATGTGGCAAAAAATAGGTGGTGTTGAAGGGTGGTTTTGGGACATGAGAGGATGCAGGATGATCTGGATGGGTCCTACGAGGTCTCAGGTGGCCTTCTGGAGGCTTTTCCCACACTTAGCCTTCAAAAGAAAGCCTACAGGAAAATCTACAGGAGGACACAGGAAATCTACAAGAGGAAAAACAGCGTTCTACAGGAGGCCTACAGGAGGAGGCCGAGAGTAGTTTCCACTGTTTTGAGGGTGTGAGAGTGGGTAAAAAAGGTGGATGAAGGTTGGAATGAGGTGTTAGGGCACCTATGGTCTACCATCAACCACCAAGGGAGAGAAAGATAATTGGATTTTATCAAGGAGAGAGGAAGAAGTTCTATGGAAAATGTAGGAAACTAAGGCAGAATTGAGGTGAGACTTGGGTGACCTGTAGGGCATGGATCAGATGGAGGATGCGATGGCTGATAGGCTGGCCTACTACTAGAAGAGATCTACTGCAAAGGAACTTGACAGTCAACCAATAAGATCAAACAATCAATGAAATGAGTGCATCTAGAAAAACAGAGTTTTGCATCAAACTAGTCTAAACTATGATCTATGAAAGGAAATGCTGAGAAATGTTGCAAGAAAGTAAAGCATGAAAGAAGACTATTTCAAATGAGTAATTTAGCATGATGAATAAGATCTGAAGCAGAACAATGCTGGACTATTAACCTACTAAAAAGCTGCAAACACTAGAAGTCCTATGAATGAGGAAAATTTGTGTTTTTCGGGCAGCAAGAGGGTCTTTGCCTCAAATCATGGTCCCACAGGGAGGAAGAGAGGCAAAGGCATTGTTTCTAGCCTTTTGAATCTTCTTTTTATCACTTCTTAACCTGCTATAGAGAGCACAAATACAAGTAGCGAGGATCTTGGCTGCTTGGATTGGGCCCTAACGCAAGAGCTTCAGCCCTCTAAGGTAACTCATTGCTAGCTCAAAAAGTATTCCATCTTTATTTCCAAAACAATAACAAGATTACATGAAACTGTCACAAAATAATAAGCTCGAAGTTGAGCAGAGTTTACATAAGGAAAAATCCAACAAAAATTTGACCCGAGTGAGGCCCTAGTCCTCTCTACTTATACAAATGAAGCTACAAATAGCTTCCTTAAAATCAGGGAGGCTTGGCTCTCGAAACTTGAGATAATCATCACTCATCCTCCACTTTCTCGGCTGCCTTCTAGTGCATGATTTGGCTGCTTGTACTCCAAGCTTAATGAAGGGGAATTCCAAGTGACGAGTAATAAATGAGGGGGATTCCCTCCTCTAATTCCTCTCCTTTGTCCACTTCGAGTTATTGTTGCCATTTTTCCACTGGATCCTTGACTTTGACTTCGAAAATCATCAATAATCTGCATTAAATACACATTATACCACATGGAATAATAACGAACTCAACTCACTCTATAAGCATAAATATAATCAGAAAATCATGTAATAAGCTAAGAGAATGGTTGATTTGACTAGGTTAGGAGGTAAAATGAGCCCATATAATTACCCATTTATGAGGCTCATCATCACCCCCCTACTGAAGGTGTTGCTCATCCTCTGAGAAACTTAGTCCATCCCCTCATCTTTTATGGCCCTGGTGGCCTCCCTAGCATCCTAAGCTTCTGATGTGGTCTCCTCTTCCTTCTCATAGAATCCTTCCTTCCTTTCTATATCTTCCCACTGCTCCTCCTCTTCTTCTTCTCTTCTGCCTTCCAGCATGCCTAACAACAATGGGGGACTTAGTTTGAGGCCAATCCAGTTGACCTTCAGCCTCTGCATGGAGCGCTTGTACATTGGCACTCTTTTTAATGTCTCCTTCATCCTCATGGGGGAATGATATTCCCTAATTTGTAGACTATGTGGTAAGGTGTTCCATCTCCTCATGCATGCGTGCACACAGTCATCCCTAAGTAGCCTTTGCATATCTTGAAAGTGTGCAATGGATTGTGCCTGATCACTTATATATCTAGGGGCAATCTGAGGATTATTGACAAGTAGGTTGTGTGTGATGATGAGTGCCATGGGATCTGATGGCTCAGATCTTATCATTAATGGCTCATTCTACTCTTTTATCATCAATCTTCTTATTTCTACTACCCTCAACTCTTCATGGTTCATCCATGAGGTCATGGCCATTAGTTGCATGTCCCCTAGCCTAGCATTGGGGCCCCACACTTGCATGTCTATGAGGGCCATGTTATGTAGGTAGAATTCTGCCATTTTTTCCTTATCCTTTGATGTGCTTTGGTCACACAGATCTATAAACTGCCTGTAATCATGGAAGGACGTGGTGCCTCTTTGTGCCAAAGTCTTTATCTGAAATTGTAACCATTGGTCCTTGAGATATATGCCATAGGATTTTGTCGGTGTTATACATTGCAATGCCTCTATGGATAAGTTGGCATGCATGTTAGCTGAGTCTCCTTCTCTTGTAGCTGCCTCCTTAACAATTCATTTTCAATTTCAAGGTGGCTCCTTGCAATTGCTTCGCTATTTCTGATATCACTCAACTCTCTACCCATTTCTCTGAGTCTGTTTTCCATATGGCCAAAATCGTCAACTCCCTTGGATTTGGTTATTTACATCCATCTATGTGTTCTTATTCTCTCTTTCTCTAATTCAAAGAATAGTGGAATTGCAAACTTTTGTGGAATTATCCTTCCTCCCTCAAGCAGATTGTAATAGGAAACCAGACTAGGCTGGAGATCAGGTTCTTGTATCTCTGGTTCTTCCTTATTCCCCTGTAGCTTTTCTTCTATCCTTTTCTCAAGTTGTTGGGTCTGTGGTAGTTTTGACAGTGTCTTTTGTAGAACTATCTGAGCCTCCTGTAGGCCTGTTTTTAGGTCCTGTAGTACTGCATTTTCCTTCCATGTGGAAGATCTAGGAGTCCCCCTTTCATATTTGTAGGTGTCTTGGAACGGGATTCTTTCCCCTTGGCAAAGGGTGAATCTTCAATTGTAATTGGCACTTTTGAAGAGGGTTGAGGTTTTCTTGTTTTAATTCTTGTGCTCTTCCTAGCTGTGAAATACATGGAGGTATGCCCTTTCCTCTTTTGATTTGGCTTGATTGGTGTACTGAGGGTAGTGAGGGTAGTTGTTGCCTCCCTTTCTAGAGTCTCAGGGGACCCTTCTCCTTGTTCTACCTTTTTTGCCTCTTTTTCTCATTCTCCTGTCTCTTTTTCTGTCTCTATTTGCTTTGTTTCTTCCTGCTCTATTTCTTCAGCTTTCTCCTCCTCTATCTTGGTTTCTTCCTCCTTCCTTTATTGTTCTACTAAGCCACTCGTGGCTTCAAATTCTTCCCCTGGCTGCTCTTCCTCCTCACTGCCAAGTAGGACTGACATCATAGGTTAGGGCCTTTATGTCATCCTCAGCTGTCATGTTTCGGAAGACTTCCCATGCTATAGGGAGTGTCAATGTATGGAGGGCTTATTCCACTAAAATTTTGATTAACCCATGGTGAGCTAGCTGCTATGAATTCCCTGCTTAAACCTTAGTGCTGGAGTCAATGAGGGACTGCAAGAGGAAGTAGGGGATGTTGAGCTTCTGAGGTGTTGGAGTGTCCATGCCATACCTTAATTCATGAAGGATTCTAAAGTGATAACCATAGACAATTTTGTACCTCCCCTCACAAGAAATTTATTTGATTATTTGATAGCTAACTTCATCCCAAGGATATGGTATGCTAGCCCTTATAATTCCATTTTTATCCTCTACAGGGGTTTCATTGTTTTGGAAGAAGTTTTTCTTGGCAGCCTGGCCAATTAGTTTCTCATCCTTACTCCAAGGCAGCCCAAGAGAAAGGGTAGTGATCCTACTGATAAATTCAGGGATTATATCCATGGAAAGACCTCTAAAGGTTATCGTGGCATGTGTTCTTGTTTGAGGGACCAAAGGGTGGGCAAATTCTTCGGCAATCTCCTCATCAAACCCTCGGAATTTCTCAAAAAGGTTCATCCAATTTGCTCTTGTGAATATGTCCACTACTTGGGGATGTGCATGGAGCCTAGTGGAGTTAGTGGGCTCCTTTCTCATGAAGCCTCCTATAATTTTGTTGATAGTCGTTTGGGAAACCAAATATGGAGATGGAGACAACAATTTTTTAGAAAAACAGAGAAACAGAGGAGACTATGTTTTTTAAATAAGCAAAAAAAAATTCTTATGTATTTTCTCCTCTCCTAAATTCTTTATTTCCTCCTCAATTTGAAACCACTTCTTGCATATGTTGATATTCAATAGGGGGCATGCATGAAACCTACCTCCTCAGACCGAAAATCGTGCGAGAACCTGTTTTTTCTCCCTTGAAAACAGCTCACTGCCCCTCCTCTAGAAGCTTGTTGTCCCTCTTGTAGAATTCCTGTAGGTGCTCCTGTAGAACCTGTAAGTGCTCCTGTAGAAAATTTCGAGAGCAAGAATATGGGAGAGATCAATGGAGAATGATGGTTACGAGGCTATGGGAGCACAAGGAGACTAATGTAGTTGAGTTATGAGAAGAGAATGAAGGAAAAGGTGGTGAGAGTGCTCGGCGAGGAGTACCTATTACCCTTTATGGATATTTCCGGTGGTGGGGGTTGAGCTGGCAAAGTATTCGTTGGCCATATTCGGACCGTTGGTCCCCACCTACCTTGTCATCATGGCCCCTCCTCATAATCATCCCTCATGATTGCATCAGAGTTCACACATCCTCCACTACCTACCCTTGATATCTTTCTTGAGTTGACTGTGCACACATGTGGGTGCATCTCAGGTGAGTGGAGTTAACTAGATGAAGGTGGCCAAGTTAACTGGCCACCTTTCCCTCATTCAACCTCAACCATCTTGTTGCTTTTGCATGACTTCTAATTACACAAATTCAGACAGAGGAGTGATTTAGTTACTTACCTGTGATCGGAATGTATTTGTTGTGAGGTGTTGTGGCTTCCTCTTTGCTGCATGCCTTTATTTTTTTATGCATGTTTTCTGCTTGCTGATGTATGGCTGTGTCTTATGTAGGTTCTCCTCTAGCTGGGTCTGAGCTTCAGGTGCCTTCTTCAACCTTCA